>JALIRH010000001.1:45961951-47209035 GCA_023055505.1 Callipepla californica brunnescens
CCACTGAGTTCAGATACTCTGGGTACTTTAAAGAAATTCTCTTTTATAAACACAGACATTTCACCTTCACATTTCACCTCTTTAGAAAGGTTCCAATTGCTCTTTTACCACCGCCACGTTCTAAAGCCTGTAGTTTTACCTTCTTTTCGTTGTGCATACGACAGCTGCACACTAAGCAGAACTTCATTCCAGAACCTTCATTTGACTTTTAAGAACTACAGCTAACCAGCTCTCAATAAACCTGGAGGAACAGCAATTCAGGCAATCCAAAGGGCTGCTGTTGGGAACTGTGACAAAGCAGTAAAGAAAAGCTCACACCCACACCAGAAGCGCTGCGGAACAAACTGAATGTTTGCTCTCGTATCAACCTGGCACACTCTCAAGGGAAGTTGTGGAAGTCAGTTGTTCAAAGCATTTAAAATGAAGATTATTTAAAGAAGTAACAGCAGAAAGAAAGCATGGCTGTCTAGATTATATTCCCTATAGTTTTGAAAGAAAATCAGACAAATATCCACAGCTTTATTTTTGTGTAAGGGCAGAGAACTTGTGAGATGTAAAGCACCCCAGTGTGAGATATTTAAGGGCATATGCATGGAATGTTTGCATTTCAATGCTGTCTGCACTATCCATTAATATTTTCAGAGCTCAAGTAGGTTGGGCGCCCAGTAATAGAGAAGTTCAAAAGTCAGCATAAATACCTGAGACTTCCCTTACCTGAGCATCCATAGCCATTCTCCCTTACAGCCCTAAGACAGCTACAGAGCAGGACGGGACAACCTTCACACTCCTATGTCTTTGGGAATCTCTATTTAGGGAATACACAGTATCCATACCGACTGAAGGGCGTGTTTTCACACAAGACGGAGAAGAGGTGGAGTTAAGCATGGGAGAAAAGAACAAGCAAACAAAGGAGTCTACCTCCACAGCCCATTTATGGTGGCATACCTTACATTGTGTAAAGAGTTTCTGAAGGAAAAGAACCACTTTATCCAGGGTATAAGCAGTTACTCGTTTCCTGCCTATGTCTCTTTATCGTGAGAGGCTGTGTCGCCACTCTCTATGATGGAAAGAAGAATGTCTGCTAACTACTAAAATAACAGCTTTCCAAACTTAAACAAAAACACAACCAAAACTGCATTCTGTCGAAGTAAATTAGAGGCATACACCTACCATGTATTCAAAAGCCAGAAGACATCCAAATCAAAGCTGTGTCATACCACCCATTATGATCCAGTGCAATTGCATTAGTACAACAAACAGTTCTACCTCTGCCAACATCGCCATCCCTCAAAACCAGGAACCACAAGTCAGGATAACGTTGGCAACAAACAACTCTTGTTCTCATGCAACTACCACAAGTTTACCAGTCATGGCTCTCCTGTTTATTTAAAGGCTTCTTTGGGCAGCCAAAAGCATGCCAGAACTGGATGTGAAAACAGCTATCTTATCTATATCGGCAACTAAATCCCAGCAGCTGCTAAGCACTAACACATCTCACCTAAAACCTGAAACATGGCCGCAGACAGTACTCGAACATAACTAATGACCTTCTGTACTTTTTTTTCCCTGCACATCCCTGCCAGTTTTTCGACATTCATGCTTTTACTTCACGTGACACAGGTTCCAGAACAGTACTGGACATTCAGGACCCACTTTGAAGTCTCCCAGGAGTTTCCCCAGGCACCAACCAGGCAAAACCCCACACATTCCCACCAGGAATGCATTTGCTCTCTGTGGAGGACTGATTTGTCTGTAACAAACAAAACTAACTTGATTTAATGAGAATGGTGTAAGCACAAGGTTACTGTAGCTGTTAAGGTTTTCAGTGTAATCATTTATATTCAATATTAATCACATAGTATACAAGGGAAGAACAAAGTAGAGAGATTTCACTGGTTAACTCTAGAAGTCATGCCTGATCTTTTGGATAGAAAAGACTTTAGAAATTAAAAATAGCCAATGCTAAAAAGCCATTTGTACCCACAGACTGAAAGTACAATAAGAATCACAAAACAGTTTTCAATCAAGCTTGTAGTTCTGTTTATTTTTTCCTTTAACGTACAGGTCTACTTACATAGAATACAAAAGAAGTTCCCCCATCAAGTATTTTTTCCTTTTCTTGTCCTTACAGTGACTTAGTACTAAGACTTCTACACAATTTTTGAATTAAGAGTAAGCCTGAAGCATTTCTTCACCATTTATATCAACACTTAGAAAACCAGGTACAGAACCTGTACAGTGGAAGCTTTTATAGCATCTTGTCATGGAGAACTTTGATCAATGCTCAATTCTAAATTAAGGCTCTGGCTCACAGCCCATTTTCAATATGAATGACTGATTCTCTGATAATTCAAACCAGGGCTTCCTAGAATCACTGAATTCTTAGAGATGGTAGGGACATCTTAAGGCCAACTAGTCCAACTCTCCCGCAATGAACAGGGACACCACAGCTAGATCAGGTTGCCCAGGGCCTGATCCAGCTTCACCCTGAAAGTTTCCACAGACAGGGCATCAACCATATCACTAGGCAACCTGGTCCAGTGTCTCACCATCCCCACTGTAAAAGATTTTTTTCTATCTAACCTAAATCTCCCCTCTGTGCTTGAAATCATTTCCCCTTGTTCTATCACTACAGAACCTGCTAAAGAGTCGGTCCTCCTCTTTCCTCTACCTCCCCTTTAGATACTGAAAGGCCACAATCAAGTCACACTGCAGCCTTCTGTTCTCCAGGCTAAACAGCCCCAGCTCTCAGCCTGCCCTCGCAGGAGAAATGTTCCATCCCTGGGATCATTTTGTGTCCCTCCTCTTGATGTGCTCCAACAGGTCCACATCTCTCCTGTACCGAGGACTCCACATCTGGACACAGTATTCCAGGTGAGGCATCACCAGTGCAAAGCAGAGAGGCAGGATCATCTCCCTAGACCTGCTGACCACTCTTCTTTTGATGCAGCCCAGGATATGGTTGGCTTTCCGAGCAGTGAGGGCACACTGCTGGCTCATGTCCAGCCTGCCATCCACCAGTGCCCCCCAGGTCTTTTTCAGCAGGGCTGAGCTTAATCCATTCATCCCCCAACTTCTGTTGGTAATGGGGGTTGTCTTGACCAATGTGCAAGATCTTGAAAGATCTCAAAAACTTACATACTTTATTCACAGATAATTTCTCTCAACAGAAGAGGTTTTTTGAGCTGATATGGCCCTAAAAGGTCAAAAACCCTATTTCCATAGATCAACTGTATACACTTTTAAAATGTATACGATGTACTACCTTCAGCCAGCAAGTTGCTCGAAGTGCAGAGCTTCAGAGCATGCCTACTCTCCTGGAGTATGTTGTGTTCAGGAAAATGTAAACCATCTGTGTTACTCTGTCTTTCACGAGGTGAAGTTATACCACAAAACAGCTAAAGATAGCACAATGATTATACGTTTGCAAGGAAGTAGCAAATTAAGCCTTCCCTAAACAGACAGAAAACAACAACTGCTTGAACAACTACCATTTTCTACAACAGTCTTTCCGATTTATTTCCAAAGCCAAAATATATGATCCTCCAGACCCTTTAAAGGGTTATGAGTCAGCTACAAATCCAGGTCAGACTTTTTGTTTTCCTTCAAATCAGCAGGGATTTTTACACGGCACAACTGAATCTAAGTAACATGGTTAACGAGTGCACCCAAGATCCAGAAATGAGAAGTTTTAGAGAAACAGGACGACAAATTCAGCTGGAAACAAGCCTGCTGCCAAGAAAGCACATTCTGTCCTCACTATAAAAATCTATTTACTCATCTTCAAAGCAGCAAGATGAGGGCATACTCACAAGTACTGGACCAGATAAAGCAACAAAGACAGTTAGTGTCAAACAATTAGCATCCAGCCACAGATGTCTATGCCCAATCCTAGCTTAAACCCTGCTTTTGCCAGCTTGCCACCATTTTAAAGTGGAACTCCCATAACTTCCATAAAGTCTACATTATGAGGAGCTCTATTTAACTACAACACAAAATTTGCGTTACCTAGCACTCCAGCATCCTTCTCAGATGATGATGCTGTCATTTACATGGTACAAAAAAGCAGGCAGCTCCAGCATTTTTGCTCCCTTACTTCATTACTTCTCCAGACCGATAGCACATATTCTGCTGGCTACTCTCCCACCTTCCAGCCTTACACTCCAGGGAAATCGATGCACTTGAATTATGCACACTTACATCACCACCTTCCAATCAAAACAGGACAGAGTTCACGCATTAAGCCACACACCCTTTGGAAGATAACAAAAGAGGTGCAGGTGTAAAGCAGAAATCTATCGTCCCTGATTTTAAAGGGCAAGGGTAGATCAAGAGAAACAACATGCAAGTGTAATACAAGCGAGCTGCTAGACTCTTAGCTGAAGTTCTTAGAGTACACATACAGTTCAGCAAAATGTGAATGCTATCACTTATTTTTTTTCTCCCCATCTTACTCATGAGTGAGGTCAGGCAGAACCCTGCTGATGTGGCAGTTGTTCTCTCCCTAGAGCAGATACTTCATGCCAGGAGTATATGTTTCAGCCTATACATTGATTTCAGTCAAAGAAAATATCCCAAACCATCGTGAGCTTAAAATAAAAAACAACAAAAAAGGACTTCTAACCACAGTGCGGCAAGACTGGGGTGGAGAGGGAGAAGAGGAAAAACAAAGTTGTTTTAAGAACTATTCCAGGTTCACATCTCCAGCCAGAACAGCTTTTAGCACCACGGTTCTCAGTAAGAAACTTCAGGGCCAGTTACTTTCATTTGTTTTTATCTCCAAGGAATAACTAGATTTGTACGAATGGAGCTGTCTAGCCAGGCTTAGAGCATGCATGTGAGGATATGTGGGAAAAGGATGAGTGGGGTGGAGAAGGCAGCCTACAAAAGGAAAAATCACAGTGCAGACACCGTTAGCACGGTGCAGCATTTGTAATCACCTCAACTGCTCAAGCAAATTGTTGAATTAAATCCCAATCAATGGAAACAGGTGGTGAGAAGCACGGTACCATCACAGCCTTTACTCCACGGCAGGCAGAAGGGCAATGACACTCTATGAGAAGTTCACAGGAGGGCAACAGAGGAAGTCATTATTTCTTCCCAGGAGTTAATTACAGTGAAGGAAAGTCAGCCTCAGTTTCACCACAACAAAACAACAACTCAATGAACAGTATACACAAAACCAATCTTAGAGAGACCCTGAAAAATCTGCTGGAACAGAAAAAAAGTGTTCTGGAAGTCAAATGAAATTCTGGCTGCCCATCCTGACCATGAAAGCTCAGCTCTAATGGCGCCTTGCTTACCCAGCAGCGTTATTATTACGGGTTTCTATTTTGGTCTGGACAGTAAAGTGTAGATGAATATAGTTACAAGCTTTTCACTGCTTTACTGACTAGTTTTGAAGTTCGGGAAGGAATGCATAAACACCCCATTTATCAGCTGTACAAGCCTGACTGCTCAGTGCCTGTTACTCCCTGTGTGCCTACTTCATTTCTTTGGATTATCATTGACACCTGCTTAATTCTTTGACTCCAAGATTATTTGCAAGCACCGTTTATGGTAGTTTTGCAGGAATTCATGCCCGAAGAGCCTGACAGTTTGCCAGCTCACTTCATTAAAAAACCTCCCGTGGTAACAGCTTTCTTCCACTGCTGACTAGGGCTGTGTTTGAACTGGTGACCCTAAGCTGAAGTGCTCCACATGTCAACAATCAGCCGTGCCAAGGCAGCCTGTAACCTGTGAAGTGGGGGAATTCTTAACATGGAGCCTTCTCTAACCATGGCAGCTGTTATTCCCCTAGAAAAACAGAAGAGCTAATAAATATGTTTTTACGGTAATCTGCAGACATCTAGAAGGTGCCAAACTTTGGTCTTAAAATAGCTTGTTAGGAGAAGGCACAGTAAGGGTGGGGTAGAGGGTGGAATAATCCCATGACAGGCAGACAGCATAATTCTATCTCTTTGGGTTTAGTAAATCCCAAAACAGACTATAAAACCTCTTCTAGTAGTCCTACTGCAGGTCACCTGCCAGATAGTAACAAAAAAAGGACCAAAAAGATCACAAACAGACCACTTGCCATTCTAGTTAGCACCATGAAATGCAAAGGAACTGACAACAGAACAGCAGACAGGCTCCACCCTTGCTACATGAGTGCAGCTTGCCAACAAGTGATTTATCAAGGCTCTACAGCCTTGCAAACTGGAAAGCATTCTTCAGGCTCCTGCCAGCCGTCTCAGCTCAGGTTAATACTGAAACCCCAGTTACAAAGCCTGTGACAAGCTTCATTGAAAACGTGATTAGAAGGTGCCACTCACACACCAGCTCAGTTCTTCTCTTAGATCTAAGGAAGCTGAGTATCAGACCACTGCCATTAACTACTTTCATAAGCTTTTATTTTTTCCTTTGCAGAAGCACCTTTGTGACTTCTCTTTCACCATTCTCAAGCACAGGGATGTACAGCTGCCTCACCAACTTCTCAAGTTGGGGAGCGACACTAAGGACAATTCACGAAGACCCAGATCCAAAGGGTTCTGCCAGCACACCAAGAGCACCCAAGTGTCAAGCAGTTTGTGTGCGCTCCTGCTTCCTAGGCTGAACTTCTTTCCTGGTCACATGCTGAGCTCTACAAATGCAGGTGGTAAACACAGTCCCAATCCCAAGTACTCTAAACACAACAGGCCCTGCATCCAGGATAGCATTCCCAGAGGTTACCACAACATACGAAAGCTCTCTCTTGTGTTAGTGAGCCTGAGAGATCAACAGAGGTCCTAAGCTTTGAGCAGTACAAAAGCATTATAGCTGCACTGAGCTTCCTCATTCTTTTGCATTACAGCTAGAAAAATGAATCACGGTGCACAAGCACCTGTTTGACTGCTCAGAGAGGCCTCTCCTAGCAGTGCTCACACATGCACTTCCTCTTTCCAAGCTGTGCTGCAAGCCTTGAATTAACACTCTCCAGAGTTGATGTGTTACTAACCTTGACAGAACAAAACAAAATGTGGTAAATGAACAAGCCTTTCCCGTCTAACTTCAAAAGGTGTTTAGATGCTGAAAACCAAACTGTTTGATCAATGTACAGAACCAAGCAGAAAAATGGCTTAATCCTGAAGAGATTCTAAATAGAGAAGGAAACTACTTGCTGTATAAGGAGTTCTGGTTCACTACTGCTGCCTCAAGGGCCTAAAGATTACTAGGACAGGAGTATGTCTTAATTTGTAGCACCTTACCTGCCCTTTTGAGCTATACTTCACCCAGACACAAGCAGGCCTACAGGGTCAGGGAAGAAACTATGAGTGTTTCTGCTTTGCAAAGAAACAATCTTTGTGATGAAATATATAACAAATTTTAACAGAGGTCATATTTTCAAACGTTCAGTGTTCAGTCAAAGTTTGTAAACAAGGAACTACTACATGAATCACAGTTAAAAAAAGCCTCTCACTCTCCTGCAAAACACCGTCCTTGAAATCACGCATAAGCAGTAAGCATTTTTAGACTAAGTGAAGGAAATGAGAAGAGCAATGTCATTTGCAAATGAGTTCTTTGGAGCAGGAAACTTCTGAATTTGAGTTCACTGCTGTTGAAAACATCTTACCTGGAACTTAATAGGAAAGCTTTACACAATCTCTTTAGACAAAGGTATATTTTACATATAAGAAGGTGGTGGATTCTAGAAACAAAATACATCTGCCACAGCTGAGCAACAAACATAGGCAGTGAATAAGGCCCCAGCATAAAAAGAATGACAGAAGAAAAAGCTTCCTCCCTTAGTAGGTACATTTGGGGCATTCCAAAGAAATGAAACAAAGGATACACTGTAAGGAAGCAAAAAGAAATAGAAGAAAAGATGGCAGCTTTTCAAGGGGATAGATATAACTACAGAATCACAGAACTGCAGGGGTTGGAAGGGACCTCTAGAGATCGCTGAGTCCAACCCCCTGCCAAAGCAGCCCCCAAGCCCAGGTTGCACAGGTAGGCGTCCATTTGGGTCTTGAGTGTCTCCAGAGAAGGAGAATCCACCACCTCTCAGTGCAGCCTGTGCTAGTGCTCCATCTCTGCACTGTGAAGAAGTTCCCACACACATTTGTGTGGAACTTCCTATGCTTCAGTTTGTGGCCATTTCTCCTTGTCCTATCGCCACACACACTGCAGAGAATTTCAGTTCATGCAGTGCAACCATACAGACCACGTGAGCTCATGGTGTCTGTGTTTATACATAAACATACACACACCCCTTGCTCACCACAGACAAGTGTGGCAGGAGCACTGGGAATTTTGATGATTACAGCCCCACTGCCTGTTCAGGACGCCAGCAATCTTCCCACTGGTGTCAGTGCAGGTTCAGAGCAGTCAGTATCCTGAATCATCAGCTCTTGATGCATCATTCAATAGGTAAAACTCAAAAGGAAGAATGACTACCAGCCCTGTTGTGTTACAAGCAATTGGGATTGAAAGAGTAAATATTCCTCTCTAGCTTCAAAATTAAATTTCAGCAGGAGTCTAGCCTGCAGACCCCACACTGTTACACCAGCAAGGAAGAACAGGTTAGTACATGAGCCTACTGGAAACGTCCCATCAAGAACCTCCCTGTAAAGCTCCTATCTCTGGGCTTGTTCCTTCTGTCGAAAGCTATTCCATGGAAATATTTTCATCTCACTGAAACATTTCTGGGGGGATGGCTGGAGAAGTTACCAATATCATGAATATTTGGGGAAAGGCAGGTTTCCCTTTCCCCCATGCACACCCTTTTCTCAGATTACAAAGCACATAAACGTTGGATACTTATTCAGAATCAGGTAACTTTTTCTTCAACATTCCAGATTTTAATTACTGTCTTGAGCTTTAGTATGATTGTTCCTCAGACACACTCCTTACCCTGCTTGGAGAGCTCAATACTGAACACAGCAGCAGTTCCAAGGCTCAATATTTTGCAAGATCACACTTAATGTTTCATCATAAACTACATCCCTCATACAGCTTTTATGCAAGTTAAAACAAAGTATGCTTTTAAATAATTGTTTATTTAAGAATAAAACAAAACATTTGATGCTATGCCTTGAGAAAGGAATAGTCCTGGCAAGAAGTCTGCAGCCATTATTCATCTGAGATGAAGCCAGCTTTTTCTAGAACGTAACCAGAACGTGACACATCGCCATGGCTGCAGACTCAAAACTCAAGTTATTCCTAATGATTTTGTACATTAGCAGAAAAGTTACTTAACTACCTCAAGTCTAGCACCCAGCTAACTGACGCAGCCCAGAGAATATCAAGTGTACCTGCATCACTGCCATAGAATACAATTGTGTTCCAGTCAAAACATACAGTGGTGGCTATCAAGCTCAACAGGACCAAAAGAATACTGATAGATTTCACACTGCAAGAAAATAGCATTACTCTACTGCTTATTTTAATGCTTAAACGCCAACATTTTAGCATACAATTGGAGCATACTGTTTTTTGGACAAAGAAATCCAGTGGCTAACAACAAAACGAGGCCTCTGGAATCATTTTAAATAGCATTAAAAAACAGCTCAACTCAAAACCAGTACTGGGGGGGTTAGTAAATGGCCTCCAGAGCTTCCTCTACACTAAAGCACATTTCCCACAGACTAGCAGAATGTTGAGGGAGATGTATTTATTTATCCAAACTAAGTCAAGGACAAGGATTTTGCTGGCCTAATGGCACTGAATGCCAAAAATACATCACCCTGAAATAAGAAGGGAAGGAAAAGCTAGATCTACACAGCCATTCTGTAAGTTGAGCTGAGCCCAAATCAAAGTAGGAAGGGAAAAGAGACAGCAATCAGCTGACCTTCACTGGTTCTTCTACAAGATGGGATTCACGAATGCTGTGTACCTGGCCTTTCTTTTTTGGTGATGCTCTCTCACGAAACTTCTCCGTGGAGCACAGCAAACCCACACAGCTCTTCACGATCCAGAGCAGCTCCCGAACTTCTCTTAATCAGGAAGAACCACAAGCACTTGGAAACCTCTCAATAAATATACTGCAAACCTGTTCTCCCACAAAACATTCACACGAGATTTCTAGCAGCATTGCTCAATCTGGAAGGAAGTATTTACAGGAAATACTAAGCATTTCAACAGGTGTTTTTAAGAGGTTACTTTACCTCCTGAAGTGATAGAAATAATGGTGATAATACCTTAATGGGAAGGACAAAGCCATGGCTTATATTAACTGCTCCGATGGAAGGATGCAAAACATTGATGTCTTTTTCCTATTTCTACTTGATCGAAGATGAGGGCGGGTGGGAGAGGCAGTGACTCAATCTCCTCCTGTATTTAAACACAAGCCATTAAAGTCTGTCTTCTTTGAGGTTCATGAAACAACCAATTACAAAATCTAAAAAAGTGAATGAATCCTTACCTAACAGACAAAGAATGTGGGCAGAAGTTGCCTAAGCAATGAGTTGATGAAGTATTTGCAAACTTGCTTCATCATGTATCTAGTTGCTTAGGTAGTTGGATACCAAGAACTTAAGAGAATTAACAACTAGTCATGATCTAGAGGAAACTCCAACTTCCTTCCTATAAACCTCCGTTAAGGGTTTTGTATAACCTTGGATTAAGACTCTTACATAAGTAGATATTTCCTATTAATGTCTAGGGAATAGGATTCTACCAATATTTAAGATCCAGCAAAAGCCTCTCCTCCTCACCTTATAAAACTATTTGCGAAGTCTAAACTACTCAACAGAGACCATTCTCAAAATGTTTACTACGTTTACTGTTTAAGTAAGCAAATAGGCTTGACTAAATTGCAAAACCGTAAGTTTGTTAGCCTAACTCTTACAAGGATTTGTCCTACAGAAAGAAACTCAATTGCAGAATCTCCTGTGTCTATTCCATAACATCTTTACTTTGATAACAATCCATCCCACCTAGCAAAAAGGCTCATCAACAAGCTGCTTGCTTTCACATGAGGCCACAATAGATGAAGGTTTCTGAAGCAAAGCAAATCTTCTGAGCCTCTGAACTATGAGAGAGCATTATCCCAACATTCAAAGGGGGACCACTAGCTCCAGTGCTGGAAAAATTAAGGCACAAAAGGTATCAACACACAGACTCTGAGCTAGGAGTTAAAAGCAAGAGCTTAAAACTCTACCTTCTACCCAAAAGTAGCCCTGGAAACCCTGTGACTGGGATGCTATTCAGGACCTTTTCAAGTCAGTGTGCCAAGCAAGAATACAGACACCTCAGCTCAAACCTCAGTAAGCCTTTCCCATCTCTAAACTGTGGAGAGGATGCAACTGTCAGTTCACTGGCAGCAATTTGCTGGATACTATCCCAACCATCTCAACAAAGTAACTTGTGTAGAGTCAATTACTGTAAAACACACCATCCAACTGTGCAGAAATTTCCTCATATTTTTACAGAACCAGAACCCCACTAGGAAGTCTCTCTACCTAGACGGATAGATTTCTTTCTTTCCACTACAACATAATTTCACTGAGTATACCTTAGAAAGCAGCCTCCTACCCCAGAATGGTGTGGAATACAAGTATGCACTGTAACAGGGCAGAGAAACCAGTTCCTGATCTTCTGCAGAAGACCAATTAATTAAGCTAGTGCATTACAAGAAAGCTTCTCCTCAACAGCTGAGTAAGATATCCAAGGCACTGGTGAAAACAAGTCAGGAGCAAACCTATGTAGACTGCCTTTCCTTCAACTTACATTCTAGCAAACTGGATAGCAAGTTTCACTTGGGCTCAGACAGAGACTCTCAGCTCCACAACACCTCTTCTGCCTCTATTACCTGAGATATTGCACCATGCAAGACTTTTCATGTTAGACAAAACATATTTAATTCAGCCCCTACCTGAATCTATTGAAGCAATTAGAGCCTTTAAAGTCCACATGAACTTAAAGTTGATTAAATTGTTTGTTGCAAAGACAGAAGTCTTTGAGAGGCCATCAAGCTCACCTAAGGTAAAGAGAAGGCTAAGAAAACACTCAGGAGACTAAGTATTCCAGGGCACATTTTTCTCCTAGAAATTGAGAAGTTTCTCAATTTAAAGCTACTTTCTAGTTCAACTAATTTGTCCAGAGTCCCAGGTTACCAAGGATGTAGGCCTACAAGGCTGCTATTTTATAAGGGTCTAAAATTTCCACATGCCTAAGTTCCACCATTTCTCACCACAAATTGGGTCCTGTCTCCTTAGGCCCTGCAAGAAGCATCCTGCTGTGAAAAGGAAGCTGCTCCTGCTGTGATGGCACCTAATTCCAAAAAGGCTACCTCTGCAATGCTGGAAATGCATCTAGAGGGAGTGTAGAATATCACATCCTCACTATTTACGATGACATCAGTACACCTGATCTCCGTACAAACCAATTCCAGTGATTTTACTGTGAGTAAAGCTTCTGGCAAAGTCATAATCAAGGTCATTTGTCAACAATTTAGAACTAGAGAACACCCACACTAAGTTCTCCCTTTCTGCACACTGCTCCTCTGCCTCAGCCCATGCCATCGAACTTACTTTCTCCTTCCTACAGATGCCAGTTCAGACCTTCTCCCTAGCTGTGTGAATTTTCCTGACCAAGTGCCCCTCTTGACAGAGGAATACACACACAAGCACAACATTCTATAGAAACTGAGCTCTCCCCAGCCAGCAGGTAGCACTTCAACATACCAGCAGAGTGGCTCTTGAAAAGCCAGAGCTATCTGTTCTCTAACAAAGCCCAGGGCAAGCTGACAGCAGCTGATGATAGAGCCAAGCCTACTCCCAAAGCTTCAACCCTATAGTTATCTTCCTTGCACAGGGTGCTTGGCGCTCCCAAACATGGAGTTTTCCTACCATGAGAAGAAAAAGGCAAAGCAGCTGTTTTGGTTTATGGGCTGCAACCCAGTAAAGCAGACAGCCCTAGCATGTAAGATACCACTACAAACATTAGAGTACTCATCAGGAACAGACTGGGAAAATGTCTGTTACCTGCAGAGTCAGCAAGATGCTATGTTTCTGTACCTCACTACTGACAAAGAAAGGTGGCTGTACCCTGTCCATTTAGGGGAACAGTTAAAGGCAGTTATCCACAGTTGTTTTTTTTTACAATTAACTTCTGCTCCATAATATTAAAAATGTTTCTAAATGTATGTAATGATACTTCTTTATCTCATTTGTAACAAGGCTTGTGTTTATTCAGAAAGGTTTTAAATCACATTTTTGCCAAAAGTAATACTTGAGTTCAAATTATGTATTCATTTTGTAAAGAATAAAATAGGGCATCTATGTCGGAAATGGGCTAATGTCAACAGGCCTGTCCTCACTTCCCAGGCTCAATAACCTTATACAGTTCAAATGAAACTGGTTTGCTCCCCTGCTTTTACTTCACAGAAGTTGAACCAAACAGCACTACACGTCCCAAACCTGTTGTTGCTGCAGGGCAATCCCCAGCTGTAAATTCTGAACTCCACAAGCAGAAGAAAACTTTTTTTTCTGCAAACCAAACTGCAGAAGTAATATATAGCACAAAGCTTCAGAGAAGCTCTTAGAG
This sequence comes from Callipepla californica brunnescens, assembly GCA_023055505.1. Taxonomy (NCBI): domain Eukaryota; kingdom Metazoa; phylum Chordata; class Aves; order Galliformes; family Odontophoridae; genus Callipepla; species Callipepla californica. Next base: position 45,975,458 of record JALIRH010000001.1, read on the forward strand.
CTGGCATGCATGCTGTTGTACCTATTAAATTCAGCGTGTTCACTTGTTAACAGTGGTGTTTATAAATGTCTTTTCACTACAGGGGAAAACCAGCTATGCAAAAGAACACGACACATCATCAAGCTGACAAATCTCACAGATTTGCTCTGTTAGTACAGTATACACTTTACTTGAAACCTGTAAGCAGCAGAACATTTTCAAAGAAGCAAGATACTCAAGAAAACTGTATTTCTTCATTGTGCCAATTGAATCTCCACAGCACAGTCATAACGTAAGAGGTACGCATAATATACCTGGAAAAGAGGACTGCAATGAAAGTTCAATTTGCAGCTGCTGCTGCACATACACAGATAGATTTAAAAAAAAAAAAAAAAACACAATGTAAGTCTTACTGACACACTGCACAAACCGGGTAGTGCTCCTGACTTTTGTGCAACAATAATAGGAAATGGAAATACCTTGCCTTTTTCACAGAACATACGAGTTATGAAAACAGCATGAAGACTACATGTTTTCCAAGAAGCCACTTTCACAGAAAGGCAAAAGAAGCTTGCAGCCGCATATGAGATAGCCTTCTCTGCTTCAGCTGTTTCACTAAAAACTAACAAAGGTAACATCTGGTGGGCTTCTCTGTTAGACCAAGTTCATACTGTCACCAGACTGAAAGCCCCAGGGAGCACCAAACTGAATCAAGTTTTGGTCTGAAATGCTGCAAGCTCTTTGCAGCCCTCTCCTCTCAGAATCAGGGTCTGAAGTTTTACTTCCCCCACACCACAGAACTGGCACTTACAGGAAAGTCGCTTTCTCTCTGATGAGCATTCCCACAAGGGAAGTTGCCTAGTAATTAATAAATGGTAATGGTAGGGTTTTTCCTTCCCCTTATTAAACCATAGGCTCTCTATTTTCAAGCCTTTTTCTGTGTCATGTAGAGAAGTGACAGCTTGCTCTGGATACCAGACAGAGACAAGAGGTGTGAAGCTGACATCTGTCTAGGGTCCCAAAATAGCTTCAGTGGAACATCTGAATCCAGGTCTGTGAGGAAGGACACTTAGAGAGACAGCTATCAATGCAGTATAACGAAACCGATCCTCAGAAAGAGCAGGGAAGTTACCTTTTGCCACAAATTCCTGTTGCAGAGCTGTCCGGACCTACAGACTTCTTGTATAACACAGCCATGCCAGAAAGCCCATGGGACTGACAGCCACGGAACAATACCCTATCAAACAGCCACACAACAGACTCTCATCACCACTACATCAGAGCAGGAGAGTACTGAGAAAGGCCCCTTTCACTTGCCCTTAACCAGAGAACTTGAGTGCATGAGGAGGCTGAAGACATAGCTCAATCCCAAAACAAATACTTCACATGCCTCCAGTCAAGACACGAAGTTCCAGATTAGATTTGTGGCTTCTTTTCATCTTACTGAGGAAAGAAGGAACTTTGTCTTCAAGAAACAAATTACAACAAAGTTTATAGCAGCAAGGGCGTGCAATTTTTAGATTTTATTTTCTTTTTAATGCTGTTTACCAACAAAGCGATCCAAGTTGTCTTCATATCTAGAAAGTCAACCGTTCAAAAGCCCAAAATCTGCGTGTGAAATGCACCTCAGACAGACTGAAAGAACAAGCTAGATCAGGAAAAGGAGAAAGTCATTTGCAGGTTTAAGTGCTTCAAGAAGTCAAAACAGTCTGAAGGAAAAACAAAATAGAGAAAACAGAAAAAATCCACACCACACACACTTCCTCCAGCTGACAAACTCCACATAAGGGAGATAAGAGAACAGGGGTCACCAAGCCTATGGATTGTTTGAATTCTTATTGTGTGTCGTCATCAATGTCAGTACTGCCTAGGCATGATTTACAATCTTTCTATGGAACCAGCAGTCAGCACTTCTAATTACATAGGAGAATGTATTCCTCTCAATCAGAAGTGTTAAAAACAGCCATAAAAATCAGGAGCCTCTCAAAATAAGAGACAAGTCAGGCTTACTAAAATTAATAAGTTGGCAATAGAAGACGAAAGCCACACAAAGCTGTTCTGTTTACTTCCCTTTCTGAAGGCAGCAGTACTGATTTCATTCTTCCTTGTTGACCTTATGCTTCATCCCTATTAATGTCCCGAGCAGGAGCAGCAAGAGCTCTGCAATGTTGCTCTACTTTACTCCTGGCAAACTGAGCTGCCTCTTCTCTGCCAGATGACCTGAAGCACACACACAAACACACACACACACAAAGATTTCTGAGATGCTACCTAACAGTTTATGAAAGTCATCTCCATCATTTAATTTGCAAGCAAATAACTCAGTGTGACCAGAGGGGACAAAAAAATAAAAAGGCCCACAGGAACAAACATAGAAGAAATCACTTCCATTGTACTGAGTGATATTAAAAAAAAAAGTATATCCTAGGGCACAGTGATTTCAAGAGAGGAAATCCATCCATTGAAAAGGATCACAACTGGATGTAGCACACTGCCTTACCCCGGAGGCAAATACTGCAACAGCAACAGGATCACACACTGCCTTGGGAAACCGGTGAGTGTGCATACATTGATCCCCAATTATCGACTCCATTCAGTTCAAGTTTGAAATTATCTGACTGCCTATTAATTTACTAGTTTCTACTGTATGAGAATGGCTCGTGCACTGACCTTCCCTGCCTCCAGGTTTGTCTGGTGGTTTTTTTTTCCCCTCCATCTGTTATTAGATACCTTAAGAAATCAGAATGAGTGCTGCCAGAACTAGTATCATCCAGGGACTGCTATGCTTCATACTTCACTATGGCTCCTAGTTTCAGCCAGTTTCAGACTAGCCAATGTATAAGGAATTCATGGACTGAACATGCATACAGGTAGCTTTTTCTTCTTTTTTTATAGAAGTTATGAGGTTTACAGGACTAGGGAACCAGAGGGAAGAATCGCAATCTAGTCCATCTTTGTCACTCAAGTTCAGCATGTATTACAATGACAAAGTCAGCAAAAACAGAAACACTTGTTTCTTGGTTCCTTAAAGAGCAGCCAATTATACAAAATTACGGAAATGTCTAATTAATTAATAACTCGGGGCTGGCCCAAGGAGCGCAGAATGCTGTATTTCTCAAACTACCCACACAGTAGGAAAATTATATGTTCCCCCCTGTGAAGCAGCAGCCTTTCAACATTTCCATCAGAATGATACTTGTGTCAACAGAAAGACTACAGAATCAAACACTGATGCTCTTGCTACAACAAGGGAAAAAAAAAGAAAAAGGAGTAAAAGTAGCACACAGAGACCACAAAGCACAATGGAAATTTCAGTAACACTAAAGACATCAAGGAGCGGCCTCAATAATGCTGTAGATAAAGCAGCAAACAAGACACACCATTAATTTTGGAAGCTTTTTTTTTTTTTTTGTGAAACTACTATGAATCACAAATCTCAAAATGAATAAATAAAAGGCCAAATGCATACATCCCTAGAAGTAGCTTTCCTAACATGCAATCCAGTGAAACTGCCAACTTCACCTGTTACTCCAATCCTAAATCACAGAACATACTGAAGACGGTCTCTTGGCTGACTCCAGTGCCATTCACTTCTCCATCTGTACCATTATTAGGCTTGACTACTTGGGTATGTGCAGTGTCACACAGCACTGGTTCCCATTCAGAAAGGAAGTAAAGTAGAAAGCGGGAAAGAGTAAGATTCTGGTAAGTAGTAGTTACACTTAGAAAAAAAACAAAAACACAACACAACAAAAACAGGGAGGGTGCCACACTTTTCAGAAGGAAAAGAAGGTAGAAATTACTTTGAATACTTGACACTAGGTGTCAAGTGCCACAGTTACAAGCTATCACAATTTTCCCAGGCCTGCATCGATTTACACCCACACTATCTAGCAAATTCATACCCATATGCATATGTGAAAACAGATGTAAGGCTTCATTAGTATACGCATAAGTTGCTATTTCATGCCCTCAAACATGCATATTCACGGACACTGAAAGTCTCCTTAATGTACTGATCCCAGGGAGCGATGCAGGTTCTTATCCTAGCTGTGTCTAAGCTCGCAGAGGTCAACTACAACACAACCCTGCCCTTCACTCATTTCCCTTCAAAAGCCGAGGAGATGCAGGCTGTTATCCCTTTTATAAAATGGCTGGAAGAACTCAAGATGAAAGGATTTCAGTGCAATGTTAGATCAATAGTATTCCCACTGGTTTAAAAGGTAACACCACTTTTGCAGATAAGAACAGGCTACAGACAGAAATCCTGCAGTGCTGCAAATGCCTATCTAAACTAGGGAGCAAAGTACAGGAGAATGACAGAAAGGTAACTATGAATATCTCCTGCACATTGCACCCTGGATCATACACAAGTTTCTGTGAAATAGGAAAGACGGATGGATCCTTCCTTTCCCATTTTATTTCCTGTCAATTTCTCTTTAAGGCTTTTTGTATATGTGAGAAACACTCGGACCAACCATGGCTAGGACTCTGTTTCTTCAGGCAGTGAAGTCACTGTGTCTCATTCTCCATGCGTGGTGAGACTTTACAGAAAGTTATTTTCCACAGAATTGCAGGGGTTGGAAGGGAGATCAGCAAGTCTAACCTCCCTGCCAAAGCAGGTTCTCTGCAATAGGTCACAGAAAAATAAAACAGTCCAAGAGAAACAGTGTTTTGTTTTGTTTTTTAACGGCACTTCATCCAACCACTGGCTGTATTTCCTCTCCTGCATTAATTGCATCTGTTGCTCCATTCTTTCACAGAAACTGTAGCTTTTTCACTATTTCTTTTGGAAGCATTTCTTTCCCCCAAAGGTATCATAAGTACACCCTCGCAAAGACAATCAATACCATCAAGCAACAACTGCAACTTCTGTCACCCACCTTGGTTCCCCTCGAAGCCAAGCAGTACTGACAGCAGCCCCATCCCAAAGCCATCCCCACCTGACCATTAGTGCCATTACAACAACTGTGGGACCACAGTGTAAACCAGACCAGGTTTGCTACCTTTTCTTCCAGCAGGGCTATTTTTAAACTGAGATCAGTTTTCTGATTAGACTTCTCATGCATGTGCAGACAGCTGTCCTGTGTGACAAGATGATAAAAGGACACAGCACCCCAGGATAAAAACCAGGCAGCTGGAGGTAGGAGTACTGCTCGAGACACTTCTAGAAAATACACCCTTTTAATTGCTCCCTTTTGGCATTTAGCTCTGATGATTGCTTCTATTGTTTCAGATGTGAAGGACTGAGGCCTCAAAACCCATCTATTTACCAAAAGGTAAACCACTTCACTAAACAGTGCGGCTATAGGAAAGCTGTATATAAAGTCTGTTAAGAGAACAACAAACTCCTGTCTCCATTTAGTATCTTCAGATCTACAACTCTGCTATTATCAACATTTAATTCAGGAGGGGTAAAAATGAACTCTCAAATCAAGCACTATACTCATTTTACCCCACTGGCTCTGCAGCTGCAGTCTAGCTGAGAAAAGTCCTGGCTTTAATAACACTGGAACGGAAAATCGTTTTTAAGTGAAAAGCACAAGTCAAGCAAGAAAGGAATTTTGTTTGTTTGCTTCTAGAGCTGCCTTTTTATTTAAGAAAACACAATGGAAAGCATAAAAATCTCAGAAGAATGAAGGAGGAAACAATGCCCTAAAGGAAAGCAACACGGAGGCTCCAACAGCAGGCAAGAACTATTAGGCTGTAGGTTGCTAAGCCACGCAGGCTCAAAGACCCTTTCCTACCCAAAACTTATGCATGGTTATTCACAGGCTGCTGTCTTAATAGTTGCCTTGCAATTGCTCCAGTATGCCTGCTAAACACTTATTTCTTCCTGCTTGCGAGGCCTCAAGTCAATTTAATACCCACAAAAAGCCATTTGGCATGTCTTTCAGAAGCCTGGGGACAGGAACATTTATAATATTGCATACAGAGGTGACAAGATGTAGCTATTACACTTTCACTGAAAAATCAAAATGGATCTCTACAGGGATACAGAGCATTTAAGCTGTCCCCACCCAAGCAAAAGGCCTCCCAGAAAATATTTTCCTAAACATAAGTCACACCTACATTGTTTCACTGGAACAGACATTCAAGGTCACTCACCCCCCAAAATCCTACTTTCCCTCTAGCTGGTTTCTGTGGATCCTCAGACACAAGACCCTTTAAGGCTTTCTCTTTTCATAGCATCACGTCCAAGCACTAGCAGGAAAGCCTGCTGTATTTCTCAGACTCGACCATTACCCAATGCTTTACACACATTCACCCAAATTCTCAGTTAACAGCATGACAATTTAACAGACTTCCCCCTGAATTTTGGAACAAAGCATGCCACGTATCAGATGCTCACTCACCCAGGAGCTCACAGCCTGCCACCACAGGGGAAAAAGAGGTGGGAAAGAGCTCCTAATTCCTCTGTGTTTGGCTGCACAGTTCTCTCCCTCCTGTGCGCTGCATTCTGTGTAACCACTGCAGTGCTCAGAGCAAGCAGACTCACAAGAGCAGCCGGAAAACAATCTGGCATCTCCAAAGCTGAAGAGAGGAGTCCATCCCAGCTCGAGGGTGGGTCCTGCACAGGAAACCTATCATCTACAGCTCCTTGGCCAGAGGGAGGGTCACAGTGACAAGTGGCCGCTGGAAGGTGATAACTAGGGCGAGAGAGAAAAATAAAGCCAGGGAAACTGTGTGACTGCACGCACGAGCATGTGTGTGTAGGAAGGGAAAAGAATAAGTGGAGCAAATAATGAGTGAAAGAATGGAGTAAGTATACAAAGAAAATTATTTACTGAACAGACTATTTGTGCTGCTGACCTCAGTTCATTCCTCTCCAAGTTTTAACTCCTTACTACCAGGGCTCTGCCTGGAAGAAAAGTAAGCTCATGGCCATCACCAGCATCCCATCAGCAGCTGCCACAACCAGATCCTGCAGGGGAGAGCACTGGCAACACACCACTGCTCAGTTTCAGTGCTCTAACAAACTGTCACAAATTAAAACGTGTTTACTAAAGGCCTGGTTAGCCCATGTCCCCACCTCCGCACTCGACTCCCAAAGAAAAGCCCTTCTGGACCTAGAGCTGAAGGGACTAGCTAGGGTTGGTGTCACCAACGTTTTTAAGATCTTCACAGAAAGGAGAGTTGAATAATGCCAGCTTATAGAAAGTCAGATGTTCACCAAGCACACCTTCCCATTGAAAAGACTGCTGTAGGCAAGTCAACCCCTTGGCCATGACCTTGCCACCTAAAGATTTTACTGCCATAAAAAACTTCACTAAACCTGTGTTATGCTGAGCATAACTGTGTTGTGAACTCCCATATATCAAAAAGTTGTATTTTTGCATGAAAAAAATGCAAGCAGAAAGTGCATTCTATTAGGGGAGATAGGGGCAGAGAAGGGAGATAACTGACATTAAATACATTTTAAGTATCAAGTCATTATTGCACTTGCAAGCAGGATCACCTGCTCCCAGATTCCCCAATACTGCATGATACTGCATAGATGGGCCATGCTCAGCTGCCCACTCTTGTTTCCAGAATTTCCATAGTCAACACAGCATTTTAAGGCAATTCATCCTCAAACCAAGCATACTTAAAACACAGCAGATCACCTGACAACACTTCATTTCCAGTCCATTTCAGAGTCTTCCCTTCAAGATCCACCACTGCTGTGATACCAACAGGGAAAGGATCAATCAAGACTGGCTAGTGTGGAGCTGACATTGCCCTGCCTGATCAAGTCTCTCCTACAGACGTTGAATCTACTTGGCTGAGTCGGTCCTTCCCTCTGTCTTCGCTACTTTCTTTACTTGCTTTTTTTTGTTTGTTTCTTTACGTCACGGTTCTGAAATTCCTTGCTTTCTTAAGAGTCTAGAAGCAATGTACTAAACATGACAGCAGATACTGACTGTGAGAAAGCATCATGCCTCTAAGTTATTGAAGTCTGCATGAATGCATAAATGCTTGGTTCAGAATTTACTACCATTGTTCACCATCTAAAAATTTACTGCCTGGGATATTCTGTAAACTGCCCGTTTCTGACTGTTTTATGAAACCTATTAGCTTCTCTCATCCTTAGAGGTCCACACTTTCAATATTACAAACACAGAGCTCATTTAAAGTTTGAGGAAACATGAAATAAATGCAGTTTAACAACCAAATGAGTAACAAAGGGTCTTTTTTGTGATTGCTGAAGACCACAGGAATGAGTAAGAAAAAGAATGAAGACTTAGAAAAAGATAATCTTTAATATTTGGAGATGATATTATACATCACAGAATGGCTCAGGTTGGAAAAGACCTTGAATACTACCCAGTTCCAACCCCCTTGAAATGGGCAGGGCTGCTGCCCAGCAGTTCAGGCTGCCCAGAGCCCCATCCAGCCTAATTTTGAATGCCTACAGGGATGGGAGTTTCTCTGGGCAGCCTGTGCCAGGGCCTCACCACCCTCTGAGTAATGAATTTCCTCACAGTATCTAATCTAAATCTTCCTTATTTTAGTTTAATGCCACTCTCTACTGTCCTATAATTACATGCCCTTGTAAGAAGTTCCACCCATCCTTCTTGTAAACCCTCTTAGGTACTCATGAGGTCTCCTTGGAGCCTTCTTTTCTCTAGGTTGAACAAGCTCAACCTCCCTCAACCTTTCTTCACAGGAAAGGTGCTCTAATTCTCCGAACATCTTCATGGCCCTCCTCTGGACCTGCAATTCCATGTCTTTCTTCATGACCTTGATGAGGGGATAGAGTCCACTATCAGCAGGTTTGCTCATGATATGAAGCTGGGAGGAATGGCTGACGCGTCGGAAGGCTGTGCTCCAACCAGCAAGACCTGGACAGGCCAGGGAGTTGCCAGAAAGGAATCAGATGAGGTTTAACAAGAGCAAGTGTAGAATCATGTACCTAGGGAGGAATAACTGCATGCACTGGCACAGGTTGGGGGATGACCTGCTGGAGAGGAGCTGTGAGGAGAGGGACCTAGCTGTCCTGGTGGATGACAGGTTGGCCATGACCCAGTAGTGGCAAAGAAGGCCAATGGGATCCCAGGGTGCATCAAAAAGAGCGTGGCCATCAGGGCAAGAGAGGTGATGCTGCCCCCCTACTCAGCCCTAGTGAGGCCTCACCTGTAGTACTGTGTCCAGTTCTGGGCTCCTCAGTACAAAAAAGACAGGGATCTCCTCGAAAGAGTCCAGTGAAGGGCTACAAATAAAAAGCGTGGAACACCTCCCTTATGAGGAAAAGCTGAGAAACTTGGGTCTGTTCAGCCTTGAAAAAAGAAGACTCAGAAGGGATTTGATCCACACCTATAAATATCTAAGGAGCAGGAGGCAAAGGGACGAGGCTGGACTCCTCTCCGCAGTGTGTGGTGATAGTATGAGAGGAAATGGCCACAAACTGAAGCATAGGAAGTTCTGCATAAACGTGAGTGGGAACTCCTTCACAGGGCAGTAACGGAGCGCTGGCACAGGCCGCACAGAGAGGTGGTGGAGTCCTTCTCTGGAGACATTCAAGACCACCTGTATGCCTACCTGTGCAACCTGGGCTAAGGAGCTGCTTTGGCAGGGGGTTGGACTCCATGATCTCTAGAGGTCCCTTCCAACCCCTACAGTTCTGTGATTCTGTGATTCTTGTGCCGGGGGCTGCAGGCCTGGACTCCAGATGGGAGCTCACAAGGATAGAGTAGAGGGGGGCAGTCACCTCCCTCACCCTGCCCCTGCTGGTTACCCTTCTTTAGATGGAACCCAGAATACTACTGGCCTTCCAGGCTCCCAAGTGCACATTGCTGGCTCACGTTGAGCTCTTCCACCAAAACTCCCAAGTCCTTCCCCACAGAGCTGCTTTGCATCCATTCATCACTCAGTCTGTACTCATGTTTGGAACTGCATTCAATTACCATCTGATTCACCAATGACATGAATCACCAAATAGGCTGGGTTGGAAGGAACCTTAAAGATCATCTAGTTTTGTGATGTCATCTTGACACGGTATGATTCCAAATGAAATCAACAGCTCAGTGGATTGCAACTGTTATACTGGCACAACTGAATTGAAAACTGTAGATTAATAAAATGATACAGGAACACGGCTATATATTAAGGCTATATGACCTCTTAGAAAAATGTGTTCTTAGAAATTTTCTGGTGTAGTGGAAGCAGCAAAGAACCTAGCTCTTTGGCACAAAGAAGGAAAGCTTACAGAACGCTCCCCCTGGAGAAATCTCATTTGACTTGTGAAGCACCACTGCTTCACAAGGGCCACAGCAACTATCTTGAGGCACAGCCCACCTCAAGAAGGCAGAAGTCAGAGGAGAAAAGTTGTGTTTTCACAGCAGAGAATGAAGGACAGTCCACAGTTGAGCTCCTGAACTCAAGCATCCGGTTTTGACATAAGTTCAGTTTAGTAATATCCACCTTTTAAACTAGAGTAGAAGAGTTTTGAGGAATAAAAGTAATCTATTCATGAAGCAAATAAGTTTCTCAGAACGTAGTTTTACCAATACTGTCAGCTAGCATTAGAGAAAATAAGAGAGAAAGACATTTTTTCAACCTACCCTACTGGAGGATTACTAAACATTTAATTCCTTCTATCTTAACACTGCAGCATTTTACAAGACTGTTGCTTCAGTAACTATTTAAAAATAAACTCCCAAGAGCGCAGATAGCGCTAAAAACAAGCCTCTCCAGACTGATGAGACATCTACACAACTGTCCACAAAAGGGCACATTAGCAGAGGGCTGCTTCTAAAGGGAAGCAAACTTCTCAGGCAACACTCTCCAAGCAATTTAGTTGTTTTAGATCATGGCACAGACTATATCATTTCTAAATTAACATTAACTGATACCCTTCTGAGGCTAACCCAGTCCATGAGACATACCCTGCTCTTATGTTTGTTCCTACTGGCTCAGCCTGTTACAAACAGGCTATTGCTAACAAAATCCAGTAGTTTCTCCCTCTGCACCAAAGGAGGGTAGCACAGTAAGCAGCCTGGGGGGACAGGAAACAGTGCTGGGAGACCAGAAACACTAAAAGAGGGCAGTAGGTTAAAGGAAGGAAAATGTGTAGGAAGAGGCAACCAAAAGGAACATTTTGTAAAGAGTCTGAAGTTCAGTCCTACCAGGCCATAAGATTCTGCCTAGCACTGGCTAGGAACAGAATAAAAAGAAATGGAAGGGTAAAGAACAGTCAAAACGTGAACAAGCAGGCCTGGAGGAAATGAGAAAGGAGTTACCTGCTTCATGTGTAGCACACACAACAAGAACAATCTCCCTTCTGTGCCAGAGGGAATGTGGATTGGGAGTCTCTTCCCCTCATGAACCACACAGTGAATACACTTGCGACCACAACCATACTATGATAGTATCAGTAGACTGCGGCTCAGCATATAAGCTACCACCTGGAATAGTTCTGACTTTAGGAAGTCCCAACACTTACTATCTGGGTAGGACAACATGGTATGAGTGCAAAGAGTTGTCTGAGAGACAGTTCAGCGGGAAATCTACATGGTGTCATGAAGGCTGACCAAGCTGATGGATGCTGGAAGACAGAGGATGTGCCAGGGACCTATGCCCTGAATGCAAACTGGTTATTCCAACACAAAGGTTCCTGCATAAATATATGCCTTGCACAGATACACAACACCACAAAAACCCATAATTGACTTTTTGCTGTTCTAGGAGCGTCCCACCAAATGATATGTAAGTTGGTTCACATCTTGAAAAATAAGTTCACTGTCAAATAAAATCCTACACAATGCACCAAATTCAAAACTTACCATCATTTGCCACTCTAAACATCAACAGAAATTTGTATTTGTGTTCTTCTCTCATCTGCCTTATTTAAGCAAATGCATACACACATTTATATATTCAGAGCAGGGACTTGTTTACTGTGCTTTAATACAGTGCTTAGCACGGCAGAGCCCTGGGTAAGTTTCCAGGCATAAGTGTAATGCAGCAGGCATTACATGTAATGCTAAAGCAATACAACTAGCATTAAGATAGAACAATGGTTCCAGTTGTAGCCCACATGCCTTCTCTAGAGAGCATGGAGACAGTAATTCACTGCAGAGAATTATTAGCAGCAGTATCCTACTGAGGCTGTCGTCTTCTGGGTAACTGCTCCATTTTCATACAGACTTCTCTGTTCTGAAGTACTCGATGCAGACCATGTATCACTGACACCCTGTCTTCCCATATACTTAGTGCATTTGCAAACAGTCCTAACTCTCCCAGGAAAGACCATAATAAGACTAATGACACTTGTGAGATCCTGAAGAAACCTGCAACACCAGGCATGCAGCAGTGACCTCCCCAGGCTCACCAAGGAAACCATACACAAAGGCTAACCCTGTACTAACCTTTCTTTACAATCAAAGCAGGAAGAGGCACGGCTCTAGAGAATTCACAGTGGGAGCCTCACTTAATTAGTGATTTACCTTGGCTAAGTGAATCAACACAAGCATGCCACATGCCCATACACTGTTTGCCCTTCCAGACAGTCTAAGTTAGCTTTTCCCTCCTAAACCAAGCAGAACTCTGTTCATAGCAGGTAGAGTATCATACATAGTGCACATAGGCTTGCTAAAGAAAAAACTTTGCTCTGCAAAGAAAAATTAGTGAAGCATTCTGCCACTTCACTACTTAAAACAAGAGTTCTAGGCAAATACCTGCCTCGTTCCATGCAGATGACCACATAACAGAGATGAGAAAGCCCCCCATCCTCCATCACAAGACTTGCAAGTGTCTCAGCAGGAGACCCAGAGTACTCTATTAAATGGGTGGGTACCAACTGCTGCTGGTTTTAACTGGGTTTGAGCCAAATTTGGTTTCTGTTGCCTCAACTTTCATTTCCTGAACGAACCCTGAAAAAACTCCGAGTGTTAAACAGTGCAAATCTTTGCAAGCTGCAGTATCTCACAGAGGTTCTGCTGTCCTTTTCACAGGACCTGACAAACAGAAGCCCACTTCAACAGCTGTGTAAGTATGCAACACATTTTAGAGATACTAATAGAAGGGCAAGAAGGAATTCCCAACCATCCCAATAGGACCAATGCATTTCTACCAGGACCGCAAAGAGACACCAGTGTTAGATAGGACTTGCACAGCCACAAGATTTTTACTTGCGTGGCAGAGATAACAAGATAAGATCCCACAAAGACAAGGCTGTTCTGCATACACTATTTCTTTTACGAAAAAAATCTTCCAGCAAGAAGTTTCACCACAGACTTAAAGAAATCTCAATAACTTAAAGGGAGATTGCTTAAAGTTATGCGATCCATTAAGTCACTTCAGTTCAAAAGCGGGATTATACCTTAAGACTTCCTGAGACACACCACTAGAAGTTCAATCCACATAACACAGCCATGACAATAAAGGAAAGCTTTAAAGGAAGACACTTTTCCTTAATACAAGTCTTCCATGCACTGAAATGCCCTCTTCCTTCAACCACAAGCAGCTCCCTGCAAGCCTTGCCTCACTTCAAAGCACTGAAGATTCAAAGGAATTACTTCCAAACAGCAGGGCAGAAAGCAGTAATACAGAACAATTTCCTGCTGGCCAAAGAGGAAGTTGATGCAGTAAGCAGGTTATTTCCCAGGTTTTAATTAAGCTGTATGGCTGGAATACTGATGCAGACAAACTCAGCAAAAGACCCAAACCATCAGACAAACACTGGAAAAAAATCAGCACAGAAAATGGAGAACTGCAGGACTGAAGCTTTGTTTTGTAATGTACAGTAAGAAGCCTGAGACCACCATTCTAAAGCAGAAGTCTACTGTGCAGCATGCTGTGAGAAGCAGAAGAAAACACACTTCCTGCACACAGGCTTCAACTCGAGGGACAGGATGACTGCCAGACAAGTGATTTCAAAGGAAGAAGAGAGGACAGCAAAAGGGCACATGCATCCGTAACAATAAGCAGTAGCCCATTCACCTGCTGTCTCGCTGTTGCAGTTCAGCCAGCAGTACAAGGTGGCACTAAGGACTTTCCTGCAGTTCTCAAGGCAGAGGACTGCATCGATGAGACTCTCGTCGTGAGAGAACAGCACCTGTATCTGCCACTCCTCTTTCAGGATCAACAAGGTAGAGACAAAACAAAGATGCTTTAGTGATGGCCTGAAGGTTAGCAGCATGACAGCTGGGACTATGTATCAGATTCTCCACAGCATGCCACTCAATGCCAGCTGAAACACCACAAAAACGAGCCCATACGTGTAGCAGCAGGACCCACACTGAAATGATTTTGTTTAAAGCCTTAATAGCAGTAAAAAGTAGTCACTGTTTTCAATGGTTAAGTGTCAAAAAGAAAGCCAGACACAAAGCAAGGACAGCCTAGACTAGCTTTAACCATACTGCTAGACACAAAAGATTGTATCTCCGAGATGCCATGGAGAAAGAAAGAAAAAAGTTAACATATAATCCAGATAAAGATCTGGGGAGAAGGAGAAATGACAGGCTGAGAGAAAGGAATGTGGTAAAAACGTTTTCCTCCTGATTTCCACAGCTTTCTTCAGAGCCTTTTCTAAAAAATGAAATGCAGTTTGTCATGTTGCCTATTGCAAAAGCAACAGTTTCAGAACAGCTGACCTTTGCTGGAGCAATGGGCTTTCTGCCTTCAGTAAGAAGCTACACCACTACTGCGCATCTCTAGCAGAAAAATTATGAATTCCCCTTGAGAACAGCAGGATGAAACTGGCACCTCTTTCCTGAAACTGAAATGGTTCTATTGTTAATTTACTGCTGTCTAAGAACAGCAAGAGCCTGCACTTCCTTTCCTAGTCACACCGACTGTGTTTGAGTGGAGACAATTCAAATGCCTCAGAAAATGAAGAGATGCACATCAGCTTCCTCCTGCTGCCAAGCCAGAAAACTGCTGCTTTATCAAACTGAAAAGGAGCATGGAGCAAAAGAAAAGCTGTCCAGAGAGGTGAGCAATATTCCTCTCCTTCAATTGCATCTTACAAAGGGACACTGAGTTTCTAGCACAAGATGCTCAACAGCATCACTGTGCCTCTTCAACAAGCAACATGGACAAAATGGTTAAGAGCTATGATGCATGACAGTATACTGCTCACAACAAGAGATCAAATGCTGTTAGAGCCTACTACCTCAAAATTAGGAAGAAAAAGCTGGAACAGACAAATAATTCAGTCTGCATCCCAAAATCTTGGTTGGAATCCAGATGTTTTCACACCCTGCACAAGCCATGGCTACACGCTGATCTCTCACACACACCATCAAGAGTGCATGCTTGCATTCTCCCAAATGCGTTTTTCCCTTTCTCCCCCTCCCTTGTGCAATTATAACAGAAGATGTCATTCAGCCTGGGAGGGAGGAGGAAAAAAAGGAAGGAAAGGGTGGTGGTACGATGTGCCTATCAGCTCACCTCTTGTTGTCTGCTGCACTGGTCTCCTCTCCTAACAAAGAAACAGTGCCCGTCTCTTGCACTTCATCATGTCTTTTCCAAACTGCAGAATGAATGCTAGATCAGTATCATTACTGGTTTACTGCCACATCATTTCTGCAGCTGGCATTTCAGTTACAGCCACACAATAACAACAGACCACATCGGCTAAGACAAGCCCTAACAGCACGTGTGTTTTACTGGTGTAAGTGACTCCGTGCTGTGGCTTTAGATACCACAGATCATAGTCCTGACTGAGAGCTACTCGGATGGAAAACTGTAACTGTAAGCTGAAGGATGTTTCCATCTCAGGCTGCTAAGATGCAGATCAAGCATCAGAGAATGGATTCCAAGAACACAGCGCCGGATGCTGAAGCAAGCTTTGACCTCTTACGATAGCTGGAAGGCAATGGGATCAAAACACCTAAGCGTTCTCAAGGGTAACAGCACTGAATTAAAACAGTCACAACAACAAAGGTCTACGCATGGGCTCTATTGTTGCTTTCACCGAGTGGAAGTGGTTCCATCACGAACAAAGACAGACAGCATCAGCACGGACAGTTCTCCCTGTCGCTTTACCTTGAGCTGCGCTGAATACCGCTCTAAGATAACGCTGGCAATGCAGCCACTGTGTTTGCAAAACAGGGCAGGCGGGGGAATAAAAAAAGGAGAGTTAATCCGTGAGTGGATTAAGTGAGTGACTGAGAAGTCATTCTAAAATCCCGCAAGCAGAGAGGAGCGCTTCCAGCTGAGGACCAGCTCTGTCCCAGCTTTCTCCCAAAGCAGCACACAAGCATGCATGCACCGATAACCCAAGCCCCCACACAGAAAAGTAACAGAGCTACAATCTTTATGGAAGGAGAGCAGCACCTGCAAACCAGCTAAGCCTTCTCAAGAGGCACGCTAGCAGAATGCTCCTAAATGCTGAAAGAGGAAGGTTAAAAGCAGGATATGTAAAACCAAGGGGGTAAGCAAGCCTAAAATAAAATGTCTTTCTGACCTCAGCCACCAGTGTTTAGGAATACACAGTCACATACCACTTAACAACCCGTTAACACATAGAATTAGTCAAGGACGGGATTTATATTCAGACTTACTGAAGTCGGACATTCAGATACGAGTCATTCATAATCAGTGTAGCAGTGCTACGTTTTCTGCATAAATACTTTAACTGTCAAGAGGAAAACCTTCATGGTTCTCCTGCAGCACTTAAGAGGAGTTTCCCTACCCACTGCGTGAAGGACTGCCAGATTTCCAGGTCCACCAGTTAGCTATAAGGCATGCCTTTGGATTGTGGACTAAGGTATCAATGAATGCACACCTAGCAAGCACTTACACACATCCGTTCCCGTCTGTAAGTACTGCAGCAAGCTCCAAGCTACATATAAACGTCACTGTTTTATAACCGGAGCCTGAATTTTTTCATTTTCAGCTGTAGATGAGCACGCAGAGGACTGCTGGATGGCTTAAAGCAACACTGTCACCTCCAATCTAACGACCCTAAGTTTGGTTTTGTGCGAGTGAGCATCCCTGGAACGTCAGAGCGGTGGAAGCGCTCCTGCGATTAAGAGAAGTTAATTCCCACACAGCCAGTTATTTTTACCAAACACATCCCCGCAGGACAACCAACCCAAACGCAAGCCCTGGAAATGGGACAGCGAAAAATATGTGGGATAAGCGCATCCTCGGCGCCAAACGAAGAGAGACGGCACTCGTAGGACCACGGAACAAAGAAGGCGAGTCGGAGAGATGCTTCGGTACGCTCACAACCTTGAGCACGAATCTTTAAGCCGTCGCTTTCAGTCTGTAACTAAGACGGGCTCCGAAGCGCTGTGGGCTGCCCACAAACCCTCCGCGAACCGCAGCGGCGGCGGCACGCGTGGGCTCCCGGCAGCATCGCTCCGCCCGCCCCGTCCCGAGCCCACCCGGGGCGGCCTCCGACGGAAAGGAGCTGCGCGCCGCTTTGTTCGGCGCGTCCCGAAGACCCCTAAGGAAACAACGGAACGGCGGAAGGCGGGCGCGCCCCAGCCAGGCACGGCGCCGCCGACGGAGCGCCGGGAGCGCGCCGCGATACTGCGGCAGGAGCGGGGCGAGGACCCGGAGCTCTGCGGCGCCGCGTCCGACCCCGTCCCGCCGAGCGTTGCCCCCTCCCCGCCCCCCGCCCCGCGGCTCGCCGCCCTCCCGCACTTGCCTTCGCCTCATGCCGCCCGTGGCGCCGCCGGCGGGGCTCGGCGCGGCCCGACTCGGCCCTGCCCGCCGCGGACGGAGGGGCGGCGGCGGCGCGCGCGCGCGCACACACACCTTGGCAGGGCAGGCAGGGCAGGCAGGGCAGCCCGCGCGCCTCGTCCCGTCCCGTCCCGTCCCGCCCCGTCTCAGCACGCGAGCAGGAGAAACGCCCCCAGCGCTCTCATCGAGAGGAGGGCAGCGGCTCCCGCCGCCCGGCACGCGGAGCTCCGAAAGGGAGAGGTGGAAGGACGGAGAAAGCGACCGCGCGGCCCCGAGCGGCGCCCCCGCGCTCAGCGCCGGTGGTACGCTCCCCGCGCTCGAATCGGACAGCCCGGCGCTGATTGGCCGCGCGGCGGGGCGAGGCCAGGGCGCGCCAAAGCGGGCTGGAGGAGCGGAGACGAGCAAGGAACGGGGCGGCGCCGAGACGCGCCCCTTAAAGCGCCCCGGGCGGCGCGGCGCGGCGGGAGCGCGCATCGAGAGCCGTTGGGGTGCGCGTGCCCGCGGCTCTGCCCTGCCCGCCACCACC
The DNA here is from genome assembly GCA_023055505.1 of Callipepla californica brunnescens. Lineage (NCBI taxonomy): Eukaryota > Metazoa > Chordata > Aves > Galliformes > Odontophoridae > Callipepla > Callipepla californica. The sequence goes on from JALIRH010000001.1 coordinate 45,993,582, forward strand.
ACCACAACCTGCGGTGTCCGGAGCGGTGCTCGGTGCCCGGGCTGTGTCACCGCGGGATACGGGCGCGCCTCGGCTGTCCCCTTTAACCGCTGCGTGGGGTTGGAGGCGCGTATGAAGCGGCAGGAGGATCGGAGCTTGCCGTGGCTGGGCAGGCGCTTATAAAGTCACGGCGAGGAAGAGCTAAATTTATTTTTGTTTGGGGTTGGCTTGGGAGAAGCTCGGAGCTGTGGTCATGGTAACTCCCCGTTTGGATCGCGCCGTGCTCTCAGAAAGCGCTGCTCGCATGTGAGATGAAGAGAATTACGTCAAGTGCATGTCTGTCTCCATTATCACGGAATAACAGCGTAACGTGGAGCATTGCCATCTGCTGTCAGCTGGTTCTTGTATCACACAACCGCCTGGGTTGGAAAACGCCTCCACAAGAGCAAGTCCAGCCACCAGCTGACATACCGAGTGCCATCGCTAATCCGCGTCCCTTAGTGTCGCATCCACACATCTCAAATACCTCCAGGGATGGGGACTTGGTTTCCCTGCGCAGTGCTATCCAATGCCTGGCCACCTCTCTGTGAAGAAATCCTTCTGACACCCAATACAAACCTCACTGGAGCAATTCCAGACTGTTCCTTTGAGCCTTATTACCTATCACCTGAAGCCAACGCCCTGCTCGCTACAACTTCCTCTCTGGAAGTTTTAGAGGGCGATGAGGTCTCCCCTCAGCCTCCTGTTACCCAGGCTGAGGAGCCCCAGCTCCCTCAGTCACTGCTCATCACTTGTGTTTTCTGGTCCCTCACCAGCTTGGTTGCTTTTCTCTGCGTAAGCTCGAGCAATTCAATTATCGCTGTCTCCCGCTAATTGAGACAACTTGGAAGACCCAAATGCCGAGCAATCCCTCAAGTGAGACTGAGATAACAGCACAAGCAGGGAAATAACAAAGTCCTATTCTTCAGGAAGGTACTGAGGAGAGCGTGTATGCTCTCATCTGTACACGTGTAATAAATATAAACGTATGTAGGTTTGTATGTACGCACATACTTCTGAACAATCTCAGAAACTACTGCTTACTAACAGAAGTTCTACCTCTGGACTAGCAGTCAGCATTTATGTATGCCCATGTCTGTATGCATACATATGTTTGTGTACCGTTTATATATAAATGCTTTCTCTCTGTCTGTACCACTGTGTATAAGCAGTACACATATATATACTGTCCTTGCCCACGCTCTGTTGAGTGTGGCACAGGAGCCAGATGATTGCACCTGAACAGAGCAAACCTATATGAAAGCACTGTGAATAATTCAGGAATTAGGAATCAAGAATAAACTCAGGATTGTGTCATACCAGCAATGGTAATACACAAGTAGTCCACTGTTGCTTTCAGCAGGCCTTTCCAGCAGAGGTAATTCAAACATCTCTCATATCCAGGTCCATACAGTTCCAATCTCATACCAAAGCCACAATTTTCCAGCCCTACCTGAACAGAAGTTTTGATCTTCATAATCTGTCAACAGTGTGGGGCTTGATTTTGACATGAAAAGCAGTCAGGTACTACAATAACATGCTCCAAAACAGAATGGATACCATTCATAAAAGATGCACGAAATGAGCTCAAGGCATGGCTGAGGAAATTCTTACTACAGTGTGGTGCAACAATTATCGACCAGAAGTGCACAATTCCCAAATAACTATCTATATCCCAGTCTGAGAACAGATGGAGGAAAGCCTTCTGCTGATACAAACTTGGCTCAACCCACTCTAATTACTGATGGAGTTTCCATGAGCATAGAAATTAGAGCTACCAGTTGCAATGACTAGAGAGCTAGCCCGCTGAGTCAGCTTACATGGTGGAAAATCTGGCAAAGATGTCTGTCCTCACCTGAGTAGATGCATGTGTTCATACACGTGCAAGTACCAAATGGCAGTAGCACCTGAATCAATGAATATTCCCTACCTTTGAAACCAACAGTGCTTAATGGGGCAGTAGTTCTCTGCAGGTGAGGCAGCAGCTCTTACTAATTTGATAACCAAATAATGTCTCCATCTCTCCAAGGACATGGGATGAGGATGTTAGATTATGAATATTGAAATATGGAAGTAGATGGAGGAGAGGGATCACATACAATGTGGAAGACGTTTTTAAATGCTCTCAAAGAGGCCAGGGCATCTGGTGTGTTCACTGGCTGAGTACTTGCCCTCTGAACAATCAGGAAGGCTGTCAGTTTAACAGTAATCTTTGTAAAATGCTAATAAGGACCCGAACTATTCCCATTAGGGAATTGAAGAGCCATCTGCACTCAAGAACGAAGCATCCACAGCAAGACTTGCTGTATGTTTTTCCTTGCTATGTTGGAATCCAGCAACAGAGAGCCTTAGTCATATGACAGGGTTATTTGCATCATTACGCTGTCAGATCCCCAGAGGAGTTTTCACAATGCACTGTAAGAGGAAGAGTTTAAACAAGTAGAACTAAAGCAAAAACAAAGCACTGCGCTTCCTTCACATGTCTCTTTTTACTGTGTGCACGTGGTGTTCAGACTGGGAGGAGGTTGGAAAGCAACACCGGGGAGAACTTCAGGCTAATAAAACACACCCTTGAGAGCACACAAGAACACGGGGCTGCAATATCAGTAGAAAAAGGGTTACTCTATATAAAAAAAAAGCTCAGAAAAATGAAATTCTGCATCTCAGCCTAGTAGAATACTGATGTTCCAGGCTAGTAACGTGCAAGGTGAGCCCATTGCTGTGTCATCCCCGAGGCTTTTACAGTTCTGCTGTTTAGCACCGGGATAGATAACAATCACCTCGCCCCAGCAAAGCAGTGATTCTCTGTGAATGAGTGCCTGCAAGCACTATAAAACTGGGTGCCTCTGGTAAGCTGACCAGCAGTCAATGCAGCAGTTCCAAACCAAACCAGAGGAAAAAATACTGTGGTTTGAGACTCAGTTCTTAAAAGGAGGTGAGCTGCTGCAGCTCAAAATAAGGTCACGTAATGGCACAGTGCCCCATTTTGAAAACTCAATGTACAAAAACAGGGCCTGATTTTTTTTCTTTTCTTTTAATATATATTCAATTTCTAAAGTAAATGACTGAAGGTTCGTGAAGGCCAGTTGCTGCTCCCAGTTAGGCAAGAATTATAGCAAAGAAGACAGTTACAGAAGAAAACCCAAGGAAGTTTTTAGTATCTTCATGGCATCAAAGCTTTTTTTCATAATAAAAATGTCCAAGGAATCTTAAATTCTCTTCTGAAGACCTTCCAAAACTCAGAACTTGCCAGGTGCGTGGCCGCTCCTGTGGGAATTTGTAATCTCTTTAAATACTGGGAACAGTAGATTCCGTTAGAAGCATACAGTCCTGGAGCAGAGTCTGGGGCGCTTTGGGAATTACCAAGTGAAAACACAGCAGGTGGATTTTCAAATGAGGAGACAACCACTGAATTACAGGGCAAACTGGAAGGGATACTGAGAGGCGATCTAACTGTTCTATCTGTTTTATCCTTTAGTTCTCCAAGGCCACAAACACCACAATCTACGCAGGCAAGCGGTTCTGATTATTGTGATTATCTCTTTTTGCCTTAGTTTTTCCACAGTGATTAACCTGGATTTCTTTTACCGCGATTTGAATCTACTTCTCATCCTGCCCATCACAGACAAAGGAAACAATTGTTCCTTCCAGCTTTGCAACAGCCTTCTGGGTGCGTGAAGACTTATCGTGTCACTTTTTATTACATTCTCCAGAAGTAAATCCCATTTCTTCTTATCTGTCTTCCTAGGCTACACTGTGAGACCTCTGGTGATACTTGAAGTTCACCTTTGGAGGTTCTCCCATTAGGCCAAGTGTTTCCAGTTGAAGCCTTATCACCGTTATGTTGAACAGGAGAAACACTTGCTGTGTTCTGCAAACATCCCTTCTATTTATATAACTTAGTACAGTGTTTGCAGTGCTAGAGGGTTTCATGTGCTTTCCACATAGACGTAAAGAGTCAGGTCAACAGCATGAAACCAAAGCACCACTGAAGCATCTGAAATGCTCTCCATTAACCACAGCTCTTATCTCCTTTAGAGAAGTGTTTCTGCTAAAAGTCGCCGCATTTAAATTGCTGCCTGCAGGAGGCAATTTCATTGGGGATCTCCCTGATGGATTATATTGCCTTATTTTCTGATGCTCACATCTACTTGGATTGCTAAGGCATATTTGCTTTGTGAAAGTAATATGTATACAAACCAGAGGCTGAATGTTTCCAAAATAAATGTTTCCAGAAGAAGCTGAGGGACAGCAAAGAAAGTCCAGTCTACAGAGGTCTTAACATTTGCTGTCTTCAGCATCAGCTGCAGCTGTTAGCAGGAAGAACTGTCCAGTTCTGGGGAAAACATGAAGAGCTTAATCCCTAAGCAATAACACAGGTGTTCAACTTGTGTTTGAAATACAAGGCAGAGGTCATCAAACACCCAGCATCCTCTTGGATGCCTGTGGTTATTTATTGCATGAGCATTTGAGGAACTGTAATATTTATAAAATGAAGCTGTTTAACCCTTTCTACCACCCAAGAACACACAAGTGCACACTAATCTTGACTGATATTGTGTAATACAGGTTGCAGCTGAATTCCAAGTAAACTGCTAGCAGTGTTTCAGTAATTGAAAAGAAGCCCAATTCACTTAGAAAAGCTACTTAGTGGATCAGGAAGAAAAAAGTAAAGGCTTCCCTCAGTAAAAACTCCTCCGGTTTGACAGGGAAATAAAAAAACAGCCTATTGATCCTGTAAAATTCAGCATTTAGAAAAAATATTCCTAATCCTTCAGGCGAAGAAAATGCACATTCACATAGGAATGAGTAAATCAAGTTTCCTTGTAGCTACATGCAAATCTGCTGAGTGTTGGGTATAAACAGCATTTGGGAACATTTTAGGAATTAGAGGCTCTGGATCTGTCCATTCGCACTGTAGGCAATTTCAGTGCTGTCCTAGCTATAAAACATAAAATTGCAGTTGAGTTTGCTGCTACTACTCAGGACCATAGGTATGAGAAAAACTAGTGAGAAACACACAACTTTCACTTCACATCGCTTTGCTACACTGTGCTATGCAACACTACACTATGCTTTACTCTAAGTAGAGATAGATACCTCTACTATAAGTAGAGATAACCCAAAACAAAGGCTATCCAAGGACAGAAAAATCCCTCCCATAATTGTACAGGACACTAAGGGCCAGGAGGAGTAGCCCAGATGAGTTTGACTTCATTGTTCCATATGGAACAACAACACCTGGATCTGCAAAGGCATGCAAAATCACCTTCAATTAGCAAAATGTAAATATACAAAAAGACAACTGTTGCCACACTATGCAATTAGTAGCTTAAAAAGATTCAGAAGTACAGCACTTCCTTTTATGCAGCTAGCCCTTGGGAAGGACTAGAGAAATGGATTTAAATATATCTTGGTCAAGCACATTGGAAAGAAAGGCCTCTGATGTCATCACCAAGACATACAATTGGTTCTTGACCTAATTTGGGCCATACCAGTCCTGCACAAGAGCTCCTGGGCAGAGCTCCTCCTGGAACTGGTTCACTCAGCATGGCATAGCGTGCCTTAAGGTCTAGAAGGCATGTTCAACACTTTGAGTTTAGCCTGAGGCATGCTTTGTGTACTTGTTTTTAAAGTAACATCATTTTGCTCCTTTAACCAAGCTGTGTAGAGCAGTTCTCTTTGTGTTGCCTAGAAATAACCAACAGGCCTGATTCTCTAATAAGTCTGAAAGCTTTCTTCAAGCTCGTAACTTACTCGTGGTTAGGCTCTCTTTAGCAGAAGGCTCTGGGGTTGAGAACCTTGCTGTTTTACAAGTACTATTAGACCTATCTCTGGGCAAACAATAAAGAAGACTCTACTTACGTGCCATACAAATTCATCACTGTTTACAGAAGTATTAATAATAAGAAGAAAGTAAATCAATGAAGTCACTTTACTGATCCTAAAAACGTGGAACTACTATCAATAAAACATGTTTATGTTGTTTTATGGATAGGTCAGAGTCCTGGTAGGGTGTGTTTGTCATTCTAATTTATGCACAGTTTCATCAACAAAGTATTTGTTATTGCAGTATTGTATTTATTCATCTCCTGTTTTCCTCCCCCACAGCCAGAACATCTGCTAAATGTTTCTGAATCTAAGCTTGTTGGGATAGGGCCCATTACTTTTACATATTTATGAACTGTGTGGTACACTGGCATTCATTCAGCGAAGACTGCTTCCCAAGGCTCATGTACGAATGACATAAACCGGTATTGGCTGATGTGCAGGAGGTGTACATGTGCAGAGTTCACAGAGGGGCTAGAAATCCTGTTACACGCAGAAGCACTTAAACTCCACCGCTGAAAGGAACAGAACTATCTGCTAATATCTGAGTGACGCGGGAAGAGGAAGAACAGGTACTTATGATGATCTAAGGGATTGCAATGAAGAGTAATTTGATAAAACTGAATGAAAAGACACATCTCTAAAAATCAAAATACTTTCAAATCTGGAGACATATTCTGAAACAGCAAAAGATACAGTGCTTGTGTTAGTTGTGACGGAGTGGACAAAGCAGAACACAGAACTGGTTCTTTGGGTGGAAAAATGAACAAAAAAATCATTTCTGATTTCTTTTTTTCTTGTTGTAGTCCAGGATCCCATGCCAACACTCACACAGGCACATCTTTATGCTGTTTACACACTGAAGGGAGTGTATTCTGCCTTCATTGTGTGGAGAACTTACACATGTGACTCCCATTAGCACAAACTGAAACTACGTTCATAAATTTCCCTTTTGTGCACGGACTGAGTGGGCCTGTCACTATTTGCTTTTCTGGCTGGGTTGCAAATGGTACCTTTCCAAAGTCAGAGCGGTAATAATTTCTAACCTGATGAAGAAGAATGTAGCCCATCTCCTCTCAACTGTGACAACTACCTATGCTTTGAGGATCATCTGCCTGCCTAAGTCCATGCCAGCAACAGAACATAAGCACAAGCACAGCCTAATAGCCTTAATGAGATTACAGCTACAGATGCCCCAGTGCTGCTGTCTGGCCGAGGAACAGAACAAGCACCGAGTTCATCTGGAGAAAAAAAATCCCCTTAACTTCTGTGTGAGTGGGTTGCAGTTTGATCAGAATTTCAGAACTATGGTGTGTGAGATCCATTTAATTTCTTTTTTCTTGCAATTATTTTGCAATGCGTTATTTTTTACAAAGCAGCATATTCTCATTGATCTTGAGATTTAATTAATATTTTTCAGGTAAAATACTAAAACTGATGCTCTGTAGCCATAATGCATTTAGAGATACCTATCGTTAGCTAAACTAGATTGATCTCACCCATGGCTTTTGTATGTTTGCCTACTGTCTGTCTGTATGTTTGCCTATGATATTCATGTTCTACAGTGGAGCATGGTGGATCTTTGCCAATACAATCATATATTTTTTTTTATCAGCAGTTTATCTGATGCATCTGTTCGTAACTCTATCCTATGTACACAGAATACTCTCTCTGCACCTGTTCCAAGCAGCATTTGGTTTACTTACTGCTTAAATTCCTAATCTGAACAAAAACAAGTAAGTAAGTATGGACAATAAAGCCTGGAATTCAATGAAGCAGCTGACCTTTGGACAGTACCACACCAGCTGGCTAGAATGCAAAACCTGGTACCAGTGCACTAAGGTACCCATTGTGCTGCTCTGATCACAACCTGCAGATGCTACCACGCAGGTTTCATTGAGCTTGCTGAGTGCCAGCAGGTGAGAAGCCTGCTGCAAGTAGCTAACTCTGCAGCTCATGCAGGACTTCATGCCTGGAAAAATCCAGTAGCAGCCCCTTTTGCAGATTTTGCATGAGGACTATTTAAAAGGGCTAGCACAAATGAAAATTCCTCCCCTTACAAAGAGGAAAACCCAGAATAGCACAGTATCAAACAATAAGTAAAATTTTCAGCAGAAGGAAGGAGAGGCCAGCCGGGTCAGTACTCACAGAGCAGGGCTGTAAGGTCACCTTCTCCAGGCACAGGGCAGCTCCTCCCCGATGAGTGCTCGCAGTTCACCCACCTGTGCCACAGCTGCCACCCAGAGCAGAGCTCCCTCGCTCCCCTCGTGCCCTGGCTCTGCACAGGGCTCTCAGATTGCCTGGACAATCTGCTCTTTCACTAGGCTTGCAGGATGAAGCCAAAGAAAGAAGGAAATGGGGTCTGGGATGCAAAGCTCCTTCTGTGCATCTCGCAGGGTACTGGGGAGATGGTATGATGATGGCTCCGGCTGCCACTTCGTCACTGTTGCCGTGGTAACAGAGCAGTGGTCTCCTGCGGCCTGGTAGCAGAGGCAGCAGCACGGAGAACATGCATTGCCCCCTCCTCTGAGGCATCCTCTGGCAGAGGCAGGACCGCAGCCCCTAAAACAGGCTGCATCATACAGAGCACGCACTCCCCATATACACACTTTGGGTTCTTCCCCTCATAGAGCTCTATGGTGCCTGTCAGTCTCATTTATATGGTATAGCGAAGCTGGCACAAACCTAAGGGGTCCCGTTGCATCCCCTGGGAAATACCATGTCATGTGAAAAGAGGAAAACAGCAACCTCGTTCTGGTAAATATCTGAGCATCATTGAATCATAGACTCACAGAATGGCTTAGGTTGCGAGAGACCTTAAAGCCTACCCAGTCCAACCCCCTGCTGTGGGCAGGGCTGACACCCATTAGATCAGGCTGCCCAGGGCCATACATGCTCACCAGTATTTGAAGAACAGACAGGATGGAGGGAGATCGTTCTGTTCCTTTCAGCAGGTGAAAGAACAGCTGAGGCAGTAATGGGGTTTTTCTCTGCCAAGATTTTCCCTGCCAACATGACTGAGTGCAAGTGTGTCTGTGAGGCCTCATCCACCGCTACAGCAAAGCTGCAGGGCAGGGAGAGTTCCTTTGTTCCTGTCCCCTGAACTGAAAAGTCTGGACGTGATCCTTTCTGAGGCTTAATATTGATGCTTTTGACTTGTTTTAAATATTATTATTGCAGCGTTGATATAAACGGTAATATGACAGGACAGCCTACAGGAGCAGAGACCTACAGACCCCGTGCTCTCTGTAGAGAAGCCAGGACTGCAGAGCAGGCTGGACGATGAACAATTCAGGCTTGTTTTGGAAAGCAAATCCTTGGATAGTTAAATAATACCACTTGTTTACAAGAGACTATCTCATCTTCTTAATAAAATGTTGCTAACGGTTCTTTGTTGCCTTCTTTATTATTCTCTATTAATGCCAAGTGCTTCTTTTGAGGTAATAGATTTCCTCTCTCAGGACACCAGTAACAAACATAGCTTTGTGTGCATGTAGGTGGTACGGACAGAAACAAATATGCATAAGTTAAAACCCACACATTTGTTCTTTTGATTAAATTTCCTGTCCTCACTGTTAACTCACATTATTTGAGCTTTCCCTGACAGTAGCTCATCACCATTTGCTAGACAAGGACGGGCCTTCAGATGCCAAAATCCATATATTAAAGATCTCATTGTGACATTGTATGCATATTATAAGTACCTTTTTACCCCAGTATAATGGGAAGCAGCAGAGGCAAGACCAGCTCAGAACAGCAGTATAAGCCAGAAGGGTTAGAGTGTATTGAACCAGATTCAAAAGCTGTGAGTAGCCTAAAAAAATCTCTGACTTTACCAACAATTAAACACATTTTACTCTTCTTTGCCTCTGGCTTCAGACTCAGTTTCCAAGCTTTTATGCAACACTAAAAGGATTACAGTTTCACTCAGTTTAGGAAAAGTTATGTTTCTCTTGTGTTTCTGTGATTCTTAACCACGGGACTCTGAGAACACCACCAAACAGAGTGGTGGCCACAACAGTGCTGCAAGACTGGTCCTGAAGAAGTGCCTCTGCAAAGCAGCTAAGCCAATCTAGGGCCAGCCTGGAGCCTGCACATTGCAGGTGCTGGGCTTTAACAGCATGCCCTCCCAGTCCTTGCATGGCAGCTCAGTGGCTTGTTCAAGCTATGGGTATATCCAGAGTTACAAGCATCTGTCTCCATACAGATATGAGCTTACTGAAAATAGGAATGCATGCAATAAGGACCCATGTTACAAAGGCCATTTTATGGCTTCTTCTCAGTAGTTTTAAATGAGAATGGAATAAAATCAGAAGCTGAACTGAATGCTTAATCTTACATAGGGGAAATACTAGCTGGTAGATATAATTAGATATATCTATCTTGCTGACACACACACACACATACCAACATTTTTATGCTTGGCTTGGTGGAAGGGATGTTGCCTCTGGGTGCGATAGCACTAAACCACTCAAAATGAAGCTGTCCCCTGAAGAAAGCAGTCCTGAGAGTGAGCTGTGCTGAGTTCTGAACGTCACAGAGAGATGTAAGGGAGAGGAGGCGGCTAGACTTGGCCTGCAGCACCAAGAAGCCTTTTCTGTTTGCAGCTTTATCCTCTCACAGCCTGAGCACTAGCTAGAAGAATTTAATGGGATCATGAGGGCTGCTGTACCATTACTCTTGGAAGAGGGTATAAAAGTGACAGCAGCTAATAAGCACCATTTTCTCATCAGTCGCCTCATCAGACTAATTTCGCAAACAGAAAGCTTTAGAGGCGAAAGGGATGGAAATGACATTCAGACTGCTGAGTCCAAGCCAATGCCTACACATCTCAGACTCAACCACAAACAAAAAGAGAACCACGCTAAATGTACATCCACGGGAGGACACAGATTTCATGAACTGAGCTGAAAGGCCAACATCAGCACTTTCATTCTTCCTTAAGTTTAAGAGGCAATGGGAGCAGCAACATGAATGTCCTTTTGTCTATAAATGTCCAAACCACATTCTTAGGTGTGAAGCTCCCTCGCAGAAAGGACTGCCTTGTCTGGAGTTCATGACTGAGGACAGCAATAAACCCTTAAAGAAACCACAAACGTGGTGAATCAGGGTGGAAACAAGCCTGTAATTGAGGAGACAGTTCAGAGAAGGGATCCTTGTGTACAAAGGAGGGGGCTGGCTGATATGAAAGGCCAAAAATGGATAGAGATGTGTGTGTGGTCCAAGAGCAGGATAAAGGCAGGGAGTGTGTTTATGCGCGTAGGCAGGGAGTGGATTGTTTGCAGTGGGAGTGCGTGCATATGATTTAGAGATGTCACAGCTGAAAAAGATCTTGCTGTCCTTTTCACTTTTCCTTCTTCTAGCCACGGAAGATTTGAGAAGTTCAATCTTCCAGAGACAGCAACGAAGTATCTCTTATAGTACTGTCATCATCAGTCACTAACTTGATAACTGTGACACAAAACATGTGACAAGATTTACTGTTCATCTAAATATTGAGGTTCTTTTTTGCTCTTAGTGTCACTCTCCAGATGTTTTTCTTTTTACATCTATTTCATTTTTTCACCATGATCTATAGTTAGCTTTATCAGGGAGTATCTATGCTGTTTTTCTATTTTTAAAAGAGGGGAACACATTCGCTCAGTTTTTTGCTTGAAAATCTGTGGTACATAGCTGGTAAAATTAACTCAGAGTGAGATTTCAAGGCTATTTTAAAGTTATCACCTCACTAAAATAGATAATATGCTAAGCATTTCCAAAACATTTCCATATCTGATGTTCATGAAGATCCTTGCTCCTGCTTGTCTATACTCTTACTAACTGCAGCTATGGTCATGCCTGTTATTGATGGGTTTCTGGAGAGCTCAGCAACTCAGCAATTTTACAGCAGCATTATAAATAATAATCAACTGTTCAATCAACTGTTCTTCCCCACATCTAGATCTCATTTATTAACAGACCTTCTTTCTAGGCAGTATTTTCTCATCTCTCATCGCCATCCAATCTATATTCTTGGAGGATGAATGTAATTAGTTTTGCAGTCCTGCCAAACTTCCACCAACTTCAGTCAGAAATTTGCCTGAAGAATGCCTAATGATAGCCCGTGGGAGTTGGTCCTATTTCTGTGCACTGGTAGCAGGCTGAAGTGAGTGAATGCAGGTGGGCAACACAGTCCCACGGGTATCTGAATCCCATGGGAGGGTTTCACCCACAAGCATTTTAAGAGAAGCATGAAAGAGTAGGTTTGGATGTGTGAGAGAAGGAAGATGAAGAACACGGGGGAAACTAAAGAGCGTGGAGAAGAACAAATTAAGATTTTTCTATAATTAACTCATGTTAAACACTTTTTGGTTGTGAGCTTGTTTTTGTTGGTTTTGGTTGCTCATTTAGTTGGTTGTTTTTATTTTAATCTTTTCAAATAACAGAAGAACTAGTTTTCTCTCTCTCCCCTTTTTCCATCATCAGACAGCTGTGCAAATATTTTAGCATGTGATTGTAGAAGCACAACACTAAAAACTTCTGAATTGTGCCAAGAGTCGAGTACAGGAAAACAAAAGGCAAAAGCCCGAGGTAAGTCTAGCTGCCAAGACTGCCCATCCCCAGGAGAGCTGGACAGAGGAAAAAAGAGGAGAAAAAAGGAGGTCTGATTACTGTCATTGCTTACAGTGACAGTATCCCAGGTCATAAGGAAACACAGACTTGTAGTCTTTTATAAGGTGGGTAGCAAAGGTACCAAAGCAATTAGCAGTCTATTAAATCTCTGCTTTCTTGGAGTTGTTGGCTTTATCTGCAGCACCAATTGCTTGCATTGTACTTGCACAAGATACTGAGTTATCAGGTTGCACCTACACTGAAAAACCAACTTACACCATACAATACGTCAGCCTTTGAATTTGGGAAATCAGTGCTGTGTGCTCAGTCTGAGGTTACGCTGGTCTGGCATGAAACACTTCTTCCAGCAGTTCTGAGGGTTCATCAACAAAGAAGGGATCCAGGTCAGCCAACTAAAGATGCATCTCTTCACAGGTTCTCTGAGGAATTTATGCCACATACGTGTGGGCAGCAGGTGATAATGAAAGCCTAAATACGTCACAGCCAGGAATCAAGTTGCACAGTGATTCTCTGCCAAAGACTCCTATCTTACTGCAGGGGAATGACTTAGCCCTGAGAAAACTCAGCTTTCACTTGCAGCATCCTGACAGAACAGCTTTATCTTTCCCTGCTGCTTAATGTAAAGCAGCAGAAATACAGCCATGCTCTATTTTCCTGCAAAGGAAAATGCGAAGTTTTGCAAAGGAATGTGTAAAAATTCATGGAATCATAGAATCATATGGGGTTGGAAGGGACCTCTAGAGATCATCGAGTCCAACCCCCATGCCAGAGCAGGTTCCCTACACCAGGTCGCACAGGTAATTCATCTTGCTAGCAAGCAGTTAAAGGAAAAAGATTTCCCACTGAAGCTGGTCATAATGCTGTGCACTGACACGAAGAGCTGGCTATGCTGCGTGTCATCTCCTATTCCATGGAATTAAGCAGGTGGTTATTAAAACTGCAATAATTACACCCACACCGAACACACTGCAACCCTAAAGGAAGACATTCCTCCTTCCATCAAAGACAGCAAAATCATTTCATCATTTCAGGAAGCTTTCATACTCCACATTTCCTCTAACAATTTTCATTCCACTTCATTTAATTACCTGAATTATTAATTAATGTTAATCAGCTAATGCTTTGGCTAAGTAAAATGCTGTATAAGTCCTGGTATGAATGATTCATTAGGCTGCTATTTGTTTTACCATTGTTGCTCTCTATTCACTTACTCTTTTCCACATTGCCCTTCAGAGGCAGTGGCCAGGACGAAGCCAGTGCTGCCATGGTTATTGTTTCCAGCCTGAGCTGTGCAGCCAGCAGCTCCATCTGGTCACGGCTGCCTGAAGATGGCAGCTTTTCCAGCAGTACCATTTTTGTGGAATGTGAGCAAAGATCTCATGCCCTGTTATTCTCCTAGCAGCATTTTCACCTTGCCACCAGGCTCAGATTCCAGCCTTAGCTGCAGCTATCCCCTTACCAAATCTGCATGGCGAGGAGACAGATGGAGGCTCTCCTCACTCAGCACGACAGCAGAAAAAAAATGGGTGGGTGCAGCCTCCCCCAAAGGCAGATCTGTTTCTAGACCGACTTCGGAAATATCTGCAATTCTGTGATTCTGTTAGGAAACCTCTCCAGTACTCTGTTGATGTCAAAGAGACTACAGACTACAGCAGAGCTGCGGCTGACATGACCTCAAATGACAGAGGGGGCTTGTCTGTGACAGAAATTCCACCCTTAGGAAAAAGGTTTGAGGCCTTCCAGCTTCTCCACAGCCTTGTATGATGCTGAATAGGTCATTTACAACTAGATGTAGAAGTGTTTCCTTTTGGGTGTCTCAAGTTCTGGTTGTTCAGAGAGACACAGACAGTTTAAAAACACGATGGTACACATCCCTCCAATGGAAGTCAGCGGGTTTCATTGTCTCTCCAGATCAGATGAGGTAAACATACAAAAAAACGTGGTTTGCTTTGTTTTTCTTTAGCTGTCAACCATACAAATTCTGCTTTATAACGGAGAGTCAAGTCAAGTTCTTTCCTCCTTACTCATAAGTAATGTTCAACAGGCCAAATCAGGCCACAGTGATGCCAAAAATATAACTTTGGAACTTGGTAAACAATTTTGTTGATACTGCTGAAAATGGAGAACTGTTTTCTTAGCGTGTAGCTCTTCAGAGCTAATGACAGCTCATTTCGTTGAGTCACTGAGAGCAGTAGACCCAACTGTGAGTGCAGCCGGGCCAGGCAGAACTGTTGAATTGCATGATCATCTTCTGATGTTCCACTTTATTTTAACTCCTTCTAGAGTATCTGAAGCAAAAGCTGTCTCACATTCAAAGACATCAAAGTCTAGAAAAAAAAAACCCTGTGAAGTTCCCTTCTTTCTTGCTGGTTCATTCCTGGACAAGCATAGTAGTAATTCTAAGCCTCAGCACCCAAGTACAGTGCTTAAGGCAGGACTTACCTCCCTAAACAGAGGTGTTGTGCTGTGAGGAAGAGAAGGAAGGACAAATATTGTGAAAGAAAGGAGAGGAGAGCACCCAAATTATTCAGCCTTCTCAGTGCCCCTTTCTTCTGTGTCCTCACAGTGCGAGCAGCTCTGGGCATGGTTTTGGAGGGAGAGTGAAACCCTGTCCTCCTTTCTTCTAATCCTTCTCATTTAGGCCCTTGTGATGTCGTGAAGACCACTGCCAACATCACCAGCTGCAAACCAGGACATGTAGGCAAAGTGTCTCGCAGACCTCCTACAGGTCAGTGCTGCAGCAGTGCCCAGGGGGCTGCCCAGCACAGATGCAGTACAGTCCTCAGTGCACAGAAAACAACGGGATCTGCAGCAAGCCAGCAGCTGGGGAGCACGGAGCCAGAGGACAACATGGAAGAAAAGCAAAGGGAAACAAATGGACAAATGCAGGGAAGAAACAGACAGAAAATACCTAAGAAAAATCACCATGTAATGTGTTTTAATTTAATTTCTGGTTAAAGCACCAGAAATAAGGCACACTTGTCCCGAGGCCTGTCTGTGCATGCAGACGTGGAGGCTTTATACAGATAGCATGGAGAATGGGATTGAAGTCTATGCGTATGTGCATGTTATAAACATGCAGTACCAACAGCTCTGAGAAGCGCAGAATGCAGGTTTTTGATCCTTAAAGAAAAAACATAGAACAGGACTGTGAGCACTTGTGCTGAAAGCATGAAGATGGAAAAAAAATAGGTGAGGACAAACAGCAGTGACTGCTGAAGTTTGTCTGTCTGTCTGTCCACCTGAGATGGAGAAGGAATATAAGCTAAATTCTCTGCAGCTGCGTAGGGCACTGTTTTACCCAAAGAGAACTGCCAGTTTGTGCTAAGTGTCGCGATTGATGGACTCTTCTGATGAGCAAATGATAAGTTTGGATCGATAGACAGTAAGAGGATGTTGATTTGCTTTTGGATTTCCTAATTAATCAGAAGGACAAGGAAACAGCCTTACTGGGGATAACTGGGCAGAAGAAACGAACTGTAGAAAAGAGTTTTGACTTCTTTTACCAAAGGAAGGAGGAAACAAAGTATGGAACTTCCTTACATTTGGCTACAGCACACCACAAAAAACAGCAGACTGGTTTCCACGGCTCATTAACTGGGCTAGTGCTGTTTCATGAAGATCAATGTATCATTTAATAGAAAGAGGCTTTTCAGCTCTTAAAGATATTATCTGTTGATGGCTACCATGGTACTTATAAGCATATCCATCAGTATAACAGCAGGAAGCAATTCTCTAGGGGTCAAATTGGGTGGATTCCCCCCATTTAAATGCCATTATGGATGCAGCTTTCTGTATAGGATTAACCACTTAACTCAGTGAATCTTGAACATCATTGGCTATTGTTCACGAAAATTGATGATCTCCAGGGCTTAGCTGTGGGATGGCTGACTTGTTTTCAGTGTCAATTATCTTTCCAAAGAATAAGGTTCTTTGTTAACCTCTGACTTGCTGAGCACTGTGAAGGCAGCCTAGTATGCTTCACCATTCTCTTCTAACCCTATGATTCAGGCAGCTCTAGAGACTGAGTCCCATGATTGTCCTATTTCTGGCCAGTCTGAATCTTCAGCTGTCACATGAGCAGTGAGAGCACAGAGCCAGCTTTGATCACAGCAAACTTGGGAAACAAAAAACAGCGATTTGGAAGATGAAGACACAAGTTTTGTGCACATTATGCAAAGTGTTTTAATGCTTCCAGTCCAATTTTTGGTAATGACTTACAAAGCTAAGACTATTTTGCAAGTCATTTTACTTGGGGATTTCATATTCACTGATTCCCTCTTCTAAAATAATCTAAGTATCTTTGTGGTATTGAGTTTCTTCTGGTGAACACACCTTTTGGCTTGAGAGAGTCTTGCAAGAGGAACTTAGAACAGGATTATTGTTCTGGCAGCTGACCGCACCTAAGAAACGTTAACTGCAGCTTAATTTTACACGAGAATGACAAGATGCTGAGTCCTGGCATGACTGTGTTCTCGAATACAAATTACAAATTTGAACTACTTATTGTTCTGTTTCTGACTGCCAAAACTATCAGCAGTCATGTCTTTTCATCCACTCTCCCTTTCAAACTAAGCACGACCTCCCAGTCCCCCTGCTTCTCTTAACTTTCCATGCATTACAGGGGCCAGTGTTACACTGACCTCCACCCTCACAACTCAGTTCCCAACTCGGTTGTGTTCCTGGTGCCAGCCTGACACTGTAATCCTCCTCTGTCTACTACCCTTCTAGTGCTTCCTCACAAATACACCGTGTGAGAAATGTGAGGGCAGGTGCTCTCAATCACTGAGTACTAAAAATTAAGTTCCCAGGCTCTGGCAGAAGCCATCCAAGTTGCCATCTCTGCAGGACTGGTCAGTGTTTCTACAGGGGTCTAATTTCCATTATGTTGCACTTGAATAGTTTTCTAGTATATACAGCTGCAGCATACTTTCATTTCTTTGCTTTACTTCAGTGCATTTCTTTTCATCTTTTCCAGCCTTCATGATTCTATGATAAAGTACAAAACTAATAAACTTTCTCCCAGGTAGTAAAGACAATGGCATTATCTGAGTAGATGTTCAGAAAAGCTTTGTAGGATGAAATCTCTAGTCAATAAACTCTACATCTCAGGTGACTTGGAATAATTCAAATGTTTGACATGTTCCTACTCAGGACACTTTCATTTTTTAGCTAAATCAAGACACTTGTACGAGTTTATGAATGATTAAAGCTGGTTTAAAATGCCTACATTTATATAGTTGTTCAACCATTTTGGAAACACTGGGAGCAGCTTAGGAGGTCATTGTTTCCACCCCCAAGGGCAGTAACATCCCTTCAGTGCCCTGGCCAGCCTCACGTAGGCCTCTCACCCTGCTCCTTCCACCCTGCAATCCAGAGATAGGAGTTTCATTTAAGCTCCATACTGAAGACCCACATCTGGCCTAATAACGCATGTTATATTGTTACTGTGCACCTCTGTGGCCTCTGTCTTCTGGGTAGACCTTGGACCTGTGTTGCAGTCCTATCTCCAGCTGCTCCTGGCACGGACCCTGAACCTAATTCATTGCTATGCCTTGGCTCATGCTGTTGATGAAGCCTTTTATCAGCGCTCAGTGCTTCCAACCCTCTTTGAATCCCATAGGTGTGACTGCACCCTGATCAGAGAGCACTGTCCCTGCCTTCCCTGAGATCATAACTTGCCTTCCTCCCCAAAGCAGTCTTGCTGTTCTCCAAAGCTCTTGTCCCTACAGGCTGCTCTCACACTGGAGATGTTGAAAAAGATCTTGCAAGCACCTTAGTGCAAAGTCCAAAAGCCATCCTGGTCCAGACTCTACTCAGCAGTAGCTTAAAAGCAGGCACTGACTTTGTAGTGAATTGGTTGACAAAAACTAACACAAGGTGTTGTATTACTGCTCTCTGCAGATGACCCAGCATTGGTCTGAGGTGAAAATAATCTGTGGTGGGAATACCATGCTGAATTTCCCAGCTGGATCTGCCAAAGGATGACTGCAATTGGAGGCAGGAAAGCTAGAGCTTAAAGTTCACGTTGACTAAACCAAAAATATTTAAAATGCAACTGTTCTGATCTATGGAAGAGTTCCAAAATATATTAATTACAGTTTATTAGCTTTTCCATAACAGTTTAAGCAAGTCCTTTCAGACTGTCTACACTGAGTCATTGTTTGGAAATAAATATTTTGGATCTAACCCTAAATGAGGAATTATTTCATATTTAGTAGTACAGGCTCACTTTTCAACTTTCTCTGCGCTCAGGCATGCGGAACAAAAAAGCAGTTGAAAATTGTGGCCTTTCATTCCAGTCTGCACAGACTCAGGCTGCTTTTAAACGAGAGACAGCAGTTAGGTTCTGGGCTGCCCTTCCCCCAGTGCCAAGAAGTAAACAAGTATGTTTAAGGCAACATAAACTAATTAGACACCTAATCCTACGTTTGTCTGCATCCAGTACTGCTATGACACTGAGAAAGAGAAGGACCAGCAAGAAATGGGCAGAGGGAAGGAGAACATTTGCAGCAGAAATAGGAGGTAATATACTGCTCTAGACGTTAACTTTACACAAACTATGATTGACATATTTCTCAATCCAGTAATGGCCTAAAATAGCACGCAGATCTTCAAAAGGAGGGGAAAAATCCTACCTTAAGAAGAGTTGTTGCTTTTTAATTACCTACATAAAAAAGTTTTGAGACAATTTGATAAAAAAGTAACAGCTTCTTAATTAATACATCAAGTGTGTGAGCAAACCATCAGGCACTGAAGTCCCGACCAACTCCCTGCCACAGCCCAGGTGCTGGAGGGGAGTGCAGCATCACCTTGGCTCTTGAACACAAGACATGGGCTGTATCAGTGATTGGCCCCTTCTCAGCTGATCCTCTCCTGAGTGAAAGATGTTGTACAGAGCAACTCCACAGCACTGCTGGCTTTCCTAAAACCACCTCTAATTACAACCTGTATGAGCATCACAAGACTTGGCCAAATAAGAACCAGGTCCAGTAGCCTGAGGTGCAAAAGAGTTTGCTAATGTCTATAACATTTTCCGCAGTTTCCACTTCAAAATGCTGAAGATGCAGGGTCTGTTTGTAGTGATAATTAACAGGAGGTTGTGGTAAACGTGCATTCAGAAGAAAGGATGGTATCTGACAAATACTGAAAAAAAACAAGTACTGAGAAGTTATGGAGCTAGGTTAAAACGATGTGATTTGAGAAAACACATTGTTCTTATTTGCCATGTAGCGTCAGTGCTTCCAGCATTCCCACTGTCAAGCTTTTCTCCCGCCTAGGAGAGCACACTGTTCACTTTTGAAACAAGAGGAAAGAAAGAGATTAACGGACATCAACTGATTTCAGCAGGCGGGGCTCTACGTGGAGATATGAACAATTAGAAGGGAATGCAACTCTGAATCCGTGAGAGAGGAGAAGCAGCGTTATGCAAACAGATTTAACTGACCCACGCTGGTGACAGCCTTCAGTATTTTCTCACAGGTAATAACCGGTTGCAGAAAAGAAGCCTGAGGCTTTTAACCGAACTGCTCACCTTACCATGATGAAATGCCCCACCCAGCACCAATTATTACTATTATACCGGTAACAACGAAAGAAAAAGTAACAGCTGTTATACTTTGCTGTCCTGCCAAGTCTGGCATTTTGTTTGATAGAGAACAAAGAAAGAGGCATTATTAATTAAAAATTCACCTTTGTTTCGGAAACCTTTTGCCATTATATGAGAAAAACACAAGTTACTACAGGTTGTGAAAACGATTCTGCGTTTCCAGTTTTCTGGTTTCCAGTGTTTGCGCTTTACACAGTGTTTGTGTCTGTGATGAAGGTTAAAACAGGAATTTGCTCATACTTTAAAGTCACGAGATATCCCACCCATTGGACTGTGACTGTGATTACACCCAGAGTATTCTCTCCTGTCTTCTACTAGGAGCAACAGCAGGTGATCTCAACCACTTTTTAGTTCTAGGTTTAAAACAACAGGTTTGACTCTATCCCATACTAAGTAAAAAAAGAAAGCAGAAGGTCATGCTTAGCCAGCTGTTAGGTGCTCAGCCAGAAAGCACTCACCTTCACACATCCGTTGGTTCTCGTGACAGCTTGCCAGGAGCCAGAGGGAGCCCTGAGTCCGGGCAGACTGAAAGGAACTGCAGCCAGCTACCTTTGTGTTTAATAGGGACGTGCTGCTCATGAAAATTACAAGCAAATTACAGGTTCCACTGTGTAATGGCCTAGCCAGACCCAAACAAGAACACCACAGTGCTGCATGCTGGGACCTCATTGCTTTATAAATAGCTACAACGTTCCTGCAAAACAATACAGTTTTCCTAGAGAATGTCATTTCTTCAGCTGTGTATATAATGACTTTACATAACGTGCGACTCTTTGTTTTTATATGGGTGTAAAGGTGTTTCTTCAAGTCAGAAGGCCTCAATGTTTCCAGCTCCTGGTCTCCCTAATGCTGCTAATCCCATATTAACAGCCTACTGACACAGAAGAGACCACAGAAAGGACTGACTGCCCGCGCCCCTGGCCCTGTGACCGCACGCTGGTCAGATCTGGATTAATACTTGAGGCGATTTACCCCAGGAGGCCTTGTTACAGGTGCCTGTAACTCTAAACTCTCCTTGAATTGCTTCAGGGGAGAGGAAGAGGGGAACTTGTACATGCATAGCTGGTGAAGACACAAACAAGGCCCTTCTGTACCTCACCCCCTTTCTTTGCCTCTATAAAATCAGGGCGACTGCAACCAAAAATCCTGGATTTTGGAGCAGAGGTGAGAAGCCAGGCCTCAGCATCCCACCCACTGGGCAAAATCCACAGTCAAGTCCTTCCTCTCTTACCACCTGTCACTGCAGCAGATTTGCTTGAATTTAGCTTTTCTGGTTACTAGACATTGTCACCGAGGAAGCAAGATGCAGCCAGACACATTGACTTCCTCTAGTATTTCTATAGTGATATTGTGCAGCTGTTTAGGCAAATCCAGGTCCAAGAGTGACTCTTACAGCCTTAAAAACAGTTTACACTATTCACACGTAGCTGGAAAAATAGCATCACTCTTATTTGGCATTTAGCTCCATGTGATTGCTCACTTTACGATTCTGAACTGACACACGCACCTCTCCATGGCCCAGCACACCTCCTGCATTTGCAACCAGCCGTGAGGGGCCGCAGGCCTGGGATGGGGGTTCAGCACTTCTCATCTCTCCCAGGATGGTTCTGTGACAGAACGATTTCATTTGGCTTCTTACCCAACTGCCAGTTAAACAGGTAGTTGTTCCGGGCCTTAAGTTCTGTAACTGAGTTACTGTTATTTGTAGGACCTGTAGGAGTTCAGCCTTCAAGGCACCACACTGTCCCCTCTAGGAAGAGGGGTGAAGTACAAAAACATCATGCCTTACAGAGACGTTATGTTGACCCATGATTATTATTAACAAGGCTGCTTTTTCCTTCTTAGCTTCTTAACCAGCAGCCCCACAACTCACATAGCTGTGCTGCTTAGTGCATCTCCTGACTCCCCTGCCCTTCTCTGCCACCAAAGAAATGCGCTGTTGTTGCAGCTCATAGTTCTTCATTAATAAAGAGCATCTGCAAGGAAGCGGGATCTGACTCACCCCACAGCACAGCTGCCCCTGCTGCTGTTTTCCCACCTGAAACAACAATTCCCTTTCCAAAGTCCCTTCCATCACCCCAACAGCCAGCTCCACTGTCACCCAGGCAGCACTGCACCCTCCTTCTGAGGAACAGAATATTCTTGGCTGCTCTCCCCAAGAGAGAATTTTGTTGTTGAACAAAATCTTTGGGTAACGCACACTCACCTCTTGTTCCTGCTGTCTCACTCCTTTTCAGAATCGCAGTGAGGAGCATTCGGTGAGCGCGAGGCTTTTTCAAAATTGATTCCTTATCCATATTTGGGAATTTGTGCAGGGCACTGGCTGGTACGAGCCAGAATCTTCCCACAGCGCACTTTGGGACTTGTAGTTCCCAAAAAGGAATGTTGTTATCCCAATTGCTCGAGCCAAGCAACAGGAACAGAAATCCAAAAAGCTTTTATCTCTGCCTTTGCTTAGCTGCTGGGCCCTGCGTTCTGCACTACCTCTGTGTTGTGCCTCTGGCTTAGCAGGCTGAATACGCCTGGGCCCCTTCCTCAGCCTGCAGCACAGTGCACAAACCAGCATGCCCTGCCAAAGGTGCTGCTGTGGGTGTTTGTCCTGAACAGACACGGGCTGGTGTGTGGTCCCGGGGAGCCAGGAGCAGGCGTACTGAGGCTCCCCACACCTTCTTCTGGCACAGAAGCTCCCTCTTTGAACTCATGCCTCACTTTTCAATGCTCTGCATTAGTATTTGACATTTTTTTAATTACCAGCGGAGCAGTGTCGCAAAAAGCAGCGCAATAAATCTTGCCTCTTCTGTAGAGATTCAGTTTTTGAAGAGGGTTTTCAGAGTGCCATAGTTATTTTGCAATTCGGACGCCCTGCTGTTCCTAACTAGCAGCTAAAGAAGGATGCGGCACATTTTACACTGCTGCTGTGCAGCACCAGTGGAGATGTTACTGTTACCCAACTCCATTTCATAGCTTAATCCCCCTTGAAGCAGCTGGCTCTCTGGTTCAAGAAGAGATCCCAGGGCAGCATATTGCGAGGAGAGGAAGGTGTGTATCCACCCCACTACCAGACTGCTTCAGCACTCTGCCTCCGTGCTACCCCAAAGCCTTCCCCCGCTGGCGAAGGAAACCACGGCACTACAGTTGCGCTGGCTCGCTTCTCAGTAACCTCCTCCTGCGCTTGGAAACTGAGCTGGGCAGGACCACACGCTTGTGGTTGGTGACACCTGGTGGTCCTGACGGGAAGGGCATCCTGCTGATGGAGGGGGGGGTTCAGGTTGGGGTATTAGGAAAAATTCCTTCTCAAAAAGAGTGGTGCAGCAGTGGCACGGGCTGCCCGGGGAGGTGGGGGAGTCACAGTCCCTGGAGGTAGATGGGCCAGCAGCTCTGATCATGCTCGCATAGCTCCGTCACTGGATTTAATCGGAAACCAGCCTCCCTGAAGCACGCTGTACACAACCGCCTGCGATCTCCGGGGAAAGCAATCGCGAACCCAGCTCTCGGCTCTCGCTGCCGTGCCTCCGAAGGCCGTCCGCCGCAGCCCATCCCCTCGCATAACCGCCGCTCCTGGGACCTGGAAGAGCCCGCCCCGTCCTCGCCCCGCAGCGTGGCCGGACTACATTTCCCGGCGGGCTGCGGGACGGAGAACGTGTCGGCCGGGGGCGGCGGCGTCGGGGATCCCCTACGGCTTCCCGGCGGGAGAGGGCGGCCTCGGGAGGCGATGGCGGCGCCGGAGCCGGAGCCGGGCGGGCAGCGGGCGGCGGGGCTCGGGCGGGGCGGCGGCAGCCCTCCCGCCAGCCCTCCAGCGGCCGCTGTGGGCGCCGTGCCGCCCGCCTGGTCCCCGGCTTCGGCTCAGGCGGCCTCGCTGCTGGAGGAGGCGGCCGAGCTGCTGGTGCTGCAGCGGGACTTCGCCTCCGCCTTGGAGCGCTGCGAGGCGGGCTGCGGCAGCCTGGGCCCCGCGCCCGGCCCCGACAGGTGCGAGCCGAGCGGGCCGCTGAAGTATAAAACACCTAAGCAGGGGCGGGGGGGTAGCTCATCGGGGTGGACGATGCCCGTGTAAGAAGCGCTTAGGTAGGCGTGTTTTTTGTTAGCAGTTGTGCGGAAGTGAAGTGCTCCCTTTGCGTGGTGGGGATCCAGGCGCTGGCTGAAATGAACCGGTGGAGAGAGGTTCTGTCCTGGGTCCTGCAGTACTACCAGAGCCCCGAGCATCTGCCTCCAAAGGTCTTGGAGCTGTGGTGAGTAAGGGAGAATTGTTCTCTGTTCCTCAGCTGTAAACCTTGATGTGTGTCTTCATTTACCGTGAAGACACGCCAGCTGTCTCAAATTCTACGGAGTTACTGCCTTCTAATATTTCTTTCCTGTGTTGTAGCATCCTGTTATACAGCAAAGTGAGAGAGCCCCAGGTGATGCTGGAGGTTGGCAGCAGCTGGCTGAGGGACCTAACCAACAAGAGCCTCCCCGAGTATGGTTCATTGCTGGAGCTCTATCTGCTGCACGTGCTGCTTCCACTTGGCCGGTTTGAGGGGGCAGAAGAGCTTGTGTACAGCTCTGATGTTCTTGACAGTGAGCAGAAGCTGGCATTTGTTGAGACCATTTGTGAAAAGCGATGTCAGTGGACTCAGCAGGAAGAGATGCACTCAGCTCACGATGAACAGGAAGACAAAGCAACAGAGACTGTTTTGGGTAGGCTTTCCTTCTGTTGTTTGTACTCTGCTCTCAAATGTCAAAGATTAGAGGTACACATATCTTAAAGATTACCAGAATAGTTCAGTCTAGGCTGTGATTGGTCATCATTATCTGTGCATTCTGTGTCATTAAGCTGTGAACTGTCTGCTCTCTGTGGTCATCAATCCCAGAAAATCTGCTTGGTGACATGGCTTTCACAAGCACTCAGGGCTTTGCAGTGTGTATTGACAACAAACCCACTGGTACATGAAGAGAGAGGATGCAAGTTCCAAAAGTGAGAGCTGTTCACAGGCGCTGTGATCACTGAAGCTCCCTCATCTGTTGATGTCTGAAACCAGGTTGAGACCAGTGATTTAGGAAGGAAGCAGTGCTTTGTCTTACCAGCCGTGCCCTTGCTTTTTCTTTTCTTAATCTCCTTAAATGACTTGGTGGCCTCAGTTCAAATACAGTTGTGCACTGTACATTGACTCTTCACATCTGGCTTTAACAGATCTGCAGAACTAATTGACCACTTATGTTCATCCATTACTAACAAAGAGTAGCAAGTATTAGTTCTGTATTAATACTAGTGTTAGGCCCTATCAGCCTCGAGGAATTCCTGCTGGGTATTGTAGAAGGAAATAGTAATTTGTTTGCTGACAGGCCTGTGTACAAGAAGCCACATCTGGCATTTAAAGATCTGCTTCTTCAGCACTGTAAATCAGTTAATCTCCCGGGAGAGATGTGGGCACTGCTGTGGTATAAATTCATATGTAAAAGAGTGTAAAAAATTGTATTATGAAATTCTACTCTTTCTCTGCTCTCTGTAAGGAAATGACAACAAAAAAGACCACAACCAACCAAAACGGGACACAGAAACACCAAACAAACCCCCTCTCATATAATCAAACTAAGAACAGTCTTATTTATATTAATTTCTTAGTGTCTGCATGATTATTTTCATATGTTTTACTTTTCCCCAGCAGCTTTTCTGTTCTGTGTTCTAGGTGCTCTGTCCCAAAAGCTCTTGACCATGCTGACGTTGCTACGAAGAACACTGAGGTCCATGTCAAGCCACTTCTATTTACTTCCTTATAAAAAGATGCTCTTGGCTACTTTTCTGCTGTACCTGGTGGTGGTGAGATTAGACCCAGGTAGAGTACTAAGATCTTTATTTTATTTTATTCTTAAATTAAATTGTGTCTATAGAGAAGAAAATTGCTGATTTTAATAGATTAGATCTGTATAAATGTTCCATTTTTAGGAGAGACAAAAATTGTGTGGGTAGGAATGTTTTAGAGGGGCTTGTTTAAATATTTTCAATTGCAATCCATGGAGAAAGATGTAGCTCTACAAAAGCCAGTCTTCTGTGCACAGTCATTTCATCCTCGGTTCTTTCCAGTGCTGACTGAAGGAAGCAGGCTGGGCTGTCCCAGATGCAGCCTCTGCTTCAGTCACTTTCAGGTGCTACAAGGGTGAATCAGTCTTGGAAGAGTGAATGCAATTCAGAGCTGACCTGTCAGGGAAGCAGGGGGTTGCCTGGAGCAGCAGTGTGCTCACGCTTCTGATCTGCTTATACTGACGTCTTGCAAATAAGGGCTGAAGCTGTCATAGAATCATAGAATCACTGAGCTTGGAAAAGACCACCAAGATCATCTACCTGCCACCGATTTAGTACCCACTAAACCATGTCTTTCAGCACAGCATCTACGTGTTTCTTTAACACCTGCAGGGACGGTGACTCAGCCACCTCCCTGGGCAGCCCGTGCCACTGCCTGACCACTGAAGAATGGGCTGGTTGCATGACACAAAGGTGGCTGCTGAGCTGTGGAGGGATTGCATGTTTTTAGTGTTTGGAGATGCCCCTTCTGCTGGTTGGCAGGTGCTCCATAGCTATGCTGCAAATTATGCATTGGAAAATAGTGAAAAAAGCCTTGCTAGGTATGGGAGCAGTGCCCTGGCTGAAGGCCCGAGTACTGAACAGAATAGAAGGAAACAAGACACCTTAGGTTTCCATTAACTGTACTTGAATTAGGTCTTTCTTAGTATGTTTGGTCTGTCTTAGCCTTTCATTACAAAAGGTAAAACTGTCTTGTTTTGCTCTGCAGCTTCTCCTACGTCCCTGCCATTCATTTGCAAACTGGTCCAACTCTTCCGACAGGCTTGGGCAGCTGTGCTGTCTCCAATCCACAGGCCTCCAATTCAAGATTAAATGTCTTCCGCCACAGGGCATCTTCCTCTGCTCCTTCACGAGGTTCTTCAAGGACAGTTGAAATCAGTGTCTTAGTGGAGATGACCACCCGTGATCTCCTGTGAAGTGGTCCTCTCCTTTCCTCAGGCAGGGAGCGGTGCTGTATGAACTTAGAAATGTATTGCTGACATTACCTTGGCTATTCAGCACCGTTCTGTCCAACACCAGAGTAAAGCCACTCCTGTAAGCTACAGCTGATTAAGATCCTCCTTGTGAAAAGCTTTACTTTGTGTGTGGTTCTTGAATGAGGGTTCTCTAGACAGTCTGTCTGTTTGGCGAATGGCTCCATCCTTGCAAGTACCATTCAATTCATTGAAGGACTGAAACAGCATTCCTGGAAGCATGAATGTCAAAGGCAACAGAGGATCAGTAGTTAGGGAGAATATTCTGTTTTGCCTGAAGACATCTCAAATCCCAGTTCCTCCAGCATGGGACTCAGGATATGTACTTGGAAGAAGAATACTGCAGAAAAGGAAGTCTGCTGCGATTTGAACACCATAGTTTCTCTTGTGACTGATTCCTCCTCATCCAGCTCTGAGATCCCCGCAGGTGTGGCAAGAAAGTTACTGTGTTTACAGAAGGTCTGTTACCAGGCTGACGCCATTTTTATCACCTGAAATAAAAAATGAGATTGGGGGTCTGCAGAAGAGCAGTTAATTCCCATGGACTGACAGTGAGTAAGTGCAAAGGTAGAGAGCGCTGACTTTCAAGATTGCTTCTACTGGAGCAAGCTGCACGTGTGCTGGAGAGAACAATTTAGAACCATGTGGCAAATGTAGCCAGCCATCCCAGAGCCTGTGCCAAGATGGCTCAGGCTGACCAGCATCAGCCAGTGCGACAGAAACAAAGCCACCATTTTGGTGGGCGGTTTCTATCCAACAAACCAAGCTTGTGAAAATTAGCCAACGTAGATCCCACTGCAGTGTCTTACAACAGCAGCCTCCTTCAAATCCATCATTTGTTTCTAGCAATAGCTCCACACAATTGCTGTTGCAGTTTTCTTTAAAAGGACAGCAGCCTGTTGTGTGCTCTGTCACTTTACAGCCTACCAGGCCACTTGGAAAAGTCTGCATCTTTACTGCTAAAAATTAGGTGTCTAGATTGTTCTTGAGTTATCCTGGTAGAGAAATACTCCAGTGTTAGCGTGAGATTAAGTGGGGCACCCATGAATGCAGAAAGCAGTCATCACCTTGCCTAGTTATCTCAGGTAAACAATAAAAATAAAGCCACAAGACATTCCCATCCTCTCTCCCCTGGAATTTTTGTCTCCAGTTGGACTACACACCAGGACAAGTAGCATGTAATGCTTCACCAAATAAAAAGAAAATATATATATTTATTTCTCATATACTGTGTATATAGGGAGGAGCAGTTCTTGATACTGCTAGATGATTTATGTAATCTAACTGTCAGTGTAGGCATGCTTCCCTGCAGCCAGCACTTGATGGAAAACTAGGAAGAATCCAACACAGAGGATCTGGTTGGAGTTGAGTTCCTCCAGAAAGTGACTGGGTTGCATCTTCCGGCCACCTAGTTTGCATGGCCTTGCTCTAAAAACTTTGTAAACCAGTTCATAAAATAGTCAACTTCCCTTTGAAGCCAGGCTAAATTCTTAACATTACGTGACCGTTCAGCTGACAGCCACTTTTTAAATCTCAATTTCCTTAAACACTGAACAGTTAAATGGCAGAGCTACATTTTGAGGACTCGGTCAGTGGGTTTGGTGCACAGACCATGTTATGTGTTGAGCTCTGTTAAATATAGCCATTCATTTTACCAAAACTCTAACATTCAACTTGATTTTAGTGGTAGGTTAGCAACCTCTGCTTCTTTTGAGTACTACTGATTTTAGATTTTAATTGTATTTAGCTCACCGTGAGTGGGGTGAAGGCAGAAACAATCAGTCTTTTTTTTTTGTGACGAATGCTAAACCTGCAATATTAAATTTTCACAATAAAATGACTACTTATTTACCTCTTTGTAGAGTTGCTTATTTGTGCTGTGATGAAGTGTTAACAAAGCTTTAGCATTTAATGTATTGATGCTGTAGAACCTCAAAACAGTTTCTGGAAATGTTTCATACGTATCCTCATTGTATAAGTATACTGGGATTAGGTAGAGGTTGTGCTAATTAAGTAGACTTACAGGTCTGCATTTTCATAGGAGCTCAGAAAGTAATAATTACTTTCTGTGAAAGATGCAGTATATATATTTAAAATATATGTAAGTAAGTGTTTCTGTGTACCTTGGGATGGCCAAGATCAGCACTACTGAGAATAAACTACCTGGTAATTACCTTTATCTGTCTTATTTTGCAGTCATTGCGGTATGGAGGGAAAAGATGTAGTGGAGTTAATTCCATAGGAATCCTAACATTTAAGGCTTGTTCAGAGAGAATGTGTGTGCCTTCCACGTGCAGGTGAATTTCGTGTTGGTATCTCCATGTGTAAGAGCAAATGATAGGTCTGCTTTTTTCTTCTGGCATCCTCTTACTGGATGCAAAGAACTTACATTACCCCATCTGGTGGAAAATTTCGTAATCATTAATTGAGTTGAGGTTACATATATGACCAGTAAATAGACTATTAGGATATTAACTGTTTCTTCTCACCATCTCCCTTGTCCTTCTACTTCAGTGCGAGTGCATCTCTGTCCAGATGGGCCAAGCTGGAGTTCAAATTGGCAATGTGTGCTGGGAACTCTTTTCCCTGGAACACAGCATTCAGCCAGCTGGCACCTTCAGCCACCCACCCAGCAACAATGACTTTTTGATGTATTTCAGAGAGACAAGCACTAGTAAATATGTGCCCCGGGCTGCTATGGTGGACTTGGAACCAACTGTAGTAAGTCAGCATTGAATTAATCCCAGAAAAATGAAATGAATTAACTCTTCTACGTGCCAGAGTTCAGCCCACTATATCTTTACCTTTAGGGATGATCCCAACATCCAGATAGAACTGGATTAAAGTTTTTAATAGCAAGCATTACTAAAGGATGTAGTTCTCAATGAAAAGATAAAAACTAACTAACTATGCTCTGTCAAGGGTGCTTTAACTAATATTAAAATGAATGGTGTCATTGTGTGGGCAATGCAAAGACTTCCATGTACCATGAACTGTCTACACACACATAAAACCCTACTAGTGGCAAGTAGGGTCACTGTCAGGCCACAGTCTTCCCTTGCACAGTGCAGCCTTGTTTGGGGTATCACTGCCCCTGTCTATACTAGTGAGTAAAAGAAAAAGAGTAGAGTACCTCCTGCTCTCCCCAGTGCAGAACAGTGTTGCCTGTGGGATGAGGGCCCAGACCAAGCCTCAGGGGCACATGGCAGCCCAGGGCAGGCTGCAGGCATGGCCTCTGCTCAGCATTGGGCACAGAAAGCCAGGAGGGAAGGAGGGAAGCAGAGATGACTCCTCCTCTTGCTGTAGGGTGATGCTGAGGGACAGGAAAGGCCTCAGCAGCCCCCAGCATTCATGGCTGGTGTGGGCCTATGGACACCTGGAGCTGCAGAAGGAGATGCCCTGGGGCGATGTGGAACCCAGCACTGCTCTTCTTCAGCAGTGACTGGGGACTGCCCAGCTCTGCAATTTGTTGAGATCTCTTTACAAGGCCTCTCCACTCTCAAGGGAATCAATGGCTCCCCCAGCTGAGTGTCACAGCACAAAACACGTACAGACACTTGGGAAATGGAACAGTTATTAAAGGACATGGGGTCTAATGCTCATACTTGTTTTGTTCCCTTAACACAACCTTTTCATCAGAGTAACTCTAAGCTCTAGATTATTCAAAATGCTGTTTTCAGAGAAGTGTCTATTTTTAAATAGAGAAAAAGGAGTTGGGTTTTGTGTGAGCATTGAGTGTTTTCTGCATCTCTAAAAATGAGATACATAGTACTCAGATCCAAGAAATTAAGAGAGCCTTCTCATGGTGACCTAGGAGCTGAAATCATGAGGGCTTATCTGTCCACTGAGAGAAGCTGCTTCCTTCCAGTGCTGAGATAGTACAGAAGGAGCAAACAATGTAACGGTGGAGGCAACTGTCCTAGTTCAGAGTACAATTGCACTTGTGTGATGCCTTCAGCTATTTCTTGCAATAAGCAATGCGATGAGAATCAAATTCCTTTCTGTGTTTGGACAGACACGTCAGACTTCATATTGCATGCAGCACCACGCTACAGATGGCTGTACGGAAAGAGAAGCAACAGAGCGAACTGAAACACTAACGGAGAGGCAGCTAGAGTATGGGTAGAAAGAGGTCAGCCCAGCATTTAGGAGCACAGGCAGAAGACACTTCAAAACGGGAAGTATATTTACTTTCCAGCACTCAGTTTTTGCCTTTTCTTCTGTCCTCTTTCTCACTCATTCGTTCCTCTGTGGCCTCTGTATTCCATACTGGAGTTTAGAAATGGTTCTTCTCTGTGCATGCATGCTGGCAGAACAGGAAACTGGGATGTCTCCTGTATGTGACACGTATTTATAGTACTGAGACATTGTAGTGTAAGGCACGTTACGGGGCCACATTCAAAGTTAATCATCATGCCGAAGCAGAAGGGACTAAATGTGAAATCTTGGGGTATATGTGAGCCCTGGCTGGCTGGCTGAATTTGCATACTTGGGGCGGCTGGCAGGGAGGAAGGCAGTGATGCAGTAGGCAGAACTGTGGAACTGTGGTCTGTGACCTATTGCCCAAAGCACTGTGACACTGAAGAACAGAAGCAGGTGCCCAGTGGTGACCCAGGCTGCCTCCTGCCTGCAGTTCAGAGCAGGGCTCTGCAAAAAACCTGCCATCACTGACCTGAGAGGGAAGGAAACACCACTAGAGACGCCATGGTAAGGGGGAATGTGGGATCACTAGTCATACAGGGATGGGGAGGATTACCGGCAAGGGCAGACAGGGGGATCTGCCATTATCACCACAAAGTCCAATGTCACTCACTGGTTATAGCGTAAGAAGTCCAGAAAGGAGTGTCAGAATAACTTACAGGAGCTGCAAGGCATGCAGAGCCATGATTTTCTTCAGAGAGTCTCTAATTAGTGGAATTAGAAAAAGAAGTAGATGTGGAGTTTCAACTTCCTAGTAATCTCTGTTGCAACTGTATTTTCTCAACACGTGTTCATACATTTGTGCCTGTTTTAAATTAATTTAGCCCTGATGTCTGTACAGTTCATAACTATACAGTGCGTGTGTTTCTGGAGTGCAGGAAGGTGTCTACATGTATACATGTTTAAGTAAATAAAATGGAATTTTAAAGCTTTTTTTTTTTTAATTAATCTATGGAAATTGCTCAAAATCTCTTGTAATGTGAAAAAATAATCTCACCTGGCACATCAATTAACGTCTATACCTGTCTTATTTTAGTGTAGAGAACTATGTAATTTTCTGGCAGTACAGCTGCAGGTCCAAAATGAGAAAGCATATTTCACAGGCAAAGTACATACACTTCCATGCAGTGGAAGTGAAGTGATGCAGTGTGAAATGTGAGTTTGAAGTAGGCTTAAAATGTAAATACCATGTAGAAATCAGTTTACTCTGCTTGTGATTCTGAAGAAGGGCCATTCTTTTTCCTACTACAACTCTGATATCACTTAATAAGCAGTGAACCTGCAGTGCAAAATTCACAGCTGGTTCAGGATCCTGAAAGAACCAAAAGTTTCAACCAAAAGAATCTGAGATCATTTCCTGAGGTGAATATTGCTGAAAGCAGTTCCTCCAAGTTTCCACTCTGGTGTGGTATCAGGGGGTAAAAGGATTCAAAGACATCACCTGTCTTGGGTTACATATGGTTGAAAGATACCGTATGACTGTGTCAGGTTCCAGCCAGAAGTAAAAATAAACTGAAGTGGGATGTGTTCCTCAGTATAGCCAATTCACAGGAGGAAAGGCAGGTTTTGTATAACTGAAATTATTATTTTTTGCTTGCTTTCATGTATTACAGCACAAAGACCTCAATCTGTTAAAAATTTGTCCCAGGCATTGGCCTGTGTATGTACAGTCTCAATCACGAAGTTCAGCAAACAAAGGAAATGTAATAATTATAATAATTATAATAAGAATTATTTTTAGAAGTGATATTCTGGGAAAAAGCAACTTAGGAATAAGGAATGTTAAAGCACATTAATTTTCCTGACCCTATCTCTCTGTTCTCTCCCTCTAGCGTGAGTGCATCTCTATTCACATTGGCCAGGCTGGAGTTCAGACAGGAAATGCATGCTGGGAACTCTTCTGCCTGGAGCATGGCATTCAACCAGATGGCACCTTCAAGGAACAACACAACCAACTCAACTGCAACGACTCTTCTACCGTATTTTTCAACGAAACTGTCACTGGGAAGCACGTGCCACGGGCTGTCATAGTGGACTTGGAACCAACTGTAGTAGGTCAGTATGAACCCAGAAAACGGAGAAGGGCTCAGTCTTCCTCACTATCTCCACAGTGTGTCACCAGTCTCCAGCAAAGAATCACATCCTTCGTAGTGTGTCTACCACGAGACTGCGTAGAATTAATTTTACTGTGACACTGAATGTCACATTCTGTCATGATGCTATTATCTCTACAGGTGTTAGAGACCTAAGAATGGCAGGATTCCCGGCTGCTTAATAGCTAGTATACACAGTTTACTCTTCTTTGAGGAAACTCTTAACTCTTGGTTTCCTTTATCATGACATTTTTGTAATCTGAATTCTGCTTCTCTCCACTTTGGATTCAAAGGGAAAACCTGGCAGTTTCCTTCCAGGAAAAATGGGATTTCTTAAAATTAGGTACCAGATTTTCTACTTCCAAGTCACTTTTTTTTTTCTTTTTTTTTTTTCTGTTGATCTGTCCTCTTGCTAGTAAACTAACTAACAAGCTCTTCTTGAGAAAAGAACAGCTATGACAGATGTCCCACAACAAACAAAAAGAATGCGACAACAATAGCAACAAAAATTCCTAGGGAAGTGTTTCCTTCTCTGTTAGTTTCCCTCTCTCAATCAGTATATGTTTTTTTGGGTCGTTTTTGGGTCATGACCTCCCATGACTGAAAGCTGGCACCCCTGCCAACAACAACCAGCTTGTTGGCACCGGAGCATAGTCATACAGCTCATACATTTCTCTCTCTTGGTCAGACGAAGTGCGGGCTGGCACCTTCAGGCAGCTTTTTCATCCTGAACAGCTGATCTCCGGAAAGGAAGATGCAGCAAACAACTATGCTCGTGGCCACTACACCGTTGGCAAAGAAAGCATTGATATAGTGCTTGATCATGTTCGTAAGCTGGTAAGTCCTGGTAGGTTCATAATAGCTCTTTGGTTCCACTGAAGAAAGAAGTGCACAGCAGGAAAGCTGAATCAGTTCAGAAAAGCAACTGCAAGATGTACAGAAATATCTTTACTACTCTGCAAAAGAAGACCAGTAGTCATTTCCCAGCTGTATGGTTTCAGATATTCTTAAAAGATGGCTCTGATTATGTAATTTTTCATCATTAGCATAGCTCTAAAACACCAACATTGACATAGAAGGGTAGATTACATAGTTCTATGCTGCTGGTTTCAGTTAGATGAACTGAAAGAACTGTGGGGTTCAGGGAGAGAAGCTCACTGCTGAGAGACCAATTTTTATGTCAAAGTTGAGCCAGTGAAGGAAGCAAAGAGCAGAATTATCATCAGCCCTTTCTCAAGAAATACTCACCTGAAATATGTGCTGAATATTGTTGATGACTGCTCTCTCCTTCAGAATAAGCAAATGCAGTCGATGTAGTCTTTTACTTCTTTTTCGGCCCCTATTCTTTCACTTTATCTTTTGCTTTCTAGACTGATGCCTGTTCTGGACTGCAGGGATTCCTCATCTTTCACAGCATTGGTGGAGGCACCGGCTCTGGCTTTACCTCTTTACTGATGGAACGCCTCTCCGTGGATTATGGAAAGAAGTCTAAACTAGAGTTTGCCATCTACCCAGCTCCTCAGGTCTCAACCGCTGTGGTGGAACCCTACAATTCCATCCTCACCACTCACACCACCCTGGAACACTCAGACTGCGCCTTCATGGTGGACAATGAAGCTATATACGACATCTGTCGCAGAAACCTAGACATTGAGCGCCCAACTTACACTAATCTCAACCGCCTGATCAGCCAGATAGTCTCTTCCATCACCGCCTCACTGCGCTTTAATGGTGCCCTCAACGTGGATCTGACAGAATTCCAGACCAACCTGGTGCCTTACCCACGCATCCACTTCCCCTTGGTGACCTACGCGCCCATCATCTCTTCTGAGAGAGCATATCACGAGCAGCTCTCGGTGGCTGAAATCACCAGCTCCTGCTTTGAGCCCAGCAACCAGATGGTGAAGTGTGACCCACGGCATGGGAAGTACATGGCTTGCTGCATGCTCTATCGCGGTGATGTAGTTCCCAAAGATGTCAATGTAGCAATTGCTGCCATCAAGACCAACAGAAACATCCAGTTTGTTGACTGGTGTCCGACAGGATTCAAGGTGAGAATGCCATGTGTTTAACCTTTGAAGTCTAGCTGAAATCTTGTATTTAAAGCTTTAGATCTTGCGTGCTTTTCACTTGTGAGAAGAAAGAACTTATAAAAGGTTTATGGGTATAAAATACTCCCTTTCGCCTTCAGAAATCCCAATGGCTCAGATTTGTAAATATTTATAGAAGTGGAAATCCAGGTGTATGAGTTCAAATCTAAAGTCATACTAAATTCAGACTTGAATTGTGAGAAAGCCAGTGAGCGTGCTCTCTGAAGCAGCAAGCAGAACTAAGGAAATACCAAAGTCAATACATTCAATAAAGGAAATGCTGGTATTACAGAAGCTGTCAGTCAGCACTCTCACACAGAAATATTACACGGCCTCCCTCCTCTGGCTCCATAGAACATTGACAAACATCATTTCTACAGCCATACAGACAGTAGTAAAACATCTGTCATGCATACATCTAGTTTAAGAAACCAAATACTTTTAATGGGGAACCAACTTTCTGTATTAGTTTGTATCTTGGTGCAAATGTATGTTCAGTGTTGATTAGCTCTTAAAAAAGCTAGGAAGTTTTCAGTGTACATTAAACAGAATTAGTATCCAGCAATTAAATCTTTCATGTATAATGTATAACCTCTGATAGCCATTTGATAGTGGTACTGTGTTATCACAGCAACTGTTAAGTGTATTCATTTTTTCCACTTCCTGACTGCTTTCTGCTATTGCCTTTTTCACACTTCTCTCATGCTCCTCCTTCCAGGTTGGGATCAACTATCAGCCTCCTACAGTAGTTCCTGGGGGAGAACTAGCCCAGGTTCAGCGAGCAGTCTGCATGCTGAGCAACACCACAGCCATTGCAGAGGCCTGGGCAAGGCTTGACCACAAGTTTGATCTCATGTATGCCAAGAGAGCCTTTGTCCATTGGTATGTAAGTGAAGGCATGGAAGAAGGAGAATTTGCAGAGGCCCGAGAGGACCTGGCTGCCCTGGAGAAGGACTACGAAGAAGTGGGAATTGACCCATTTGAAGATGAAAATGATGGGGAGCAATTTTAAAATAAATCTTGTTCCCAGTGAGCGCAGAATTGTCTCTGTATCACGTTACTGCCTATGTCTCTGATTATGTCACACCTTTGTTTGCAATATACAGCAATACAGCAGGAATCATGTAAAGACATTTTTTTTGTTCCATGAATCACAGGTAAATTGTCCTGTAGTTATAGTACTGCTCCACCACTGGCTTTCCTCTCTTGCACATTGAATGTAAGCTTTTTAAAACTCTAGTACACGTTAAAACATGACAATCCAATATGGGCAAGCTTATAATGCATTACAGTCAAACAGTATAGCTTTCACATTTAAATATGACATACCTTTGCTTTTTTCTTTTTGGTATGTCAAAAAATTATAGAAATGGAGAAATGGTTCCTCTGCTCTGTGGTTTATTATCCTCTAATTCACCTTCAACTGACTGACTTAAAACAGACATTTCACTCTTCTTTGAAATGTCATTTCTGATAAATCACACATTTTCGTCACAAATGTTAAAGCAAAGCATCTTTTACAGACTTGGGAAATGAGTATCTGTGCTTTGGGGTCCAAAAGCATTACAGCTGCATGAAATATTTTTTTTTTCTGTTTGTGAAATCCTTTAAATGAGAAAATTGCCTCCTTTAAAAAAACAAACAAACTGACAAACATAAAACAAATAGCATTTTTTTCTGGCTTCGTAGATGAGCAGTGAATATAGTCTACCTAGACCACGACAAGGTTTTTGATGGTCTCTGGTCAGATCTTCAAGATACTCAAATAGAAGCTGTTAAAGTGCAGGCTACATAAAGCAGACATAGAAATGGATTGAAGACTGGCTGAACAGCTGAGTCTAGAGGGTGGGGATCAGGTAACTAGTAGCGCACCTCAGGAATCAGTACTGGATCCAGTTTTATTCAACATCTTCATTAACAATTGGGCAATCTCAGAATCACAGGATAGCTGACGTTGGGAGGGACCCTTGGAAGCCATCTCATCCAACCCTGTGCTTAGGCAGGGCCACCCAGAGGAGGGTCCACCAGAGCAGACAGCTTTTGAGCCATTTCTCAGCAGATTCTGCAACTTCTCTGAGCAACCTAGGCCAGTGCTTGGTCACTTGCACAGCACAGAAGTGCGTCCTGGTGTTCAGACAGAAACTCCTCTGTTTCAGTTTTCACCCATTGCGTCATAACCTTTAATGAGTGTGACTGAAAAGAGCCTGGCTCTGTCCTGTTTGCACTCTTTTTTTGGGCATTTATGCACATTAATAAGATTTCCCCTGAACCTTCTCTCCTCTAGGCTAAGTAGTCCCAGTTCAGCCTTTCATCCAGAGGAGAGATGAGATACTTCAGCTCCTTAACCATCTCTGTGGCCCTTCATTGGATACTCTCCAGTATGACTACGTCTCCTGTGCTGAATAGCCCAGCAGCGGACAGAGGACTCCAGTGGCCTCACCAGTGCTGAGCAGATGGGAAGAATCATCTCCCACAGTCTGCTAGCAGTACCTAATGCAGACCAGATACCTTTAGCCTCCTTTACAGCAAGGGCACATTGCTGGCTTACGTTCAACTCAGTGTCCACTAAGACTTTCAGATCTAGCTCTTAGGTAATCTCTGGTACCAACTTGCACTCTGCTTAGTTGGTTTAACTTCTTCAAGGCAGCGTACAGCCACGCAGTTCTTTCTCTTTCTTTTATCAGGCAGACTCCACACAAAGTAGTAATACAAAGTGAAAAACAGTAACTCTAAGTCATTGCCAAAATGATTCACGGGACCCACAGGAAAGATGCTGAGTCATTTGTACCCTTCTGCCCACAGTCCGCTATCAATACCCCGATCTGCCTGTGTGATATTTCAGGAAGCTTTTCACTGCCACTTCTACCTTGGCGGAAGAGCTCTTGCTGCGAGAGCCAGGCTGTACGAGCAGGTTCTCCATATCCTGCCCAGAGGTTGTGAAGCTAGGGCTTCTCCTGCACAAACTGTATGCTAGTAATGAGAATGTTTATAGAATCACAGAATCAAATGAGTTGGAAGGGACCTTTAGAGGCCACTTAGTCCACCTCCCCTGCAATGATTATGTCGCATGACACTTTGTAAAGCATCTTTGCTGCAGAAACTTTATCACAAAGGCCTTCCACATTCAGCTCCTGCATTCACTCTGTAACTACTAAATGTCTGTACAATTCAGGTATGTACAATGAACATCTGGTGGCAGCTACAAGGGAAGGAAGTGCTGTCTCTGGGCTCTCTGGAGCTGCTGAATAAAGGTTAAGTAGATGCACAATGCTAAACTGCTCAGTGACTTGCACTCCTGGGCCCCCAGAGACTCCACCTATTTAACATAGATACTAAGACACCTAATTGACACACAGCATTTCCCCAGCCACCAGGGCAGCATCACTCACCTCTCAGCTCTCCTATCTCCTTGTGTGGTGCAAAGCTGGGCTGACAGCTCCCCAAATTGTGGAACCCCCAAACAGGGCACCGCACTGCTTCATTCCTCCAACCGATGCTCTGGAAGAAGAGGAATCACAGAATCACAGAACTGTAGGGGTTGGAAGGGACCTCTAGAGATCGCTGAGTCCAACCCCCTGCCAAAGCAGCTCCCTAGCCCAGGTTGCACAGGTAGGCGTCCAGGTGGGTCTGGAACGTCTCCAGGGAAGGAGACTCCACCACCTCTCTGTGCAGCCTGTGCCAGTGCTCCGTCACTGCACTGTGAAGAAGCTCCCATGCACATTTGTGCGGAACATCCCATGCTTCAGTTTGTGTCCGTTTCCCCTTGTCCTGTCGCCACACACTGCTGAGAACAGTCCAGCCTCATCCCTTTGCCTCCCGTTCCTTAGGTATTTACAGACATGGATCAGTTCCCCTCTGATTCTTCTTGTTTCATGGCTGAACATACCGAGATCTCTCATCCTTTCCTTATAAGGGAGGTGTTCCATGCCCTTTATCATCTTTGTAGCCCTTCGCTGGACTCTTTCCTGGAGGTCCCAATCCTTTTTTATACCAGGGAGCCCAGAACTGGACACAGTACTCCAGGTGAGATGCACTGGAGGAGTGGACATCCAGAATCCTGCTGGTCGGGATGTAATTGGACTCACTGAGGTGAGGCATCACACAGCATGGAACCGGAGCTACTCTGTGGCTGAGCAATCTTATTTACCATTGTGCTGCCATTCACCTATAACCCTTCTTGGGACCGTGGCTCGCTTAAGTGTGTGACCGGTTAGACTTTGAGGTCACAAAAGGCGTTAATTTTCTAAGCAAGTTTATTTGGGGTTATTTAAAACGAGGTATTTATCAGGTCGCTGCGGGAGCTCCCTAAAGAGTTCGGCTTTCTCGTTGCTTATGTTGCTAAAAGGAAGCGATGCTGTCCCTAAGCTGGGGAGCTCGGTTTCACTTTCTATCTGTGGGCAGAGCTAAGCGGGAAACGAAAACTGCGCGGCGTGGCGGGCGTTGCTCGCGGCCTCTGACGCAGCCGGGGAGGGCGGCACTCCGGCGGGCAGCGCCGCGGGCCGGACGCCTTCACGGCCCGCTGCTGCCGTGCCACGGCCCGGGGGAAGGCTGAAGGCCGGCCCTGGCTCCGGGGGCTCGAGGTCCTGCAGGAACCGGTAGGAAA
This sequence comes from Callipepla californica brunnescens, assembly GCA_023055505.1. Classification (NCBI taxonomy): domain Eukaryota; kingdom Metazoa; phylum Chordata; class Aves; order Galliformes; family Odontophoridae; genus Callipepla; species Callipepla californica. Next base: position 46,033,665 of record JALIRH010000001.1, read on the forward strand.
GCTTTAAGACTGCTTGTCACCGCAGCCCTAGTGTGAGAGGAGAGCGATCCCGTGCGTTGGGGTCTGCTGGGCTAAGTTACTGAGCTGGTTAGTGGGCACGCAGTCAGGAGGGGTGCAGGTGATGGGCGTTTGTAGCGGCTGGGATGGTTGCTTTTGTCTGGTTCAGCAGAGATGTTATTTAATGAACGTAAATGTGCATAAAAAGGGAGAGAAAGGTTCGACAGAGGAGTGGAAAGTCTCGTTTCAGTCGTGTCAGGAGGAGAAGGGCTCAAGTCCATCTGTCAGACCTGCAGTTACACCTCGGGGCTGCCAGTGTCTCCTCGGGGCCGTCATCATCTCCTTGAGGCCACCATAGAACCCTAGCGCGCCTTAGGTTGGAAGACGTTTTAAAGATCATCAGGCTCTAACCCCCTGCTGTGGGCAGGGTTACCAGCCACTAGACCATCTCCTTGGGGTGGCCATTATCTTGGGGAGTTCCCTTGTGTCCCCTTTTCAGCCTGTAACCCGTGAGGATAAAGAAGTGGTGATGGTGGGAAGGGTGATTGGCGACCAGGGACAGAGGCCATCCTCAGGCAGAGGGGTGGCCATGGGGCAGCAAGACCACAGGGACACTGGGGCTGAGAGCACTGTGGTACAGAGATGTGAAGAGGATGTGGGGATTTGTCTTGTATCACAAAGGGACAGACAGGCTGTGGTGCACAGTGAAAGAGTCTACTCTAAGCTGACTGAGAGGATGGGCAAGAGGGCTTGTTGATTATGTGGTGAAATGTACAATCAGAAGTGGCTACTGCCTTCTGTCTGCCTGGAGTCAGCGTGGTTACTCAGCCCTGCTAAGCCACGTGCACTGGGTGAGCAGTACTGAGCCATCCATCTCATCTGCCAGGGAAACAGAGAAGGGACCCTGCCCCTTCAGTAAGAGGGGAGGAATTAGGGTCAAGAGGGGAGCCTTCTCCATGAGTCCTCTGTCAGCTCACCAGATTTCTTACACATTTATGCAGGAAAATCATGTGCAAATCTTAGGAATACTGTATCTTTTATAGCTGAGACAAGGCAGCTCCATGCAGTGGTTGGGAAGTTCTGGTCTTGTCCTTGCTCCCAAGCCAGGGTTCCTGTTAGCAGGGCCTGGGTACCTGGGGGAGAGTTTAATCAAACCACAGACCCAAATCCTTCCATCTCTGTAGATCCCTGCATCTTCCTGCACCAATGTCATTCCACCTATTTCTCAAGTCACCCAAAGCTTCCTAGCTCTGAGCTTGCTTCTTCATCCCACCCTTAATCCAACCAAAAGCTGTGTCGTGCAAGTTCTCCTTACCTCCAGCACACCCATAGCTGCTGTTCAGCTCCCTCTACTCTGCTGATCATTTTTTCCTTCTTCCTGTCTCCTCCTGCACCCTTGCTGGCTGACGGCATTACTCACACTCTTGCTGATACGCAGCAAATGAACCCACTGCACACAAAGATGCACTCCTTTGGATGAGATTTCAGAATCCCGAATGCTGAGTTGAGCCCTTTCCAGGAAGCGAGCAGCGTGCGTTCTGACCATTCTGCAGAAGAAGAAACTGAATCCTTTTTAGCTTTACCCGAATAGCTGTTCAGATCACTGCTTTTATGTATAAAAAGGAGTGTTCTTGAATCTGCCTTTCAAGGTCTGAGTTTCTTCATCAAATTTGACGATGTTTACCGAGTCTGAGAATCTGACACTGTGATTTTTATTTCCCTTTAGTTTAGTGATTGTTTTGAGTTTTACTTAAAGTGCCAGTTGCTGAATCGTAAGGATCTGTTAGAGTAACAGTCCATAACTCAAGGCATTATGATTGTCCTCTTGCTTAAACAGCTCCTCTGTGGTTGCTTGAAGAAGCGTGAAATGAAAATATTTAGATGCTTAAATGCGTTTAAAAATTAAAATACAAAGTGCTACAGTAGACAGCCCAACCAGAAAATAAATCAACCAGAAAATACTGACTCAGAAGATTAGAGAAGGTGAAATTTTCTCCTTTGAATACTCGGGCATTACTTTTGCTAAATGGAGGAGTTTTGCAACATCTGACATTTGAGGTTTTGAACATCTGACATATTATTCACCGAATCTTGAACAGGTCGGTGTGTCTCACATTCCCTTGGTTAGGTGGAGCTATTTCTGTGGAGCCAGAGGATCATTTACTTAGTCACAGAAGGAAGTCAGGATGTGCAGTTGCCAATGAGCTCTCTGTATTTTACCTTGCTGATATATTGCCCAGTTACCATGCCCATAGTTATTTATGTGTACGAAACTTTATTGCAGCAATCATACAACTTTTATTGCCATTCTGACTTTTTCATCAAGAAAATATCAAATACAAAAACGAATAGTGTGTTTTTGGGTGTTCTCTGTCTTTCTGATCTTTCGGTGTCCTTTCGCAGCCCTTCTGTGATTGTACATACAATACTGTTGATGGGCCAAAGAGGTGGGCATCAAGAAAGCTGGAAGAAACTGGAGATATCACCAAGTGAGACCATGAAGGCAGAAGAAGAAAATTCTAAGGAGGAAGACAGAGAGCTGAAGAGCAAAGACTGCAAGCTGCTATCAGTCTTTGGTGCTGCAGACTTAAGAAATGGTAATCATGTTTTGTCTTTTCTTTGCACACTTAATTTTCTGGCTCTAACACCTTCTGTTCCGTTCTCTGTCCTTGGGCTTTGTTTTCTCCTTTACCCCCTTACTGAGGAATATGCAGATGATTCTCATTTTGCTCTGCCAAGTAACCATTTTAGGTTTTAATAAGGACTTACATGAGGATCTCAGAGCTTTTTCCCCTTCTGACTAACTGCTTGTACTGCCATTGCAGCAGAGAGTAAGTAGATGGCAGCCTTTTTCTAAATGCAGCCAGCTTTGCCTGTAGATTTGCTAAACCATAGAGTAGGTCCTGGTTACTATGCTGCATCAGTAGATTGGCTCCCTAAAGGCTGCCGTCAGTATTTCAGGTGTATATTCTGTTCTCTATCACACGTATCTCTCGATACCACTGGCTGTATGCATTTCAGGGTTGTTCTGAGTTTCTGTCTCATTTCCTTTCTCCTGACTTCAGAAACAAACTTTTCCTTTTTGACGATTCAGTAGAATTGCTTTGGGGCACAGAATACACTTTCTTTCTATATGCAGTATAAACAGCTGTGACTTACTTTTTCACTTCTCTCAGGCTAGATCCTTTCTTCAAAACTGAGACAAAAAAAAATAAAATAGCAGAGGTAGGCTGATAGGGATCTTGAAGATTATATGGTACACAGTTAACATGTAGTCCCTACATGCAGCTCCTTATTTTGTTGTTAGGCCCAGCTGTTTAAAAGGCTGAATGAAAATGCTCATGCAGGCAGCCTTTGGTATCTATTTTCTTTATTTTAAGTGTGTTCTGAGAGGACTGAAAGTGGAGGAACTGGGAGACACCTGAGATGAATATGTACAAAGATAAGTTTGCTGTCTTTTAAATCATAGAATCACCAAGGTTGGAAAAGACCTACAAGATTCTCCAGTCCACCTATCACTAATAGTTCTCTCTAAACCATGTTCCTCAATACAATGCCTAAATGTTCCTTAAGTACCTCAAGGGTTGGTGACACCACCACCTCCCTGGGCAGCCCATTCCAGCACCTGATCAATTCCTCAGAGAAGAAGTATTTCCTAACATACAGACTGAATTTCCCCTGGCATAACTTGAAACCATTCCCTCTCATCCTGTCACTAGTTACAAGAAGAGGCCAACCCCCAGCTCACTACAGCCTCCCTTCAGGTAGTTACAGAGAGCAATAAGGTCTCCCCTGAGCCTCCTCTTCTCCAGACTGAGCAATCCCAGCTCCCTCAGCTGTTTCTCGTAAGACCTGTGCTCCAGACCCCTCACAGCTTTTTTGCCCTTCTCTGGACATACTCCAAGGCCTTGATGTCTTTCTTGCAGTGAGGGGCCCAAAACCGAACACAGTACTCGAGGTGCAGTCTCACCAGTGCTGAGTACAGGGGGACAGTTATTTCCCTGTTCCTTCTGGGACGCTATTTCTGATACAGGCCAGGATGCCATTGGCCTTTTAGGCCACCTGGGCACTGTGCTGGCTCATGTTCAGCCAAGCATCAACCAATACCCCCAGGTCCATTTCCTCTACACAACCTTCCAGCCACTCTGATCCAAGCCTGTAGCATCGCCTGGGGTTGTTGTGCCCAAAGTGCAGGACCTGGCTCTTGGTCTTGTTGAACCTCATCCCATTGGCTTCAGCCCAGCTATCCAGCCAGTCCGGATCCCTCTGTAGGGCCTTGCTTTCCACAGGCAGACTGACACTTCCAGCCAACTTGGTGTCCAGGTCATCAATAAAGATGCTGAGTAGGACAGGCCCCAGTACCAACCCCTGGGGAACACCACTCGTGACCGGTCACCATCTGGATTTAACTCCATTCACCACCATTCTCACTGTCTTTTCTTGTTACCTGTCTTTGGACTCACTTCCTCTTTTCCTGTGTCTACAGGAGCTGTTGGACTGTACAACATAGGGCAGACCTGCTGTCTGAACTCTCTGCTCCAAGTGTTCTTCATGAACATACACTTCACAAAGATACTGCGAAGGTACTGCCTGCTTGAACTACCTGAGATGGTTCTGTCGTTGCCCCATTGTTTCTGTTCCTTTTTTATATGGGACATTCATTTAAAGGACAGACTCATTAAGAGGTGTTAAGCACTTTCAGCTCACTCGGAAAGAGCTGTACTTCACCGTGCCTCTTATTTTATGGAGTAGTCCCTACAGAGGCAGAAGTTGCAGTTCTCTGACTTGTTAGTCATCTCCTATGTAATGTTTGCACGTTAAGGCATTGCAGGCTTGAACTGAGCCTCTGTGATTTGTACCTCTTTTCCATAGCTGGTTATGATTTTGTTCCAGGTATGATAATAGCACATTATAGTTAAAGGATGTGCCAAGTATAATCAGACCCACAATTAACTGTAAGCACGTGAATGTGTGCATACTGGTGATCCATAGCCTCTGGCCACTGCTGCCCTGGCTAACTCCTGATAGAGATGAGTTAGTGTGGTAGCAAACAGCAAATACCCTGCTTTTTTGTTCTGCTTGATAGTGCTTTCCACTTGTTTATGAGCAGGATGTGGGCTTCTGCTTCTCTGTCTGCCTCACTTATAACTGGTTTGCAGTTTGCTCAGTTCACTGTAGCTTTATGCATCTAAGTGGAGCGTTCCTATTCAGTCCTTTCTCCAAATCTCTTACACACCCAGCACCGTGCAGAGAGGGAAGGAGACAAGTTACAGGCATGCAGGGATGAAATATACAATAAAAAAAAACTAAATAATGGAGGCTGAAGGTTACTATTGTTATCTGAAGAAAGATATAGCAAAACATGTTGGCTATAATACACTTAGAGAGGATAAAGAGCTTCCCAGTTGGCACTGGAATGGTATATTCTTTTGTATATTCAGCATTCAATAATTGTGATATACCTGCCCATGAAACTTTGAGAGTATGTTGAAAACAAAGGAAAGAAGAGGTGTAAGGCAAGAGCAGCTCGGAAATCAGCTGTAAATAACATTGCACGGGAGGCACTGCAGGTCCTGCTCAGTTTACCCCTTATGCAGAAATGGGCCAACTTGAAATCGTAGCCTTTTGCTTTACAACTATTACCTTCCACTGTGGGCTGAGCTAGTGCAGGTGTTTGCTCCCTGTTTTTCCTTATTTTACTGAAAACACACCCGTTGTGGTTCTTCTAGAGTTGCTATCTGTGCCATCCACCTCTGCTCCTTCAGGTGTGCTATCTAATATTCCTCCATTGCGCTGCTTGGTTACCATTGGTTTTACTTCTCTTTATAGGATCACGGTGCCAGTATGTGCTACGCAAAAGATGAAGAATGTCCCCTACCAGATGCTTTTGCTGTTGGAGCAGATGCAGCGTGGCAAGCAGAAAGCTGTTTCTCCCAGAGAGCTTGCTCTCTGTCTTGTGGCACACAGAGTGAAACGTAAGCAGCCACTTCATCATGCCCATATCTGCCTGCAGACTGGGGATGCTTGTTATCAAGCACTAGAAAGCAGTGCAGACCTTGATATCTCATTCAGAGATTCAGAAATGTGAGAAGTAGGTACATGATGACGTAGTGCTCTTCATAGCAACCTCTCTGTCACGAGTGACGTGCTGGGTCTCACTTCTGACTTTACTTTGCTGGCATGCAAAGGATACAAAGATGATCAACCTGCTGGACAACTCAGCTGATGACACCAGATGGGGTGAAGGGGCTGTGCAAGACATAGTTAAGATGGCTTATGGCTTGATTTGTCTTGCTATGCTATTGCAATAACAGTGAAAGAGCTGCTATTTCTTATTAGAAAGAAGGGATTATGTAGGAAAGATACTGAGCTCACCCAAATCCCAAAGGATCCCATTCCTGTACCTTGTCATAAGAGCTAAGAGAACTCACTGACCTACCCTCCCATCTGGACATGGGCACAGAGGAGAGAAATAGTTGCATGCACAAGTGATCAGTAAGGATGGGATACTGAGGGTCTCCTTACATATACAGATATGGATGGTAGTTTGCATACATGTACTCTTTCCCCAGTTGCTGAATCTTGGGTTCATTACGGACTGAGAACATCTTTTTATTCACGGACATTGATTTTTTTCCCCTCAGTTCAGTCCTGAAGTATTTCTCTTTTGGGCCATTTTAATCAACTCATTCATTGAGCTGTATCCCACCATCTTTGTTTTCTTACTATGCCACTTTAGCCCGAATGGAAAGCCAAAGCATGGCATTGCTGTATCACCCTTGGCTTCTTGCACAGTAGCTGTATGCTTTATCCCCAGGTGGATATTATATGGCTAGGTCTCCGTATCATTTGTGTTTCATCTCTCAGAAGTTTGACAGCCTTAGCAAAGAGATGGAGGAGAGTTTGTGGAGTAAGGAAAGTAAGAAAGCAAACAGAAGCTTCCCTACGTTGCTTCTAAGAAGGACTGAAATAAACACAACCCTTAAATCAGTGGGACATCAATGAGGCCTATCCTCCGGTAGGTTCTAGGTATATGCTAGGGTCTGTGTCCTACTGACAGGGACGTTCCTCTTGCACTGGGTTGTACAATGGGGTACTCAAGCCCTCCCATCTTTTCCCACTGTTTGCTCAGCTCACGTGAAGACGCTGCAGCTTGTCTCCAGTCTAAGCTCTGTCCCTGGTAGAAGGTGGCGATGGAACAGAACAAGGGTTCTAATGGGGAAGAACAAATCTCCCTTTGCCATCTGTAGAAAACATGCTTGGTGCTCTTGATAATACTGATTGAGGTTGTATTTTCTGTTTGTCCAGTGTTTGTACAGTATGATGCTGCCCAGCTCTTTCTGACTATTTGGAACTTGTTAAAGAAGCAGCTGAAAAACCTAGAGCTGGTAAGGACCATCACTGAAATGAACCCCAGGCCCCTTGGCCTTTGCCATTTGTGCTTCCCTCTGTTTCTCCAAAAAGAATCCCATTCATTGTCAATTATCCTAAGTGAAATTCTTGGAATTCTCTCCCTCCTAAATATTCCCTCTCATATTTAAATGTGGACAGCCTTGATTTCATAGATTGAAACTTCATCAGTTTTAATCATGGTTTTATTCCTCCTATGTTTAGAGCATGCCAGCTTCTCCTTTCTAACACTGATCTTCTAACAGCACCAAATTTAGTTATAACTTGCATGTCTTTGCTTCCCAAATTTCTGTAAGCATTAGTTGGCATGTCTTTACACAGTTCCTTCATTCTTTGAAGTCAGCCACGTGCACTGCACTATTGGTAACTCTTGGTATGTTATACGTGTGACAGTTCCTCCAAAGAGAATAGTGTAAGGTAAGAAAAAAGTTGCTGTTCCTCGAATCAGTATCGTAGTTCCATTCATACACAAAACAGGTTCCTGTTACTATTCCAAACAGAACTAGAAAATTGTCTTTAAAGCAGACATTTAGCTGCCCTTGTCACAGGAGGTGTCTTTCACCTCTGTTAGGAGGTGAGGGGAAGGAGCTGTTCTCCTTTAAGTGGTGGGAATTACCCAGTCCACATAAGTCAAGGTCAGATCTGGGTTCAAGCCTTAAAGCTTTGGTGCTTTGTGAAGCGACATGTCCCTTCCACCCACAGGGGGAAATACCTCAGCTGTGTTCCTCACAAACCTTGTTTTGACCATTGTTACCTCCTCCAGGTTGGAAAGCTGAGCGATTTGTACACCCTCTGTGTGCAGGAGCACCTGGTCTGTCAGATGTGCTCTTCTGAAACAAAGAGGAACAGCAGCATGTTAACCCTTCCAGTCCCATTACTGGATTCCTGCTCTCACAAGCTGAAGACTCTGGTAAGTTCAGTGATAGTGCTGTTACCTTAGAAAGAAGATTCCATGCTATTCAGTGTCAGAGCCTTCTCCACATAGAACTGTGCTCATTTGGAGGATCTCTGCAGATTGCCTTGGGCCTTTTTTCATTTGCATTTCTTGCTTCTTGTTTTGAGGACTTCTAAATTTACTGTTTGATTTTGGAGAACTAAATCTTTAAAGCTCCTTTCTGAGAAGGCTGTTGACTAAATACTCTGCAGGATTCAAAGACTTGCACTATATGGTGATGTGTACCTGTGAGAGCTTAGTTACCATAGTGAAGCGCCCTAAATAAGTTTTAGTCCCTCACCAGATGCATTGTGTTTGCCCACTGCAGTGTTCTTTTACTGTTCAAACAACACTGCTGTCTGATATCCAGGAGTGATGGTGGCTGTGTGGGTGCTGTGGCAGGTAGAGAGTGGATGTTACAGGTGCCAGTGGACAACTGAATCTTATCCTGATCTCTTTTTGGTGTTCCAGAATAAAGCAAAATTCTTCAAAGGTTTGGGATAGTATGAAATACCCCCACATATCAACAGCTTTTTTTGTGCCGTGCAGTCATCTACATTTACAAATAATGTAATCACACCCAGAGCTAAGAAAGAGGAGAAAAGGGATCTGTTGCATAATGCACATCCCTCTTGAAAGACACAGAATTATTTCTTACTCATACTCATTCTAAAATTGGGTTTAAAACAACGTATTCCTGTTGATACTTTGTGGATATATTTTTTTTGTATATAAAGAAGATATTCTTTTCACCTGTTGAAGTAATGAAACAAGTGTCTTTTTAGAACCGTCCTGGTCACGTTGCAACAGAAATGATTTCACACAGTGTAATGCACATTCAATGTAGCTTGACTATAAGTATAGTCAGTTGCAATAGGAGGGTCACAATATAAGGGGAAGTTTTACAGTCATATGTTTGCTGACTTCAGGTGGTGGTAGATAAGGAAGTGTGGCTCAGTGAGGATCACGCTCAGAGATCATTAGTGACTTTGAATCTGTTGGTTTTTAGTGTCTCAACTTATATTAAAGCCTCTTTATTTTTGGAGGTATGATGCTAAACAAGAGCTGCCAGTCCTAGTTCACTTTAAACAGGGCCTTCAGAAATTGAGGCATCTAATGCCACAGAACTGTAGGGGTTGGAAGGGACCTCTAGAGATCATGGAGTCCAACCCCCTGCCAGAGCAGCTCCCTAGCCCAGGTTGCACAGGTCGGCATCCATTTGGGTCTTGAATGTCTCCAGAGGAGACTCCAGCACCTCTCTGTGCAGCCTGTGCCAGTGCTCCGTCACTGCACTGTGAAGAAGTTCCCATACACATTTGCGCAGAAATTGCTAGAAATCTAACTTGGAGGAAGGAAATAAGATGAGAGAAAACTGCTCTGTCTTCTTAGGAGGAGTGCCTGCAATGCTTTTTCCAGCCGGAAGAGTTGACTGGTCAGAACATGTGTTTCTGTGAACACTGTGGAAAGAAAACACCTTTTCTGCAGGTAAGCAGAAGTATTGCCCCGTATGTCCCTTAGGCACAGAACTCCCACTAGGACTGGGAAAGGTGGAGAAAGAACTCAACCGAATCTCTTTCAGAGGTCAACAACTCAAAGCTGTGTTGGCATAGCAGCATCAGCTGGTTAAAAACCATATGCCAAGATTCCTGCTGTGTACATAGCTCTAGTAAGAAAATGTTTTCATGGTTTTTAATATAAGTCACCTAAGGGTGTGTTACTGGTGCTGTGCTTTAAGAGCAGGAGAGCGTAGGGTGATTTCTTTTCTCCCCTTCTCTCCATTGGGCTTGCATTTTTACAGTACTGGTCCATGCCAGCAGATGAGTTAGCTGTTTCACGCAGAAGCAAATGCATGGAAGAGAGAGGTGTGGAGGGGAAGTCTGCCTCAGCCCAAAGTTTGGAGGGGACTTTCTGCAACAGTTTCACAGTTGGGCCACCCTCCTGGGGCACAGTGCATACACGTCTTGGTGGCAGTCATGGCAGCAGTGGTAATATTGACAAAGGCAGTGCTAGGTGGAGTGAGGTGGCAGTGTGGCGTCCTCATCAGACTCTGCTGGCCACGTCACGAAGAAGTTGGCTTGCTTCTCCTCACCAGGTACAGTGCTTGACTATCCATTCACCTGCCCAAGACCTCATCCTGTTTACCAATGGTATGGTGGTGTTCAGGTTTAAGAAGGCGATGAACACATCGGATATTTTGCCACTGAAGAGCACAGCCAACCCAGCAGACAGCAAAATCTACTCTGTGTAATCTTCACAGACAAGCGCAAGAGGGAAGTTTCTTCTGAACATGTCTGTGTTTTGTTGTGTAGAAACAGCCTGCTGACTGTGGCAGCTAGGCAGCATGCTGCACCATCTGTATTTTATGCCATGACTGATGTGGTCACCTAAACAGTCTTAAATGCCATAATTTTCAGGTGTGGGTTAGTGAATGGAGGGAATAATTATGGCAGTGCTACCAACCTGTGGTTAGGAAAGCAGAAGAGAAGTGGAGCAGCCAATGGGACATGCAAAGCTCAGTGCTGATCAGGCTGATGTTAGGAAGTGATGCGTAGATGGGCTACTACATTCACTGTCTGGCAGTGTGTGTTTCCACCCCAGCTCCCCTGGGTTTACTCCCTGGTTCTAAATTACATTATATATTCCTTTCCAGAGTGTGAAGCTAGTCCGCCTGCCACAGACTCTGACCATACACCTGAAGCGCTTCTGCTTTGGAAGATCAGCTTACATCCACAAACTTAGCGACTGTCTGCCATTTCCTCAGGACCTTGATTTCAATGCAGTCTTGACAGAACAGCAGTGTGAAGCGTATGACAATGAAAAGGTGAGATAATCTGCCCTGACTGTAAGAGGCGATTTTCTTCAGCCTTTAGCTCCAATTTCATAATAACTTACAGATCAGACCAGTGCTGGCTTCATTTCAAAGCACTGTCTTAGAAAGGTGTATCTCAGACTTCAGCTGTGCTTGGTGTGGTCTGACATTGCTTTGACTGGTTCAGGCGTTATTCAAGTTCTCATGCTAAGATTAAATCTCCAAAGGCAACATAACTGGAGCTTTCTGCCACGAGGTGAAAAAACAAAAAGGCTTTATGGAAATAAAATCAATTCTTTTTTTATTTTTTTTCTTCTGAGAGCAGTTAGTGTAACTTTTTTCTTCCATGTCTGAAAATACTACAGGAAAGATTTAAACACTGTCAGTTTAGATGACCAAATCCAGACCTCGAGGTGAGCAGGAAGACAGCAGCTTTGCCAAGCAGCGGAGTGATCTGCCACATTGTAGAACTCTTTCCCCTTAGTGGGAATAATGAGAGAAAATGTGGAAACAGCAAAACTTTACTGGTGTGGTGCTGCCCCTTTGTCACCCCTTTACTGCCCCTTCACTGTCCTATTGCCTTTTCTATATTCTTGTGATCTCCAGGGAGGCTGCTAGCCCACAGCTGGCAGGCAAAACTCTGAGGGTGAGATTATAAAAGGCAGGATGTTCAGGGTCAGTCTAATCTTCCTCCTTTTTCCTTATGAAATGCACATTCTTGCTGTCCTGGTTGCTGCTCGTCTTCAGCAGTGGTAAATGAGAATCGGCTTACTGAAAGTTCCCCGTTGTGTCTCTTTTCAGGACAGCTGGCAGTATGAACTTTTTGCTGTTGTTGCTCATTCAGGATCAATTAGCTCTGGACATTACTGTGCCTATATTCGAAGCCTCACAGAATGCAAATGGTATTGCTTCAACGATTCTATTGTTAACCAGGTAAGGAGACGAATCCACATTTCCTTTGTAGCCTTCCAGACACCCCTCTAGATATCACTTAGTCTGACTGACTGCTAATTAAAGAGAACCAGGAGAGAAAAAATGAAGCCGCAGAGCTTTGTGCATCTCTTTCCTCTTCTACAGCATACTCTGAGCTGAGGACAAGATGACTTTAGCCTGGGACCTCAGCTGTTGAAATAAAATATTCGTAGCTCCTGAAAGTAGCAGCATTTGTATCACTGTCATGAGGACTGTTGTGCTGGTATCACAGTATGTCCGCCTCAAGAGTTTTTAACACCGTCGCCTTCTGTTTTTTACTTCAGGTGTCGTGGGATGATGTTAAATGTACCTACGGGCATTCAGACCTCAGCTGGTAAGGAAATGCCTCTTTGTTTTTACTTAATGCCACTCTGGGGTCTGCTTCAGTTTGTGGCCGTTTCCCCTCATCCTATCACCACACACTGCTGAGAAGAGTCCAGCTTTGTCCCTTTGCCTCTTGCTCCTTAGATATTTATAGGTGTGGATCAGATCCGTGTTGATGAATAGTAAGAAAATGAGGGTGCAGAGTGAGACTTCCTCCTATAAGCTATAGTGCTGCCAGGGCGGTTAGTGGTACGTGCTGTCAGAGGAACCTTGGAGAAGGCTGCTTCAGCTGACCTCAATCTCAAAAAGATGAGCAGGAATGAACCTGGAAGGTGGTTTACAACTGAGATCAGTGACATCTTCAAACATACTTCAAACATACATTTTGCTTTTTCTTTTTTTTCTGTAGGGGGCAAACAGCGTATCTCTTGTTTTACATGAAAAAACATCCCCCGAGAAGCCTTATCTAGCTTATCAGAATGTTTTCAGAAGCTGTGCCTTGTCCATGGAGCTCAGTATCTGCAAGCCAGCATGGATGTGTGCAAATGCTCCTCAAGAAAGAACTGCACTCCGTCAGTGACCTCTGCATTCACTTCTTTTTTTCTATGAAAGAAGTGCAGGACAACTCAGTGGGAGAATTCTCTCAACTGAAGAAAGGACCTTAAAATTGTTGCATCTAGAAATCTTTCCTTTCATGCTGTGTTAGGATTTATTTATTGCATCCTTCATATTTATGTGATTCGGTATACTAATTTTCTCTTAAAAAAATAATAAAGTTAGTCCTTTCCTCTGCTGACTTACCATGCTGATGCCTAGATTTCAACACAGAGGAACTTTTTGGCCTGCAAACCTGCACAGTGTTCCAAGAGGGCACACGTTATGGCTGGAGGACCATGGCAGTTGTAAGACCAAAAGGGCTTTCCAGACCATGTTTGATGCTGGCAAGCTGGGCAAGGGACCCTGAAAGTCTTGAGAAACAGCTCTAGCAGGGATCAGCGCCCTTATCACAGATGCAGCATTGATCACAATGGTTTGGGTTGGAAGGGACCTTTCAGATCATCTAGTTCCAACCCACTGCTATAGGCAGGGCCACCTCCCTCTAGGCCAGGTTGCTCAAAGCCCCATCCAGCCTGGTCTTGAATGCTTCCAGGGAGGAGATGCTTACTCTTAAAAAACTTCAAGGAAATGAATCACTGAGGCGTTGAGATATGATTGAAGTTGGTGTCAGCATAAAAAGGATGTTTTAAAATCGAGATCTGTTGCAGTTCTGATGTAGGAGATGAGTTTGTAAGCATTTACGCAGATGATGATTGTTTCAGTATACCTGTCATGCATATATATGTACTTGATGGAAAATTTGTGCCAGTAGTCAAAGATTGTGACAACACACTCTGTACTGTTGTTTCAGCCTGTGTTCCTGTGGCAAGGCTACACAGCTGGGGGGAAAAGGCAGAGGGAACTAGAAAGGCAGGTTGGTAGTACGTGGCAGGCAGAAGAGTGGTGGTGTAAAACCTCTTCATGGGCTTCAGATTTGAGGGAAGTTTAAAGCTTGGTGCTTTTAAGGTGTTTGCAGTGGTATGTCTTCACTTACTTTAATGTCTAAAAGTCCTTTCCAGCCTAGCAATGTAAACTGTATTTTTTTTTTTGGTGGTGATGAAGCTGAATCATGCCCATTTTCTGTTGGTGTATGGAAGATAAATAGACATTTTGGAGCATAGCTGTGACAATTACATTTTTATGAGCTTGCTGGTACTTATTTCATTGTATTAATAAGGTCCATTATTCTGTTCAACTCTCTTCTATTTGCATTCTTCATTCTGCTTTAAAAAATCCTGTTGTATTCTTGATACCCCGTGTGAGCAGTTTCCAGCCTGTTCCCCTTCAGAAACGGTTTGCACTTTTTAAAAGCACATCATGACTGATGAATAAGAAAATCAAGTTCCTGTCTGCTTTTTTTCTTTTATCCAGGAATTGGCTGAGATATGCATTAAGAATCTTTTCAGTCTGTATCTCAATAAGAAGAAATCTCTGTTTTTCTTTCGTTGAATTAAATAGTATGGGATAAATTCCCTAGAAAAATAACCTTTCTGAATTGTTCTTGGTCTGGTCTTACCTGGAAACATGAATTGCCTGGTAAAGGCCGCTCAGTTCCCATAGGGAGAGCTTTCCCCACCTCGAGCTACAGCACGACCTAACTACTGAACATCTCTGTGGGCATGGTGTTCCCTAAGGTGCTAAAAATCAGGAGCTGTCATGTCCTCGCTGTGGTGCTGCCGTGCTACACTTGCATGTTTAATACAAGGTCACTTTGCCCTTGCACTGGAGTTACAGTGAGTTTATCGTGAGGTTCTGTAGTCAGTTTATATTGCTTCCAGATCCATCTGGGCCATGGGAGGAGTGGGACTGCATTGCTTATGGATTTAAAAACTGCCCAACCTGAGCTGTTTTTGCAAAAGATCACCTTGAATGCCCCTGTGTCTGCCTACAGCTGTTAATGTGTGCCCTGGGTAAACAGCCTGAGGATGGCTTTCAGAGCACGGGATGAAGCGCTTGGCAGAACAGCCCCTGCTGAGGTTCTGTGCCCTGCAGTTATAACCTCACACAGCAGCACGGTGAGGAAAAGCACCTCCTGCCTTTCTGCCAGAGTTCCCAGCACAGCCACAGAGTCCCCTCAGAGGAGCTGGGATTATTGACCCTGTGCCACAGCCACTGTGCGTGTGAAACCTAGCACAGGTAGCAAGGTCCTTGAGAAGCAAGATAAAGCCAAAAGAAAACTGGAGAGATAACTGTAGGTTCTGGTAAATCTTCATTTCCTTTTTTGGGGTTTGTTTTGGGATTACCAAGGCTTAAGGGGAAAGAGTTTGTGAGATAGGAATAGAGCCATAGCAAAACAAACAGATTCTCTGCTTCATCTCTGGCAGACACATCCTCGGATTCAGATATTCCCCACTTTCAATATCCCCAGTTTCCATACACACATAAAAACGGGAACATTTTAAAACGAAGATGTGTATTTTTGTGTAACAGATACAGCCACATGTGTATCCTCTAAAACTTCAACATGTTGTCAATCTACAGATTATCCATGAAAGTAAAAAAGAAAAATTGTGATGCTTTAATTCAAGTATAATTGTAATTCACAGGAGTTTCTTATCAAATAGTTATCACTGGTGTTCTCCCCGCAGGGTGCACAGAGCTGTGGCCACTGAGGGAAGGAAGGTCCTGCTGGACTTTCTCCTGGCAGTACAGCCTGGACTTTCAGCTGTATGTGAAGGGGAAGCGCAAACAGACCTCACATAACCCCTTGGAGATATTTTCTGAAGCAATTAGTTTTCAGTTTAGTTTTTGGGCTAAATAGCCTAAACTCCATGCTTGCATGCAGCAGGCTCAGCGCTGTTTGCACCTGCCTGTGAAAACAGGA
Organism: Callipepla californica brunnescens; assembly: GCA_023055505.1. Lineage (NCBI taxonomy): Eukaryota > Metazoa > Chordata > Aves > Galliformes > Odontophoridae > Callipepla > Callipepla californica. The sequence continues at coordinate 46,049,532 of JALIRH010000001.1, forward strand.
ACAGGAGTCAAAAATGCTTTAGAGAATCAGAAAGGTAACAGATTTCTGATGTGAATGTGCTCAAGAAACTGGAAGGTAAGTCTGTCTGAGGTAAATCTCCTGGAATTAAAGATAACATAACTTACAGGACATAACCATGGTGAAAAACCGAACAAGGGCTTAAAGGCAAATCATAGAATCACATAGGTTGGAATAGACCTTCAAGATCAAGTTCAATCATCAACGTGACCCGACAAGTCCTACCACTAAACCACATCCCTCATGCCGCATCCACATGTCTCTTAACTACTTCCAGGCATGTGGACTCCACGCTTTCCCTAGGCAGCCTACTTGACTACTCTGTGAAGTGAATCTTCCTGAAATGTAATCTAAGCCTCTGACTGAGCACCTTGAGGCCATTTTAACCTGTGTGAAAAGTGATGCTTTCAGCTGTCATTTGTTTGGTCATGATAGTAAAATAAAAGGTAGAAAGTTGGGACATTCAACAGATACATCTCCACATCTCATCCACCAAACACCTCCATGTCATCTGACTGTGGGAAAGAACTTCAAGTGGAAGGAAACAGTATGAACCCTGCCAGGGCTTTTGCACAGATGTATAAGATGGAAGCTGGGCTTACCTCTCCAAAGTAGACAAAGATTTTCACTCAGACTTAAGAGTGCTCTGAGGTAATTGTTGTTTTCCTAAACAGACTCATGACTGAAAGCTCTGCCTCCAATGGGATGCATGGTTAGATTCAGTATGGAAATGTGGGCCAGAACTTCTTCCCAAGACTGCATTGGCCATGGGCAGCACAGAGCCTGGAAGAGAAAGATATTCTCCCTTAGCTTGTCCCAAAGCTGCAGCAAATTCACACCTCTCAATTAAAAACCTTGGACATGGTGTTGAGGGGTCTGTGGCTAAGGCCAGCGTGGAAAAGGTCGCTTTGTAGGAAGAAGCTGCAAGGAGGTCAGCAGCCTCAAGCTGTGCAAGAAGGGGCAGAATGCATGTGGACAAGGAAGCTGCTGGTTTAGATCAGTGCAAGCAGTGACAGGGTTCAAGAGGAAAATTACCCATTGTTGGGGTTGTTCTTTGCTGTAACAGACAAAGAAGTGCCAGAGAAGGAAAAGTTCACGGATGGATGGATAAACAATACGTGCTTACCACTCATATCTTTGAAATGACTTCTTGAGAAATCTTGGGCAGTGCTCTGAAATCAGATAGCACACCAGTTCCTTCTGTCAGAACACAGCAGCCTCCAGGCTGGAGTCAGACACTCTCTATGTAAAAATGAGAGGTTTGGGATTTTCCAGAATAGACTGCTATTCTTCCTAAGCCTTGGAAAATCACGATGCGATTGATACAGAAGTTTTTTCAGTTATGAATGATAAACTACCCAATATAGGACGAAAAAAAATATAAGGCCACAAAGGAGCACTACCACAACATTAAGAATCAAGACTGCCACTGTTAATTGTCTGTTCTGCAGATAAAATCAGTTTGATTTTGAAGAAACTCTCAGAGATAACAAAATGGATCTTGAAATGACAAAGCTCTACTCACTCTTTATTTCTTAACTCTTCCAAGTAGGGGAAACCCTTGCTTAAAGGGACTGTGGTTCTTGACAGATCACATTGTGGAAATGTCAAAATAGTTCCGAAAATGTGTCATTAACAGGTGAGTGGGGAACAACCCGTTGTCTATTTGATTACAAATATCAACAAAATTGAATCAAGACATTTTAAATGTGTCAAACAATCAAACTAGATAATGTCAGTAAATCTGCCACTTCCACAGCAAAACCTCGGTCAAGGGGCAGGGCAAAAACTATAGTGGGCTTTTAGATTCCCTCTGTAACCCTTCAGAGACCACCATTTGTGCTCAGGAAGGTGAGACAGGCTGCTGCTCTTGTCTCATGAGGAAAAGCTGTAGGCTGCAATAAAAGCAGTGAAGGGGAAATAAGTAATGTGCTGTGGGGATGAAGCATGACTGAGATTTTTTTACAATTCTTCCTGTGGGCGAAACAAAGGGAACTGTCTTTCTGACTTCAAGTGATCTGTTTGGGTGAGGACAGGTGAGACTAGAAAGGGTTATCTGGGGGAGTGTGAACTCCTCAAATACCTTTTTCTTTTTTCATTTCAGAGGTACATAAAAAGCTGCAACCAGTCATTGCAATATGTGTAAGTGAAATGCCAAGCTCACTCAACAAATGTGTGGAAGGAGTCCACAGTAAGTTTTGTCATTCTCTGGAAAATGACATGAAGATAAAAAAATCCCTTCCTTCTTTCACTTATCGTACTAATTCTGCCCATTTTTTTCTTCACCTGCAGTCAATGACAAGGGAGGAGGGAGGAGAAAAGGCTGTTGAAAGGCTCTGCAAGGGGCTTAAGTCTCTGCTTGCTTGTGCATCTTGGAAGGGGACCAGGCATGACCACTGACCTGGAGGTGCCCACTCATGCAAGGATGCCCATGCTGGGACTGGGCACGTAGCAAGTACATGCTGGAAAGGAGTTCCTCTGCTTGTCCCTGCACCTCTGTTCACACAAGTGTCACCAAGAAATTCCTGAGATAGGCAAAGGACTTTTTCAGCCATCTCCTCTTCAGGTCTGAAAAATGCAGAAAATATTCCACATGCCGTTTGTTGCCTCTTAAAATATTTCAGGTACTGTAGGTTTTTAATACCTGTCCTTCAAGAAATATTTAAACTGAGCAGGTGGTGATGGCAAGTAAAATTTTCTTAGCTACAGGAAAAGAACCTCACATCCTACAGAAGAAAAAATCTCTGCTGAGCCTGTTTTCCTTTCTTCTTGCTTTTGCCATTGGGTATTAATAACCTAGCATGTCGTGTAGATGTCATCTTTGATGAGCGCATGTAGACATGGGAATTTAAGTGACATGTGGTGGATTTGAATTTACATTTTCTCCTTAGAGAACGTGGAGAACTTATTCAAATGGCAGCAGATGAGTAGTACACAGCAATTTGTAGAAAACAAAAGTAAAAGTTGACCGGGTAGTTCTTTACCTGCAAATATTATATTACTGAATATCATAAGTATATGCAATATAAGAATATAATAAGAGAGAAGATTTAAGGGCATACTGAATTATAAATGTAAAATTGGACAAAACACTTAAAATGGGGGAAAATAGCTTATTAAGAGAGAAAGAAAAAAGTGGATTGTCTCTTGAACTTGAGACTAGAAATGAACTACGGATTGTAAATTTCTCTATCTATAACACACTGTTCAGTAAGCATAAAGGTAGCTTCAATTATTTTGTTCTATTTCGTGGCCAGCTGCTGCTTTTCCTCACAGAAGTAAAAATCAGTTCATTTAACCCTTTTGATGACAGCAGACACTAAGAAAACTAAACAGTAACTAAATAGGCTTTAAGTGAAAAGTGTGCCTTGTGTGAGGCCTCCTAGGCTAGGAATGCTAAGGAGTGCTCTGAAGGAACTGGTCAGTACAGTAATAGGAGCCTGTCAGGACTACACAGAAGGAAATCTTTGAACACATGATCTCTGTCACCACAAAAAAAATCTCTTGTATTAGTGCAATGAAAACATGGTCCAAACCTACTGAAATTAAATAATCAAAGCTATTCGATATCAAGGTTCCCATGTAACTGGAGCTGCAACTCTCTGTGTTTCAGTGGGACAACAGGGTGTCCTTTTTACTCCATCATTCTCACTTCAGGAATTTGAAGTTCTGTACAGTGAGCACAAGATAAAAAAATAGATGATTTTCCTGCATCTTGTGTTACTCAGCTTTGTGCATGAAGAGGGTATACTGCCACCGTTGTTCTCCATCAACTCCTCCTCCACCTGAAAGGAATGCAGACCGCTCCGTGTTGTGGTTTCTCCCACATAGTTCTCTCTGGCACAGGACTATAGAATGTGATCCAAAATTGAAAACTTGCACAAGTTTAAACTTGTTCACATGCAGGCTCATGGGAAAACAAAACAGAAGAACAAACCTGCTGTGGTTTCTATGTGAGACTGTTCTGAATTAAGGTAAATCAGGTAAATACTCTTTGATTGGAAACACTTAGAGAATTGAAATAACGAGAAAAAAAAAGGTGATGGGTGGAGATGTAATTAAGCTAAACGTAGGCTGTGGTTGCTGTTTTGGATCATTTCTTTCTGAAGTGTCTTTTTCCAAAGCTGGTATCCAGTTGTCAAGCAACTCTTCAGTGCCTCTGAGCCAAGAATGGAAGTGTTTTACTTTCCTCTTACATAATAAGTTGTGCGTTTTACCCAGGAGGTGGCACTGTCTGCAGTGGTTTGTAGTCCTCTTGCGTCCCTTGTCCTGCGTTAACAGGAGTCGGCTTGTTGGTGAGCAAGGCCAGAAGTCTTTCCAGAGGTGATTCAGGTCCTTATGCTGTCAGTATCTCACAGTGGAAACTGCTTTTTAGTCTGGAGGAACATTAGAACTTATTTCAAGATAGATTTGTGCCTGAATGTGAGCATTCAGTCCTTACAGATCAGCTCAAGCAAACCATCAGTGACTTGTGGCCAGAGCCAGTGTTCATTTTACTCCGAAAAGTAACAAAAACAAGATCCAAATTGGAGCACCTCAGTATTTTTGTGTTTTAAATTGAAGAGGGTGCTGTGAGGCAAGATGACCTCCTTACTGTCAGCGAGGTAAGGGCTTGGGTAACTCATCTCATGTGAGGCTGCTGGTCTGCAAATGGAACTGGGCTGGGAGCTAGCTCGTCTCTCAGATGTAAGCATGCTGTGGATGGAGAGAAGAAAGAGGTCAGTCCTCGAAAAACTGCCTTGATGTGAGAGGGAATTTTTTGTAGTCCATATCCATTGTCAGCTATGGAGACAGGAACTGAGGCAGTGCTCTCAGCTGCCTCTGAGATAGGAAGCACAGCTATTGTATTCATGGTCGCTCCTGCTGTGCTGCTGGGCTCAGCCTGTTAACTCCCGGGTGTTATGTTTCGTTTTGTTTTTCCCAACAACAATGGTAGGAAAAATAAAGTAACTTCTATCTACTGGAAACCGGGGGTTGATTTTCTCCAGTTTTGCTTTTTATTTCGTTCTGTTTAATCCTCATCTAAATGGCTAGAATTTTTGTCTCAGTCTCATTTTACTTAGCTGATTGATATTGCTGCAGATAAAATGTGATGCACAGAACTGCAGCTTCCTCAGGATGACGAGCTGTCCGTTACAGTGAGTTGCTTTTGTTCATGCCAAGTGCCTCCTGCGGGGAGAGCAGCTCCCAGCTCTGTGTCCTCCCCAGCTGTGGTGCACCTTCCATGAGAAGCCCTTGGTGAAGCAGGCCTGCCAGAAGACACTTGCTGCCCTCCAGCTGGATTATATGGATCTCTGCCTGATGCACTGGCCCCTGGGATTCAAGGTATGAGGCTTCAACTCTCCTGAGCCCTCTGTCAGGACTCAGACGCTTCTTCCTTGGGGATCTACTGAAGAGCATCGTTAAACCTCATTAAGAACTAATGACATTGTGACATAACACCAGAGCGATGAGGAGGAAAGATTATGGCTGTTTAAGATGGGTTTCACAATACAAAATCACCTTACTTTCACCTGCACAGCATTTTCTCGTCATGGATCGGATCACTATCCAGATCACATTCCCCTTAAATCACAGAATTACAGAACTGTAGGGGTTGGAAGGGACCTCTAGAGATCATAGAGTCCAACCCCCTGCCAGAGCAGCTCCCAGCCCAGGTTGCACAGGTAGGCGTCCAGGCGGGTCCTAACGTCTCCAGAGAAGGAGACTCCAGCACCTCTCTGTGCAGCCTGTGCCAGTGCTCCTCACTGCACTGTGAAGAAGTCTGGGATTTGGCTGTCCTTTGCTTACCCAGGATCAAAGAGCTGTGAATTCCCTTTTCTCTTCTTTCTCTACCCCCAGGTTAAATAAATCCTCACTTCCCCGTTGTGTCACATCCCCAGACTTCCCACAACCCGACTGAAGCACATGAAAGTGTCTGCCCTTCCTCTGCCCGCAGGACGGATTCTCCAGAGGCAGATTTTCTTGAAGATTACTGTGTTCATACTGATTACTGTTCTTGGCCACTTCTCTCCCCAACACAAACATAAGCCAGGATATCCACTTTCTCGTTGGATTTCTGTGATTTCTTTAACAATTCCAGCATGCTTTAACCCCACTTTTCTTTTGCCATGACAGGGAGGTGAGAAACCATTTCCTGAAGATGATAAGAGGATAATTCCCAGTGATACAGATTTTCTGGATACATGGGAGGTACGTTCATTAGTTGAATCTAGATTGAAAAAATCTTCAATCAAGATTGAAAAAATCTTGCTAGTTTGAAATAACAGCCCCAAAACTTCATGTTGACCACACCACGAGTCAGTATGGGAGAATTTCTAACATGAAACACACTGTGGTGTCCCTACAATGCACCACGTGCTCATGGGTGGCTTTTTTGGAGCTGTGCTCAACCCAGTCTGTTCCTGAGCTGTCAGAGCACAGCCAAGATAACATACCTTTGCAAATGTGCCCTGGGCATCCAAATTTCCCCCTGCAGAAAGGACTGGAGTTGCCTGAAGCCTATGGCTAGCACTGTGTGTGCAGGTACATGCACAGGCAGTGTGTGAGTCCAGGCTCTCATTTCTTTCTTAATGATTTCTTCTTCCTCTGCTCTCCTCCCTCATGTGCTCAGAGGATGGGAAACTCATCAGTCAGTCGAGTTCCTTGATGCTTTTCCCCTTCAGCCAGAGCAGGAATTAGGCACACTTTTGTTGCTTGTCTGAAGGAAAAAAATTGTGTCAAGCTGCTGCTTACAATAGCACTTCAAATGAGAAGGATTTCTGATTTGGTAAAGGTGTATTTTCTTCTGGAAAGGCAGTAAGTTATTTTTCTCCTGCTTCTTTTATGTTGGAGGTGCCAAACTAATTATGGCTGTCAAGTGGTTTTACCATTTGTTAGTGTGAAATAAAATAGGAAGTGGGAGGAATGTAGCACTGCTTGTGCTATATCAACACTGCTAAACTGTACGGCTCCTGTGGGAAATTAATCAGCAGTGATGATCTGATTCTCTGGGGTTAGCTGAGCACAGCCACTCCGTTCCAGCTCCAGGCTTTTTATTATGGGAAAACTATTTTGTTAGCTGAGGAATTATTCTAAAAAGCCCCCTCTGCTATTTTGGAGCAGAAGGTCTGCTTAGGGAAGTAGTTCAGAATGGCTGCATTCTGCTGAAATAATTGTAGTATGATATCTGTTCATCTGGATTCATGCTGTTTATTTATGTGGTGGCACCTGACATGAGAGCCTGACTCTTTGATCAAGGTGCTGGTGTTCACTGTGCTGTACTACTACCACACCTTCTCCACAATGAGTTTTACAAATTGTTTTGCAGGCACTTTTTCCACATGCAAAATGAATAAATCCACAAAATAAGAAAAGAAAATGAAAGAAAAAAAGACCTTATTGCAATAGTAAGACCGATTCTGTGGTATTTCTAGGCTATGGAAGAGCTGATGGATGTGGGGATGGTAAAGGCCATCAGAATCTCCAGCTTCAACTCGAAATGGACAGATTGGCTCCTGAGCAAACCAGACTCAAAATGCAAACCTGCCAATAATCAGGTAACCTGTGCTTCAGCTCATCAGGACTGATATCACAGCTGTCTGTGACAATTAGCGTCTTGCATTTAATGGAGCATCTCTGGCTGTGAAAGAGCTTTTATGTCAAGGCTGTGGTTTTCAATATCCCTGTGAAAATACACCTGTCTTCAGCTGAATTATCAAGAAATAGAAAACACAGATTGTTATTCTCCAATCCTAGTGCCCCAGGGCTGGCAGAAAAGCAGCAGCATGACTGGATAGGAGTAGAGCCAGGCTACACTGCGGGGCCAAGGCGAATGACTGAGGATAATAAGACAGCTGGGTGCTTCAGCTGGATGCAAACAGCTGGACCGTGGAGTCCATTGAAATGGAGACTATGAGAGGTCGTGAAAAACGAGGCAGACAGATGAAAAGTAATGTAAGAAGTCCAGGACTTGTGAGGCAGCATTGAGGAGGGGAAGCATTCTGACATACTGTCCAACACTCTTAAATTAAAACCATATAAATGCAAAAATCAGTCTTTCCAAAGATGACGTGGGGTTGGTAGGTCACCACAGTGATGTTAAACCTTGAAGAAGCTTCTGCTTCCAAAGAAATTAAATATTTTTATTTGTGGATTAAGCCACCCTGTCTTCCTCAAGAGGAGCTGAGTATGTTTTGCCTGCCCAGAGGGATCTCTGTCACTGACCTACTGTCCACCTGGAGCACCCAACTGACCACGGTAAGAATACTGTGAGAATTCACTCTCAGAAATAAATGGAAATCAGTACAATAAAACTAGTGTGTGGATAACCCTTTACAGGGGAAAACTGCTGAGCTGAGTAATATGTACAAAACTGGAGAAAACAAATTCCCAGCATGATGCCAGGCTGTAGAACTTTGTATAGAAATGCATTATGAGTACCTGACACATTAAAAACTACAAACATCTGCACGCGTGCTTGCTTGTGATAAAAGAATGAAGGCAGGACTGGAGCAGCAAGATGATGATGATTTTAAGTGTGGAAAATGATGCTTTCTTATCACTTAACTAACGTTCATACACTGCAGTCTTTGAGGGAGAAGGCAGGAGGACATTCAGTTGCTGAAGTCTGCTCTTTATTTTCCAGGTCCAAGACTGAGGATATTTTCCTTTCTGATGAACCCCAAACGAAGGAAACTGCACTCAAGCACAGCAAAACCCCAGCTCGGGTTAACAGAGGTCTTGGTGTTTTCCCCAGAAACATTTACTTCTTCCTCTTGTGCTAGAGTTGCAAAAGACCTTATGGAAAGATGAGTTCCACCATCATCCCCAAAGTAATGCTTTAAAAATTGCTCTAGATTTAAAGACTAGTGTTATATGCTCACCAGTGATTACCAGTGTCTTTGGATTTTTACTGGTGGCCTTTAATTGGCTCTCAAGCCACTTCTGCACACAGCATCCCTGGCCAATTCTGAATTCTTGCTCAATGCACTCTGTCATCCCAGCTTAAAACGGTTAATTGACTTCATGTTAAAAATCAGGAAGTGCTTACTATAGTGCTTTTTCTCTGTTTTTCATATGTAGGCCATCTGTGATTATCAGTAGAGCTGTCCCCTGTAACCACGTAGGAAAGTATTATCTTTTGGCTTTCAAATGGGTGGAACTTCCAGCTCTAATTCCCAATTTATTCCTACAGTAGCTTATCCAGATCTAGATTCAAAGAAACACGAGTGTAATTCCCAAATCCCAAAGTGTAATTCCACATCCCACCGAGGGAAACTTTAAGGCAATCATAGGAAATTCAAAGTGGTATTTAACTCTTACACATACAAATCCACTCTGGTGTGGAACAAAGTACTCGAGGTTCTTAACCTTGAACTGGATCAAGAGGAGATGGAAACCTGCCTCAGTTTGAAGAAGCAGCATCAAAACTGTGCATTAAGCAAGTGAGCACCTCCTTCACCAGCTCCCTCTCTACTTTTAGGCAGGACTAGATTATCTTTCAGTATCCTCTTAACAGGCAGCCATTGATAGCCTTGCTTAGGAAAAAAAAAGGGAATCTTAGGCAATCCACAATCACATCTGCATCTACTGGAATCCAGCAAGCACCAGGCTTTGTTAGAGCACCGTCCACCTTGTACAAGCTGGTAGTGCTGGGATTTACATAGAGCTAATGTAAGACAAAGCACCTTGTAATGGTGCATTTAGTAGTTACAGTTAGTAACTACTAGTGCATTTAGTAATTACAGTTAAACTATCCTGAATCCCGGGGCCGTGCAAAAATCAGTCTTTGTCAGATACGAATCATGTCAAGTTTTAGAGAAATTTGAAAGATGTTCCTGATGTACTTTTAGACAACAGGCTAAAATGCAGTTTTAGTTGTTAATGTAAGACAAGCATTCAACATCAGAAGACTTTACAATGCAGAACAATACACTGTTTCAGATTCTCATCAAGTTCAGAGCTGCGGGATTGAGTGAAAACACCTCAGAAGTCACTGCAGCACTGTATTTCTGGAGCAGCTTTCTTAATGAAGTTTCCCATTTATGAACTGCTAAACACTAACAAACTGGTAGGAGATTTGTATGTTTGGATTATCATATCTACAGAAGTATATAAATACCGCCTTTAGCAGCAGAATAGCTGCTAAGGCTGCAAACCCCTTCCAGCAAATCCAAAGTCTGATAAAGGAAACAGAGGAATTATTTGATTTGGCAGAAGAATCAAGCAGATTTCTAGGAGCCAGGAGTACATTTCCACTGTCTTATACCACTCCCTGGCTATTAGTCACTTTCTGTTCTTACCCAAAGGTTGTTACTGGATGTTGTTTTCCACAAGGGGCAAGGGGGGGGGGGAAGCAGAGTTGCTTCAGCCTATGCACCTGCTCAAATTTTAATGAAGTGCTTGTTAACCAAGACTTCTTGCTCTTTACTTCTAAAACACAAAACTCCTGTAACCCCTTCAGGTTCTTCCAGTCCAGGAAAACAGCATGGACAAGAACTGTCTGCAGAGGGGAAGGATGATTATGCAATTAAGGTTCTCAGCTAGGATACAAACTTCATGGATATCTTTTGCCAACTGACTTTCTTTGAACTTGAGGTTTTTAAGCCTTTAAGGGAAATGATGACATCTTTGAGCTACTTTAGTCTCCTGTAAGATGCTTTAACAACAGGTGCACTGGAACCAGGAAAGAATGCAATCAAGTTGCATTTCATATAGCATCTCTCCTGAAGAAAGCACAGGTCTGGAATGCGTTATCAGTGATTGATGCCAAAGGGTCAGAATGCAGTGGTGTGGACAGGAAGGTGCCTGCAACAGGTACTCTTTCTCTCCCTCCCTAGTAGGCTACACTTGAAGAAGTCAGGTTACAGTCTGTCATTGTTACCACAGTTGGAAAACAAGCCGTGTGGAAGACGCTGCACTTCCAGGCACTCAGACTGCAGCCTGGTTCTGCCAGCAAGATCCCAAGCAGGTTCTGAACTATTGTGAAGCATCAGCAGCAATATTCACTCAGTGCTGCAGTATGTGGCCTATCCTGCTTCACAGGAATTTTCTAAGAACGTTCCAGTTTAATCACGGTTATCAGACAAAGTTATTTACAGGATGTTTATAGACTCTGGTAGGCAGGAAGCCAGACGAGATGATCACAGCAGCTGCATAATAGCAAAAAAAAGGCCAAAACAAGCTAGAAGCCAGAAACTGTTCATTTGTTGTACAGACAATAGATTTTTTTTTTCCCCCCAACTGCAGTGAAAAAAAGAAAAAAAAAATGTGGGTGATACTAATTTCAGGGAATAAAGTATCTTAAATTTTGCAGCAGTGCTGTAGCCATATGACTTAATGACAGCATGTCTTTCTGGCAGACTACTACTGCCTTGCAGCAGCCGACAAAAGCCTACTATAAACTGCTCTAGAAGTTTACTTCCATAGCTTTACCAAAAAAGTTTTATTTGTTGTAAGGTGAGCATCCTGCACAGAGGTATTTCTACCTACTGACAAGAGCTGGAAGCCATTTATTCACCATCTTCTGACTTCTTCACAGAAGTCTTAGATTGCTGAGGGCAATTAAAAATGATTTGGGGGTAATGTCACAGTGTGCTTAGGGCAATCCTGCGGATACATCTTTCCTAGTCAGCAGTGAAATTATCCACACCACTGGGCTGAACCCTGTAAATGGAAAAATACCTTAGCTCGACATTTTGCCTTTCTGTCACAACATGTTGTCCCATGACTTGAGCTTTTATTGTGTAGCTCATCCATTCTGGTATAGTCAGCCCTTGATTATAAGTTCCAAAGGGGCTGTGTGAAAAAAACAAAGCGTTACTCCCACATTTCAGAGAAAAAAAAAAACAAAAAAACCCATGGTAACAGATAATAAACAAGAAGTAAAACTGAGAAAACTTTGCTAGTCATCACTTCACTGGTTTTCTATCTACTATAATTCCAAGGTTTCCCACGTTGAATTCTGTATCATTCAAAAGCAAACACTGAAAAACAGAAACAGCACAAATCTATTCTACACAAACTTTTTTCATTTAGTCCTGCACAGAAAGTTCATAGAACCCTCTATCATAAAAAGAGGAATAGAGAGCTGACCAATATGGTCCATGGCACGGGAATCATTCCTGCAAGCTGTAGTTAAGTAGGATAAGACCTCCTCGACCAGTTACCAAGTGCAAGGAGCTATGCCAGAATTTTACAAAGTCTAGGACAGTTTGGAAAGCCTGAAAGGTTTTAAGAGTTGCTTCTCAGCTTAAATGAGCAAGGCCCAGAGTAAGGCTCAGCTCTGTACTTTTTAAGTGACCAAGGACAAGGTCAGGCGTGTGTCTGGTACGTGACGAAGTGCTACTGATGGAGTATACAAGTGATAACCTGTAGGATTAAAGTGATTAACACTTGCCCAAGTCAACTGTTCTGTGTCTAAATCAAGCAGGAGTTTTCTAACAATATTTTCAACATACTGAATGCAGATTGCAGTCCAATGGAGGATTTTCTTTTCCTCTGTCCCAGATTCCACAATCCAGCACAAATATTACAATATGTGCTTGTGTCGGACTCAAAAGCTCAACAAGAACAGCCCCTCCCTCTTCCCCAGAGGTAAAGAGGGTCCAAGTTACAGAGCAAAGCGATTCCAGACGGCCAGTTTGTCTGCTTGTATTCCAGTATCAGAAGTTAAACCACTTTCACCCCAGGGAACATTAATGGCAAGCATTAATGGCAACATATCATACCTGCAAAACTGCTGGTGGTGTCCTATCTCCAAATAATCTGGTATTGACAGCAGCTTCTCGTGTTGTCCTCTGCTGCATAAGAATTCCTTGAAGAGGGACCTGTTTCCCAGATAAAGCAGTTCAAGGTTCATCACTGCGAGGGAAATTCATCTGCTCTCTCAGATGCATTTTATTCTAACACACAAAAAAACACCTCTTGATGTACTTTCACTTTAAGCAGTGAAAGGACAGCTGAAAAATATGACTTTAAAGTCCCAGGACAGTGTTTATTCCCAGCTCTTAATCCTTACTGTGGGCTGGTCCCCCTCCCCTAGGGGTCCTGCAGTATCACACTGGGGTAGCTGTTGCAGCAACGTCCTGAGAAAGCCTGGTTAAAATGCCAACAAGGTGGAGCTGAACCGCATGTTCTGAAGCTGAGAAAACAAAAACAACGCACTGGAAGAGCTACAAAATTATATTTGTCCTTACAAGTTTCTTTGATCAGAAACCCAGAGACCTGTCAAGTCACAACAGAAAAACAAATGCTGTGAACAGTTGTAGCAGGAAGAACTCGGCTAGCAGGAATGCTAGGCTCCGGATATCTAATTCTTTGATCGTTCCACTTTACCTTTTAGAAGATGAAAGGAATTCTGTGTCCTGGTATATTTGTTACAGTAAAAATAAATTGCTGTTTGACCCCCTACAATCCCTAGATCAGCTTATTTTATAGTGAAGGCTGCTGTAGTCCAGAAGACTGGCTCTCACCCTTGTTTGATTACATGAGGCCTCAAGGAAGCAAATCAAGAAAAAAAAAAAAAATAGTCTAATCAACAGGGTTTTCTACCACTCTCTTTCTAATCCTCATTGTCTGAGGAGAAAAGTTAGCCTTGCATTCAAAGCTGGGCATCGCTGTCCCTTCCCTCAGGTGCTTCTGTTTCTCCTCTATTTGCACTCATCCATCTCACCAAGCATCCAAGTCCTCTGTCAGAGAAACGCTGCAATGTCCCAGAATGACTCTTTTCAAATTCCTTCCCCTTAAGTCATCCAGCAAAACACAGAGCGCGTCTGTTACAAAGCCCCTCCAGTCAGAGGGCTTGCTGCTCTTCCTTCTGCTGCAGGGCAGTCTGTCCAAGAGTCTTCTCCAGTAAAATTCCTACTCGCAGGATGGAAAATTTCAGGCACGCATTTTCATGAAGTTTGAGTGAAATAAAAACAGAGGAAACGAACAGTGCCTGATGTACTATTTCTGAATCCCTCATCCCCAGTATAACTTCTTGCTAGAACACTCAGTGCAAGGATTTATTTCCAAGCAAGTCAACATTGCCCCAAACAGTTTTCTGACACAGCTCAGACTAACCTAAGAACATTAAGCTGTTCTGCTTCTCCAAGATGCCTCCGGGCTTTTGTTTATTGCATTACAGAAACAAAAGCACCTCCAGAGCTATTTTTTTTCCCCTGTATTTGCCTTTAAGCCCAGAATTCAGTGATTATAATCTATTTATTTTAGGAGAATCAGCACTAGAGGAGCATATCACTTAGCCAGTCATTGATTCTCCCCTGCCTCCCTGCTGTGCTGTAAGGCAACTCAGTCTTGTCTCCTGAGCCTGTTGTAAATTATCCTGACCAAAAACATGCTGCGTGGTCTGGCTTCAGGAATAATGGAAAAATTTGAAAGCAGCATTGAGACAAAGTGCATTTTTCCCCCTCTCAGTAGAAGAGTTCATATTAATCAGAAAGACTAAAGCTTCAGATTAGTATGAAGTCTCAGTATCTCTTTATCAGTACCAAAAAAATAAATAACTTACTTCAGAAATACTCTGAAAACAATCACATTCATGGTGCTTCCTCTAACATTTAATTACTGTAACCCTTGAACTAGCTGAGATTCCAATTCAAATAGCTTCAAGCAGCCTCAGAAGGCTGCAACTTTAACATATTCATTGGTATGTATTGTGAATGCTATAAACAGAACTAGAGATAAGCTTCATCTATCAAGATGTGGGTGTAAACTTACTTTCCTGTCCTCCCAGAACAGGGTAGTAGCTTCTGATCTACCAGTCCACACTGCAGAGGTTTCCTGGGAATAGCGTTATCCCTACACTCATACAAGCAGCAATTGCAAATCTCTCCTGGATCATGTGCTACTGACCTGGAAGACACGTTTTATACTGTTTACTTAAACAAAAGAAAAAAAACAAAAAACACAGAATTCTGTCTGGGCTTGATGTTGTTAAAGGAATGAGTTTTCTACTCACCAAAATATACTACCACGTCAGCGAAACAAAGTTAAAATACTAATGCTTAAATCAGTCTATCAGATATATCAGAACAGCTGTATTTAAAGAGAAGTTTAAGTAGGCTATTCAACAGCCAAGGCTGCATTACAGTGTAGGTCCATGGCCACAGATTCATAACACATGTCCCACATACACAGCAGCACGGAACAGTAGATAACTTATCTGCAACCTGCTAACACCAGTTACAGTGATTTCTTAGTAGTTCTCCTTGCATTTGTGTAATCTCCAGAGATAGCTAACATAATACAGCCACATTAGCATCACTATCACTACAGCGTTGCCGAAATAACGAGCTCATTACACACAGTAATGAAACTATATTTTATTATAAGCAAAAACAGCTTTGATATCACCAAGAAAACAGGACCTTTACACTTTTCAAAAGAGCTACTCATGTAGCAACTGCTATACTTGGAAATCAATTGGTACTTCCAATTAGAAAGAAGCAGAGAGAGTAACAAAGCAACAAAACCAAACCCAAAAGTCATTAGAAAATATCCAACCTCAACTTAATTATGCAAAGCCTGTCATATTCTGGTCCTTCCTGACAGTAGTCACGAGCTCCAATTCACAGTACTCCAAAATAAAAGTGTCTGGTAGTTCAACCTTTCTCAGTGTTTTCTGCTTACCAATTCCAACACACCGTTTGGCAAAGACCACTCTACCACAGTCCACACAGTACGCCCTTCAGAAAGGCTTCATTTCTTTCTTCCAAAACAAACAACAACAACAAAAAAGTCACTGGGTAGATACACTGTGTCTTTGTGGGGAAAAAAAAAAAAGAGAAGGGAGGCTGATGCAGTGAGAATGCTATATAGACAACTCATGGGCAACAGTAGAAGCGTATCTGAGAAATCTGGAGGAGGGCAAGAAACCATCTTCAGTACTCTGCATTAAAAGGGTACTCCTTATGATTTTTGGACCTAAAAGAAATCAAAGAGGAAAGATTAGTCTAGTGGCTGAAAGCTGTAGCTGGAACCACTGCAAAGAACCATCACAGGAGCAGATGAAGTGTATTAAAGCAGAGTCAATTTGTTGCAGACTTCTGTTTTCCATGGTGATACGCTGCACTTGTAAACAGAAAGATTCTTCCTGGCTCTGAGCAAATCAGGCTGCATTTAATATTCCAACATGCTGTGGGAAAGTTAACTGTTTTCTGCCTGGAAGACCTTTCTGCAACCTTACAATTATTTAATACCTAGCACATCACAGCTTGGTTCATAATGTGAAAATCTAACACTTTACTGTGGAAAAATTGTTTTGAGGATGAACTCTCTGGATATAGAACTTAAATATCCTGTATTGTAGCAAGGTTTAGAACATGGAATTATAAACTAAATTATAAGAGATTAACAGCATGAGAAATGCTGGCACTTACATGCTCATTGCACAGGCTCTCCAGTTTCTATTAAAGCTGAGGATAGTTGCCATCTCTTCTTTAGTCAGTTCAAAGTCAAACACCTAACAAGAGAAACAGGTGGAAATCACCTCTTTGGTGAAATCAAAGATTGTAGGCGTGATGCACAAAATGAAAAAACAAAGTCCACATTGGAGGCATGCTGGTTAGAAGTAATGCCTGCCTCCTTCCCAAGGAAAGAAAAGAAACAAAGGTATTCCTGGATTTCCAAGGCTTCAGTGGTAGAGGGAATAAAAAAAAAAAAAAAAAGAAGTTGAGGTTGACATGCAAGCTGTTCCAAGAACTTTAGTCAACATTTTATGTTACAGAATCCCTCCATCCTCTATTTCGTCAAAGATTCATCTTCTGCTCCCATTTCAAAGGAACAAGTACAGGGTTTCCACATTCAGTTAGTCCAATTAAGCGTCTCCTGGAAGTCTGATGACTGCCTTCAGTCAAAGATCACATAAAAGCAACACTATTTATGAACAAGGGCTTAAGTGTTTGCTCTACATTAGTCCTATGTGGTATGCACCATCGCATGTAAAAACTCCATGTGCCAATTCATCTGCAACCTGCAGAAGAGGAGACACCTGTAAGGTAACTTAAGACTTTCTGCAGATATCATAGAAGCAGTGAGTTCATCTCTTCTCCAACTGTAGCCCTCAGTACAGGTAAACTAAAAGAGAGAAAGCCCTGTACTCTTGTCTGAGGAGGTCTTGGGAAGGCTGAGAAAGGATCCCTGCTTGTTCTGCAAGGGGAAGTGATGCCATGTCACTTGTAATCACTCACCTTGAAGTTCTCCACAATGCGCTGTGGTGTGACGGACTTGGGGATCACAATCACATTCCTCTGGATGTGGAAGCGAATGAGAACCTGCGGGAGCACATCACTGAGTCAGAGAAAACTGCTCTTGTCCTGTAAGATGTAGAACCTATTCCGACAGCCATATGCTGTTCACTGCACCATTGAGGAGGACTAACCAATCACAGCAGAGCTACATTTCACATCACACCTGTACTCTAAGCAGAGCTCCAAGTACAATCAACGAGTGGTGTTTTTAACTTTTCTGTCCTGTTTCCGTGGTACCCAGATAGCTTCTTTCCTAACTAGGCTTTTAGCAGTCTACACAAGTGTTCATTTCTCTGCAACAACTTGAGCTGGGTAGACTGAAACATCTAAAGGTAGGTCAAGAAATCATTTCCTATTCATGGTCAAAGAACATTTCTGAGAATACCCTGCATACTGTGCGACAAACAAACGGCATTGTTACTTCATGTGACTGCAGCTGCTCAAAGGGAATGAAAAACCAGGCTGTCCTTTACATCTTTTGTGTCATCAGTTGCTCTAAATAGTAGCAACACAAGCTGTGTTACAGGAAGCAGTACCACCTACCTACCTGTGCTGCTGTTTTGTTGTGCTTGGCTGCGATCTCTTTTATCTTGGGGTCATCCAGAAGCGAAGGATCCTCTGGCTTAGCCCTGCAAAGCAAACAGAAGAGCAATGGAGGAGACAGCCTACCAACAGCTATCTGCATCTTCATGAATGAAGAATGGAACAACTAGCGAACTTAATGCTGTTAGCACAACCCACCCAACTGCCTTGCAAATTGGTCTTACCATGGCCTGTCAGGAGAGCCAAGGGGGCTATATGCTGTCACAGAGATCCCTTTGGATTGACAATAGTTGATCAGCTTCTCCTGGGTCAGATATGGATGACATTCAACCTGGAAACACAAATGTGCAGAGAATGCTAGCAGCAGAACTATCTTCATGTTCCATTTATTGGTTTTTAATCCAAAGCCAGGTGGTTTTTTCTGTCCTAATCTATAGGATATGTGATATTATGCAGCATTTGCTTTCTCTACACCTCCACTCCCTTTCTGCTCTCTGTAGCAGGTCTCTTCTCAAGTGCAGGGGTCCAAGAACTTAAAACTCTCCTGTCCCTAACGTACGGGATCACATTTACAATTGTTTAAGTGGAACAGTATGATGAGATATACATACAAACAACTGTAAGAATATGAGAGCAGACCAATGTGGAGTACAAAGCTCTCTTCCCTACTTAGTTATGCCGTAAAGCCATTATGCCTCTATACCTACTACATAAGCCTCAATACTGGTAATGTTTCGTTCTTCTATCAGCTTAATGTCAATACTCATGCTGAATACTTCCAGCCTGCAAATGTTAAGAGTGGCTATTCATTGCTACAGATCCCAGAACTTTGAATGACTTTCCATTGTAGGATTACTATAAATACAAGCATGCTTACCATTAGTTTCCAGAAGGCTATCATTATTACACGATTCAGAGTCCTTAACAGCAGATCTGTATTCCAGCAGGTTAATGCATTGATATGAAGTATAGAACAGAGATTATTTGTGTTGTCTGGAGGCAGTGAATGAACACAAAATTTTGACACTTTCCATAGGTGGATTTGTGGGATAGTTTCACACCAGACAGCACTGTTCTTTCAGGAAGCTAAAGAGAACCTTTTGACTACACTGTCATCCTAGCCTTCAAGGTAGCTGCTGCTTAGTTTCCAAAGGAAGTCCCTGGAAACTTGTGCTACTGGCAGGCAGAGCAACAGCACAAATCATGGGGTCAGATTACAGCCTGGAGAGCTTTATTTATGGTTCTGGTTGCTTGCTGATACCAGAAGCCTGCACGGCTGCTTCTCTTCTGAAGCATGTTGGAATAACATCCTGTTGTGTTTAGTAATTCAGATTTCAGGGTAGATTATCCATATTCATTTTGCTTCAGCAGCTTCTCAGGGTAACAGCATTTAGTCAAACTGTGGATGTTCCCCACTATTCAACAGAGAATTCAGAGCACATGAATGAGGCAAAGTCATCCCCACGTGTCCACTAGAACTCCAGCTGCAGGGCTCCTGAGCTGCATTACATGTTACATCCAGACCACGGTGAAAAGCCCCCAATAAACATCTATTTAAAATATTTAAGATATTACACCTCACACTGTGACAATGATGAAATACTTAAGAGTCAGTTTTCCTCTGGGAAATAATTACTAGTATTATGACAGTGGAATTACTACCTTGCCAAATTAGTATCTCACCATGAATGAAACCAATACACGTACTAACTGCATTAATTAAGAACAGGAATATCAGTACACAGGATTACTGGGCTACACATGGAATGTTGACATAAGAGAAATGCCTCCAAGAAGCACTATGATCTTACACTAAGCCAACTGGTGAGAGTTAACAACAGAGAAGCTCCTAAGCTTGTGAACACTTACGAAGAAGTGGTAAGTTTTGAAGGACAGAGACCTATTGCTCTGAGTTTAACTTGATTATGGTAATCAGAGAGCTTAAGTAAACTTGTAGTGTGACATAAGGTCAGCATCCCCTACAGAAATAGAGGGGCAATCATTAACTACAGTGAAAGCTTTCTTGGCAGAGACAGGTGGTAGGCATTGAAAGCTATCATAAGATTTTTAAGTATCCTAAAAATTGAGAGGGATAGATTATGAAAATACTCTGTGCAGAATTATGGATTCCACACTTGCCAGGTTTGACTTTGAACAGAATTTCAGAGAACAATGCTAGCTTTCCAAAAGTCCTTTTTAAGTACATATGCTTAAGCTATCACAGCAAATTAACAAGTCCTTGTCATCCAGTTTCAAGAACAGATTGCAGTCCTCCAAGTACCGTGGCAATTTCTGACAGGTCTAGATAGATTCCATATCTGGAACCTGCTCTATTCAACAACTTGTGAGAGGCAGGAATCCTGACAATTCTGAGGCGATTCAAACTCGGGGGGAAACATAGAACCAGAGAAAATACTCAAGGCTTGGCTGCCACTTCAGAAAGACCGACTCACGTAACATGAAAAAAGTTAACAAACCTTATGAAATTCAAGAGAACTGCTTGCAAAGTTCTGCACCCCAGTAGGAAGAAACCCAAGCAGTGATACAGGCTGGAGCCTGGAAAGCAGCTCTGCTAGAAAGCAGCTGGGAGCCATGGCAGGCTGAACTGCACGTCAGCCAGTAGTTATCTGTCAGCAGGGACACAGCCAGCAAGTTGCAGGAAGTGATCATTCCCCACTACTCAAGTGGAAGGGGGGAAAAAAAAAAGAAAAAAAAGAAAAAGAAAGGCCACCTTTAAAATACAGCATCTAAATTTCCCCTTTCCCAGTTCTTTAAGCAGAGGAAAGATTGACAGACAGGCATCTCAGCAGAGGGACACCAGGATGGCTGAGGACTGAAGCACATACTGGTACTAGGGCAGGCTGAGGAAGGGAAGGCCACAGGGCTCCTAGTAATAGCTTTCCAATAAAGAAGGTCATCAAAAGTAAAGCCAAGCTCTTAAGTAGCGCACGCTGGGAGGTGAGACAACAAGCATAGGGTGAAACAAGGCACACTGGTACCAGATACTGCCCTCACTATGAAGGCCAATCAAGCAGCACAACACATTGCACAGAGACTATTTGTGAACAGTCCACAGAGCGTATTTCTGCTCAGTTCCTCCAGTTTTGAGTCATCAGTTATAGAAACTGACACCTCTAGAGAGGAGCTGGAAGAAAAAAATATACGTATCACAAAAAAAAACCAACTATCTACATCTCTACCAAGCTCTTGAACACTTACAGTTCTGTTCCACTGAAAAGCAGTTTTAAGGCTCATCTGACTTTTCTCTCTGCTCCAAAACAAAGATACACTGGAGCTGCTAGTTTTTCAATTAGTAGCACAAAAAACCCCAGCCTTACCCTGTAAAACAATCTTAGCAACCACTGAGGGTGAAACAACCCCCAAACAAAACCAATAAAACCTAGAACATTCCCCTGGGGGTCACTTATCAGCTTACCTGGTTGTTTGCAGGCTTGTATTTCAGCCCTGGCTTGTTCAAGATTCTTTCTATCTGCTCGTGGTTGAAGTTGGAAATTCCAACAGCTTTTGCCAGACCAGCATCCACGAGCTCTTCCATGGCCTAATGGCAAGAAGGGCAAAAATCAACACCCAGTATGCATGACAAGGCCCGAGGAAGACATTCTTCCTTACACAGCTTACTTCCTTCACGAGAAGCACAAAGTGTTTAGATTTGCAGTTATGTCTGACGGAGAAACAAAGCACTGGTATATTTGTACCACACCTCCAATCTCACCAAAACCCAAGGATACATTCTTTAAGACTGCACAGAGTCTTCAAGTAGCACTTAATGCACTACAGTACCAGCGAGCCCTTCCAAGTAGCTCTGCAAACATCAAACAGCTTAGAACAGTGAAGTTCATGACGACGCGGAGGAGACTGCTGAGGACAGAAGGCGTCACTGTCACCGCAGCTAAACTTACCTCCCATGTTTGCAGAAGATCCGTGTTGCCAGGAATTGACATGCCTTTGTCATCTGAGGGAAACAGGTCCTCTCCTGCCTGTCAGAAAGTAAGTGAAACATTCTCTGCTAGGAATATCAAGAGCAGCTGCAGACCATATCACAAACAGTTCTACAGAAAATACTGCTTCTCTACATGCTTGTTAGATAATAAGCACATTAATTTACATTCCTGAGCCTTAGTTTGTTTTCAAAGGGGCTTGCAGTATGCTTCACTTGTAGAATTACAGTGAATTTACAAATTTACTTCTTGTGCTACAAAAATGTTCTTATGTGAGCATAATGGACTGTTTCACTCAACCATGTAATAGGGATCTGGGACCTGGGAACGCAGCCCTTCCATAAAGGACCAATCTGCTGACAGGTCTTTCGTGCTTGAATTAAGTTGCAGGCAAATGGATTGTTGAAACCTCCTGTGCACCAGTTTGGACAAGAGGTTAAGTATGAATTTGGTTCAGAACCAAGTGTTTTCTGCTGAATACCACAATACATTTTGAATTCGATAGCAGTGTTCATATAAAAGCAATTTCAAAGATATAAACAGCTTTTTGAAGCACTCGTCTCAGAAGCAGCAGCTATTTTATTACGCTGCAATACATTAAGCTTAACTTTCAGACTGAGACATCGATTCCTTTCTGTATAATCAGTAAAAGTTAAGCATGAAAAAGCTTCACTTTTTAATAAACAAGTTCTGTAGAACACTAAGGCTCCTACAGCAAAAGCCAGCTCCACCTCTATTGTATTAAAGGCTCACTGATGAAAGAGAAAAAAAAGCAGCGTTTTCTCTTGCTCTGCAAGTCTGTAACATGCAGAGGAAAGAATTCCTGTCAGACAGCAAATTACAGCCCTCTCACCCACAAAGGGGGAACCAAATCTTGACCCACTGAACATACTTCTGATTTGTAGAAGACAATGCCCAAGTTATACTGCCTTCCTTTTGATTGATTTGACTGCAATAAGAAAGACTGCTTCTAGGTCTAAGTTTATCTGCTGTACAATCAAAATAGCAAGGGATGCTGTGCAAGCAAGATTCTCGGTACAAATCACCATCCTGGCTCACCTGTCCAGAACAGAGGCAAACACCAGAGCAGTGCCAATAACACAACAGGTGCACCATTACTGAGCAGTTATTGAGTTGTAAAACTGTATAGCTCTTCAGAACTGCCAAGTGCAACAACACCGAGGGCACTGTTCTCACGGTACCTTAAATCCAACAGGCCAGTGGATGAGGTAGAGATCCAGATAATCCAGTTTCAGGCTGGCAAGAGTCTTCTGGCAGGCTCCTTTCACCAAAGACTTTTCATGAAACGTACACCACAGCTGGAGACAAAAAGTCAAGCCACACCATGACCTCCTGGGTTAAAGCTCTTGGAGCAATTCTGTCCTGTTCAGGAGAGAGGCCTCCTTTGGAAACTGATGTGGAATTAGGTCATGTTACTGCTTTTCAGATGGGGCTTGCTCTGAGAACAGGAGCAGCCCATGATACTGAGGGCAAGAGTTGATGTGGCAGCATACAGGACTGGATGGGTTTATGTCAGACAACAGAAGCAAGCAGAAGACATGAATTAAGACATTTAAAAATGACTACAGGGTCAGATTCTGTATAAGACTGGGCATATTTTAGTCCCAGAAAAGTTCACAGCATCACCCATTCCACAAGCGAAAGCTCTGCCTGACTCTCCACGCAGAATAACATAAAGGAACAAGCTCAGAACTAGGGGTTTACTGTAAAAAGCAGGCCTCCCCATGGACTTCGTAGTACCAGATCCTCACCTTACTGACTACAAAGAGGTCCTCTCGTTTCACAACGCCCTCTTTGATTTTTTTCTGGATCCCTTCCCCAACTTCATTCTCATTCTGGTACACGTAAGCACAGTCAAAGTGACGGTAGCCAGCATCAATTGCAGCCATCACCGCAGCTGTTACTTGCCCTGGTGGGGACTGGGAAAATAAAATAAAAGGAAAAATAGAAACGTCCAAAGAATGCTCATCAAAACATCCTGAAGATCTTTTCCCAAAAACCCAAGAAGCCCACCCCACCAAAACCAACCCTCAACAAAAATAAGCAAAACGAGAAGTAAGCAAACAAAGCAGCTCTCCCTGCAGCGTTCTTCACTCCGTACACGTCTCCAGCAGAGGCTCCCATGCTCGGAGCCGGCCTCCAGCTGTTCAGCGTCTCCCCGCTCCCGTGCAGGGCCCCGCACAGCCGGGCCGAGGCCTCATCCCTCCCCCCTACTGTTGCTAAAAGAAGCCCCAGCAGCTGCCGTACAGAAGGGCCCCAACTCCGGGCTCCGACGCCAGCCACACCCGCCCAGCCACGCTCGTACTCAGCACCCTCAGCACAGGGCCGGAGCGGGACGCCGGGGTCCCCTACAGCCCACCAAGGGCGGCACAGCCCCGCTCCAAGAGCCGGCCTCAGCCCCGACCCGTTACCTTCCAGGTGCCCAGCCCCAAGATGGGCATCTTAGCTCCGGTGTTCAGCTGCACGTAGGTCGCCATGGCCTCGCACACCACTAGGCGGGAGCCGCCCACTCAGCCCATATAAGAACGGCCTGGTCCCGCCCCGATGGAGGGGTGGCAACGGCAATTTCGTTCTGGATGTGGGCAGGGTTTTACTTATTAATAATTAATTTGGGGGGGAAGGGGGGGGTGACATAATAACCACGCGGCCTCAGCGTCTTCAGGGGAGGTCGCTGGAGGCGCTTCTGGATAAAGCGCGGCATTGTAACGGTCCGCTGGGTGATGAAACGAGGCAGGCCACGCGTGGGCAGCCCTGGGGAAGGCTGCAGCGCAGTGGAAAAAAACCGGGCCCGTGCGTGGGGCCACGCTGCTCGCTCGCTCTCTCCCTCAGCTCCCTATTTTTTTCTTTTTCGCTCCATTTAACTAAGGGTGAGCTGAGGTAATTGGTTTTTCTCTTTAATGCACGTCCTGGTTTGTGTCAGCGCTGTCAGCTGCGCCCGGCGGGATGTGATGTGTTCCCCCCCCCAGGATCGCAGAGCGCTTATATAACTGTGTGCTTATCGTTCACCATTTGGTTTGTTTTTCCCTGGTGGTTTCTGGAAGGAGGGATGTTGTCTCTCTCAAAGCTTCACACAGAGGTTCTGCGTTTTGCTTTGCTCTCGCTCTGCCCCTACCTTCTCCCCAAGGCTGTCACATGGCGGTCAGGCCTTGGGGAAGAAGTGCAGCCCTGTGTCACGGGCAAATCTTGCTGGGTGTCCTTGGTGATGTGCCCGGTTGTTTCTGCACAGTGAGCACTCCAGATGCCATCCAGTGTGTGGGAGGAAAGGACTTTATTTTCTTCCGCTCTGTGCGTTGAAATTTCTCACTGAAACAGGATACGTAGCATCACGAGTTTCTCAGTCTGTTCTGCTGACTTTGCACTTAGTGATTGTAATTTCACCACAGATGGTGACTTTGGAGGACAGCAGTGTTTGGTATCTGCAAAGAGCCGATCCACATTAATGAGAGTGGATCTGTCCTTGTGGAGATGGCCTTCACCAGCACTGACAAAAGGAAAAGTAAGGGGGTGGCAGAGTCATGAGGTACAATCCCATTAGCTAGTAAGGGTCTTTAGCTGCGGGTGCTGGTGATACAAACGCAGCTGAAGCTAGTGCTCTGAGGTGACAGCATGTGGGCTGCAGGCTGGAGTCAAAGCAAAAGGGACTGTACAAGACCTTGGCCTCTTCCTTGCACTGGGTTGACTCTAAGCCAGGAGCATGTTGCAGTTGCTTTCCTGTTTTCTCAGAGTTAATGAGGCTTTTTGTGTTCTGTCTCGCCTGTTAACCCCAGGTGCTGCATGTGGTTGAAATAGTTGCAGATGACCAGCCAAACACTGAGAAAATGCCGTGGGCACAGGGTGAGACGAGACTGTGGGCTGCCCTGGGCTGCTCAGAGTCAGTTCAGCCCAGCTCTAAAACCTATGGGGTGGAAGGGCTCTGGCCAGCAGGGTGGGCTTGTCACCTGCCATGTTATGCTTTGGTGGGGATGTTTCCCTGCACTGGGGGGGCTTAGTGCTGAGGGGACAGCAGCCTGTTTGTGCTGGATCAGGGGTGCCAGGATGAACGATGGGTGGTGGATTGGAGGCCTTGGGCAGCCATCCTCTGGCCCTCGAGTTGTCCTTACCTAATGAGAGGGACTGGTGGGGGGGGTGATTTAGCTTGTATTGTACACTGGGGAAGCAGAGACTTAGGGCAGGAGAGTGTGTTTGGATGAGAGAATGGGGAAAGGGAAGGAAAAGTATGTACTGAGTGTGCATGTTCCTCTTTTGGTGTTCTTTTTTTTTTCCCACTCTCCTGAAGCAGAAATTAGAAGTTTGTGCAATTGGCGATAAGTGAGTTTACTATTTCTGAGATAAGACTGCTCTGCCAGGGATGGTTGCTGTGCAACTCTTGGTGCTGATGTCTCCCAGACACGAGAGACTCCAGGGCTCTGGAGGGAGCCGTGATCCCAGTCCTGAGAATACAAGGAGGTGTGTCAAAGTGGTCAGGGATCAAGTACAGGTGGTATGCAAAGTCAGAGAAAGGAGGGACTTGGGGACACCACTGCCAGGGATAATAGGCATTATCATATGTTCAGGGTGAAGGGGAGGCCATTGGTCAGAAGCGGGCAGCTAGCAGTGCTGACTTGGCCAGTCTGGAATTTGTGCGTAAGGCTGCCGAGTGATCAAGTCAGAGCAGGACTCCCAATGCCCTGGGGGAGAAACAGGTCCTGTGGTGAAGTAAAAGCAAATCTCTTTCAGACATCCCCAGTTGCAATCATTATGTAGACCTGTGGAGGTGAGAGTGCATGTGTGTGCTCAGTGTGTGAGTGCAGTTCTTTGCTCATGGTGAAATTAGAGAACTGCTGTACACCAGCAGCTGTTGGCTGTGCTGGGAAGCCAGTGCACGTGGGGTATGGCTTTTGCTATGAGGGAAGAGAGCAGAATTCTGGGCTATGCTGCTTGCAAGCACTGCCCTGCACACTGGAGGAGGGCTGTGGGATCTGGTAGTGAAGATCTATGTAGAGTACTGAACCTGCTTATCCCACATGTGAAATATGCCTGCAGAGGAACTCGGAGAAAGAACGAAATAATTGCAGTGGCTTGGACCATGAATTGTGTTCACAAGCGAGAGGGAAAAGACCCTAAAAACCAGTAGTAACTGAGGCCATGGCTCAGCAGACGTGAGGGCTGGGTGACATCCCTCTGGTACTGCCTGATAAGCTGGAGGAGGGCAAGGGCTCGTGCTTGTGCCGAGGGGAGCATGGCACACAGCATGTGAGGCCCGGGATAGTGCTGAGTGGCGCGGCGGGCCGGCTCCTGTGAGGCACAGGCGCCCTCTGCTGCCCTTGGCGGGAAGCGTGCTCCGTTCTGTCCTTTTAAGAGGGCCGGCCCTTCCGAACCGGGGGACTGGAGGGGAGGATTGCGGGGACTGTCATCGTCTGAAGCGACTGCTGAAGTAACGTTATCCAGCTACCAAGATCACCACTCGTGTATTCATACCTATATGTGTTATAGGTGCTAAGAGAAAGATACACACCAATCGATACCAATTTAGTTCGGAATTTATTGAGTAAACAATAAACGAGCGAAACAGCGCTGGGCAGCCGGGAGTCTGCTCCACCAAAGGCGCACGCCCAGGGCCTCCCATCCCTTCTTTTTATTGTCTCTTCCTTCTGCATTCATGGCATATCGTCTTTTCTTTCTGTGGCTGCACCGGCTATTTCTAGGGGGTTGTTCTCTGCCTCGTGGCAGTCGAGGTGATGAAGGCCGGAGTCTTCCTCAGCTCTGATCGTGCACACTTAAAGAGGAGATTTTCACATGCCGCACATAGCCCCCTTTGCTGTAAGAATACAAGATCTAATCCTCATCTATTCTGCCGAACTACCTCCGATAGGGATGTTAAGGATTTTTCCAGAGTGGTTACTGATTTTTCAGTATGGTCCAGGTCCTCATCCACGGCTGTTCTCAATGAAGTGAACTTTTTATCTAGTTGGTGAGGGTTTTCATCCGTTCTCACCATTGTTACCCATAACAACATTGTCACTATTGTTGGTGCACTCATTTTCCAGAATGAATACCCTTAGTTATTTCTTAGTTTCTTCCGATTTATACAGTGAGCACTTTTAGTATAACTTCATGAGGCCTTCTAGATTAGGAGACAAAGGTCAAGGTGATTTCACCCCAGAGGTCATTCTTATAGCCCCACCTTTGTACGCCTCTGCCTCCCTCGCCTACTCTTTTGTTTAGAGCAGAGGGGTGTATGATCTTGGCAGCAGTCGAATTCTTCAGGGGGAACCTCCTTTTTCCCTTGCCTTATGAGTCTTCCCAATCTCTATCTTTTGCCTCCTTTTGGGTTTTAGCCTCTTAATTGCTCACAAAATTATCTCCCAATTGTCGTTTTTACCGAATATCGTAGGGGGTATTCATAGGAAGAGTGAGTTCACCAGTGTCCATCATTGGATATACAATAAAATAACTAAGTTATCCTATCTGTTATTAAAAAAAAATCAACAAAACGAACAACAACAACAACAAAAAAACAGTTTTACTTTTTCCTCAGAGTGATTTTTAGATCATCTGAAGTCTTGGATACTTCTCACTGGGATCCTGTGTCATGGACCGGTCCTTTCACTTGGCTTGCATGGGTCCATCTGCATTCAGCTGTCCGGATAGATGTTTCTGTTGTTAGTAAAACAAGAAATGGTCCTTCCCAGTGTGGAGTCAAGTCAAAGACGACTCTTTCCACATTTTAATTAACCCCTTGTCTCCTGGACTGATTTGGTGTATTGCTATATCTAGCCGGGGCTGTTGTACCACCAGTCCTTTCTTTCTGAATTCATTTCTTATCTTATTAATTTCAATTAAATATTCCTGTAGTAATTTTTCTTCTACCTTGGGGTGTTCCAATGGGAGTTCTAAGTCATATGGCATTCCAGACAACATTTCAAAAGGTGATATTCCTGTATCTGTTTTTGGCTGTGTTCTTAAATTAAATAGTGCCAGAGGCAAGCACTTAATCCATTAAGACATCTTGGTTTCAATCATTAATTTAGTAAGCTGTTTTTTAATTTCCCCATTCATCCTTTCTATTTTTTTTCCAGAACTCTGTGGGTGCCATGGGGTGTGATATTCCCATTTGATCCCCATAGGAGCTAAAGCTTCTTTCACTGCCTTTGATATGAAATGAGGGCCTCTATCTGAATCTGTAACTTCAATGTTCTCATATCTGGGGATAATATGTTCGAACAAAGTCTTAACTACTGTCTGGGCTGTCGCCCTAGTGGCGGGGTAGGCTTACACAAAATGTGTTAAAAGGTCCACTATTACCAGTAAGTATTTACATCTTCCAACCTTTGGAATATCTGTGAAGTCTATTTCTATTTTCGCAATGGTCTAACAGCCAGTTCTCTTCCTCATATTTTTTCCCTCAGTTGTTGTTTATTTACTTTTTTACAAATCATACAGTTGCCTACGATTCTTTCGGCTATACTATAAGTGCCTGTACACATATATTTAGTTGCAAATTGGTCCACTGTTGCGGTGACCCCAGGAGGATGAACCACAGCCGTGTCAGAACGATCTTAAGATGCCGATGCAAGGACTCAGAGAGACGTCAATATGATTATGCAGCTGAACCAACTTTATTGCGCAGGTTACATACTTTTATACCCCTGAACACATGCTATTTTTAAAGTAATTGCTAAGCAGTGGTTCTTGCTCTATCCTTGCGAGATAAGCAGTGTCCAGTTAGTTGCTCTTTTCCCACACATACCAGGGCCCTCTTTGTGCCTTCCCAAGATCATTCTTCTGTCAGGGGCCTTTAAGTCCCTGATCTGGGTGCTAATTGAAAGAATCAGTGAACATAAATATCTGTCGGGCAATATTCAAGCATTCTTTATTAAAATCATATGTTGAATTGAAGTAAGATAGTGTGAGCCTTTGTCTCAAGTAGTCATATTTTTACAATTCTGATCAGTGGATGAAAGAGAGGATCGTTCTGTAGCACAGGGTCATCCCTTTGCCAGGGATTCCTTTCCAGGTTTTGTCTTGACAAACTAAGAAAAGGCTCACTGATAGGCTAATGGCATCATAACCAACGAAGAAAGGTTAAAACTCAACCAGAAAGGATATTTCCATGGATTCCAACAGTGGAAACATCAAATCCTGTTCATTTTTACATCTAATCTACCACTAAACATAGAAAAAGCAGCACACAACAGCCTAAATAATACCTAATAGTTCTAATTCTTAAGGCAACATCGGTAACACAGAAAAATCACACCCCTTTTTGTCACCCCATGATCAGCGTTATGACTGAGATGCCATCCAGTGGGCAATCCAGCTGCTTCTCATCGCTCACTACGGCACGCGTAAGTTATCTGCAGTACAACGACTGACAAAACTCTGAGTAAAGAAACACACAATCCCAGTTATTTTGAAGGCCGGATGCTATTTTTTTGCCTCGAGATGAGGCCGAACGTATCACGTTGGAATCCCTATGGGACCGTTGCCCTCCGTCCCGCCGTTGCCCCTGCCGTACTGACCCCGTCGGGCCGGGAGCCGGGAGCTTGTGGCGGGGAGGAGCGATGCTCGGCGGTGCCGCGCAGGGATCTGGAGCTGCTGGCACGCTGTCAGCAAACGTGCGGAGGTGAGAGACGTCCAAGAAGTTTGGTGAAGTTTCAAGAGAGGTCGGGCGGCCCCTACCTGTCGTGAGGGCTTACCTCTGATGCTCCTTAGCGACGCGTTGGTGGTGAGTATGATCTGCGAGTCCCATAGCCAGTGTATCCCTGTGCACGTACCTGCAAGGGCACCGCTCCTGGCAGCCTGTCAGGAACGCTTCCTGACTCCAGGGGAGCTTCTGGGCAGTGTGGGCAGATGCAGCAATACTCTCCAGAAGGGGAAACGTTATCTCTGTAAGAACACTTTCTGCGCCTGTGCGAAGGGCACATATCAGGTTGCTTTAATCTGGATCTTTTTGTTTCTTCAAGACCTTTTTTTTTATCCTTTATGGTCAATACAATAATCAGAAAGAAGTGTGGAAATAGGCATGAACATCTTAGTGTGAGAGGTGTCTGTCTGTGTCCGCCATGTCTAGAACGGTGTAAATGCAGTAATCTGCTCTTCAAATTCAATGTGAGCATACTATTTTGTTACCATATTACTATGGTAGATGCAGGCACCAGCAGTGTTCAGATAGAATGAACACTGTCCTCCTGTATGTGTTGTCCAACCACAAATGGTTCACGGTCTGAACAGCAAATAGTAGACAAGTCTTTTTAGACACAGGAGGAATTAGTGTATTCAGTGCTGTCCTGAGCACATCCTACCAAACAAAGGTATTTGTAGCCCATGAGTGATGGCTTTTAAGCTTGAAAAACTGAATGAGTCCATTATAATCCTCCCTACACACCCCACGGCTCCCAAAAACCTGAGGAATCATTCCAATCTGCTTTACTAAGTGAACATGTGAGAGTGCTTATCTGGGGTAAATGCAGGGACTAAATACATATTTCTCTCTTTTTATTTTATTCTATTTTTTTCCTTAAACAGAAAGAAGATAATGTTGTGGAAATCGACGTGCTAGGAGTTGAGATTGAAAAGATCAGGGAAGAAGTTGGTAAGTAGCACGAGCAAAGTAACAACAAACGTGTTCTTCTCAGTTTACACAAAGTCAGGTATTCGCTCTGATCTGATCCTGGGTAGCCTGCATACGTGGGACAATGCTTCCTCTGAATCCCAGTGGCAAGGGGATTCTGTGATTTCCCTTTGTTGTTGTCGTGCAGACAAGTCCATCACCATGCACCAAAAGTAACTGTATATCATCTGTACTAAACAAGCAGCTCTTCATAAACCCACCTGAGGGTGTCCCTTTGGCATCTGAAGGGGAACCATAAGAAAGAAGGGGACAGGCTGTTTATCAGGGGCTGATGCAATAGGACAGGGGGAAATGGTTTCAAACAAGAGAGGAGAGGTTTAGACCGGATATAAGGAAGAAGTATTTTATAGTAGCAGTGGTGAGGCACCGGCTCCGGTTGCCCAGAGGGGTGGTGGATGCCCCATCCCTGGAGACATTCCAGGTCGGGCTGGATGGGGCTCCGAGTGACCTGACTGTGCTGTAGGTGTTCCTGCTCACTGCAAAGAGTCAGAGCAGATGACTTTTAAAGTTCTCTTCCAACTCAGATGATTCTGTGAAATTGTGTCACGTGGTGGGAGGTTGGCTTGGTGAGCTGAGAGTGGCTCTGCCCTCCTTGAGGGAGACAGGGCTGTAGATCCTTCCCAACAGGGAGGGCCGTGCTTTGCCTTTGCACTGCCTCTGACAACTCACTGCAGAAAAGCTGAGCCTTGTGTGATGCCCAGCTTTTTGTGCTCCCTGCTGTACCTTCTTGGCTGATTGCCGTTTGAGAGAGGGATCTTTGTCCCCATGGCCAAAGGATACCGTGGCCATAGCAAAATAGTTCTTACAGTTACATCCTGATATTTGACTTCATCCATCCTCAGCATCACTCTCTCAGAGGAGCTGCTTCTTCAGGTGCTTAGGAAGGGCACAGCTGAAGCTCCCTGTTGTGTATTCGCTTCTCATTTGGAAGCCCTACCTCTTGGATTTGCTCATGTTCTCCGTGGAGTTTACAGCAGGGAACAGAGGCTCAGTCTGCTCCCTTACTTTTGTGATTGGTGGCATGAAAGCAGATGTGTTCTGAAACTGAAAGCACGCTGCAGTAACTGATGCCACGCATGTGAGATCAGTTCTTGTCAGTGAGTTCTTTGCTGTCTTTAAAGCAGAGCGAGCTTTGGGTGCTAGTGGAGATGTATCCCCCACCTGTGTAATCTGAGGGTTATGATGTTGCCATGTTCACAGAGCCTGACTATGTGCTCTTGTGTCCTCAGCCATCAGCACGGAGAAATGGGAGAAGATGCAAAGTGAGAAGGAGGATCTGGAGAGGTATTTAGAGGAGGAGGTGACAAAGCTTCACTCACAGCAGGAGGAGGAGCTGCAGGTGCTGGAGCAGCGTCTGCTGGAGGACTGCAACAGGAAGATCAAGAACCTGCAGGAAGAGCAAAAGCTGCAGCTGGAGCTTGTCAACTCTCAGCATCTGCACCAGGTCAGTTCCATCCTGTTTGATCCTGAAAAGCAGACCGTGCCAGTACTGAGTGGGTTCAGGTAATGAAACACATTGGCAGCCTTCAGCGTGAAGACACTGGTAGCAAACTGATGACTAGAAGAAAATATTCCAGCTTATCTTTACGGCATTTTCCTCTTACTGTTAGCGGTGTTTCAATATGGTTGCACGTTACATTGCCACATGTTTTCTTAACATGGACTAGGTGATCTTATTGGTCTTTCCAACCTTAATGATTCTATGAGAACAGTAGGTCGGAGCTCAGCAGAGACTGCAGTCCACAGTCTTAAAGCTCAAACATTTGTTATCGGTCTTAAAGCTCAAACATATTTATCAGCGGGAGCCAGGTTACGAATACAACTTTGTTCAATCAAACGTTGAGATTTCGGAGCACTTTCTTTTTTCACTTAAGGGCGTTACTGCTTTGTGCTTTCTTCTGTACCTCGTGTACCATTTTAAAATTGAAAAACAATGAGCAGCAGTGACAACACACTGACACTCACGGAGGGAACATGCCTCTTCCGTAACGAATAAACCTGGCTCATGGACAGGGATTCAGTAGATCCCTTTGCCGTTTCCAGCTCACTGCTGCTGTCTGACAGTGGCTTGCCAGTGTGCTGCAGCAGTCTCACCGTGTGCCCATGTTTCCATCTGCTGTCGTTGAACAGGTGTCCAACATCACAGCTGCCCATGAATCTTTTGTTCTGGAGCTGGAAAACAAACACAGCAACTCCCTTGCTGTACTGCGGGATGAACATGACCACAAGGTGCAAGGTAAGGCAAGGACAGCCCAGTGGTTATTCCAGAGCAGGAACTAGCCCTGTTAGTGCGTTTGCGTAAGCCTGGAGTTTTCCTCCCCTAGGGCAGCTGAAAGAAAAAAGCTTGCTTGAGGATGCGCTCATCTCTGCATTTTTGCTAGTATTTTCTAACGCTAGAAGCTGTGAACGATCACCACGGCCAAAGCACGTGCTCGTGCTCCTGCCGTGGTTGAGGGGTGCCTTCCTGTGCCCATCAGCAGCACCGCAGCCGCTGAGCAGAGCCAGACACAGAACAGGGTGTTGGTGTGCTAAGAAGGTAACACTGGATACTGAGTATTGCGTACCGAATGCCAGTTTCATGCCATTGGGTTGGAGGGTAAACTATTCTGCTTTGTTTATTAACTTCTGGTTATTAATCAGTCCGAGGTAACTTTTCTAGCAGTGAAACCCTTAATCACATAATAGAAATAGAGGACGTTTTGTCTCCAGGGTCTGACAGCGTCCTTAAACCTTACAGGTCCTCCACAGCTCCTGGACAAGCACTATTATTTGCCTTTTTGCATCCAAGTTGCTGTCTCCCCTTTTTATCTCCCCAAAGAAATTGCAGTCCAAACTCGTAAATGTAGCTAATTTCAAATCCCTTGGCTTGGGGATACTCACCCTGCCGTGGCCGTTTGCCCATTTTTATACTGTACCTTCTCAGATTACAGCCCCTGGGAGCTGACAAATGTGAGAAGTCCAAATTTGGCCACACAGACATAGAGGGACCACGGAAAGACTGGAAAATGCTGATCCTCAAAGCAGCTCTCCCAGAATCCCATGGTGTGTTACTTCTGGGTTCTTTCTCAACCTCCAGGCCCTAAAGCTGTTTCACACATAATGCCTGGCTCCCAATCTCTGTGCTCTCATGCCCCGCTCTGCTAGACTTCACTTAGCAATGCCGTGTCTGTGTGTCTTCCCCAGAACTGGTTGCTGCTCATGAACTGGAGAAAACACAGTTAAAGAAGAACTTTGAACAGATGCAGCTGTGTCTCCAGGTTAGCAGTTTTGTTATTTCCCACCCCACAGTGGTGCTGGCAGAGCACACTGGGTCCTTCCTTCCTCCCAGCTGTAGTTTGTGGTGCCCACTGCGAGGCCACTGCTCCCGTGTGTCCCCGCACATCCCTCCAGCACAAGGACCCTTGTGCCAGGCTCAGCTTCTCCAGAGGCCTCTTCTGCTCCATCTGTCCAAAGCGAGATGAGCAGCCATGGTGCCCCTTGGGCTTTTCTCTCTGCTTTGCCTGATTCAAATTATGCAGTGTCTGGAAGAGAAAAGCAGGCAAACCTAGAGGGAGAAAAATGCAGCTGGGGTTCGTGTTAGCTTTGGAAACCTTGTGTGAACAAGATGCGTGAGTACAAAGTGCCAGCTCTGTCTGACTGTCTAGTCAGGGATAATTACAATTTAGACAAACTGCAACTGGTGTGTACTGTTACACGCAGCACTTGTCACTGTGCTCCTCATGCAGCATTCACATTTCCAGGTGTATCGGCCTATTCTGCAGTGCCCACTGAGGCAGTGTTACAGCTGAGAAGTGACAAATACAAAACATAAAATGTGGCCTCACAGCAACTTCATCTTTTACAGGTGTATGGAAGGCACAGGGATGCCTTTCATGGGAACAGAAATAGGACTGCTTAAAATAGCACACTGTTCCCACGGATAGCTCTGAGATGTCATTCAAAGCCCACTCTGTTAACTCATGGCTGCTCATTCTCATATGAGGAGCCCCCGAGTAGGCTGGAATGTTGCCTATAAAGGTGGAGGAAGCACGGTGAGCATCTGCATTTCTCCCCTCCTCCAGGACCAGGTAGACACCCTCAGCTTCCAGAACCAGTCCCTGAAGGCCAAAGCAAAGCTGTTTGAGGAGGCTTTGAACAAAGGCAGCGAGGAACAGGTTAAGGTAGTTGGCAACTATTGTTACATAGCCATCAAGATATGTGCTTCTGTGTATGGCACACAGCAGTGTTAGCAATGGGATCCTACCCCCAAGGACTGGGGCTCATGCCCCACTCATGACCCCAAATCTTGAATCCTGTGGAAAAGTCAGCACCGATAGCTTTGTCCTGAATACACCTCAGCACACGGCCATTGTCAATGACAATGACAAAGACAGTGGGGGACAGGGAATGGACATAGTAGGGTGAGTGAGGGGCTCTGGAAGCTTTTAGGGGGGAAAACTCCTTAGGAAAGGAGCACAAGAGTCTGAAAGTGGCTCGGCCATGGAATCAGGTAGCGTCAGTGCCTTCCATGCCTGCTGCAGTACTTAATTTATATAATGACGGGACAGATTTTGCTGTGTCACCATGATGTCAATGCCCGCTACTCCAAGACAGCTCACCAGTGTGGGTTACAGTCCAAGACATCCAGAAAACCATGGATCAGCAGCATCCCATCCTTCTAACCACGAGGCTGGTCATAAGGAAGGTACCAGTGGCTGCCCACATAAAAGGGTGTGCCACAAGAGGATATCAGGGTTCAGATTGGCTGGGGAGGCCCAGCTCCATCTGCCCTTCATCGCACCAACAGTCCTAAACCATTGGGTAGACTTGGGAAACTTCACCTAATGGCTGAAGATGCATTTGTGGCTGACACAGACAAATTGCTGGTATGTTTCCTAGATGGCAGAAGCTCCATATCTGCTCAAGATCTGAGGAGCTTAATACATGTCCTGGAATTGAAGAATGATCAGATCCATGAACAGGACAGGAAGATAATGGAGCTAGAGGAACAAGTGAGTTGTCTTTTTTTTTTGTTTGTTTTGAAGGAGAGGTAGGAAAGTAAAAGTTTGGTTACAGCAGGTGAATTTAAAAAGGGCAAAATGTCGGAGAGAGATAGTGATGTTGGTTCCTGAATGGCTGTCTTATTGTGCTCTTCCACAGCCAAGCACACAGCTTCTTCCACTACAACATCTCAGTTTGTCACCTAGAAATTGGGATCTTTTCCCACCCCTTCACCTACCCATGATAACTGGACTTCTCCCACACATCTCTTGGCCTGTATTACTTTCATACCTGCTCAGCGTGCTGTGTGTTAAGATTGTGAGGTGAGGAGCCTAGGAAGAACGGAGGCAGGGGAGCTTTGTGGTGCTCCAGGGCTTAATGTCATACAGCAGCCTGCACTGTACTCCCCTGCAAGAGCAAGCGATCCTATGATTCTATGAATCAGCTCTGCTGACGGCCACACCAACTTCACCAGAATGAGTCACTTCTCTTGAGACTTAGTTGCGGTCAAGATGACCACCTCCATCCGTCTTCAGATTTCAGAAGTTGCTCTGGGGCCAAATAAAGAACAAATCTTCTTGGAGTAGGCTTCGTGATTTCTTCAGATGGAAAAAGATAACCTCATTTTGTTGCAGGTTGAGAAAACAGTAATCCTGGAAAAAAGACCCTCTGTGCTTCAACAGCAGAATGAGGATCTCAGAGCCAGGATTGAGCAGAAGACCATCCTGACAAGGTTTGCTGAGATACTTGTACTCAATCTGAGCTTGCACAGAGGCTGCAAATGTTAACTGCCCAAGGCTGGCGCTTATTTCAGAAAGAGAAGAATTAAGTGGATTTCCTCTTGAAAGAGTACGGTTGTCCTGCTCTGACTGTTTCATTAACAAATCAGTTTTATATCAGGGTTTGTTTACTGTAACACGAGTAAGGTTGCCTATCTCTAAGAAATTATTGTCACCTGACTTGAGGGACAAGGTTCACTGTCAAAGAAGACATCTGCTTTTGGGCTGGTGTGCCTTTTTTTTCTCAGCAAATGCTGTTTAGAAAAGGCTGTAGTGGGGCTTTGGGTATCGCGTTTATGGCCTGCGTAAGGCACAATTCTGGGTAAGAACTGCTGCACCAGAGAACAGATTGTGCAAACAGAGGCCACAGCGCATCCCCCATGTGCAGAACAAGGGGAGACGATGATCCAGTGAGTTTCACTGCTCTTGGGGCTGAAAGCAACCCAGCCCTGAGCTGACAGTGATGAGGATGCCTGAAGCCTCTGGACGTATCCACGTCCCCAAGCCAAGTACTTGGACAGTTGTGTCCCAGCTGCAGCCCTGGGAACAAGGTGGGGTGTGGAGGGAGGTGGGTGCCTCCTGCCCCCTCCATCCTCACGCACTGTCTGGCTTCCCTCCCCAGGCAACTCTCTGATGACTGCACCAGTCTCATAGAACGTATGGATAAAGAAATGAGAGAGAATAAGAGGCTGAAGTGGAAAAACGAGGAGCTGCTCTGGAAGCTGCAGGGAGGAGACAGCTGAATCGCATGTTCTGAGTTCAATGTTCTGAACTGCATTTTTTTATATTCTTGTACATATTGGATATATATATCTTGGACATATATTTTATTATTATTATATTATACATATTCTTATATATTGTTATTATATATTTATTATACATAGTTATAGTTATTATCTATTTATTATGTGTTTATATATTTATTATTGTATATATTCATTATATATATATATATTTATAATATATATATTATTATTATTGCTCATTCCCAAGAGCAAGGAGAGAAAACCGACCCTTTGTGCTCAGACCTGTGCGGGCCCAGCTTTAGGCCGAGCTGTGTTGCTACTGACTGGCCAGACACGGTGCAGCACAAGGCTCAACACCCCTCCGTTCTGGACACCCCCAGCCCAGGGACCAACGGGTCGGACACACAGTGTCAATGCCAATTTATTGCTGCGCAGTACACCTGACTGCCCTGACAGAATAAGGGTTAACAAGGCAAAGACAGCAACGTGGATTGAGATTAGTGTCACAGTTTGATCCATTGTCGATTATACCGCGAGATGAAGTCCACGCTGTCTGCTGTGGACAGTTCCCACGCAGCAGGAGTGCCGCTGCCTGCTTCACTCTGTGGCTAATGAGAATGCCAAGAGTTTGTATTATTTCGGCTGCGATGCACAGAGAAGAGTAATATATTCCTGATAATAAACACGCGCGCCAGCACACGTGGTGTCGTCGGTAAAAACGGCCAGAGTCACGAGCCTTTCTCAGCCCGCCTTCCTCATGCCGGAGGGTTCGCAAATCTGCCATGTGGGTGCAATGCTCCTGGGTCTGATTATCCCAATTGGGCTGCTGTAGGGGCCACTTTATATCTGCTCCTGGGCCAGCCCGGTGTTGCTGATCTCAAATCCGCATACCTGCTCTCCTAATCATATCCATTTCTTCCATTGTGAATAGTATGCCCAAAATTGCCTGCATTTCCTGTGTTTCAGATGTGGAGATTTTATATAAATAAAAGACAGATCCCATAAAAAGAAAAGGCTATGCATTACCCTCTTGTAAATTCTAATTCTTTTCAGTAATGCGCAGTATGCCCTAGGCATACCAGAACCACAGACCCTTGGAGTACCATGCTGTTGCAACACCTGGCAACTCTCTTAGCACTGCTCAATGACACACCCTCCTTCTCTGCATCCTTCTCCATCAGGGAAAGCTTTATTCATAGACAAAGCTAGTCAAATCAGACCAGCCCCAGTTATTGTGCAGTCAGATCCTGAACATGATACTTACTCCAGTTCAGTGTGTCAGGCTTTGGGCAGCAGCCCAGCATCAGCACTTTAAAGTACAGGGTGCAAGGTGGAACTGCTATTCAGTTGGGTATTGGGTAATGCTGAATCCCCTCAATCTCTGTTACCATAGCCAAATACTATAATCAGTCTGCAGTAGTAACAGCATACAGCCTTCTACCAGTTTCCAATTTTGGTCTCCTGGTGCTTCTTGATACACATCTTATACTAAGTCATGCCACAGTCACTGCTGCTGTCTGCACTGTTACCTTAGCTCTAGATCAAGATGAGATCTTGGCACTCCCATGACAGTTTAAAATACATGACAGATTCAGATGACATTTTTAATGCAAGCACATTTGTTTACCAATTTCTCCATAATAGATGAGAAGATCCAAACCCCCAGTAGTCAAGCTTCTTTATTTTTGAAAGGCAATAGACAAAAATCACAGTTCAGTTTTGGCCTGTAAATTATGTGACTGGAATAAGGCCACTATGCATCCATAGACCCATACATTTTTCCTCTTTATTCTTCATTTCAAGAGTTGTGTTCTAGAAGTGAAGTTAATAATTGCCTTTCATCTCCACATAATGACTGTGTAGCTCATTCTTTCAGAACAGATTCTGCGCTCAGATATCATTACCCTGCAGCCTTAAGTAGTGTTGTTGTTAGCAACTGACTTTTATTATTTTAATGTTCTGTTTCTGCCAGGTAAAGACAAATACCTAACAAGTAAAGAATTACTACAGCCAGTTATTACAGCTCTGGAGAACAAAATGCAGGCAACTTTACTATCTTCTTCTACCAAAGACAGTCTCCTTGCTGTCAGGATAGATGCAGCATACAAAGTACACAGTGGATCACTGTAGGCAGTGGTAGAAACTCAGACCCTAGAGGCCTGCAGTAGGACAGAATAAAGCTATCTTCAGTATTCAGCATTGAAAGGATACTCCTTGTGGTTTTTGCACCTGAAGGAAGGCAAAAACAAATAATTACTCCACAGATAAAATAAATGCTATATAGAACTACAGAGAATGTATGACAGATTACGTAGTGACATAATTCTAGAGACTTACTAGTCTGTAATCATTTGCATGCAAGGCAGCAGTTTCTGACCTTTCAACTAAAGTTTTGTCTAGGTATATGGTGCATATTTGCAAGTGGCCACTCATTTTGCAGTTCAGACAGGCATGCGTTCCCCTAGCCAACTCTGTAGAAGCTGACATCAGTTTACTACAATCTCAAAAAAAGTATCTTGATCTTAAATCTTGCTAGTGCTTCACTTCTCTAATATGGACATTATCAAAGTTACTAACTAGAACCTTCCTATATTTGGAGCTCACCTGTAATTGTAAAAGGTACTGAAAAGTTAAGAGTGTGAAGGAAACAAACTGTCACTTACATGACCATTTCACAAATTCTCCAGTTTCTGTTTAAGCTGAGAATAGCTGCCATCTCTTCTTTAGTCAGTTCAAAGTCAAACACCTAACAAGGAAAAACAGCTGGAAATCACCTCGTTGAGCACATCGGACTGACAGCAAAGCTCACAATAGTGAGGAGCAAGTCCACAAAGAAAGGGATGTTAGTTACTTCACAGGGTGGGGGCAAGGAAAAGCCTGCTTGGATGTTCACAACAGAAAAAATTAAAAACAAAACAAAGTTGCAGTTACATATACTGGCTGTTGCAAGAAGCTTTGTAAGCACTCAGATGCATTCTGCAACATTACTGGTTGAAGATGCGTTTCTTTACAGTTCTAAAGAAAGATCTGGAAGACTTCAGTATTCCAATGTCTTTGTTTCTTCTAAAATCCTTATGTCAGAAAAAAAACAGTGACTTAGCAGTTAGAGAAGTAATACACTTCTCTGACATCAGTATCTTAACACTGCTTACACTATGTAAGCTTCTCTGGCATGCTGCTGCACTTGTGCTCCAAGCAAGCCCTGCATACC
Source organism: Callipepla californica brunnescens (assembly GCA_023055505.1). NCBI lineage: Eukaryota > Metazoa > Chordata > Aves > Galliformes > Odontophoridae > Callipepla > Callipepla californica. The sequence continues at coordinate 46,090,639 of JALIRH010000001.1, forward strand.
AATTCATCCACTTTCTGAAGAACAGGAGACAATGTGAAGAGGACTGACAAGAGTTATCAGGACACTGTTTCCAAGATCTCCATCAGCCTCTCTTCTCCAGTTGTAGTTTTCACTTCAGACTTCACTCAGCCCTCAGTAGGTAAACATGCAGATAGAGAAAGCCCTGTACTCTTGTCTGAGGAGGACTTGGGAAGGCTGAGAAAGGATCCCTGCTTGCTCTGCCAGGAGAAGTGATGCCAGGTCACTTGTAATCACTCACCTCGAAGTTCTCCACAATGCGCTGTGGTGTGACGGACTTGGGAATCACAATCACATTCCTCTGGATCTGGAAGCGAAGGAGAACCTGCAGGAAGAGACCCCTGAGTCAGAGGTGCTTTTGCCACAGAAGCTGAATGTTCAACAACCACTTGCCTGAAGTACAGGCACTGATGTAGGACTGAACTTCAAATAATTCCAGTCCCTGTGGTATGGATAGTGTTTCCTGAAGAGCAAAGGAGGAAGTTATGGAGCCCCACATGGATGGTCTCCTTTCTCCTTTCCCATCCAGTTTGGAGTTCCTTTTCTTACCATCTAGACTTTCAGTAACTTATGAAAGGCTTTCATCTTCTGCAGTAGAGCATGAGAGTGGACATGGCAATTGAAGATGGCTCACGTATCTTCATTGAGGGCTAAAGATTTTCTTGCAGCATACACTAATTGGCTGCCATGCAGGCTGCAATACTGCTTATTAACACTGCAGAAAATGTCCACAGTTCATTGGGAACACACATACAGGGTATACTCTCTTTGAGGGGTATTTCCTGTAATGGATGTTATTTTCTGGCACCCACCTACCTGTGCTGGGGTTTTGTTGTGCTTGGCTGCAATCTCTTTGATCTTGGGGTTATCCAAAATGGTAGGCTCCTCTGGTGTGGCCCTACAAAAAGAGGGAGGAAGAAATGGCAAAGAGCCGCTCTAAAAGTTTTCTACCTAGAATGTAGAATTAACTACTGCATATTTGTATGTATTCACACCTGCACCATTTCTTTCAGTTACTCTGAAAGTTTTGAACTTAAGCCATGCTAACCCATTTATAAATTACCTGTCAGGCCGTCCAAGGGGACAGTATGCTGTCACAGTGATCCCTTTGGATTGGCAGTAGTTGATAAGCTTCTCCTGGGTCAGGTATGGGTGACACTCAATCTGCCAACGCAGGAGCAGACAGGTAGTTGTAGAAATACTGTAATGCTCCCGAGATATTTTTCCTCATCCTAAATCTTAAGTTTCCGAATTTTAGGCTGCCTTCACCTTTGCCTGCAGGTGGGCTGTGGGATAATACAAACCAATAATTCTACAGGGCACTCACTTTTTATACTGAATCCCAAAATTCATTTTGGATTTTGTTCTGAGAGGTTTCATAAAAGAAAAATCCTTCATTACAGAATCACAGCTCATATCTGTGTTCTTTATCCATCCAGAAAGAGTGGATCACAAGGGAATATTCCTATATCTGTAAACAGTGCCACAGCAAGGTGAGAAAGTTTCCCAGTCCTTTTAGTACCCAGAACCACAGAGTGGGATTTGAAGTACCTACTGGGAGTCACTTTGTTCTCCTTCTTCCATATCCTTATGCAACTGGAATTAGATCTTCATAATTCCTGAAAACTATTCATTATTAGCAGCTTACCTGGTTGTTTGCAGGCTTGTGTTTCAGTCCTGGTTTGTTCAAGAGTCTTTCAGTCTGCTCATGGTTGAAGTTAGAGATGCCAATGGCTTTTACCAGGCCAGCATCCACCAACTCTTCCATAGCCTAACAGAGAGGCAGCAAAGTTACTATCTACAATTCAGGGCCTGAACACATTCTTCCTGATGTTCCTTGTTCCCATTCACAAAAAGGAAGTGACAGCTGCTAAGCTTGCCCAACTTAATTCCCTCAGGGGAAAAGTGGGTACTAGTCATTTTTGCACCCTGTCTTCCACTGCTTTGTTGGTTTTATTTCTGCAAAATACTTGTACTTACTTGAGCTTGAGTAGTTCAAGAACTGCATGAGAACAACTGTACGATTCTCATGGTCAAGCAAAGAACTATTTCAGCCTCAAACTGTTCCTCTAGAAGTAATCTGAATTTACTTCCATACCTTCTTTCTAAAGATATCCACATCCATGCAGGAACCACACTGTGACTACTGAGATATCACTGCTTGGGATAGAAGACATGACTGTCAGTGTGGCTAAGCTTACCTCCCATGTTTGCAGAATATCAGCATTGCTGGGTATAGACATGCCTTTGTCATCAGTGGGAAGCAGGTTCTCTCCTGCCTGTCAGCAACAAAGAAAATGCTTGAAAAAAAATCTGTTGAGTTTGTCTCAGACAGTGAAAACTCAGGAACAAGACAGCAGACAAAAATACTCATTCTTTCTACAGTCATTTCTTCCTTCTACATTAAATGAAGAATTGAAGGTATTTTTGGCCAATCAAGGCAGATATTCCTACTGGGCTCCTCAAAGTGATGACTCACCTAAACACCTCCAGGGAAAGAAACCACTCAGATCCAGGTTCAGGTAAGCCTAATCTGGATTTGTAAAAGAGAGGAAGAAGAGCATAGCTCATGCCTGCAGCTAGGAGACCTGCTTCTAGTTGCGTGCCTATCATGTCCTGTGATGAAAGGGGTGTGCAAGTAGCATTCTCAAGGATAAAGATCAAGGGTAGTTCTCAGTACTAGCAATTATTGGGCTGTAAAGCCATATAAGTCTTCAAAAGTAGTGATCATTAAAAAGACACATACACCCCTATTATCATACCTTGAGCCCAAAAGGCCAGTGCATGAGGTAGAGATCCAGGTAATCCAGTTTCAGGCTGGAAAGTGTCTTCTGGCAGGCTCCTTTCACCAGAGGTTTTTCAAAGAATGTACACCACAGCTGGAGACAAAAAGACAAGCCACACCGTGACCTCCTGTGTTAAAGCCCTCCAGTGTTCTTCTGCACCAGATAAAAACACACCTTCTTTGGAAGACAGTGTGAAATTACACCAACCCATTGCTCTTAGGGCTTCCTCTGTGGGCTGGAATAGGTCATGATGACAAGAGCAGTACACAAATAGGACAACATAGAAAGAATCCTCTGTTTCTCATAGTTAACACCTTCTGTGCTATTCCCGTTTACAGAGGACCCACCCTTACAGTAGATGACTTTAAAGTGAAGACAGATACTGGTCAGACACTGCTATGCCTGCAACTTCTGCACTGAACACAGCAGGTAATGCCACTGAGTCCCACCATGAGACCACATAAGAATATCCCAAGTATTAAATTATTTTTTAACTATAGCAACATCACAGAGCAAGCAGGCCAGCCCTTACCCAATGCCATCCATTGTTTACCTTACTGACAACAAAGAGGTCCTCTCGTTTCACAACACCTTCTTTGATTTTCTGCTGGATCCCATCCCCAACTTCCTTCTCGTTCTGGTACACATAGGCACAGTCAAAGTGGCGGTACCCAACATCAATTGCTGCCATCACTGCAGATTCTACCTTACCCGGCGGAGCCTGAACAAGATAAGTACGCGATATGTTACGGTTTGGGATCCTTACATACTGTTCCTGAAGCAGGCGGAGAAGCACTGAAAGAAACGCATTTCAGAGTTCTCCCAAAACGCTTTTTTAAGCCTGTACACACGGCAAGCAGAGGCTCCAGGACCAGGGCCAGCCCCCAGCCATCCCCATCCAGCAGAGGCCCCGCACAGCCAGACCGGGACCCCTCCCCACGCCGCTGCCATGGCACAGCCCACACAGCAGCCGCCGGCCGGGAGGGCTTCAGCTCGGCGGCTCAGAGACCCCCACCGCCGGGCCACCTCCTCCGGGCGCTGCAAGCCGCAGATGACCCTTTACCTTCCAGGTGCCCAACCCCACCAAGGGGATCCTGCCCGCTGTACCCAGCCGCACGCAGCTCGCCATGTTCAGCACGCAGCCACCGGCCCTCTTCGAGGCCTTGAAGCCCGGCCCCGCTGTGGGCGCTGCCTCCTGCCGCTCCGCCTTCAGGCGCGGCGCCGCTGGGCTGGGGTGCAGTGGGCTTACATAACCGCTACACGGTGTTTCATCCTGTTTTGGAATTCCTTCTCCGTAGATCTGCTCTGTTTCTTTGGTGTTGGTTCATCCAAGTGAAAAATGCATGTCTTGCCTTGATTGTGATGCTTTCTGCGGAGAGCCTGAAGACCTGCTGAAGTGTCAGTTTGCTTCTACTCTTTGTATTCAGAAGGTACTCAAGCTTGTTGAGTTGTGTTGGCACTATGTGAGCTCCAGCATTACCAGAAACAGTGAGCGGTGCGTGTACTTAAACTCTTGGGGTAGGAACTGCCAGAATCAGTCAGATTTTGTACTGGAGTGGTGTGAGGTGAGCTGGTGGTATCAACCAGATGTACTCTGCAGCACTGTAAAAGCTTGGCAAGTTCAGCTGTTAGGGCAGTAAGAAGGCATCTCCAATAGGAAAGAGGTCAACACATCAGAGTGTTTGTTCTTATTCTTCTGAGCCTGGCTTTTTTGGGGAGAGGCTTCTAAGTATTATGCTCCCGCAAGGATCGTGTGATGACAGCTCACACAGAATAGTTCCAATTGGAAGGGTCCTGCGAAGAACGTTGAGTCCAAATGCCAGACTACTTCAGGTACATCAAGGCTAACCCCAAACTCATAGAAAAACAAAAATGAGAGCACCACCTTACAGAAAGCAATCGTCCCTGATTTATTTATTTCCCAAGAGCGGTGCCCTGAAACTCGAAGCCCACCTCCATCCATTTCTCTGTAGCCCCACACTCACACAGTGCTCAGTCCCGCAGCCGAGCAGAGCAGAAGCAGCCGAGCTTGGTGCCAAGGAGCTCAGCAGTACAAATGCTTTTCTCTCAAGCCGTTACCTTCCAGGTGCCCAGCCCCAGGATGGGCATCTTGGCTCCAGTGTTCAGCTGCATGTAGGTTGCCATGGTCCCTCACTCTGGCACACCAGCTGTGCTGCAGCCGCTTCCTGCCCAGCTGGTTCAATAGTGATGGTGCTGCTCCTGAGCTGGGGGAGGATGGTGGAGCTGTATCTGCACTTTGAGTTCTCACGTGTATAGCAGCGGGGCTGTGTATTCATTTCAGTCCACACAAGTTAATGTGTAAACTGATATTAAAAGCCACATTAGTGATGGGGAACACAGAGTGTGCCATAGCACAACCTATGGACTTTTCTTCCTCCCTATCCAGTTCATTATCAAATGAGTGGCTGATGGTTGCTGTGCCCCGGTCTAGTTTCTGCTTGTGCAGGGCCCTGCCCCTGTGTACAGTTGCTGGCACATTTTTTGATAGTGATTTGCAACACAATTCTGAAGTTTGCCCTGTTGTTTACTGCCCGTTCAAGTTAGTAGCACTTTGACCCATGGCTCGGTATTAGTAAAGGTTTGCCTACAAAGATTAAGCAAACTGGAGGGTCATGTCAAGGCATGAAATACTTGAGAGCTGTCCTACGCTACCTTACTCATATCTGGGAGGTTAGGGCAGGGCCAGGGCCTACCCTGCACCCAGGAACCCATAGACCTTCCACTGGCCTGGGTTGGTCTGTCAGAGTACCTGTGTGCTGGTACAGATAGATCTTGAGAGACACGTGGAGAGGCTACGCAGAGGAAGAAGCTGTTCCCTTGGCCCAGTGGTGATTTTATCTGCACCTAACAGAGTGGGAAGCAAGGCATAGAGCCAACGTTGCTGCTAAATTCATACAGAGAGTGTGTGGTGAAGCTGAGAAGTCAAAGTAGATCCTCATGATTTTCAGAATCTTAAGAGGACCGTGTTTCTACTTGTAAATTGTGGAGTTCCCTATTTGTTGCCTTCACTTTTACTTATTTCCATTTATTGCTACAGGCTACAGCGTATTTATAGAAATGAGTTTCAGTGTGCATAGAGATGAGAGTAGAAATGATAAGAGGTGAGCTGTAGGAACATTTTGTAGATGTCATTTATTTGGTGTCATAGAGTATTGCATCCTTTTGCACAAAAATAGCTCAGAAACCAGATGATAGAATGGTGTATTTTAATGTTTGTGCACATGGGGACAGAGATTAAATCTGAGTGTGACGACATAGCTGCTATGGAATTTCCTCACCGATGTCTTAGCAGACTGAATTGTGAATAGTGTCTGAAGACTTCCTAACATCAAGAAGGTGAAAATCCTTCTTTTTCCTTTCACTAAAAAAGAAAGAGAAATTAACATATGACTGTAATGGAAGTTGGGCATCAACATTTTCTGTTAGGGTTTTAAGAGATTTGCTGTGCATTTTCAAGAAGAAGCTGGCAATTATGACTAACAAACTGACTTTCTGAATTGTCTGGTCCCTTAAATGAAGACGCTAAAATACTGTCCTCTTCCTTTTTGTCGTTTGCACTGAGAAGTAAGACAGCTTTTCCTGCTAGATCTCACTGGTTTTCAGAAGGATGTTCTCAAACTGGTGCTTCTAAGGATTGTTACGTGTGACATAGAAATCAGACCTGTTTTCCACATCCTGTCCACCAGGCACTTCTATTACCATGTCCCAGGGGAATGCTACATATCCCAGTGAAACAGAAAGCCTGTCCAAAATATGGAAAGGATGGATTTGTGATAATGGACAGCGCTGGAATGTGGTCAGTGCCTCCCACTTGTTTTGTGACAGTAGCAGTGAACGGGCACTGTGGGCTGTGTGTAGCTGCTGGAAGGCAGTGTGCACAGGATGGAGCTGGGGTGTCAAGTAGACGTTAGCAGCCAGAGAGAACTTGTGTTGGGATGCTTTCCATTGGTTCAGTGGGACTGGAGGAAGGCTTTTGTTAAAAGTAATGTGATTTGTCTCTTTCTCAAGCCAGTGTAATGCCAAACTCTTTTGCATATTGACCATGGAGTCCTCAGGGTATCTGGATGTCAGAATTTTGGCTGTGCATTCATTTTCCATTGCTTTGTCTGCATGCATCTCCTGTGATTCCCTGCTTCTCGTGGTGAGTCTGGTGATGCTTTGGGCCCAGTGGGAAAGATGAAATTGCATGGGATCTGCATCACAGCCTTGGAATGAGTGTGCTGGCATCTAGGAGAAAGAAGTGAGACCAGCAAGAAAAACGGTAGCTACTAAGAGCTACTAAGAACTTTTTCCAAGTACTGTTCCCACTTTGTAGCATAAATCTGTTAGGCTTGAGCAGATTGAGGAGGAGCTGGGATGTCATGCCAGACTAAGAAGGCAGAGCTCTTTAACACAATTTATGACTTTCTGATCCTTTTGCTCAGTCCCCAGGTGTGGTTGTGCAGAGGGGTGGTGATCCAAGAAGTAGCAGCCACGTTCTGACACTGACACAGCACAGAGAGCTTGAAGAAGTTATCTTTTGGCTTCCCGGGAAGCCCCAGTGAGTCTGGCTCTGAGGCCATAGCAAGGAGCACTGTTACAAACAGAGGAATGTGGGGAGTGTCTGTGGGACATGAGCTTGTAACTGTCCTGCAGAGGAGGCTTTTCACCTGGCAGAACTAGGTGAAGCTGTCATTTTTTCAGCTATACCAAATGAGGTGTTTTGGTGACAGAAGGAGTTCTAACTTGCCAACAAGAAAACAACTGAAGAGACATGAGAGTGGAAGGGGGAGTCAATAAAACTGTGAGACAGCAGCCAGCAAAGCCCAAGAGGCGTTGATGTATGAGTTGTTGAAAGAAGGCATATTTGAAATAAGTAAGTGCATGATATTTAGGCTCAGTGTTCAGTTACTAGGGTGAGAAAGTAATGCTTTACTAAGATATTAAGGTATGCTTTGTCTCCCAAATGATTCCAGCTTTCCAAACATGTCCCATTTAAACAGCTCTTTGCGTACAGTTGATATGTAGAGAATATTGATATGTTAGGAGCTTGAAGGAAACAAGCTGGCACTTATGGGACCATTTCACAGATTCTCCATCTTCTGTTTAAGCTGGGAAAAAGCTTAATTCCCATTCAGTATTTCTGGCCAGCAACTGTCCCAGTCAAGACAGGTGTTTGTGCTGGGCCCCTCAAAGTGATGAATGTCAGCTAAAGAAAAAGGATGGTTTTGGTTACGTGGAGATCAAGGTTGGAAGCTATTACCCCCGTGGTGGACTGGAACCTGAACTTTCAATATAATAATGCCTAAGGTGATAGTAAAAGATCCATTATTAGAAAGGCCTAGTAGTTTTCAGTCATTCAGTCATCAGGTAATTTATTCCCTCTCTAGAGCTTGCAGAATTATAAAAGACTATAGTAAACATCTCAGCAATTATGGAGCACCTGGAAAATGAAACAGTGGACACTGTTACTGCACCTAAAAAAGAAGTTCAAAGCTTAACCTAAGAAGTATTGCAAAATAGAATGACTTTACATATGTTATGAGTTGCCCAAGGAAGAGTTTACACAGTGATAAATGCTAGTTGTTGTTTTTATGTAGATCAAAGTGGTAGATTAGAAACAGACATCTGTAAGATATGACATCAAACTGCATAAAGTAAGCCAGAATGGTGAAAGCTTGAGCTTAACTGACCTTTTAACCAAAATGACTCCTGCCTTCCCAGATTGGATTGGTTAAATAAGTTACTTGTAGGGATTGTGTGGATAGTAGCTATACATATCCTTCCTTCTTGTATGATTCAGTGTTGGGGATGTATCCCTAAATGTGAAGGTCAAAGATGGTGAGAATTTAGATATAATTATCATAATCCTTAAAAGAAAAGGAGAGAATGGTTTGTTTAGCAATAGGGACCAGTAAATTAGTTTGAAGTAAATTAGTTTAAAGACGATATATTAGTTTATTGAAAGGAATCAACATGTGATAGGTTGAAAATTTCCACTTCAGTTTTGCTCAGTGTGTGAACGGCCTTTCTTTCTCATAATTCTGTATTCAATTCTGTATCATGAGAAGCACTGGGTAATTAATTGACTACATATCTTTGCATTTCACCAGGTGCAAGGATGTTTTCCTTGGATTTTCACATATACTGTTTTGGAAGCTGCTCACTATAGCCTAACAAGCAGTGGAAATTTGCCAAATTGAGGAAAAAACAGCTAAACGTCAACCAAAAGTCTCAGTGATAAAGCTGATGGTAGAAAAATTGGGAAAAAGAAAGCGTGCGTATGACCACATGAGATGTCACTGTACAGGCCTAGAGGGACATCAGCATATATTCACGGGTTCTTCAGAAAGAATGAATATGTATACAAATGCAATGCATATGTATGTATTAACTGTTTAAATGTAGAACGTGAACGCTGAGAGCACAAGCTTGTTTGTCAAGTTGCTCAGAACATACTGTGAGAAATAAAGGAATGCTTCTTTCAAATACCTCATTGGAAAGGTACGAATTTGGGATGATATCTTGGTGCTACACGGCCCTACATGACTTTACCATTTCAATTCTACTGTGCCAGCGCACAAAAAAGAAAGAAGAAAGGTAAAATTCATAGAGATTTTATTTGAGTTCAAAAATAAAAGATCTAGCCCCCAATGCCTACAACAACATTTCAGCCAGTAATGATTTCTTACTTTAAATTTACTTGTGCATTGGAGACTTCAAATGCAATGGTGGATGTCTGTTCATGCTTGTGGCTTTTCCGCCTGTGGTTTGTGCTGATATAACACTGAAGGCACTTGCTGAATAGTGCTAAAGCCTCCAAGCTGTCCTTGCTTTCTGCTTAGCAGTTCTGCCCAGATACATCAGTAATCCTTCTCTCTTCCAATAAGCACAAAAATATAACATCCCACATTTTGATCCATCGAACAATACTCTTTTCTTCATACAAATAATGAACTCAGACAAAAGCAATGGAATAAATGTCCTTTGACTTCACTGGCAACAACAGGGCAGATGGGATAAGAAGGCTGGATACAGAGCTCAAGGTTGGAGGAGAGGCACATGAAACACCCGGGGTTTAGTGAAGGCCAAGTCCTAAACAGCATCAGTATTCTGCGTGGAAAGGGTACTCCTTGTGTGCTTTGACCCTGAAAGAAATAAAAAAGAGGAGGTTCTTTTCGTGGCTAAACCAAGTGTTAGGTGGAGACGTGTTTGGTGCACGGGAGAGCCACCAAAGCAGGATTTTAAGGGGCCTCGGGTGACCTGATGTAGTGGCTGGCATCCCAGCTAAAGGTGAAGGCGTTGGAACTACATGGTTCCAAGATCCCATCCAACCCAAAGCATTCTGGGATTCAATGATTCCGGGATTCTATGACTCCATGATCTGAATTGTGTAATTGCTGGATGAATGCGTGAAGATGCACCTCTTGATTTCTCTAATGTAGAGAAAGGCAAGTTGATCACTCAGAGCCCATCTTTTGGGGTTCAAGTGAGGGAGTTTCTTGGAAACTGAATTGGAAATGAGCATGTGGTCAGTTGTTTTTTTCCTTTGATTACAGAATGAGTATATTTACCTGTCTCTTGAAGAACTGTTACTGGACAATTCAAGTAATACTTCTGTTACTTGAATTAGTAACCTTCAGCAATGAACTGAATTTCAGGCAACCTAGTAGCTCTGACAGAAACCTCTCTGTAGAGATAATTCAAAAGGAAAGACTTGAAAGAATCAGTGTCACTTACTGGCTTAATACACCCATCCTTGTGTTCCTGTTAAGGCTGAGAATAGTTGCCATCTCTTCTTTAGTCAATTCAAAGTCAAAGACCTAACAAGAGAAAAAGCTGGAAATCACCTCTTTGAAAGAAATGGAACAATGTGAAGAAAATAGGCTGAGAAAGTGGATTCATGCTGGAGGATCCATTCTATGCCATGGACTGCCGACCTAGGAGATAGAGGATGGAGTTTTTAAGGATACGAGAACTTGTTTATGAACGTTGCTCCTTCTATGTCAGAATTCTCAGCTATAATATTGGTCTTGGCCACACAACATTAAATGTCATACAAGTCCTCACCAATTGTATCCATTGCTCTGCACTCGGTACAGCTAAACAGGCAGGTAGAGAAAGCCCTGTACTCTTGTCTGAGGAGGTCTTGGGAAGGCTGAGAAAGGATCCCTGCTTGCTCTGCAGAGGGAAGTGATGCCAGGACACTTGTAATCACTCACCTGGAAGTTCTCCACAATGCGCTGTGGTGTGACGGACTTGGGGATCACAATCACATTTCTCTGGATGTGGAAGCGAAGAAGCACCTGTAAGAATTGAGCACCAAATCAGAGAGAGGACAGATGGTGATTTTGCCACAGAAGCTAAACATGTTCAACAACAATTTGCCTGAGCTACAGCCACTTCTGTAGAGTGGTTGTTCAAGTAATTCCTGTCCCATTGCCTGTGTAGTGCTTACCAAAGAGCAGAGGATGCAGCGGAGGATCCCTACATTAGAGGCTTCCTGTCCAATCTGGTTTTGAGGCAGTCAGTTACTTTCTTTCTCACCTGGACTTTCAGTTAATTATGCAAACCTTTGTGAAGCACTGGAAGAGGTTGCTGAGAGACATGGTATATTCCCTATTCTTGGAGACATTCATTGTCAGGCTGGATGAGGCTCTGGGCAACCTGACCTGGCTGTACGTCTTCCTGTTTGTTGCAGAGGGGGTGGACTAGGTGACTGTTGAGGGTCCCTTGCAACTCAATTGATTCTATGATTCTACACTTCATTTTCTGTAACAGGACATGTGATGAAAAAATAAACCTGAAGAGGAGGCAATAATCTTTTCTTTGTTGGTGGACAAAGAAATAATAGTGTCATATGTTGCAGGCCATAAGAGGGAACAATCTGCATTGTCAGGGAATAATCAGAGGAATACCACAGCTTGTAGAGAATGGATTCAGGTTTTATCTGCTCCTCAGACATAACTTGTTTTTTAATGACAACATTATGAGAAGCAGTTCCCACTGTCCAGCACCCACCTACCTGTGCTGCTGTTTTGTTGTGCTTGGCTGCAATCTCTTTAATCCTGGGGTCATCCAGAGGTAAAGGATCCCCTGGCTTAGCCCTACACAAGGAGCAGAAAATCAGTGGCAAGGAAAGTTGTCATAAAAATGCTTAAGCAATTAAGCACCCTTGTAAAATGCCAGTCATCTTACCATGGTCTGTCAGGAGAGAAAAAGGGACTATATGCTGTCACAGCAATCCCTTTGGATTGACAGTAGTTGATCAGCTTCTCCTGGGTCAGGTATGGATGACATTCAATCTATAAACACAAGGGCACAGAGCATGATGGTGACAAACTGCAGAAACACTGTATGCCAGTGGTTATCACCCAGTGCAGTGAGAAGCTGCCATCTGTACCAGAGGGAGAATGTCTTGGGTGATAACACGCATCCTCCATTTTCTCTTAGAAAACGACTAAAAGTAAAGTATTTACAGCTTGTCTGAAGAGGTTCCATGAATTGAGGTTCCATGGATTTAGGATATATGCCTTCTTCACATTGTTCTCCTTTTCCATATCCCCATTCAACAGATCAGGTGATCATAGTCAATGAAGGATGTGTACTTGGGGTCACTCAGTCAGCCTACCTGGTTGTTTGCAGGCTTGTATTTCAGTCCTGGCTTGTTCAAGATTCTTTCAATCTGCTCGTGGTTGAAGTTGGAGATGCCAATGGCTTTTACCAGGCCAGCATCCATCAGCTCTTCCATGGCCTAGCAGAAAGAGGAGCAAATTCAGCATCTGGTATAGAAGAGGGGACCCGGAGATGATCTTCTGCATCGTGTTTCCCATTTTGACAAGAAGCACAAATTAACCATTTAGACCCTCCCTGCTCCCCGAGGGAAACGTGGGTGTCATCTCACGCAAACTCAAAGTCTCACTCATTGACACTGTGAAAAGTCACAGCAGGTTGCACGAGGAAAAGGACAATGATACCCAGCAGGGGTGGTTTGTGCTCAGGCTGTAGGTAAGCTCATAACCTGAGATGTCTTTATTCCTTCAAAAGTGTGTTAGAGCAGTTCAAGATCTGCCTGAGAACTTCTGGTGAATTGGAGAGTTGTTACAGAAAAAGATGTCACTATGACCATCTCCTCTGTCATCTGCAGCTTTCGTGAAAGACATTTTGGCGCTGCCTGTGGGAGAGACACTGAGAGAACAGCAGTGTGGAAGTAATGGCTCATCATGTTGAAATGTAGTTCATAGTGTCTTGATTTCCTTCCAAGTCAATGCACATGCGTGAGAGGACAGTTCTGAGATGGCTGAATGCAATGAAAGCAGGGAACGGACTGTCAAAGACAGAAAACTGGACTGCTGCTGTGGATTAACTCACCTCCCATGTTTGCAGAAGGTCGGTGTTGCTGGGTATAACCATGCCGTTTTCATCTGTGGGAAACAGATCCTCTCCTGCCTGTCAGCGTGGAATAAAAATGCTTTAACAATCCTAGCATTGCAAGGAAATCAGACAGGAGTATAGGAAGCTAAAGGTAATAGTACATGAAGGGAAAAACATATTCTCATCATAAGATAATTAAGTCTTGAACCAAATCTTCTTTTTAATTCAGGCAAGGTCAGGGCATCCTTGCTATGCCAGTAAAGGCAGGAAATTCTGCTGCATCCCTCATTTACCCTTCCCGCAAAAGGTACATCTGAAATGAATATACTTCTGTAGTTATGTGAGCGAAAGCAGAGTAACTCATGCTTGCAGCTGAGAGGCATGAGCTTGGTGCTGGAATTTCCAAGCAGTGCACTCATGGGAAGAATTCCTAAGCCTGGCTCACAGGGGCAGCGTAGAGCTGAATGAGCAGCACCAGAGAGATGTGATGTTTCAGGACAGGAAGAGCAGTGGTGCTGAAAGCATAGCTGGATGCTCTAGAGAGCTCACCCAAGAAAGCAAATCAATGGAATTGCCATTTCTGTACCTTGAAGCCACATGGCCAGTGGACGAGATAGAGATCCAGGTAATCCAGTCTTAGATCAGCGAGAGTTTTCTGACAGGCTCCTTTCACCAGATGTTTTTCATGAAATGTGGACCATAACTGTAGACAAAAAGCCAAACCACACTGTGATCTGATGGGTTAAAGCTTCGTGTGCCCTTTTGTAGAGACAGGAATACTCCATCTTCATTGGAAGGCTGTGGAGAATATAGGCATCAGACACTATCACAGGTGATCTCAGAGCTGTGTGTCACTGATTTCAATCTTCCTCAGTGCTACCTGGCCTTCTGTCTCTTTTCCTGCTCCCCTTCACCTATGCCCGTGCTCTGCAGATGGTCTCTGTGCTCCAGCAGTAGCATGACATGCAGGGTCAGGTCCCTCCTCATTCTGCAGCACTTCTCCTTCCCTTCTGGATAGTGCTGGGCTGTGGTGCTGAAACACATAGGGCATTGGGAGGAGGAAGAACGGCTGCTCTTGTGGGGTATGCATAGAAGGAACCATTCACAGGGAGAGAATGTGCAGAGGAAGGAAGGAAGAGCTTCCCCTTGGCTGTGGAGTCAGGTCCTTGTGAGCACAGGGCTGTCTTCTCTAGGTGAGTTCAGGCTGAATGGGGAGCAGCCTGTCAGTGAGCTGCGAAGAAATGTGGGTTTCTGTCCTCCGCTCACAGCTCAGTGAGCTCACTGTCCCTGTCGACTGAGTGCAAGAAAATCACAAGAGATGTGAGGAAGGTCAGGTGGTGTTTCCACTATCCACAGTGCATATCCTTCCATAGACACCATAGTGATTGGGGTGAAGCAGTAAGCTTGAACCAGGAGTGACTTGAAGGATGTTAAGAACTGCTCATGGTACAGTGAAAAGCCTGTCTCTAATCTTCCTACTCTGCAAATAGCGTAGGCAAATCATTTTTTTACCCGTGCTCTGGGACAGAAGAGCATCAGATGTTTACCTTACTGACAATGAAGAGGTCCTCTCGTTTCACAACACCTTCCTTGATTTTCTGATGGATCCCATCCCCAACCTCCTTCTCGTTCTGGTACGCGTAAGCACCATCGAAGTGGCGATACCCAGCGTCGATCGCAGCCATCACTGCAGCTGTCACTTGTCCTGGTGAGGACTGAAAACAACAAGGCTTTCTTACAAAGCTCAGATCAGTACAGGCTCAATGCCTGTTACCTTGCAAAACAAGAATGGGAAAACGACCTTACAGATAGTAACACTCCCTGATATTATTTATTTCCCAAGAGCAGCACTTCAGAAACTCAAAGCCCACCTCCGTCCATTTCTCCGCAGCCCCACTCTCACACAGTGCTCAGTCCCACAGCCAGGCAGAGCAGCAGCAGCCGAGCTTGGTGCCAGGGAGCTCAGCAGTACAAATGCTTTTCTCTCAAGCCGTTACCTTCCAGGTGCCCAGCCCCAGGATGGGCATCTTGGCTCCGGTGTTCAGCTGCACGTAGGTCGCCATGGTCCCTCACTCTGTCAGACCAGCTGTGCTGCAGCTGCTTCCTGCCCAGCCCGTTTAATAGTGACGGCGCTGCTCCTGAGCGGGGGGAGGATGGTGGAGTTGCGCCTGCGCTCTGAGTTCTCACGTGTCCAGCAGCAGGGCTGTGGATTACTCTCAAATTACACAAGTTAATGTGGAAGTTGTAATCACTCAAGGAAGTGAAATCATCTGTGGAAGTGATCAGCAACTGAAGACATGCCCGTGAGCACCCCACAAACCTTTCCTCTCCATCCATTTTCCTTATCAGGAGGGCTAAGGGTTGCTCTGTCCTGGTCGGGTTTGTGCTTGTTCAGGGCCTTGCCCCTGGGTACAATTGCTTGCATATGTTTTGGTTGTGATTTGTAACACCTGTAAACTTCTCTGTGATTGATACTGCCTGTTTGAGTTAGTGGCAGTTTGAACCATGACTTGGCATTAATGAAGCCAGAAGTTGCCCTACAATGATTCATCAAACTGGAGCCCCAAGACGAGGCATGAAAGTGCTCACAGAGCCGTCCTGTGCTGCCACACTTATTGCTGGGAGACTCAGGTGGAGACCAGGTCTGTCCCTTTGTCCCACTGTTGTCCATGTTGGCTTGGTGGCTCCTTGTGCCCCCATGAGCTGGAGCAGATGTATGGTAAGAGACACGTGGCAACGGAACGAAGCTGTTCCCTTTGCCTGCAGGTAATGTTATCTGGGCTTCAAAGAACAGGAACTGAGGCACTGATTAAACACTGTTGCCAAAGTTCGTGCAGGGCATAGGTGGTTAAGATCAGAAGTCAAAGCGTCTACTCAGTGTTTTCAAGATCTTAAGAGGATAAACTTTCTTCTTGTGTATGGTTCTTTTCCCTTGTAGTAATTCTGTGTTATCGGTACAGGCTTCTGCAGGCATGTCCAACCTGCAGCTCATGAGCTGGCTGTGGCCCAGCTCAGCTCACCTTGCAGCCTGTGCCCTGCTGCCACATCATCTCGTGGCAGCTCTGCACTGCCGAGCCCTGCCCCAGGACACATGGAGGGCACAGTCCAGTGCTGACAAATAACATGGCACTATGGTTAATTTGCAAGGAAATCCTGCCAGTCTTCAAAGATGATAATTTCAAAAAACATACGCAGAAACGTGCTGCCAAATTTGATGCGTATCAAGGAGTGCTTTGTAAAGACAAAATAGTGGAACTGAGAAACGTTTGTACCCTCAATAAAATATTATATATATATTATATTATATCATATATAAAAACCTTAAATTTCCAACAGACTTTGTTATAAAAGCGTGTTACAAGATAGCAGATCTGATTGCAAAAAAATCAAAACCATTTTCTGATGGTGAGTTTGTGAAGCATTGGATGGAAAACAAGGCAGAGACAATGTGTTCTGACAAAACAAGGGATTTTTCTAAAACCAGTTTGTCTCACCTGACTATAGCCAGGTGAACTGAAGAAATAGGAAAACCAATTAAAAAAACATTTGTAGAGTAAAGCTGCTAATTTTAAATGTTATGCTTTGATGATCGATGAAAATACAGATACGGCACAGCTCCCATTTGCACTAGAGTTATTGATAATAACTAGAAAGTCACTGAAGAAATGGCTTCTTTGATGCCGTTGAAAAACACAAATTGATTTCTACAAAATAGTGATCGTATCTGGTATAGCTACTGTTAGTGTCCCAGAGATGATATAAAAAAGAGTCTTATAAAATTAATAGAAGATGAGGCAGTTATGGAGTTGCAATCAGACATTCAACTCAGAGAACAATATGGTCATGTCTCTTTGCTGGACATTCATAAGCCCTGTCTTTCCAAAACAAAATATCCCTCGATTCACAGTCGTGCCTTATTCATGTCGTCACTTTCATGCAGTACGAACATTTGTGAACAATTTTTTCAAGGATGGAGCACAAGAAGAGTAATATTTCATCAAAAATCTCTAATGAACACTTAGCAAACTCACTAGGAATGGCAGCCACTGCCATCGAACCAGCCTGATGCATTAGTTTCACAGAACAAGGTGTAACATCCCACTTGTTCTGTGTTTTTGTTGCTCTCAGTTTTTTGTTTGGAGAAAAAGTATGTTAAAAAACGTTCTGTTCCTTATATACATTAAATTTATTATCTATTTTGTATTCAGCCCAAGGCAATTCCTGTTTGTTTGATGCAGCCCTGCCAAGCCAGAAGGTAGAACAACCATCAGCTACTGACAGGTCTCCATGGCCGGTACATTCACTGGGGTGAGTTTCACAATGCAGAGAGATGGAGTAGAGATGATAAGAGGTGAGCTGTAGCAACATGATGTAGATGTCATAGGATAACTCATACTTCTGCAAAGAAGTATCACAGAGCCCAGATGATAGAATGAAGGGAGTATTTTTTGGTATGCATGCCACCGTACTGCATATGTATGTCTTAAATGTTAAATGTAGTCACTGAACTCTGAGAGAGAGTGCTTGCTTGTGAAGTCACCTGGTGTTTGTTGTGAGGAATAAAGGAATGCCACATTCTGACACCACACTGGAGCTAGAGAGTTTCCTTCCTGGATTTCAGATGACATTTGTACCCAGAATTCTCCACAGAGTGGTATTTGGAGTACACGCAGTGTCCACTTTGTTCTCCCTCTTTTCATATCCGGAAGCAACTTTAATCAGATCTTCATAATCCTTGAGAGCCATTCACGTGGGCTCGTAATTATCAGCTTACGTTGTTGTTTGTAGGTTTATATTTTGGTCCTGGCTTGTTTTGGATTTTTTCAGTCACAGTTTATGCTGGAGATTCCAGAGGCTTTTCCCAGATCAGCATCAACCATCTCTTCCATGGCATAACAGAGTGCAGCAAAGTCACTATCCATGATACAGGACAGAGCGTGAACATATTCTTCGTGATGTTCCTTGTTTCCCTTCACGAGAACGGAGAGAGAAAGAACGGGTGAGCTTGCCCGGTTTGATTCTCTTGTGGAAAGTTGGGTACGGGTCATTTTTGCATTGTGTCTAAAATTGCACCTATCCCCAAATCTCCTTCGTTTAAACAGAGAAATGCACACTGTGTGACACAAAGAAAGAAACACCACCCATCCGGTATTTCTAGCCAGCAGCTATCCCAACTGAGGCAGGTATTTGTCCTTGGCCCCACAAAGTGATGACTCACCCAAACGCCTTCAGGGAAAGAAACCACTCAGATCCATGTACAACCATGAGCAATGCTTGTACTTATCAAAGAGAGTTAATATGGTAGCAGTTATTGAGCTGTAAAGCTATGTAAGTCTTCAAAAGCAGAGGTCATGGTAAAGCAAGCACATTACTATTACTATTCCTGGAGTGACGAAGGTGAGTGCGTGAGGTAGGGATCCAGATAATCCAGTTCCAGGCTGTCAGGTGTCTTTGAGCACGCTCCTTTCAGCAGAGGTGTTGCAAAAAATGCGCACTTAGCACATCAATTGTTTTCCATTTTCCTTCATAAGGATAACCAAGAAATCCCTAGACCACACGCTCTCTGGGACATGCACAGAGCAGATGGTATTGCCCCACAGTGCCCAGAACCTCACACAGAGCAGAGAACTGCGAGCGGAACTGCTGGAAGAAGCATTAGTTTGTTCCGTAAGCACCGTCCATGAGCCAAGAAGACAGGTTAAACATTCATACTTTATTTAATTTCAAAAAGAAAGGTTCCCCCACCAACACCATTACACCCATATTTCAGCCAGTAATGATTTCACCCTTTAAAGTAACTCTGTGCTGATTTAAGACTGAAGGCACTTGCTGAATAGTGGTAAAGCCTCCAAGCTGTCCTTGCTTTCTGCTTAGCAGTTCTGCCCAGGTACACCAGTAATCCTCCTCTCTTCCAATAAGCTCAAAATTATAACATCCCACATTTTGATCCATCGAACAATACTCTTTTCATCATACAAATAACGAACTTGGACAAAAGCAACGGAATAAATGTCCTTTGACTTCACTGGCAGCAGTAGGTCAGATGGGATAAGAAGGCTGGATACAGAGCTCAAGGTTAGAGGAGAGGCACATGAAACACCCGGGGTTTAGTGAAGGCCAAGTCCTAAACAGCATCAGTATTCTGCGTGGAAAGGGTACTCCTTGTGTGTTTTGGCCCTGAAAGAAATCAAAAAGAGCAGGTTCTTTTCGTGGCTAAACCAAGTGTTAGGTGGAGACGTGTTTGGTGCACGGGAGAGCCACCAAAGCAGGATTTTAAGGGGCCTTGGGTGACCTGATGTAGTGGCTGGCATTCCAGCTAAAGGTGAAGGCGTTGGAACTACATGGTCTTTAAGGTCCCTTCCAACCCAAAACATTCCAGGATTCTATTATCTGAATTGTGTAATTGCTGGATGAATGTGTGAAGATGCACCTCTTGATTTCTTTAATGTAGAGAAAGGCAAGTTGATCACTCAGAGCCCATCTTTTGGGGTTCAAGTGAGGGAGTTTCTTGGAAACTGGATTGGAAATGAGCATGTGGTCAATTGTTTTTTTCCTTTGATTTCAGAATGAGTATATTTACCCGTCTCTTGATGAACTGTTACTGGACAAACCTTCTTTTACTTGAATTAGTAACTTTCTGCAATGAACTGAATTTCATGCTGCCTAGCAGCTCTGACAGAAACCTCTCTGTAGAGATAATTCAAAAGGAAAGACTTGAAAGAATCAGTGTCACTTACTGGCTCAATACACCCATCCTCCAATTCCTGTTAAGGCTGAGAATAGTTGCTATCTCTTCTTTAGTCAATTCAAAGTCAAAGACCTAACAAGAGAAAAAGCTGGAAATCACCTCTTTGAAAGAAATGGAACAATGTGAAGAAAATAGGCTGAGAAAGTGGATTCATAGTGGAGGATTCATTCTATGCCATGGACAGCCAACCTAGGAGATAGAGGACGGAGCTCTTTAAGGATACGAGAACTTGTGTATGAGCGTTGCTCCTTCTATGTCAGAATTCTCAGCTATAATATTGGTCTTGGCCTCCAAGCCTGCTGTGAATAATCCTTTATCCACAAAGCCACACAACATTAAATGTCATACAAGTCCTCACCAATTCTACCCATTGCTCTGCACTCGGTACAGCTAAACAGGCAGGTAGAGAAAGCCCTGTACCCTTGTCTGAGGAGGACTTGGGAAGGCTGAGAAAGGATCCCTGCTTGCTCTGCAGGGGGAAAGTGATGCCAGGTCACTTGTAATCACTCACCTTGAAGTTCTCCACAATGCGCTGTGGTGTGACGGACTTGGGGATCACAATCACATTTCTCTGGATGTGGAAGCGAAGCAGCACCTGTAAGAATTGACCACCAAATCAGAGAGAGGACAGATGGTGATGTTACCACAGAAGCTAAACATGTTCAACAGCAATTTGCCTGAGCTACAGGCACTTCTGTAGAGTGGTCTTTCAACTAATTCCTGTCCCATTGCCTGTGTAGCGCTTACCAAAGAGCAGAGGATGCAGCGGAGGATCCCTACATTAGAGGCTTCCTGTCCAATCTGGTTTTGAGGCAGTCAGTTACTTTCTTTCTTACCTGGACTTTCAGTTAATTATGCAAACCTTTGTGAAGCACTGGAAGAGGTTGCTGAGAGACATGGTATATTCCCTATTCTTGGAGACATTCATTGTCAGGCTGGATGAGGCTCGGGGCAACCTGACCTGGCTGTAGGTCTTCCTGTTTGTTGCAGAGGGGGTGGACTGGGTGACTGTTGAGGGTCCCTTGCAACTCAATTGATTCTATGGTTCTACACTTCATTTTCTATAACAGGACAGGTGATGAAAAATTAAACCTGAAGAGGGGGCAAGAATCTTTTCTTTGTTGGTGGACAAAGAAATAATATTGTCATATGTTGCAGGCCATAAGAGGGAACAATCTGCATTGTCAGGGAATAATCAGAGCAATACCACAGCTTGTAGAGAATGGATTCAGGTTTTATCTGCTCCTCAGACATAACTTGTTTTTTAAGAACAACATTATGGGAAGCAGAACCCACCGTCCAGCACCCACCTACCTGTGCTGCTGTTTTGTTGTGCTTGGCTGCAATCTCTTTAATCCTGGGGTCATCCAGAGGTAAAGGATCCTCTGGCTTAGCCCTACACAAGGAGCAGAAAATCAGTGGCAAGGAAAGTTGTCATAAAAATGCTTAAGCAATTAAGCACCCTTGTAAAATGCCAGTCATCTTACCATGGTCTGTCAGGTGAGCAAAAGGGACTATATGCTGTCACAGCAATGCCTTTGGACTGACAGTAGTTGATCAGCTTCTCCTGGGTCAGGTATGGATGACATTCAATCTATAAACACAAGGGCACAGAGCATGATGGTGACAAACTGCAGAAACACTGTATGCTAGTGGTTATCACCCAGTGCAGTGAGAGGCTGCCATCTGTACCAGAGGGAGAATGTCTTGGGTGATAACACGCATCCTCCGTTTTCTCTTAGAAAACGACTAAAAGTAAAGTATTTACAGCTTGTCTGAAGAGGTTCCATGAATTGAGGTTCCATGGATTTAGGATACATGCCTTCTTCACATTGTTCTCCTTTTCCATATCCCCATTCAACAGGTCAGGTGATCATAGTCAATGAAGGATGTGTACTTGGGGTCACTCAGTCAGCCTACCTGGTTGTTTGCAGGCTTGTATTTCAGTCCTGGCTTGTTCAAGATTCTTTCAATCTGCTCGTGGTTGAAGTTGGAGATGCCAATGGCTTTTACCAGGCCAGCATCCATCAGCTCTTCCATGGCCTAGCAGAAAGAGGAGCAAATTCAGCATCTGGTATAGAAGAGGGGACCCGGAGATGATCTTCTGCATCGTGTTTCCCATTTTGACAAGAAGCACAAATTAACCATTTAGACCCTCAGTGCTCCCCGAGGGAAACGTGGGTGTCATCTCACGCAAACTCAAAGTCTCACTCATTGACACTGTGAAAAGTCACAGCAGGTTGCACGAGGAAAAGGACAATGATACCCAGCAGGGGTGGTTTGTGCTCAGGCTGTAGGTAACCTCATAACCTGAGATGTCTTTATTCCTGCAAAAGTGTGTTAGAGCAGTTCAAGATCTGCCTGAGAACTTCTGGTGAATTGGACAGTTGTTACGGAAAAAGATGTCTCTATGTCCATCTCCTCTGTGGTCCTCAGCTTTCATGAAAGACATTTTGGCGCTGCCTGTGGGAGAGACACTGAGAGAACAGCAGTGCGGAAGTAATGGCTCATCATGTTGAAATGTAGTTCATAGTGTCTTGATTTCCTTCCAAGTCAATGCACATGCGTGAGAGGACAGTTCTGAGATGGCTGAATGCAATGAAAGCAGGGAACGGACTGTCAAAGACAGAAAACTGGACTGCTGCTGTGGATTAACTCACCTCCCATGTTTGCAGAAGGTCGGTGTTGCTGGGTATAACCATGCCGTTTTCATCTGTGGGAAACAGATCCTCTCCTGCCTGTCAGCGTGGAATAAAAATGCTTGTAACAGTCCCATTAGGGAAGCTAGCATTGTAAGGAAATCAGACAGGAGTATAGGAAGCTAAAGGTAATAGTACATGAAGGGAAAAACATATTCCCACCATAAGATAATAAAGTCTTGAACCAAATCTTCTTTTTAATTCAGGCAAGGTCAGGGCATCCTTGCTATGCCAGTAAAGGCAGGAAATTCTGCTGCATCCCTCATTTACCCTTCCTACAAAGGGTACTTCTGAAATGAATATAATTCTGTAGTTATGTGAGTGAAAGCAGAGTAACTCATGCTTGCAGCTGAGAGGCATGAGCTTGGTGCTGGATTTGCCTGTACCATTATCTAGAGGACAGAGGATGCCATCCAAGCAGTGCACTCATGGGAAGAATTCCTAAGCCTGGCTCACATGGGCAGCGTAGAGCTGAATGAGCGGCACCAGAGAGATGTGATGTTTCAGGACAGGAAGAGCAGTGGTGCTGAAAGCATAGCTGGCTGCTTTAGAGAGCTCACCCAAGAAAGCAAATCAATGGAACTGCCATTTCTGTACCTTGAAACCAGATGGCCAGTGGATGAGATAGAGATCCAGGTAATCCAGTCTTAGATCAGCGAGAGTTTTCTGACAGGCTCCTTTCACCAGATGTTTTTCATGAAATGTGGACCATAACTGTAGACAAAAAGCCAAACCACACTGTGATCTGATGGGTTAAAGCTTCGTGTGCCCTTTTGTAGAGACAGGAATACTCCATCTTTGTTGGAAGGCCATGGAGAATTAAAGGCATCAGACACTGATGTCAGAAACTTGCTTGCCCAGAACCTCGTGTTCCTCATGCGGCAGAGAATTGTGAGCCCCACTGCTGGAGCAAGAACTAAAATGCACCACGGGTGCTACCACTGCAATGCTTGTCTGCTCTGCTGCACTTCATCATCAAGAGGGTGCCTTTAGCACACTGGTAGTGCCTCTGTACCAAGCCACTATCACATGTGATCTCAGAGCTGCGTGCCACTGGTTTCAATGTTCCTCAGTGCTATATGGCCGTCTGTCTCTTTTTCCTGCTCCCCTTCACCTATGCCCGTGCTCTGCAGGTGGTCTGTGTGCTCCAGTGGGGACATGACATGCAGGGCAGGTCCCTCCTCATTCTGCAGCAATCTTCCTACTCTGCAAACAGCATAGGCAAATCATTTTTTTACCCATGCTCTGGGACAGAAGAGCATCAGATGTTTACCTTACTGACAATGAAGAGGTCCTCTCGTTTCACAACACCTTCCTTGATTTTCTGATGGATCCCATCCCCAACCTCCTTCTCGTTCCGGTACGCGTAAGCACCATCGAAGTGGCGATACCCAGCGTCGATTGCAGCCATCACTGCAGCTGTCACTTGTCCTGGTGAGGACTGAAAACAACAAGGCTTTCTTACAAAGCTCAGATCAGTACAGGCTCAATGCCTGTTTCCTTGCAAAACAAGAATGGGAAAACGACCTTACAGATAGTAACACTCCCTGATATTATTTATTTCCCAAGAGCAGCACTTCAGAACACGAAGCCCACCTCCATCCATTTCTCCACAGCCCCACTCTCACACAGTGCTCAGTCCCACAGCCAGGCAGAGCAGCAGCAGCCGAGCTTGGTGCCAGGGAGCTCAGCAGTACAAATGCTTTTCTCTCAAGCCGTTACCTTCCAGGTGCCCAGCCCCAGGATGGGCATCTTGGCTCCGGTGTTCAGCTGCACGTAGGTCGCCATGGTCCCTCACTCTTCAGACCAGCTGTGCTGCAGCTGCTTCCTGTCCAGCCCGTTTAATAGTGACGACGCTGCTCCTGAGCGGGGGGAGGATGGTGGAGTTGCGCCTGCGCTCTGAGTTCTCACGTGTCCAGCAGCAGGGCTGTGGATTACTCTCAAATTACACAAGTTAATGTGGAAGTTGTAATCACTCAAGGAAGTGAAATCATCTGTGGAAGTGATCCACAACTGAAGACATGCCCGTGAGCACCCCACAAACCTTTCCTCTCCATCCATTTTCCTTATCAGGAGGGCTAAGGGTTGCTCTGTCCTGGTCGGGTTTGTGCTTGTTCAGGGCCTTGCCCCTGGGTACAATTGCTTGCATATGTTTTGGTTGTGATTTGTAACACCTGTAAACTTCTCTGTGATTGATACTGCCTGTTTGAGTTAGTGGCAGTTTGAACCATGACTTGGCATTAATGAAGCCAGAAGTTGCCCTACAATGATTCATCAAACTGGAGCCCCAAGACGAGGCATGAAAGTGCTCACAGAGCCGTCCTGTGCTGCCACACTTATTGCTGAGAGACTCAGGTGGAGACCAGGTCTGTCCCTTTGTCCCACTGTTGTCCATGTTGGCTTGGTGGCTCCTGGTGCCCCCATGAGCTGGAGCAGCTGTACGGTAAGAGACACGTGGCAACGGAACGAAGCTGTTCCCTTTGCCTGCAGGTAATGTTATCTGGGCTTCAAAGAACAGGAACTGAGGCACTGATTAAACACTGTTGCCAAAGTTCGTGCAGGGCATAGGTGGTTAAGATCAGAAGTCAGAGCGTCTACTCAGTGTTTTCAAGATCTTAAGAGGATAAACTTTCTTCTTGTGTATGGTTCTTTTCCCTTGTAGTAATTCTGTGTTATCGGTACAGGCTTCTGCAGGCATGTCCAACCTGCAGCTCATGAGCTGGCTGTGGCCCAGCTCAGCTCACCTTGCAGCCTGTGCCCTGCTGCCACATCATCTTGTGGCAGCTCTGCACTGCCGAGCCCTGCCCCAGGACACATGGAGGGCACAGTCCAGTGCTGACAAATAACATGGCACTATGGTTAATTTGCAAGGAAATCCTGCCAGTCTTCAAAGATGATAATTTCAAAAAACATACGCAGAAACGTGCTGCCAAATTTGATGCGTATCAAGGAGTGCTTTGTAAAGACAAAATAGTGGAACTGAGAAACGTTTGTACTCTCAATAAAATATTATATATATATTATATTATATCATATATAAAAACCTTAAATTTCCAACAGACTTTGTTATAAAAGCGTGTTACAAGATAGCAGATCTGATTGCAAAAAAATCAAAACCATTTTCTGATGGTGAGTTTGTGAAGCATTGGATGGAAAACAAGGCAGAGACAATGTGTTCTGACAAAACAAGGGATTTTTCTAAAACCAGTTTGTCTCACCTGACTATAGCCAGGTGAACTGAAGAAATAGGAAAACCAATTAAAAAAACATTTGTAGAGTAAAGCTGCTAATTTTAAATGTTATGCTTTGATGATCGATGAAAATACAGATACGGCACAGCTCCCATTTGCACTAGAGTTATTGATAATAACTAGAAAGTCACTGAAGAAATGGCTTCTTTGATGCCATTGAAAAACACAAATTGATTTCTACAAAATAGTGATCGTATCTGGTTTAGCTACTGTTAGTGTCCCAGAGATGATATAAAAAAGAGTCTTATAAAATTAATAGAAGATGAGGCAGTTATGGAGTTGCAATCAGACATTCAACTCAGAGAACAATATGGTCATGTCTGTTTGCTGGACATTCATAAGCCCTGTCTTTCCAAAACAAAATATCCCTCGATTCACAGTCGTGCCTTATTCATGTCGTCACTTTCATGCAGTACGTACATTTGTGAACAATTTTTTCAAGGATGGAGCACAAGAAGAGTAATATTTCATTAAAAATCTCTAATGAACACTTAGCAAACTCACTAGGAATGGCAGCCACTGCCATCGAACCAGCCTGATGCATTAGTTTCACAGAACAAGGTGTAACATCCCACTTGTTCTGTGTTTTTGTTGCTCTCAGTTTTTTGTTTGGAGAAAAAGTATGTTAAAAAACGTTCTGTTCCTTATATACATTAAATTTATTATCTATTTTGTATTCAGCCCAAGGCAATTCCTGTTTGTTTGATGCAGCCCTGCCAAGCCAGAAGGTAGAACAACCATCAGCTACAGACAGGTCTCCATGGCCGGTACATTCACTGGGGTGAGTTTCACAATGCAGAGAGATGGAGTAGAGATGATAAGAGGTGAGCTGTAGCAACATGATGTAGATGTCATAGGATAACTCATACTTCTGCAAAGAAATATCTCAGAGCCCAGATGATAGAATGAAGGGAGTATTTTTTGGTATGTATGCCACCGTACTGCATATGTATGTCTTAAATGTTAAATGTAGTCACTGAACTCTGAGAGAGAGTGCTTGCTTGTGAAGTCACCTGGTGTTTGTTGTGAGGAATAAAGGAATGCCACATTCTGACACCACACTGGAGCTGGAGAGTTTCCTTCCTGGATTTCAGATGACATTTGTACCCAGAATTCTCCACAGAGTGGTATTTGGAGTACACGCAGTGTCCACTTTGTTCTCCCTCTTTTCATATCCGGAAGCAACTTTAATCAGATCTTCATAATCCTTGAGAGCCATTCACGTGGGCTCGTAATTATCAGCTTACGTTGTTGTTTGTAGGTTTATATTTCGGTCCTGGCTTGTTTTGGATTTTTTCAGTCATAGTTTATGCTGGAGATTCCAGAGGCTTTTCCCAGATCAGCATCAACCATCTCTTCCATGGCATAACAGAGTGCAGCAAAGTCACTATCCATGATACAGGACAGAGCCTGAACATATTCTTCGTGATGTTCCTTGTTTCCCTTCACGAGAACGGAGAGAGAAAGAACGGGTGAGCTTGCCCGGTTTGATTCTCTTGTGGAAAGTTGGGTACGGGTCATTTTTGCATTGTGTCTAAAATTGCACCTATCCCCAAATCTCCTTTGTTTAAACAGAGAAATACACACTGTGTGACACAAAGAAAGAAACACCACCCATCCGGTATTTCTAGCCAGCAGCTATCCCAACTGAGGCAGGTATTTGTCCTTGGCCCCACAAAGTGATGACTCACCCAAACGCCTTCAGGGAAAGAAACCACTCAGATCCATGTACAACCATGAGCAATGCTTGTACTTATCAAAGAGAGTTAATATGGTAGCAGTTATTGGGCTGTAAAGCTATGTAAGTCTTCAAAAGCAGAGGTCATGGTAAAGCAAGCACATTACTATTACTATTCCTGGAGTGCTGAAAGTGAGTGCATGAGGTAGGGATCCAGATAATCCAGTTCCAGGCTGTCAGGTGTCTTTGAGCACGCTCCTTTCAGCAGAGGTGTTGCAAAAAATGCGCACTTAGCACATCAATTGTTTTCCATTTTCCTTCATAAGGATAACCAAGAAATCCCTAGACCACACGCTCTCTGGGACATGCACAGAGCAGATGGTATTGCCCCACAGTGCCCAGAACCTCACACAGAGCAGAGAACTGCGAGCGGAACTGCTGGAAGAAGCATTAGTTTGTTCCGTAAGCACCATCCATGAGGCAAGAAGACAGGTTAAACATTCATACTTTATTTAATTTCAAAAAGAAAGGTTCCCCCACCACCACCCTTACACCCATATTTCAGCCAGTAATGATTTCACCCTTTAAAGTAACTTTGTGCTGATGTAAGACTGAAGGCACTTGCTGGATAGTGCTTAAAGCCTCCAAGCTGTCCTTGCTTTCCACATAGTAGTTCTGCCCAGGTACACCAGAAATCCTCCTCTCTTCAGATAAGCTCAAAATTATAACATCCCACATTTTGATCCATCGAACAATACTCTTTTCTTCATACAAATAATGAACTCAGACAAAAGCAATGGAATAAATGTCCTTTGACTTCACTGGCAACAACAGGGCAGATAGGATAAGAAGGCTGCATACAGAGCTCAAGGTTAGAGGAGAGGCACATGAAACACCCGGGGTTTAGTGAAGGCCAAGTCCTAAACAGCATCAGTATTCTGCATGGAAAGGGTACTCCTTGTGTGTTTTGGCCCTGAAAGAAATCAAAAAGAGGAGGTTCTTTTCATCAAGTGTTAGGTGGAGACGTGTTTGGTGCACGGGAGAGCCACCAAAGCAGGATTTTAAGGGGCCTCGGGTGACCTGATGTAGTGGCTGGCATCCCAGCTAAAGGTGAAGGTGTTGGAACTACATGGTCTTTAAGATCCCTTCCAACCCAAAACATTCCGGGATTCTGTGATTCTGAGATTCTATGACTCCATGATCTGAACTGTGTAATTGCTGGATGAATGTGTGAAGATGCACCTCTTGATTTCTCTAATGTAGAGAAAGGCAAGTTGATCACTCAGAGCCCATCTTTTGGGGTTTGAGTGAGGGAGTTTCTTGGAAACTGAATTGGAAATGAGCATGTGGTCAGTTGTTTTTTTTCCTTCAATTTCAGAATGAGTATATTTACCTGTCTGCTGAAGAACTATTACTGGACAAACCTTCTATTACTTGAATTAGTAACTTTCTGCAATGAACTGAATTTCATGCTGCCTAGCAGCTCTGACAGAAACCTCTCTGTAGAGATAATTCAAAAGGAAAGACTTGAAAGAATCAGTGTCACTTACTGGCTCAATACACCCATCCTCCAATTCCTGTTAAGGCTGAGAATAGTTGCCATCTCTTCTTTAGTCAATTCAAAGTCAAAGACCTAACAAGAGAAAAAGTTGGAAATCACCTCTTTGAAGGAAATGGAACAATGTGAAGAAAATAGGCTGAGAAAGTGGATTCATAGTGGAGGATCCATTCTATGCCATGGACTGCTCACCTAAGAGATAGAGGATGGAGCTTTTTATGGACACGAGCTCATTCTATATTAGAGTTTTCATCTGTGTTTTAGGTCTTTGCCCCAAAGCCCAGTTCAAATAATCCTTTAGTAGTGGTAAACAGGCTGGGAAGTGTCTCCCAGGCACTTCCCACTCTGGAAGGGGAAGTGATGCCAGGTCACTTGTAAGCACTCACCTTGAAGTTCTCCACAATGCGCTGTGGTGTGACGGACTTGGGGATCACAACCACATTCCTCTGGATCTGGAAGCGAAGCAGCACCTGCACAAATTGACCACCAAATCAGAGAGAAGACATGTGGTGATGCTGCCACAGAAGCTGAGTGTGTTCCACAGCAATTTGCCAGATGTACTGCCACCTTTACGCAGCAGTGTTTCAAGGCATTCTTGCCATATGGCCTCAGAAGCGACGCCTGAAGATGGGTCAAGAATCTTTTCTTTGTTGATGGCCAAATGGATTATAGTGGCATATATTCCAAGCTATATAACACACAGTCTGCATTGATAGAGAATAATCAGAGGAGTGCCACAGCTTGTAGAGAATGCATTTACATTTTATCTGCTCATTTTTTAATGACAAGTGATATGGGAAGCAGTACACACTGTCTAGCACGTGCCTACCTGTGCTGCTGTTTTATTGTGTTTAGCTGCAATCTCTTTAATCTTGGGGTCATCCAGAGGTAAATGATGTTCTAGCTTAGTCCTAGACAAAGAACAGAAGATAAATGGCAAGAAACCTCCACAGGAACAGGCAACATAGCAACAGGTATCTTTATCATGATGCATTATCACTAATGCATTTGTACTCACAACGCTTCAAGCAAAATTCCTGTCAGCTCCCTTCGAAAATTTCAGATAATCTTACCGTGGCCTGTCTGGAGAGCCAAAGGGACTATATGCTGTCACGGCAATCCCTTTGGATTGACAGTAGTTGATCAGCTTCTCCTGAGTCAGGAATGGATGAGATTCAATCTGAAGACAAAAATGTGCAGAGGATGATGGTGGCAGAACCACTCTGATATTGCTGGCTATGAACAGTCACCATTTAATGCAGTAAGAGGCTGCCATCTCCCCTGATTTCCCAATAGCTTTTCTGATAATATGCATCCTTCATTTTCTCCTAAAAACCTATTATTATGTATTTATACAGTTTGTATGAAGAGACATCACAAAACTCATGTCTGTTTTCAATCAGAAAGAAAGTCTCAAGAAGAAATATGTCTCCATTTTCAGACAGCAGTTCATCAAGTATAGAGAAAGAAGATGATTAATTCAGAGCTTTTTGCACCCAGAAATACATATAGAGTTGGATTTAGGATACATGCCTTCATCAGAGTTGGATTTAGGATACATGCCTTCATCACATTGCTCTTGTTTTCCATATCCCCATCCAGCAGATCAGGTTGTCATAGTCAGTGAAGGATGTGTACTTGGGGTCACTCAGTCAGCCTACCTGGTTGTTTGCAGGCTTGTATTTCAGTCCTGGCTTGTTCAAGATTCTTTCAATCTGCTCGTGGTTGAAGTTGGAGATGCCAATGGCTTTTACTAGGCCAGCATCCATCAGCTCTTCCATGGCCTAGCAGAAAGAGGAGCAAATTCAGCATCAGGTATAAAAGAGGGGTCCTGGAGATGATCTTCTGCATCGTGTTTCCCATTTTGACAAGAAGCACAAATTA
The DNA here is from genome assembly GCA_023055505.1 of Callipepla californica brunnescens. Taxonomy (NCBI): domain Eukaryota; kingdom Metazoa; phylum Chordata; class Aves; order Galliformes; family Odontophoridae; genus Callipepla; species Callipepla californica. The sequence continues at coordinate 46,121,635 of JALIRH010000001.1, forward strand.
ACCATTTAGACCCTCAGTGCTCCCCGAGGGAAACGTGGGTGTCATCTCATGCAAACTCAACATCTCATTTCTTGACACTGTGAAAAGTCACAGCAAGCTGCATGAGGAAAAGGACAATGATACACAGCAATCCGCTGCTGTACAAGCAGGGGTGGTTTGTGCCCAGGCTGTAGGTAAGCTCATAACCTGAAATGTCTTTATTCCTGCTAAAATGTGTCTGAACAGTTCAAGATCTGCCTGAGGACTTGTGGTGAATTGGACAGTTGTATGGCCATGTTAAGATCTTCTTCAATCTCCTCTGTGGTCTGCAGATTTCATGAAAGAGTTTTTGGCTCTCCCTTTGGGAGAGTCATTGAGAGAACAGCAGTGTGGAAGTAATGAGTAAGCATGCAGATATCTACTTGCAATAACCTGATTTCCTTTCAAGTAAATGCACATGCGTGAGAAGACAGTTCTGAGATGGCTGAATGCAATGAAAACATGGAATGGACTGTCAAAGACAGAAAACTGGACTGCTGCTGTGGATTTACTTACCTCCCACGTTTGTAGAAGGTTGGTGTTGCTGGGTATAATCGTGTCTTTGTCATCTGTGGGAAATAGATCCTCTCCTGCCTGTCAGCGTGGAATAAAAATGCTTTAACAATCCCCATTAGGGAAGCAAGCATTGTAAGGAAATCAGATAGGAGTACAGGAAGCTAAAGGTAATAGTACATGAAAGGAAAAATATTCTCATCATAAGATAATCAAGTTTTGAACCAAATCTTTTTAATTCAGGCATGGTAAGGCATCCTTGCCATCAATAATATCTTTTTCCTCCATTATCTAGAGGACAGAGAATGCCATCCAAGCAGTGCACTCATGGGAAGAATTCCTAAGCCTGGCTCACATGGGCAGCATAAAGCTGAATGAGCAGCACCAGAGAGATGTGATGTTTCAGGACAGGAAGAGCAGTGGTGCTGAAAGCATAGCTGGATGCTCTAGAGAGCTCACCCAAGAAAGCAAATCAATGGAATTGCCATTTCTGTACCTTGAAGCCGGATGGCCAGTGGATGAGATAGAGATCCAGGTAATCCAGTCTTAGATCAGCGAGAGTTTTCTGACAGGCTCCTTTCACCAGATGTTTTTCATGAAATGTGGACCATAACTGTAGACAAAAAGCCAAACCACAATTTGATCTGCTGGGTTAAAGCTCCGTGTGCCCATTTGTAGAAGACAGGAATACTCCATCTTTGTTGGAAGGCCATGGAGAATAAAGGCATCAGACACTGATGTCAGAAACCTGCTTGCCCAGAACCTCATGTTCCTCATGCAGCAGAGAGCATGAAATTGGGAAATCATTTTTTTACCCGTGCTCTGGGACAGAAGAGCATCAGATGTTTACCTTACTGACAATGAAGAGGTCCTCTCGTTTCACAACACCTTCCTTGATTTTCTGATGGATCCCATCCCCAACCTCCTTCTCATTCTGGTACGCGTAAGCACCATCGAAGTGGCGATACCCAGCGTCGATTGCAGCCATCACTGCAGCTGTCACTTGTCCTGGTGAGGACTGAAAACAACAAGGCTTTCTTACAAAGCTCAGATCAGTACAGGCTCAATACCTGTTTCCTTGCAAAACAAGAATGGGAAAACGACCTTACAGATAGTAACACTCCCTGATATTATTTATTTCCCAAGAGCAGCACTTCAGAAACTCAAAGCCCACCTCCATCCATTTCTCCGCAGCCCCGCTCTCACACAGTGCTCAGTCCCACAGCCAGGCAGAGCAGCAGCAGCCAAGCTTGGTGCCAGGGAGCTCAGCAGTACAAATGCTTTTCTCTCAAGCCGTTACCTTCCAGGTGCCCAGCCCCAGGATGGGCATCTTGGCTCCGGTGTTCAGCTGCACGTAGGTCGCCATGGTCCCTCACTCTGTCAGACCAGCTGTGCTGCAGCCGTGTCCTGCCCAGCCCTTAATAGTGACGGTGCTGAGCGGGGGGAGGATGGTGGAGTTGCATATGCGTGAGAGTTCTCACGTGTCCAGCAGCAGGGCTGTGGATTAATCTCAATTCATTCAAGCTAATGTTTAAGCTGAAATAAAAAGTCACAGAAGTGGCTGTCAGCACAGGGCGTGCCGCAGCACAACCCATGTGTTTTTCTTCCCAATCTTTTTCTTTTCTAATCAGGGGGGCTGAGGGTGGCTGTGCCTGGCAGGTCTGTGCTTGTTCATGGCCTTGCCCCTGTGCACAGTTACTTGGCAGGGATTGGCAGCACACTTCTCAAGTTTCCCTTGTTGGCTACCGCCTGTTTGAGTTAGTAACAGTTGACCAGAGGTTGCCCTGCCATGACTCAGCAAACTGGAGTTCCTGGGCATGAAGGAGATTGTTCACAGAGCCAAGGCGTGCTTCTGCACTCGTAGCTGGGAGGCTCGGACTGATGCGGGGCCCCTGCTGCCTGGGGCCTGCAGTTGGCCTGGCAGAGCACAGTGTCCCTGCCTGCTGGTGGATGGATGGCTACAGACACCTGGAGAATCTCTGCAGATGCAGTTTTCCCCATGGGGCCAGAGGTGGTTTTACGTGCACTTCTGAGTTGGGATTGAGGCACTGATCGAACGTGGCTGCTGAAGTTCAGGCAGGGCATGCAAGGTAATGCTGAGATGTCAGAGTAGTGCCCCTGTTTTTTCAGAGCCTTGAGAGGGCCATCTCTCTCGTAAATTGTGGAGAACACTGTTTGTTCTTTTCACATGTCAATCTTCCTGTTTTATTGGTACAGGCTGCAGGCACGTGGACTGTTTTCAAAAGCCAGTGCATTCTCTCTGGAGAAAAGGTGACCAGAAGCAACACGATGCAGATGTCATTGACATGGCACAGTAATGCATCCTCTTGCACAAAAATATCTCAGAACCCGGACGATGGCATTAAGGGTGTACTTTAATGTTCGTACGCACGGGGGCAGAGGTAAACCTGTGTGTGGCCACAACTCTGCTACCGCGCTTCCTCACTTCTCTTGGCAGACTGAACTGCACACTGTGTTCCGAAGGCTTTATAATTAGTGTAGAGAAGGTGAAAATCTTTCTCCCATCTTCCTTCTGATAAAAAGAAAATAAATAGAATACGACTTATGACTGTAATGAAGGTTGGGCATCAACATTTTCTGTTAGGGTTTTAAGAGATTTGCCGTGCGTTTTCAAGAGGAAGCTGGCAGTTGTGACTGACAAACTGACTTTCTGAATTGTCTGGTCCCTTAAATGAAGACACTGAAATACTGTCCTCTTCCTTTTTGGCGTTTGCACTGAGAAGTAAGACAGCTTTTCCTGCTTGATCTCAATTGTTTTTCAGAAGGATATTCTCAAACCAGTGCTTCTAAGGATTGTTACGTGTGACACAGAAATCAGACCTGTTTTCCACATCCTGTCCACCAGGCACTTCTATTACCATGTCCCAGGGGAATGCTACATATCCCAGCGAAACAGAAAGCCTGTCCAAAATATGGAAAGGATGGATTTGTGATAATGGATAGCACTGGAATGTGGTCAATGCCTCCCACTTGTTTTGTGACAGTAGCAATGAACGGGCACTGTGGGCTGTGTGTAGCTGCTGGAAGGCAGTGTGCACAGGATGGAGCTGGGGTGTCAAGTAGACGTTAGCAGCCAGAGAGAACTTGTGTTGGGATGTTTTCCATTGGTTCAGTGGGACTGGAGGAAGGCTTTTGTTAAAAGTAATGTGATTTGTCTCTTTCTCAAGCCAGTGTAATGCCAAACTCTGACTTCTTTTGCATACTGACCATGGAGTCCTCAAGGTATCTGGATGTCAGAATTTTGGCTGTGCATTCATTTTCCATTGCTTTGTCTGCATACATCTCCTGTGATTCCCTGCTTCTCATGGTGAGTCTGGTGATGCTTTGGGCCCAGTGGGAAAGATGAAATTGCATGGGATCTGCATCACAGCCTTGGAATGAGTGTGCTAGCATCTAGGAGAAAGAAGTGAGACCAGAAAGAAAAATGGTAGTTACTAAGAGTGGACCTCTTTCCAAGCACTGTTCCCATTCTGTAGTGTAAATCTGTTAGGCTTGAGCAGATTGAGGAGGAGCTGGGATGTCGTGCCAGACTAAGAAAGCAGAGCTGGTTAACACAGTTTATGACTTTTTAATCCTTTTGCTCAGTCCCCAGGTGTGGCTGTGCAGAGGGGTGGTGATCCAAGAAGTAGCAGCCACATTCTGACACTGCCACGGCAAAAAGGGCTCAAAGAAGTTATCTTTTGGCTTCCCAGGAAGCCCCAGTGAGTCTGGCTCTGAGGCCATAGCAAGGAGCACTGTTACAAACAGAGGAATGTGGGGAGTGTCTGTGGGACATGAGCTTGTAACTGTCCTGCAGAGGAGGCTTTTCACCTGGCAGAACTAGGTGAAGCTGTCATTTTTTCAGCTACGCTAAATGAGGTGTTTTGGTGCCAGAAAGAGCTGTAACTTGCCAACAACAGGGGAAATGAAGGTGTGTGAGAGAGGGAGTCAATAAAACTGAGGCAGCAGTGAAAAAAACACTGAAGCACTGAAGGAGGTGTTGATAGCAGAGAAAGGCAAAACAAGGCATGTTCACTGTATTTCCCAAGTGTAATATGTTTACATTTTCTTCTCAGTCTTGTCTACATCAAAATCTTGCACAGCTTCATTATCTTGACATAAATGTCTTTTTTCGGACACATATCACTTGAAGTACATTACATTTTGCTTTAACTTAAAAGTATTCCTACCAACTTCAGTTTTAAATATAGAAAGCACTCTCCAGTAAAATCATGTCTTTCCTCCCACAGAGTTAGCATTAATTTTATAGCATCAGTTTTTGAAATACTTTAATTAAACTGCAATTTCCTTGTGCAGGTTAGGACAGGTTTCTCAGGGAGCCAGGTATGTCAACATCTTGCATGTCTTCTCTGAAACGTCTAAAAAGAAGCCTTCTGAGAATAGATTGGAGAAGTGGATTAATGCAAGTCTGGCAGATTCTTTGCTGGATATTCTCTCGGTCAAGACCTGTGAAAAGAGCAGGTGCCAAAGCCATATATTCTCAGTCATTTCTGTGGAAGAGTGGGCTTTGTTGTAGGGGATGTAAGCAACTGAAATCAAATAAGGACACCGTGGCCAGTCTCCAATCCAGACTGTGTGCATACTGAAAATCTGATCATTCCAGATGTACGTAACTGTCCAGTGTCTGTGGGTAGGCATGGTTATCAAAGGAACAAGATTTTCCTCTCTGATGTACACTGACAGGTTTTCCAAAGTTCATCACTATTCAGAACAGTGTGCTATTTTTCTTGCCAAGTGGAGGGCATTGTTCTCATGGAAGGATATTTTTGTGCTCCTTTTCAAGTTTTAGCAATTGGCTGTGTCTAGTTTTGACAAGAAAAGGGATGCTTAGAATGCCTTAAGAGTGTAGGATGTTTTCCATTTGTGAAACACGAAAGTGTTGAAAATATTTTCCTCATGTTTGATAAACAAAACAAAATGAAGCACTCAGTAAAAACAACAAGTTTATCTTGATTAGGGACACTATGAAAAATACTGCTGTGTCATCTGTGCAGTCAGAGCTGAAAGGAAATTGCTTTATAACTCAGATTCATAGATAACAAGGGTGCCCAACTCTTTCTAGCTGACCAAGTTACTCAGGTTTTGTGAGTGCAAGGGCAGAGCCTTATGTGGTCTTTCTGCTGTCACACAGAAGGACCCATGAGTGATACGAACATTTAGTGGGAGTGTTTGAGGCCGTCATGTCCCCGACGAGAACATGTCTGTAACCTGAAGGGCTGAGTAGAGGTGGTGGCCACATGGGGGTTAATGCAGAAGCTGGGTATGTTAATTTAGGCTGCTCGTGCTTCCAGCTGCCCTGGTAAACTAGATGGAATCCAGCAGTCAGAGAAATTGACTCCTCTGTGTCTAAAGTTAATGAGAACCTATATATTTAAAAGGGTATGCGACGTTGGTCTGATAGCACAGGCCTCATTTTGTGGTATCCTTCTGGAGATACTATATCAACAACGAACAAAGAAGATAAGAGCTCCTTATCCGATGTATGCTACTTCTGCAAATGCCTTTTTAAAAAGGGCAGCACAGTACTGCCCATGTGTTACTCTCTCGTATTTGCTGAGCTGAACTCAGTAATTTATTTGGTACATTGTAGATGTAATCTTACAGAAAAAGTTGAGGTGGCAGTACTTAATCTTTAAACAAGAACTTGACCTATTCAAAGTGTCAAATGCTAGCTAGCACCTAGTGTCTTTGGGAAGCAGAAAAGTTTGTCTTTTTTTTTTCTAATATAACAAGCAGATGCTGAAATAGAAGGCAAAATGTTTTTCCCAGGTTCTTCAGTGAATAGCTCGAGCTGATGTAAATAGAGTAATTCCAAAGCAAAAAAAGAATGAAAATCAGACACTGAACGATTTAAATGAACAGATTTCCATGTGAGTAAAACAGGTATGAGATGAAAATTAGACTTGAAAAATTCTGGGGAGTTGGTTATCCTGCTTCCCTGTTCAAACATGATTTTTTTTTGCATGAAAGGCAAGTCTAGGCTGCCTTTTCCCTCATGCAGCTTTTTCATTATAGAAATGGAGGGGGGGGGGGGGAAAGAATGAATTAACTTGTGATGTACAGCCTGTTGATTTAGGGACTTAACTGGTAAGGTTGCCTGGGAAACAGTCCTGTAGAAGAAAGGCATGATTTTTTTTTTGGCTTTTGTAAGTCAGGGGCAACACCACTGCATTCCGAGGAGTTGCGGTAAGGTAGAACGCTGTGACTCAGTTCTGTTCTTTATCCAACCGGGACACACAGAACAGATTTTTTATACAGGAAAGTCTTTGTTTTTGTTTTTGGTGTTTTGGTTTTTTTTGCTCCGTTTAAAACCAAACTAAACATCAGTTAGGCTTTTTTTTTTTTTTTTTCTTTGTAAACTGCTGCCTGCACGAGAGCCTCATACCACGGAAATAAACCTAAAGCAGCACAGGACAAATCTTTGTGATTTTTAGAGTGTTTGTGAGAAAACAAGCATCCTAAATACAGATGGAGATATCTTTCCACAAACACATCAGCAAGCTTCTGGTTAACCTACTGTTCACTGTAACAAGGAAGGCAAATCTCCTCAGCAGCTCTTTGAAGATGAATTCTTTAATTCTTCATCTTAAAGATGAATTCCTCTTTAAAGAAGAATGTTAACAGAAGGACATTAGCACAAACAAACGTGAACATGCCTTTTGTGTGTTTGTTGTTCTTGCTATTCTCTAAAATACTGGACTTCCCATTTTCTTGCTGTTGGTTATATTTGCTCAGATTCGTACGTGCTGTAAAACCATGCAGTGGTATCAGCACCCTCCAGTCTGTTTTTTAACTAACTTATCGTGCCTTGACTAGACACCACCCGGCTGCTCTCTTTTTTTCAGAGGAGTCGCTTTTGAATTATCTCTTCCCAGACAGTTTCTTACTGACGTCTGATAAACTTTGTTTATCACGGGGAAAAAAAAGCACACACAAAAAAAGCAGATTCATCATGATATTTCCCTTACTTCTGATATTGTTACAACAAATTAATCTGCACTTAAAGTGAGCTTCATAGATCTTCAGAATGTGTTTCTTGGTTTAAAAGCGGGAAAACTGGCTGTGAGAAGGAATTGTATTTTGTCAGCTGTTGGCATCCTGTACAATTTATTTTAGAGTTCTTTGGGGACTAGAAATGTACCTGTTAAGGTGGGCTGGATGCCTATATATCTTTGCTTTGGAATACAAAAGCTAAGTGCTGGGCCATTGTTGAGTTAAGGGGGAGTTGCAGGAATGTCCTCAGCATTGGGCTCCACACACCTTCCTGCAGTGTATAGCCACCTGTTGTAGTGAAGTGTTTAGCGAAAGATGGCTCAGAGCTGTTTCCATTTTTTTCCTCTTTATCAGTCTATCATTCACTTTGTACTTAATGATAGAGAAGAACATTTACAGTTACTTAACTGAAGCTATGTTACTGGTGACAAAACCAAGATTAGTTTAAGTGCTTATATGCTCCTCTTTTATTTGCAAAGATTTCCCTCCTAAGCACTGGAGTTAAACAAAACAAATAAGAAAAAAAAAATAGAATACTTTTATCTCCCACTTCAATTTATTCTTTTGGTTTTGACTGAATGAGAAACAGCTCAGAGGGGAGAAGCTATATGTTTCCTCAGTACCCACAGAAACATGAGCCGCATGGTATTTACAAATGAAAGCCCGATTGCACAGGGGACTAGTTAAACAAAAGGCTAAAGAGCCTCTTCACCTAGGAGCTTAAAGACTAATCGGTGTGTTGAAGGAACCCTCACCACTCCGTCAGGTTTACCCCCAAGTTTTAGTTAATAACATGCTTGGTTCAAGATGTGGTTGTGTGATATATTGGCAAACGGGTAGGCGTGTGATGAAAAATTACTGATGCATAGATAAGTTCGAGCCAAGAAAATGTTGAGAACTACTTGTCTGATGAATGCAAGATGTGGTGAGTGGCTGTAATGAAAAGACAGGTGTAGGACTGGTATGTCCTTACCCATAAGTGCTCTCTGAGCTCTGACGGAGCCTTATTGTACTTGTATGGCAAGCAAGAGCTTTGTGTGTAGGAGATGCATGAAGGAGTTCAGGCCAACAGGACTGTGCTGTTGTCTCAGGGACAAGGCAAACAGCTTCCTGTACATGAATACACACAGATTTGCACAGTACTCTGCTAAAAAAGTGGGTCTTCTTGACTAGTCTTCATGCCTCAGCTTACTCAGTTATTGTGATTTAAATGACCATTTTAGTCGCTGCCTTCTCAATCATCCTCATTTTTTTCCATCTGAGAAAAAGATCAGGTTTGGATGAAAATGTATTGGTATCTTGTGGACTTGCAGCCTTTCTGCAGAAGGAGAATAGGCAAGGAGAATGAAGGCATGGATGGCTGTGGTATTTCAGGAAAGGCATCCCTCCTGGATAGCACCGTCCTGCCAACAGGAAAGTGAACACATGGTGTATGTCTGTCCTTCCTGCAACTGATTTCATCAAGATACGATGCCTGTGCTTATTTTGCACTGGGGATGGTGGGCAGGGAAGTCGATGTTGCCAGAGTGACTTTAGGAAGTAACAGTTTGGATTCCTCCAGGGGAAATCTCCTTGTAAGGAGTATGTTGTATTCCCAGACCTCTCAGTACAAATCCAGCCTTGAATGGAAAGAACAATCAGATAAGCAGTAGAGAAATGAGTCAGCCCTAGAAATGCAGAACAATAGTGTGGATAAATGATGGAGAGAAGACAGCATCTAGAAGTTTTGTAGAAGAAAAACAGTCAGTGTTGAAAACAGCTTGAGTGTTCTTGTACCCGCATCCAAAAACAAGGGAGGAGCTTCCTTGGCCACACTTTTGTGGGGCAGAGGGAATGGGCATGGTCCTGGCAGCAAACAAGGGTGGAAGGGAGGGGCACGGTTGAGGAGGGAATACACAAATTCATGCAGTAGGAAAACACCTATGAGGAAGTTCTGGAGAGGTTTCAATTTTATTAAAAAGTAGGAGGATTTGATTAGAGAAGCTTCTTTTGAAGATGGAATTATTAAGGGAGACAGCTCGTGTATTAAGTAGCACTAAGCAATGAGCTCGGGGTGTTCTGGCAATTACTAAGTGGCAAATACTTGATCTAGCTTTGAACAAAGGCACTATTCGAAGAAAATGTACCAAGGGCAAGGAGCATCATGAGCAGAGAACGTTGGCCACACTTCTCATCAGTCATTAATCTGCTTTCTTTCCCTCCATCCCCCTCCATCCTGTTTTCTTCTGCGCTGCCTTGCTCGGCTCCTGGCCGACTTTGGGAGCCATGCAGTTGCACTGCTGCCCAAGCTGAAGCTTACGTGCCGAGGAAGGGAGTTTCCTAGAATGCTTCAGCTATAAACAGTCCGGCTAAAGAGCATCTGCTACGGCCTGGAACCGCTCCAGAGCAGAGACCCTGAAAAACACTGCCAGCTGGACTGCTAGATAATAGCTGCCTGAGGAGCGGAGCTGTCTGCAAGAGGTCTGAGCAGGACGCAGCTTGGACTTTGAGCCTGAAACCAAGCTGTCTGGCTGCTTCTACCACGCCAATGAAATGAGCTTGCTTGAAGCCTATTGGACATGATGGCATCGGCTGGCCACGGCAGCCTGGCTCGAGCTCACGTTGCTGCCTGGTGACCCGTGCTTGTGACTGCACGCCAAGTGCTGAAAGAGCCGCCTTTGTGCCAGCCCCTTTGTGTTTTCGGTAGCTCAGGTTCCCGCCCTCACAGAGCCCAGAACACCTCACATCCGCGGGGCACCCAGCGCAGGGACCCCCAGTCCTCCGAGCTGCCCCTGCTTCCGGCCGGCGCCAAGCTGCGGAGCCCACCCACCCTCCCGCAGCCGCACTTCTATTGGCTCCCGACAGTGCTCATCGTCCGGAGCGGCCAATCACATCCTCCGCTTCCTTCCCGGCGTCACGGGCGCGCGGACGCCGGGGGTTTATTAGGCGGCCCGGGGGACGCTCGCTTTCCGGCGGCGGGAGGAGGCGGTGGCGGGGCGGAGGGCTGAGGTGCGCTGCTGTGGTGTCGCGGGCGGGCCGCGGCCTGCTGCCGCCCTCCGGGTGAGGCCGCTGGGATCGCGGCCGCTCAGATGATGGAGCCGCGGGGGGAGGCGGGCGGGTAACGGTAGTGAGGTGGGGGCGGCCCGGGGAGAGCCGCCTGCGCCGAGTCCACACTCCCCACACGGCAGTGATGGGGAGCGGGGTCCCTGAGGGGGAGAGGGGCTGTGAGGGAGGCGGCGAGGCGTGGGGTGGGCTGGGGGGGCTGCGCTCTGCTCACTGTCTTTCCTTAGGGGCTCGGAGGCAGCTGCATCGCTACGGGGCGGCTTTGTAAAGGGATCGAGCCAGGTGAGCTTGTCGAGGATGCTAGAGCTGGGCTGGCTGCTCTGCCGAGATGAGAGGACATCCTGAGCATCTGGCTCTACTCTGATGTGCCGAACTGCGTCTCCGTAGTGCTTCTGTGCTGCCTTTGGCACTGGTCTGCTGCCTGCATCCTTCGCTAGGAGTTTCTTTTAGTAGGTTTCTGTGCAGTGGAGCTGCACTAGTTGCACCCCAAACAGCTCTTAGTGAGCAAATGTTGTCGTGGGGCATCAGGGTACAAATAACTTAGCCATGTTGGCTTTGCAGGAGTTGTGCATTTGCATCTTTTTGGGATAGTGAAACAGCTTGGATGTGTAGAAGTGATGTGTGCCCTAACCAAATTATGGTTAGTGTAACTGTACTTGTGGTCTTTCTGTGTGAGCATCTGGCGTTTGTTCCCTTCCTGCAGGTAACTAGCCAAGAGCGCCTGGTGCTCTGTGTGAGAGGAGCAGCTTTCAGGTCTCTGCTGGGATTTGTGTGGGCTGTTCCTTTGCCATAGGAAAGGTGAGTAGGTTTATTTCCGTGTGGTGTTGCTCTGAGGCTTTTCAATTAAATGCTTCTGTAAGTAGCCTCATATTTAAACAGCCTTGTGACTGCCAGTTCCCTCTAAACTTGTTTCAGAGTGGTGGTTCTGCTTAATTCTTTGTACAGCTGAACTGGAGTTTATTGTCCTCAGATGATCTTAGGTTTTAGGCTAAAGTACCCAAATAGGAGCATGTATGACTGGGTTCATCTCTATTGTTGGATCTTGTTTTTTTGCATTGAGTCTTAGGATGGCCTTGTGAATAACTTAATTTGTTCCTGTGGACAATTGTTAGTCTGAACAATGATGTATTTACAGAACTTTGTGGTTGTATTTAATGTAGTAGCTCATAGTAAACACTAATTTAACATTTTTATGTAATAATCAGTGGGGCGTTGAAGAAAGTACTTTTCTTCTGGATAGAAGTGCCAACTGATGCTCCTCTTTGTAAACCTGGTATCTTACAGTGTAGTTCAGCAGTCTGTCTGATGTGATGGATTGGAATGTAACAACTAAATCCTAACAGTTGGATTCTTTGCAGAACCTGCAGCTGATCATTGTGAGTAGTAAGTGGTGTGGTATGAGGGATTTCAGTTGAGATGCTGCTGCTTCTGTGAGGTTATAGAAGACTGTCCCTAGTATTTGCCAATTGTTTGTATGCTGATGTTCTATGAAATGCTGGCAGTCTTCAGAGACTTTGTAAAGCTAAGCTGTGGCAGTGGTCAGAAGTTGCTGCCGAGGGTGCTGTTGTATAGTGTCCTTGTGGGAGTCTTCTGTAACGTGGCTCCTGTTCTGGAGCTGGTTGATTTGTTAAGCCATGGATTGTGGTGTGCAGGGTGGATTCCTGAGCTGTGGAAGCCCCAGGGTGGCACTGAGGCCTGTCAGAAGCTGCCAGCTCTTGTAAGAAGCTGATGAGGCTTGGGTAGCCAACACCGGTCGTAGAGAAGGCAGCTCTGGGAGGTGTTAGTGATGGTGAACAGGGGTGAGAAGGGTGTGGCAATCCCTGCTTGTTTACTGGAGGTTGCATGGCCATAGATGCCTAGATGGGATATTGGGCTCATTTTGAAGGTTGCAACTCCAGCTGGATTGTTTCCTCCACCTACCAAACATGCCTACAAAAGGTGTGCCCAGGTGAAGGATCTAGTGTAGCAGTTAGCTGAGCTGCAGGAGGTGGCAAGAAGGCTGTGTGCTGACAGGGAAGATGAGGAGAGGAGCAGGTGGTTCCATGTGTGATCTGCCATGAACTCTCAGCCAGAAACTTACCCTCAAGACCACAGGGAAGAGAGTGAAGCTGAAAACACAAATAGAAGCAAGGACCAGCTGGAGGAAGAGGCTTTCCCCATTGTGTGAGGTGCCCCTGAACTGCTGGACAGTGCAAGAAGGACCTGTTGTGTCAGGGGAGTAGCAGGTGCTGACTAAGTCAGCTTGGTCTGTTTCTCATGTAGTGAGTTTTCCAAACAGAAGTGTGAGATAGCAGAAGGGGGGCTTATCCTGTGTGAAAAAGAGATGTCTGTTTGCTAACCTGACTTGCTAGGTTTGTTTTATTTTACACCCTGGGGCTCTGATAAACCTGGTCTGCTGGGATCTGATGGGGTTCCTCTGTCAGAGGAGAGGAAGAGCAACTTTGGTTACAGCTTTATCAAGCTGATGGAGAGAGCTTTAAACTCAAGCTGCTGAGGTGGGGGAACTTCAGTCCACTGGGCTGATTGTTTTGATGACAGTGTGGTCAGAGGTCTTCAGGAAAACACCTGAAGAGCAACACAAAGGAATTCCAACTACTTCATCCAACAGAATAGTTTCATTGGGAACCCAGCTGCACGTCTCTGCACAAATCATATAACTTGGGGGGAAAAAAAGAAAGGCAACAAGAGAGATTGGAGATCTTAGGGAAGTCGCCGGTTGTTTGTGAACAAGGACTTGCAGATGATGTGACAGTTAGAGGCTGCCTTGTGTGTAGTGATCCTTGGTGAAGAAAAGTGGTTAGCAGAACTTCTGCACTGAATTTCCAGAGGGCAAACCTCAGCCTGTTTGGAGGCCTGGTTGGCAGAAGTCCCTTGGAAGTGGTTCTGAAAGGTGAAGGAGTTCAGGGAAGCTGGACCTTTTTCAAGAAAAAAATTGTAAAGGTGGAGGAGCAGGCCATCCCACATGCCCTGAAAATCAAGCTGGTGGGAGGGAAATCTGGCCTAGCTGAGTAGAGCTTCTTTGGGAATTTAAGATGGAAAGGTTTATGAACTGTCGAAGAAGGAACTGGAAACATAGGGCTATAGAGCTGTTGTCAAGCTGTGTAGAGATGAAATTGTAAGGGCCAAAGGCCAGCTGGAATTCAGTTTGACTAGTGCAGTTAAAGAGGATTAAGTGATTCTGTAAGTATATCATCAGCAAAAGGAAGATTAAAGAGAATCTTGATTACTTATTGGATGTGAGAGGAAATGTAGTGATGAAATAAAAGGTTGGGATGCTTAATGCCTTTGTTGTTGCAGTATTTTTAAGTAAGGTCAGTTGTTCTCAGGATATCCAGCCCCCTGAGTTGGAATAGTGACAGGGAGTGAAATGAAGCCCCTGTAATCCGATGGGGGTGACCTACTATGACTTCTGAATGTTCTTTGGAGTTGTTGAATGTTTCTGGGACTGGATGGGATTCCAGCTGAAGGAACTGGTGGAGGTGCTTAGCCAAAGTACCTGCAGTAATTTACCATCGGTCCTGCTAGCTGGTGTGGTCCCAGGTGACTGGATGTTAGGAATTGTGGGGAGGAGGGTCCAGGGAACTGTAGGCCTGTCAGTCTGGCCTCAGTACCAGGGAGAGTTATGGAACAGGTCATCTTGAATGCCATCACATGGCATGTGTGTGACAACTCAGTGATCAGAAGCAGTCAGTGTGGATTTAGGAAGAGCAGGTCCTGCCCGATTAACCTGACCGCCTTCCATGACAAGGTGACCTGCTTAGTGGATGAGGGTGGGTGTTTACCTGGATTGTAGTGTAGTGTTGGGCACCATTTGCCACAGTGTTCTGAAGAAAGTGGCTGCTCAGGACAGGTGTGTACAGGTCGCTGGGTGAGGAACTGACTGAATGGCCAGGCCCAAAGAGTGAGAGGAGTTAAATCCAATTGGCAGCTGGTCACTGGTGGTGTTCACCACAGATCAATCTTTGGGCTGGCTTTGTTTAACACTCTTGTCACTGATCAGAATGGGAGGTATTGCAGTCAATATGAAGTTAGACAGGGCTGCTGATCTGGCTTGCAGATGGATCTGTTTAGGCTGGATAAAAGGACTGCGTGCAAGCGTGTGAAATTGAACAAGAGTAAGTGCTGGGTCCTGCGTGGGTCATAACTCCCTGCAGTGGTGTACACTAGGGGAAGGCAGGTGGAAAGCTGTCCCCAGCAAATGACCTGGGGGTGCTGGTTGACAGCCAATGGAACATGAGCCAGTGGTGTGTCTGAGAAGGCTGATTATATCCTGGCTTGCATCAGAAATAGTGTGGCCAGCAGGACAGGGCCAGTGATTATTTTTCACTTGTGTGAGCACACATCGAAGTGTTCCGTTCTGTGTTCCTCACCATTTCTCTCTGCTCCTGGGAGAAAGAAGAGCAGGAGGGATTAGAAAAGGTGAGGTGGCTCAGTGAGATCTATTCCAAGGCGATGTACATATCTAGGGTTGCCCTGATCCAGGTGTACCACCTTGCACTTGGCTTTGAGCCTCATCAGGTTTACATGAGCCCACTTCTCAATGGTGTCCGTTTTGTTGCATCAGCTGCACCACTCAGCTTGATGTGGTCTGCAAACTTGCTGAGGGTGCACTTGATCTCGCTGTCTAGGTCTTTGATAAAGGCGATAAAGAGCATCGGTCTCATGACTGTTCCCTGGGGGACACCACGCGTCACCTGCCTCCACCTGGACTTAGAGATGCTGACCACAATCTTCTGGCTGTGACCATCCGACCAATTCCTTACCCACTGAGTAGTCCACACTTCATCTCTCTCCAGTTTAGAGATAAGGATGTGGTGTGGAACCATATCAAAGGCTTTGCAGAAATCCAGGTAGATAACATCAGTTGCTCTTCCTTTGTCCACTGCTGCCTCTCCATTGTAGGCTACCAGCTTGGTGAGGCATGGTCTGCCCTTAGTGAAGCTGTGCTTGCTGTCTCAGATCACCTCATCTTGCATGTGCTTTAACATAGCTTCCAGGAGGATCCTCCCCAGGCACACAGGTGGAATGTGTACTCCTGAAATGTCTATACTTTTAAATGTCTGTTTTGTGAAAATGAATGCTGAAGTCGTGGTGAGTGCTCCCCAAGTGTGTGGGTCTAACCCATATTGCAGATCTCATATTTAGGGGGACCAAATTTGAGACACTTGGAGTGAGATTGAAGCATCTCCAACTGATTTCAGATCACGGAAGCTCTCTTAAACACTTAATTTCTCAAAATATTAAGTCCTTTGTTCAGAAGTCAGTCCTCAGACTGGTTTTGAGAGTAAACTCTTAAAGGTTGGAAAAGACCACTAGGATCATCATCTAGTCCAACAGTCTAATCTCGTACCCAATGCAGTCTTCCAGTGAGGGCAAAGCTGTATTTTTTCTCCTCTTTCTCTGTTCTTTCCTATATATTCTGATGTATCTTGAGTCAGAGTGATCAGATGGTGCTTTGAGAACTGTAGAGCTGTCAGGTGGACCTGTCAGATGTCTCACAGTTGACTAGAATATGTTTGGCTGCACTGGAATAGCTGGAGTGTTTAGTTCCATGCATGCTGGGGGCAACACAAAGTTCATTTTCCTTCAACTGGAGAAGACAGACCCTGTCTAAACTTAATGCGTAGCTGTATTTTAATGAGTTCAGAAAATATTTCATTCGTAGCCGTAGCAAAAGTGAAAACAGTCCTAGTGTGTAAGAGCAGAAAGGGGAAATGACTTTGAAGTCAGGCAGGGGGATGAAATAATGTGTAAGATCAGTTCTTAATTCTTTGAAATGAGACTCGGTAGCTGTGCAGTGCATCTCAGAATTGATTTCGTCATGTAAGTGTGGTTGCCTGAAGAGGAAGGAAAAAGATTGATATGAGGAGTAAGGGGAGGGTGTGAGGAAACAAGTTATAAAGAGCATCATTATGGACAAGTTTTGTTTGAGAAAACTAATAAAGTTCTGTTTATTGCAAGTCCTGGCTCTGTGGTGGGCCTTTCTGATTGCTCTGGCACAGACTCAGGCCATCAGAGGTGGTGTGGCCTGGGCATCTCTTAAAAGCCTGTGGGCTCCATCTCTTAATACTGTAATGGGTTACCTCTAAGAGTGAGGACTTTGTTGATTGGGAGCCACTGATGCTGAATGAGGTTCTACTTAAGTGTTTAAAGGAGATCTGTAGGCAGGAATAGCTTGCCTGAATTAGGGTTGGGCTGGATGATCTCCAGAGGTCCCTTCCAACCACTAGGGTTCTGTAATTCAGTGCAGTCTACTGCTAATTAGTTGGTTAGGTGGGCTCATCCAAACGAACTAGGTGGAGAATGGTGTTTCCCATATGTTTGAGGGTAGGAAGGAATTCTAATCCAGGAGACCTCACAGGTGAAAACATACTCAGCAGACTCGTGCTTCAGCTGTTTTGATCCTTATTGTTGTCTGCTCTTTGCTGTTGTAATGCATTACAAGTAGTAATGTATGTGGGTTGTTTGTGTGTCTCCTTTATGCCCAGATGCCTCATTGTTAGATGCCAGACCAGTCGTCTGTGCCAAGCTGCAACGAAAATGACTAAGTACAAGCTTGTTCTCCTGAGGCACGGGGAGGGAGCCTGGAACAAGGAGAATCGCTTCTGCAGCTGGGTGGACCAGAAGCTGAGCAGTGATGGAATAAAGGAAGCTCAAAACTGTGGCAGACAACTTAAAGCTCTGGGCTTTGAGTTTGACCTCGTCTTCACCTCTGTACTCAGGCGCTCCATCCAGACTGCGTGGCTGATCCTGGAAGAGATGGACCAGGAATGGGTCCCCATTCAGAGTTCTTGGAGACTGAATGAACGCCACTATGGTGCGTTGATCGGTCTCAACAGAGCAGAAATGGCCCTGAATCATGGAGAAGAGCAAGTGAAAATATGGAGGAGAAGCTATGATGTTACCCCACCTCCCATAACCGAATCACATCCCTACTATGCAGAGATATACAATGACCGTCGATACAAATGCAGTGATGTCTCTCAGGATAACCTTCCAAAGGCAGAAAGTCTAAAAGATGTGCTTGATAGACTCCTTCCCTACTGGAATGAAAAGATAGTGCCAGAACTCAAAAGTGGTAAAATGATCCTTATATCTGCTCATGGCAACAGCAGCAGGGCACTGCTCAAGCATTTGGAAGGTAAGGCTCTTCTTTCCTTCTTACACACCTGTGTGAAGTTTTGTGTCTTGCTCTGTAGCATGTGTTGCTCATCTGGACAATGTAATAGTCTGTGGCCTAAGAAGAGAGAGATGTTGGCCTACTGGAGCAGAAATCAAACTGTGGGGTAAGAGGGATGAGGAACAACTGAAGCTCTTTCACTGTTTGCTTTTTTTGCATTTACTCAGCTGCTCTGTCAGAAGAGTTGAATCTGTTCATTAAACAAGCATTGCTGCAGTGCTGTGGAAGAATAAACTGTCCTGGGTTGTGGGAGACATTTGTTGGATTTAGTGACTACATCTGTACAAGAGCAACCTGTTAGAGCTGCAAGACTGGGCTATGCCCATTCAGTTCTCCCTGGCTGTAATCCTTTGTGTACCTCTGACTCTGCCACGCACATTTTGCATTCAGGCATGCTGGAACAGTCAGTGCAGCTGATGCTTTAGTAGGATTCAAAAGCCCAGAGAACGAGCACACCTAAGTGGTTTCTGGAACCGCAGAGGCAGTGGCTCTGGGGTGCAAATTGCTTGGATGCAGGAGGAGGGTTGGTTCAGCCAGTTCTAATGATGCTCAGTGTGACTGTAAATAAACAACCTGAATAAAGCAGAATTCTTGCTATGCTATACCTTGTTCTTCCCATGGAATAATTGTGTGAAGAACCCTTGGCAGGGGATCTAGGAATGTCTGTCAGCCACCACAATTGCAAGAGATGCATTGGCTCTTCTGTGCACTAAGCAGTGGGGTCTGGATCATTGCGGAGCTGTCCTGAAGGGTGGCATGATCAAACCTTTGATATCTGATATTACAACCTGTGTTTTTTTTTCCCCTGCACTCCAACATATATCTATCTGGATAGAAGTGCCTTCTCCATAGTGGTGACTTTCTCCTTTTCTCTTCTGAAAGACTGCAAGCTGCTCTGGAACTGGACCTGATCTGAGAGTGCTTGAAGCTTGCTAGCCTGCTGTTACCGTAGCACTCACTGTGAAGTTAGCTTTATTTTGTGTGAATTTCCTATGTGCTATACTTGGGGGTAGCATCTAGGCTCCTGTATCCTGCAGGAACTATGGTATTTCCAGCAGTGAGAAAATGGGCTTCCAATACCTCAAGCATCATTCCTAAAGAGTGATTGGTTGTCTTACTACTAAGTTAATAATTGAAGCTGTAGCTCAGTTTTCAAATGGCACTAAATATTAATAGTTTTCATTCAACTTGATCTGATGAAGTAGCTGCAGTTTTGGAATGACTTTTCTCAAATATGTCTCAGGTTGTCCTTGAAGTTCCTGTTTCAGAGGCTCTTCTTTTGAAGCAGGCCTGCAGTTCTCTGAATCTGAATGTTCTCCTTGTCGTTAACTGGTAAAAAGAGCTTGAATTATGGTGGTTTTCCACTCACACACAAAAAAAAGAGAGCAGTAGAATGTCAGGCTAACAAGGGTTTGATTGTAGGTTTGGATTTTGTTTTTCTCAGTGTTCAGAGTAGACCTCAAAAGGATAAATGTAGGATCTGTCTGGAGGATGTCACAGTTACTGTGAGATGGTTTAGAAGTGAAACTGCAGTAGCCTTGCTGAAAACAGCATTTAACCCAAACTGGATGGTACTGTTCTGTGTGCTCAGATGAGAAGCAACAGTTGCTGAGAGCTTGCTCTTTGTTCCCTCTGAGCTGAGTAGACTTTTCAGAGCACTTTGCTTTAACTCTAGGTGATCTATGTAGTGCTAGAGATCACTGGCACAATTAAAAGCTGACAGAGTGAGAGATGGCTTTCACTTCATGCTGTCAGGGATGGAAAGGTTCTCTAAAACCCATGTTCTTCCTGTAATGTAGCTGTGTATTTGCTTGTGGAAGGGTTGTTAGATCTCAGTTTTCATTCTGACACTACTGGTGTTGACTGACCTGTAACTCATGTCTGTCACACAGTGCATTTTGCTTTCATGGCATACCATATCTTTGTGCTGAAACAGCACTTGCAAGAAGTTAACCTAACAACACACATTAACTTCACTCTGAATGCCTAGACTTTCTATTGGCTGTGAAAATACTAGTTGCTAGAATCTACTCCATGGGCAGTATAAGACTCTTGGATGTAGAGTCTGTGTACAGCTGATTCTTTCCAGTTATGTTGATAGTTTGGAGACCCTCTTAGCTGACTCTGCTTGTGAAGACAGCAGTAGTGTAATAGCTGTGTCCACTTTGCCTTGTTGGAGACCACATACAATGGGTGCTTGGCAAAATGCTGTGCTGTCTTTTGGCTCAGTTTTTCTTCCCTCCTGACTGTTTGTCTCTGGGGTTGGGATTAAGTAGCTAAGGATGAGGTCTTGAAGAAGGCCTTGTAGCGTTCCCTGCCAGCTGAAATGGTGTCATCTCTTGGGTGTCACATGGTGGTTACTGAGCCTTATCATGCAATTATTCAAGAAAAAAAGTTGCTTATCTGAGGAAAGATATGGGTGTCCCACACCTTGAGCTTAGCTGCTTAGGGTTACAGGTGGGACAGTTTGTGACTGGTGCTTGTAGGCAGGATGGTGAATGGGAGGATGAGCAGGGAGAGCTGTGCTCTCAAGGGTTTTCCTTTTTTACCCTAATGTAGATCCATTAGTTTAAGTGCACTGCTGGAGCTGGGCATTCTGATTCCTGGGGCAGCCTTAAGTCCTCCTGAGGGCTACCTAATAAGATCACTTTGCTGATACTTGCAGACTGGCATTCTGAAGGAAATGCTACTGAAGTAATTGTGGTACCCAAGGGCCGTTAAGAGAAATCACCTTGATGACCTTTCAGCTCTGCTGAAAGGTGTGCTTACTGTCCTCTAACTCATCTTTCTCTGTTCTGTTTCTGCTGCTTTTTCTTTTGAGCAGATTTCACCTCTACACTGGGAAAAGTGTAGGTGACAGCTAAGGCTGATAGTAGCAGATCTGATGTCTCTTTCAGCCTATTAAATCTTCAGGAGTTTGTGGCATGCTGTGATTTCTTGGCTGCATCAGAGTAGATTCATGGTTTGTTTTCCTATGTGATCTCATTTGGGAGTGACCTCAGTAATGACCACTGTAAAATTCAGGTCGTGATCAAGATCAGTTTATGTAATGACACAGGAAGAAAGCTTGGCAGGCATAAGGGTGAAACAGATGTGGATAATATGCTGTAGCTGTGAGAGTAGCCCTCCTGTCTTCCTTCTTTCCTTCAAATCTGCACAGTGACATTAAATGCTGTAGAATTCAAGAGCTAAATTATAATACTTTACCTACTCCTATGCTACTGAAGCTTGTCCTCTGCCAGCTTTCGAGCAGCTGGTATCCCTTGAAGGAGGGCAGAATCTGGTCCTGGGTATTTAACAGACTGTAGCATCAGTATTTTCATTAAGTTTGTGAGAGGGATGCAAGCAACTGATTTGGATCCTAACTGAGGAGCAGCAGTTCTAGAGTGAGCTTTTTGTGGATGAATTTTTTTGTGTTCTGCCAGGTGGATCATGTGGCTTCCAGTGTAGCTGACATGCAAGGGAGGTGGGTTGTAGCTATTCTCAATTCATGGGGTTCATGTTCATGGGGTGGTTGAACTTGGCATGGCCCTCTGGGTCCATCTGGTCCAAGTCCTGCTCAGATGGGGACACCCAGAGCCCAGGTTCAGGTGGCCTTTGAGGATCTCTAAGGGGGAGACTATACAGCATCTCTGGGCCTGGTGTTCATGGGGATCCTACTCTCTGCTCCAGTTTGTACCCACCGCATCTTGTCCTGGGACTGAATGTCACTGAAGGGAGCCTGGCTCTTGTCTTTGGCACCTTCCCTTCACGTGTTCATGGACACTAAGATCCTCTGAGCCTTCTATTCTCCAGACTACATAGTCCCTGCTCTTTCCTCCTTTCATTAGGGGAGAGAGAAAATGCTTTAGGACCTTAACCATCTTTGCAGTCCTTTGCTGGATTCTTTCCAATATATGTCCTTGTCTCTTATACCAGGTAACCTAGCAACAGATGCAAGATTCTAGGTGAAGCCTCACCAGCTGAGTAGAGGGGAAGGATCACCTGCCTTGACCTGCTGGCAGTGCTTTCCCTAATAGAGTCCAGGATACCGTTAGCCTTCTTATCAGCAAGGGCACGTTGCTGGCATGTCAGCCATTCCTCACAGTTTCCTCACTTTCAAGGCTAGTGAGGCTATGCTCTGCCCCATCATCTAGATCACTAACGTTAGACAGGTATATCCCAGCTCTTGGGATATACTGCTTATTGCTGGCCTTCAGTTTGTCCTTAGTCCATTGATTGCCACCATCAAAGCTCAGCCATGCAGCCAATTTTTCGATCAAGAGTTTCATTGAGCTCTTCAAGATGTGGTTGTTATTGTGTTCTTCAGACCACAAGAACAGAAGGAAAACTTAAGAACAGGTGAGAGGGGGAGAGAAGCTCAACCAACTCTTGCGAGCATTGGCTTTATGTGCTCATAATTAAGCCAAATAGGGTTTGCCTGTTTAGGACTTTCCAGAGTATTTCAAAGCATTTAATGAGCTACCAGATGGAAGTGAATTTTTCAAGCTTGTAGAGTGCTGTGGAGAAATCTACTTTGTAGTGGATCTGTTAAGTTAATCCTGAAGGATTGTCTACCAGTGAAAGTCTCCCCATTGTGTATTTCACACCTTAAAAGAAAAAAGCCTGTGTTTGATCATCCAGTTCAATTTTAAATGAAGTATAAGTGAGCTGGAAAAGAATTCTGAACGTGACTTTGAAAGCACTTTCTCTAAGTTCTCTGAGGTCCTCCTAATGATTGTGTACCTAATTGCTTCCTTCTCCACAGCTGCTATTAAGGAACTGTGTTTGAGAGGAAGTCAAGAGATAACATGGGAAGTATCAGCTTGAAGAATGTGGTTGACTGAAGGAGGGCACCCTCAATGGTTTGGTAGTGTGTGTGTTCTCATAGTTTTAAGTAGGCAGGACCTCAGTTTTAAACCTTCTTGGGCACAGACTGCAACAACCTAGTACCCTTCTTCCCTCAGGAGATGTAACGTGGTTGTGACACAGTGCAGGTCAGGTGAAGTGCAAGAAAAGGTCACTGTGCTATAGTTACAGCGCATGAAGTAACCAGATAGCAGTTTAGCTTGCTCTTGGAATGACCACAGTGGTAAGAAGTGATTTCTTTACTGTCTTCCTAGCCTGTTAGGGAGTATTCTCTGGGCATTTTTCCTGCAACTGAAGAGTGTGTGGGGCAATGCTGATCAACATATGCTTTTCTGAAGAAGAGCACTATACAGATACTGTAATAATGCTGAAATAAAGAATCAATATGGCCCTGCTACTTTAGGGTTTTCATCTGTCTCCAGCCTACAGTTTTTACCTTCTGGCTGTGGGGCAGCACTTCCTTGTAATGCAAAATCCTCATGAGAAAGCTAAGTCCTTGCTGCAACTTGTTTATCCTGGACTATGCTGCTTCTGTTGTGTACATCAACACTAGTTGACATTGGTGTGGTCACTGCCTTCTGTAGAAAGGATAAAACATTTCTGAAACCATGTAGCAACAACTACTTCTTTAATCCAGCTATAGAGCAAGCCTTTAAATATCCTGCCTGCTGACCACATTCTGTGGTTTGCCTAAGTTCCCTGGCGTGACTTCATCTGTTTTGTTTAAATCTGTATGGTTTAGTCTGGGAGGCTGAATTTGAGAGGTAAGCAGAACACTTCCTGGGGCCGGATTCCCTGTGGGTACGTGGTGACATTTGCATGTTAAAATCTGTGTTTAAGAATCCTGGAAATAAGAACTCGGACAGCTTGGCTGCTTGTTCTGCAAACTGAAGTTCTTGAGAAAAATGCTTGTGCCATGGTGAATGGACTGTTTTTTCCCCCATTGACTTCTGTGTAGCTCTAAAACTTGAGAGGCTCCTTAAGTGCTTTTATGTAGATCCACGATTCTACTCATAGATGAATAATTTACCCTTCTGTATATAGATTAGACTGACAGAGTATGTGACTTTTTTTTTGTACTGATAGCTCAGTAATAAATGTCTTGCAAGGGTTTATCTGTTTTTCTTACTCTTTTCTTGCTCCTTTCTGAAACAAAGTGCTGATTTATAGCTGAACTGAGTACTCAGTCCAACCAAAACAGTAATAGATCACTACAAGAGTTCAGTGCTTGTGTAGTCTCATAGCAACAGCGTAAAATTGTTACCTCATGATTACTTTTGTTTTTTGACCTGATGTCACTGTGGCTGAGTGGCCAAACTTTGTTTTAATATGTATGTGTTGGCTCTGCTTTTTCTCCTTGATGTGAAAATCACTGGTAAGTTTACACTCATGTTTGGAGTGCCACCTGTTTTGTCAGCTGGCTTGAAAAAATTCTGTTTTTCAGTCTAGTTCACATGGTGTTGATGTTTTGAAGCTTGATAGTGCACTTTTTCTTAGTGTGAGCTACTTGAAGCTGCTCTACTTCACAGCAGTAGACTTTCACTCTTTAATTGGTGCTTCTTAACTACATGTATTTTGACTTTTTGTAGAAACTTTTCTTAAATTTTTGTCCTCAAAGTTCGGTTGGCTGTTTTTAGGAATTTGGTGGGCGTCATGTAAACATAGCCAGAAATAATGCTGAGCTTAGGACCCCAGGGTACTTCAAGCAGGTAGAATTTTCTCCATAGGTACACCTTAGAAAATGCTGAAAAACAGCCCGAGTTGTATAAACTGACTTTTTTTTTCTGCTTCCCATTTTCCTCAATTGAATGTAGGAATTAGTATCCTGTATGTAATTCTGGGGCTAGCACTGAAGGTGGGATGCCATAAAACTTTTAGAAATAGACTGTGGGAAACACTGTTCTTTACCTGCTTACAAGTACCTTAAAAATTAATAGCTACCAGATGTTGCACTAAAAAAGCTCGAGAGAAAATTTAACTGAAGTATCCTGTATCTTTGAAGAGGGTGTTGGTATTGGTTGCTTATCTGAAACCTTTTTATGTTGGGATAACACATGTTGACTCTGCTTCTCTTGTATGTTGTGTGTATGATTTGGGAAGATATAGAAAACCTATGTCTAAAGTGTCTTATGTTTATGGAGAAGTATGCTCTCCATGGCAATTCTTCCCTCTTCAGTTCATGTGTTTGCCAAGAATGAAGAAATTGTCTTCAGGTAGTTGGAAGTTCCCTCCTGTATGGGAACTGTATGGGTCTGAACCACTGATTGATCACCTGAGGTGAGCACTGAGCCAGCTGCAGGAGCTCAGGTGAAGGCAATGCACTGTGTGACCAGAAGGGTTGGAGTCTGGCTCCACCTCTCCTAGACCCCATTTAAGGGCTGACCACCACTGGGGAAGGATCTCTTGTTGGAGATTGCTCCTTTGGAGTTTTTCCACTGCAAGCCTAGCATACGAGTGAGCATTCCATTGAATAGCTGCTATTGCTGATGGAGGCTGGAAGTGTGTTCTTAACTGCTTTAAGATTGTGTAAACTCAGAAATGAGGCTGAGCAGATAAGCAATTAGGAAGTTGTTCATTAGGTGTAACTCTGGGTTTTTGTCTTTGGCAGGCATCTCCGACAAGGACATCATCAACGTTACTCTCCCCACTGGTGTGCCCGTACTTCTTGAACTTGATGAGAATCTGCGTCCTCTGGGCCCTCACCAGTTTCTGGGTGATCAGGAAGCCATCCAAGCTGCCATCAAGAAAGTGGAAGATCAAGGGAAAGTAAAAGCTGCTGAGAAGTAAAATCCCACTGACTAACAAAGTTACTCTCAAAGTGTGTGGTAGTTAAGTGATTTTATTTATGACTGCTAGGTTGCACTGTGTGAAAATCTCAATTTCAAGCACTAAGTAATTAGAAGGGAAAGTTGTTGAGTCTGTTTGGCAGATGAACCCTCTGCCTTTCGAAAACTGGAATTCAAATCTCAGCGTGAGATCATGGATACTGAAAAAGGAAATAGTAACATCATTCAGGTAATGGGAACTTGCAGAGCTGTTTCACTCAGATCTAGGTTTGAGGTTGGTGCAGGGTGGTTATTGCCATCTCCCAGCTGCTAGACCTGATCTGTTAGTGGGAAAAGCACTGTACAGCACCATCTTACTGGACTATGAAGTCCAGGTTGTTACAGGTACCAATACTGTTTTTCACTTACAGAATGACATTTTTCTATCAGTTGCTGTGCCAACTTTTTTCTGGATGATTTCCTTCAGTCTTTCCAAACACTTTCTACTATATGCTCTTTTGTCTCTTATTAAAGGTTCCCCAAGGCTAGTTCATGGTCCAGAGGTGAATTACAGAGATGCTTGGACTTGTTAGAGCTGCTGCAATCTCTTATTACACTTATTACATTATCATTCAGTTTTTAGGGAATCTAGAAAGTATCCATCTTCACCATCTTTGCAAAACAGTGCACAACTGTTTGGTTGGTTTGCAGTAATGGCATTTAACTCTGACTTTAGCTGCAAACTAGGCATGTTTTCCTGGTAGGTATTTCAGTTATAACTTAGCCCTGGTGAGCAAGCTAAACAGTTCTGGAACATATGTAACTAGAGGTTTGATAAACTTGCTGGAGTCGTTCCTTTTGACCTCAGTGAAACTGGAAGTATGGAGCATCTCAGCTTTTGAGTTGCAAAGAACAGATGAATTTGTTCTACAGTGATACTGCTGTGACACTGTTGGTAGATCTCTCTGTCAGGCAGAAATGCTGCACAGGGCATGTAAGCTGTATTAGGAAATGCAGCTCATGTAGCCATCAAGTTTAGCAGTGAGGGATATTCTACAGTGTCTGGAAGTGTTCAGTAAAGCCGTCCTCAGTCATAGCTTGATTCCTGTCGAGTGTGACCCTAGTGCTTTGGTACTAAGCTTGAGCTGTGGATATACTCTAGTGTTCTGGCATCAAGGTAGTCCCAAATTCACTTGCAAGTTTGAAGCCATTGTTACTTAAATTTAAATCTGGCACAGTGAGTCAACATTTGACCTCAGTTACCAGCATCAGTGGCACTGGTGTATGCAGTATTAGAGCTGAATGTGTTTTCATCACGGCCCAGCTGCAAATCTCAAGAAGCTAATAAGTTTCCTTGATATGATGGTATAAATTTCTAAAATCCTTAGAGTAACTCCTTTTTGCAGTGAGCAGCTTGGTAGCTAACATAAGTGTGAAGGTTGAGGAGAGCAGTGTGACAATTTGTGCTTCTGACAGAAACTGGAGGGAGCCTTTCCAGGTCAGATACCAGCTCATGTTAATGTGACAGGAACTCCTTGAGAGACTTCTTTTTTTAGATGGTACTTTCTCTTATGTGAACAGTGCTTGGGCTTTTCTTGGGTTTTGTTTTAGCAGCCCTTGCAATAGGAACAAAGTTACTTGTTTGTTTTCCTCAAGCATAATGCTGGTAGTAAACATAAAGCTGATAGGTTTTTTCTTCCTTTGTACAAGCCAGGATATTCATCTCTTTTTCTCTGAAACCCTGTTAGCAGCTTTCCTGTTATATTTGTGACACTGCTTGACTTCATGGGTTTTTAGCTTTCTGTGTGTAGTGACTCAGTCTTAGTTGATATTTGGAGTTAAGGAGTTGCAGTGTTGATGGCAGAACATACTTGTCAATGCAATGAGGGAGGACTGCTGGCACCGAAGTGATTAGATTTCTCATTAAGCATTCAGTTATGTTCATTACCAAGTAAAGATTTACTTCAGATTTAATAGCAAGACAAGCCTGGCCACATGTCATCAGTGGGAGCAGTATGTGTTGGGATGTGGGCTTAGAGGCTGTGATCACGTGCCCATATTCTCTTGTTGTTGTGGTATTGTAATGTTGGGCTTCTTGAGGACTTGAGATGTGGGTGGAGTCCATGTAGAAACAAATCCAGCTGAACTGGGAGATGCTCTCACAGAAGATCGCTGCTGTCCAATCTTTTCTGGGGTTGCAGTAGGGAATGGGAAGGTGAATAAATGTAAAGAGTATTCATATTTCTTTCAACAGCTGAAGTGATGCAATTGACTGAAAATAGCCTTTCTGAGCTCAGAAAAGAGCAATGCTTTCAGGTGGCATTGTTTCTACAGTGCTTCTTGAGGCAGGAATGGTGCTATGGTGCCCTGAGAGGCTGGACTTCATTTTCCATGACTGTGACTCCAAAGATGACGGGATTTTGTATGCACATCTGGCAGCAGTACCACCTCACAGAAGTATTGGATGGAACCAGCTGGAAGTTTCATTCGTCTTGAATTCTTTCCTCTTCAAGATGAATTTTAACATCTTGCACTACTTGTTTCTAAATATCCTTGTAACCATGTATTTTATGAATCAAATTTATATTGAAAATAAACAAGCTTTCAGCAGTCACACGAGGAAGAATGCCTGGACTTCAGGCATAGCTACGTTAGAAGAAAAGAGAATCTTACTGGTGACTTTATAAATCAGTGGTTGGAAAACATTTTTCTCCATATTTGAATATGCATCAGTGCTGCAGAGTCTTGTAAGGGTAATGAGTGTCTCTACCATTGATGTCATGGGGTTGGTTGATTTGGATTTTCTTACACATTTTAACTTGTGGTTCAGTAGCAAGTAGCTCTAGAATTCTCTTAAAAACCTTTTGTAAATATGGTGGAACTGACAGGTTCTTTATAACTCAATAAATGCACCTGGAATAGAACTTAACATAGCCTCAGTCTTTCTTCCTTCTGCTGCCTTCCACTTTGCTCCCTCTCTAGGTCTGATAGGTAAATAAAGCTGTGACCTTCAGTGTTCTAGAGCTCATATCAAGCAGTCCTTGATCACATATCATGCAGTCAGTTGGTTAAAAATAGAGCAAATACTGCCTCATCTTTACATGCAGAGGAATTGGGCTCAAAAAGAACACATACCTGCTTGAAATAAAGCCATTTACTTAGGGACAGCAAATGAAATGCACTCAGTTTCAGAACATGAGCTAAACAAATGTTCATAGTTGTACTTTTTTTTTTTTTTTTGGTAATAAGTATTTGTGTTTAAAATTGTGGCTTCTGAACATGAGGCCAGCTCCTTAACTCCCAGGGGCTCTGGTGTCCAACCTGCTGGGGGCTGCTTCTTACTGTTGATCTTAGTATGGTGATCTTAGTATGGCTTAGTATGGAGGACTTAAGATGATGTGATGAGAGGCATGTGATGAGGTGGGATGTTTAGGTAGAAGTGGAGAAGATGCAACTGCATAGCTGAAAGAGAAAGCATACTGAAGGAGCACCTTTATTGAATATTGAAGCTGCTCTTCTGATGGTATTGAATCTTTTCTGCTATTTAGTGTTTTTTTTTTTTAGTTACTCTGGAAGTGCTGTCAGTTAATTGAAGGTATATTTGCACTCCCTTGACTCCCCTAGAAGTCAGCGTTTGTAGTTTGCTCTGCCTTGCTTAAGATTTGTCGTAATTATACCACAAACTCTTATGGCCACATCTACTATTACCTGTATTGGGAAAAGCCTGTGTAGAATGGTTTAAGTCCTACTTTTCTTTTTGCTCAGAAATTAGAGCGCAAGGGAGTTGTGGTCAGCTTGGAGTCTGCATAAAGTGAAGAGGCAGTGTTCAGTCACGTTTCCAAAACCTGCACTGCTTGACAATGATGGAAGCTAAATGCCAAAGCAGCTCTGCCTCCTCAGGTTGTTGGCCATCTTGTTTTGGAGTTGGCAGTTCACAAAGTTAGCAGTGTGTGGCTGTTGCCATGTTTGTTGGATACAGTCTTTCCTCAGCCTTAAATTCTTGACAGCAGTGAATAAAGAAGGCATGGTTGTGATGCTGGTGCTCAAAAAACCCCTGAGCTGTAGTGAAAACAAATTCAAGTGAGGACTGCAGAGGTTTGGAGAGGAGCTGGCCTTCCTGTTATCTGTGCAAAATGGGCCTGCTGCCTTTTCCTTCTGTTGTGGTGGCCAGAAGTTCTAGGGCTGAATACAAAAGGGAATTTGCCTTTAACTTCACGTGGCATAGAACTTCATTCTCCTTTGGGTAGGCTGGCAGTGATGGGAATGAGGTGATTCTCTCTCCTACTGCATTACTAGCCATCCCCTGGGTCTTGCTGGGGAAGAATTTAGCAATCCTGTCGTGCCCTCACTCCTTAGAAGGAAGAGGCCCTGTTCTTGCTCTTCAAATTACGCTGACAGAGCAGGGGAGGGCAGCAGACACCAGGCTGTGGATATCACTGTGGTGAAAAGTCAAGCTTAGTGCAAGAAAGTAGCCTGAAGTTCTCAGGATGCTTTCCTGAGATGTTACCTTGGAAATTTCTGCTTGCCTGACAGGTGTTTGTCAGGCTCTGCTCACTGTTGTGTGCTGTAGCTCAAACTGAGCTAGTTCCATAGCTCAGCAAGCACAAAGGTGCACAAACTACCCCTAAAGGCAAAGTGCCTGCTCTTCGATTGCATAGATGGATGTGCAGAAATGCAAGTGGACAACAGATGGAGCACGTGCATTGTGTTAAGAGCATGTAAGAAAGCAGGAGCAATTTTTACACTCCACTGTGCTTGCAGGAGGGAGCAAGGCATGTTCAGTCCCTCTTGAAAGGCAGTGTATTCTAGCTATGCCAGCCTGGCCCTGTAGCGTTACAGATGGAGCAGGGGTGGCTTAGTTCAAGTGTGGAATAAACTACAGCCATCGTCTAGGTTGCTTGTAGGAACTGATGATTAGTCTGGCTCTCTTCTCGCATCAGTAGCTTGCCTGGACTCGGGAAATCAAGAGGAGCAAGGCTAGGCTGTTTGTAGGCACCTAGAGCCTGAAACCACAGTCCCAGTCAGTGACCACATGTTAATATCTCTGCGTGTGTCACGAGAGGCAGTGGGAAGTTGATGTTGGATGAGAAGGGGATGGATTTCTCATGCTTAGAAAAGAATAGTTTGCTTTTTTATGCACAAATAAACTCCAAATTTAATAAGCTTTTGTAGCAACTAATACTTAATTTTTCTTAGGCAGTAACAAAGCAAACTTTCACAGGTTTAATTTCCCTCGGTGAAAACCTTAGATGTACTGACGTGAGAAGTCTTTTAGTACTGGAAATCTTGTTCTGTTCTTCCTTTTCCATGTGGATGGCTCAAGTGGTTTCTCCAGCAAGCAGCTAGGAATACCTTCTGTGAGCTGTAAATCCTTTATACAAGCTGCTGACAAGAAGTTTCTGAGAAGATCTGAGTATTTATAACCTTATCCCTCTATTGCAGATAGCTGAAGTACCTACACAGAGTGATAATTAGTAATATAAGATCACATTCCTCTTTGTTAAGAACTGCATGCTTTTTCTTGCAGGTAGGTTTTGTTTGTCTTTTTAGTCCTTCTGTAATTGTGATACTCCCTGATTCCAGAATGGGCTTGATCACAATTCAATTACAGGTTAGCATACGGAGTAGGTAAAAGACTTCTATTAATGTTTAATAGCATACCCTGGCAATACCAGTGGCAAGCACAGGCAAATAATGATTACAGAAATGTAGGACTATTTGTATGCATATATAAATCAGTGGATAAGTTGGTTTTTTGGATGTTTTACTAAACTTTCTATTTTAAGTGTAATTCATATTATCAGTCATGTGCTTTGTTCATGTCACATTGTTAAGCAGGTTAAATGTTAGTGCAAATGATTCATTAGGAGACTCTGCTAGGTGTTTTGATATTTAAAGTCACAAATTGTACATGCATCTTCACCGTACGTACCTCGTCACGGGCAAGTCACTTACATCTTCCATCTGTGAACGTGGGGCAGTCAGAACTTGCTGCCTTACGTGACTGCTCTGCTTTCATTTGGAGTCGAGATTCTGCAGTATGTGATAAGGGAACTTGTTTGGTAGGATGTGGAAGTTCCAGCTTGGGATTTGCTTCAGCACTTTGGCTCTTGTTTCAATGCCTGCATGGGAGTGAAGCTCTCTTAAATCTTTGTACTCTCTGAAAGCACTTCCTTCAATGTCAGTGTAAAGCTTTTTTTTCTTCAAAAAGTTCCTGAGAATCTGACAGTCTGTGGCAGAAATCTGTCACTTCCATGACTGGATAGGTAGGCCTGCTGTCGTATTTTTGATGGTTCACAATGATGTTGGTAAATCCAAACTTTCGTTGTATTTGGTATAATACAACAGTTTTTAGATGTACTTGAATTGACAAGTAACATAGAATTACTGAAGTTGGAAAAGATCCCTGAGATCATCTAGTGCAACCTTCCGCCAGCACTGCTCACTAAATCATGTCCCTTAGTACCACATCTACCCTTTCCTTAAACATTTCCAGGGACAGTGACTCCATCATCTTCCTGGGCGGAGTTATCACTTGTTCAGAGAAGAAATTATTCCTAATATCCAACCTGAACTTCCCCGGCATGATTTGAGGCCATTCCTTCTTGTCCTGTCACTGTTACCTGGGAGAAGAGGACGAACCCCATTTCATCATAACCTCCTTTCCTGAAGCTGTAGTGGGCAATAAGATCTACCCTGAGCCTCCTCTTCTCCTGACTGATCCTTCACAGCTTTGTTGCCTGTCAACAGGTGAGGCTCTGGGGCCTCACTTTCTTGCCCCAAAGGGAACACAGTACTTGAGGTGCAGCCTCACCAGTGCCAAGTACAGATGGACAATCATCTTAGTCCTGCTGACTGTGATATTTCTGATACAAGGCAGGATGCCATTGGCCTTGGCCACCTGGGCACACTGCTAGCTCACTTTTAGAAGAGTTGTCTACCAACCCCCACAGGTCCTATTCATCCATGCAGCTTTCCAGCCACTCTTCCCCAAGCCTGTAGTGTTGCATGGGGTTGTTGTGGCCAAAATGCGGGACCAAGCAGTTAGTCTTGGGCTCCAGAATCCTCTGTAGGGCCTTCCTACTCTCAGGCAGATTGAGAGTTCTTCCCAACTTGATGTCATCTGCACACTTATAGAGGGTGCACTCAATCCCCTCATCGAGATTATCAATAGAGATATTAAACATCAGTTCTTTACACAGCAGAGTGTACCTGTCCAAGCCCTGGTCTGCCAGCTTCTACAGGAGCATACCGAGGGAGACATAGTCTAGTAGACTATGTCACCAGCCTTTCCCTCATCCACCATGAGAGTCACTCAATCACAGAAGGAGATCAGGTTGCTTAAGTAAGACCTGCCTTCTGTGAACTGATGCTGGCTGGGTCTGATGCCCTAGTTGTCCTGCATGTGACGTGTAATCTCACTCAGAATGATCTGTTCCATAACCTTCCCTGGCACTAGGTCAGGCTGGCAAGCCTGTAGTTCCCTGGATTCTCCTTATGACCCTTCTTATAAATAGATGTAACATTAGCAAGTGTCTAATCATCTAAGACCTCTGTTCACCAAACTCACCTGGCCAACAGGAGAGGGAAGTTAGGGTTGTTCTGGATGAGGAGATACCCCAAAGCACTTCTGTCTTCTTCTCCATCCTTAATCAGCTTCTGTGCCTTTCCTTTCTTCCATCCTAGAGCTTTCACCAGCAGCTCTGTGCAGCACATCCCCACAGAACACTCCTCAACATTGTGCCCTCATTCATTTCAGAGCTGCTTAAATTGGTGCTAAGGTAGAAAGATATGGGAAAGAGTGCAGAAGGCATTTGAAAGGGACATGTATCCAAGAAATCCTGGGAGATGCTGCACTGTGGTATGGATTTCCAATTGGAAAGCATTTTGCATGTTACGGTTCTGTCTGCATTCCTGTGATGCATAGAAAAATGAGTATTTTCTAGTATTTAGGTGGAAAAAGCCACCCGTGTGAGAGAAACATTAAACGACCCATTCTTCTCTTTCTTAACTTTTCTCAGCTCATTTTACTCTATTACTCCAGTGAAGCTCTCTATCCCACAAGCAGCCATTCATGCACAGCAGTTTTCCAGAGCTGACAGTGGACCTACTTGTGTAGTAGGACCAGACAGGTGTAGGGGGAGGGTGTAACGACCTGATGGATGTTGCAACACATTTCTGCTCTGCATGAGCTCAGCAGTGCTGCATGACAAATGGTTTTTAGTGCTCTGGCTTGCCAAAGACTTCAGTTTGTGCCTCCACCACCACTGGAGAGATTTGTGGTTGCTCATCACCTCATGGATCAGGTCTTTTGTTAATGATGTCTCTGAGAACGTGTCACGCTTGCTTACGGACACTACTTCATGTTAATCCCTTCAGGACTTGAGGATAGTGTGCCAGGAACGAAGAGGAATTGGTTGAGTTAAAAAAGAGAAAAGTCACTAGCAGAAATATTAGTGGTGCTGTATTAGGTATGCCTGTACTCCCAAAAGCCTGAGCTAAGGGCTGTCAAAACACAGTGCAATCTGTTTTCCAGTTTTACGTACATTTGCATTTCCTTTTCTTTGGAAGAAGGGAAGGAAAGGTTTCACAAAGACCAGTTTGCTCTTGGTTCGGGCAATGCTCGGCAGGTTTGCCTCCAATGTCTTTGTTTTTAAGTGGTGCAAACAATGATTTCCACTGAACTCAGCATTTCTGGAAATCCAGGTCACTTAAGTCTTCATTCTGGGTGTGGAGCATGACTACGTGACGTGCTGCAGCAATCCAGGGCAGTGTGGGAGGGAGGGATGATGCCAGGAAGGGCCTTTCTTGTGCAGGTCCTGCTGCTGAACAAAAACAGCTTGCGTGGCTTTTGTGTTTCCACTGATGACAACAGAACTCCTGACTAGAAATACAATAGCAGATTTTCTGCTTTGCACTCATGTTTTGCTGTGGTCACCTTGGTTGTTATAACCTGGGATCCTGATCCTTCTTGCAGGAAATGGTAGAAGCTCCACTGACAGCAGAGGGAGAGGATGAGGTTCCCCACAGACTTTTTTCCCCTGGATCCAGAAATAAAGCAGCAGACTTTAAAATGCAGCTGTTACAGTTTGTCAGGATGTTTCTTTCCATATTCCTATGCCCTTAACAACAGCAGCCTCTGATGGACAGGCAGGAAGAGGACCAGACCTCATAAAGTGTGAGTAATCGTCAGTTCTAGCTTGTTCAATCACATACACAGTGAAGTTTAAGAAGGCATGAGGTTTCTACTCCACCTTCTCATTTGTATGGGTCCCGGTGGAAAAGTGGCTAGCACCAGAAACATCTTTGTGGTGTATGCATAGCCGGCCATGATACAAAGCTAGATCTGGAGGAAGAGCTCCTGTCTGCCGTTGCAGCACTTCAGGTCATGTTCCTGATAACGCTGTTTCCTTTACAGACAGGACAGGCCTCTGTTCCCCTCCTCATCAGTGTCTGTGGTATAAAAATCACCGCCTGACTGAGGCCCTCCCTTGTCTCCTTTTATTGGCAGCAGGGTAACAGGCCTTCTCAGGATGTGAATCATTGGACCTCTTTGCAAAACTGCTCTGAGGTGAGATTAATGGTGTCTTCCCACCAGTGACTAAGGGAGCTCCAGTGTGACTAGATTTGATTTAGCATCTGCTGTACAGAAGCCTACAGCTGCTCAGAGGCATCCTTCTTGCCTGGTTTTCTTTACTAAAAAGTTGATTTTGGTGCAAGTAAAACAGATGGCTGAGGTTATGCTCTATTTGCCCTAAAGCTGGATTTGCTGTCTGTAAAGATGACCTAGAAAACTTGTTCTCGTGTATGGACTTGGTGACCTTGAATGTCCTTTATAACCTTAATGATGCCATGGCTACTTCTCTTCTACCCTGTGGGTGGTCTTGGGGCAGCCCCAGCATGATTGGCAGGTTCATACAGTACCCAAAAATACCCATGGGGATGTCCGTGGTGTCAAAAGATGCGACACAGTCCTCCTCTTGTTCTCAGGCTGAGTTGGAAGAATTACACTGGAGTAAGTACAGTGTGACTCAGGAGAGCGACACGTCCACATTTCTTCATAGGAAGTAAAATATTTTACAGAAGGTCATTGTTCATATGTAGGATAGTCCCCTTCTAGAGGGCACTGGGCTCTCTTCTCTCTTTATCAAAGCGCTACGTGTTTTAAAAGTTCTTGTGTTGAAAGCTGCAATCTGAGTAATGGAGGAAAAGTTTGGAGCTGCATACTTAGCTTCCAGAAAATGCCCACATGAATGTCTCTGATTAAAATGGAGCAACCACAGGGGAAATTCTCAGGACAGATGACTTCAAATTCAAAATAAAAATGTAGCAGGAAATTAAAAAAGAAAGACCTATGACCAATACCCATGAAGAATCATTTGACCAGTGTCTAGAATTCAGCTGCATATCGAATCGAGGCAAACCACCAAGAAATATGCATTTGTTATGGTTTTTCAGTTACATTTCTCAAGCTCAAACCACATTAAGTAAATAAAGCTGATTCAGGGAATTAGTGTATTAAGGTTGTCATTGATGTAATTGTAACTGCAAAACATATTTTACAGGATTAATGTCAGCATTCAATCACTGCTTTAACTCCGCAGTCAGTATAATTGGATGCACCTGATAATTAAAAGCTCAGTTCTGATTCCTTGATGCTTTCAGATCTTCCCTGAGACTGTCAGTGGCTGTTTGTATTTGATGTGTGTGCAACTAATAGGGATTTGAATGCTGAAAACTCAAATTGTCCTGACGGTGATGTCTTTTTTGTGTCTTTGGTGATTTTACTCTGGGGAGAATGGTGAATACCTACTTGACATGAATAAGAAGCAACTCACAAACTGTTCTGTTTCAAGCAAGAGCATGACTCAGAAATAACTTCTTAGAAATTGTGGGTGAATCTTCTCCGTTGGGTCACTATTACATTTCATCTTCTGTGTTTACAAAACCTGTGTGGCACAGTTGGGTACAGAAGCACACTGCTGCCCCATGCACAGTGCTACTCCATGGAACATCTGCTAACTGAAAAATGCAGTGGAGAAAGAAAATGATGCTCAAGGATCATCCAGTCCTACTGGACTTTAAGGTCCCTCCCAGTTGAAACTGTTCTATGATTTTAATGCACCCTAAACACAGTTTACCCTCTTGGCTGCCAGGACACACTGCTGACCTATGCTGAGCCTGCTGTCACCAGCACACCTAGATTTTTTTCTGCTAATCTCATCCCTAGCCATTTGTTTCCTTGTCTGTGCCTGGGTCTGGTATTATTCTGTCCCAGGTGCTGGACCTTGCATTTTCCTTTTCGGATCTTCATGCTGCTTATGACTGTCTAATGCTCTGACCTATCTAGATTCCTCTCATCCCTTGAGAGAATCGACAGCGCATTTTCTAAGGTTGTATCTAACTCCCACATTCAAATCACTGATAAAAATGAACAGGACTGGTCCGAGAACAGCCCTGGGGAATGCCACTAGTGACCATCCACCAGCCAGCTGTAGCCCTATCCACTATAAGCCTTTGAGCTGTGCTGTCAAATCTGTTGTCACCCAGTGCAGCATGAACCTCTTCATCTCGCAGTTGAGCAATTTGTCCAGAAGGACACTGTGAGGAACAGTATCAAAGGCCTGTCACAAATCCAGAAGGGTTACTTCCACCTCCTTCCCTTCATTCACCAAGTGATTCACCTTCTCACAGGAGATCAAATAAATCACTGGAGACTTTCCCTTTTTGAATCCGTGCTGACTATGTCTGGTAACAGCTTTGTTCATTAAATGCCTCTCAGCAGAACCAAAGTTTATCTTCGTAATTCTTCCAGATGTTGAGGTTAGGCTGACAGGACTGTAGTTTCATGTGTCTTTTCTTATGCCCTCATAGATGGGTATAACATTGGCTCCGTGGGGACCTCCCCGCATGGCCAAGACTTTTGGAAAGCTGCTGAGAGGGATCCAGCTATAATGTCTCCTAATTTCTTCTCCAAATTGTATTTCCAGATACTAATTGTTAGAAAACGTTTGAAATAATGAAAATTCTACTTTATGGCATATGAACACACATATACATTAAAATTATAGTTCTGTATATGTGACAATATTTAACACTCATTTTAATGGAAAATCATACATCCTACAGGTAACAGATAATTATCTTTGTATATACACATATATGACAATATACACATTTCTACAGCTTGCATAAGCTTCCAGTTTGACAGTATAGGAATTTAAGGGTCTGTATAATGCCAGCATAGCAGTAACAGCCATTGCTTCTTTTCTTTGAGCACGATCCCATCTCTTTTGGGAGGGAGAAGCAGGGAGTGAGCTGGAGTTCTTCTGCTGTGAGAAATGGATGGCAGAAGTCCCCTGAGCTTTGACATTGAGCCCAAATAATTACATTCTGGTCTTCCAGGCAGGCACTGAGTCCCATCGTTTTGTTTTGTTTTTTTTTTTTTCCAGTGAGAAAACTCTTAAAAAGTCTTGCATGTATATTTTTGCTGCTGATGTTTACAGAGTTGATGCCGTATGCTCAAAGGGGCATGTTTCCAGGCATGGTGAGTTCCTGCACGCTCATGGGAACATGCTGAAGAAAGCCAGCAGCGAGGTGGGAGAGTTCCTTTCTCTCAGCTTTTCTGTGTGGCTAGATAAATACAAACAAGAGCCAAGTGAGTGAATGATGCTGGCCTAAATAGGACAAGGACATTAAGGAGCAGAATGGCAGCAGAAGGTTTTCTATGAAGTCAGTCAAGACCTGCCTGCCTGACATCTTCATGCAGTGTTGTGAAGATTTTATCCGATTTCTGAACACACAAGAGCTCCTCTGCTGTGTCAGTCTCTTCTCAGGTCTTCTCTCCTGCAGAATACCTTCAGGGGCTTGGGGCTACTTCATTCAAAGTTAGAGTTCAAGATCACAAGTAATAAGGCCCAAATTTTGAATCCTCCACTCCTGCAGGTTCAAGATTTATCATAGGCACAGGCATGGTGTAAGACTGATGATCATGCTTTCCACATAAAACAAGGCAAAAGCCTTGTAGTAGGCAGAGATAAAAAGCAGTTCCCCAAAGACAGTAAGATAATGAATAAATGTACCTCTTCCCCTTGCGTCACTCTAAAAACAGCATATTGCCAGTGAGAATCCAACCAAACATGAGTCGGAAACCTCATCTCATTATTTGGACAGATACTTATTGAGATAAAAAGAGATCATAAAGCAGTTTGAGGTCTGCAAGCTGCCTGATGCTGCAGCAAGAGCAATCCTCTCCTACCATCTCCTGTGTGACTTGGAAGGCCCTCAGCAAGCCCAGCTGTGCTAAGCTCTATAAAAAGCAGTCAGGAGCAGCATATTTAAAGAAAAACCAGCATGTGCTACTATTGTCAAGAGCTGCTGAAATATTTTTTTTTGTTTTGTTTCCCTTAGAGCATTTCAGAAGACAAAAGTTTTATTTCATTTATTTATTTATTTATTGTGGAGAAAAAAAATGAAATGAGAAACCACAACTTTGGGGGAAAAATATTTTGTTTTTAAAAACTGGAAATGATTTTGGGAAGTGGTTTTTAAGGATTCTTTTTTTAAATAGAAAATGGTTTTAAGAAAACGGGAGAAAAATCAATTTTAAGACCAAGCTTCTTTGTCCAAAAGGAAAGCATTTATTGAGGGGGGGGGAAAAAGGGGAAAAAAATGATTTTGTAATCTCCTACAAAAATGCTTGACCTTTTTTAAGCATATTTACGTCTTTGTTTGCATCTCTTTTCCACATCTTAATTGTCATAGCTCAGCCATCCCGAGATGTGATGTTATTTATCAAGGAATTGTGTTAAATACGTCATTCTTACACAGGAAGGTGGCAAAGAGGAACGTTGCTGTTGCAAAACAGCATTCCCGGGTGCAAGTCTCTCTGCTAAAGCTCCCCGCAAGGCAGATAAATATACTATAGAATATTTTCATCCCACAAAGAATGTCTGCGATGAGTTGTCTTTTCCGTTCTTAAATGTACGCCACATAATGTCGTTGGGCCAAAACATTGTTCTCAAATCAACCGCTTTCCATATCGAGAAACTTTGTGTCTCTGTAAAATTTCAGATCTCCAAAGGCAACTGGAAGTTTGGATGGTGTTGGGTTATGGGATGGAATAAGCTGCTCTTTCTACACGTGGGTATGTTCTGGGCAGAACGAACCAGAAAGGTGACTTTTTCTCCTTATGCTTCACCGAAGACTCGCCCTGATTCTGGGTTGTCAGACACTGGGGAGGAAAGCAATTTATTTTGAAGATGAGACAGTCTGTCTTGGGTTTTATAACGTTATGCACTAGTAGAGTTGGTTACTGTTTGTACTATTGTTTCCTCCTGTGGCCGACACAGGGTGCAGAAGTTGACAGCAATAGTTTAGATAGTTTAACATTAAAAAAAAAAAGAAAGTAATCTTTTCTAGGTCCTAATTTACTTGTTAATATTTTTATTAAACTTCAACCCTGCAGAGTGATATTTTCCGTTCCAGAAGTTTGTTTCAGAGTAGAGTGTCAAAAGTCAAATGACAAATGTTTTGCTGAATCTGTAGTTAGGAAACTTGCTTTTTCTGACAGTGTGAAAAAGACTCAGAGAGGAGGGAGGAGGACACCATTTGCCTGGAGCATGGAGGCAGCAGCAGGGTCAGTAGTCTGGTGATAGTTGAACTGCAACTGAAGCAGAGGAAGCTGGACTAGAGGAGGCAGCACTGATTCTGAGGCACTCCATTTCTTTTCTGTTGGCCAACATGTGGCTCTAACATAGGAGTTTTGCCCTTCCTTGGGATGTAGCCATGTTGGCAGCCTCCACAATGCTGCAGAGCCTGGCAGTACCATGATACTGAGGGCCATCTCCAGGCATGGCCTGTATTGTCCATGTTGGCCATTGGCAGCTTAGTGGAGATGCCTTTAAATCCCACAGGCTCTGGTGACAGCTAATAGTTGGGCCTATCTGGGAGGAGTGGGTTCTGTTCCACTCATATCTGTCATTTATCAGCTTATGGGACTTGCCCACAGCATGAGGGCCTGTGCACATGGAACCATGTGGTTCTGGGCTCTGAAGCCTGGGGCTTTCTTACCAAAAACTGTGTGTGAAACATGAGGCAGGTGTGTTTATGTGCAGAGCAGACAGGGTGCTTCAGAGCCAGCGCTCTATGCTGTCTTTGAAGGTAGGTGACATGGACAAGTGAGTTCATTCCTGGGTGAGCCATGAGGCTGCTCTTCTGCCGGCCCATGGATGTGTCTTTGGAGGATACGGGGCAGCTACTTCATTAGGTTCAGTGGTCCATGTCTTCACTGTAGATTCAATGCTGTAGGAAAACAGAGAGAAGTCCCAGCAATGGCTTTAACTGCCTGTGCTGACCTGGACCTGCCAGAGAGCCTGAAGGAATGTTCATTCCAGCATCAGCAGCTCCTGTCCTGAGAAGCACTGTAGTCCTCCAGGTCTGCCCAGCTCTCTCTGGACTGATGTGACTCCATGCTGAACCCTTGGGGCTTGTAACAACCTGCAGGAGTTTATTTAATGACTGAAAATGCCATTCCTGCAAGGGAGAACCACCCATACCTATGCAGAGGTGCCTTTCATGCCTTCCAGTGAAATTCAAGGCAGCTACTTGCTGCAGGGTTGCAGCATGTGAGATGTACATGTACCACTAATGACTAAAAAAGGGAGAATGCTCTGCGCAGCAGGGCTGTTCTGAATAAGTGTTTTCACCACTGAAAATTACAGTTCCTCAGGAAACAAAGGTTGTAGGGAACATGAGTTATAAAGGTCACATGAGGCTCCCCGTAACAGACTCCATGACAGGAGGTTATAGCAAGGTGCCGGTCAGCCTGTTCTCCCAGGTAACAGTGATAGGATGAGAGATAATGGCCTTATGTTGCATCAGGAGAGGTTCAGAATGGATATCAAGAAACATTTCTTTTCCAAAAGAGTGGTGCTGCACTGGCACAGACCGCCCAGGGAGGTGCTGGAGTTGCTGCCCCTAGACGTGTTCAAGAAGCACGTGGATGTGGCACTGAGAGACGTGGTCAGTGGGCATGGTGGGGATGGGTTGAGGCTGGACTTGGTGATATTAGAGTTCTTTTCCAACCTTAGTGATTCTATGAATTATATGTTCTAACAGTGTTCTTGAGAATGGAAGCTATGAAATAAATGGGTGGCAAGAGTCCTACCTAAAGCAAAGATCTTCACTACACAAGTATATCCTGGGGAATTCCCCCTAATTATTGAACATCACTCAGCTACTTCAGCATGACACTGGTGTTGCTGGAATAAGCCTCAAAAACAAGAACAAACACTGCCCGTGGTTTTCTGAGTCTTGCAGATGAAGTTTCACTGTCCCAGTGCTGAGACTCATAATGCTTCGGCATGTCCTCTACTATATAGATACTTGCACTCCATCTAGTGAATAAATTTATTGCTCATCCTAAATCAGCTTTGGCTGCGGAGAGGGGTTGGGGAAAAGAAATGCAATTTATGAATTTGACCTATGCAAAAATGGGGATTACCCAGGAAGATTCTGAGCTTGATTTTACTGGAAGGGTAAGAATGACAGCGATTGTAGCTTACAGCTGCTCATTGACATGTCTTTTAAATTCTTCTTAAAAGTCTTGAGGGTTTTTCTTAATGAACTTTCCCATGAACATCTATTTGTGTTTAAATTCAGTGGGTGGATTTACTTGATATGTGAAGCAAATGAAGGGGAAGAGGTAAAATGTGAAAAGCTGGTTCAAGTACATTAACTGTATCTGTTACAATCCATCTTTACTGTTCTTGTTCAGCAGCCAAAACACATTCCTCTTTTATAAAAGAAAGAACACAAGGGCACCAGCTCACAGAACTTTAATGCAATAAAGTTATCTGGAGATGCATGTGAGGGGCCCCATGCTGCTGGGCACTGATGAGAGGAGACGAGAGAGAGTGTGCCAGCATGGGGACACTCCGCACCTGCTCTGGTGCTTGCTGAAGACCCCAGGAGGTTGGCTCAGAGAGGTGTGGGTTTGCTCCTTCCTTCTTCCTTCCTGTTGTCCTTCTGCTTCTCAGACTGCCTTGCCTAACCTTTGCCAGTCATATCTTATAATCGTAGGATTGTTTGAATTGGAAGGGACACTTAAAGGCCATCCGATCCAAAACCCTGCAATGAACAGGGACACCCACTGCTTGATCAGGTTGCTCACAGCCCCATCCAGCCTGATCTTGAGTGTCTCCAGGGATGGAGCATTCACCACCTCTCTGGGAAACCTCTTCCAGTGCCTCAGCAGTCTTATCGTAAAAATGTTGCCCTTACATCCAATCTAAATCTCCCCTTTCTTAATATGAAACCATTTCTCCTTGTCCTATCACAGGAGGCTCTGCTAAAGAGTCTGTCCCCTTTTTCTTACAGGCCCCCTTTTGATACTGAAAGGCCGCTACCAGGTCTCCCTGTAATGTTCTCTTCTCCAGGCTGAACATCCTGGTATCTCATGCCATGTTCCATCTTTTCTTTTTCTCTGTTTTCACATTGAAACTCTGAGTAGGAAGTAGAAACAAGGGACCACGAAAAAGTAGGCTATGGCATTTTTTGCTGAGAATTTGTTTTTGGTGTCCTGTTTGATACTTACGAAGGAAAACTCTTTCCAGCTTTCTATCTCTGGTCCAGACCCAGGGGCTTGCAGACCCAATAGTTGAACCCCAAAGCCTGATCTCCACCAGACACCTAGCTCTTGATGCTGCTTTCACTGCATCCAGGCTCCCGTGTCATGATCCTGCTGGATGTTGAGGCCTTTTTTCTGCCTTTATGGGCCAGGCTGGTAGCCATGGTTTGTAAGGTGGCTGGTGGGTGCCCAAATGTGCTGCAGGGCTCACCCTCCACCACTTCTCTCCTTAGCCCCTGACCATGCACAGTCAGGCTGGGAGCAGCACAACTGAGAGATGTTTGCTCTGTCTGAGCGTGCATGTGGTTTATGGAGTGGTGACAACATGATGTGCACATTTCAACCAGATGTGATGGCTGTGTAGCATGGTAGCAGCAGGGACGCTTGACTGCACAGTAAGTGCCATTTTCTTTGGGTAGAAGTATCCTAATTTTATTTGAAAACTCCTGTTATTACTACTGAGTTTGCTTAAACTCATGTGAGAGAGATATATATGCATCATATTCTTAAAAAAAAAAAACAAAAAAAAAATATTTTGCAAGTATACAGCTTAAATTCATAGGGCTTCCATGGCTGACAGAATTTCTTCTTTCTAGTGAAAAAATATTAAAATTTTATAAAAGACTTTTATGTTGAAAAAGGATTTATTAAGGAAAATTCCCTTCTCCTAAAAAGTACAGAAATATGTCAGTCCTGTTTAGCGTGTCTTGTGGACAAAGTTATACAGGGCTTACAGAGACTAACTGAATACTTTTGGAGGACATTTGTCCATAGGGACATCACAGTGGAAAAAAGGTAGATCCTTACTTACTATTTCTACCTTTCACTTTGTTTTTCACTTAATTCTGTGGTTTGGTGGCTTGCACAACCTTCACAGTGCACAGTGAAAAC
Organism: Callipepla californica brunnescens; assembly: GCA_023055505.1. Taxonomy (NCBI): domain Eukaryota; kingdom Metazoa; phylum Chordata; class Aves; order Galliformes; family Odontophoridae; genus Callipepla; species Callipepla californica. The sequence continues at coordinate 46,165,535 of JALIRH010000001.1, forward strand.
ATTATGTTCCTACTGTATGTGCTGCTCATGTATATATGACCTGATTGAGGGGTTCCATAATCTTACCTATGAACTCTCATGAACTGTGTTGTCTTAAATGCTAACATTAAGAACTCTGCACTTGCACTTCTGATATAGAGAGCAGAATAGAATTTGCAGGTAAAAAGATAAAAATCAGAAATCTGACTAAAGGAAATCATAAAGTCTGCTAAGGATCTACATCTCTAAGCTAAGGAATCAATAGAGAAAAACAGAGGGATAGAAATACGGGTGGGGAAAGGTTTGAGATGAATCAAAAATTGTAGAAATCTGCCTGTGAAATTTTTACTGTGATGCAATGCCAAATGCATTCAGACTGCGAAAGGAAGGCAGCTTAAAATGAAGTGCAGGAGCTGACTAAATGCTGATTTTTTGACCCCATGGAAGAGCAATGAACATGCCTCGGTGAAGAGACGTAAAGAGAAGCCTTCAAATGAGAAGCCTTCAAATTATCTGTCTGCATGATGTTTCTGCACAGGAGCTGGTGGGGAGTCCATGAAGATCTGTGCCACTCCTGATCACTGCTGGCCCTGGCTGGTGCTTGAATACTTGCAATAGCGTTTAAACAGAGGTTAGATATGCTCAGATTAGGAAGCTGTGTCAGGAGAGGATCAGCTGGTTGTTAGGAAAAGTTCTTCACCAGAGTATGGTTGGATTCTGTAACAGGCTCCCCAGGGCAGTGGGCATGGCCCCAAGCTGCTGGAGTTCTTGGACAGTGCCCTCAGACATATGTGTTGAATTTTGGATGGTGCTATGTGGAGCCAGGAGTTGGACTCAGCGATCCAGCCTGCAAAATCATAGAAACACAGAATGGCCTTGGGTTGGAAGGGACCCCACGGGTCATTGAGTTTCAACTCCCCTGCAACAGGCAGGGCCACCAACCTCCAGATCTGATTCTACACCAGGTTCCCCAGGGCTCAATCCAATTGGTCTTGAACACCTCCAGGGATGGAGCATTCACAGCTTCTCTGGGCAGCCTTTGCCAGCACCTCACCTCTCTCTGTGAAGAACTCCCACCTGACATTCGTTCTAAACCTTCCCTCTTTAAGATTAAAACCATTCTCCCTTGTCCTATCACTGTCTAATATACTATATACTTATATGATATGATGCTGGGTTTCAAAGGAAAAGGAACAATAGAAGAGGACAGAATTGCTTTTAAGAAATGGAAAACTGTCCTGGAATCTTTTGGTGTTTAATACTTCAGTTTTCCAAACATAACCGGGCATTTCCTGCCATGAACACAACCAAGGGTTTTAGCTGTGCCTGGGAAAATGTGGGCGAGCTGAAGCAGCTCAAGTGGTTCCTTGACAGAAGCAGTGAGGAAGATGGATTACAAGAGAAGGCTGGTGAATTTACAGAACTCCTGGGGAGAAGAAAGCAAGATGTTACAGCTGGGGTGACAGCTACCGAGCAGGCTTTCAAGACGACTAATGTACCAGAGAGCAAGTCATTTCTCAAAGGCAAAAGAGACTGTCTGTGGAGGTTTTTAAACATACCACCGCTTCCTGAAGAAAAATTAACCTGTCATCAGATAAGTTTTTTTGAATCTCTGGTCCTTTGAAGGCTTTATATTGGAGGACATTCACCACCCTAAACATAGTCAGATGAACCTGGGATCAAATCTGCTGCGTTCCAGTCAGGAACATTTTCACTGGTATTTTCCTTGGGAATGGAAGTGATGAGAGGCTTTTCATGTGTTATCTTCTGCTTAGGCTTGGCTGGAAATATCAGATGTTTAGGACAAATAAAATTAATTCAGCAAGAGATAATAAGTCAGATGTCCTGAAATGCAAGTCCTGCCGGGGGGAGCTGAATCTGGATAGATTCCTCTTGCCATGAAATATCTTAGGAAATCTTTGCAGACCACAAGCTCCATCTTTACTGTCATGTGAAAGACCCAACCTCTTGCCACAAGAAGCAATCCAGTCTTCTGATCCAGACTGCCTGGGAATCACTGCCAGTAGCTCTGCCACAGGGCTTGGTTTTCCCTGGGAGACCTCTCAGCTGGGCTCCATCCTGTTCTCTCTGACCGTGGCTGAGATGACAGACTCGTAGCCCAAACTGTCTACGACAAATGAGTTGTTGGCAGAACCCTGTTTCATTCATTATTAAAAAATAAATAAATAAAAGAAGAAAAAAAAAACCCCACGTATTTTGATTTTCTCTTTTAGTATCCTAAACTTTCCTTTTATGACGACTAGATATCTGAAGACATTTCCTTATAAGTTCAAAGAAACTTTATGTGGCCCACATGTGATCTGTGTTGTGAAGAAGTACTTTTTCTTAAAATAACATCAGGAGAGAAAATGCCCAGCAAGCTGATTCTGGAAGTGACTGATGCCAAGTGCCTCCTCCTCCAGCCTGCATGGCCACTGCTGCAGACAAAACTGTCCATTCTGTGGTTCATATTCATACTTACTCGTATTTTGGATATTCTGATCTGAGGCTTATATTTCAATTTCTTTTCAGGAACGACATGACCGGAACCCAAAGCGTCTGGGAGTTCAAAGACTATAACAACACCTCTGAATGTGCAGGGCTGAGGAGGCAGAATTCCTTCACATTAGCAAAAGCAGCTCAGTAACACCCTTCGAGTTACTTGCCCATCTCTCTCTTTCTTGGCTGGATCTTGGCCCAGTTGCAGGTGGCCTCATCTCCAGCTCCATTTGGATCTCCTGGTTTTCCTGATGGGACCTCTTGGATGGACCCAAACTTTGTTGACCTCTTGCCCTGTCTGGAGCTGTTGATGGATCCCATTACCAGCCCCCAGCCCTGCCCACAGTTTCAGTCCCCTTGGGAGGGCATAGCCCACATGGGGCTGACTCCAGGTTCATCCCCACTTCAGAAGCAGCCCCAAGCTTCCTGCCTCCTAAATCAAATTAATGCCAAGATGATCATTTAGAACATTAAGAGCTAATATTACTGGCACTTGGGTTTCATGCTTGAGAAGATACAGTGGATGGTTTTATTCTTCCACACTGTTTCTAAAATATTAAATGTGATTATACATTTATAATACATTCAAATGTTCTATTCTTTCAAAGAACTGAGGGCAATTAGGCCCAGGATATTTGAAAGCGGTAGAAAAGTACAAATACCACTGGCAGCCCTTTGTTGTTATTTTTGCAATTTATTTAATTAGTAACTAACTTTAAATATAACTTTCCAACTCCATTTTTTAATCCAAATCTACAATGTTCTCTAGATCCATGCCAGGTTCACTAGACTGGGTAGAAATTGAGACATTATTTTGATCCAGGGGAAAATGCCATGGCGATTTATAGCATTCCTTACTTACTTTTTCATTTTTTGCTATATTTTGTATTGCATTTCTGTGTATATGTGTGTGTGTGTTTTAAAATTATTTTAGACTTTTAATTTTTATGTGGCATTGATTCTTGGCACTGAAGTTAAAGGCTGGAGTTGAGCAAGCTATGAAATTACTGCATCAGCACAACCACTTGAAAGTCCCTGCCATGTACACAGCTCTGCATCTGTCAAACCTGTCTTCGAACTCTCTACAGGATCCTACAAAATATGTTCATCAGCTGGGCAGGAGGGAGAAAGACAGAGCGGTGAAAATACAACTCACTCATTTACCTGGCTAGCTCTGGTCCAGAGTTTGCCTACTGAAATGAAAGGAGTTCAAAACTGTTCCTTGTAAGGGAAACTTTGGGTGGAGTCTAAATGAACATGAAAAGCAAAAAAAAATGCTCTTTGTAGTATGTTCTAAACCGAAGAAGCCCCCTGCAAGAAATCTCTTTTGCTGAGTTGAAGTGCAGAAGGAATGATTGCTGCTGCTTTGATCAGGCGTGGGGTTCCCTCAATGCTGCCCAACATGGGCAAGGTTATGGCTTATGCCAGATATTCTGTGTATGAAAACATTGTGGTTTTAAAATCCAGTGCTTTGTATATCTTCTTGTGAAGCTAGAAACACGAGGGGAAAGGCTACATGCATTGGAAAGGAAGATCCTTGCATTTCCCAGTTGGATTCTCTGTGCTTTGGCAAGACATTCCAATTATCCTTAAAGCTGTGCTGCTCATGCTTTAAGAAGGTGTCGTAGATCGCAACTGAGTGCCTTTACTGGTGTTTCTGCACTTTCCTCAGACAAGACCCTTGACCACTAGTGGGTTTTCACATCAAAATAAAGGCCTGCTTGTAGCTCTAGTGGTCCCTATGAGCCATAGAACAGGACGGAGATCTGAGCTGTTTCTGTCCTTCTGGGTGATTACAACTGAGGGTTGTCATTGTGTGCCAGGAGTTAAAGATTGCTGGCTGGACCTCACTGCCATGGTCAAGCTATAGCCAACATACTGCCCTGGGTGACTGCACAAGCAGGAGGGCCATAAATCTTGCTGATACCACCAGAAAACTGTTGTCCGTGGGGAAAATGACAACTGTGCTTCCAAATTCCTTTACAGTACAAACCACGATGCTCTTATTGACCTGGAGCAGGGTAAGGAGGGTGAGAAGCCCTGCTGGCACAGGAGGTAGCTGGCAACATATGAGTATCATGTTCACAGAATGGGACTTCTTTCTTGATATTAAATTAATGCACAATGAAGTATTATAGATATCCTGCAACATCTTAACCACACTTAGAAGGCTTGTATTATTAATGCCAAGTATAATAAAAATGTTTTCTAATCTTGATTGAGTTTCTGGTTCTCATTTGCTCCCTGACATCTTATGTTTCACTGCCTCTTTCCTTCCAGTCTCCATGTTTGTATTATGGTTCTTCCTTGTGTGTCTCACTACAGACATACAGGCCCTGTCCCTTTGAAGAACTTTCTTCAGTTTTTCTTCTCTTCCAGTGATTAAAAAACGTGTTTTGAATTTTTGCTCTTCCTGTCCTTTCTGAACATGTTAGTTTATTTAATTTGCGGAGGACACTGGAGGAGTGTGTGGGGAGGATCTTTGGTTCTTCCTTTTGCTTTAATTGTCTGTCCATCATTTCATATCACTTCCTCTTTTCTGTTCTGTGGCAATCTGCACTGTGCTAAATACTGCACATTGCAGCTGATGCCAAGTTGTATTATTCTGTGTCCTTTGCTTTTGGCTCACTGCAAAGCAGGAGAATAACGTGGAATTCACAGATTATTGGATCCACAAATCTCTCACATGCAGCAAATGAAGTCATGCAAAATTATGCTAAAATCTGTGTCTACACTTGCTTCTACATGAAAGAAAGAAATCAGAGGCTTAGAAAGATGACATCTGTAAGGTGTAATGTGGCAAATGGGTCCACATTTTTGTTGGGAGCAATGAGAGGTAGTGAAGAAAATACTGCGATTACAAATGCCTTATAAAAGTTCCATGTCCTGCTGCAGATATAAATTAGTCAAAAATTTTTTTTCTTACTTTTTTTTTCCAGTGCACGATCCAAGGGGTGTTCAAATATTTCACTGCGACAATAAAATCTGTAGGAAGATCACACAGTCTGAAAACATTTTTACTGAACTTCTTAAGGGAAATCTGTCTGACAATTTTTTGTTGTTGCTGCTGACTACGGAGGTTTAATCCATGTAGTAACACTATGTGTCAGCATAGGACCATGCCCTTACCTCACAAGAGATCCCTCAGTGCTTTTCAGGCCATATATAGGGATGGTTCCTTTACCTCTCAGGCTGGAGGCCATGCCAGCTGCACTTCATTGCAGACCTGGCGAGGAATGGGAGCACTCAATTTTCCTTTTGAATGACAATGGAAACTCTTATGCTGGTAGAAACCTGGTTACCTCAGCCATAATTCACGGGGCTCCCTCTTGGAAAAGCAATGTGCTGGTGGATGTTTTATAGCCACGAATGTTCAGAGTGTCTGTTGAATGCTTTGGCTACAGGGCAGGCAATGTTCCCTTCCCTGTCCATGAGAAGCCACTGGGGGATTGATTTAAAGTCAGAGGACTGTGAGCATTACAGCTGTTTACCAGGGTATTTCATTAATCAGATGAGCATTTCTGATCCTTGGCTGATGTGCTTATGGTCACTTTAAATGCTGCCTCGTGGGTCAGAAAGGCCAAGATGCTGGAGGTAACTCTGGTGTTAAGTCTTACTCTCTAACCATCTGCCTTTCATATCAGTACCTTCCCAATGATTTTATGTTCCTGTTCCTACTTGATTCCCTTCAAAACTGATTGCTTGAAATGTTAAAGTAAGGTGTTTGAGGGCAATAAAAAATACCAAATAATAATAAAAAGAATAGGTTGATGATGGAATAATAGAATTGTAGAATCACCAAGGTTGGAAAAGTCCTACAAGATCACATAATACAACTGTCTACCTACCACCAATATTTCTCCACTAATCCATGTCCCTTAGTATCACATCCAAACGTTTCTTGAACACTTGCAGGAATGGTGACTCAACCTCCTCCCTGTGCAGCCTGTTCCAGCAGCTGACCGCTCTTTTGAAGAACAGATTTTTCCTCATATCCAACCTGAAACTCCCCTGGCACAATGTGAGGCCGTTCTCCCTCACTGTCACCTGGGAGAAGGGGCTGACCTCCAACCCCCACCTCACTACAACCTCCCTTTTATGTTCGCAGGAGGGACACTTCCCACAAGGACTGCTGTCCTGACAGGTGGTGCCCTGGGGAAGCGGGCAACACCCTGATGTGGAATTCCACAGATGAAGAGAGATGGTTCCCAGCTCAGAATGGAAACACATTTCTCCACAGACAAACATTAAAACTATCACGGCTAACCTGAGCTACCACAGCCTTTGGTTTAAGCTGATTGTAATTTCCCAGTGCCATGGAGCAGTGCTGACTGAGCACTGGGCAGACCTGAGTAACACTGTTTGACCAGAGAGACTGCTGGAGACTGGGGGCAGAGCGAAGGAGGAATGACGCCTGGTGCTGCAAGCCTGAGTCTATAAGCAAGAAGCTGTGACTGTTTTGATGTCAGTCTAGAGGCACTCAGAGACTCAAAGGTGAGATAATATCCTGTCTCTGGGAGTATCACACAAACATAGACAGGGGACAGTAGCCCAGGGAGGATGAGACTGGAAGATGCACTGTGTTCAAAGACCAGATCTGTAATGGACAAGGAAGGTATAGTTGACGGAGGGTGAAGGGCAGAGGCATTCTGTGGGGTGAAATGCAGATCCCAGGGAAGAAGTGGTATGAGATACCTATGGCAAGAGCAACAGCTCATGGTAGAGTGACATTATGTCAAAATCCGGCATAGAGTCAGGCACAGGTGAGAAGAGGTGGGGGACTGAGGTCTCCCTGTGACCAGGGTCACAGACTGTGTCCCAGACAGGTTCAGGTAGAGCCCCAGCAGCCCCAAAAATATTGAGTGCACCATGTCCTCCAGCAGAATGTGACAGTGAGTGTCTGTACTCAGTGATCTTTGTGGAAATGAGGCCTTCCAGTGCTTTCTGTTCCTTTACTGAAACCACTACTGGTGGTGGGCAAGCTCCTGAACAGAGAAGTATGACTGATGACATGTCCCTTAGAGGTCTGAGGAGCCACCAGCCCTGCTCCATCGTCAAACCCAGCTGGGGCTCTGCAGAGAGATGTTTCGTAGAAAGGGCTGTGAGTGTTTTGGTGGTGTCTGTGGGTCAGGAGAGTGTTAAGTGGTGAACCGAGGACAGGACAGGGAGAAGCAGAGTGAAGAAAGGTCTCTGTTGTCTGTTTTGGTCAGGAAAATACTTTTGTGTTTGGAAGATAATCCAAGCCCTGAGGAGAAGGACCTGATCCAGGCTCTGTGGGTGGTGTCAGCCCTTCCCTGGTTGCAGAGATGGGCCAACAGCTCACAACTGAGTGCATTTTTGTGTGTGCTTGGACTACTCCGAAGTGCTTTTTCTTTTAAACCTTGACGTGTGCTTTACCCTGTGGGAATAATGTTGTTTGAGCTGTTTTGATCAGATCAAAATAGAAAGCCAAACACAACTGAGCTTGTGTGTAAAATGCACTGGTGTGCATTGGCTGCACTGTGCTGGCCTTGCGATGCAGATCAGGCAGACAGAAGTGGATTTAGTCCTATTTGTTGTTACAACTGTGGTTTTAGACAAAAGAAACATATGGTATTGTGTGGAGTCACGGACTTGGGGTTCTGTGTACCTGCAGATGTAAACTGTGTAAAACTGCTCCCTAAATGGCGAACAATAATGCAGGTTAAAGGGAGTCTGTAGGAGAGAGAAGCACTCACTGTGTACTCACAAAGCAGCAGAGGCTCTCCCAGCAGCCTAATTCCACAGAAACAACATGCGTTAGCATCAGGCTGTCCATGTGAGTGTTTGGTTAGCCCTCCCCAGTGGTGGTTCTGCAGCATTTGGTGGCAGGAGCAGAATGCTTTTGAGACCACACCATCCTCTTAAGCACAACACCTGCTGGCAGGCCAAGGGCAGCAGTCTGCTTGTTTGAAAGGGGTCTTTAAATGGGGAATGCCAGCCCATGGTGTTTTGCGTTTTCTCCCATAATGACTCAATTTTTCTGCTTACATTATGATGAATAGCAGTTTGTGAATTTGCCAGCCTTGCTGTAATACATCCTTGGATGAATGTGACAGGGGTTCCTGGTTTGTTTTTGTGTGTGTGTAATTTTTAACTGCAGTTGGCAGAGTAGTAACTGGTTACTTCAAGTCAGTAGACTCAATAGTGTGCAGTATTAATTTCTCCCTTCTTTCTTAAAGTGGTCTTGGACAGATATGTGAAACTGCACTTTCAGAATGCCTTCCAGCCTGTGCTTCTCTGTGACAGAAACTTCTTCTGTTAGAGAGTTGGTGGAGTGAGTACTGTAGCTATATAACTTAACTGAAAAGATGATGAACAATTTCTTTCATCCTTTGTAACAAAAAAATGTTGGTGATCAGCAGCTATACTAAAAAGATGAGTTGGACTCCGACTCCATTTGCTGCAGGTTGAAGACTTGCCAACCCTGTTCCCTTCTGGAAACAGCTTATTGTTTTTGTTGGCAATTTAGTGACCTAGTCAGTTCTAGACATCTGACTGCTGTGTAATACCAGACCAACCAGAACACCGACAATAGCTAGACACATATAGATTGGAAAAGTGGCTGCTGTCCATTCATGAGGATTCCAGCAAGGACTCATTTGGCTGGCTGTGTATGAACAGGCTGGTCCTTCATGTTGGTATCTGTCCTCCTTGATGCTGATAGGCTTGCAGGGTTGCAGCTGTTGAAGCAGGAGTTGAAGGTGTATCAGTATGGATAATGCTGGATTGTGCTCAACCAACGCTATGGGACTTTGTCATGGCAGCTTTTTTCATATGTTGAATGATGTCCCACAGCTTTTTTATCCACCATGCACACCAAATACAAATTGTGCAAACACTGTCCTTCAGAGATGCATTTCCTGTTGAGATCTCACAGGACAGGATAAACACAATTATTTGTACCTGACAGAGTTAAGAGATAGGAATCTTTTTAATGTCTCTACTGCTCGGGTTCAAAAAACAAACGCTAGTCTCTAGGGTGTGATGTGTTACCATTTTAAAGCTGTGAGCTAGTATTTCCATCCACTGTGTTGAAAACCTGTTGCTCTGTGGGGACAAAAACCCACAACCTTTTGTGCTCAGAATGAAGAACAATACTCGAACAAAGATATGGCTTTTTGTTTTTAACTTAAGTAAGCCAGACCCACCATATAAAACATATTTAAGAAAACCAGCTGAATAGAGAGCATAATGGGTATTCATGTTGTGCTCTATCACTTTAAAATTCCAAATAGCCTTGGCAGCCTTATTTTAGGTCATGTCACTGGGGAGAAGCTGACATCCAAGCAGGGAGGACCCAACGCGTTGTCTGACGTGTTGCAGTATGGATAAAGCAAACAGTCATGAGTCCCCCTGTAGCAGTCCTGCTTTATGGAGCTGGCAAGAAATGCTCTCTCTGCAAGTACCAGCTAAAGAGCTCAGTGCTGTTGTGGGAATTTCTCTCTTGTTTTATATTCCCCAAATCCACTTTTGGCACCTCCAAGCAACTACAGTGTTGAAGGGATAAATGCAGCTCATTAGGGGCCTAATCCAAAACCCATGGATGTCACTGTGACTTAATGCCAGCACTGGGACTTCGTTGGGCTTAGCAGTGAGCCATCTTAACTCTGTGTATGTATATCTATGATTTAACTCTTGGGTAGTACCACTATGTGCACCTTCTCCAAGGAGCACAACAGGATTGAAAGGAGTGCATTTTACCTCCCCCTCTCGTAAGTACCCATCCTTTGTTTTCCTCTGTACTTATTAGCCAAAAATACATCATCTAAAGTGAAAACACATTCCGTTCTCTTAGTTTTATTCTTTGCAATGTTATGACACATCCCTCGGATATCAGCTTTGTTAACTGCCATCAAATTAGTGTCCTCTAAGCCCCAGCATGTCTGCTCACATGCCTCCTGGCCCCACTAGCTACAAAGAGCAGTGCCATGCATCTATCTAAGATTGTAGCCCAGGGAATGTTCCCCTTCCTGACCTTCTGCCCCATAAGTCACCTTCTCAGCAGCTGAACAGTGGGACAGCAAGTCAGCATCCCTGCAGCTAGGAGAGCTTCCTCTCCTCCACAGCAGGAGAAGCGACTGGCATCAAATTTACCTGTTTTTACCAGCAGAACTTGGGGCCAAAAATATTGAGTTCAGGCTTAAAATGTCTCGGTTATCCCTCCCATTCAAATTTTCTTTAGATGCTCTACGAAGTTAGATTCAGGTCTATCAACTGGACTGAAATTATGGCATGACAAGAATCTAAGCACGTTTTGCCCTAGTGGGCTAACCACATCTTTCTCTGAGAATCATAGAATCATTAAGGTTGGAAGAGACCATTGAGATCATCCAGTCCAACCATCAACGCATCCGCACCATGCCCACTAACCATGTCCCTCAGTGCCACACCCACATCTTTCTTCACCACCTCCAGGGACAGTGACTCCACCTCCTCCTTAGGCAGCCTGTTCCAATACCTTACTACCCTTTCTGAGAAGAAATTTTTCCTAATATCCAAGTTTGCTTTCCAATTTTACTCACTCTTACTTACACTCTTACTCACACAAGGTCCCTTTAGGAGATCTGATGCCACCCCAGGCTGAGCAATGATGCTGCAAAAGGTGACTCTGTTCTTTCTCATGAGCAGCAGCAAGAGCCACATCTGTGCCACGGTCAGTAAACACTTGTGTGAGCAACTGCATGTCCAGGGCCTGCTCTCAGGATTTACATCACTGTGAGAGATACCAGGGTATGGCTCCTTGTGATCTGGGGATTTATGGAGCGGTTATTTTAATCACATGATTAGCATTTAGATAAACAGTCAGTGAGTAACCAAGGCATGTCCCCCACTGGAGTGAGTCAGACACACCATTTAAGGGAAATGAGAGGGGAATAGCCTCATTCCATCTCAGAGCTTATCCCACAAGCGTTCCAGCGCTTGGCCTGAGGTACTGACAGGGAATGGAGTCTCACAAACTTTTCGTGCATTTCTTCAGCAAGATAATTATGCAACTTCACTGCTGTATCACAGCCTTCCAAGCATACCTTTACAATATGCTGATGCAGTTTTCTCCAGTAGGTCCTGTGTATGCCTGAGGTCAATCAATATTCATGTTAATTACGTATGGAAGCTCTGTCTTCTGCTTTGTGCTGAAGAATGTCATCAGCTGAGTTGGGCTTTGAAAGAAAGCACTTTTGTTGCTTAGATATCTGCATTTTAGAAACAGATGTTCCATACCTGTTTCTCTTTTGTTTGTTTGTTTGTTTCTTTTGTGGTCCCCAAGCAAGCAGACTGATTATGACAGTACAACAGAGTGAGTGAAGGGGAGCTTTGCATGCTTGTCAGTCAACTCTGTTTTCATGCCTGATCCTAACTCTATTTATGCACCCTGACATCTCTTTTCTATGCTTCAAGGTACAAAAGCTAAGTTCAGGGTGAATTTAGGCATGGAGAGAATGGATTTTTGGTACTGTAATGCCAGTCTTGACTTTTAATGCATGGAAATCGCTGCCTGGTCTCCTGTGAAGTCAGTTTACACGAAGGTCAAAGTCTTGCAAATATTCAATTAGGAGACCAGTCAAGTATGCAGGATTAAGTTGTTTATATAACTGTTTGCAGAACCACAGTATGAGTTCACAGGCAGGCATGGGAGCCTTGATTTCCCAGCTGATCCATAAAAAGGGTCAAACACAGTGTACTGATAGCCCCAGTACACTGACAAACTGACTACTCCCAGTCCAGTTGTGACTGGAGCTTCCAGTTCCAATTCCCTGTTGTTTCTCAAGGTTAAGTTGGAGGCCGATGAGACTGTGGTATGTGTCACATAAAAACATTCAGTCACTTCAGTTGGTCCCACTGCATAGCTCTGTGAATTCATAGGGTGTGTAAAAGCAGATTCTGCTTCAAGTAATCCATGAGCTCCCACTGGCTGCAAGAGAGATTTGGTGTGGGCTGTGAGAGCTGGCAAGAGTGGAAGAGGCCCCACAGAAAAAGATCTGAAAATAGGAGTAGCATCACCCTCAGCATTTCCTGACATTGCTTTTCTTTGTTTCTACTTCTGGCACCAAATTCCTGGTGGAAATGGGGGATAGTGCCTGGCTTTCAAACCAGGGGAAGCCAGAGGCTTCCATGAAAGTAGGACAAAATGAACTCTTCTTGTTGAGAAAAGCAGCAGCTTTTTAAACCCAGCTGAATTTTGGTGAGCTACTGCAGGACTGATGGAAGACAGAAGGAGGTGAGGGAGTAAAAGGTGAAAAGAGGAGTACTTAATATATTAAAATTTCTACAGTTTAATTTTTAAAGACTCTCAGGAAAAAGACAAAAAGAAAAAAAAAAAAGAAAAAAAGAAAAAAACAACAACAACATGAAAAAAGGACTCCAGCGTGCTAAAAGCTTCCTGTTCTGCTGTTCTGGTCAGGCTGAGTAGAGATGAAGGCATCAGTGAGCCCACAGGACTGTGCCCAGCCCCAGAGTGCCAGAAGGAGGAGTGACTGCACTGGGCTCGGATGTTTCTCTATGGGTAGCTGGCATGGGAGAATTGGGAAGTCCCTCACACTTTCGTATTTCTTAGAAAAGCTGCTTTGGACAGCTCATGGTTTTGCTGCTGAGGATATGTGACTGTTGTCTTTTGAGATGAGAAATGCTGCGTCAATGCAATGTATTATTTTTGTTGCTGTGCTTCAATTTGTTTTTAAGCAGTGGTATCTATATTGGAGATATTAATAGGCTGAATTGTCAAAGCAGGGATTGTTCCCTGCTCCTGCTGCAAAATGCTTATCATATTCCTGTTGCTACAGCATGTACAGCTATGTTACAGCTAGTACAGTCTGTTTCTCACTAAGTGCATCAGTGAACAATGTTTAAACAGAGTTAAAAAAAAATGTACTGGCAACAAAGAGATGACTTATCATTTGCAACTTTAAAAAGGAGCCTGCAGCCATACGAATCTGGAAATAATATAAACTTAACCCACAGGACTGTTGCATTGGTTTTAGAAGAGCTTACTTTAAAGCTGGTATGTGCACTCGCTAAGAGACTGAGTAGTTGGCAAGGATGCTAACGATTTATGGAATGTGTCTTTGGAAAGGATTAAAGCAAAAAACATGTTGCTTCTTACCAGCTCTGAGCTAGGAATATAGCTCTAAGGGGTGAGCGTTAAATTTTAAGAATTCAGTATGTAAAACTTTTAAAGAATAATTTTTTTCTTTCCCTGTCATAGTGCTTGGGATCAAATTCAGTCCAGACCGGATAGACTAAAAATCATTCCCATCTGACGTCCAGGAAAAGGTCAAGAGTTAAAGGAGTACTGGCAGCGGTGCAGCAGTTCCCAGCTTGCGTAAGTACTATTTGTGATCTGCCCAAGACAACAGTCAGCATTTTAGCTCCAAATGTCCCAAGTCTCATATAACTGTGTCTCTTCATTTTCTCCCTCTGAGATGCTTTTTAAAATTGTATTGTACCAAGTAAAAGCACTATTAAAACCGAAGCTTGAGAACTAGGTTCAAATCTAAAAGCCCAATGAATTGGTTAGGAAACCTTCATTTCCTATGTTCATTTGCCCCATAATGACTTTCTAGATACTCATGCTCCAGCCCCTCACTGTGTCATCCTCTTCCTGTGGCATACCCTGTCCTATGCTCTGTTGGCAACACATCTCTCCAATTGACACCATCTTTCTCTAGGAGAGATTCCCTGTTACTAATGAAAATAACTCCACATTTTTCCCTGTGCATGTGAGCGGATGTGTTGTTGCATCCGTGAGTGTTTGCAAAAAACTCTAAGAGAGGACTTGCTTCCAAACTTAACTTCCTACCCAGGAGAGTGGAGAGGCACAGTGCTGTTCTCAGCCCTAATGTCAGCCCTCAAGTTCTGTCTCCCCTTGGGATGGTGGTTCCAGTGGGGTGCACATAGGGAGTTGTCCCTCAGCAGCAGAGCTGATCCCATGGGAGGCTTTGGATGTCAGATGGATGCTGTAATTTAGATTCAATGCAAATTGCATAGATTTTCCCCCATGATGTGTGCTGCAATGCACTGTGTCATTCCTAAGTGCAGAGGTAGATCCAGAAAGCTGCAAAGCAGAATTTTCCTTTGTGTCCCTTTTCTTTGCATCCCTTTTCTTGCAAGCATGGATGCCATGCCCAGTCATATCCTCCTTCTCCACACACTCACCTGGCTAACATAAAAAGTGACCTGGTTTGTAGTGGCACTGTGGTGTGATGTGAAGGTGTATTGTCTGCCACCTATCAGCTTTCATGCAAATCTCAGTGACTTCAGAGGTGAAATCACAGGAAAGGGGAATCTGAGCCCCAGGCTCAGTGTTGGGTGTGGAGATGTAAGGCAAAAGCACCCGTGCATCTGCATAAGGCTTGCCTATCCCTAAGAATGTAGATGGAGGTGAGCTCAAATTCATCAGTTTAATAGAGAGGTACTCGTTATCGAAGGTGGCTGTCCTGTGGAGTGTCTGCCCTGGGATTACTCCCAGCAAGTACTGGTGGCAGCCAGCCAGCAAGATGTCCATACAACCCTGTTAGCACTGCGTCTGCACGCACGCACGCACGCACACACACATATATATATATATATAACAGCAGGAGACAATAAGGCATCATGTATTGGAATAGGCAAGGTCATATACATAAAGCAAGGAGACTTGCTTGCAGAACAGTTTCCCACAAATAAGTTTCTCCTAGCTACATGGAGAAGCTAGAGGGGGTTTACTTGTGTTTCAAAGCTAACACGAGCCCTTTCTCATAGGCTGGCTACCCATTCAAGCTGTGACTTGTATTTTTTCACACAGGAGGATCTCCTTAGAGTGTCTAAGTCATTCTGGAGGGCTTCAGCTGATCATGGCATGGGATCCCTCCCCTAGGAGACTCATGTCTCTCTTAGTCTAGGACCCTTCACAGAGTCCAGTCCTGTGGATGCAGTGTGAATGCACTGGATACAGTGGGGTTGATTTAGGAGTGAAAACATTAAAGCCCCCCTCTAAAAGTTGCACCAAATATCTTTTTGGTCTAACTTTGAAATCCTTGATGGTTAACTAGCAAAACTGTGACAGGATTTGTGTATGACCTCGTTCTCAGAATTTGGCTCCAAATTATATGATACTGAAAACTTAACATTTTTTCACCATATTACTTCTGCTGATAGAAAAGAGAGCAACAGGTGCTCATTGTGAGGGCCATGAGGATACTCACAGGCTGTAATTTCCCAGACTCGCTTCAGCTGGGGCCTCCATGCATACCCCCGTGCCCAGAAGCCCCACTTAAGCTTATCCTCAAGCTGGCAGCCCTTTCTGAGTTTCACTGTGAGAGTGCTGATCTCTAGCCCAGTGTTTGGCTCTGCTTCCTGGGTTCTCCTTAGACCCGTACTGCTGGCATGAAACTCTTCAGCCTATCTCCTTGTACCTCCACAGTCCTTAGCTTGACTCTATCTCCTGCTGCTCCAAGGGGGTTCCCTGGATAGATTTTGGACTCGGTTTTCTGCTTGCTGTGCCGGGAGTTGCTGACAGCCACTGTGCTTTGATGAGGTAAGATGAGTAAGTGTAGTTAACAGAATGAAAAAGATGAATCTGGTAATGATAGCTCTGGTAAAACTTGATTTTTCATCAATTCCCTCTTCCCTATAGTTTCATGGTTATAGTATTCTATGTCTGCTTCCCGCTTCCTCTCTCATTCAGAACATTTTGAGTGGTCTCTGGCTACGGCCCACTTACTAGCTGTGATAGAAAACAATGTGATGTGCCCGGTTTAAAGCTGCAGGTGTGCTGCTTGGCTACCTGGAAGGTTGAACAGTATAGCAGAACCTATAAACTCAATTGCAGCCTTGCTCTTGGTACAGGTTGCCAGTTTGTGCCTGTGTCCTTAGGTCCAATTTGTGATTTTTTTTTTTTTTTAACTCAAAAGAATTTAGAGTCTTCTGAGCAATTCTTTCTAATTGATTTGAAATGTTATGAAAAGCAAAGTTCCCTATGCAGAGGGAGTAATGGAAAGGCAGGAGACTGCAGCCCGTTTCTGTGCATGATTAGGCTGAAAGGGTATCTATGCCTTTATTGAGCAATGGTGTGAGTTTGTATGAAATTTTTTTTTTTTTTTTTTTTTTTTTTTTTTTGGATCTGGGAAGTAAGAAGTGTGACCTGCTGAGTCTGGGCCAATACAGTTAACAAATAAAGAGGCAGAATGAAGAACCTGGCCAGGGGACTTGGTGAGAGAAGCAAAGGGAAATGACTTGCCTTGGCTTAAAGCAGGATGAAATAATCATTTTACTTATAGAATCGACTTACCGAGGAGTTTTGTTTGCTTCTTTCTCCTCTTACTAGCAAATTCTGCTGTTCCGTTTCTGTAGTCTCCCTTATTCTGACATCTCCATGCAGAGCAATGATTTTTCTAGGCACCTCTGTCAGAGCACATACACATGTGCTCTACACAGCTACGTGCTATTCTTACTGCGGCACTTTAATGAACAAGTAAAAATTGTTCTTGATATTCTTGCAATTTTGGGTCTACTGAGGAGAGTTTGCTCTAGTGCTAGCATGATCAACATATTGCTTTCAGGAGATGGTGCAGTCAACTGGCAGAAATGATTGTGGCCCTCAGAATGGCTACAAGGTTGTTGGTTGAAAAGAAGAAATGGGTTTTAAGTTCTTGAATCTTTTCAAGGAGTTCTGTGTTGTTAGAGTTTTAACCAGCTAGGGTGCCTGAGAGTTCAGTGAGAGAGGTGTTTTCAAGTGCCTGAAAAAGTACTGGATGTATGACGGTGGCAAGGGAAAGCTCTTTCAAAGAGCAAAGACCTGGCCTGTACCAAAAGGCCAAAAAATGACACAATGCATTCATGATACCTCGAGTCTTAATATCCAGGTGCACCTTCCTGCCTTCTGTGTGAAGGATCCTCAGGATTGTTTGTGGAATGTGATCTCTGTGACCTTGCTTAGACCGTTATGGAAAGGGCAATGTTGGAAGGCTGAATTGCTTCATGTGAAGCTGTGGGTTCAAGAACTGAACTGTCCTTACTTTCTTCTGTAGGTTTTACTGCTCCGATGGCCCCTGTCTTTCTGGAAAAGCTAATTAGAAGTGTCATTTTTGTGGCATTTAATGGGAAGTGGGATTGCATCACATTTGCATAAACAGAGGTCTGGCAGTAGCTGTTGGTTGCTTTACCTTACTGAAAAACAAAAGAGACAAAGTCTGAAATACAACTCAAAAGAAACTAATTTGTTTAGGACGAGAGTTCATGGATCTATGTGCCTATATATGAAACATGCACCTTAACATGATGCTGAGTCACCACTAAGTTACAAAGGATGTCTTTGAACTTCAGTACCAGTGCTTAATTTTCAAAGTTGAGTTTGAGTAAGGACAGATAATCTTTAATACATTGTTACTCCGCCTCTCTTATTACTCTCTGCTATACAACTAATAATGTAAAATTAAATTGATTAGATAATGTCATTGCCTCAGAAAAGGGTTACTACCTTGCCTTTTCTGTTATGATGCAATTATGAGTATTCTGATTTACTTTGGCTAATGGTTGGATTTGAGACATATATATTTAATTTTAATTTAAGAAATTGTAACTTTTATTTCAAAATCAGATACCAGTAGTCTAAGTTGCTTACTTGTGAAGTAATTTTGTTTGTTCACTTGAGATAGTTTATATCTGCATGGTGGATGTGATCAAATTTGATCACTGCTGGACTTTTGAGTTCAAGATCCAAATCTAGATCTGAATGTTCAGGCAGTCTTGATGTACAGGCTGAAAGATAAGAAAGGCTAAGTGTGACATTGAGCTTGTTCAGTATTGACAACACTATGCATTCCAATATTATGAGTCTGGCTACTCCTATATTTTGTACTTGGCTTAAGCTAATGAGACTTGTTGTTTCCATATTCAGTTGTGAACGTCAAGGACTATGCTTAGATTTTATTTTATTTTTATTTTTCCCCCTACAATAATACTGTCATTTTTTTTTTTTTCCTCAAGGAAATCTATAATTCTCTCATGAGCTTTTGTCTCCAGGTGCTCCCAAAATATTGCCAACTATTGAGAAACTGGAAGTGAAATGTTACTAGGCCTTCTGATTTCTAAGTTAGAACAATAGACCTGTTAAAATATCTACAGATCCTCTGGGAGTTGTTGATGTATCCATAGTAGCCTGTGGGAACTGGATGTGAGGGTCTCATTCAGACTCTTTTATTTCATACATTTGTTTTTGCTTTTTGAGTAAGCAGTGGTGCTGTAAAATAGGGAGAGTGGGTTAGGTCTGATGCCTCTGGATAGAATTGTCTTAATTTGTGTTTTTGGGCAATATAGAACACATCATTTCTCCATTCAGTGTAGTTTGCATGTGATGGTCTGGTGACTATTGCCTTGCTGCTTGGTCCTGTCTGTGTACTTTGTGCCAGCCTGTCTTCTTCAGTACCTCACTCTTATTTCGTCTGTCCTGTGATACCTGAAAGCATTGTGAATTCCCCATTATTCACTATCCTGTGAGGACAAGAGGTGCAGTTTCTAAATCAGAAAGAGAATGTAGGGTTCTGAAATAGCCCTGGTGCTTACCCAGGTCATGCAAGGGGATATTTTCGAAAGCAGGAGCAAATTGTTGGAATCCTGGTTTTCAGGGCTCATTTACACTGGGAATATTTTGCCATCAGTTACAGAAATATTCTAAAACTTGGTGAAAGCTTCCATAAAGTGCTTATGTCTCTGCTATGATTTTTACTCCAAATACACAGATGTAATTGATTTTCTCAAGAATTATCTGAAGTTGAGCAAGGTCCAATCAGATAGTAAATAGTTCTACCTGAACTGATTCTAACTTCTGTGAAACCACACTTCCAAAACAAAGTGAATCTGTTTTTATGCTCTAACTGCAATAGAATATGTACTTGCAGGAAAGGACCTTTTTTTTTTTTTTTTTGGTTTATCAATAGTACATTTAGGGTCTGTCTTTTTTACATGTGTTTTATTGCAGAGTATTTTGCTAATTCTTCAGTTTTTTTTCTTTCCAAGCTAGACAAGCCTGTGTAATCAATCTCAGATCTAGGGTTCTGCTTACCTCCTGTTGCCCAAACCCATAGACTCTGTTTGCCCTGAAGCTTTTTTGTCTTCTTTTGGCAGCTGCTCTCATTCCAATACAAAATATCCTTGGAAATTCAATACCTTGTTTTTCTATTATTTAAATTATGGCTCACATTGTAGTTCAATGAATTTAATTAAAGCATTTCCTTGCACACATGGTGTCCATGTGGACAGGGAATAAAAACTTTTAATCTTAAAACTAGGCATATGTAATAATTACAACAGAAGATTGTTCTTAATTACATTCTTCAGTTAAGATTGATGCTTATAGTGCCTGGAGGAAGACATAATCGTATGAGCTGGCTTTAAACACTTAGGTAGCAAATAACTTTCTCACAATATGGTTGTTCGTTATGACCTAGTTTGAAAGTATAGGAGTAAGAAAACATGGAGATAACCAAATATCTTGACTATTGTATAGAAACACTGTCAAACAGAACCAAAATGTGCGATGTAGGCAGCCTCTTCCAGAAACAGTTATGATGGGTGCTATTCTTCAGGTGAAGATCACAGTCTCTATACCTGTTGGCTCAGATGAATGTGTAACATGCTTCAGTGAAGTGAGTCAGGTTGGTTTACAAGTGGCAATAGCTCTCCTTTGTTAATGAGAGGCTCCTTTGAACTGTTGTGGATTAGAGAGTGCTGTTAGCAAAGGTGGAGGGAGCTCTCCTGCACAGATAGAGTTGTACTAAAGAGTTGATTCACAGCTTTTGACTACCTGCTGCTCGTCATGTTATTATATAGAAGATGTGAACATACAGATAAGAAGAGCCTTGAAAAGAAGTAAGATGTAGAGTGAATTGCAGCTGTGAAACCAGACTGGCCTGGGTTGGTTCCCTGCACTAGCAGTGCCTGTGCTGTTGCTGTGTCTTCCCTGGGCTTGTGTTGGCTCTCCACAGAAGTCTCTGACAGTGGCTGCAAGACTGGGCTGCTAACATTAGGAAACAACAACCCTTGTGGGATGTTTTTGATCTAACTTGTTTTCTTTGTTACTTATGGAAATTTCTTTGTTGTCCTCTCTTGCTACAACATCTTGATCTTGTTTAGGTGTCTCTAGAAATCTAGTTTTCACTGCCAGCTCTTCTCCAACTAGTAACATAGCAGCTGTAATGCTCTGGCATTGTTCTGTTTGAAATCCAGCTGAAATGGATAGATTCCTTTCAATCATTGGTCTTTGGATCAAATTCTTCAGAGGCTGAAAACTCCTGCCTTGGGTGGGAGGCCTGAGGACAGTAATAGGTGGGTACTCTTGTGGTAGTGATGTCATGCTGTCTGTAGGTCAGGTCCTTGTGGATAAGGGTGGGCCAGGACTGCAGCCTACCCTTATGGATCTAGAGTTCCCCCAGCAGAGTTGGGTTGTTTTATAGGCAAGGGGAAGTATATTTGCTAGTAAAACAACCAAGGACTGATTTTATAGATCTGAAAATATTTTGGTGATGCTGGAAGAGAAGTTCTAAGGCTATAAGCCACAAATAGCTGGCTTTCAGTACTGTTCTTTCTTATGGGGAAACTCATCTTGTTTCCAAAGGAATGTGTGTATTATTAGTATGGATGAGACTAGTGGTCTGTCTGTTCTGCTAGTATCTCTTCAACTGGCCAGCATTGTATACATCAAGAGGGAACTGCAACCAAAAGGTGTGGAATAACTCCCTAGGATTAAGGAGTGACTGCTGCTTCAGTCAAATCTCCTTTTCCCATCCTTGATTCAGCTTTGTGTTGCTGCTGCTATCCAGAGTAGCAGAAACTGTGCTTCTAGGAATATGTGATGATTTGAAATGTCTGAATCTTCCTCCAGACAGAAGCTAACCCTGTGACTCTATAGTTGAATCTGCCCTTCTTTCAAGCCTGGGGTGTTTAACTTCTTTTGTTCCCTGTTCTTTGTGCTCTCTGAGAGAAATTACTAAGTGAAGGCAAAAAAAAAGCCACCACATGTTTAAGATAACACAAGTAAACAGTTATAACAAATTCAGTAGGGAAGTTGCTATTACAGTCAATATACAGTCAAGCATTCAAAAGACAGAAAACTTGAAAGTTAGGGTGAAGTATGCTAATTCAATTCTGTTTATGTCCTCTGAGCCATGTACTGGACTTTCCTTGCATTTTTATGGCATCACAAAAAAATTTTCTCTATCTCCTTACTATGAGCGATTGTATTTCACTGTGACTGTGATACTACATGGAACTGACATGGCAATTTAGCATTTTAGCAAGATGATTAACCCCAAATGTAAATAACCCCTTACAGTAAAATGTACTTCCATAAATTCTTTCCTTCATTCATAACTCCTGTTGTGAATATGGAGATTGTTTGCTGCTTTAGTTTTAAAAGTGAAAGTTCGTTTATGTAAGTTAGAGAGTAGTTCAGCAGATTTCCTCGGGCAAGTATTGTTAGATGAAAGCAAATGCTTTCATATTTGAAATTCTCTGTAATCACATGCAATCTTGATGAAGTAATGTTATATATTACCTTTCCTTAGTGCAGAATAGACAGAGGAACATTCAATGCACAGATTGTGTGTTGCTAGGAAAGAGTATCCTTGAATATGAACAAAAAAAAAGTGTTGGAGAGTAAATACTATTTAAACACTTTAAAGGCAGAGTTATCTACCCCAGTGGGATTGCCTTCACTTGACGTCTTTTGATACTGCTGAGTTAGTACGCTGTTGCAGTTGTATGTACCAAGGAAAAATAATGAAAAATTACTGATGTACACAACTGCAGGACTGCTGAATGGAGACCAAGGATCTTTAGGTGCAAGAATTATGATAGTTTTATTTTTTTATTTTTTGTTGAAGTAGCCCAACAAGGAAGCTTCTTTAAGCTGCCTGCACTCAATGATAATCAATAGCTTGTTTTCCTAAAATGTCAATTTTTGTACTCTACAGTGATTTAGAAGTATATCTTAACAGTTTAGTAACTGCTTCCTGAGCTACCAAAGTATTTTCATTTCTGCTTGAAGTATAGTGCCAATTAGACCATTTCTTTCTTTCCTCTGCCTTTCCGTGATATCAGTGTGAATCAGTGTATTACAAACTGCATGGGGTACAAGCAGATCCCAGTTGCCTCTAGCAAGAATTGTGAGGGAAGCAAAAGTTGGAAGAATTTGTCAGTGTTAAACTTCTGAAAACTGAGTTTCTGGATGCTTTAGACATTATACCCTCAGTGCTTTATTTATTTTTCTTAAAAGGAGCCTCTTCACTCAAAGGAGGATGCTGTCTTAAGTGATGAAAGCATGTACAGCATGCTCTATTTATAACTTAGAAAGCATATGTAGTAGCACTATCTTTGGCCATGTTGCTCTGCAAATATGGTAAAAGTAGTTACTAAGCTGTTCTGTTTCGGAAGTACAAAAAAGACTGTATGGACTGTGCAACCTCCTTCCAAGCTTCTGTATTTCAACAACACTGAAAGGATGTATTGCTTGTGTCCATTGCGTGGGACTTTATTCAGAATCTGCTTTATGTTGTGGAATTCTTTCTTTTGGCTTCAGTATGTGTTGGATGGGGGCCTTTGGCAGTATCTCAGACAGCATCAGTACTAGCAGTGTGTAGCTGAAGTGTAAGTAATGTCTTGAACCGTTGATTGAGTACCTGGTGGGAAGGCAGTGCCAGTCCAGGGAAGCTCAGGTGCATGCACCCGGGTGACTGGAAGGGGGTGAAGCCAGGATCCACCTCTTTCCAGGACTCTTTTAAGGGTTGGCAGTGGAGGATTCCTGTGTGCCTGGGGCTTTCTGAAAGTAAGCAGTTTCTTTGCTTTGTTTCTGTGGCTGTTGCATTTGAGCGAGTCCTCCTATGCTCAGTCTGGGACCTTGCTACTCTGCTGTCATTGCTGCACTTACCATCATATTACAGCATTACACAGTGTCTTCTATGCAGTCTGTGTGCTGAATTAAATGAAGTGAGGGTACAGCCATAGCTCTGGACAGCTGTAGGGCTGTAGTCAACAAGTTTGGGATAGAGACAACACAGTTCTTTGAATATTTTCTTGCTGATACTCTTGGGCTGGGGGTTAGAAGGGCTCCTATCAAATGTGCAACACTTTTCACTTACCTCCAAAATAGAAATCTTTGAAGATCATTTATTTGATCTTCCTGATGTCTCCAAGGCCAACCCAAAATTAAAGCATGTTATTGAGGGTGCTTTCCAAGTGTCTCCTGAACATTACAGACATTACAGAGGTGGGCATCACCCACCTCTCTAGGTAGCCTGTTCCTAACATCTAGCCTGACCTTTCTCTGGTGCAGCTTTGTGCTGTTTCCATGTGTCCTGTCATGAGTTCCCAGCAGCAGAGCCTAGCACCTCCTTCTTGATTCCCCTTCTCAGGGAGCAGTGAGGCCACCTTTCATCCTCTCCAGAATGGACACCCTGGAATCCTCATTTCTCCTCATAGGACATACCTTCCACCACGGTTACCAGCTTTATTGTCTCCTCTGGATGTCTCCAAGGACCTTTAATGTGTGTAGCTGTGTTGCACTAGCAGTTCAAGGCTTATTGGCAGAGGGCATCTTCAGCCAACAGTACCCTATGTGCTTGGATTCTTGATGCAATATGCTTCTGATGCAGTCTGTGAGCCATCACAACTTGGAGTGAAATGTGCATGTGAAAGCTATCACTACTGCACAGTTTACTCACTTTAAGGGAAAATAGATCATGGGAAGAGCAATCTCCCAATCCCCTTATAAGGAAAGAGAGGCTTGGGCCTGAGTCTCTGAAGTAATGCACAAGTCTGATTGAAAATGATCCTTTAAGTTCTTAGGGTACAATGCTCCAAAGCTGTCAATTATTTCCTCAACTACACAAGGTTGGTGAATTGCATAATCAGTGCTTTCTACAAGTTGTGGGTGTATGGCAAGAAACTGTAAAGCATGCTTGGAATTTTTGAAATTGAAATAATAACAACAACGAAGCACTAACCTTGCTTGTGAATCCCACTTGTTTCTGTACAGCCTGTGACCCTCAGTGACAAATGTGTGCAATGAGAGTTTGGTGCTATGGGCTGTTTGCCCAAAGACGGTGTAATGCCACTAATTCCTTGGCATTTTACAGCAGAACTGCCACTACATAGATAGCCGCTAAAAGTAAATATTCTCTTGCCTCTATTTGAGGTTCTTTATGTGGGGAGATGCTCAGGATCCCTCTGACGATATTGCTTGTGTCATGCCTTGTGTTCAGGCAGCTGCTCTACTTTGAGGAGTGATTCTATGAAAACATTTAAATCCTTCAAACGATAACTTTTTGTACTATTGGTTTTAAGTGTAGAAATAGAATGCTTTTTGAAGGGTATATGACAAATGTAATCTGGGAAGCAAATGTTGTGTGCTTTTATTTTTTTTTGTGGAGCTGCAGCAGTAAAGATTCTACAGCATGTCTTTTTCTTAGCATGTTTTATGATTCCCAAATAGAATCTACCTCATGGTTTTTCTCTTCCTGTTGGACCTGGTTGGCTACAGCAAGCAGTGTGGGCATTGCCTAAAGTCACCTGTCCTAGAAATCAGCCTCTGTGACCTGCTAACTTTTCAGAAATGTGATTTATTTTTTTTTCTTTTTGTGGAAACTCTATCTATTGCCTTTGAATAGCTCTGTACTGATTTTTTTTTTCCCCCCTCCCTCCGTTAGTTTTTAGAAAAAGTTATTTCAGTGCTGAGGAGAAGTAATAAATACAGTAGTCGAGGTCTGGATAAATCCAGTTTTTCGATTTAATTATATAGAATTAACTCTGCATTTCTCTTCGTTTCAGAATTTATTCTAGTTTGGGAACTGTAAGCCATTATCTCTTTGTTACAGTTTTTACATCTCCACTGAGATTTCTAGTCTTCAGTGTTTGTTTGCCACTTTTAGAATCAAAACTAATATATTACAGAGGAAGAGCTTGCATTTATTAAGGGTTTATTTTTAGAATCAATTTTATTGGAAGAAACTTTTTCCAATGCCGGTGCTATGCATTTTTAATCCCTTTTTCATACTGAGCCTTTTCATCTTTCTTTCTTCCCTTGTTTGAGGATGCTATCCTAGCACTAGAAGTTACTGTATGATTATGAAGAGATTAATACTAAAACTTTGAGGATTTCATCTTGTTAAAGTTTTGCTGCACTGTACTAGTGAAGGGATGTAAAAATTGACATGTATTTAAGAAATTCCTTACTTCAGTAGTACTTCAGCCATCCATTTGGCTGCTACATGATTGGTATGGTAGGGTGTTTTTGTAGGGTTTGTTGAGTCTAGTTTGAAGATCTTCTCCATCAGACATCAGTGAGCTCTAGACAGAAGTAATGGTGATGGTGACTGAGTAAGGAATGTTTTTTCCATAAAAACTGAAGTCTGCAAAATATACATTAATATATATATTTTTTTTGTTGGAGTTGTCTAGTAAGGCTCTGAACAGTGGAGACTTCAGATGTCTTTGGACGTGAGATCTCTCCATTTCCATGTGTAGGAAGTCAGAAAAGGAAGATAGGAGACTAGCATGGCTGAACTGGGATCTACTGGTCAAACTGGAGAGCAAGAAGAGGATGCACAGGCAGTGGAAGCAGGGGCAGGTACCCTGGAGGGAGGGGCATAGAAATGCTGCTAGGCTGAAGAGGGACATGGTCAGGAAGACCAAGGCCCAACTGGAACTGGACTCGGCAATGGTTGCAGAGAAGAAAGGCTTCTACTTTGTGCTGGTGAGACCTCATCTGTAGTCCTGTGTCCAGATGTGAAGTCCTCAGTGCAGGAGAGATATGGACCTGATAAAGCATGTCTGGAGGGGAGCCACAAAAATGATGGAGAACCTTACCTGCGTAGACAGACTGAGAAAGCTGGGGCTGTTCAGCCTGGGGAAGAGAAAGCTCCAGGGAGACCTGTAAGAGCAGCCTTTCAGTATCTGAAGGGGAGTCTGTTGTGACAGAACAAGGGAAAATGGTTTCTAATTAAGTGGCAAGATTTAGATTGGATACAAAGGAGTAGTTTTGAAAAATGTGTGGTGGCACTGGAACAGGTTACTCAGAGAAGCAGTGGATGCTCTGTCCCTGGAGACACTCAAGGTCAGGCTGGATGGGGCTCTGAGCAACCTGATCTAGCTCTGGGTGTCCCTGCTCATTATGGGGGAATTAGACTAGATGACCTTAAAGGGTCCCTTCTGACTCAAAGAGTTTTATGATCATTGAAGGTGACCCTGTGGAATTCACTTGGTATTTTGTGACTGCTGTATCCTTAGGAAACTGAGCATACTTGAAACTCTTCAGTACTTGGAATATGAAAAAAATTATTTTTAATCCTGGAATTGATCTGTTGCAACAACTTGCCATGAATGCATGTTAGGATTTGACTAGTGTCTTGTATTTGTATTGAGTTGTGGTAACTGAACAAGCTGGTAACACCTGCAAATTTTCTGTATGTAATCCTTGTCTCTGAGGGAGATACGATGGTGGGGATTTCCAGGGAGGATGGTGTGGCTCAACTCTGGTTGTCTCGCTGGTGATCCGCATCAAGGGATTGTTTCACCTTTCTGGAAGGGAACTTCACTTCTGAAAATAATTTTTGAAATTCATTTGTTTTGAAAGCTTTTTAGCATTTTCAGGGAGAAGATACTGTCATTGCTAAGCAAACTTTACTGGCTCGAGTAACAACTAAAATAGGTTCGGCTGTCTCAGACTGCATGAAAAGCAGAACAGTATTTGCCAGTATTTTTCCAAAGCCTGTACTTGAAAGTTGGCTTTATGTCCAGGGGTGTCAAATGGCACCTGATCCAAGATTTTTTCAGTGTTCAGACACTGGTCTTACAGGTGCATACCAAGTTCTTGAAGTGGCTGTTGTTTTCTTTTGTTGAATTCTTCCTCGGGTGACTGAATTATTGGAGAAATGTGATATCCTGTATGTGTTGTAGTTATATCAAGTGCTTTTATACCATATGTAACTCTGTCTGGTTTCCAATCACCTTGATGGCACTAGATGATTTAGCTCATGCCACTGAAATGAACGTGACTTATTTACAGACTGAGGTAAGCATGAAATCTGGTATTAGAAACCTGACTCTTTGCAGTAGTGGTGAGAAAGTAAGAAATGCTGCCACTTTCTCATTAATGCA
The DNA here is from genome assembly GCA_023055505.1 of Callipepla californica brunnescens. Lineage (NCBI taxonomy): Eukaryota > Metazoa > Chordata > Aves > Galliformes > Odontophoridae > Callipepla > Callipepla californica. The sequence continues at coordinate 46,193,156 of JALIRH010000001.1, forward strand.
ATTACCATGTGCCATTAAATGTGCTGATAAATTTGAGAGACTTATATTATTCATTAGGCATACGCATTCATTAGTGTAGTCATCATAAAATAAACAGGGGAGTGTTCAGTATGGGGAAAATTTCAGAGAACAAGAGCTCTCATTATACAAAGCTATGATGATAAATGTCTCCCGTGGCATAATTCTAACTATTACCATCTGTAATTCCTTGTTGCTATAGCAACTCAAAGTAAATATTAAAAATAGTCTGAAACCATGAAAAGCACAGCAGGGAGCGTCTGTCCTGAAAGAAAACAAGGCCTCAATGTGACCATGCAATGGCAGGAAAAAGGACTGATGAGAACTTCAGGAATTTTAGCTCAGAATTTTCAATCTGCAGAGGTGGGTGGGAGAAGGATCTCCAGATACTGTTTATAAGCAGCTTTAACAGTGCTACCAAAACATTATCATGTGCTCAGTGCTGTAATTGTCATCTCTTTTCAACATCAAGTTTGAGAAGCAGTTGTACTTTAACTGCTAGGAGATTTGCGTGTATAAATATAAAAAGTTTTTACATTTTTGTCAGATGTTTTCAATTATTTTTGTTTTTCTTGAGCTAGGGAGGAATATGAGCCTTTGTGATGCATTTCTTAAGTTTTAGGCAGTGCAGTGGTGGTCAGAAATTACTACAAATGTTAATAAACATGTCAACATTTGACAAAAGTCAAATTTTAATACAAATAGTATTACAGGTGAGTGTTTAGACCAAAGAGAAGGCTTAAAAGGAGGCTGAACTTTCACGTCAGGTCACTGCAGGAACTTCTTCCAGTGTCTTGCTGGAAATTGCAAGAACTGAGAGCAATGCAGTGGGGAAAAGTCACTGCAGAAAGAATGAAAGAGGTTGATGTGATGGAAGGGGCACAAAGAACTGCTTAAGTTATTTAGTGTTGGAAAATGGCTGAATGGCTCGTTTTGTGCTTGACAAGGGAAGACCTACCTCCGAGTGAAGAAAGAGCTCTGCATGGAAAGAAGTCCTGCTGAAGGGGACTAGTAACTGTTCTGGGTGTGTCTTTGCTTCACTTTAATTGGGAAGATTTGTTTCACTTCCCTAGTGAACATTCCTACTCCTGTATGTTTATTAGCATTCCCTTTTGAACAGTTGGCAGTCACTTCAAGAATGATTTATGATAGGAGATGAGAAAACATTTAAGATGCTAGGCAGTAGCAGGGAAACCTGGAGATAGCTGCTGTTGTAGAACTTTGAAGAATGTCACATATACAGTAAATGTACTGTGGTGAATTTGGTACATAAGATCTGTTTCAAGCTTGCAAGCCATCACAGACTGGTATACAAAAACAGCCTGGGCATCCACGTGCCACCAGCACAAGTCAGATCTCTGTGGCTGCAGTTAAAGTAAATGAGACCAGAGGAACCGGTCAGAAGTTCTGGCCTTTATTATCACTGATCTGATATGCAGGTTTTTATCTCTAGTCTTGTTCTTTGCTCTAAGACAGCAAAAACAAATGTGAATTTTAAAAAGCAGCGAAGTGTAGATGCTTGGATTTTTTAGGTAGGCTCTGACCCATCAGAACTTTAGCTTCTAGAGATGCCCTTTGAATTCCAGTTATAGTTACTGTATTGCTGAGTTTTCCTAGGCATGTCTCCCTTCTCTTTAATTTTCTGCCTTCTGAAACCCAGTGTAACCTGAGAGTTCTCTATATTTGACCAAGTTTTCTGATTGGTGCTGCCCTTGGCCTGCTGTATGTCTGGAAGTTGTGGACAATTCTATGGCACAAAACCAGGCTGACTGCACAGCTTCTGTGTGATGAGTCAGTGGCTACATGTTATTGGCTATGCTCAAGGTGGCTGTTGTGTATGCTACAAACTTGAGACATCTTAAATATCAGGCTTACCCCCAAACCACCCAATTGAGTCGCTTGGTAAATCCAAGGCTTATCACTTGGCTGTGCGTTTTTTTTCTGCTCAGCTAGTCATCAGAAATGTGACATCACATATGGTGCTGTGCTATGATCTGGGAAGTTTCAGTCTTCTGGGATTTGGAGAACTGTACCACTTTCTCCTCACTGATATAGCTTTTCCCAGGCTTGCTGCCCTAGTCCAAAGTAAAGAGGGAAATGCTCCTACAGTTCTTTCTCTGAGGCCTTTATCATGTTGACTCTCAACCAGCCTCGCAGAGAGATCCCCAAATGCCATCTGACCCTACTTCAGCCAGTAAAATAGCTTATCCAAAGCTTCAGCCACTTCACCTGGGTCGCAAGTACTCCTTGTGCAGAAGGGCATCTTCATAGCAGTTAGAAGAATGTTGTGCAGACTTGTGAGCCTCACTCCTACAGTCTTTCTCATCTCCCCCATTTATCCTGTTCATTTTGTGGGGAATCCATGCACACACTGAAGTGCTTTCTGGCATGTTGAAGGATGGAATGGTTTTCCAGGAGTTCTGGGAACAAGCCAACCGCTTGGAAGTCCTGATGGAAATGCTTCTTGGAAGGCACATAGGAAATAATAAAGCTTTCATGTATCTGTTTTAAATAGGCCATTATTCAATAGTATATCTAGTTGGATGTGTTGGAGATGCATATATAAGCCTGCTTGCTTTCACTGTGCTTGCTGTGTGTATTAGCACAGACCGTGTTCTTAGCTGTCTCTTATTACTGAAGATAAAATTTACAGCCTAGATGGGCACTTCAAGAAGACAGAAGATCCCATAGCAGCCTGAGATGGAAGAGTTCGCTTGGGAAGTTTCTCTTTTTTCATGATGGTGATGACATAATTTTTACTTCAAGGTGTAGGTCTTATGCTGATATATTCTAAGCTTTTATGCCAGTATCTTTACATGTTACATTAGTCTGTTCCTGCTCTAAAGGTTTCAAGTATCAGCTAGTTAAGATATCTGAACTCTGCTTCCCAAAAATTCCAGTGTTGTTGTCAAATGAATGCAGGAAGCTGATGGAAAGCTGAGAAATATGCAAAAGGCTTGACGTAACTTCATCAGGATTTACTAACATTGGTATGTAGCTAGGTGACTTTTTTTTGGCTCAAATAGCATCATAACTGAAATCAGCAGTCAGTAACACATATTCTCTATGCATCCAGAGAATTCAAATTATTGTTTTATAGAGGAAGTGATGGTCGTGCAGTTAGGTGTTTCCATCTGTGCAATCCTCTATATGAGTACAGTGGTAACCATATAGCGTTAAACATGTTTATTGCAGATGTGGGAGGTGAGTTAAAGTAAATCTTATTGTGTTTACAGTTCTGTTGTAAAATTTTAGTTCTTTGGAAACGTTGCAGAAGTTTACAGAAGGTCCAAGTATCTGCTTCCTGGAGCTGTGTCTTGTTTTTATTGTAGCTGAGTACTCAGATGGTCCAGAAGTTGCCCAAGTCCCTGTTTGCATAGGAGCCTAATATCAGTTAGCTCTGAACTGGTGCAGTCCCCTTAATGAGAAGTCCTTACTGTGTCTTGTCACAGATTAGGGTTTTACAACATACATGTTTTCAAGCAAACTTGATCCCTATTTTGCAAGAGTTGGAGTTCATTCTGGAGCCAATTTAAACCTCCTTGCAGTCCAAATGCCAGACTACATAGAATATATGGTTTTGTGTGTACTTGAAAAACTCAAACGAAACTTAATTTTTCTTACTGAATTTGGTTTTGCAGTTAGTCTATATTATGCTGTCTTTCTTCTGTGCTATTATTATTAAATTGAAACTGAAAGATTTAAATAACTACTTCCAACTTCCAAAAGGCATTTCCTTCCTTATTATATCCCCTTAACTTTCCATCTTGTACAGTCTGCTATAGTTTCCGTGCTCACTGTTCAAGATCCCACGAATCTGGAGAGCTCATGGCGACTATCATTTTATTCTGCTGAGTACTTTAAAAGTTGTAATGAGACTGTGGTATAGTTAATAGGGCCTCCTGGTTATTCTCACAGTACTTGTAAAATTACTTGGTGTCATGACTTCATATCCAGATGATTGTATAAAATTAGGAATACTCTTAACGCCTATTCTTGGAGATGTATATGTTTAATTCATTGGTGCTGTGAAAATGCAATCATTTCATCAGAGATAGCCCAGAGCTTTTTCAAATGGTGATGAATACCATTCCAAATCTTCTCTGTGTTCAGTAACAAAGTTCAAGGAATAATGCACTGGACACATGGGAAAAGATCATTTTTTGCTTGTAGATGATTGATGTACCAGCACTTCATTCTTTTTTTCAGTATTCTTGAGGTGGAAAAAACCCTGAACATTGCAAGACTTAAATAGGTCAAGTGAGTCAAATTATTTAGGATCTTAATATTTTATCAATTAAAATTCATGGAAATTACACATTGTATCTCTTGCAGGACATTATGGGCCTTGTGTAATAAACTTCTGTTCAGAAAATGCTGACCACATTAACTATTACCTTCTGATCTGTAATAATTAGTGCTATACATAAGCAGCTTCCTGTTGCATTGTTATTTTTTTTATTAATCAAGAGGGAGGGGAGGAAATGAAATGCTAACATGGCTTTCATCAAAAATGGTTTTGTTTTTACAGATTTTTACTGCTTGTGGAACTAGATAATGTTATACTGTCCTACCAGACCGATAGCTTCAGTTAAATTTTTATGGCCTAAAATTATAGGTGAAATGTACTCCAATTGTTCATGAACCACAGAACTGAAGGATGTGACCATAACCAGTGTTCTCGCACTAGCTTCCAGTATTTCTTTCTTGTAAGTCATAGGTAACCAACGTTTTTATTTGCCTGGGCCACACTGAATGAAGAGGATTTGTCTTGAGTTGCATATATGTAGGCTGCTCTGAAAGTCATTTTATTTTTTTTTTCCATGAAAACTACAACAGATGCAGTGAGCAAAGTAACTGTTTGAAAAAGCAAGTTCTTGAAAAAGAGCTTTTTTCTGTAATAAACATAGTCACTGCCATTAGCTACGCATTTTTACCAGTAACAAACAATAGCCAGCATGCCATACTTATCAAAACCTGATCCAGCAGAGGAGCACCTGCTGTTGCCACTGCTGAGGTGTATCTCCTACCACCTTGCTGTGCTGGTCTACGTAAATATTCCGTTAGCACTGATCAATATCAAGGACATAATTTTTTTTAATGCAGGAATTTAATTATGCACACTTGTTTCACAGACACTTCTGTGTCAGATGCCACTTCATCAGACTACCTCTCTGCTGGTATCCGTTGCATGGCAACCAGATGTTACAGAATATTGGTGGGATGCTTCAATCTCTACTGCTATACAACCAATGTATGCCTTTGACATTGTGGGCCGACAAAATAAAATAGGAGGCATTACTTTCGGAGCAGATTTTCTATTAACCCTCGTGTGTATGATATGCAATCGCTTGCAGTCAGAGGCAAATGTTATCTCAGTAATATGCTGGTCTAGTTTAACTCCATTATAAGAGGCTGCTGAAGTTGAAGAGATCCTTTTTGTGGTTCTTGGGTTCGTCCCAGAACAAGTATTTGGTACTACAGCATCATTAAATGCTTTAGGTAGATAAAGGCTTGCCTCTTAGTGGCTAGAGATGAACATCTTGTCGGTAGCAGCAATGGTGTATTTATAGAGGTGATGTCCATGTGCCTATTTATCATACAGGATGTGTGTCTGTCAACAGCTGATCTGTACGTGTGTAACATGAATTCCTTGGACTGGCAGATTCTTCATAGGTCCCCAGTGAAGATAGTGTTGCTAGTGCTGTCAGACCCAGAATTAACAGGACTTAGCATCCAGCAACAGACCTCCCAGAGATGAGTGATTTGACCCAATATGATACATGCCAAAGTCACCCAACACATGCCCAGTGGTGGCCCAGTACCTGTTTGTATTCATTCCTATTGTGCAGGATTACAATAGTGGCTCAGGAGAAACCAGTGCACTGTCTATCTCTGGGCAGAATTAGCTTCTTTGGGAAAGTGGTATGTGTTCAGGCTCTAATAGCAGCTGTAGATGTAGATGAACTTGACATCTTGATGGTTTTGCGAGGACCAGGATTTAGTTTTCACAAAAAAATAACTTTATAGCAAACAAGTTAAGCTTAACATTTCTGCAAATTAATTGGAAAGTGAGCTCTTAAGAAAAATAAGTTTTTTAGATGTTAGGAACTTGCAGTTATAAGTGAGACTAAGTACTATTGCAACAGGTTGTAACAGCTCTCTGATAAAAAGTAGGGGTTGTATTTCACAATAATCTTTGGTAGCTGTTGATTGTACCGAAGAATTACTGTGCAAAAACAAATCCCTTAAAAATTCCTTAAAGCACAGAATAAATGAATAAGTCTATAAATGTCTGACTTTTCTTCTTTATCTGAAGTCCTAGATAGTGTTCTTAATCATAATCTATTCTGACATAGTAAAATATGTAGCTTTTGGCCTTGAAATGCAGACCGTAGGAAAACTATGTCACAAGCTCTAGATTTATGCTAATTGTTAATTTGGCAACCTTGTGATTATCAACACTGAGAAAAGCGACAAGGTGATTTCTTCCACCTACATATCTGTTTAAGCTCTTAAGATATCCAAAACTGCTTCTTCAAGAGAACTCCCTTTACTGTTTTGCAATAAGACATTAAGAGTACATGAGAAGATGCAGAGTATTTCACTAATGATATGTTGCGCCCATAAGTTGTGTTCTATGCTGAATTATACAGCAATACTTCTATGTAGCACGTACAGTAATTAAATTTGGAGCTCAAGGCTAGCATTTGGTCTTAGGAGATTTAATTCAGTTGATTGTAGTGTTGGTAGGAAAACTAACTCTATAATTAAGATAGAGATCTGATGTCCCCTCCAGTATTTGAGTATTTAAAAACAAGATTTTAGAAGTCTATTTTTAATATTCATGTTAATTTATCATTTTAACTGACATACTTGAAGCCCAGTACAATCACAGGTTAAACAAAAGGAAAGCAGGATATTAAAAGATCTGATAGGCTGCATCCAGGTTTTGCATGCGTCTTCCTCTGCAAGCTTTCATGGACTGTGGCCCACTGTAGAAAGAGTTCTTGAATTCTCTTCACTGGAAGCACTGACAAAAATTAATATGCTCTTAAAGTGAAGCAGACTTGGAAACAAAACTCAGCCTCTTAGAATTGTCCGAGCAAAAGGAAGTGCAGAAGCTAAACAAATACTAGAAGAATGTAAGAGAATATTTATGCTTTTTTTTTTTTTAAACATCTCAAAGCACGAATAACAGAGATGAGGTAATAGTGGTGAGCAGATTTCTTCAGAAGCCCACTGAGAGCAGATTACTGCCATGAGCAGCAGGAATATAAGTTATTTAGTGCTTGAATCCCAATAGAAAAATGTTGTGGAGTACGCTTCTTGTGGGATGGAGTCACTTTAAAATAGATGTAGCGTAAGGTCCCTGTATGGTTTAGTTAATACTCTTTTAAACGTTTGATAGCTGGTCTGATAACTCATCGCGCTTTATGCCACATTCTAGAGTGGGAAAACAAAGAAATCAGGATGCTGAGTCTCTCCTGTTGAAGTAGCAGTATTAAACAAAATAGAAGTGTAGAAGTGCATTGTGAAATAGTTTTTTGAAAGCTGAGCATATCCACCTTTCATCAAGATTCAAATTCATTTGGAATTGTTTCCACTGGAAGTGTACAGTGACAAGATTTTGTAGTAACTTGGCTTTTTTTTGGTGGTGTCATGTGAATGGCAATTGTCAGGACACAGAAATTAGACCCTGGAAGCTGTCCGGGAAAAAATCATGAAAGATGTTGTCTTTCTGTATTAAATGCAGTGATTTAACTGATGTTGAATCCCTGCTTGCAGGCTGTGTTAAGTACCTAAAGGCTATTTTACTGCCCCAGGAGCAGAACAATTTTGAGAAACTTGCTTTTCAGGATGTTATCGTGGGTATTTACATAGATTATTTCTTTTTGGAACTTGGCTTTTGGGCTTTGTAGGTGAATCCAGTTTCTTCCTAGTGAAGAAGGCCGGAAAACATTTGTTCTGAACTCTTCTCCAGCTGTGATTTGCAGTGAAAGGCACAGAGTCCAGAACTCTTTAAACAGGTGGAGGCCCCACAGGCACACAAATCCCTGGTAAGTAATGAGCACTGAGAGCTCTCAGTGTGGAGTGCTGTTGAAGCACTGGAAATAGTTTCTGGACAAACACCAAAAATCCTGAGGGTTTAAGTCAAGGAAAATCCCCCTTACCTTGCAAGTAGCCTGCAGGAATAAATGTAAAATCAGATCTGTGTTAAATCACTCTACTTATTGCAGTACACTGTGGGTAGGAAGAGGAACATATTATCCATTCCTTCACTGTATACATTCCAGAAAAATGTTTGTTGAATTTATTTATAGGCACTTGAATTGTGCTCGCCATTGCAGTATCATTTTATTGCTTTTAGGGCATTCGTGCCTTTAATGGAACGGGACAGATGTTTTGCTTCAGTTTTGCAAGTGAGGGCACATCACTGAAATTCCAGTCAGACAAAAATGCTGTTCTAAAACAATTTTTCTCTAAAGAATGCCCGCTGTTCTGAAGCAGTTTTTGATAGCTTTCTCAAATTAAGTGAAGTAAATGGTGACAAATTTCTGCTTACATAGATTTTTCTCATTTGAAGCACTGTTTCTCTAGGCTTTTATCGATCCTGTGAAGGGCATATGTGGTGGGGAGTTCATCTGGTTGGAAAATGTAAATTGCTGATGGCAGTGAAAATGAATAGTCAAAGAACATCCTTTTGATTTGTTAAACTTAAGCAAAGAGGAGATTCTTAATAAACGGTTGACTGAAATAATGAGAATGACACAAATTTTAAATACAACTTCATTGTAAACTTCAACCCCTCAATTCCTATGATTTACTACCAGTTTTCTGTTAGCCAGGCTACTGGGTAGTGCATCATAAGAAGCCTGTGTATGCTGAAAAACTTGGCCTCAAAAGTGAGATTACCTCTCAAGATTTCTAGGACAATTGTTTCAGTGCCTTTACATTTTGGAAGGGGATTATTTTTCAGATGAAGTACTTATTTTACTCTTCTTGTGATTGTTCTGGTGCAAAAAGCTAGCAGTTCTCAATGGAAAACATTATTTTAATGGGAAAGCATTGCTGAAAGCCCATTCTTTCTACGTCAACTTTTCTAACGTTGCTGTGGTTTAACCCAGTAGGCAGCTGAGCACCACACAGCCATTTGCTCACTCCTCCCTCCCAGTGGGATGGAGGAGAGAATGAGGGGAGGAAGGAAATAGAACTTTTGAGATAAAAATAAATTACTAAGACAGAAAAGGAAGAGAGAAATAACAGTAGTGATAATAAAATACATATTTACAAAACAACTGATGAACAGTGCAATTGCTCACCAATGTTTATAGTTGCTAACAGTGTTGTACAGAGCTGAGGCTTTAACCCAGTAAAGGTCCCAAGGAGCTGGGAGGAGACAGAGTGAGGACAGCTGACTGGCCAAAGGGATACTCCATACCATTTGACATTGTGCAGAAGGAGTTTGGGAGGGGGTGGGTGTTCATCATTCTCCTGCTGCTCAGGGCACTTGCAGTGCATTGGTCAGAAGGTGGTGAGCAGTTTTTTTTGTATCAATAAGTGATGCATATACATAAATGTGTGTGTGTGTGTATGTATATATATATATGTATATATGCACACACACACATATTGTCGTAACTTTTATCTTTTTCTTTGTGAATGGTTTTATCTCTACCTGTGAGTTCTACTTTTTTGTCCCAATTCTCTACCTTATCCCACTGGGAAGGATGCAAGTGAGCGAACGACTATGTGATGCTGAGCCACTGGCCAGGTTAAACAGCAACAGTATATTTAATTATATTCTCTATCTGCTAATCATTGAGCCAAAATTATGTCAGGAATATTATTAAAATGAGAACAGGAAAATCATTTAGAAAAAACATTGTAACTGTCAAGTCTTTCATCTACGTTTATTAGTATGTCATGTGTGGTCTCTGATAATTTAAAGGCAAGCTGAAAGCTTTGTCTCTCATGAAGTATGTACAATGAGTGTTTTCTGGTATGTGTTTTATAAAGTTTTTGCCAGTCTTGAAAATGTTGCATCTTGCAAAAGAGCCTGAAGCTAGAAAGAATGTGCTAAGTAAATAATAGAATGGAAATTCAGAGGGACTCACAGGAAAAGAAGAAATCTGATCTCGGAGAGCTTTCTGGTAATCCAGTCTGAGAAGTCGGGCTACTCAAAGCCATATTTTTTAGAAATCCTTAAGTGAAATTCCAATTACCAAGAGGAAAAAAAAAAGAGGGTAACTGGCGGAAGGAATGCTTTTTGGTCAGTGAGGGACAAAGCTTGCACTGGTTCTGCTGTGCTGTTGTGGGTACACTAGCCTGGGAAGAGAAGCTTTAGGATAGGTGACCTTTCAAGACCAAGGGGTAGGAGAACTGACTGCCCTATTGTAGTTGAAAAGTAGTTGATGGATTTGTAGAGGATGCTCTTCCTCCATAAGTTTATTTTAGATTAGATTTTTCTTACCCTATTTATTTTGTTACCGATTCTGTAATAAGGATGTTAAATCTCACTTTGAGAATTAACTCGTCTTATTTTTATACTTCTGTTACTATAAGAGGTTTTGGAAAAGCCTGACTGGATATAACAGGCTACACTATGGTGGCAGACAGACTGTGAAGCCCTCAAAACTCAGATTATCAGGTGTGAGGAAGAATTTTTTCACAAATCTTAACCCTATGTCCTTTTGGATAGCAGATGCTAGTGGGAAGATTGCTTTCAACTGTCAAATAGAACTTAGCAGTATAAATTACACACTGTTGGTTCACACCAGGAATAAACTTTGTTAATATCTAATGGAAAGATGCCTGGAGATAATAACAATTCTGTTTCTGTGCTATCATTTAGCCAAGCTCTGGAATTACTTTTACAGATCAATTGAAAGGTTTTTCTTCCATGTGCTGCTTTTGATGCTATACCAGGGACAAATGCCTTCAGAAGGCAGGAAGGTTTCTGTGTCTAGATATGATGAGGAGTCTGTGCACCACTTATCAGTGAGTAGATGGTTTCTATTGCATCTCATAAGCCAACTCTTGCACAACAGTGCTGTAAGTCATAAGACAAGTACCTTAGAATTAAAGTACAGCCTCTTTGTGAAGTTGGAGACACTGGCTACAAAGCTTAGACTTAAGAGCCAGTTGGTTAGGTGAACCTAGGAGTCTTAAATCTGAATTATAACTTCAGTGAAATAGAAATTTCATACTGCTATATGAGGAACTTCCTATCATCCTAAGAATTGATTAGTTTCTGGCATACGAAGTATTTCAGTATATTGCTGGGGTCAGACCAAATAAGAACATTAGAGGTACAGTGCAGCAGAATTAGTCTGGGTGTACTGTAAAACTGAGCTTCATAGATTCATAAACATTGGAAAAGACCTCTAAGATCACTTAGTCCAACCATCAGTTCATAACCACTGCACCTACTAACTTAAATTCCTAAATAGAATCATAGAACATGTGTATGTTGGTGCAGTAAGTTACAGTACATGCTTTCCTGTAAAGGCATCTATATCAATATAAAAATAAAGTAACAGAAGTGTGAAGAGAGCTGCTGAAGTACTGAAATACCTCTCAAGAGCTTCTAACACTCTGCTCTGGCAATAGCAGAATAACATCTGAGAGGGAGAAAATGGTACCTCACTGGCTGATGACCTAACTAGCTAAAATTTTACTTGCATCTTGTACTCTATGCACAGTTTGATGCTGTCCCGCTAGACAAACGTGTTTTCTCAGTGTTGTATCTGCTCCAGTGGTTACTGATGTTACTAACATGTTCTCCTTGAAAACCAACCCCTACAAGAAGTAGTGTGTAATGTTTAGACTTGGGGGTTATGTATGTTCTTACTTCAACAGGTAATATTTTCTTCCTTACTGCAAAAATTCAGAAGTTTAAAAAAATCAGTTTATTGCTTTTCAGATAGACTTGAACAGTGTCCTTCAAATACACTTCCTCTGCTAAGAGGTAGCAATGTTCCCCATTGTGTATGCTATATTTACATTTTGGTGATTATTTCCTTCTGGGGTGCTTGCAGAGAACTCAGCCAAGAAAGTCAACTGTAACAGACATGCAGCTCGTTTTGCATGGGTCACTCAGTGACTTGCAAAGTACCCATTGCTTTGGGCTGGTTCTGAACTGTTTGCTTAAGATGGAAATATTTCATGTTCTATTACTAATCCCCTGAGTCAGCTGGCCTCCCACCTCCACAGTCATTATTTTTTAAGGAAAACCATTTAAGTGCAGGAACTCATCTCTTTGTTCTTTCACTTAGGTCCCCAGCATTCTGTGCTATGTCAGAGAGCCTTTATGAAGTATAGGGAAAAATGCAACACTGGGAGACTGCAAAGATGTGAAGGCTGCTTTTCTTTCTAAACTGGGGGGGGGGGGGACGGACACGAAATGTATCTAGAAAACATATTTAACTTTCTCAGTGCTGCTGGAGCTCTGCAGTTTGTCTCCAAACTTGCTGGGCTTTTTGTCTTCAAATTTTTCTGTTTTGCTTTTCACTTTCGTTAGTGTAGGTAGTGTGCTCTGCAGCTGAGTGTGTTTAAGGCAACATATTAGCTCCTCTGAATTTCTTAGTCAACACTGACAAAATGCTTGTCAAAGGATATGGATGTCTATTCTTTACAAAACATGGTCTTCAGTAATACTGACACTCAGTATTCCAGATGAAAATAAAATTGCTGGAGAATGATTTAATGGTTGGGATTTAATGGGTTGCCTAGTGCTCAAAAGTTCTTGCTCTGATCAGCAGCATTCAGTGTTGCCCTACTGCTTGAGGTCAGTGTTACCATGTTACTTGCCTTTGGTGATTTTACTTCAGAAGCTGTGTATTTCTGGCATTTGAAATCTTTTCAGAGATGAGCAGATTTCTGACAAATAACATATACATGTATACATTGAGTCTGCCTGCTACTTCAGCCTTTTCTTCTCAATGAAGATCATGAAGCTGGCACTTAGTTACTTCAGTATTTTGGGTAGCTACATCCTTGAAGGGGCTGAGAGGAACTGCATAATTGCAGAAGAATATTATGGGAACTTGACATACTGCCTGGAAAACACGTCTGGAAAGCTGTGGGTTTCCTTTTTTCTCACATGCCTCTGTGTGAATCTGCTTTATTGCAATGCCAATAAATAATTCAAGCCATTTACAGTGGTTGCTTGTGATCCTATTCATTAGGCTACTTTTTCTTTTTGTTGTACTGGTAGAAGTTTGCTTTTTATCTGAGATTTCTATCATGGTTGCTCCATAACTCTTAGTCTTCATTGGATGGATGCCTCATGCCTTACCAATGCTCCTGTAACATCTAAGGAGAGCATTTTTAAGTGTCATGGACTGTAACGGAAGGGGTGAGTGGTCTCTTTGCCACCATACACAAGTCAGAACAGGGAATGAGTTACCACTTTCCTATTAAAGACTTTAGGAGTCATTTTTTAGCTCTTTCCATACCTGAAATTCTTTATTTGCAAAATGGTTATAGGATCTTGAACTTTTGGAGTTTCTGGAGAGGAATTTTGAAATTGTTCAAATCATACCCACCTGCTTTTGAGAATCTCTTCTGGAAATCATTGTTTCAGTGCAGAATGAAAATTACAGTGCTATCATTTAAAAATTATCTTCTAGTATTTTGTGACTTTTTGTACTTTTTGGTCATCTCTTAAGTTGTGATGACAATATCATCAACAGTATCTGGACTTTTTTGTAGCTTGTGTAGAGTGTGAAAACAATTTTTCTCCACTACCATCTTTCTTTAGCTGTGAATAAATGATGGATTTGTTCTAATTGCTTCTTCACCTTGCCTAAACCATAAGCCCTGCTTACATATAAAGGAGCATCTAACTGTCCAATAAATGGTCTAATTTGTTATGACAGATCTTAAATTTCTATGGAAACTGCTATTGTACTATTCCACCCCCACTCCTGTTTCATACACTCAGAGCAATGCAACACTACTCATTTGTCTATATATATCTGTCAGGTTTGCTTCTACTACTATATTTGTCATAACTGTCATCTCTGGAAACACTGGGACAAAATGTTCTGGGTCTGGAATGTGAGGAAAGGGGACCTTTATTTGCTCTTTTGAGTGAGAGACAATGCATCAAAGTCGTGTTGTGACAATAAAAATGTGTTAGAATTCCTGATGTCTAAATATAGCTCAAAAGCCAACGCAGGATTTGCGGGCAGCTAATTAAAGACAGTTTGGTGGAAAGTGCTAAAAAAGCTGCCAGCTCTAAGTAAAGGAAAGTTATCTCAGCAGTGTTCTTCAGTACTCCCATTTACCCCATAACTGTTAATTACTGTGATTAGTGACTTATTTGTATTCCTAAAGACTTCCTCTAGGTCCTAACCTCTCGAAGCTTTGCATAAGTGGGTGGATGGTACCACTTCTTACAATTTCCCTTAAGGCCATGGGCTTACTGACCATCAAACAAGTCCATTTTCTTTCTGGTTGGGCAAGCTCTGGAAGATCGTTGCTGTGCTATCCTGATTTGAAAAAGACTTTGTATTCTTAGAGAATCTTTTGTTCCTTATACCTTCTGGATGCGATACAGTGCAAATATGTCCTCTTCCCTCCAGCTAGTTATTGTCTGGAATAACTTTTTTATTCTTTTTGTGTTTAGACCTCTTATTCATCTTTTTAGTTGAGCAGGACAGTAGCTAAGATTTGATCAAAACTGTGACTTCATAAACTATGTTGAAGTGAATCTGGAATTGATAGAGGGATGCAAAGGCAGTTGTAATCTCACAGATTAATCAAATATTGATGAACAGAAGGATTTTGAATCTTTAATCAGTTTCTGTCATGGGTACAATGTACAAAAAAAAATTACAGTTGCCTTTGAGAACAAAACATCTTCTGTAAAGAAGATATTTCTAAGTTTCTTCTGAGTTTCTTCTGAAATAATAAAAAATCAGAATACCTAAGGATAATGATTCTCTTCTCAAGGCAATATGTGAATGAAAGAAAAAAAATAAGTTGGGAGAGAAAAGTTCTGTTTTCATACATAAAGCTTCTCTGGTGATTACATCTGTTTTCCATGGGCATACCAGAATCTTCTTAGTCTTTGCACATTCAGGCTTTTCCTGCATGTGATCAGTGTACACTTCCAGTTAGCTTTGTGAGAAGGCAGTGGGAAAAGCTTCAGCCTGACTTTCAGAAAGCATGTAGTTCTGTCACTTGTCAGCAGCTTCCTTTCCTCTGATACCCTACCTCTCTCTGTCCTAGAAAGCCTTTTCCTGGATACTTGATAGTGTCTGTTCTCTCTCAAGTAAATGTCAGAAGTCCTGAAAGGGAGATGATCCTGTCTGTTGCCCTGATGGTCTGTTGGGATAAATGCAGGAAGTTGCTCAGAACTCACTGTGGCTTTGCTGATTTACATGCAAGTTATTTGTTGAAATATTTTCATAGACTATTTCCACGTTGCGTCTGGGAAAGAGAATGATTAATGTCTTGTATTTCCTGCTGATATGTGCCGACTTGATCTCTGTTTGTTCTAGTTCTGCTAATCTACCCCCTGCAAGACTAAGTCATTGTAGTAATTTCCCTTTCTTCTAAATATTTCTCAGCTGTAATGATCACCCACAGCAAGGGAATCTTTGTGAAATATCTTATTCCCCAGTCTTTTTCTCTTAGAAGCTGCTATTTTTGTAGCATCTTTCCTTGTTTCCTCTTTTCCACTTGCTTTATGCTTGCCACATCCCACTTTGCACTAATGTCATTAAACAGCTGAAAACATATATGTCTTCAAAATTATCAGTGCCTTCCTCCTTCATCTGACTGAAAAACTAAAGTCTTTTGGAATGCTGAAACAAATGGTGATTTTTTTTTGGTTGGTGTTTCAATTCTCTAAGTACCACAACCATCACTGCTGATAAGAGGCTGATATTCATCGTGCTTGAGTGTCCAAGGAAGTGTCTAGACTGACCTTTCTATTTCTCTTTAGTCAGTAGATAGTACTTCCATTGGAAGTCTTTAACTCAAAGTATCATCCTCAGGAAGTGCTCATCTTTCTCTTAAACAAAACTATCTAGGACAGCTCTCATACTGTGGGAGAGGGGAGAGAAGGGCACATGCCTGGGATTTCACAGGGTAGAGAAATCCTGCAAGAGCTGTGGCAACTAGAAATGAATTAAAGGCTTTAGGGGGTCGATCAGAATGCAGAAAGCCTTCTGCATTCCAGTACTGAAGTACCAAGCTGAGGCACTTCACAATTTATGGAAGAAGTTCTATGAAGCTTCTCTGAATACAGGAATTCATACTGCTTTGCATGTATTCTTGTTTACAATAAAGGTAATTGAAGGGGGAAGCCATTCCGATTATATACTCTGTAGTGATAGCATGCTCTGGGCACAGAATACTTGAGTTTCCTCACCTCTCTGTGAGGCAGAAGCATTGCTGGCTCTCATGGCCACAGGGTGTTACTGCACTAGAACAGAGCATGCAGTGTGAATAATTGTGGGAAATTAGGAACAAAGAACATTTGAACTTCTGATAAGCAGTTCAGCTATGCACTGAAATGTAAACATTTGGCAAAACTGTCTGGCACGCGTTTCATATTTCAAAAGTTGAGTTACAAGTTCTAAAAAGCTTAATGGCTTTGATGTTCTCCAGTTCCTTCAAGATCCTAAATGAATCTGAGGAATGAATTTTCTCTTCTAAGAACATCGGAAGTGTTTTTGGATTTTTACTTTCATCTTTACTGAAGCAAAGTGCTGGGATGTCTGAAATAGAAGAAACTGAAATACACAGAGTACTCAGCTTAAGGTTTACTAAAAGATCCAGAATTCTTTTCTGAGGATGGTTTCCATGCAAACAAATTAAAATTAAAGTAAATATTAACTGTCTAGGATCACTGGTCCTTATTCAAATAAAACCACATGTAAAACAATTTTGCTCACTAAGTTATGTATGCACAAGTCCCTGCTGTACTTCTTCAGTAGAGAAATATGTACTCAGTGCTCATGTAAAAAAGCACAACAAACAGGTTACGAAATATCAGTTATTTTCTACATGAGAAAGCACTAACAGCTAAACAAAGAAAGTCTGACTCTACTGCTGAGCAATTAGGAAAGAGTATTTCCAGGAAAGAAGTGGCAAGTAAATGTGGGCAGCTTCTGCTCTACCAGCACGCGAGATCTGCTGTCTTGTACAGAGCAAACTCAATAACTTTGAGGTGGTCTCTGTTCTCAGTCTGTTAAACCTAACCTCAAGAAAGAGACCTGAGAAGAAGGAAATTTTCATCACCGTTGGCTCCTTCCTACTCTTTCCTTCGCTATATCTTTAAGAAAGAGATCAGTTTGATTTTGTATCTGCAATTCTGATAGCTGTCCTGAAGATATCATAAATGCTTTTTTTTCTTTCTTTCTTTTTTTTTTTTTTTAATAGTGGGTGTGTGTTTTGCCACAAATTTCCAGCATTGTGCATGGGGGAAATTTTGAATAATAGCATATAGATGTTCTTGTATGAAGTGTCATGTGAAATACCAATTTTAAAAGTCCTTCTCTAAATTGCTCTTTTTTTTGGGAAGTATCTGTAAGTGGAACCCTTAATATTTAGCTAGTTTTGACTCATCAGCTTAGCAGCAGTGTCCTCTGGCCACAGCCCAGGCTTGCTTTGTGGGCTTGGTTACAGGAGCAAATTCCAGAAAATTAGTTCAGCATGTCAGTTCACCATGGACTTCCAGACTTCAGGGGGAGGAATGAATGGAGGCACAGTTCTTGTTCAGGCCACGTGGATTTGAAACTGCCCTCTGATTTACACACATGCTGCACTCAGGGGAGCTGCACAGGTGTATGCAAAGGCAGAAACAGGCACTTTTGTGTTTGTTTTAAAAGCAGTGCAGATCTGGGCTGTGCAGCCAAATCTGGACTGCTCAGCCACATGCTTTATGTCCAACCAGTAGCTAGCTTCATACCTGAGGCTAGATTACAAAATATGTTAGTTCAAAGCGCCTTTGTACTGTTGCCAAACAAGGAACTGGCTGGTTGCTTATTCTCCAAATCAGAAATATATTGTAAAAAGAAACATAACATGGAATTAGAGTTGCATGGTTTAAACATTAAACAGTCAGCAGAAGAAAAAGGAAAGTTCTCTGCAGTAGTGTTAGTTGTAAGCCAGACTATTTCTGTTACTATTTTTTCCAGCTAGACACTCAGCTTATTACTTGCTCTTGATGAAGTCAGCAGTGACATTCCTTTGTGTGATGGCAGGGAAATGAAACCTTGAAGTGAGCTTGTATGAGTCAGTGCCAGTTTGTGACTGCAAACCCCACCAGTGCATCTGGTTTAGATTGAGGTTTCAACTAACCTGAAACAATCTCATAAAATGAGTGCATCTCTAGAGACAGTGTTATTCTAATTGGCTGGACACAGTGGCCACAGCTTTTATTTTCTTAAGGTGAAATGGATGGGAGGATGATGCATGTAATGTCTTAATGACTACGAGCCTGAAGAATGTGCAGGTCTGGAAGCTACAGTTTTTTTTGTTTTTTTTAATTGTTTTTATGTGGAGAGGTGATTTGGAGGTATTGAAACACGGTTAAGTGTCTTTCTGCTAATGACAGTTGCATCTTGAGCATATTCCTGCCTGCTTCTGCTTTGTGAGCCAGATAGCTGGGTTGACTTGGGCAACTAGTTTGGTTTGAGCCTAGCTAAAATCAGCTGGTTGGAATATTGACTACTATTCACACCCAAGAAAGGTCATAACTGAACTTCAGGACCTCCCGCGATTTGAATTGTGCTCACATATATTAACACAATTTGAGGCACTGGCAGTTCTTTGAAGTACATTGGGCTCTTGTCTGTGAAAGTCTGTCTGCCCTTGCCATAAGTTGTTTAAGATGCTTCCAAGATGTGTACTTTGTAAATTGGTTTGAGAAGCTTCAGCCCACAGACTGTCATTGTACCTCAAGCTGTTGTAAACACTGTTTGAAATGTGCAGTGCTATAGGTTGGCAGCCCCATTACTGCAGCTGAAACAGTCTTGAAAGCTGGTCAAGAAGAGCAAGAACAAATAACTATGTTTGGCAAACACTGTATTTGCAGATCTTATTCCAGGCTATGGGTTTGACAAACTCATAACTTAAGATTCCTGATTAACAGTCCAAGAAATAAAGCCTATGTTTTTATTCTCTTGCCATTCAACTCTGCACTGCTTTATTTTCATTTGGAACAGATTTTTGACTCCTGAGGAGGGGAAAAAAAAAAAAAAAAAAGTGGGAGAGTGATGACTTAAGCTTGTCTAGTTGCTGTTGGATAGGGGCTATGAGACTCCTGAGTGGGCAGTGTAAAGGCCTTCAGAAAGCCAGCAGGCAAGTGTTGAGCTGTGGAGCTGCCCAGAAGTGGGTGTTCCTATTTGAAAGTAGAAGTCCTCTTTCAGTACCTGGAGCTTCTCTGTGTGTAACAGCTCTACCACTGTTTTCATGAAGCCCAAATGTGTTATCTGATGAGAAGTAGCTACCTGACAAGAGGAAAACAAGACAAATGCACCAGGTGCACAGATAATGATGTACAGAGTGAAGCTACTGAAAGAATGTCTTGTAATGGAAACTGTTAGGTTGAGCTGGCTGTAGAACTGATGTTGGTATGAAGAAATTAAAAGCTATGGGCAGCTTCTTTTGCTCTGCTTCCTTGCATAAAGTATTTGCCACCAAGCTATTTTAGAAATATAGGAAATATAGAAATAGAAACTTTAAACTACAAGTGAAATTGTGGCTAGCTGGTTTAAAAAGAAATATATAGAGAAATAAAGGGAGACCTTCCAGATTTGATGCTGGGGAAGAAATACTCACATGCAGATTCTGAGAAAGAATTTTCCTGGAGCAGTGTGTAAATCACAGAATTGCAAGAGTTGGAAGGGACCTCAAGAGATCAAGCTCTTGCTAAAGCAAGTACCCTATGATAGGTCATACAGGTAGGTGTCCAGACAGGTCTAGCATATCTCCAGAGAAGGAGACTCCACAACCTCTTTGGGAAACCTGTTCCAGTGCTGCCATCCTTACTATAAAGAAGTTCTTCTGCATATTAGTACAGAACTTCCCATATTCAAGATTTAGGCTGTTACATCTTCTCCTATCACTATATACCACTGAGAAGAGCCTGGCCTCATCCATTTGCCTCCCACCTCCCTTTAGGTATATATGAATATGAATCTTCTCTCAATCTGTTTTTCCCCAGACTGAACAGACCCAGGTTACTCAGCTTTTCTGCATATGGAAGATACTCCAGTCCTTAATAATCCTTCTGGCCCTCCACTGGATCCTTTCTAGGAGTTCCCTGTCTTTTTTGAATCAGGAAGCCCAGAATTGGACAGTATTCCAGATGTGGCCTCACTAGGACAGAGTAGGGCAGATTCTACACCACTGTGACAACCGTCTGTGCTCTGCCACTCGGCCAGTTCCCAGTCCACTTCACTGTCCACTCATTTGTCCCATACTTTATAAATTTCATAACAAGGATGTTGTGGGAGATAGTGTCAAAAGCCTTACTGAAGTCAAGGTACACAACACCCACTGCTCTCACTCCATCTGTCCAGCCAGTGAGAACATGATAGAAAACTATCAGGTTGATCAAGCATGGTTTTCCCCTTGGTGAATCCATGCTGACTACTCCTGACAACCACCTTCTCTTCTACTGGCTTGGAGATGGTATTCTATCAAGTTATTCTATCACCTTTCCAGGGATGGAGGTGAGGCTGATTGGCCTGCGGTTTCCCTTCTTACCCTCTTAGGAGACTGAAATGATATTTGCTGTCCTCTAGTCTTCAGGCACCTCTCCTGTTTGCCAAAACCTTTCAAAGGTAATAGTGAGCAGTTCAGCAATCATCTCTCCTAGTTCTCTTGGCACACTTGAGTGCATCCCACCAGGGCCCATGAATTTGTGTGGATTAATTTTTAGCTTGACTTTCTCTGACCAGGTCCTCTTAGGTCAACATAGCCTTCCTTTACCCAGACTCTCTCTCTTCCCTCTAGGCTCTGGGATTTCTGAGGGCTAGTCTTTTCATTAAAGACTGAAGGCATTCAGAATCTCTGACTTTTCAGTGTTCCCTGTTACCAAGGAACCCAGATTGTTTAGTAGGGGTCCCACATTTTCCTTCCCTAGTCTTCCTTTTACTGTAGACATACTTCAAACAAATAAACAAAAATTCTTGTTATCCTTTACTTTTTTGGAAGGTTTAACTGCAAGAGGGCCTTCTTAGCCTTCCTTGTATCTCTACAGGTGCTGACAATGTTCCTATATTCTTCCCAGGTAGACAGACCCTTTTACTACATTTCATGGACCTTCTTTTTTTTCCCTTTAGCTTACCCATGAGTTCCTTGCTCATCCATGCCAGTCTCTTGCCACCTTTCCCCAGTTTCTTACGCTTACGCATGTTCCAATCTTGAGCTTGGAGGGAGTGGTGTTTAAGTGCCAACCAGCTCTCAAATGCCACCTTAACGTCTAATGCTCATGGGATACCTCCAAGTCTTCGAAGAAGTCGAAGTTGGCTCTCTTGAAGTCCAGGGTAGCAATTCTACTTATTGCTTTGCTTCTTACACACAAGATCTTGAACTCCACCACCTTGTGGCCACTGCATCCCATGCTTACCTCAGCCATTGCATCCCTGAGCTCTTCCTTGTTAGTTAAAACAGGGTCAATGAGCACTTCTTGTCAGCTTCTCCACCACCTGTGTCACAAAGTTATCATCAGTGCATTGCAAGAACTATCTAGACCTTGTGTGATTGGTCATAATGCTCATCCAACAAATATCAGGATGGTTGAAGTCCCCCCCTCCCTAAGAATCAGTGCCAGGAATCACAGGACTACTTCCACTTATTTGTGGAAGTCCTTGTCAACTTCCTCCTCATCAGGTGGCCTGTGGTAGACACCCATAACAGTGTCACCTAAGTTAGCATGCTCATTAATTTTTACTTACAAGCTCTCCCCTTATTCATCATTTCCCCCCTGAGCAGAGCTCAATATTTTCTTGTTGCTCTCACATAAAGAGCAACTCCACCACCTCACTAGTCTGTCTTTCCTAAAGAGGACATAACCATCCATAACATCATTCCAGTCATGCAAGCTGTCCCATGTCTCTGTGACTGCACATGGATCGGATCTCTAGTTCTTCCTGTTTATTTCCCATGCTGCATGTACTGGTATACACACTGGTATACAGGCACTTACAGTAAGCAGAGGGTGAGGGTATCTCTATAGGGATGCAAGGATTAAACCGGGCCATTGGCAGTGTTATCTTCTCTAAGAAGTCATCACAAGAGCCAATTACACAATTAAGAGGCTCTTCTCCACTGTTTACTAAAAGGACAGCATTACCAGGCCCCTCTCAGTCACAAGGAGCTCCATCCCCTTCCTCCATCGAATTTAGTTTAAAGCTTTGGTAATCAGTCTAGTCACCTTGCTCCCCACATTTTTGCCCTATGTGTTCAATTGCCTTCTGTGTGACACCTTCAAACCCTGTCTCTCAAAGGCCTGCCCAAGATCATTGTACCCAAAACCTTGAGGGACAGAGAACATTACTTGTGTTCCTGATCCCTTTAATGTCTTTTCAAGGGATGTGAAGTCACTTTTTATATTCTTTTATTTCCTCACTGCACCATCCTGTAATTCTCCTTAAATGACAACGAGTGGATCGTAGTAAAATGGCTGCTCTGAATTCCTGACTTTCTCAGTCACTGCAAAGACTCTGAAGGGATAATTTCATCCTTTTTACCTCCAGAAATATGATGACAGACTTTACATGGCCTGTTTTTCTAGGTAGTCTGTATCTGTAACCTTTTTATCTCTTGGCTCTGAATTACAAGAAAGAAGTGGGGAAAAATAAATAGTCCATGACTTAGAAATCTCTCAGACCTTTTCTGCTTTCCCTTCAGCAGCTTCACATAGTACTGAATCATAGAATAGAATCGTATGTCTGGGGAGAAAGCAGTAAATGAACAGTTGTTAGAGAGAGGAAGAAGAGGTCCTGAGAGAGTGTTTTATTTGCCAGGGAATCTAAACAGGTTGTTAGCTGCCCTGTTTCTCTTTCGCCTCTTCACCACAGAAGATAATGTGATTTCTCTACAAAGTGTGACAGTGGCCATTTCTCCACCATGGGTCCTCCTGGATGTACTTATACATTATCTGAAGACTTGTAAAGGTTCCTTTACTTTTCTAAGTAGAAAATAAAGTTGCTTTGGAAGGGGCAAAACACTTAAGCTTTTTAAGCAATATTTTTGTGGTGAAATACTACCCATATCTGTGAAATGAAAATTGAAGCCCAAGAGAGTACAACCCCAATAACTGGCTTAATATGAGAAGAAGGGCAAAAGCCTAAAAGATCTGACTTCCACTTTTGTATTAATCCTTCTTGTCAGAATCCAAAGCATTCTAAACTTCCACAGGAATGAAGTTAGTAAAAACAAATCGAAGAACTTAAATGTGCATGAAGTATTACAATGACTAGCAGAAAACTGGTCACAGAAACTGGGTGTGCAAGACCTTGTGTATACAAACAGGGAAGGAAAGTAAGAATCATGACTACTTTTCCCAAAATGCACAAACTGTATGAGTGAGGAGCACAGACATTTCTTAATATCAGTGCTCTTTCATCTTAGTTTGACCGCTGCAGTATGCAAGTGCTGATTTTGTCCTCCACTGCTTCTGAGCTCAGTCAGTTCTTGGGGAGTAATATGGTGATTCTCTTACTTCAAGGGCACAGGAGAACATAGGAAGAGGTTAAAATAAATAAATTAAAATTTTCAGGGTTCTGCTATGGTAATATCTTCAATCCTAGAATGGAAGTTTACTTCTTGATTTAGATTTTTTTTTTTTTATCTGTGAAACCTCCCTTCCCTCTTTGTTATGCAGTAAGGAAGAGTTTGGGGTAAAAATAATAAAAAAAAAAAATTCCAACCACTTAGTAGTAAGGTGAATAGTAAGAGTTGTGTGTCCACTTAAGAAAATGCAGTGTAGACAGGCAGAAACTGTGGTGCTCCAAAATCTGCAGATCTTTGAGCCTGGAGAATTTTGTACTCAGCTCTCTTGAGCTGATCCCCTGAGTTCAGTAGAACTCAAAATCGTCTTGGGGGATTTCACATCCTTACTAACATGCTCTCTCTTAGATGGCTGTTCTCAGAGCTCTGCAGTCAAGGTACTGAAATAAAATTCCCTAATAATTGATTCTCTGATGCAGAGGATAGCTGTGAAAGAGCTAACAATGTTGGCATAAATAGCAGAAGAAATGCAACTGAATACATAACGGTAATTAAGGAAATAGGTCTTTGTGAACTTGGGTGGAAGCTGCATTTGGTTTCTTATCTTTGCAGTCTCCAAGTATAGACGCTGTTTCCAGTCAGACTCCAAAGCATGGCTCTCTGTAAGTCCTGAATGCTGCCCTGGGGAAGTTTAAAGTCATAGTGGAGCCTTGCTAGCTCTGTGCTGTCTAACTCCATCACCTCCATGTGCAGTGGGGAGTCCTGTTGGAACCTGCACTGAATATAATGAAGCCTGAGCATGACAGAGGAGGAACGAGGCAAGTGAAATGATGAAAACTAGTGTCTCAAACACAATAAAAGGTGGCCTTTAGAGAGCTGATCTGTGCCTTTACTGGGCAGAATGCATCTTCCTTTTCTTTATAAGGCAGAAGAAAGTTTAGTGTGGCTGATGTCTAGATGGGAGACCACCTGAGAAGTCCTATAATCACAGACAGCCATCCAAATGAGTATCAAAAATGAATCAGCTTGAAAATCTACACATGCTGTTGATTTAACAGGAAGAGGATATTGTATCTAGAGAATTAGTCTGTCTATTCTTAGTTGTCACATTTGTGTGTGTGTTTTATAAGGAAGGAGTCAAAGCTGAAAATAATCCCAGGAAACTCCAAGCATGGTGGTGAGGAAAGACAAAAGTTCAGCTTTTCTTTGCTGAGGAGTGTGCTACACCTCCAGAAGAGGGAATAGGAATATCTCAGAAAAATGGGTAAAGAGTTCAGCCAGTTCCTCAGAGTTTTAAAATCCTTCATCACTCACTACTGTCCCACTTGATTTACACTAAGGTGAGCTAGCCTCGCTCAAGTGCTATGATAGCCAAATATGTAAAAATAAAAAGCTAGAGAAGTCATAAAAGTTGTACACAGAGGATGTGACCAGCATAAACAGCTCACAACATTTGTCTAACTCACAGAATAGGTGTCTGGGGTTGAGCTAGCAGCATCTGTGGAGCAAGAAAATAGCTATTGTTTGAAGAAAGTAAGAAAGTAAAATATATTCTACACTATGAAATCTAAATACATAATTGCGCTGACTTTGGTAGCCCCCTACTCTCACTTTTATACTTGTCATGTTCTACTAGAGACAATTTTGACCAAAACTTTGGAGTGTTTCTATTTCGGCAAAAGGTACTGTTCTGGGGAGGCAAACTCTTTTGTTAAGGTGCTAGGACATGGAAGAGACTGGCTCAAGTCTCTGCTCTCCTGCTTTAGGACACAGCATTTCTTCCCAGGCTTTTCTAGGCTAAGTAGAACAGGGACTGGACTTCACTCATCTACACCTCTGCTCAGTGCTAGGAGACATTTACTTTTGCTATAGCGCAGAGGAAACACAACTACATTAAACTGAAATGTAAATGTAAGCTTTTGTTGACTGAAGTGATAATTCACCGGAGAATTACCCTTTTGTGCATATTCCCGCTGAAATATGTTGTTAGCAACCCTTCACCCCTTGGACACTGTTTGTTACAGGTGAACTACTGTTGAATATCCTAGGGTAACATGAAGTTTTGTAGCGGGAGAATTAACAAAGAATGCTGGAGAAGTGGTAGATACGGCTTGTTTAGGTATATGGTCTGAAGTACTTGGTGCTCTGCTATGGCTGTAACAATCAAAGAAACACATTTGAGGCATAGCTCTTTCTATGTCTTTCTCTACAGTGTTGTCTGTACAGTTTGGGTTGGAAGACTCATGTGTTCATTTGTATTCAGAGGAAGGATGAAACAGGCAAGAAGTATAGCTATGCTTTTTTTTTTTTTTTTTTTTTAATGTGTAAATAGAGACTTAGAACTCCTGTGGAAAGACACAGAGTAGCTTAGTGATAAAATCAGGAACAAAATATTTTTAATAAATAGAGCTCATATGTTTTAAAGAGGAAAGAGTCTGGAAATTATCTGATTTGACTGATTTATTCCTACTATGTGTGAGATCTGAAATATATGCTTTTATTTGTAAACATTTATAAGTATATGCCATGCTATGCTGTGTTGTTAGTTAGCTCTCAGTAACTGAACTAGTGTTAATGGAGCTCTTCCATTAAGTAGCGTGCACATTTAGCTGCTATTTTGAATTTCAGCAACCCATTGACCTTTAAACTTGACTTTGTGTGTGATGTTGGCTCATGACATCAGAGGTGGATATTGGTAGTATGGCAGTAGAGGTTGAACCTTCCCGACAATATTCTGTTGCACTTCCGTTGCCATGGGACATGACAGAGTGGTGTCTGACATGGAAGTGTGAAGGAAGCACAGATATGTCACTGAATTCCTTCCCGTGGAAAAAATGACACTGATATTCATTGATACTTGCTGAATGTTTATAGAGATGAAAGAGTGGATGTGAGCACAGTGAAGGGGTAGGCAGTGTGTTTCAGCAGTGGTGGCAGCTGGTCACTTCCACTACTGCAGAACTTTACAAGTGCAGTGTGTGGGCTCTTGTTCCTCACCGGTGAAAATGCATAGCTAATGCTGGTGACTGTTAATAATAATAATAATAATCATGTTTATAGCTGAGAATTTACTCTATTAAATACTGATTTTTGTGCTCTTAATACTAGTTGTGATTCCAAGGAAATAAATAGGAGGCATTACTTTTGGAGCAACCTTCCTAGATGTGGGCTGACAATTCCTCTTTGCTCATTGCAGCCCAGTAAAGTCTAAAGGTTAGACACCCATACTGTAGTGGATTCTCTTCCAATAGCTGTTATAAGACTCTTTTCCTTCTCATCTGCCCTAGGAATTAACCATGCCAACTTGACACAGCCTGGACCTCTTCTCTTTGCCATTACTGGGTCAATTGACTTGATCAATTGGGTTCCTTGACTTTGAAACAGGAGGACAACTGTTAACTGGTGACTGAGTTGCCTGCACTGATCGCCTACTTCTGCACAGTTCCTAGGGTGCAAATTAACTGCTGTGCCCATGCTGCATGTACAACAGTAATAAAAGTGAAAGTCATTTAATATAGAATTGTAGAATGGCTTAGGTTGGAAGTGGCCTTAAAGACCATCTAGTTCCAACCAGCCTGCCAGATCAGGCTGCCCAGGGTCCCATTCAGCCTAACCTTAAATGCCAGGGTTGGGCGTCTACAGACTTTCTAGGCAGCCCGTGACAGTGCTTTACTACCCTCTGAGTAAAGAATATCCCTCTGATGCCTAATCTAAATTTTCCCTCTTTTACTTCCAAAACTTTTCCCCTTGTCCTATTACCATTTGCCTATGTGAAAAGTCACCCTCCTACTCCCTTAAAGAACTAGAAGGCCACAATGAGGTCTCCCTGGTGCCGTCTCTGCTCCAAGGTGAACAAGCCCACCTCCCTCAACCTGTCTTCACATGAGAGATGTTCCAGTCCTCTGATCCTCTTTGTGGCTCTCCTCTCAAACCACTTTAACAGCACCACATCATTTTTTTTCGTGCTGGGGGCCCCAAGTCTAGCTACAGTGCTCCAGATTTAGCCTTAGGAAGGCAGAGTAGAGGAGGGCAATCACCTCCTTCTTTCTGCTGGCTGCCACTTTTTTGATGCAGCCTAGGATACAGTTGGCCTTCTGGGCTAAGAGTTCGTGCTTGTTGACTTGTGTCAAGCTTCTCATCCAGCTGAACTTCCAAGTCCTATTTGCAGGACTTCTCTCAGTGATTTCTCCCAGGCTGTATATGTATCTGAGACTGCCCTGACCCAAGTGCAACGCCTTGCACTTTGGACTCTTAAATGTTATTAGGTTCACTTGGACCCACTTTTTGAGGTTGTCCGGGTCCTTTTCGGTGACATTTCTTCCTTCTTTTCATATTGACTGCACTGCTTAGTTTAGTGTCATCAGCAAACTTGCTGAAGGTAAAGATGTTACTAAGCACTAGTTCCAAGATGGACCCTTCTGGTTGCACCTATCCTACTAATTCCCTATCCACTGAGTACTGTACCCTTGAAATCCATATATTTCCAGGTTATGGATAAAGACGTGGTGTGGGACCATGTCAAAGGTCCTGCAGAAATCCAGGTAGGTGACATTAGTTGCTCTTCCTTTTTCTCCTGAAGCTATCACTCCGTGGTAGAATGCCACCAGATTCATTCTTGGTGAAGCCATGATGCCTGTAATTGATCACCTCCTCATCTTGAACATGCCTTAACATAGCTCCCATGAAGATCTGTTCTGTGATCTTCCCAGATGCAGATGTGAGGCTCACCAGCCTGTAGTTCCCCAGATCTTCCTTTCTACCTTTCTTAAAAATCTGAGTGATGTTTCCCTTTTCCCAATCACTGGGACTCTGCCTGACAGCCATGACTTTTCAGCTATGATGGAGGGTGACTTGGCAATAACATCAGCAAGTTCCTTCAGGACCCTGGGATGCATGTCATCTGGCATCATAGGCTTGCACACATTCAATCTCTTTGGATGATCTTCAACTTGCATTGAATTTTGATCCCCTAACACTTGCCTAGAGGTTCAATAGGTGTCTTCTGCAGTTTTAGCAGTTGATGTAAATGTCTTTTTTTTTTCACCTTCATATTATATACAAACTTACTATTCCTAACTGCCATACAAGCTAAACAAAGATCAGGAATGGTTAATATTAGAAGCAACCCTCGTGTTCCTGTCTGTAGTTTGAGAGTGGAATATTTACAGGCTATAAAGCTGGGAAAGATAACAGAAAAAGATGAACAAAAATTCAGTTTAAAGAGTGTACTTGTGGGTGTACAGATGCTTACAACTATGGTATATTGTTTGGGGAAGTTTTTTTCCAGGAAAAAAATACAAACAAAACTGTGATGATGATTGCTGGAAAGCAGCGCTCTGCTTAAGTTCTCACCATTGTTTAGAAATAATAAGGAATGGGTAGGGCAAATCTGTGCATCAGAACAGATAGCTATGGGTAAGGCATTGCTTATGGCATGTAGTCATGTACTAAAGTTATTACTGAGTCAAAATTCTGCCTCCTTCCTTGACCATATATCGGGCCTTCCAACTGTGTTTGAAAAGGTCTGCTCAGAGTTTGGAACTGAGCTTGTGGCAGTGAGGTAGGAAAGGGTGCTTCCGAAGGTGCATGGCTTTAAACAGGAAGGATGTACTGAAGCTGAGTGAAGATCAAGTGACACTGGAAGTCAGAATGGTTATTATTAGGGAATACTGTGAGAAAGGTAGACTGTTTTCAGTACTTTCTACAAATATTCATGATTTTTTTTTCAGTCAGAGGGTATAAAATACAGTTCAGATGAGCAGTTCTATACCAACATAAAGATCAGTGTAATAAGACAGAAAATTTGGAGACTACTGAACTGCCTATGCACCTGGATGAGCCCAAGGAACTGTATTTTCTGCCCTTATACATTCTTTTATCTGATATTCATCTGCTATAGGCAAACAGAAAAAGAGGCTGGGGAAAAATCCTGTGAATTTTATTTGAGATTTCATGTGGATTCCACATAAATTTATTTGTAGAAAATTAAGAGGAAAACATGATTTTTGATAGAAATAGAATCAGTAGAAAGACTGTGAAAGATGGACATTCTTAAAATATCTGATCTGAAATGTTTTCTGTGTGGGAAAGGGCCTCTCTCTGATGGTTTTGCCTTGTAACTGAGGGAAGCACAGCCATCTGGGTTGTTTTTGTTTTGTTTGTCTGTTTTCACCAGTCTCTCATATGATGTATTCTGTGAACTGCCAAGCTCTCTCAAATCTTGGGTGGCCTGGGCCTGAAACAATAAGCGATCCCAATTTCCCATACTGTTGCACTATGTAACTACTTTTTTTTTTTTTTTTTTTCCCCAAAGAGATTATAAAAATCTTCTCTCTCCTGAGGAAAAACAAAAGCAAAAAAAAACATATCAGTGTATTTTCCTACTCGTTCTGAGTATATGCAGTTCATATTCATAAACCAGAACCTGTACCACATGATTTTTTATAATCAGTAAAAACTAAGCAATGGGGAAATTGGTCAACGTACCAAAAATCTTAAGCTAAATGCTTTTATGGATATTAGTAATTGCTTCTTCATATATCCTCTGTGATTTCAGAAGGAGGCTGTACTGACCAATTATTAACATTACTGCAGAAACAAAACATTTTAAAACAGATCTCTTGAGTTTTGTGGGAATGTATTTCACAGGAATAAAATTTGTCTTTTGTCTAAGTATTATTGAAGAAATTTTGAAAGTAAGCATAGCACATTGTTCTGGTGTTCACCTATTTATTATATAATTTCAATATAAAGCTCAGTAAGGAGTTGGAAAGGATGTCACTGTCCAAGTATACTACTGAAATGTTGCAATTTCCCATGAAACAGGCATCTGGGACTTTGACCAGGGCAGTAAATAATTTGAATAGCATTTTACCCATTCATAACATTGACCAAATACAGTTTAATGCTCAATGTGCCTCATTGGTTCAGGTAGGGAATGGAACAGTTTGCATCTGGTGAGAGGGAGAGTCTTTACTTACATCGTACTTGGTGGTATTTCACAGCAGCTATTCGTGTCTTCAGTTGGATGCTGAGCCCAGTGAATGCTTCTGGGATTCTGCAGCTGAGTGCTGTGCAAACAGAGGAGTAAGCACCGCTTATATGAGCTGACAAGAATAAACAAATCTCACTGATTTTATGAGTTCCTGGCATATACTGGAGGCAATATTTTGAAAAACAGAGCTATATGTTCTGCTGTGTATACCTAACCCATGTCTGGTTATACAACCAGAAACTTATTTGTTTCATTGCCTGCTTCAAGGTCTGTCAGAGACGGATCTGGTGTCTGTGTAGTCTAACTAGACTTCAGCAAAGGCTTTGATGCAATCTCCCACAGTATTCTCTTGGGGAAGTTGCCAGCCTGTGGCTTGAACAGGTATACTGTTTGCTGAGAAAACATCTGGCTGGGGAGCTGGGCTCAGAGAGTGTTGGTGAATGGAGTTAAATCCAGCTGGTGACCAGTCATGAGTGGTGTTCCCCAGGGGTGAGTATTGGGGCCTGTCCTCTTTATTATCTTTATTGATCACGTGGACAAGGGGATTGAGTGCACTCTCAACAAGTCAGAAGGATCATGAGGCCCCGCTTTCACGGTCCGTATTTGTACTGAAAATCAAGATCAAGCGAGCTTTTGCTCTTCTACTCCACAGGAGGTTTCTGGACTCCCTGAGCTCGCCTTAGGACACCTGCGTTATACTTTGACAGGTGTACTGCCCCAGTACTACCTGAGGCTAGTAAGGCTTTATAGAGGGATCTGAATAGACTGGATCACTGAGCTGAGGCCAATGGGATGAAGTTCCACAAGTCCAAATGTCAGATCCTACACTTTTGACATAACAACCCCATGCATTGTTACAGAGTTTGGGCACAGTGGCTGGAAAGCTGTGAGGAAGGAAGGGACCTGGGGCTGCTGGTCAGTGCTTGGCTGAACATGAGCCAACAGTGTGCCCAGGTAGCCAGGAAGGCCAATGGTATCCTGGCTTGAATCAGAAATAATGTAGCCAGCAGAAGCAGGGAAGTGACTGCCCCTTGTACTCAGCATCTTGTGTACTGTGTTCAGATTTGAGCCTCTTGCTACAAGAAAGACATAAAGGCCCTGGACTGTGTCCAGAGAAGGGCAATGAAGCTCTGAAGCGTATGAAGTGCAAGTCTTATGTGGAATGACTGTGAATGCTTATTCTGGAGAAGAGGACCCTCAGGGGAGACCTTACTGCCCTCCACAGTTCTCTGAGAGAAGGTTGTGGTGAGGTGGGGATCAGCCTCTTCTCCCATGTAGATAATGGAAGGTCAAGAGGGAATAATAATCTCAAGATGTGCCAGGGGAAGTTCATGCTCAATATTAGGAGACACTTATCTGAAAGAGTGGTCAGGCACTGGAATGGACTGCCCAGGGAGGTGGTTGAGTCACTGTCCATGGAGGTGTTCAAGAAACATGTAGATGTAGTAGTGAGGAGCATGACTTAGTGGGCAACATTGGTGGTAGGTGGACAGTTGAATTAGATGACCTTGGAGGTCTTTTCCAACATTAACGATTCTACAAACCAGCCAGTCTCCAATTAGACTGTACTTGGGCAAGCTGTTTTTCTTTGATATTTTCTTTTCAAGAATCTGGGTAAGGAAATGCGTTGTGATTCTGAGGAAGTGTTCACAACATAGAATCATAGAATATTTTGGGTAGAAAGGGGCTTCAAACATCATCTAGAAACTGCTTGGAAACCAAATTAATAAGACAAGCGTCATTTTTTTCAGTCAAACACAGATTATTTGAGACTTGCTTTGAACTAGAAGGTTACAACCAAATGCATCAACATGTTTCTGCTCCATGTTTAGATGTGAAAACCTCTTTAAAAGCAAAGGCCACTTCTTAGGGAACTAATCAGCTGACTTTTTTTTTTTTGCTTGTACTGTTACAGTGTGTGAAGTTCTGAAAAATGTCAAAGGTGTGTGATATGTAGAATGTATGCAAACAATACCTTTTAGCTAGCAATGCCACCATGCATTCTGATGCTCAGAAGCAGCAATGTCTCAAGTCACACGCATGTTTATTTCAAGGGTTAGAATATAATATGTGGTAGATGCTGGCAAGGAGGTCCCTTTTCTTCACCCTAAAACATTTAATAGCAATGAAAAGACTTTTGTAACAGCAAACATAGTTCTTTCTGTATTTGTGCTTAAAGTTCATCAATTATTTTTTGTTTACGGAAGTTATCTTTGTGACTGAAAATAAGAAAGATATTAACCATAAACCATTGGTGACAGATTTACATCATCAGTGTCTAAACTTGCAGCACTGGGAATCTCTCCTCATAGTGTGTGAAACTGAGCATTAGCAATGAGAAGAATGTGGCAATGGTACTTAATAAAGAGCAGAATATATATAATCCAGAGTTTCATGAAAGAATAAGTTATTTTATTTACAGGAAAAGTTATTGCTCTGCAAAATGTTCTGAAAAACTCATCTTTATTAAAAACAATAAGAGAGTGGAAGCTTTCAGAGTCTGCTTTATTTTATTTTGAGCTTTGCATGCTTTCTAAGAACCCTTTCTGTTCAGTTAACATGATTTGAGAGGGGACACTGAATATGTGAATCATGTGGGCATCCCCATGCTAATCTTTTGTGGTAAGAGATAAAACAGAGCATGTGTGATGGCAAAGAACATGCTTCATACCTATAAATATCCTGTGACTTGTGTATGTTGCTGTGTTCACACTGCTGTTGCTAAATAAGATAAGCAGTTCTTCCTTACAGCAGTTATTCAAGCTATCTGGGAGCAATCCTTGTGCCTATCATCACCAGTGTGAAAAGGCACAAGAGCATTGCAGTGTTCCTTGATGTTATGTGACTTGTCTGAGGTAGTGGTATCTGATGAGATAACTTTACCTACCAAAGAAGAATTTCAGAAAGCTGCTAGGAACATTACATTAGTGTTGCTTTTTCATTGTACCTATAACAGAACTGGAGGAAGATCATTATGAGCACTTAAAAAAGGGCTTGAAACATAAATTCAAAGGACTGAGTGGGAATTGTTCCTCTAGCATAATGTATTTCTAACTGATATCTGTGCACTCCCTATAGCTGACAGTGCTCATTTTCTGTGAATTAGTCTTGAAAGAACAAATAACAGAAAAATTGACTTTTTGTGATTTTTGCCCTCTAAGAGTAGGAAGAAAATATGGGACACTTGCACTAGATATGTGTGTGCGTGTCAGTGTGTTGAGAATTACCCCAATCTAGTTCGTAGTGTGCCATAGAAGGTGAACCTGGCCATTCTGGAAAGGGAAGGGTCAAAGGGAAATTGGAGGCACTCAGGAGGTCAAATATTTTAATAAGTATTTGATGAATTCTGATTACAGGAGAGCCATAAGGTCACAATGTAATTTTTCAGGTAAGCATGACCCCTGCCTGGAGAATTAAACCTAGTCCTTTCAATTCCATTCTCTGACCATAGCAGATTTGTCTCAATGTACTCAAAGCAGCAAGCCACATCCTGCATCAACCCAACTGTAGGATAAACTATGTCTATACCACTTGTACTGCAAATCATTTTAATCTCATGGAAGCGAAATCATTTTGAAGCACAGGGGAACTAGAGACCAGAACTGTGAGAAACATAAGAGCTGTTACTCCTCTTTCCTATACACTTCTGTAATTACCTCATTGTGTGTCCGCCAGTGACTTAGCTTACAAGACAATCACATAGCTATCTGCAGTTCAAAGCCCCAGCTTCCCAGTGATAATTAGCCCTTGAGAAATCCTGTCATGCTCATTTGTCAGTACAGACGATTGAGACATATTGGGAAAAATTAAGGGGGTAGGGAATGTATGTTGAAATATAACTTCAAAACACAAGGCAGGGAAGCTTCTGCACCAGTCCCATTTTTTTAATTTCATATTTAATTTTTAATTTAAATGAAGATTCTACAGGAAACTGTCTGACAGAGGACATTACTTAGCATTCTAAAAAGAAAGTTGGGTGTGTCATCTAGATTCGGAGATGAGCAAATAGCACACCACATACGCTATACTGCTAATGTTTCTTCACTTGCTTCCTCTACTTTCCACTTCTTTAATTTCTCTTGAGACAAATGTTGCAGTCCCTCTTCGTTCCACTGGATAAACCCAAGGGTGGATGGAGTTTTTGGCTAGGTGGAATGCCTGGGACTGCTGTTTAGGCTCTCTCTGTGCCTGTTCCTCTTTCCTACAGATTCCTTGTCAGTGGTGATGACAGAAATTTGGCTTTTCCAAGGAAGTGGCAAAGGCTTGCTCTGTCCAGTGGGACTATGTGGCTGGAAGATTGAAGGAGGGCTGTATTCTGACTGACACATGTAACTCCATCTACTAGCTTTGGCACAGCTACAGTCAGCTGCATTTGGCTTCTTATCATGGCTCTGTTGTTGCACTGCACAAGCTAAGAGAGTGTGATGGAGGTCACTAGAAATTTCATTTTAAACAACTTTATTGTTTTTTGTTCAGCACTTGCACAATGTATGTGTGCTTAGAGTATGGCACAAAGCTGCAACTTGTTATTTCTGAGCTCTGACAGTGCAGCTCTGTCACACTGTGCATCACAGCAATGAGAGTGTAAAAATTCAGTCTCAGTGCTCTTACCACTCTGTAGTCTTCAGTCTTTCATTCTGCTTAGTGTTCTGCCTGCTGACATATCTGACAAGTCCTTTCTTCTTAGAAATGGCATAAATAAAAGCTGAATATTTGAATACCCATGAGGATCTAAGCTGGATCTATGTGGATCCCTTCTGTATCTGGCTCCCATCTATTACAAGCAGCAATATTCCTTTCTCAATATTGTTCTTGTTTCTACCTGCTTTCAACCACAGTCTGTTATAGTGGGGAACCAGATATTTTTGTCAGGTCAGTGCTATCTGATGTGTCTTGCTCCCTACCATGACTTTCCGCCTCTATGGAGATGGCCACCAAGAGGCAACAGGAAATACTGAACTGTGTTACAACAGCCATTGCTGCACAGAAGATATAGGAGAAGATTTGCATTGTTTGCAAATATGGACGTGTGTAAAACTTAAATGGAGCTTGCCTACTAAAGTTATGATTTTTATTTTACTCCAAGTTAATAACCGAGGACTAACCTTTGCACATTGGCTGAACTAAACTGTCGAAGATGAATAGTTTATTAGCAGCAGAGCAGAAAGGGCCTGTTTCTCACATTGTAACAATGGGCTATGTCAGAGAATATTGATTTTATTAGGCTGACACTTAGTTTACCCTGGTTTAAGTGAGAGGAGAATCAAGGCCAAGAAATATGCCTCACCCTCAAAATGCCCATATCTGCAGCTGTGCAATTTGTAGCTTGGCTGCAACAGTAAGTAATGGCACCATCCATTCTGCATGGAGAACAATACTCAAAGCCAATCTTGCAAAGAAGGAATGTATGCAGTGCCATTGTTTTTGAGCAGATCTACTGATTTTTCTCAAATCAGAATAGTTTGAGTATATGCACAATTTTTCTGAACACTGTTAATTTCACTGCGCATAATTTTTCATGTCTGGCAATGGAAAACAAGGGTGTTCGGGAGAAAAAGATACATGTCTGTTGTTCTTTGCTTATGTAAGAGAAGTGGGCATGCCCTTCAGTAAAAGAAGTGTCCCTGAGGGCAGAGTTCCTTTACCATATGTTATCCTGCAGAAAAAGTGTATAAATGTCCTGTTTCCCAAAGCAGTCCAGAAGAGCTTCCCCCCCCTTTCCACTCATGAGTAAAAGTGCTGTGAGGTCTCTGTTCTTTGGGGGGCACTGTGTGCTTGTAGCTATGCTTATTTTCATACTGGAAATGTGCAGGTATTCTGTTTTCTTTGGAACATGGGCCAATATGCTGCTTGTTTTGTTTTTAGAAAGGTAAAGTCACAGTGTCCATGATTAATTCTTCTCGCTGTGGGTAAGAATGTTACTTTCCAAGAGGTTTGGGATGCCTTTTTTGTTTTGATTATTCCTTTTAGTACATAGATATGCTATGCTTGGCTAATCCAAGAGAAATAGAATACCACGCCTAGCAGAAATGGGCAGATACTCCACACCAACATGAATGGGAATGACAAATAATTATATGCTTACTGTTTCATTTCTTTAACCCAAGGTGAGGGAGGGCTGTTGGAAACTTTGGAATGGTCCCTATTTTTCATGGTGCAACACCTTCCCCGTGCTAAGAGCGTTTCTTCCTTCCTGGTACATTTGTGCAAGCTGAAACTGGTACCTCCTTCTGCCCTGCGTTCCTTGCTTGGTTATCGTGACAGGACACTTGATTCCTGCACCTTAAACAGTATCCATGGGCCTTTTCATGTGTTGCTTTTGTTAGGACACAGAAGACTTATGATGCCTTTCAGTAAAGAAAGAGATCGAACACAGTCCGTACTGCTTGTAGGAGATTTGTGGAATTTCTGACAGAAGGGCTTTTACACCTTGAGTTTCCAGTTTATCAGTGGATCTCCTGGATCTGACAATGTATGTGATGAGAATAGACCTTTGGAAAGGTGTTGGACTTGATGATCTCCAGAGGTCCCTTCCAACCCTTACAGTTCTGTGATTCCACTGAACACAGAAGAGCCTTAGGGAGACAGGCTGGCATTTGTGTTAAGAAAGATACATATCCCTCTTTTATCTACACAGTTTTTACCCCTGACTGTATGTAGCCCTGCATTTGGAGAAACTCTCATGCCTCTGCTCTCTTTTGTAGTAGCTTTTACACCCACTTTGAATGCACTTACGGCTTTGAAGTCCCATGAATTGTGTTGTTCCAGACCAAAATATATTGCCTGAAGCAACGTGTAAAATTTTCCTAAAAAGTTACCTCTGCTTCTCTAATATAGTAGAAGCCTGTCTGTGCCCAGGAGGTAACCAGAAGGATGACCAAATCTGCTCACAGTGTGTGGGCCTATCCCTCATGCACTTAGAGGCAGTCCCCCAGACAGACCTGCCAGCTGGGTGGCTTGCTCACAAATCTCAGCTTATTCACCTTCGTGTCAAATGCACGCAGCTGTGAGTGCTGCCATCTGGGCTATATCCTCTGTATATAAGGTTCGACTGACTTCAGATGAGCTGTGGAAACAGTGCAGCCGTAGCATCATTTAGAATTCATCTGCTGGGTGTGGGGGAGCCCACACTGCGTCCTCTATGTTATGAGAGTGTATGAGAAGATGTGTGGAGAGACAAGGTGTACTCTTTGTTATAGCCTGTGGCAAGAGGAGAGGTGTGAACTAGACCAGGTTGTACAGCACATTGATGACTGCTGTATTGTACCAAGGGAGGACAGAAAGCCAGATCTAATAGTGTGGCTCTATCTCTGGTGCTGCATTGACCAGGGTGTGGAGACCACTGAATGTAAGTCAAGATCAAGCTTGGTTGCTCCTAGTTGCTGCCAGTTCTCTGAGTATGTTTCTCACCTGACTCAATCCCTAGGGCAGCTGTGTATCTCTGGGAGCCAGAGGAGCTTGCCTGTGTCTGTCATTGTGCTAGGGAATAGGGTCAGTTATTCCCAGCACAGTCCTCAGTGCTGAGTTTCTCATAAGCAGAGCCTTGGTCTTCCAGCCTAAACACAGACCATCTGTGCCAGTTAAGTATGGAAACTTGTTTCTAAAGATAGCTATCTCTGTGGATAGATA
Organism: Callipepla californica brunnescens; assembly: GCA_023055505.1. Taxonomy (NCBI): domain Eukaryota; kingdom Metazoa; phylum Chordata; class Aves; order Galliformes; family Odontophoridae; genus Callipepla; species Callipepla californica. Next base: position 46,231,500 of record JALIRH010000001.1, read on the forward strand.
TCTTTAGATATATATATATGGGCAGTTAGATCCACTGTTAGCTGTGGCAGCCACCCCACCTAAACATGAGATTGTGGGGATGTGAGGTAATGGCCAAACGGACTGGGAACAGGTTGGAAGAGTTGACTTTTCTATGGCATATTTGGTGTTCCGTCTGTATCTTGCTGTATTGTAGGAACGTGCAAGGGTGGAGATGTACCTATTTTTTGTTTCTGGATTCCAAAATGGCATCTGCACGTGCTGCGGTGACAGTGGTGGCCTGAGACTCAGTGCTACTCAGCAACAGTAATGCATGCCAAAACAAAAACAAAAACAAAGTCAAGAAATTAAAGAAAAAGTGACTTAGTTTTAAAAAGCAAAAAGTTTTCCTTCCCAAATACCCTGAACACTTCCCAGACAGAAAGTATAGCTCTGTCTACACAGCTGCCTTGGGAAGAGGGCACTGAGGACTTGGAGCAGCAGTAATCCAATGGCCTTGTGGGTACTGCCTTGTAAGGCTTTGTGGAGTCAAAATGTAAGCTCTTCACAGTGGCAGCATGCAGTGGCTAGATCTGACTCCTAGGAGATGGTTTCTAGCATACGTTCAATTGTAAATTTCATAGGAAAAAATGATAAACCTTAGAGAGTTACAGTCTCAACAATTTTCCAGGTGTTTCTACCATGTTTTTTTCTGGGAAGTGACTGCATTCTTGGGTTCTGGTAACACTTTGGTGGCTCGGCATGTACAAATGCTTTGGCTCTTGCCATCAGCAGTCCCGCCCAAGTTATCATCTCAAGAGCTGACCAATGAATATTGTAGGGCCATTACTTCCCATGATAAGAACAATTTTAATACCATGGCCTTGTTTTGGGGCCTGATTTCTACACTTGCTATTTTTTCAGTGTCTTACAACTGCAATCATAAATCAGAAGTTGGATTCTTCAGACACAGAAAGGTTTTCAGCCTTGTGCTATTTTCAGTACATTGTGCCGTGACACAAAGAGTTTGATTGTCAGGGTCAATGCAGAGGGGATAGGAAACCATGTCTAGAGTGGCAACCTTGGTGGTGAGGGCAAGGACTACCATGGTAGATGCCTAATTTCCTACTGTTGTGGATTTAGGCATATTATAGTGGTGTATTTACAGCAGGTAACTGCAGGTTGCTGCTGGTCATAGGATGCCATGGGGCATCCACTAGAAATTTAGCTCAGCACTGTCAATAGTTCATATTCTTAGGAATGTATCTCCAGGAGATCCATGCTAGCTCATTGGTTTGGAAGTTTTAAGTCTTGAAGTCCAAAAGTTTATCCAGGTGAAATTCAGCTCAGCTAGAAGGATGAAAACTTTACTTTTTGTGATGCTATTTCCCCGGGACAAAATCAGACTTTTTGAAGAATTTTGATGGAAAATTGACCTAGAACACTAAGCCTTGGGATGTTTTGACAAAGGAGCATCAGAACTCATGCCAAGTATCTTTCAAAAGATACTGCTGCTTTCAGCCTTAAGTAATTTATACCTACTAGCTCCTTGTTATAGTGGATGCTGAGGCTGCAGCAGTTCAGTTGTTGATAATGCAGGAACAAGAACCTTGAGGTACATCTAACATAGAATCAAATACTAGTCTGCGTTGGAAAGGACCTTTAAGGTCCATCTGGTTCAGCTCTCCTGCAATGTACAGGGGGACACCCACGGCTAGATCAGGTTGCTCAGAGCCCCATCCAGCCTGACCTTGAGTGTCTCCAGGGATGAGGCACCCACATCCAAATTTCTGCTCTGCCCATCAGCATCCCTTAAACCTATTTACTCGTTAGCCTGGAGTTTTGAATGTTTTACCTTCTGAAAATCTTGGAAGATGGTAGGATCCAGTACAAAGTCATCAATTCTTTCTAAGTAATTTTATTTCCTCTTTTCATTTGGTTATTAACACCAAGGCTAATAATTTCTGTAGTTAATGGAATGACAGAACAAATATATTGATTTCTGTAGTTCAGTACATCCTGCAAACCAAGCTATATATGTACTGTGAATATGATTTTTAATATTCAAAGCCATCATGTTCATATAATGGGAGACATCTGGTATTAGAGTTTCCAAAGGGTTAATGAAAAAAAAGTGCCTTCTAAAAACCAGCAACAATTTTTTTTTACTTCCTCTAATAAAGTTGTGAAATTTAAAATGACACTGTAAAATTGGAATTGTTTGGTGTAAATCTGCAGAGATTTGGCTCTTAAAGTATTTTTTTGTGTTGTAAAGATTAGTTTACTGTCTGTGGACTGAATCCTTCTTGCATTACACATGTGACTAAATCCATGGGGCCCAGTGACCAGAAATAAAGACCCAGAAAGGCATTAAAATAGTTTAGCCTGCTCGGCTGCAAAGTCATCTCACACATATTTTCCCCCTAACTGGTTTTGTGTATATTATTGTCAAATGTGAATCTGCAGAATATCTCCTGGTCTGGAATCCTATCCTCTGGAGCAGTCAGCACTTCTCTTTCAGCTTCGCTTAGCGGCCGGTACATGTGTTAGGGTCTGTGCACTGCAATAATTTTCACATTTCTTTTCACACTCTCTTAATTTATGTAGCTCATTTGTTTCCCACATCAGTCTGCATCTGTTCTTTCGTTTTAAGCTGTCTGTGTAATTTGGAAAGTTATCAATAATGATCACAAAAGAAAAAAAAAAGTATAAAGAAAAAAAATTAGGATAAAAAATGAATCTAAGCTTCCTTCATCTGTGGTAGTGAAAGATATTGAAAAGTGTCTTACAGAGTATATAGATGTAAGGATTCCCTCGTAGTAGATGAACCTGTTTAAATGTATAGTGAAATAGCTGTACATCTGGATATGAAACCCCTTCATCCAGCTACCAAGCTCATAATTCTGAATCCCTTTTAAAGTTGCTTTTCAGAACAGAGATATTCTATCTGTAACTTCTGTTGCACTACTTGAGATGGAAGCAGGCTGCAGAGCCTGCCAACTCATCCTTCATGTGCCTTTCCCATTGGTGTATCTCTGCAGAATCAAGCTTGCACAGCAGAGCATTTCTGTGTTCCCTCTTACATGTGGTGTTCGTTAAACAACAAAAACAAAAAACAAACAAACAAAAAAACACACAATAAAGTTCTGCTATAGTGGAATTATTTGATTAAAAAAAAAAAAATCCCAGTGAAGAAAGTAAATATATTTACTGTGCTCCTTTCCATTCAGTGTACTTCCTTTTTTAAGCTCCGTTTGTATTCACCAAGACAGCCTCTTTCTCCAAGATTAACATTTCTTATGATTGTTCCTGACAGAGGATTTACTTTCAGAGGCCCTACTAAGGATAACCAAAAAAGGGCATGTAGCAAGACAGTTTTGGCAGCTTGCATGAATTTTCGGAGCTTTTTAGGTCTTGGTTTTCTGATGAGTGGCTTCCTGAGCATGCCTAGGGAATGACAGGCATCTCTGCAGGCAGGCTGAACCCACCTTGGCTTGTGCGTAGCCATTGGCTGCCTATTAGAATAAATTGAGGACAATGCATACCGCTGCCTGCCAATTGTAAACATAAGGGATATGTATTCACTTAGCATTGACTTTTGGGAGGGGCCAAGGCAAGGCTGTAGTTTTATTGAATAGGGCTGTGTGTGAGGCTGCTGGTGTGCCTTTCTTGCTGCGCTCCTGCCCAAGCAGCCAGTTATTCATTTCCTTCCTACTAGTTGAAAACTTTTCACCGCAGAGGTAAGGGCTTACCATATGTATTTGTTGGGGAGTGAGCTGGTCTGACTGCGTTTGCGTCGTGGCTAGAGGTTTAGCAGCATGCAAAACCTGACGAGCCGTGGAAACGCTCCGAGAGGCTCAGATACTCTTTTCCCCTTCCTCTTCTCCCTGTCGCCCCTCTGTCCAGATGCTCACGGGGAGCCGAGGAGGCAGCTCTGAGCTGGGCTGTGCTGGGCTGCTCACTCGCACACTGGCAGACTCCTTCAGGGGGAAGGAGCCGGGAGCAGGGCAGGGTCCCAATCCGCATGGGATCCTGCAGTGGGACTGTCAGCGGGGCGATAGCCTTATCCTTTCTTTATTTTTTCTTTATGCATAAATAAGGAATTGCAATAAGAAGGTCTTTGGTGTGGTAATGGTCAGTGAATTGCTTTTATTTTGCAGCTTAATATCTAAGCTTTCAGACTTGCAAAGGCAGCCTCCCCCTGTAACCGATACGGATAGAGTAAAGCTCTGGTTAGAGTAACCGATCCGATGCTTGCTGCAGCAGATGTCTGTCATGGCAGCCTTTCACAGAAATATTGTTGACAATAGGCAGCATCCGTTTTTGTTTCCAGCCTTCAGCGTGCACAGCAGCGCACTGCATTTTCCTGTGAAACTGTCTTTCCTGCTAAAAGGGGGAGAAAAAAATGTGCTTGGGTGGGACCGGAGCTCTTTAAAGTATTGCTCTGTGCCGGTGTCAGTCGGACCATGGCTCACAGAGCCGGTGAGCAGGCTGCTCTCCTTTCCAGGTCCTTTGCCATGCTTGAGTACTCTGCAGCAAGTTGTGCGAGGCTGGCTGCTGCTAGCAGAGTGCTTGGTGCAACAGGGAACTTCTGAGGGAGAGAGCTGGGAAAATGAAAGGAGGAATGATGCTAGTTGCAGATTGATACTTGGGAGAGACAGACATTGACCAAACTGCCAACCTCTGGCCAGTGCTAGAATTGGTTCTTCTCATATGTCATGTGATGTATCGTATGGAAAACTGAATAAGAGAACTCTTGAAATGACTTTTTGTGGAAAATGAATTAAAAAAGGAACTCTTCAAATGACTTTTTGTGTGCAGCTTTTATATAATCTTGCCTGTCTGTGAACCCTGCTCCTGCTAAGAGTCATACAGGAGAACAATTTGTGAAAATAACCCGTTCCCTCCTTGGCTGCAGCTCAAAGAAAACAGGCAGGCAGAGTGTTTCTTCTGTGAAAAATGTGTACTTACAATGAGTTGTCTATTTTAGATGCTGTGCTGTGAATGATTGTGCTCAAATGAATTGCCATCAAAGAACCCTGAGACCCTGCATCCGTTCTTTCTCAGTCTCATTAAATTATAGCAGTAGGATGCTGTGCAAGCATCTTCAGATGAATATCATACCCTTTTCTCCTGACACAAGAGACAGGATGGGATCCTAAAACTGCGTACACCCAAACCTATCAAACAGACTGTTTTAACCTAATTTACAAATGGAATGATACTTTGAGGAAGTAAGTAGTCCATTTGCCAAATTAAGTTGTCTTTAAAGTAAAGCAGGACTGAGCTACTCTCAAGATACTTGAGAAGGTGCAGGTCTGCCTTTCTTTGGGAGGCATTCTGATAAGCAGGTATCATTGATAACAAGCCTGCAAATGTTACCGTAATAGCTAAATCACTGTGGTGGGCGAGAAACACTTCCCAAGTGTTTCTGTGTGAACAGAATACGAAATTGAAATAATGTATATTTTCTGAAGAGTCCTCTTTGTTGCAGCATGTGATGACAAGCAGATCGATTCCACATCTTTCATTCACTAGATTAGTCTTGGTGAAATCAATACCTTCATTAACGGATGCGGGCTCTGATGCCAGGAGGGTCCTGTGTCATTCAAATGCTCTTTGACAATGAGCAACATAAGGGTGCGTTAGGAGCATAAGGGATCTTCTGCAATTGCCACTTCAGATGCTCACAGCAATTTTCTGACACAGTGCAGCCTAAGAAAGGGGTAACTTGTACTTTTATTTCTTGCCTGGTACTGACAGGCCATGCAATCACGTCACTGAAAATTAAGTGATGCGAAATGAAAGCTTCTGAGCTCTGCTGGCTGACACTAGAAGGAAAATTGAGATCTATTAAAACGTGAAGATTTTTTATTCCTTGAAGTCTGAGTCCCAGGGCCATACACATCAGGGAGACGTGCTGGTCAGCAACCATCTGAACTTGGACGGCATTGTTATCAATGCTGCTGGTTCCAGGTGGTGAGACCAGAAAGGTATGGCAAGATTCTCTTTGCTGGCTGCCTGCTGGGAGGTAGCTTCTGTTGCATGAAAAGAAAGAAGCCGGGAAGAGTCTATCAAGAGTTATGCAAGGAGCCCTCTGTTTTGCCCTTCCCTGTGCGCAGCAGTGGCTGTGCTGCATCGCTGCAGAGCCAGACACTGACACAGTAGAAGGGCTGGAGGACCAACCCTTTGTGTGTTTGAATGAGAACCAAAGCAAAAGAAACCCCCAAAACAAAAAGCAATCAACTCCGAATGATGTGCGTTAAAGCACCTCTTGATTGATGTGACTGTGGTTTTCCAGGATCTAGATAGTCTGTGCAGGTAGAAGAGGGCAGTGCAACCCATACTGTGGTCATGCTGACACTGATTCAGACTTTTTTTTTTTGTCTGGAGAGGTTATGGTGTACATGTCTCCGTATACTGCCGCTGTACACCTTAATCTGCGTTGTCATTTGTGAAAAGACACTCCTTGTTATCATGGAGGCTTAAAACGTTGCTTGCCCTGAGGAGGTTTTGCTTCCCAAGGAGATCTGTTCTACTGCAGGGAGGTGAGCCTTTGCTCTCTTCCTTCCTTTCTGCAGGACAAATAGGGTTTGAATGCCTTGGGACTGCTTAATATCTTTGATTTCTCAGTAGCTTCTCACACAAAACCCATTCCATTGGATGCTTGTGTTCTAATTCTTACCAGAGACCAGTGGAGATGTTAACCTCTATCTGCTAAGGAGACAGCTTGGTGCATTTAATTACTACACGTACATAAAGAGGGACAGGAAACCATATATGCATAAGAAAGAGACAGCCAGACAGCAGCATTAGCTGTCCATCTGCAGGGCTTGTCTGGACACTCCTGGGTACCCGGGAGAGCACCAAAAAAGGTAACTGGGCAGAACATGAAGCATAGTCTTGTGAGCCTCTTCTTGCCTTTGCAGGGATCTTTATGGGGAGCTTGCAGGGTTGGGCTCCAGTTGCACAAAGCCTGAGGCAGACAGGCCTGTGGCTGCAAAGAGTGGGAGTCCATCTGCAAATAAAACTTCCATTCTTTAAAAATTATCTCCTCTTAGTAACTACCTTCTGGAAGCTCGCAACAGGAAAACTGTTCCTCACTCTATTGTTCATCTTAAGAACTGTTCATATGCAATGGGTGACTTGCTGGTTTTGTTCCTAGCTCTTGTGTGGTTTGATACCCCAGGACTGCTGAGAATGGGTTTTGGGCACAACTGTGCTGGAAATAACTCACTCACCTACACACCAGCACCTCTCCTTGGGTGCTGGTGCTCTCTGGGTGCATCCAAATGGTTTGTCAAGGATTTTGCTAGGGCTGAAATTAGGCTCAAAGGCATCTGAAGATCAGATTAGGTTTGACCCTTCAGGGTGGAACGCTGAGGTCACAAAATGGTCGAACTATGTAACTATTTCTCTTTGCTTTTCCTAAATCTTCTGGTAGGCTCCTTCCCCAGCAGGGGAAGGACACACAGTATGTTGTAATTTGGGATCCCTCCCACCCCTGGGGGAGCTTGTTCTTACTTCTCTTGAAACGGATTAGATTAACTAAAAAGATTAGGGCATGTAGCACTGTCAGCTAGCTGCTAGCCCGCTATGTTAGCAGTACTGTATACATCCAGAATAGGAAACTACTTCATTTTTCTCCTGTGGAGCTGTGCTTAGTGCTGATAAGTGGTGCGGGGCTAGCAGCTGGGCTGCCAAGCAGATAGTAGCACTAGCAATCTCTTTTCTCAAGCACTGCTAACTGGAACCTCCCAATTAGAAGATCCTGTCTGCAGGAGTGTTTAGGGGGTCTGTGATGAAGCCAGGATAAAGTGTTCACTAGGTCTGTTCCACTGATTTGCAGTAGCAAGTGGGGAAGTGAGGGAGAGGAAAAAGAAGGCCAGATCTCAAACTGCTGCGGTCTTGAATTTTTTTTCCTGTGGTCGTAAATACCTGGTGAGTCACCTAATGGCTGTGTGTCTGTTTTTGAGTCTTCAAGCTCAAGATAATTCATGCCATTTTCTACTTAACTTGTGAGGCTACTGAACATTTATTTATAAAGAATTTGTAATTCCGTAATCCACATTTAAGCGCTGGCCTTATTTTTGATTGATTTCAATTCTGAATGATTGAAATACCTTATTTTAAATTTATCTCTTAGTGAGAACATATACATTTTGGCTTGCCTGCACAGTTACCTATTCTTCTAGAGCTGTTCTTTCTAGATTGCATGCATAAAAACTTAGAAGCACGGTGAAAGAAAAAGAAAGTGTGCCATGCCATGCTGTGACACTGAGCTGAAATGCCTGGATGGGATTTCTTCAGTATTTGCAGGTCTAAGTGCACTTGCTGCCCCTGAGAGCCTCTCATTTTCCTGTAAAGTAGTTGTGCAGGTAGCAGAGCTGCAGAATGACAGATCTTGCTGACAGCCTTGTTATAGTGTCATAAGCTTGGAAGAGAAATTGCTGGCCATGCTGCTAAGCTTTACCTGCTTGCCCAGCTTCATGTTGTGGGAGCTCTCAATACTGTACCTCCTGGGGGTGGACTACAGTGGGGGAAACGTGAGGGGAAGATGTCAGGCAATGGAAATCATTGCATGTTTCCACACCCGCTTGTGTACAGAACACAAATAAAGAGCGTTTCCCTTGAGACTTGCTGTGGAGGGTGTGAGGCCAAGTAGAACCCACCCCTTAGCACATTTTCTGGTCCGTGTCCTTAAATGGGGAAAAAAATCTTTGGAATTTAGCTCATAGAAGGGTTATAAATAGATTTGTGGAGATAAGGTTTTGCTGTAAATGCTCTGTTTTGGGATCTATTTAGAAAAGTGACACTGGAGGTTGCCAAATATATGGGAAAGGAGGGCTCTTGCTAATGGCAGTGAGGCCATGTTTTCACACACAGCTTTGTGTACACATACACATCTCCTGTATTCGCAGGTCACCATTCTTCCTCCAAGTATGTGAGGAGCTAAGGGGCATGGCTAACTGCACGGCTAGGAGCTGAGTAACTTGGAAAGAGGGAGAGTTGGCATTTGTGATCCTCACATGTCTGTGGGACTCAGGATGTGCTGCTCTCTTCTGCTCCCACCGCAGAGCAGCAGTGGCTGCAGGGCGGGCTGGGCCCTGTGGCCTGGTGCAAGTTGCTGCCAGCCAGCTTCAAAGGGAGCTGTGCCCATGTGGAGGGGCTGAGATCGGTCCTTGTTTGTTTCTTATTTGCAGGACTTTGATGTTCCGTTCCCTTTCTGTGACTGCCATAGGGCATGTTACTAGCCTCTTCCCACTTCATTCTTTTATATGACAGAGAGCTCTCTAATGGTTCTCCTTCCTTCCCCAGTTTTTTTCTTTAGCTGCAGTTTTCACACCAGTAAAACCACTCTCTGATCCCAAAAGCAAAAACAGGACTTTTCTAACCCTCACATTTCCGAAGTACCTATCAGAGCTTGTTGCAAATCATCTCTGTCCAGTACAGGCACTTGTATCGAGAACAGTTTCTGTCTGCATCTTCCTTTTCCCCTAAAATGATGACCTAGTGATAACCTGCTTTCTCTCAGCAGTTTCAAAGCCAGGGGGAGATTTTGGCTTCATTCCTGTCTAGTTAAAGCTCATAAGTTTGGGAAAGAAATTCTTTGGGCTTAGCCACAAATTGTGGAAACGGGAGTGAGCTGTGATAGCTCTGAGCTCTGGGGAAATGTTTGGCCAGCCCTCATTTACCTGCAGAGCTCTGTCTGCTACTGGTGCTACAGAATGTCATTCCCGCACAGGGGCTGTGCTGTGGTTCTAGGTCCTGGGGGGAGAAAAGGGGAGAGGAGAGGGTTTGCTGCTCTGCAGGGCTCTGAGAACAGCATGGCCCTATACATACAGCCACATTTTGCTATGGAAATTAGGTGCTTCTATCTAATTCAACCCACTTCACATAAACTGGATCATAAAAACTGAAGTGCAGCATTTTAATTGCTGTAAATACGAATAAGTGTCCTTAGGAAATCCTGATGATGGAGCAAAACATTTCTGTGACTAATGTATATTGCATTAACAAAAGCAGGCCAACTGAATAGTTCTCATCTGCTACTCCCAGTAAGGTAACACATGAGTTTTCTGAGTTCTGCTGTCACTGTACTGGTGGAAAGGAGGGAGATGTTTTAACCTTGGCAGTGACTGGTCTGATTCTGATCTTAGTTCAGCAGCTGTGTAGTGATGTAAACTTTATTTCAGTTTTAAAAAATACATATTGGGTCTGATCTCAATTATCATAATGTAAATCAGAGTCTCAGGATACATTTCGTTTTGTTATGCTTTCTGTACATCTCCTGAAGAGTGCTAGCAGCAGGGAATTGTGTCAGAATTGTGATAAGAAGCATTCATTGGGTAATGATACTTCATAAAAGAGATGACGCTGGTAAGCCAGTAAGCCAGTATAAATATACTGCTTATTTGCTCCCTGGTGATTAAAAGGTCCTACCATAAATGGGAAAGGCCGGACATTCATTCACTGCAGCCACGGTAGTAAATGTCTTATTCACTGGACACAGTATGCAGTCAAGGAGCAAGGGTTTGGGACAAAAAAAAAAAAAAAGGAAAAGCAGCAACTATTGTTTGCAGTTTGTTTGCTATTTTCTCCATTGTGTGTTATTAAAAAGCTCTGTGATTATTTTCTTTTTTGTTGTTCCTTTATTTAGATCCATGCAAACAGCAGTAGGTTTGTTTTGCCACTTAATCCTCCCTCCATAAAACCAGACACACGAGCCTATTTCCTCTCCTTCCCCCTACACAACCCAAACAAGAAAAAGACATTTCCTCTACCAGTATAAATAAATGTAGCTCTTCTGTCTTCAGCATATCTCTTGTGAGTTTATATGACTACAGGCTGGGATTAGCAGACAAAATCTTATTCTCACCCCAGGTATAAAACACTAACATTAACAAAAGCAGTGATTAAATGCCAGTGTTTCAGAAACAGCTGTAGGATCACAGGAGTGCAGCAAATAGGAAACGTGTGTGCATGAACAGAGATGAGTCTGGGGGGAGGGCAGGAGCAGCATGCTTTGGATGGGACTTGCAGAAAGGCTCCCAAGTGCTGCGCAAACCCTGAGGGATTTTCCTCCCAGCACATCAGTTCCTGCACTGAAACCCTATGTAGATGACATTAAGATGCAAAGTCTTTAGAACACAGTTGTGTTTACATTCTTGCTTTTTGGTTTGTTTTCTTTATGGTTTAGTACTTTCTCTGTCATCAAAATCAAGGGGAGAAAATAGTTAGCCTAGTTGCTTTTCATTTCCCAAGAAAGACAGATAAGCATCTACAGCAATGAAGCTATACCGTGTTCCCTCCATGCTGAAGATTCCTGTGAGTTTTTTTGTTATGAGCCTTACAAATATGTTTGTGTCATATTGATACATTTAGAGGTTATAGATGGGATCCTTTAAGCTGCTCTCATTTTGAGGTAAACCCAGATGGGTTTTCATCATTGCCATCATCCAGTCACTTTTATTTTGAGTATGTTTAAACTAATGTGGTTGACTCTTCAGGTGATGTAGTTGGTCACAGGACAGATGGCTAGATTTTAATTCATTCTTCTGCTCCTCAGAAGTTTTATTGTTAGTCTCAAAAAGTACCATGGCCCTGCGACAGATCTGTGGTTCACCTGTTTTCATACACATCTGGGCCTCTGCAGCTTCCAATAAGTCTAATTGGAAATAGGACTTTTTGTCAATGAGGATAAAGTAGACTTTTCTTTGAGCCTTCTCAAGTGTTGGTTTGGCTTCTCATCACTACTGTTTTTTTTGTTTTTTTTTTTTTGATACACATCATTGTTTCTGTTGCTTGCGTTAAGGAAAATTAACCTTTTTGTTTTGGTGGTGTCTTTGTTTCAGCTGGGATGGAACTGTGTTATTTAAAATGGTATGATGCTGTGTTGTTTGGCTCTAAGAGAAAAACAGTGTTGATAACACACTGATGTTTATAGTTGCTGCTAAGAAGTGCTGTACAGAGCCAAGGCCATTCTCAGTGAAGGACGCAGGGAGATGGGAGGGGAAAGAATTAGGACAGCTGATGGAAACTGGCCAAAGAGCTATTCCATATCATATGATATCGTGTAGAAGCAGTTTTGAAGGGTGTGGGAAATAATCTGCTCTCTTCTGCTGCTCAGGGGGATAGCTGGGTATCGGCTCGGGGGTGGTGAGCAATTGCTTGTGCGTCACTTGTTATATACATTCATATACAGATATGCACACACATATACCTAGTCATAACTATTATCCTTTTCCTTCTTTCTATCTTAGTAAATAGTTTAATCTCAACTCATGTTCTATTTTTTTTTTTTTCCTGATTCTCTCCCCTGTCCCACTGGGAAAGGGAGGGAGTGAGCAAAAGACTGTGGTACTCAGCCACCTGCTGGTTTAAAACACAAGTACTCCTTTGTGATAGTTTCTGATACCTTTCTTTCCCTAAAAAGTTTTGTGGTTATTTTTTTTTTTTTTTAATTTTGTCTTTTCAGACACCAACTCCCTCAACTTGATCAGAAGGGTCAAGATATTTTATATCAAAGAGCTGGAGGGTACAAATTAGGCCATGAGATGGTGTTGCTTTTCATCTCTTGATGGCAGTACTTCTGAGGAGACTTAATCATACACTGACTGTTAATATGGAGCTGTGGTTTATAAGACTGATGCCCACAGAGGAACCCTAATGCGGCTAAAGGAAGCACTGACGGGTTTTGAGAGCCCAGTAGTGTCATGATAATACAGATTGCTGCTTCTGTTTTCTGGCTGTTGAAAGGATCTGAGGAAACCAATTTGGAGAACAGAATAACTAAATAATTGGTCTCTTTCACATTTCTTCATCCAGGATTTGGACTTCTATTGTATCAGCTGGTAAATGCCACCTGGAACCTCTGTGAAAAGACCTTGAAAATAAGCAAATTGAGAGTAATATGTATTCTTGCATAGTTAAATAGATTTTTATTTATTTTGTTTTTTAGCATTTTTATTTATTCAATTTTTTAGCATCTTCAGTCTTCTTGAGCCCCAAAATAAGGTGCGAGGCTACTTTGTTTTCCATTTTCCTCTTTTAAGGGACAGATAAATGATGCATGCTTTGGCCTCGTTTCCCTCCCTCTAAGAGATTTGTGGCTGAGTTTCATGTTTGTGCAGTCTCATACTGGCAGCCAGTGGAGAAGGTTTGCAGAAGCTTAACTCTGCTGCACTACATTGCCGATGGCTGGGAGTTCTTTACTTGCAGGTGTGTTTTAGTAAAGACATTCAAAGATGTGATTTTGCAAGAAAAGCTGTTTATTTATATTTTTCTATGAGAAAAATACTCTTCCCTATGAGCTGGCTTAAGATTTTTCAGTCTGTTGTCCAGCAAAGAATTTCGGTGGTCAATAACAATGTTTATTACTTCACCTTGTCAAGCTGAAAAGCTACTATCCTTCCTAGACCATCTGCTCCAACAACCCAAAAGGTGTTAGAAAGTAAAAATTGAGGATTGGACTCAGTGATCTCTTGAGGTTCCTTCCAACCCCTATGATTCTATGAAATAAGCAGTATTTATTTTTCTGTTTACTGCCTTCTGTAACAGATATGAACCTTTTCTTGAAGTCAATATATAGAAAATTAATATGAGGGGGGATGTTTTTGTTCTATATCAGTGTCTGATAAATGAAACTTTGTGTAAGAAATGAAAGGAGTTTACTATACCTGTAGGAAATAGGTTTTGTTATGATGAAGAGATTGAAGTGGTGACAGACTGAATCTGACTTACATGACAAAACAGTTACACAGTTGTGAAAGTCTGGAAACGGTGTGGTGAACTGGAAAAAACATTATAATCCGAGTATGTTATTTCTGTTTCTCCTGTGACCCTTCATGGCAATGGAAAGGCACTGATGGAAAGTCTGTTGGCATTAGAAGGCACAGAAATGGTTTCATCGATCTTGGTTCAGTGCTTAAATATTGCTGAACCTGAATTTAAATCTTTAAATTCAAGGGTTTTCTGCCCTATTTTAAATTTAAATACCAGAGGCTACAGGCATTAAAAAAAAAAAGAAAGAAAGAAAAAAGGATATATATATATATATATATATATATATATATATATATATATATATATATATATATATATATATAAAGGAAATCCCGAACTGAAAACCTGGGAAAGACATATTAGGTCATCTTGTCCCTTTCTCTATACAGTGTGAGATGACTCCCTGAAGTATATTCACACGTGTTTTGTCCATAAACACCTCTGTTTATTAACAAAATACAATAAGCTGTAGTTTCACGGTGAGGATTGGGGTAGTTTGCTACGCTTTCTAGTTTTTAGCTGGCGGAAATAGCTATCATTCTAAAATGTGTTTCTTGGCCTATGGATATTGCTCATATAAATTCAAGAAAAAAATACCTAATGAATGGAAACTCATAGAAGAGTTAATGGCAGCTGGTTTTATTATGGACCTCTGACATGATCTCACACTAGTTTAATACAAGTGTTACCTCACTGACTTCGATGGAACTGGTTTTCATTTGCAAGGGAGTAAATGAGGCCAAAATCAGTCAGAGACCTAGGGAGACTCTCTGGGAGAGGATTTTAGTTTAGAGAATGTCCTTTACATCCATATAGAATATATGGGCTTATATTCACATTGCAGTAAATGCATCAGGCCACCTGGGAGATGGGGGTCATATTCTGCTTTGAATAGCACCTGTGCAAATCCAAAATGAAAGGAAGAGCCAGAGAAGTATCTCATTTTTCTGAGTGCTGAGCCGAGTTTCCTCCTGACTGGATTTCTAATGTTTCCTTAGTGAGATGAGTAGGAAATATGGAAGAGTGAGCCTGTTCTGCAGCTAGTTTAAGTAGTTTTGCTTCTTTTTGACCATCTGAAATTAAAAGAGAAGTTGTGCTGATTATTGCCAATCCAGCTCAGACAAAAGCACCAGCTGTACAGTTATTCCACCCTGAAGCTATTGAAGCAAGCAGTGAAATAAGAATCATATGTTTTAGTCAAACCTTTCTTCAGAATTGCACAATATTATGTCTTCCTAGCTCAGCCTTCAACTTAGCTGAATCTTGCAAAACTCTCCAAGGCGTCTGTGCTCTATTGTAAGGAAGAAAGAGCTTCAGAACTCCCCAAATCCAGTAGAGACGTTGCTTTGCAGGCTGGATGCTAAGATGCTACAGCACCAGTTTACAACTGTGAGATGAGCGTTGTGTTTGTGTGCTATAGGAGGAAATGTTGATAAAGAAGTGACGGACATTGATTAAAAGTGGAGAAAAGCTGGGAGGGGGAAAGGCTTTTGTCTTCATAGTTTCTTGCTGCTCATGTTTTGGTGGTCCTGTTCCCTGCTCTCCAGCACAGTAGCACCTGAAGTGTGTGCAGAACTGTGGTCTACAACCTCGTGGTGCATACTTTGAAATGTGTTTCAGGGTTTGACTTTAACACAGCTCCCTGGATTGTAGCAGGGTTTCCCCGCAGTGTAAACACTGGTTGCAGATGATTTTTGCTTTACTCAGTCTTTTAAATGGTTAAATTTACAGGTGTGTGACAGATTCATTGTTATGTGGTTCCAGTTTGAATTGAAGCACTCCTGCTGACAGAGGAAAACCATTTTAAGACTGGAGTTAATTGTGTTAATTTTCATTTTTACTTTACTGAAGAAGTAGAATGATCATAATTAAGCAATCTATTGACCAAACTGTTGGGGGAGAAGGCAGTACAGTGTGTGAAATGCTTTCAGTGGTCCTATCCGCTTCTTTAAAAGGGAGCTTTAAAAGGGAGAGTGGCTGGAAGTCTTTTCTCAGCCTGTTCCTGTGCTCTTGCTGTTCACTGTCTGAGCTGAACGTAGTGAGGATGTCCGCAAAAAGTGCAACAGCAGCTAGCAGCCCTGTGACTCATGCAAGTGCTAATTACTGCTGATGGTGATGTGGCAGTGTGCCCCACAGAGCTGATCTGAGAGCACCGACCTGCTTCACACATCATACTGGTGTGCCATGAGACAGAAATGACTTCAAGCTGCAGTGTTCTGCCACATTCACAGTGATGTAAATGTGAGGGAAATGGCCTTTACTTAGAGCTTTTTAGTCTTCTCTGAACTTTCCTCCTGAGCAGATTAGGTGCTGATGAGAGAAATTTGTAGGAGAGCTCTTGTCTGAATAGAGTATGTGCAAGTTTTATCCTGCTTACTTCCAGTGTGCTTCTGTCCTTGAAGAAAACAAAGCAAGCCCCCACAATCCTATTGCTGTTTCAGTACTGTCTTTAGCTGAACAGAGCTTGCCAAGTCTACTTTGACTTGTATGCGCTGAATGATACCGTGCATATTGTAGATTCTCTGGAATTAAAGTGACTGTTGTTGTGTGGAAAGTCTACGAAAGAGCTGGGGCCACAGGCCAGGACTTCTGATTACTACATCAAAACACATAGGTCTAAACAGGGAAGTGGTGGAGTCACTGTCTCTGGAGGTTTTGAAGGAAAGGGCAGATGTTGTACTCAGCTATATGGTTTAGTGTGCAATATTGGTGGTAGGTGGACAGTTGGACTAGATGATCTCAGAGGTCTTTTCCAGCCTTAAAGATTCTGTGATTCCATACTCTCATACCAGGGCATATTTACAAACCTATTTACTTAACCTTTTCTCATAGCTCCTCAGACTGTTTACTGTGACTGCCATATTAACCACAAAGGAAGAGATAAGTTAACAGGAAAATTATTCTGTGAAACATGGTTAGAATTTAAGAACATCTTAAACATATTTGCAAGCATTGAAATGAAAGAGAAAAAAAAAAAAAAAGCTTAGGGTATTGAATACAGGTTTATCTGTTGAACATTCTCCCGTGTGAAGGTTTTTATTGGCAAAAGACCTAGATAGATGTGGTCTAGTGACTTGGAAGTTATGAGGTGATGGCTTTTATTAGAAGTTGAATTCCCCCTTTGCTACTTAGTTAAATCCAAGGTTAGAATGCAGTGTTCTGGTATTCCGTCCAAAGTAGTCTGGCCACCCTTGATAGGTTTTATTTTTGATTAGTAAAAATACAGTGCAAGAAGTGTTGAACCACTTGCTGGAATCTTGCTTCTGCCAGAGATACTAACAGGGTCTACATCTGCAGGGGATTTTTTTTTTTTTTATTAATATCCTGGAGATATACTTAGCAAATGGCTAATGGACCGAGTGGGGAGTATGTCTAGTTTCACTGGTTTCAGAATGTAAATATGGTGTAAAGTCTGAAAAGCTGGACTTCAGCAAAGAAGTGAAAACATGGATGGAGACATAGCAGAAGCACTGACAGGTGGTTTTGCACCCATTTATTTATTTTTTTAATAAGTATTGCTTTATGGGTGTCAGGAATGAACAATTACGATTCCATGCTGAAACATGCCTACAGTTGAGAAGAACAATAGGATACATGGAAATGATTGCTTCTCATGCAGCACTGGTGCCACCTGCTCCATAGGGAACATACACTTATCTCTGAAATATCAGAAAGAAAACTTTATGTACCATGTGTGATTTTTGCATTTATACAGGTGCAAATGGCTTCAGCTGAAGGGCTGTTTTGATGAGAGATGGAATGTCTCATTTATATCACTGATATAAATTACTTCTTGACATTTACATGAGTGGTAGAAAACAAACACACTCCACTTGTGTTGGTGTTCTTGTTGTATGCATAAAAGAAGACCTGTCCTTACCCAGATGCATTTTCTGTAAGGATATAATGCCCCTATTCAGTATTCATAAAGAAGGCAGTGGGCTACCCAGCTTGGCTGCTTGATGAAGGGGCAGTTGCAGAATTCCACCCAGTTGAAATCACTGATTTTTTGCAAATGGAAATTGTTTATACATTTTTCTTCATTAAATAGAAATGTAATTAGTGGTTTGCAGTGTTTATGTGGGTAGCATCAGCTGAATCTTGTTCCAATCCACTGAATGCTTTTTTAACATGACCTACAGTACACATCATGCAAAAATCTGTCTACGATGTCCAAAGTTAAGTGCAAATTCCCAATGTAAATATGAAGTTTTGCCAAGCTGAATTAAGCTCCTTAGGTGGTATCAGGAAGGGGTTTGTTGGATTGTTTACTTTTTGCAGGAGGTAGGGGATAGAGGAGACTATAAATAGAAATAAGATGCTATTCCACAACAGAGGGATTAAGTCTTGAATTAGACCGTTGTATAAAATCTAAAGACTGAAATAAAATCACTGCCCAACGCTCACTTTTTCAATTTAGTGATCTCTAGAAACTCTCGTGGGGAATCAGCTGCACTCTCAGCAAATTATTAGGACAAGGCAAGAGTGTCCAGACAAAACTTTGGGGATGCACAGCAGTACTAACAGTACATCAGGTCTTGAACATGCCACTTGGTACAGCAGTGGGTCCCAGCATTATCCCAGATTGCTTCCTCTGTTACACAATTGACTTATTTTGTATGTGTTTTGCTTCACTTCAATTTCATTGATCAGATATTAATTCTGATTGAATAATATCATAACATTATAAAGCTTCTGGGCCATTTATTAAAGCTGTTGTTGGGCAATTGTGCTGCTAACACAATCTACTAACAGCTGATGCAGACTGATGCAAAGAAGCAAATACCTGGCACTGATTTTTACGCATCTGCATGTGCCTGGTTGCTTATAGTGCCTGGCTCATAGTGGAGCTCACTGCTGGCAGCTGAAGGAAAGAGGACCTGAAACTTCTCTTTGAGTGAAGTGCAAGATTGATGCTTTTTTGCATCAATCAGCTGCTGCTGTATTGACAGAGATACCAGATTTTGTTAGGAACCTGAGCTGTTGGCTCAGAATATTGTTGCTTGCACATAAAATTATGTGGCTTGAAAAATTATGTGGTTTCTTCAATTAAAGGATCCCACAGATTTGTATACTTAGGTAACTGCTATCTAAATATCATTGTTAATGTGATGAGGAAAGAGAGAGAACTGAACAAGGTTCTTTGAGCTAGCAGGTAAGATTCTGTGGTACAACTACAATTTTTTTTTTCTTTTTAAAAAGTACGTATGGTTAACAGCTTTAGGCACTGTATGCTGTCTTTGATTATAACAATGCTGAACTTTATCTGAAAAGTTGAAACCTCTGATTCTGTAGTACACCAGTAAGTGAAACCTAAGCACATGTAATCTGTAAAAATAAATGTAATTACTTTAGCAAATGTATTACAGCTGGGCAGGTTTAATGTTCAGATACCTGTTGCTTATAGCTGACTAGTGTCAAAAGACAGAGGTGATGGCTTGAGCTGTTCTACGCAGACAGAACCAAGGAGAAAAAATATTGCTTGCATTCTTCTGAGTGCACATTAAAATGAATTAAAGTGAGCTGCAGTTCTGACCTTTGACATTTCTGCCTTCTGTTTTCTTCTGTTTAAAGCTAAATGATGCTTCAAAATTGAACACTTGATAATATCTTCAAGAACACCTAAGGCGTCCTAAAGCCTTCACTGACCTCCTTTAAGATGATAGTGTTGCTGTAGCAGGAGTGAGAACTCTGCGCTCCATTTCTGGTGCTGCTTTAGTTTTGCTGTATGACTTTAACAGACTTTTTGGCCTTTTCTTTTTTGCTTATCTTTAAAAGACATGTTTCAGATTTCCGTGGTAGTACGGGGTGAAAGGCAGACTGCAGCAAAGCACTTCAGTATAGGTCAGTGACTGATGTGGTGATAATGATAAGTTCATGAAAGGCTGTGGAAGATCTCCATCTGGTCAGACCACTGGCACAAAGTGTGACTTACATGGGTGTAGCTCTGCATTGTTCTGCAGATTCTTCTCAGCAAACTTGAGTGTCGCTTCCTGGAATGGGTAGGACCTTACTCATCTGCTGGAGCAATAGGCAAAAGTATACTTGTTTCTGGTCTTTGGGGATCTCAGCAGGTAGAGATACTGCTTCTCACAGAAGCGTAGTGATTTGAGTCTTACCAAGTGTCTACAAGGTGGTTAGATGTCCTTCACAGAAATGTGCCCTGGAAGTGATAAGTGCAGTGTGATATTGTTGACCAAAGTAACAAACCAAGAAGCAGGGGGAAGATAATGCTATTATCAGCTGCTAAGCTTTGTGCATCCTGCTCTTTGATCCTGCAGGTTTCTAATTCTTTTTTTTTTTTTTTTTTTCCCAGCATAGTTTTAAGTTCCACTTTGCAAAGGAGGTAGGTTTCTGAAGTGATACAGGCCAATAGAATTTGGGTGATCAATTCAAACAATTGGAATAAATTATTATGTTTACAGTTAGGATTTTAACTTACAGCACAAGCTTCTCTTAGAACTTCACTTAGGGAGACTGAATAACATTTCAGAAATTACTCCTTCAGGTACCCAGAATAGGTTACTGGAACGAAACTAGTAATAAAATAACTAGTTCTTTAGCCCATTGAGCTATTAAATGACTTCCCTCCTCTTAGAAATCCAATGCTAGATTTAGAACAGACAAGGATTGTGGCGTTACAAGCTAGTCCAGCAGAGGTGTTACAGCTGCAGGAAGAGTGGGCTCAGAGAGACTTCCTATGCATTTCAGAGGTCTGCAAGAAGCAGCTGTAACCTTAGCATTTGTGCTCCTGCAGACAGATGTCATCATCTCTCAGCACTGCACCAGGCATCACTCTCAGTGTGTGGTCTGTACTGAGAAAGGGATGCCAGGAGTCGCAGACAGTCCATCTCCTACCTCTGCAGTAATTCTGTTCCCTGAGAAGGGCATGGTGTCAGCAGCAGAAACAAAAACAGTAATGAGGGGTCCCCTGGCCTGAGCTGGGGCTGCGTTGACTCTTCTGTCTCTGATTCAGGTTGCTGCCTATTTGCTCCAGCCTTGGCTCTGGGACTGGGATGAACCTGACCTCTGCTGTGCTGGGGTTGAATGTGTCTTGTCCTTTTTGGGCCAGCTCCGTGGGAAGTTAGTAGAGGGAGAGCAACACGGGATGTTTCTTGAGAGGTGGTCTCATTCTTGTGCTGATATAACCTGGTCTCTTTAAGTGGCATTTTCCTCCTGTGAAATGCTTCTTTGAGTGTTTTGTGGAGTTAGTAGCAACTCTGTGGCTGGCTTTTAATCCCCTGGCCTCTCAAGCAGTGTCTGGAAAGAAAAGCTCCAGTAGAAGCTTAAACTTTGTGGTGTTTCGTTTTGTGTTACTTTATTTATTTATTTCAAAAAAGAAAAAAAAATGTAGTTTTTGAGGAATCTATCAACATTATATGGGCAACATCCCTGTTCTGAATGATTCCCCGAGCACTCTGCATCTTATATGGTCCCTAATACCAAACAGCTTGTAGCTGAGAATTCGCTTTCAAGAGAAAGCTAATTTATCCTGATGGGCAATGCATGGCATGAAAGCCAAACTACGCAAACAGCTGAGGATTTTTGTTTTCTTCTCTCTGTTCATTGGTGATATTTAGAAAACAAAGTCCTTTGAAAACCTTAAGGAATTTTGGCTGCCTTTCAGAAATGGTAGAGCTAAGTCAATAAAATGCTCAGAAGAGATTTTTATGTCCCAAAACATATTTTATCTTGACAGGTTATATGCTATTGAGAGCTGTAGCCATGACTCAAAGCCAAGTTAGGAAAAGAACACTTCTGTTATAGAGCTGTGTTTGATGGGAATCTGAGGAGGAAAAGGGAGAGAATAGTGTGTGCTCTGAGAATGCCAAGTGCAGAGAGCTTCTCTAAGTTCAATTCCTGAGTTGATATTAATCACTGCAACTTTGCTGGCTTCAATAGGACCTTACTGATTTACATCCACTGGGCATCTGGTTGTTTTTGACTTTACGTAATTGCTCTGAATCCATGAAAGGTGGGTTTTAATAGAGGTTATATAGATGGGTAGTAGCTTGAAGTCTGACATTTCTAATCTGTATCATTTGCCTTAAAAAAAAAAAAAAAAAAAGGGCAAATGAAGTAATGCCTGCCCACTGAGACTTCTGCCTTAGCTGCCTTACTCTGTTTCTTTGTACTGATGTGTTTCTTGTTGAAGTTTGCCCATCAAAGAGCTCTCTTTTATGCTATGCTTTTATGACTGAGAACAATCGGCCTTTTCTAGGTAGGAGTTGTGTCCAGCCTACTGACATTAGAAAGATGTTTTATTGCCTTTCGTATCCTTCCATCTCAAAGGAACATGCAGAGGTAGTCTTAATTTGGGGGAGGAGAGGAATCTGCCTCTGAGATACCTGTTGAATGAATCTCTGAGTATACAGGCACAATATTAAATGATTATGACTCTTTGTATGGAATGGGAGGAAAAAGCAGTGTCTGTACCTCTTAAATTACCTGATCTCTGTTTTTTTGAATCCAGCTGCACTTCAGTGATGTGAAGGCCACCTGCTTTTTCTGGATGAGATAGCATTTGAAGGGTAGAGTTTGCCAGTGTGTCTGTTTGTGGAAGGTATTTGCCCCACTCTTTAGGAAGAAACAAATCACTTTGCAGGTACTGCAGGAAAACCACATACATGCAGCACACAATGTGTTTAGGCTAAAACAGCTTATTGTCAAGGGTAGGGAAGATAAATTTGAAGCAAATTTGGAGGCTACCTTTGGCCCCCATTATTAGGAGAAAATGAAGTGGATTTGAGGTTCAAGTGAAAGAAATCCAGGGAATTTAAATTCACTCCTCAGTCATTCCATATATGTAAGAACAGGAAACACTTTTAAGAGGGGAGTATAATTAGTCTGATCTTAAGAGACTGCATTTATGAAGCCCTTTGATGCTTTAGGAAAATCTTGAGTATTTTAGGTTAAGAAAACTGGGTGGACCATTGGGCTGACTTCTAGTTTTGCCCGTCCCCTCAGAAGTCTCACTTCTATAAGACCCAAAGCATTTCTATTGTATGGAGGAGATATGCTGTCAGTATTTATCAAGCAGCATCATAAATAGGAGCATGATGACAAGTCACAGAACAGTACATGCTCTCTCAAAGCCTCATAGAATTAAATAGAAAAGATTGGAATAAAAAATGAATTAGTCTTTGCATGTGTTGGCTGAATTTTTAGTATGTTTTTTATTTTTCTTCATAGCAATACCTTCAAAAGATATAATTTTGTTTTTCTACTGTAAAATAAAATAACTTTGACTGTTGTGGCTTCCTACATCAAAAAATAAAAATTGGAGGGATGTTTATATTTTCCTCCTTAAGAGTTTTGTCCTTGAGGCAATGAATGGTGACTTGAAGTTGATAAAGGATTCAGCTGAAAATACAGCTGTTGATTGCAGCATGGAAGCAGCTGTTAAGAATTAAAAATCTTTGAAGGGTGGCACTGTAGCTGGCAAAAGTTGTCAATAGAATTGGTGGTTTTGTATTGTAAGTCCAGTGCTCAGTAATAATCCCTGTATTTTCACTTCTCTCATATTTTCACTTGCATTTATCTATGATTTATATATTTGGAGGAAAGTAGTCGCTTTGGAAATCCTTCTGTTTGCTGGAAGTTTCCTATCAGGCAACAGACAAAATTGTCTCACCCTTCCTCACCATGGCTGTGCACGTTGAGCTGGAAGATTTCATCTTTCCCTAGATGTCCTCCTTTATCCACTTATTTTTGGTCAGACAAATTACATTTGGTGAGAGGGTGCATTGGTTTGTGTGGAGAAAATATTTGTACATAAATGGAGATTGACCACTGTTAAATCATTTCTTCCCTATCTAAGCGGAGAAAGCAAAATTTGCCTTCTGAATGTGCCTGAATTAAAACAATACCTCCATGTTATGTTCAGAGGGCACTCAAGCCTGTGCTGAGGTTAATTATAGGGAGATTTTGGCAGGGTACAAAGGCATTCACTTCCAAAACTTTTGTTGAATCTTCTTCTTTCTTTGTTTTGATGTCTTGGGATCTTGAGAAATATTTCATTGAGTTGGATAATTAAAAAATATTAAACATACCAGCATCTTGTAATTACAGCCTCCCACTGAGATGTGTTTGTGACCTATGTCTGAATGGTTCATTTTTAGAGACATCTGCTGAATTAGACTGTGTGATCTGAAGTTCTGGGACTGCGTGGCACAGAACACAATGCAGAATTATAAGGCCAGATCAAGCTGATACCAGAGAAAATACCAAAAGTTGTTGCTGTCTGACAGCGTTGCTGTGACTTAAGGCATATGCAGCAATACATTCCAGCAGTGATAAGGCAATATTTTTCAATTGGTTTACTAGGACATATTCTTCCCTTACACCCATTTATAGCCATTCTAATCATTAGTAGACTATAGCTCAGGATTTAGTTACATCTTTAGGGAAGTATTATGAAATCTGCATTGCTTGGGGTCTGCAAAACGTCTAAATAGAAGTCTTCACCTTCAGGTCTGTCTATCTAGCATTTTTCATCAGCATCAGATTCACTCTGCTGTCCTTCGGTAACCTCTTAAGTGTGCGTGTTCATTGAGGTTCTTTTCAGTGTTCTGCTGAAAGTGAAACCCGTGCTGCTGTGAAAAAAATGATACAAAGTCAGGTTCCACAGGTTCCACTTATGCATATACTTAAATGGATGTGGTTGTGGTTACGTAGGATATGTCTGGCTTTTTTTTCTTTTGAAGCAACTAGGTGATTTTTGTTTTCACAGCGCCATTTGAAATATTCCTCTAAATGCAGAACATTCTATCACTGAAACAAATTTTGCCCTCTGCTATAAGTGTCTGCATAGTGTATGAAGTTGTTATTCTTTTCTTTAAATCTTCAGAAATTGCACAATATAGTACTGGCAGGTTAGAGAAAATCCAAAGCAAAAAGGATGCACAGAACGACTTGATACTTGATCAGTACAGATTTTTACAGGTGAAAACTGTCACTACTAGCAGCTGAATGTGGTGCTCGTATTTCTTGTAAGTACCTTTAAAACTGTGAATAAATTTAAGTGAAGTGACACTGTGGGTGTGGAATTAGGGTTTGTCAGGAGCCACACCTAACTAGAAGTGGGCATTCTTTTCTTGCTTTCACTGGTAGAGATCCAGATGTATGTTTTAAAATACAGTTTACTCTGGTCTGCTCAAATAAGCAAAAACAGAATATTTCTCCAGATGGGGATGCCTTAAATCACCAGAACATATCTTCGTTTCTAATTTTTTGTTGTCTTTCCTCTGAAATTCTTGTCACTTGAGAAGTTTCTGAATGTAATTATTTGGAATATTCCCTTAAAACAATACCTGCAAAGTTATTTTAAGACACCGATTCATTACAGTCCTTCCTAGTGTTTTTAGCATTTCAGTTCTTTCTGTAATGGTTCTTGATGGTGGCCAGCCCAAGGCAGTAACAAAATGAAGCAGTGAGGTTTTTGCTCAACGCTTGATTGTGTTATATTCTCTGATTTCCCTCATAGCAGAAATTGTCATTGGTAAGATACCCAGGTACTCAACACTGTTGCTTATATCACATTTCTTTTAAAATATAATTCCATGGAAGCCTGCTTATGAGGAATGCTGGATGAATTGTGTTGAAAGTAAATTCATTTTCTGACTAGAAGAAGATAGTCCAAACAGAAGCTTTTATCAGACTTCCCTCCTGCTCTGAAAGAGTTCAGCTGTTAGGAAGAAGAAAAGACTGCGTGCAGATTGCACACTCATGTAACCATTGGACTTTTATAGGGAGACAGCCAGCAAGGCTACTTGTTTATAACAAATATAGTTTGTGGGTTTTTTTGGTCAAGTAAAAAACTGTCAGGGGCTTGTGTGAGGGAATTGTATTCCCTTGGCACGAGGCATTATCAGGTGTCATGAGGTAGATCAGAAAAAATAAATTGCAGATTTTTCCAGTCACTTAGCCCCTGCCCGTTATTGTAAAAATACTAAAAATACTCAGAATACACATAATAGTTAAATTTTCCTTCCAAATCTGAAAAAAACAACGTGTCTATCTAAAGCCTCTTTAATGGAAAATGATTCCCAAGGGAATAGAGAGCTTCTGGTTCTTTTCCAACAACTAAAAAGTTAACACTGAAACAGGAAGTGCATATAAATATCTACTCAGCAAATATTCTACACTTTTATATAGCTAAGTATGTCCAGTTGGCACTAGGAATGCTCCATGTTCTCCAGGTTAACAATTTCATTATTGTTATTGAAACCTTAGGGAAAAATATAAGTACTTATCAAATATTTGCATTTATCCACCCACTTGCAAATCATTTGCAAGAATGATACTTTAAAGATTTCCTTGGACTTACTTCGTGGTTGTGGAGTCTCTGTGGTTTGCCTTGTTCCGTATCTATAATTTTGGAGGGTTGCTTAGTAATTAGTTCATAAATTTCCAAAATAATGTATTTGATTAAGAAAAGTTAACACATTGGAACTAATGTAGGGAGCAGTGTCCTTACTGTGTCCCTGACTGAAAAAAGATCAGAGGCCTTTTACAGACTGGGGAAGAAATCTGGGAGAAGTCTTGGGAGATTTCTACATAGAATCAATGGTGGGATATGTTCCAAGGTCAACAAAATACACTGTGGATCTACTTTTGTAACCCACAACTCCCATAAACACTCCTTTCTGATATGGAAAGCACCGCAGCTCCATTGGGATTATTGAAGTGAAATGGGTTAGTAAAGGACGGTTGGCTCTTACTGACAGCAGTTCTGTTCAGTAACCGTAAAGCAGATGGTCCGTCTTGAATTCAGATGTGATTTTGGGAAATGTATCAGATACGCTGGTCTCTCTTGAACAGTTATGATAACACACCAGAACTGGAAACCTCAGGAAAAGAAGCAAGAAGCAAAAGTTAAGGAGCGCTACTACTGGGAAATACTACAGCTGCTACTACTTACGATTCAGATAAAACACATAGATGATGCAAAGATCAGGATAGTGGGGGATAGTGAGCAGTGATGAAGATAAGGCAGCTGTACAGTGCAATCTGTATCACTCAATAAAGGGATACCATTCAGATAAATTGTTGTAATGCAGCCAAACACAAAATCATATATCCAGGAACTGGAAAAACAGAATGAGGGATTGTATCTTCTGTGTATGAACCATGTAGAAGACTAATAAAAACTGAATTTTGGTGTGCCCTCAGGGAGAAATATTGGCTACTAAAAGGCTCTATGAATCTAACAGAAAATCATATCTTATAGGTGGAATATGAAGCCAGACAAGTAAATTAGACACACGTTTTTACACTCAGGGTGGTGAATGACTGCAAGAGTAAAGTTTGGTTGATTCTTCATCTCTTGATGCTCTTAACAAAATATGACATCTGCTTTTATGTTGCAGTGTTCTTTCGCTCAGCTCAGTAGTCCCCTCAAGCATGCTACATAAAAACTCACCCAGGGACTACGTTTGCACTAAACTCATGAGTCCTGTTGGACATATTAGAATGATCACGATGGAAGCTTGAGTGTGTGGTAACAAAAGTACTGAGCTTGTATAATTAAAACCCCAATAGGAATACTTTTTTACAGTGATTCATAAACTGTGTGGTAGTCTCTGTCTGGAGGAGTTCTTATAAAAATGTTTCTAGAAGATGTCTGGTAAGGTAAGAAACACAAAATAGAGTGCAAGGAAATAATGAATTCTTACAGAAGAAACAGGAAGGCTGATACTGGAGGCTGCAAAATGGTTTGGTGATCCTTGACATTAGGAAGCCAAAGCCTGGGATGGATAAGCGATGCATGTACTGGAGGGCTTTCTCAATGGCTGCCTTCATGAAAATACTAAAGCTGAAATTTAGAGTAGGTTGAACTGTCATATGAATGACTCCTAGCATATACTGGAGAGAAATAATATCAAATGAGCGATATGCTTCTCTGCTACTTCTCTAGTACAAGAGCAAGCCATTTTAATAACTGCTAATGATACAATCTCTAATCGGGGGATGTTTCAGTAGGCACCAGACGCCTCGTTGACATAGAAGAAAACATTATGTAATGCTCACTTTAATCCACAGCTTACGCAGAATATACAAAAAACCAACCAAACAAAATCAAACACCACACTGAGCAGACTGTGAGTTTTATATTAATTTTGTATTTAGAATTTTAGACATTAAGAATCATCGTTGAGCACTTTGTATTTAACACTAGGCTCACTGAATGACTGATGACTGTTCCAAAGCAAAATGCGATATCTCTTAAAACCCTTTAAAAGATGTTTTAACTTTTCTGTAGAAATCAGGACAGATGCATTTTAGTGTGTTTTTCTAACTTCAAACAGCATCTTACCTGTCTTAAGATGTCTCTTCAGATAGTTGCCTCAAGGCTCCTTTTACAGAATCAGGGTAAAGAAACAGCCTGTTTAAGACCCCATAGTTCACCTCCTGTATCCTTCTATATCCTAGATGTAGTATCCTAGATGCATTTCAAATTTTTGTCTGCAGAATCTGGATGACTAGCTCAGACTCACATGCAAATAGTCAGTGTTTGATCAGAGAAATAGCCCTGTTTCCTTGTTTTCCACTTTATAGAGGGAGCTTGGTGGGCTGAGTAGATTGTATGGTGACGCACCAAGACTGAAGCGGAGCACAGGGGACTGACAGATGAAAAAATGAAACAAAGCTTTAATTTTCTGTCAGCTGGAGATAGAAAGCCTGAGAAAGGTTTAAATGAGCTCATGTGATGTGGTCAGAAAACAGGGTGGAAAAAGAAACATTATTTCTGCTGTGGTATTTACAATCCCAAGTAATGTGGAAGGCTGCAAAGAAAAGCAGCAGCAGAGGTGAATCAGCAAAGATGTTTTTTTAAAATTTATATTTATGCTTCTGTGAAGAGGACTAAAATAACTGAAATTTGAGAAAAGGCGGTGGAATTTAGCAAAAGGGTGTTGAATTTGAGATGAGAGGTGAGAAAAGATGAAGGTAGCATTGGATCCCCAAGTTTGTGGACATTCAAGAACAAGCTATTCGGAGTGACAGTGAGGAAATGCAAGGGAAAGGATGGGTACAGTTTCAAAGAATCAGACTGAACTAAAGCCATGGCAGAGAGCAGGAAGTAACTGTTTTTTTTGTTGTTTTTTTTTTTTTTAATTTAAACTTTATTTCCTCTTGATGAAAAATATATTTGTAATCTGTAGCATGAACACTTCACATATCTGATGGTAGAAATTGATTAAGTGGGGAAAAAACTCCAGTGTATTGTAACAGACCAAAAGCAAGTAATAATGCTTTCTAATGGTAGAAAAAATTCTGAAAATCACTTATATGATGTCAGATGTGTTTTTTATGTAAATTTCCTGCTCTGTTATCCAGATAGGACAAAGTAACAGAAAACAGATTTACTACCACCTGTAAGTTCATAAATAGGCTTTTATTAATAGTTGTTAGTTAACGGAGATGGACCTATGTGTAATGTAGGAATCTGACATCTGGTGTGTATCTTTGGAGTTTTTCTTCCATTCTTTACCCAAGAATTGGATGAGACTTGACTTCTTGATAAGACTGCAATGTTGAATTATTGTCATTTGACTTGAAGATGCATTTTAAAACAAGCACTTGACAAGTCTTTTCTACTGCATGATTTATCACCTTTTCTTGATGTCTTCCTGTAAATATCAAGCATGTCATAGTTCTGTAACTCCATGCACCGTGAGCTTGTGTACATTTTGTCAGTGCCAGCTATGCTTTGGACTGCACACTGTAGTATGTATCACAAATATATACCTTTCCCAACTTTATATGCTGTTAGGAACAATAACATGAAGCTGATTAGTTTTGTGGTTTGCTGGGTTGGATGTAGTGAATGGGGATTGGTCAAATGAGGCGGTGTTCTTCGTTCCGTGTTATCAGCCTGATTTGGCAGTGTGGACTCAATTTTAAGTGGTCGGCAAATATTTGCTAGAGTTGTAGTGGGTGCTTGACATGGCAATGGATATGGCTTGACAATGGAAGGTAATTCCATTTTTAATGAACATTTAATTCTAAGGGGTGAAATGGAGAAAATAGTAAATGTAGAATAGGTGATTTCTTTCTGCTGTTGTGGTTTTCAGTTCACATAGGAACTGTAGGTGATGCTTACTGGTGTTAAAGCTGGATTAAACCTTGGATACCAACTGCACTCCACACACATGGAAACAGAGGAATGAAATCCTTCTCGATAGCTGATTTTTGTAGAAATGCCTTTGGGTTGAAGTACTACATGCATTTTACAAAGTTCATGTACCTCTGCAGTTTATTTTAAGAGATCTGAATTTATTTGGTGTAGATTTATTTCAATTATCTAATCAGAAGCAGACACGCAACTTCTTAGGCTGTCAAAGGTATTCAGGAATGTATGACAAACTTCAAAAGAATGCATAAGATCTTGCTACACATCTTACCATACATTTTTATAGAAAAGAGTTAATTAAATTTTCTTTCTGCCCAGAAATTACTTTTAGACAAAATTAAGAATGTGGGGTTGTAAGGCTTTTGAGTATTCTCTTTTACTCCTTTAGCTTTGTGACAGATTAAACAGCCAAATGCTTATCTGGATCAAAGAAATAGTAATCAAAGGGGCATCCTTAGCCCTGATATCATCTGAAAACAATCTTAACCGTCAAGTATCTTAGTTTTAAAGCGCATACACAACTGAATGTTCAGTGCTTTTTATTTGCAGTGAAGAAACTTCCAGGAGGAAAAGAATGTTGTTTCTGTATGTTTTTGCAGGCCTGAGTTTGGTGGGGAAAAGGAGACCATGCTACTGTTGTGAGCTCTGCCTGGTATGGCATGTGGTCCCAGTCAGATGAGGGATGAATTTCCTTATTATGGTACATCCTAATTCCCTGCCTCCAGATTGGGACTGCAGCTTATTCTTGGGTTAGTTCCTGTGGAGACTTAATTTATGTTCACTCTCTGGGAGGAGAGGAAAAGAAATAGTGCTAGTTATCTGAATACACAGCATTCAAGTATGTTTTGCAGGGACAATATTTCAAGTTATTATGTCTCAGCAATTTAGATAAGAATGTGTACTTTCCTATGAAAGACGAGGCACGGTATCTTAATATTAATACATGACACAGAGTAACCCTATGTGATAAAGGACCTAGATAGCTCAACAAAGGGTAAATTAGAAATGCCTGGGAAGATAGATGATGCCATTAGTAAAACATACAGATTTCTTCATGACATTAACATCTCTGCAGCAGCAGAAATGAAACTGTACTTCCAAAGCTTTGTAAATGTTTTCCTTCCCTCCTGAGAAAGAACAGCAAAGAACTGTGAGATCGCAGTGTTACTCAATGGGTAAAGTACTGCCTACAGTTGGGCTTTGAATACCTTCAAGTTTCCTTCTGAATCCTATGGCACGTGGCTAGGATCCACATTTTTGAAAACCACCTCTGATGTCAACGATGATAGTAGCAGTTTGAGTATTGGATGAAACATCAAGGAATTTAGATTTAAAATAGATTTTGTAGGAGAACAAGCCCCACAGTTTCAAAAATATGGTCAGGATAAGTGTTCATGATTCATTTAAAGTCAAGGAATGAAACTGTTCTAGTGATTTCTAAGAAAAGTGGAAGTTCACATGTAAGAAATAGATAGCTGAGATTTTGGCCCCAGAGAAGCTGATGACAAAGTTGCTCTCCTATCTAGTTGCAGTCCGTTCTCTGGTTTGGCAGCCATACTGATTTTTGGCTGTTGACTGTTTTTAAGCAATAGTCTCTGGTTATATACCAAATTTTTGGATGTCTGGTACCCCAGGCTACTGGATGTCTGTAAACTCTGTAAAAATGCTTTGTCCTTGCATGCTGTTTTCATTGCATGTTCATTTTGCCTGATGCTTCATACTCATTCCAACTGAACATAATGTCAAGCAGTGTAGTAGAGAGTAACTCTAATGCAGAACTATTTCAGACCTACTTATTTGAGTTGTCATTGCTGGCAGATTTGAGAACTCTGCAAATAAATTGTGATGGTTTGATAAAAAGTTGCCATTCCTCTAAAGTAAAATAGACTAGTTAGAAAAAAAACAAGAAAACAAAAAAACCCAAAACAACAAACATACAAATCTTGACCCTGCCAGGCTGAGTGTGTGTGCATAATTTAAAGCTCCCAAGGAGTCTTGTTAAATTCACATTTTATACTGTCACAGTCATGCGATGTAGAACAATAGTCTGGCTCTTGTGATCGGTCAAAGTTCTGTTTACACTTCCATATTTCTCCTTACTTAATTTGGCAAATGGACGCTCTTTCTGTCAGAGAAAAGAGGCCAAAACAAAGGGCAGTTTATTTTCCAAGCTATTTTTGAAATGCCTTGATTCTTGGATGTCTGATTAGGATATTTTAGACCTGACTGTCATTACCCTGGAAATCAAAAGCCTTTACAGTGACTTAACACAGCCAAAAGTATTAAGAGCTTTTGAAAAACTTCATCTAAACCTACTCATTTTTTTTGTTTGGCTTCACAGAACAGCAAGGTGCTAATATAAAACCTAACAGCGTATTCATATTTTTTTCTTACTTCTCCACTTTAACTAAAAAGAAAATGTGACCTTTAAAAAGCTGAAGATGAGGTCCACTTTGTTGTCCTTCTTGCTGTCCTGTTTACACCTTTTTCTGTATCAGAAGCCTGTTTCATGCTCAGCCTACATCCTTCTTAACGTGTGTGTATATAAGCCAAATTCTGAAGAGCTGTGTGCTATGCTACTGTGATATTCATATCAGATAGGAGCTGAATTCTGTGGGAGTTTGAGCTGCAGGATTTGGACAACTGTATCAGTGCAGGCTGCATACTTCTCCCCAACTCAGTGATGAGGCCTGATATTGCTTTCCTTTTTGTCAGTTTGTGAAACTGAAGCACAAAAAAGAAAACTGATTTCACCAACAGCACGAGGTTGGAACAGATGCCAACCAACTGCTCTGTCCACTCTGACACATTGTGCTTGGAAGGGCAATGATCTGACACCCCAAGTAGTACCAAACATGCTACTAAAGCTGTTGAGGGTTTATCCGTCAAGGAGACAGATGGGATGTGAATACAGGAAAAATACTTCTTACAGAAATAAAACATAAATAGTGTAGTAGCAAATGACTAATCTATTGAAATACCCAGTAAGAGGGCAGAATTAGATTAATTTTTAAAAAAGACTGAAGAAATAGCATAACTTCTGCTCTTTCACATGGCATTTTAGAACGCACAAGTGAGCCAGACAACTGTGTTATTTTAAACTACATTCAACATTCCTATCAGTAAATCTGCACAAAGGGCCCCATATCCATATCTTGTGCAGTTCTATCATGAAATCTCTTTTTTTAGCTACTGCCTGGAATTTCATTATGAACCATTATTGATGTAATACTAAACCTATGGAATCTTAAACATGTTTTAAAATCCGTGGAATAAAGTAGACTCTTACCAGATAAAAAATGTAGTGCCAACGGAAAACACTGCATCTTTTTCACGTGTTCATTTCAGGGTTTTTTTTCCCCCAACATTTTTTAGCTTAAAATATCTCAAAACAAACTTTCTTCAGTAGATCCCTTATCCAATAGATGTTGTTTTTCTTTTCTTCCCTCTCCTGTTTCCAAGACACTATTTGCTTGTTCATCTAAATCCAGAACGTCTGTTATATGCTGCCCTCTTTTGCATGAACAGTGTCTGAGTTTGCTTCTGATTGCTGCTGTGGGTGCTTGCCTTTGTACTTTTCCTGGAATTTTGGCATCCTGCGAGAGACTCTTTATCACCTTTATGTTCTGAGATCTGATGTGTTTTCATTGATATGCTGTGAACTGTATCAGTCCGAAGAAAAGAGTGAAATTTGTGTATTTCAGAGGTGCCTGCACTGATAAAGGAGAGTATGATTTATTCTGTAGCCTCTGGTGTGACTTAAGTAGCTTTAAGTTACAAAAATATATGTTGAATTACGTGGGATATGATTCAGGGGTATTCTGACCCCTCTGTGAAATGATTAGCTAACATAGGATCGTGCTTCTATCAGAAACAGGGGTAAAAATTAAAGGATGTTCTTGAAAAGTAGCAGATCTTTGGCAGCCAAACAAGGGAAGAGCTGCCTGCCTGTGGTCTGTAGCCTGAAGCATGTGTTTTCTGGTAGTGCTACAGAGGTTATCTTGGAGTTGATGTTAGCACAGAACCAGAGCTGGGCAGAGGTACAAAAGAAGGATGTGTGGGACTGGCATGGGGGTTGCCATGTTCCTGCTGCATCACGGGCCTTCCTTGCTGTGGGCAAGGATGTGAAAAAGCATGCATCAGAGGGCAAGAAAGCATGTCCTTGAATGCTCATGTGTGCTGGACTGCTAGGACTGATCAGGAGCTGTGCTAAGGAAAAATGACTCACTGTTGGCTCCCTTGCTGCAATGTGTGGGAATGAGCTGAGGCCAGAGCGGTCTCAGCTAAAGTGTGAACATCCATTAGTGCTCATGAGTGTTCTCACTGCTGTGTCCACTTGTCTAGTGGCTCTCACCCTTAAGCAACAAGCTACAAGGCTTTGCTGCAAATGTTCTGCCTTATCTTGTGATGGGCTTTAATCTCTAGATGCATGAGACAGTGGTATGCCTCCGTGTTGCTGACACAACCCTCAGTCCCATCCAGCTCTCAGTCTGTCCTAATGCAGTGCTGGGTGCCTGCTGTCAGCGCAGCGTTTGTTAAAACTGAGTATCTGATGCTCAGTGCATTCTCCGCTTGCAGAACTGCAGTCGTCCTCCTGTTGCCTGTTAGATGACCTTTGCTTTAAAAGCCTTGTATTTTTGTGCACAAAGGCTACATTTCAGTGGTGTGGCAAAATTTGTGTTATATTCTTAACATCAGCACAGACTGAAACTCCAGAGATTTAAGTTAAGCAAACAAAAACAAATTAAGTATTAGATGTCTTTTTTAAAATAGATTACCAGTGGTCAGTTTAAATGTGCAGAAGGCAGTGATTTAGATGTAAAATTATGACTGAAGGTGGAATACATATAGAGCCAGGAGGGAGAGTAGGGATGAGGAGTTCTGAGTGCTAGACATCCCTCAGAGCAGACAGTGCTTTAAATTCCACTCTTCCTTTATGAGTCTGATGACAAACTCGTCAAAAACAGCTTTGCAGATTTAAACAACAAAACCAAACAAAACCTCCCTCCCACAAACCCCTGTCTCTTCAGAATTTTCTTTCCTTTGAGCTATAAATTCACTGCTGATATTGGCTTAGGAATTGGCTGGCTGCCTGATACAATTGTCCCACAAAAATGTGCAGAATCTCTATCTTTCTGTCTCCTACAAAGAAAAATATGAAACAAAGATGTTAGGGGAAAAATGTGTAAAATAGGACATGACCTTCTGTGAAGTAAAGATATGCAAGAATTAAAGAATAAAAAAAAAAAAAATAAAGATAAAAAGCCGTTCTTTTCTAAAATGCAAATGCTTGTTGATAATTGATTCCATAATTGATGGAAGCGGTTGGATAGACGGGTGCATGGTGGGAGTTTTAACCAAAAAAAATCTGATTAGGGATTATTAAACAAGATTCTGTCTATACGTGCAGCATCCCTTTGTGTACTTTTTCTTTGTAGATTGACAAGGAAATAACACACAATCTGCTGCTTCCCTTGCAACCCATAATTGCATATGATGTATTATTTTTATCAGATTATTGTCCTGTTAACAAAAATTGTCAGAAATCTAGCTTCATTTTTGAGTTGCACAAGGGACTAAGAGCTCTTCTTTGAGCTAGGGTATAGCTAACTGTACCTCTTCACATCAGTGGTGAAAAACATATAATGAAAGTGAACGCTACTCTTGTTCAGGTAATAAACAAACATGCTTCAGGTCTCTCTGAATGCTGTTAGTGAAGCAATTAAATGACTTATTTTAATAGGTAATACAAAAGTGCAAACAGAACATACATGGCTGTGGTAGATAAGATTGCAGTTTTCTTATTTTAATTATGTTTCTTCATAATATAAATATTGTGAAAAAATGATATCTTGATGGGGAATCTTCAAAAGCACCCAAGGAAGTCTCTAAGTTGTCACCTCTTTCACTTTTGTCATTATTCTACCTTCAGCATGGCCAGATGTCAGAGTTGGGTGTTTGCATATAAGAATGACTAACCTATTGTGAATTTCAAATGCGCTTGTGTATATATGTAATTCTGCAGTATGGGTTGCTTGTATCAGGACTTCAAAGTGGGACTGCTGTCTGTGATGGGTGCTGGATTTGTTGTCCTCTCTTCAGATGATCACATGTGGAAGATGGTGCTGCTGACTGTACTGGAAGATATTTTTGTCATTTGTCTCATTTTAAATTTCTGTAGCCCAAATCCTCTTGGGTTATGAAATCTTTTGAGCTGTATAAAACCAGGACAATGAATTTCCAGGGCAGTCAAAATTGCTGGAAAAAGGAGTGATTCAGTACACACAATGCTTTCCTCTGAATCAGTGCCATACCTGATGTGGTTCTGATGAGTTGCTTGACTGCTGTTCATGCTGCCTGTTCTAATAGCCCCAAACCAAGGGGACTCCAAGGAGGTTCAGAGATTAAAGTTTGATTTCTGCCGGTATTAATATGCCAATGCCATAATGGATTGAGTTGTCCTCAGTGTTTTGGCCAAACAAAACTCCAAAGAGTACTCCATTTCATGAGTGTAGCAATGCAGGTTCCACTAATGTAGGTGATTCACTCCTTGAATAAAAGGACTCGAGCAGCTCTTGGTGTCATCTTACCATCTAAGTGTATGTTTAAAACCACAGAACAGGCCAAGTGGGA
Source organism: Callipepla californica brunnescens (assembly GCA_023055505.1). Taxonomy (NCBI): domain Eukaryota; kingdom Metazoa; phylum Chordata; class Aves; order Galliformes; family Odontophoridae; genus Callipepla; species Callipepla californica. The sequence goes on from JALIRH010000001.1 coordinate 46,268,011, forward strand.
TTCCCATGCTACAGTGCCTCAGCCTACTTTCCAATTAGTGTGTAGCATCTTAACATTATCACACACCAAACGGGAAGAGGCCAGTCCATAAGTCTCAATATTTGTGAAATAGGATGCATGCAAATCCCTGCAGCTCATCTTCATAATAGCCTGGGCCTGATTCTGAAGATCCTGTAGTCACGCAAGTGGGGTGGTACTGATATAAGAAGCAGTGTCACAGTGGATTGAGATGCTGTGTTCACTCATGTTGCCTATATCATTAAAATATTATGCTCTAATTTGATCTGGGCATCTTGTAGGTGTTCCAGTTTTTATAAGGAGTAGCTTAGAAGACTTTTTCTAGTGTATTTATTTATTTGGAGGGAGGGAGACAACATTGACCCAGTTGTTCTGCTTTGACTACAGAGTATCACCATGTTGTATATGTAGCTCTGGTATGTCATGGTACACTGTATAAAGCACTATGAAGGTATGTGGCAAGTGGATAAACTCACATCCTGCCTTTTCATTAGAGTTAGCATGTTTGCTAAGTCCTTCAGATAGATTTTTCACTTCTGTCTCCTCTTAGGAGAGAATTCAAGTTTTGATAGCTTTGACAGCACAAATACAGACCTTACAAATTGAAAACTTCATCATAATTAGGAAATAAATGATGTAAGATATATTAACTTTGTCACTGAGTTTCACTGAGGAATTTCTGAAGATGCGACATAATGGAATTTATTTATTTATTTTGCTACTGTGCTTTGGACTACAGAACAAAAACAGTTCATAGAAGAAAAAACAAGTACTTGAATGAGTATTTGTATGTGTTTTGGCTCTGACTCAGTAAATGTGTGCCTAACTTTTAAGTATGTGAATAATCTTGTTTCCTTGCTTAGGAGCATGCTTAAGTACCTTGTGAATTTGAGCACTTTAAGAAGAATGTCTTGATGTTAATGTCCCACAGGAAAGGAGACAAAATGAAAGCCATGGAAATAAGATGTTCTTCTGATTATGACTCATGTCCACCTTCGGAGCTTTATCTCTGTAACAGCAACTAGAAAGTTCCAGAAGTTAATGCTGTTAAGCTTTACTATTGCATCATTGAATTTTAATTTCCTCATCGTAAATAAATGATAGTGTATTTCAGTTTTTTCATAGCTACTATAAGTTAAGTACGCAGTGAAAAAGGGGAATTATTGAAAGATCTGGTTCACTTGGTGAATTTATATCACTCTTGAAAGGCATGTCAGATGACCAGAGTAATTTAGTTTTATTGGTGCAAAGGTAGATGTAGACTTTTCTATGGATTAGCACATCCAACTGCTGTTGAGTTGAGTAGCAGTTCTGATGAGACTGAGATAATCCAGAAACCTGGACCTCTGTAATGGCCAGAGACCTTTAGTGTGGTGCCCCTCTGAAAACACAGTGCTTCAACATGAATTGCAACGTAGTCTTAGGAAGGTCCAGAGTAGTTTTTTTTCTTTTTTTTCTTCCAGGAACTGCTGCCTTAGCTGTGATTTTCTGTTTTGTTAGTTCTTGGACCAACAAAAGTGTTTCTTTTATTTTTTTATTTCTTTAACTTTTTGTAAAACAATAAGGACACAAGTTCAGTCATGGTGGAGCACAGTACTTTGCTACTGCTATTGTGGAGACTTTGATTCCCTCTTCATGTTGCTGACATGCTATCTTAATAAAATCTCAATTGCCAGGCCTTATAGGATTGTGAAAGAAAAAACAAAAGTCAAAAAAATTCCCTAACCCCCATCCCCCAAAACCCCTGTTTAGAGCTTAAATAGAAATGATGCGGAAATATAGTCACTGTAAAAGGCATAGTATATTTTCCAAAGTGGTTTGGCTGATACTTGTTAAAGCTCCTGGTCAAGCCAGTTAATATATCCTTGAATATGTACATATTCTGATTATGCTGATTAGGGGGATAGTAAAAAATGTAAACCTTCTATTTTTATTTAATTATTTTTTTTTGTAATAAAAAGCTGCTTGTGAAGTCAGCTCACTTTTGCGAGATCTTGCTTCACCTGTTTTAACAGAAAAAAGGTGAAACTGCTCAGGACCTTGAGATAGCAGCCTTTAGGGCATACAGACATTTGGAAGGTCTTTTTGCCAGCTTTGTAGGGGAAAGGGAGTAGGAGTCCCCAAAATCCATGAGCAGTTTCCCAGCTGTCTTACCTCACTCCAAGTGGGATTTCTAAGTCTCTTCCCCAAGCAACTCCCTCCAGTTCTTCTGCTGAGGCATCTCTCAGGGGCAATTTCCAGTCTTAGCATGCACAGCTCAAGCTGTTTTCATTTATTCTGGCTTCTTACTTGGAGATGGCTGCTCTATTACTTCAGCAGTCACGAAGTGGCTAAGTACCTGTAAACACAATCAACCTGCCGCAGAAGACTGTAAATGCACTCCAGCAATGATGAGGAAACAGACAAACATTTTTGCATTTTTGACTGGAGGCAGCCAGCAATCAAGGAACCATGCTGGTCTGCAGCCAAAACAAATAGGGAATTCCCTCAGATATTTTTTGTAGAATTAATAATGGGGCCATAATCAGGCTCGGCTCCTTATTAATCACTGCAGTTGGTCTATTAAAATTCTCAGCTTTGAGGCTGACACATCCCAAGCTGTTCTCAGGATTGCATTACATTGTGATTGGGTTACAGTTATGGTGGCAGGATCAGATGAATGGAGTTGTTTTCCCTGCCACTCTTTCCCCCTTAACTGGACTTAAGATGCATGGCACAGAATTTGCCAGAACTGCCCTTTCCCATATGGGATTTAATTCTTTCTCATGGAGAAGTTGCTGGAGAAATAAAGGGGCTGCAAGTCAGTGGTACGACCGTACCTAGTAACTGCAGCAAGGGCAGCATTTGTTTTCTGCCTTTTAAATCATCCTTACTTTAAAATTTTGCTGTCTTTTTTGCCCTCATGTTTCCCACTCGTAAACATTTCAGACATTCCAGTGTGCATGATAACCTGATGGTTATTCAAAGTATTTTTGAGCTGAAGAGGTAGCATCTTCCAGGTTCAGAGACATAGTTAAGTCATAGGGCATGCTATTGATGCTTGTATTGTGTGTTTTTCTTTTCTGGAGATATTTACTTTCAGGAGCAGCTCTTTAGTTTTAGCTTCATTTCCATCAAAACTCAAGGTCTGGTGTAGAAAGAGACTATGTTGAGCTGATAATTATCTGGCTTAATTTACACACTGGGAAGATACTTCAAGGCAGTTCTTAGTTGATTATCAGAAACTGGTTGAGTATATGAGGCTCCACCAGATTGATTCATTTAGATAGAATTTATGCTCCTAGGATTCTAGGTGTTGTTATCGTTCTGAAGCAGAAGAGAAATTCATCTTCTTGTGGTCCCTAGACACTGTCTTTCATTTGGGAAGGAGCATTTCTTCCCCTGACAAGGCCTAATTCTCGTTTGTCTTTCTTATTAAACCTAGGTATAGTCATTTTTGCATGCAAGCATCAGTTGTACACACAGATAATTATTTCAGCTCAACAGCTATAATTGTCTTTACTCTAATGAAAGATTATGGATATTGAAATTATTACATGTCATTAAGGAAATATTGCTGAATGTTTTAGCAAAGACAGTGACTGTATTCCTTAAGTGCCCTGGTTTTAATTTGATAAGGATATGTAAAATATTTCTCCTCACCAGGTGGGAGGAAGTTTGCCTTTCAGAAGATTGTTGCTTCAGCATTTGATAGAAGACTTGCTGATAATAAACATTCTCAGGCTGTACTTGTTTTATAATTGCTGTTTAGTGCAAATTGCACCAAATGAGGAAATTGTATTGTTCTGACAACATGGGGGAAAGTTATGTCACGTGTAGCAGATGTTATTACCATGCTGATCCAAAGGGATGGGATATTTATATAAAACAGTTGTGCAACGTAGAGTTACAATAGTGACCACCAAGGCAAACAATTTAAAGATGTTTAGAACTCAAGTAAAGAAACCATCTCTGATGATGAATGGACTTGCACTGAAAGCTTTGTCTGTCTTATGATGGAATTTTAAGACCCCTTTGAATTGACAGGCCTCCATCCAGGACTGGCTTTGGCTGAGACCTGATCTCAATTTTTTATTTTTACTTTTTCCCATGAGGTTAAGATGTTGAGTATCCCAATAGGTCAGATGGTGCACACGGTGGAACTGGTGGCTGCATCTGCATTTTTAGTCAGAGAAGAGCAGACAAAACCTTGCCTTTCAGTTACATTGCCTTTCAGTGCCATTCTTCTGGATAGCTTTTCTCGATAACTAGAGTTCATCGCAGTCCTCTCCTGCCCTCACTCTGTCAAAGTCCTTACAGTGATGCTGAGTTCATGTTGGTCAGCTATATCTTGCTTATTCTTCTGAGCTCTGGTTATCACAGCCTGTGTCAGGAAATGAGGGCAAAGGAAAATGGTGAGCTAGGCTAGTGCCAGGAGTAGAAGAAACCTAAAAGTGATAGTTGGACAGTTCCAAACACTTCGTATTTGCATGTAGTACTGTAAAGGCTTCAGTTTCAATCCTCAAGAATAAACTTTAAGCAATGGAAAATAATGCAAAATGCAGTTAGTGAGTTATCCCGGTGAAGGTGCGTTTGTGAAATTATTTTTTGAGGCTGTTGACTATGCTGACTAACAGAGAGTAGGTTAATTTTGTAAGGATAATGTTTTGGGGAAATTCCCAGCCTTCAAATGCCAGCAGGCAGACTTGTCCATATTTGTGGTATATTTGAGGCCTGGTGTTCCTCTTTTGGGCCATATATTTTAAGAGGAAATGTTAATGGAAGGAAACATTGCAGAGTAACAATCCTCTCAGAAAGGCCAGAAGTCTTGTTTTTTTTTTTTTTTTTTTTTTTTTTTTTTTCTTCAGATCAAGAGACGAGAATCCTTCTAACATTTACTCAGTTATAAATAGCAATGGGCAAAGCTCTAAGGGAGGATTCCTGGGAGATTGCATCAGGGGTTATTATTCCCAAAGCTGAACACGGGCAATGATTTTCTTTAATTGTTGCATCTATTTTGGCATAGAGCATTCCTTAAGCAGGTAGCAAATAATTGTGATGTATTGTAAACTTTTATTCCCCAGGTGCCTCTTATTTCTCTTCCTTCCCAAGAAAGATGTGTTTTACTTTCAACAGTAAATGGCAGTTTGACGCTAGGAAAAAATATATTGTAAATGTTTTGATTCTCTAGTCACAATAGTGATGATGTAGGTTATATCCAGATTTGATCTGTGCAGATGGTAGAAGAAAGGGCAATCTTGTGGAGGGAAACATTGAAATGGGGTGCAGTTGACTCTGATGTTAAAGAACTAACTGGTCTTGGGCAAATAACTGCATTTGTCCATGCCTGTCTTTCCCCTCTGTAAATATAAGAGAGAATTATTAGTTTTTGTTGAGAACAGCTGTTTGAGGAAAGAAAAATGTTACATTACTTTCAGCTGAGGACAAAATCTGATGATGTCAGTGCTGCTAAATAGATTCATTTCAGCCTGTTTAATTAACAGATTAATCTGCCTCCTACAGTGAAATACAACATCTTGCAGTTACAGTTTTTAAAAAAGCTCAGCATGCAACTTTCATAGAACCAAAGAATTAACATGAAACAGAATGGATTCATAAGCCCTATACTGCCTCAGTAAAGTGTCTGAAAAGCAGAGCCTTTGTAATGCCTTGACTCTTCCAAATAGTTTTAATGCTTTTGAGGTGTGTTTATAGACTCAAGGGTCAGCCTGGAAGCACAGGGCCATCCTGGTGCATGAGGCATCTGCCTCTTCATGCACATCACCAGGGTAGTAATAGCTAGATATGACATTTAGAAAATAATAATTAAAAAATGCACAGCATTTATTCCTAGAGAAGTATAGTCACTGATTTCTTTCTGTGTCAGAAAATAATAGTAATTAAAATGTTTTTTTTTTTTCAAATAATTTACTAAATCTACATCTTCAACTGATTGCTGCCTGCACCTAAATACCTTAGTTATTAGCCAGCATTAAAGAAAAAAAAATGATTTAAAAATCACAGGGATTGAATGACAGATTTGCTGCTTTTTTGTTTGTTGTTAGTGCTATCATATCTGCTGAAGTCCTTCCAACCAAGGGCATGTGGCAGTACTGGAATCTGATGTACAATCACTTCTTGGGAAAAGCCTGTGCCTTGTTAATATAATCCATAAAAAGCTTCCAAACTTCCTGAAACCAGTCCCCTCCGTTTCCAAGCCTGCATATGATCTCATAGGAAATGATGTGGGAGAGGCCGGCTAGCCCTTTTGCGTAATCAAGGTGGCATTGTTCTTTTAATGCCTAAAGTGACTCATTTGGCTTGTATAAGCTCAGTGATCCACTTTTTGACTGTTGGCAAATCCCTGTTATCAGACTTCACAATGATTTCAGTGGTGTTAGGCTTTAGAGTGAGAGGACTGAAGTGTGACTTAAAGACCGGCTTTGATCATGTTATTCATTTGTGTTGTCGTCCGTTTTTGTCTCATCTATTTAAAAAATCCTAAACGTTGCCGCTCAGATGAATTTGAAAGACGGAAATGCAAACACCTAACGCAAGTGGACAAGGTTTACTTTGCAGTGGGTTCAGATGGAGGCAGATAAGCAATCTCGGCCTCACCAAATCTCATAAATGGTGACAGTAGCAAAAAAAAAAAAAAAAAAAAGTTCATATAGATTGGATATTGCTGAAACTGTAATGCACACATTAGTTGTGGATATAGAGAATGTGTTTTCTTGTGCTGGAGCAAGCGAATTGTGTAAACATCCTCTTTCTGCTATGTTTACCTAAACACCAGTGTGTGTTCTTTTATATCCTTGGGAAACCCAGGATTTCCTTATTGTACTGAGCCCAAGAAGGGAAACTCCGAGGCGATTCCATCTCTGAAAGCCTTGTACGGCAGCTAGCTTTAATCTTCATTGGCTGGAAAGAGAGAGTAAAAGTGTTTTGTATCTGAGTAGAAGTACAATTATGGTCTAGTTCATGTGAGTAGGTAGTAACTGGACCAGACGGAAATTACAGTGAGGCTAAACAGAGGGCTCTGTGGCACTCTGCTTACTGCAGACTTGTTAAGTTTGGCAGTCAGCTCTGGGCTGCAGTCAAACGTTTTCTTAACCATATTAGGCTATATGGAAGTTGGCCAACTAGCAGTAGGCTTTTGATGTACTTATTGTTTGTGTGCAGATATTTCACGCAGTAGACAGCCACTGCTTTTAAGAAACTGCAGGTTTAATAAAATATGACAAATGGAACCCTTTAAATATTGCCATTAAATTTTGATAGTAAAAAAGGGCATTTCCTAGGACAAGAGAACCAAAAGTTGACATTATTATAGCAGAAGTGCGTGACTCCCTTATGCTTTTCATTCAGCGATCTTCATCACTCTGTAAATCAGATGTCAGTTAAAGCCTAACGTTTTAATATTAGGCTGTTGTTCAGGTGAAAAATGAGAGTGCAGTGAACCTGACTGACTAAGGCACGAGTAGACCTGTTCTCTTTGGCAGACTTATCGAGGCAGAATGAACGAGTGGACTGGTAGCTCTTTAATTGATTGCTACAACATTTGCTCAGGTTTGGAAAATGGAGCCTTTGCCATCTGGATGGGCTGTCCTCAAGGTCCACTGCTGCAGTATTTTCTGGAGAAAATGAGGGGTAAAAGAAGAGCTTTTAGTTTCCTAATCATTGCAATTTATCCCAAGTAAGTTCTATCATGGGATCCAACATTTATGTTCATAACTGTTCTCAGGGATAGTTAGCAGGGAAAGGATTCGCTAGCAAATGTTCCAGTGTGGGACATGTTCATTAGTACACAACAGGATGGTTTAGTTGTCGAGATGATCCTAATCAAAACTGATACTTGTACCAGGAGCAGAACAAAAGCAGTGAGCCTGACATGTCTGTAATGCCTCGGGGTTATGGGTGTCTGAAATCCCTCCAACTGGGGAAAACATTTTTTTTCTTGGGAAACTTCAAAACTTGTTTTCAACTAAATACTTCAAAATAGATTTTTTTTTTTTTCAGGATTTAACTGACAATTTTTGCGTTCTTAGAGGATTGAAATTACGAAAAAGGAAATATTGGTTAACACTGTATCAAGTCTACCTACGTAATATAGTAGATTTTGCTATTAAAATAATTTTTTGGTCAATAAATGTTTTCCTAATTTTTAATGTAATACTACTATGTGTGGTGTAATTATTCACTTTTGTTTTACTGAGATGATTCCTTGCTCTAATGCTCTTCTAATACATGCAGACAGTTGTCACATCCACTACTCAGGATTAAGTCAGGCGATGCATCCTTAGTTCTTTTTAATCTCTCCATAGATTAGTCGTTCTCTGCTTACTTAGCATTTTTATGGCTCTCCTGTGATCTTTCTCTGGATTGCTGTTATCATACAGGAAATGAGTTCTCCAGATCTAAGTGCAGTATTCCAGGTGTGAACACAACAGGGCTGTTAGAATACTACCTTCCTGCCTTGTGAGCCTGCCTTTATATTTAATACCAATATAAATGTATTTAGTATTCTAGGACTCTTTCTGCTACCACTGATTTGATGTGTACTCTTTAGAACCTGAAATATACACATCTAGCTTTAAACCTTTTGTGCATTTTGATGGCAAATGTTGACAACATTCAAAGATGCAGAAATGGCTTGGAATGTGCCCGGAATTTGTAGCTGAAGTCAGGGCTGTGCTGTCAGGAGGGTGGAATCATCATGTGAGTTCTGGTCTTGTTTTGTGTTGGTGGTGTGTGTACAAATCATTTAACTTCTTGCCCCTGTGTCCATGTGTGCTAGAAGATGACATTATGGTAGCTTCATTTTGTGAGGTTGTAGTGAGGGTCAGCTTAAGTTTGTATGTGGTTTGGAAAATACATAGAACTGGAAATGTGAAATATTTTGGCAAAAGTCTGCAGCAAACCACGTTACGTTACCTGTAAGCTTCTGTTGTTAAGACTTGAGGAAATGGAGGAGCACTATGATTAGAAATTCTATTCATGCATAATCATTTATCAGCTTGTTTGCTAAAATAACAGAAGAAATAATTAAAAAAAGAAAAAAAAAAAGAAAAAGAAGATGATGAATTTGTAGAGGCCCACTGAGAATATGGTTCAACATATCCAAATTTACTTTATTTTGTCCAGCTGTTGCTTTTGATTTTGAGAGGTCTGCACAAGCACATGCAACAATCAAGTGAAATTCTTGGAAAAGGAAGCAAGTCTATCTTTTGTTTAGGTATATTTACATCAGTGCGGTATTGTGAAAAAATACAACAGAGCGAGGAATGGAACATGAAATAAAATGTTTCACATTTTAATGATTTTATGTGCACTCTGAAATCGTGTGAATGATGACGTGTGACCAATGCTGCTTCTGAACCCAGGCTGACAATCCATTCCCTGGCACAGCTCTTAGTTTTACTGGATTAGAGAAAATCATGATATAACTCTTCTTCTTCTGGCTGCACTGCTTCATAGAGGATTTATCCAACTGTCCTCTGCCCATTAACTTTATGAAATACAAAGGTCGTGAAGTTTTTTTTTTTTTTTTTTTTTTTTTTTCACTGCAAAAATATCCAGTTGATATTAATTTGTGGAGAGTTGGTGCTACTGGTAATATATGCCTGCTGAATTGTTATTTGAGAACTCTAACACATCTGAGAGCCAGGCTGGTTTGTGGGAAATCAGGTGCTGCAAGGCTTATGAGAGTTGAGAAATTTGCAGTGATGTTTACTGAGGCTTCCAAATACATCAGTGCTCTGTGACTTAACAAAGTTGTACTCGGAAGTGAATGTTCTGAGATGGCTTTAGATATATTTAATTGGAAAATTAGTTTCCTTAGAGATGCTTCAGGTGTATATAGCTGCTTATAGTCTGGAGATTCGAAGATTACAAAACTAGCTGTGTGAACGTTACTGCCCAAGTGAATGCTTTTGCCACAGACCAGAGTCCTAGAGGAGGACTGAAAGGTGTGTGAAAGAGCTGAAAGTTCAAGGAGGATGTGTTAATGTGCATTAGCTCCTGGGAGAGTAAGGAGGCTACAGGTGACAATTCTTCCGTGTTCCCCACAACACATTAGATTAAGACAATATAGTTGGAAGTGCAGTCTCAGTGCTGAATTCACACAGGAGATTTGAGGGTTTTATTTGTTTTTCTAGAGGTGAGCCAGCACTACTGAGCTAAGATCTGGGTGTGTTTTGGAACCAACTTCCAATTTTATGTGTATAAAATGTAGGTATTTTGAATTGAGTCTGGCCCGCTTATGTTCTCCCTTGGACAGAATTATGGTGTTGCTTTGACATTTTTTTCTGAAAACCTTCTTCCATATGTCTCACTGTGTCACGTAATGTAAAATGGATTGAAGAGTTACTAACATTTATGTTGTGTTTCGGGGATGAGTCTTCCTACTGCTTTGTTTTTTTTCCTCTATCTCTTCCAGAATTTCAGTTAATCAGATTCTTGGCAACGTGATTAGTGGCTTGGATATATATATAAAAAATTGTTTTATGATTTAATAAAATGTGTAGGGGGTGCCTGTGAAGTTAAGGGTAAGCAGATGTCATGCCAGAATGTAAGCTGAATGCTGTGGGATTTGGAGAAGAATTCACCTGTCTTATCCTGCCTGTTATTGCACAGTTTGATAGGTGAATCATGGGTTTATCTACTGAGTATGTCATAGCCACTCTTGGGGTCAGGATACTCGAGTTGATAAGGTAGTTCCTACAGTTGGTGTATCGCTGTGTTATTCTTGTGATCCAAAAGAAACAAAACAAACAAACAAATGCTAAAACCAGAAAAGGAATGCTATGAATTAAATATACAGAGAAATTCCAGTGAAATTGGTTTTGGTTAGGGAGAGATTTTCGTAGACAGGAAATAGTCACTTAGTAAAATCAAGGCTAGTAACTGTCCATTGCATCTTTTCAAAGTCCCTTGGAATTTTCACGATCAGATATTTTTACTTCATGCAAAAGAAATAGTTAATGAACTTGAAAACTCTACTCTTGGCAAAAATAAATAAATAAATAAATAAATAAAAATATCTATCCCAATCTGGTATTAGATTGAAATTGTTGTATATTGATTTAATTGTTATCTGTGGTTAATTTTATGTCCGTAGTCAGAGTATCTTTGGTTTTGGTTTTGTTACATCTATCTCTGATTTTTGATGCCTTTTTACTACAAGGATATGCTGACTTGCCAGCTGAACTTTTAGAAATTTTCTCTGCAAGTGCTTCTGTGGTAGTGACTGTGCATTTCCTCTTCCTTCCAGTGGTCTTTTGAGCTCCAGCTTACTTCTGTTCTTGTTCAAGACACACAAATAACATTTATACTGAAATCCTGTCAGGCTGTATTACAAAATACAATTCTAGACTGAAGAAAAGGTTGGCAAGTAACATGGTCCATTCTATTAGCCCAAACCATATGTTAATAATCAAACATTTTTTGACTGATGCATTCAGTTCTGAAACTTTCCCATGAAGAGCTTTACAGTTTCTCTCAGTTGGCCTGTAACAGTGTTGAGTTATCCTTCTCAAATAGTTTCGCCCAGTATTTTTATTGGTAAGGAAATTGCTAATGTCAAGGGGGACTGATTGCCCATCTTAAGCATGTTCTGTCTAATCTAGCCCTTAGTGGATATGAAGACATCATTCTTTTTTTCCCTTAACATATGTGAAGATGATCACCATATCTTTTTAGGTTCACCAAAGCTTCAAAATTCTCCATTAAGGCTGTCACCTAGATCTGTGATAACTTCTGCTGTGCTCTTCTGGACCATCTTCCAATTTGTTCTCAGCTTCCCTGAAGTGCAGGTGAACTTGAGACTCCAGCCAGAATCTGAGCAGTACACAGTGGAAATGGAGTTCTGTTCGTCTCTGTTGTGATTCCAACCATACAGCACTGTTCCTGAAATGGGATACACTATGAGCTCTGTGTGCTGGGTTTTGTTTATTTATTTTAAGAATTGAGAACTACTGTCTCATTTTCTAATTCACTATCTAGAGTTTGTGAAGCCAATAAGTGAGCTAATATCATGACTTTTGGGGAGCTCTAGCCTACCATTTAGAATTCTCTAAGTTGAAAATCAACTGTTTTTTTGCAGTTCCAATATTTTATAGGATTTTTAAGCTATTAATAGCAAAATATATGCTAATGAAGAATCTTGTTCTTTTTGATCAAATAACTCAGGCGGCCTAATATGTTCAGGCTCATCGTGACCAAGTGGCTTCACAAGAGATGTTAAGGTGATAACAAAATGGACTGACATAAAGAGGCAAGCCCTGGAGTAATGAGGGAAACACATGCATGAAAGACTTCAGTGAATTTTTGAAAATGATTTGAATAACAGCAATTAGAGAAATGCTCCAGGAGAGCAGGATGGATCTGGAGCCAAGTTTCTTTAGCACCTATGGGTGTGGTTCATATTCGTTTTTAATATCTGGTTTTAGAAATCTTGAGAACAGGCAATACCATGACAGATGAGAAACATGCTTTATTGAAAGTGGAGTGAGTCCTGAGACAGACGTCATGTTATTAGAGTAAAGCCCATGCTCTTTCCACATAAGTGGAACAGCTTAAGACATTACTTCTCTAATCTTTGTTTCCCTGCATACTATGGGGGACTGTCGACATCTTTGAAGTGAATTTATCATATCAGTGAGAGAGTCATACAGATTTCCTTACACTCGGTGTCCTGGAAGTTTCCTAGACACTCAGATGAATGCTAAAGAAGATGACAACTCTTATCAGATACACAGTATCTGACAGTAAGGTGACAATTTCTGTGCTTGTAGCAAAGAAATCATCAGTTCCTTACATCCATTTGTCTTGGTGTGAATATGCTCAATTCCGAATAACAACCTTGTAGTGGAAGGTTCATGCATGTTCTTTAACCATTCATTTAAATGAAACTAAATTTTTCTACTTTGTGTAATAAGGGAGAATGAAAAATGTATCTATCATTACAACTAAGCAGAAGAGAAAAAAAAATCTCTGGAAATACAAGACTAAGAAAACAGACTTGGACTTCTTTATATCATGCAATATAATGGTGAGAGTTCACAATATGTTTCTATAATCAAGCAAATTCTTAAATTTTAAAGAAAAATTTTAAAGAAAAAAAAGGTTTTAACATTATTTACCCAGATGTGAGTGTAACTGATGGGACCAAGCTGTCTATGCTGCATCTATCATATTGGGCTCTGTGTGGTTCAAGCTGACGTATCAAGAGGCCTACTAAATGTATAAGTTTTCTTGCACTGGTAGCTGCCTAGCTACAGTATTTACCTTTACAGATCTCAAAATTTACCTCTAAGGGTGATAACTGATACCCTGTAGACTTTCACTGTGCTAGGAATAGGAAATAAATTGTCTTTTAAAGTTTCCCATGCAGTGATTGAGTAAGAACATCTGTTTTTATGCTCACCACCGTGTCTTTCTTTCTCAAAATGTGCATAAAGATTTCCATCTGAAATTAGGAATATCTTGTGCATATTACTGTGTTATATGCATAGACCATTTGAGCTTTTACAAATTGTTAATTGAAATCCATGGACCTGAAATAAACTTTGAAATAGGTTTTGTGTCAGGATCTCTGTTATAATACAGACATTGGAAACTGTCAGTTTTATAAAGGTAAATACTTGTTTTCCTCTTCACAGTCTAACAGGAGAGTAAACACATCAAATATTTGCTTAATAATGTAATATCTTATTTGTATAGACTTATGAAAATAAATTAAGTGCTTTCCTTTTCCCTTCCCACCCTTTCCTCTGGAGCATTGTTATTATGTGTGCAAATTTGATCTGATCCGAACCCAGGGAACTGAAACTTTTTTTTCCACTGACTGGTTAGGTTTTGGTCATTTTCTCGTCTCAGACATGTCAACCCTGTCACTTTTCTTTCCTCAGAGTTGTCTTTGAGTTCTTGTCTCTGTTATGAAGTCATAATGGATATTCAAGAAATGTTCAGACGATGCTGTGGAAATTGAAGTTCCCCCTTTTACTTGGTCATGGCTCAGTGAAGAAGTAAATTATACATTAGTGTTTCTAATAATTGATAAGAGACATTATAGTTGTATGGTGTAATGCAGTTCTATTATAAATTCTTTCTACTGGTTGAAACTGCTAGGAAGCAAACAAGAAGTTAATTTTATACTGGCAAGATTTTAGTGGATTGAGAATTGCCTGTGTTTGCAAAGCTGTCTTAGAGGTTGTGTAGAAGTGTAATGCTCTGCAGACAAAAGGACAAAAATATGATCACAGATGTCTTAATTTCCAGTTTTTTTAAATGTTTATTCACAAACCTACTGATTGTGAAACCTGAGTTTAAGGTAACTAGTTGGCCACGGTTATGAACTCAAACTGCTTTCTTCAGAATTAGTGTATTCTAAAGAACGAGTATGTGAATGAAAGAAACTACTCTCAATTTTCATTTTGTACGAAGACTGATTCAATCTCTGCCCTTCAAGCATGAAAACACACATTAAAACCTTGGTGTGTGTTGCTGATAGAATATTTTTAATACTCTTTTAGTTACACAGCATCTGTTTACTTATGAAATCTGGTCAGGATGAGTAAAATATACATGGAAACAGGAGAATTTTAGATGTTTTAGATGTTTTTTTGACCGACAACAACAAGACCTCAGATACTAGTATGCCTATTTTTAGTCTGTGGTCTTGAAGTTTATAGATATATCTATTAGATTAGGACCTTAGTGCTAACAGAAGTCATTCCTTGTCTGTGCTTGCAATAGCAACAGTGATGCTAGGAAAAATAAGTTTTCTAATGGGATTTAGATAAAGTTGACTTTAGAGTTGAATGCTATGACTCCAATAGATGTATCTTGGCCACAGGTTTTTTCTGTCTCTCTAAATGTAAATAAAATGAAGTCTGCTAAAACTCACTGCCAGTCAAAAAAATTCTGTGATGGCAAGTAGAGAGCTGGACTACATCTTAGACGACCAAGGTTATCTTGGACAAGTCACTTTCTCTTGGTTTTGGACCATTCCACTTTCTCACGTGGGAGTTGAATAGCTTGTGTTAATTCCCTGAGATTTTCTCCCATAGCATCTCGCTGAGGCTGAACACACAGCAGTGGAAAGAGTGTTTCAGCACTTTGTTACTGAGCTCTTCATTGCTAGGTGGACTGCAGAGTGCTGGCTTGATTCATTCTGAAGCTTGTATTGCAGTGAGACAGCCTTTTGGCTAGTATGTTGGATGCTGCCTATTTCATGGTTGGTTTAGCTGGGTTCATACAGCTTTCTATGAAACATGCATTTCTAGAAGTTTATGGATTTGAATGAGTAACCAGCTATGTAGGGCAAATGGCACTGTCTCCGGTTACTGTATGAAAAGAAGTTTGGGTTTACCACTAATTGCAGATAAAAATTAATATTTGCAAAGGAGACACATATGATTTATTTGTGTTTTCTGCTTCCATAATGAAATTTCCTTCAGGTTTGAGTACAGCCATTTGGAGGTAAAAGCGGAGGTCTGTGGCTCATTAGTTTCTGGTGGTTGTCAGAAACCATTAATCAATTGCCCCTTTTACCAACATAGGCTCTAATTCAGCAAAGCATTTAGGTATATCCTTAACTGTAAGCATGTGTTTCAAAGCACTTTGCTAAATCATGACTTTAATGTGGTTCAGTCTTGCCACATTTCCTTCCAAGTCTAAGGTTACCTTGAAATGACAGCTAAGGTGCCACGTACTTTCCTCTCACCTGTTTTTCTAGAAAGTGACAAGCAAAAGGAAAAAAGGGTAAAATTTTCCACTATCCCCTTTCTTTCATTCCCTTCAAATCATACCTCAAACAGAGGCTTCTGCGCTTTTTAGTATGGCATATATAGAAATGGTATCAAACCAGGAGCATGGAGAGCAAAGGGGGAAGCAGTTTCTGCCTGATGGTTTTGAACTCTCTGATTTTGCTTAAACCCGCTTCACAGAGGAAAGGGAAAAATAGAACTCTGGCTATGACCGAGTGGTACCTGGTATGCAGGCTTGCTGTTGTAAGTCTAGATAGTACAGTCTTAGTCTACAGAGTAGGCGCAATCATAATGAAGGGGGCTTGAATTTAACTCTCCTATGCATTTCTACACTTGTGATAAATTGCCTTGGGACTTTTAGTGGGTAAGAGAGGTCAAGTTTGAGGTTATGTTCTCAGTCCCAGTCTTGTCTACTTTGGTGCAAAAGGATGCTATCCAACTACAGTTCCAGAATTTTCCTGACAGAGGCAGCATTCCAACTAGTATAACACCAGAATAACTTGTTCCTGTGTCTACCCTCTCCGTTGTTATTCCAGCAACAGTCTCAAAGGCCAAAGAAACCAAAGAAACTGAGGATTTTTCCATTGATTTTGTGTTGTTCATAGTTCAGTGGAAATGACTGAGATCTGTCAGAAATTACAGCTGTCACTAGACCAGTATTATTTTTATGTATCAACCAGCAGGAGGGTGGATGACTTGAAAGTATAGAGAGTCAGTCCTGCAGACCCTTCAGGGTTTGTTTGACAGGGCAGAGTGTTTGTTTGTTTTTTTCTCTTGCATCACAGAGACACTGGTTTGTTACTGACTTTGTGGTAGGGCTGCTGCCTGTTGAATCATCAGCACCACGATCTGATGGACATAGTTTTCCTTTGGATTTCCTCCTGGAAAAGTTTGGTTGGTGCCATTCGAACTTGTTTTGCTTGTGAAAAACTTGACATCATCTCAACTTAAGGTAATATGTGGGAAGGAAAATGACTTCATTGATTCATGTTTCCATTTTCTTTCCTCTTTATTTGACAGCAATAAGAGCACATGATAGAACCCTGCATGTAAGCCCTTGCCATGTATGTGATGAAGATGGAACTGGCAATAGCTTTGCTTTTCACACTGAAACAAATTCTCCAGTGCTCATAATGTACCCTTTTCATGACTCTTAACGTGCAGTCGTTATCTGTCAGTACTTTTTCTAAAATTATTCTGGAGAGAAGAAACTGAAATGCTACATTATCTATACTGAGTTAATAGTTTTATACTCCATGTATGAAAAACTTAATAGCTGTTAATAATGAAACATGTCCCTCAACTTCACAGATAAGAATCAAAGGTCATCAGGGGAGAAGTACAGAGGAAAATCCCCATCCCCGATGTCATCCCTAACCCTTTCCCAGAATTACATGGAGGAGCTGGGCAGAGAAGTCTTCTCTTGAGTTTCAGAATACAGCTTTCTTTTGTTGGTAACAGGATATTTTTCAAAGGCCCTTCTGTAGCATGGGCAATAATGGTGGCAGTGACTGTCTCCTTAGCTTACTGTTCCTCTGGACTCTAAATAACTGGCTGAAAGCAGAGAATTTCTGCGGTGGTTTCTTCAATATGGGTTGTCTTCCTTTGATTTTAATTTTGGAAAGTTCATAAACAGTGCTTATGAAAGTTCTAAGATGATTCTCGTTTTTCATTCACAGTTTGGTCATGTTACTTAGAATTCCTAATTGATTTTTGTTTGTTTGTTTGTTTTTTCTTGTGGTAGAGGAGACTAAATATGTGCTATCTCTGTTCTGTGGTTTGCTGAGCACTGTGTGTTTTGCTCCTGTCAGGAGCAGAAGCTGGGGGCTCTGTCTAAAACTGGTAAAAAGAACAGTCAGTCCTTTGGCCTCTGTATATATGATTTTGAAACAACCAAATGCTTTTAGGTCACAATTGGTATCCCTTAGGGGTCAGTACTGAGACTGGTGTTCTTTAACATCTTCATTAATGATATTGCTGAGTGTACCCTCAGTAAATTTGTGGATGACACCAAGCTGTGTGGTGAGGCTGACACACCCAAGGGATGGGATGCCATCTAGAGAGACCTAGACAGGTTTGAACAGTGGGGAAGGAGCATCTCATGAAGTACAGTAAATCCAACTGCAAGATCTGACACCTGGGTTGCAGCAACCCCCACTATCAATACAAGCTGGGGAATGGAGCACAGTCCTACAGAAAAGGACTTGGGGATACTGGTGGATAGGAAACAGCACATGAGCAATGTGCCGTCACAGCCCAGAGAGCCAACCATATCCTGGGCTGCATCAAAAGAAGTGTGACCAGCAGGGCGAGGAACATGATCCTGCCCCTCTACTCTGTGCTGGTGAAACCTCACTTGGAGTACAGTGTCCAGATGTGAAATCCTCAGTACAGGAAAAACATGAACCTGTTGGAGCTTATCCAGAGGAGGGCCACAAAAATGATCCCAGGGATGGAACACCTCCTCTGTGAGGACAGGCTGAAAGAGCCTGTTCAGCCTGGAGAAGAAAAGGCTCCAGGGGGACCTGGTAGCAGCCTTTCAGTGTCTAAAGGGAAGCTATAAGAAAGAAGGGGACAGACTTTTTAGCAGGGCATCATGTGACAGGACAAGGGGAAATGGTTTCTAATTAGAAGAGGGGAGATTTAGACTGGATATAAGAAAAAGGTTTATGATAAGGGTGGTGAGGCATTGAATGAGCAGCCCAGCGAGGTGGATGCCCTGTCCCTGGTGACACTCAAGGCCAGGATGGACAAGGCTCTGAGTGATCTGATCTAGCTGTAGATGTCTCTGTTCATTGCAGGGGAGTTGGACCAGATGGCCTTTAAGAGTGCCTCCTGACTCGCATGATTTTATGACTCTGTGATACTTTGCTACTTAAGAATTCTTGCTTTAGTGAAAGCAGCTCCTCTGAAGAAAGGGACTGTTAATAGCAAATTGTTTATTGATTTGTTGAGATAAACAATCCAGATCTGTGAGGTGCTGAGCAATTGTCAGTTGCCCTGAAAACAATGAATCCTTGGTTATCCACGGAGGTCTATTGTTATCTGTGGTGACGCTATACAGTGATGAAGGGGATCTGTATTGTGATTTATTTTCCTCAAATTTAAAGTAGTAGAGCTCTAAAAATGACTGATGAACCTCCTTTCAAGGTTCATATCTATGACCTAATTCATATGTGTAGAAATCTTGTCTTCCACTTAGCTGCAGCGGAAGGTTGAGGGTTGCTCATCCAGAGAGCATTAGAGGCCAAAGCAGAGATTCTGGATGAGATCCAGAACAAATAGCTGCATTCCAATGAAAACAGAAATCAGATGTATGGTGCATATGATAGTTTAATTGGCCAATACTATTTACCATATGTTAATTGCAAGTCGCATTCTAAATTATGAGGTTGATTATAGCAGTAATTAGAGCAGATTCATGTAAGATGCTGAACAGTTCAAAAAACAAAAAAGGAGAAAAGACATTCTGGTAGAAGCATTTTTTTATCTAAGTACCATTGAAATTTACTCTTTACAACATTTTAATGTGCATTGTTCATATGCTCAACTGCTGCAAATTGTAATATACGGGACTAGTTTCCAAAAGATAGATAAGTTATAACCTAAGGAACTGACCTTTCTACTTTTATCAATAGAAGATGATATGTTTCATATATTTGCACACTATATTTATGTTCAGCATATATTGCAAGATTTACCTGTGTACGGTTATCACAGGGCAACCATAACGAGAAGGGGACTAAGGAGACTTTGTAGTCCAGTGCCCTTGCTCAAAGCAGGATCAGCTACAGTAGGTTGTTCAGGCTTGTGCTCAGGTGAGTGCTGAATATCTCCAAAGACAAAGATTCCAGAACCTCCCTTGTTAAAATTCACAGTTTATTTTGGCCCATTTCTTCAGCTTGTCAAGGTTCCTCTGAATAGCAACATAGCTATCTGGGGTATGAGCCAGTGCTTCTAGTTTTACATTCTCTGCAAACTTGGTGAAGGTGGGCTCAGTTCTACCATCCAGGTCATTGAGAAAGATATGTTACACAGTCGTGGTTTCAGTGTTAAGTCCAACTGGAGGTTGAGCTCACTACAACCCTCTGGGCCTGGTGAGTCCTCCAGTTTTCAATCCACCTCTTTGTCAAAGGGATGTTATACTGTATTAAACAAGTATCAAAAACCTTACTAATACTGAGATAAAACAACATCCACTACTGTGCCAATCCCAAAAAAGTCTGGCAGAAATAAATTAGAATAATTTGTCCATGCTTGGGGGGTGGTATGTTGCCTTTAAATGAAAATGAGTGTAACAAAGTAAAAATTAGAATGTCTATACCAAGGATGACAGTTTGAAGGTGTTAATAATTTGCCAGATAAGTTTTCCCCAATACAGGGTGCATGAATCTCAATAAATTCTATGAGGCTTGTACACCTAACTGTCATTTATGCCTTCAGAAGTCTGTATTTTTGTTTCTGCCTAGTAACCTGTGTATTGACAAAGCCAAGTTCTTGCCCATCAGAATTATTTTGGAGCACAAGAGCAAGATATGGGTGGTTTGTGAACCTAAATAAACTCTTCCACAATTTATGATCAAGGCTTTTCAATTAAGTACCTTATTTCTGTGTTTTCTTTATAAAGGGCTAGTAAGTGATCACTGGAAGTAAGAGTCAAGTTACTGATGACTGATGCATCTTACAGATACCAGTGGAAAATAATGTTGCTCATTAGTAATAACTAGCAACCCACTAACATGCTGATTTCTATTTAAGAATATACTCTAGCCCATTATAAACTATTTATGACTAGAACCCTGAAAACTCTTAGTAGCTTGTTTATTAATATATTAGTACCGTCACTGTTTTGTCATTTGTTACCCTAAATCCAGAACAAAACTCTTCACATTGAGTGTAGTAATGCTAGTGTACTAATGGAGTCCAGGTTACATCTTGTAGACAAAAGTTGCTTGTAACTTGGTGATTGAAAATACATCTTCTGACAGTATGGAGTATTTGACAAGGACTGAGTCTCTTGTGTTGTATTATCTCTGTGTTGTTGGGTATTTCACAGTGGAGACATGATTAAGAAAAGGATCAAAATGATGCATTCACCCTTCGGACCGATCTGATATGCACTCTGCTGTCATTCCTTTCTAGTACAGAGCGATCCCAGAATTTCTCTTGTTGGGGAACCAACTGTAGCTGTGGATGTGAGAGTAATGTACTTCATTAGGGCTGAGTGATGTGTCTGCTGTACTTCACTGCACACGTTCTTGAAATGATCTCTGTGCGAGAAGTTTTGCTTGCTGCCTTCATGTGGAGCAAGCAAAGATACCCAAAAGGGAGCAGTGATGATCATCTGATTGCACTAACGAGCACGAGGAGGGAGCAGAACACACAGGGACAGTTCTGTGGCACTTTTTTTTTTTTTTTTTTTTAACAATGTTAAATATAACATTGTTAAATATAACAATGTTATTCTTAACAAGGTATTGAAAACTCTTGTATTGGTGCATACTAGTGGGCACAAGAGTTCTTGTTGTTTGTCACCACACTTCCCTTCTACCACAGTGCTGAGATTTCCCTTTGTGTTTAAACTGGAAAGATGACATTCTGTACAAGTTTTACAACCGAGCAGTCATCCAACACCATGTGATTATAACAAACTTTTTGGATGTACCTGCAGACATGAGAGGAAAAAAAAAAAAAGCCAACAAGAAAAATAGAAGAGTATTTCATACAATCTGGTGGACAGTACAGGTTACTTTGAGAGGTTGATTTATCTCCCTTCTCTTAAAGTGGAAGGAACTTGAAGCAGGGGAAATGGGTGTGTTAAAGAAGAGGCAACTTTGATTTATTTCATCTTCAAAGTGTTTGGACTTTTAGTCACACTCTGAGCTCTCAAACTGAAATAACTATGTCTCCCCAGGGATTTGTAAGGGCTTAGCTGCATCTGTTCAGAATTGTACCTCTCATTGAAGTAGTTCAACAATCCCTTCCTAGAAGAGACTGTTTGCATACCAGGCAAAAGCTGTGCGTAAGGGCAAGCTTGAACTGGTAATACTTTCCATGTTTTTTTTGGTTTTTTTTGTGTTTTTTTTTTTGCCTTTCTGCTCTAGAAAGGAAGTTTACCTAGATGAGGTAGACCACAGTTGACTATGGAAATGGTTTTAGGGAGAAGAGTCATGAGGCATCTGAAAAGAAAAAGCCTTACCATGCCTGCTAAGAATAACCAACTTGTGTCTGAATTTGGGCAGATATTTCAAAATGGTGACAAATCAATCTACAGGAAAATCTGTGCCTATGGGAATAGGACTAAATCATTTTCACGAGTGTTTGCCCTAAAACTAGGAGAGCTTGGTTTACAATTGATCTGTTTGTTCCTGAATCTTAGGCAAATCTCATTTGAAAAAGTGCAAATAATTCAAGATTTGGGATTTCATGATAGTACATAAATATACATACCATATACCTCTTCTGAAGTTACTTGGGAAATGTTTTCCTCTTCAAAGGTAGGTAGAAATTAAATAAATGTATACTTTTGAACTCTGTGACTTGATTTCAAGAATTTCAGTGCTGCAACAGTCTTTAAGGCCATGGCACGTGTAGAAATGTTGAATTATAAACAATTCTTCATCTTTCACATTGATGTTTGTCTATAATCTTATTAGATCCATCTTGATGTGAGGATTTTTCAGTTTGGGAGGCTAACAAATCAAAGCCTCTACAGCAAGCAAACAGATTAACCATGTAGGACCTTCACACGTTTGGTGAAATTGCAGGTGATCCTACTTGTAGTTTTAATAGGCCACTAATGGTAGTGTTAACTTGGGGATTGTCTGAAGGTTCCACTCCTTTTTTCTTTCTTTTCCTCCCATTATTATAATTGTTTAGATGTAATTTATGGCTGGATAAACAGTCTGTTCTATCCCTATAAAGAGTGTGCTTTGTTTCTGCAACAAACAAGGAAGTTGTCAGCAACAGAATTGTTATTTCTAGCATAGACAGCAGTTTATCAGATTCTATCACGTTTGTCACTGCCCTCTCTCCTTTTCCAGAGAATATCTCTGACAGAATTTGACAGAAACCAATTTTGTGTTTCTAAGAAGTGAAGCATTTTTTTTTCTTTTGATAGAAAGAAAGTAGCAATTTATTACTGTAAAAAAAAAGTATGGGGAAAAAAAAAAAGCTCTTTTACTACTTGATACATGAGGAGACCTCCATGTAAGTTCTTCATTCACAGAACAAGGCTGTGACTATGTATAAGTTATATATTCTTCCTTCGTTACAATCAACCTATTGTAAAGTTAAGATAGAAACTACTCCTTTCTTTATAGGGCTGTTGCAAAATTGGGAGCTGTGAATCACTGTGTTGTAATGGACATCATATGTATACCATAGAGAGAAATGTGCATTTTATGGTAGCTGAATGTTGACTGAAGTTGATGAGTGAGGTATTTGTGAGTCTGTGTTGCAAGAAGCCATACAAATAGCCATGGAAGGAGATAATGTATCACCTGAAACCTTTCCTGCCTGGAATTTCAGTTATATTCCATTCAAGCTCGGATGTAGAGTGCAATGCTAGGTATGGAAGAACTAGTTTGCTACCAGGAAAGACTGCTAAAGCTTCCGCCCCACTGTGGCAATGTGGATGGAAAATGCAGGGAGTTAGGATCAGTTCAGTCCATTTCTAATTGGACCGGCATAGCTGCCATTGCCATTACCACTACTGTATCAGCTTTGCAGATCAGTGGGAGATTTTGTTCTATGAGGCTAATAACCCAACATCAACATTTAATTCACTTGGGAAAATTCATAGTTATTTGTTCAGTTGTCTCGCACCCCTTCCTCTCCAAATGCATTCTAGAAATAGATAATCGCTCAAATGGGAGCATATTGTTAGTTTTCAGTCTTGCTGCCAAATGACTGTATTTGACATGTCACATAGTAGGGTAATTTCTGCAGCATGGAGTTGGTATGCTAGGCATTTCACTGCAATATCAAAGTCTATGGGAAAAAGTTGAAAAGCACTGTCTGGAGGAATTACGTTGACCATTCCAAATTCCGGCTAAGGTATCCCTAGATAATAATTATTCAGAAAGTTTCTGCTCTCTAGTGGGTAAAAGTCAAAATTAGAAAAATATCTGAGATGATGAATGGCTTGAAAGAGAACAATCTAATTGTTTTGACGAAAGCTGTTTTGTCAATTACACTCAGAGCCACAACACCAGGCATATAACTTCTCTAACTCTCATTTTTCTTTTTCCCCTTTTATTATCTTTCTTTAATCTATTTTTTTTTTTTTTTTTTTTTTTTGAAAGATAGGTAGAATGAGCCTTGCTATGTATTTATTATAATAAGTCTTTTTCTGCGGTACATCTATCTGTCAGTAAATCTGCATGAATTCCTTCTCCGTTAGCATGCAGGCCTCTTTTCTAGATGCAAAATCAAACTATGCAGATAATCTGATTTTGTTGTCTGTAGAGGAGACAAACAATACTGAGGATACTAAAAATATAAGAATAATGTAGTAATATCTTCAGTATGACACCATCCCATTCAGCCAGCTTTAGCCTTAAAGTGGAGGAGCTGTAAGAGCTGCTTTGAGTCTCCATTATGATGGCCCAGCTCTAGTTTACTGTTAAACTTCTACCTCCTAGCTAACCTGTTCTCACATTGGTCTCATTCTCTCTGTGCCAAAGGTTATTCCTACAGTTTTCATCTTTGATGCTTCTGCTGCTCTTCCTCTGTTTTGTTTATTTATTTATTTATTTTTACATCCTGTTTCCCAACACTGTAGTTTTCCATGTACACTATGTTGTGTGTTCTGAGTGTATTGTTTTCCAAGCACAGGGTGGACTTCTCTCTGTAACTTCACCTCCTGTCAGTGGAGTGGGAAGGTTTTGTTTGATTTGTTGTATTCCCACAACGTAAAGATCAAGGAAATCCTGAGGCCGACAAGAAGGTTCTGTTTTAAAATCAGAAATACATAAGATTTAAGCATCAGTCTTCTTGAATTCCACTTAGCGAATGAATCATGATGTCTATTTGATATTTGGCTGTTTATTGGTCTAATGCAACCCTTATAGAAAGCTTTCTTTGGACAAATGGCATCAAGACATAAGATTAATAAACTCTCCCTGAGTGTTGTTAACAATGAGAGCTGACAATAGACAGCATCAACTAGTTTCCCATGAGAAAAAAAAAAAGAAATATCAAAGGGCTGAAACTAGCATTCCATTTTCTGTTTGCCAGATGAAGATGGGACATGTGGATGGTTTTAAATGCTTTATCCATTTTGGCACATGCTTGCATTTTCACTGGCCTAACTTCTTGGTCTGAGACTTAAAAGAAATAGCAGTGATAATAAAAGCCTCCGATGCATTTAAAACTCAGAAGAATCATTGTCTGATATATCTGTTATATCACTGATATAACAGCTCCTCTTAGAAAGGCCAGTAGCGTTTCTTAGTAACTCCATTATAAATCTTTCCTCCTGGACAGATCTCTTGTCTTTCATTTGTATTTTTGAGTTTCCGTTTCCCCAGTTGTCTTCAGTATTTGTGTGGCTGCATCATGTGCCAGTACACAGACAGTAAAACGAGTCTCACAGAACTTTTGGTTTCTGAGCTGCTGCAGATCTTAAAGAAAAGAAAAATACAGTAGGAAGGAGAGCAGAATCCTCTTTGATAGTCAGAATAAAGATATTTCTATTTTGGTAGTCAAAGATTCACCCTATTGGGAAAAGGAAGAGTTTAGCTGGGAAGCTCTTCTCTCACATCTCCGCTTTCATGTAGACTCGAGCTGCGACCATCTGAAAGCCAAAACTCTCCCTACAATCTTGTTTAATTCAACTAAGTTCTACTCTTACATGGAAATCAGTGTAAAACTCAAGCCTGAAACACAGTGTGTTTAAGTTCTGCTGGAGTAAAACTTTTATTTTTTTCCCCTTTCTCTTATATTCTGTTGCTGAATCCAATTTTGTGTTGCTGCAGAAGAGAACTAATTTGCACGGAATTAGTTTCAACTCTACTTCAATGCCTAATTACCCAGAAAAAAATCATTCTCTTTTGTACAATGCTGGTCACTGAACTGTTGAATTATTTATAATTGGTTGTAACTTTTGAGTTCCAAAGCCTTTTATATGTTTTGCTTTTTTATATGGTCTGTGTAATGATGACTTGAACTCTCACTGATTGCAGCAGCATTTCTTTCTGAGTCAGTGTGCTTGAGACAAAACAAATATATTGCTTATCCTAATGTGGTTTTCTTTCTGCTTCCAAAAAACATCCAAAGCATAAAGAAAACTCTTTTGCAACCCAGTATCTTCTTTCTCCTTTGCTTACTGTTAGATTGTAAATAATATGCATTATGCTATTTGGTTAGTTAACCTCACATTTTGTGATGGATCCCACATTTTGTCTGGAGTTAATGGAAGATTCAAATACTTGGGGCATCTGGATGTGAGTTGGCAGATAGTGACCATGGCTTCATAAAAAGTTATTTTATCTTAGTTTTTGCAAATTCAGAATCTTTCTAGAAATGCAGTGGAATGCAGAAAGACCTCATGAGGTGGAAAAGCAGAGACTCTTTGAGAGCCTCATCATTTTGCTTCTTTGAAGACTGAAGATGTTTTCATTCAGATCTCTTTTGAGAGCCTCTAGAACTGAATAGAAAATGAAGTATTATATTCCCCTTGTCAGTTGAGTTTTTTAAAATGTGAATGAGTGACTCCAACTAGATGCAAGCAAGTCCTACTCCAGAGCAGCACATAGTCTGGTGATTTGCTATGCATGATGGTACTTATCTGAGGTGCAGGAGGTAGATACAATTGTTCTTTATTCACCCCCATGCTCTTATCTCACTAGCCAGCTGAATGACTAGCCATTATAATGATGCTTCTTTGATACATCAAGAACCTTGGTTCAACTGAATCACAGAATGGCTGAGGGTGGAAGGGACCATTGATCCATCTGGTCCGACTCCTACTCAAGCAGTGATGCCCAGAGCATAAGGTCTCCAAGGAGGAAAGTCCACAGCCTTTCTGAGCAAACTGTGCCAGCACTTCAGACCCAAGCAAACTGCATAAAAATGGGACAAACTCCAGTTCAGGCCTGAATAAATTGTGTTATTATTTGATCGAAGTCAAACTGAACTTGGAAGGGTTAGTGCTGCAACCTTCATTAGAAGTGCTGCCCAAAGACAGCCTTTATCAGTTACACACATACAGTATTTGTGCAGTTGTGAGTGCTTGTATTGCTAGCAAGGTCAGCACTGAAGATGAAACAATTAACCAAGAGTTAAAAATAATATTCACTGGTTATCAAGAAAGCAATAATGTAAGAGAATGAGAATGCCTTAAAATTAGATAGCTCTGTGTGGTGCTGCACACTGACCTAAATTTTACAACTGTTTTTTTTTTTTTTTTTCCTGCAGAATCTATAAATACTTTGGGAGAGAAAAGGGAGGGGAAAGAGAGGGAGAGAGGGAAGGAGGGGAATTAGAATGAAATAAAACAACATTCCTTTTTTTATTTTTATTTTTTTTTCTTTTTAAAATGGAATGTTAACCAATCCCTTGGCAACAAAGCCCATGTTTATTTTTAATTAAAAAATAACATAGCTGGGTTGACTTCAGTTTTCCCAGCTGCTATTCTTCCATCACAACAGCTCTCTGGCCTGTTTTCCCTTGCTGACTTCTTTCATCATTTGCACTTAGCTTGTATGTGTTACATGGATTTTATGTAATATTTCCTACCATTGAAAATAAAGCTAGCAGTCTAAACAAGTAGCTGGAGCTCACTTATCTAGATTCTCATCTACAGTACCTGAGCATGCCCTTCCTTTTGGAAAAGTAACAGGTGTGACCAGGATAACAACTTTTTTTTTTTTTAATGTGCACATTCCATGCTGTTTTATATGGCTGCCAAGTGAGGAAAGATTTAAACTGCATATTGAATTTATGAGTTGTAGGTCATTAAAATAAATGACTTGGGTTTGGCAAATTTCAGGTATCACTGAGCACACAGGTAGTATCTGAAGACTGACGAGCAGCCTTGGTGGTTTTTGTTTAGGTGAGTGATTGCGAACTACTAGTTTTTGTGTTTAAGCATTAGTTGAAAAAGTAGAAAGTAGGCATGCTTACCAGGCCTCATCCAACAACTTAATCTCTTCCTCCTGTCTGGCACAACAGGAAGAACTCAGGATGACGATCTGTTTCTCAGCATATCATGACAGAGCTGCTAACTTGCATAGTGAAGGTGCTGTCTCTCTGTAAAAATCAATCCAGTTTTCTTGACTGAACTAAAATCTAAGATTTATGTGGATATTTAGAGTTTTCTGAGTATTTAGGAGTGTCTAGTGTTTTCTTTGGGTTAAGCTAATTGAAGCTGAGGTGGTAATACTGTAGCGTTAAAGGTTCACACAGGAGTGTCAGCAGCAAAGGGAGCTGACAGCATCAAAGCTGCAGCCATTCCCAAACAGAAATCTAGTTGCTGGAAAAAAAGCAGGGTTAGTTGGGTCCCTGGAACCGAACCATGGAAGAAGATTTAACTACATGTATAGATTGCCAACAATGTTTCTACCAGGGCTGTCTTTACAATGCATAATTTGCATTCCTTCCATATATTATATAGCCATTTAAAAGTTATTTGTACTCGTTATTCAAGAATAAGCGGCAGCATTCTGATGTACTGTACTTTTCTTCTATGAGCTCTGCTCATCTTGCCTTAGAATCCAGAAAGGCAAGGATGACTGTCAGTAATCCTGATCTGAAGAAATATTGCTACCCATGCATTTTTAAGGTCCCAAGAGGAGAGAGATCGGAGATTTCTGGAAAAGACAGCATTTGCTAATTTCCAGTTTATTGTTTTGGCATGTAATGCTTTTCCCTTTCTAAAAGATGGTTTACTTTGGGCTAGTATTTAAAGATCTGATAGTAATCAAATAAAATGCAATGCTTGTGGTCAGTTGAATGCATTGTCCCAAGTTCTTTATCATGGATCAGAGTAGTAATTAAATTATGCATTTGGGGCTGACTCTTATTAGAAGAACAGTAGATTGTCTTAGGATGAAGGTGGTGTGAACTGGAAAAACGAAAGTAAGAAGTACCCAATTCAAACCCAAAATAAATCCTGAGGCACGGAAAGTGGAACCATGTGCTCCCTTCCACAAAGTTTGGGAATATTCATTCTTTGAATTTCATTTTGGCTCATTATAGAAATGTTCCCCAAGGACTAACCTAGAAAACTTGAATCAATCCTCTGCTCTCCAGGGAGACCATCCTACAGGGACTCCATTGTCCCATCTCCAGTGAAAAATCCATGTGAAGGGAAGCCACAGAAAGAGGTTCACATGAACTCTCCCTGCTGAGGGAATGCCTTCATTTGCACAAAGCTCTTTTCTAAACTGCTTTATTTTTATGGGAGCTATGAGCTCCAGGATCCCCAAATAGTAACTTTTAGTGCTGGCACTAATCCTGTCAATCAGAATTCTTCTCAGAAATGCCACTAATTAGAATTCTCTGAAAAGGACACAACTTGCAGAATGTTCCCCGTAACTCCCTCTCTCCTGGTGCCCATCCCAGCAGTATGTTCGCATTTGATAACTTAAAAAGATATAAAAGTGGAGAAAGTGGAGCTTTCAAAAGAGACAGTGTTTTCGTTATTACAGATATTTTTTAGCTTACACTTCTGCTGATCTCTAGTTTTTTTTGAGCAAATTCCTACATTTGTCATGTTGAATGACGCTAGCAGCTGTTAAAATATCCTTTAAATCAGTCAGTTTCCATTTGCTGTCTTTTGGAGTATAATTTTCTGAATTATTATGCAGTGATTTTTTATGAATTATAAATATTTGGATCAGAGCTCTAAGCTTGCTGTAAACCTTTTCTAAATGGGACAATGAATCCCACTCTTGTTGCAGTTGTTATGGCAGTTGATAGCTGACACTTCAAAAGCTTTGCAGCCGTCAGCTGAGTGTACATCTCAGGAGATGTAGATTTGTGAGGAATTTGAGACTTCTTATTATCAGGAAATGTTTTCCTTTGACAGCATGTTATGTAGCAGACATGCCTGTGTGAATTGCCTGTGATGTGTAGGAGTTCATGTTCAGTCTCTAGATGATCAAAAAAGAACACGGGAGGCATTGATTTTTCAACTTAAGAATGCTTGTCCTTCCAGACCATGCTGAAATGCCTGAATCAGTTTTTCCTTTCTGCTTGTGTTGCTGCTATGTTGGTGGGACAGGCTTACATGAGAAGTATTCTGGAACAGATTTGATCTGTTCCTGCTGCTGTTGATGTCTGTGTGACAGTAGACCCCGTGTGGAACAAGCAAAGAGCACAACCCTCTGTTCCTGTGCGCAGTTAAGTGCTGAACAATGCAGGAAGAGATGAGCACTCTGGTTTTCTGCTCACGTGGATGTCACTGCTGTGTGGTTAGCAAATGGTTTCTGCTTAGTAGCATGCACATGGCCAAAGAAGGAAGCAAGTGCTATATTTGTGTGGCAGAGGATGATGTTCCAGCCCACATCTGCTCAGATGTACACATACTTAGCTTATTTGTTAGCTTCTACTTTCAGGAGTAACTATGCAAAGAACTTGAAGTTTACTTCCACGAGTTATGAGCTATATCTAGTTCTGCCCTTTGGTCGTGTTTAACCTCAGTTCTCTTGTCTTTCCAGTCTCATGCCAGGCTATGCAGAACAAAAGTTTGTGTATCCATATATATTATTATATTTAAAAGTCGCTCTCTTACACTGAGGGAGTAATACTGTGTGTGGAACTGTGATCGTTCGCCAGAGACTTAGGATGTTCTACTGCTGAGATCAATGTAAGGAAAAGTGGAATTTTGAGATGGTTGACAAAAAATATGCTATTTCCTGAAACCTTGTAGGTCAGATGAGTTGCTGTTGAAAGGATATTAGCAGCTTGGCTGAAGGGAAGAGATTAATCTTTCTCCTTCACAGACTCTCTCACCTAATGTATGCGGCTGTCTGGCATTGTTTAAGAAAAAAACAACAATCACGATTATAAGCTCTGATTCAAACTGTAATTGAGAACATTCATTGAGCAGCTTACCACATGGGAAGCAGTGTGCTCAGGTTCCCTCAGAGCCCTCTTCTGGCGAATGATTTTGTGTACTGCTGCATCCATAATGTTGGGAGTGGATTGAAAATGTTCAAGATGTTCAACTGGAGAGAGTGAGTGGATGTTAGATAAGGAATTCATTCCTCCCTGCTTTCCAGATATCTGATATATTCTCCACTTGGGCTGAAAGAGGCACTGCTGTCAGCATGATTTTCCTCTTCTCTGACCTGAACACAACTGGACAACCAGGAGCATCAGCCCTGTATGTTACACAGCCTGTGTTGTTCATAGTCTAGAAACCAGAACTTATATTTTCAACCAGAAAATATAAGAGTGGGAAACTTTCCTGCTGCTCATGTTCTCCATATGAGCCTGTACTTATTGAATGACTTTAACTAAACTGTCACTTAAGTGCATTGCTGCAAGAGATTGACTAGGTGTTTTTATTTACTTTGCTGATGTTGTGTACTGATAAGTTGCTCAGAAGTGGTTAGATGAGCCATTGTCAGGAGACAGCGCACCTCCCCATTTTAGCTTTTCCTGGAACACAAATTCCTCCGGCACCTGTTTGGGTAGCAATGGATGTGTACGAGGTTTCTCTTGCCCTTCTTTTGTTGACAATGCATATTTGTCGAATACTCTAATGAAAATCCACCTCTGTGCACTAGTGTATAATTCCCTCAGTGATGTCTTCACA
This sequence comes from Callipepla californica brunnescens, assembly GCA_023055505.1. Lineage (NCBI taxonomy): Eukaryota > Metazoa > Chordata > Aves > Galliformes > Odontophoridae > Callipepla > Callipepla californica. The sequence continues at coordinate 46,299,547 of JALIRH010000001.1, forward strand.
AGTAAACAAACTATCTGTCAATCCTGAAATAAAAACCAAAAGGGGAACAGGAAATCTGGAAGGAATGGATAAGCAAAGAAATACCTCATCTGCACAATTTATTTAAGCATGATTTGCACAGGAGCCAATGCTGAAATCTATGGACAAAAATTTCTGCTGTAACTGGAATGAGATTCAGATTTGACAGCTGCTCTCTGCTTTTTCGAGGGAATGGAGAGGGATGATGGCAAAAAAGATGAAACTAGATTATTCTCAGTGGTGCCTGGTGACAGGCCATGGTGAATGGGACACAAAAACCAGAAAATTACATTTAAGCATAATACATACTGGTGTGTGTGTGTGTTTGTGTGTATACATATATACACATATAAATATATGTATATATACATATATATACATACACATACATACATTCATATATATGTATATATATAAACTTTAAATGGTAAAGACCCAAAGAATTTGCGCAGAGGTTGTGGAACCTCCATCCTTTGAGATACTCAAAACCCAACTGGCCATGATCCCAGGCAAGCTGCTCTGAACAAGGAGTTGGACTAAGTGATCTCCAGAGATGTCTTGAAACCTGAACTGATGAAATACGCTTTTTAAAGACCTAAGGGATCCTTTTATCTAATTGATTACTAACACACACCCCATTTGACTGGGTTACCTCCTTTGTCTGAAGAAATTTTGGAGTCCACTCTCTACCTATAATAGTTATTTTTATGGTGCTCCAACTCTCTTCTTACTGATGTTATTTCACTTTCCTAAATGATTAAATATGTAATTGGGACTGAAACCCAGATGTGCTACTTCCAAAACAGCTTCTTAACTATGTTGCCATTGGGTAATTTGGGATTGCTCCATTATATGTGGTGCAATGAGGAACGCTTCCTATTTGTGTACCACACCTAACTGTGCATTGGGTGAGTGAACCTTTAGCTGGGAAGTGGCACAGCTGAGCCTAAGAGTCACTGTGGAGGTTTAACTACATGTGTAAATTGAACTATATCTTCACATAGCACATAATTATGTTGTGGGACACTCTGCAATGGGATTTTGCTGAATGTTTGCAGCTACTGGAAATACTAATGGAAAAAGCTGCCATGGAGATCAGTAAATACACAAATTCCACCTTTCACTCAAACATTCTGGAAGTTGCCAGTTGTAAGCTAGAGGAATTTTTGTTGGAGTTGTTTTCCCTGTTCAAATGCTATACCCTAAAGATTTGATACAGGGCCACTGTCATAGACAGGACACTGAGCTGATTGGGTCTCTACCGTGTTGCAGCTTCTCTTATATTCTTAACAACAGTACTGACAGGAAAGGACTGGGATGTACACTTAAGTGCTAAAGTGCTCTGTAGGAAGATGTAGGCTAAAATCCAACCAGGAAGAGATATGGTTCAAACCCTGTTGTAGCCCTAGCCATCGAGCTATTGGAGAAAATGGAGCCCCTGAAGAATATAGTTTTGGTAATTAAGCTCTGTAACTTCATTTCCATTCAAAGCTACCTGGTGAAATGGAACTGACTTAATCAGTAGAGTAGGGAGGAATGAGCATGAGAATGTAACATAGTGTTTACTGTTGGGGAAATTTGGAAGATGGAAAAATTGGTGTGAAGAAAAAATCAGCCATTTTTTACCACAGAAAATTGCAGTCCAAAATGTGTCCAAACCATAGTGATGTCTCTTGGATTGAAGAGCTTAACAAAGTCTGGTTTTTGACCTCAACCTGAATTTCATTCGTGCTTAAAACCTATGGAAATTTCCTATTTGTTTAAATGTTCTTAGGCCTTCCTAGTCAGCTCACAATGGAACCAGCAGGTAGCAGATGTTCTTTTGGATAACAAATAGTGAACAAACATATTTCAGATATTTCATTGATAGTAAAAATTATGTTGAGCCTAATTCAGAAAATTCAGAACAGAGCAAGTTAAAGAAAAACAGCAGAAGAGGTCTTTGTGATAATAAGAAAAATTGACCATGATCTGTCTCCATATACATATATATATACATATATATATATTTATTTATTTTTAATATATATATATATATTTATTTTTAATCTTGAAGAGTTTAGAAGAAAGCAAAAAGCCTGTTATAACCAGGACCCCATGTGATGTATACCTTCACAACATTCAGACCATGTCTGATATCTTGCTATGAATAAGATGATCCATACTAAAATGGGCAAAAGTCAACTTTTCTAGTTGGTGAAGAAGTTCAGGTGAATTCAGTGACTTGGAAGTGAGATACCTGTATAGAAACAGTAAGCATCAAAAGGGGATTCAGATCTCCTTTGAATATGATGTTGAAGGTTTTAATGAAATGAATAAAAATCTTGCTTTTGATCAACATTTTTAGTGATACAAATCACAGATAGGTGCCTATAAAACTTAAGAGATCAGACTGTAAAATCATTTTTAAGAATTGTTGAATGTCTATTTACATCAAGAGTCCCACACAGTCTGTGGGTTTCCTGTAAATAACCAGAAATTAATCCGATCCCATTCCGTGATCATAAATTGCTGAAGAAAGGCTTTGGTGATTTTAATCATCTATTTACTCCATTGGCACCAGGATGTTCTGTATTAAGGCCCTTGGATCTAAAGAGAATAAAGCACACAGGGTTCTCTGAAGAAAGCTTACAGTTTTTCTTTTTACTGCAGTGTGTTCATATATGCCAAAATGGTAGATGAATGCAGAGGAAGTCTACAGAAAAACAATTACTGTTTCAATGAAGCCTGATCTTACTGTATTTTCTGGTGTCCATTCAGTATTTCTACTAGATCATTCACAAATTGTTGCACTGCCTTCGTGTAAGAATGGCGGTGCATTTTTTCTGCTCTCTGAGGTGATGTTTACAGAATTACTGTCATGCTGACTGAGAGCAAAGCTCTATCAAGAGCAGCATCTCTCTCTTATTGAGACACTGAGATAGCTGCAGTAAACAAAAGCAGCTGAGCGTGGAATGACTCTTTTATAATGCTCTCCAAGAGTATGGTAATCTTTATTATGAGACTTTCTAATGTAGAGGTCACATCCAGACTACCATATTGCATTGGTGTTGGAACAGTCTCTTGTGACTTTTTAATTCCTACATAAACCTTAATTCCTATGACCACTTTCCCCAGCTCTTTCTGTTGATTTTGGATTTTATTATGGTGAATCATTTTGCACCACTGTTCATCTGCTTTTGCAGAGTACATTTATGAAGATGTTGAACAGCACAGTGTAGAACATAGAACTGCAGAATCATTAAAGTTAGAAAAGACCTCTAAGATCATCTAGTCCAAATGCCCACCTATCACCAGTATTGCCCATGTCCCAAAGTACAATCTGTCCTTTCCTTAAACACTTCCATGGGTGGTGACTCTGCCACTTCCCCAGGCAGCTGTTCCAGTGCCTAAGGAGGTCCACTGGAAAGCTTTCTCTGTTGTGGCAGCTCACCACTAGAGCAATTGCTTTACTTTATCTCTTTTATCACAATTTATCACAAAAGATTGTTTTGCTTAGCCTGTAACAGCTTCACTTCTTCAAGAGGTTTTAGTGACTTTGGGTGCTGTTGGGAAATCAGTTTGCTTTCTCAATTTGTAGGTTATAGAGCTGTTGACTCTGCATTTTATCCATCTTGCAATTTTATTTCCATTTTATTCTATTTTCTTCTACTATTTTTATTTTATTCTATATATAAAAAAGGGCGGGGGTTGAGTTTTTACTGATGAAGACTTTACCAAAGGTGTATTTTTTTCATATCTGCAATATGCTTAAATGACATTTTTTACTTTCATTTCTTTACAGTGATCACATCTAGTTTCTTGAGTCAGAGTTTTGAATTCATCAGCATCTAGTTCATTACTGAAAGATCCAGAATATTTCCTCTGATTGGTTTCCTGTGAGTATGATTAAAGTATTTACCTCAGACTTCCTTGCTAGTTGAAATTCAATAGTATTTCAGTTCTTTTTTAAAAAATATTATTTTATAACTTTTCTCTCTATTTTTTTCCTTGTGTGCTTACCTGCTACTTCAGGGGCTAATCCAAAGCCAGTCTGTAGGTCTGCAGTCAGGTCTTTATTTGTTTGGCGCTGCTGTTACCACAGTCTGTCTTCAGAGTAAATGGTACAGGATTTTATTTTGAATTTTATTTTCAAATAAAAATCTTTTATTTTTATAATAATTTGTAGGCATGTGGCTGTTCTTCTAGTTGCTATTTCTTCACTGGATTTCAGCAGCTTTTCTGCTTGCTATGAGAATCTTACATTCTATTTAAGTCAAATTCTTTTCGGAGCAAGCGTGGGTTATGAGGGGTCCTGAGATTCCAGGTAACCATGTCTTCTGACTATTTCCAATATGTGTATCTTAGCTCTATTTTTTTTTTTTTAATTCTTTATGTGTTTATGATGTGCATGAACTTCATTCCGTTGAATATGTGGAAATTCTAGACTGAAGGCATACAGATGACTGGCTCCAAGTTTAAGTAGTGCCTGTGACAGCGTTTCCTGGTGGGGTCACAGATATTGCACCAGGGTCAAGGCAACTCCCTTAGGTACCACCATCTTCGTTAATTCAGAGTACAGCAAGCTTTTAATTCTCTCTGCTGGGTGCCCATGCTCTCCGTGTGTCTGTTCTGTTGTACCTCTGCTGTGTTCCTCCTTTTTTTGGCAAGAGCAGTGAGAAGGAGAGAAGCATGGCTGAAGACTGAAGACTTATTGCATTTCCTTTCATCTCCAGTAGCCTCCCTTGATCAGGAATGCTGAGTCTGGGCCCCTTTTAGTTGTTTTTGTTCTTTCCCTTGGGGAAGCAGATTTAACTTTGCATATGCCTCTGAGAAAGTTTGTGCAAGTGCTGAATGGATTGATAATTGTTGCAGGCTGTTCTCTGCCCTGATTGCTGTTTTGGAGTTCTACGTTGCTTTTGAGCCTTGTGGGGGTATTTAAGACGGAAGCCAGACTTAAGCTGGGCTTCACGGTTTGTGAAAAGTTTTGATGTTTCAAGTTGAGAGATTCTAATTCAGGACTAGATTAAATATTCTAAAATTTCCCACGAAACACTTCTTCCAGGGAGATCACTGAACTTGTGTTCCCATGTCCCAAGGGACAGACTCTTAAGCAGGGTCTGTGGTGACAGAACAAGAAGAAATGGGTGCAATCTTGAAGAGGGTAGATTTAGTTTGGACATAGAGAAAAAAGTCTTTTACAGTGAGGGCTGTGATACACCGGAACAGGTTGCACAGAGATGTGGTTGATGTCCCATCCCTGAAGACTTTCAAGATGAGGCTGAATTAAGCCCTGAGCAACCAGGTGTGGTTGTACATGTCCCTGTTCATTGCAGGGGACTTGGACTAGATGACCTTTAAAGGTCCCTTCCAACTCTAAGGATTCTATGATTCTATTCTATGTGCTTCCTTGAGTAATGCATTCCTAAGGTATCTAAATTCTTTAAAAATCTGATCCAAGGAGAGAAGAGCCATGGTTTTCATCCTTCACATTTTTTCTGTTGGCTCAGCAGTTGGAGCTGTGTTTGTAGACACATCTGAGCATGAAGACTGTGGTACTGAAACAAGGAATTCAGTTGTTCAAAACTGAATCTTGTTCTTTGGTGTATTTCTTACCTAGTGTCTTACTTTGATGCTTAAGTTGCATCTGAAAATATACTGTCCTTACGTGATCAATTCATCTGCTCCAAGTGGAGGATGCAAAAGGAGCCTCATCTGTCGATGCTAAAATCCTACAGCACTTGCTCTAAACTTGTCAAAGTGTTTGAAGAATTCTGTCAAGAATAAAAAGCAAAACCTGACGGCAACTTCCACACTTAACCTTCTCTTCCAAATTGCAAATCTGGCCAAATGGAAGGATGATCTTTAGAGGACATGGAAAGTACCCCAAAATATGCCAGTAATTGCCTTTAGAAAAATCATGGAAGGAGATGGAGTGGACTGTTACAATCATTAAGAGGGACAAAAACAAGTATTTTCTCAATAAATTGCCAGAAACAGGGCATATCTCTGTATGTAGGTATGAAATACATTAGTATAGTTCAATATGCATGTGGTAGATCTGCAGCTCTTAATTATTGCATGCAGGCAAATCTGACTTTGGAAGACAGACATGCTTCTTTAAATTACTTTGAAAAAGAAGTGATGCCATATAAAGTTAAGGTTCAAACACACTGGCTAGTGATGGCTGTTCTTTATCTTCTTCATCTTCCGTGGAAATGTATGTTTTGTTAAGACATTTGCCATTAGGAAATGGTTATGTAAGAAAGGTTTTATCTAGCCTTTCTCTTGAATATTCAGGACTGAAAGCATTTCTGTATAGTTTCCAAAGATTATTTTTTTCTGAGGCTTTGTTGTGGTGAGTTACGCCAAGATGAGTGTGGGCTCTTCTTTCTCTTATCCATTCTCTCTGCTGATTGGAAATGGATGTGTTGCACCAGAACTGGCCTGAGTTTTCCCATAGTTGTGAGAACTTCAGGCAACCTCTATGCATGGCTGGGGAATTTCTTTGGTTTGATGAGAACCTGATAGTTTTTGTTTAGCACTGCATTTTTGAACAGGCATTAATGCCAATGGTTTGGAGTTTTGCTTGGTTTAATACCAGGGAATCAAGGCTGGGGACTAATAGTGTCTTTCTTCCTGTTGCACAGACCCATGAAAATCTGATGGCTGCCCTTCAGTGGCTGCTGAGCCCAATTTGCAGGTGTCATTTTCTACAAGTCTTATCACTTGGAAGAAATTTGTAGCTAAGACGCAGCTGAAACAAAACTAGAGCATATTTTTGACACAGAAAGTCATGCTGCATATAAGGGTGAATCAAAACAAGTAAACCTGCTGTGACTCATCCAAAATTCTGGATGAAAAACATTTTTTATTTTCCAGGAATTACACCACCTAAGAATTGCAGAACTGACACACTGAGTAGCAGGAAAGAAATCTGCTTCTAATAAACTGTGCCTTGCCAGACAGAGGTTTAAGAACAGAAGATAAAAACAAACTGAACAAGCTCAATGATCATATGCAGGGGCAAATTCACTGCTGCACTCAGAGTGAAGGGAGTGGAGTTGATTATCTGCATCTTCCCAGTAGGTAGGGAGCAGATACAGCATGCTGTAGAGGATGTGGCAGGAGCATGCTGTGCTTTGGCTCTGTTAGCTGGCAAGGAGTCTATCAAAACCTGTGCCAAGTACAGCTTAGGCACAGCAGAAGCTGTATCTTACTGTCTTCTGTGCAATATTAACCTTCTAAGGCAGGAAATGCATGCACTGAGGGAAAGATAGGCTGGGAGCTGGGATTCCTCACTCTTCTATGACAACTGCCCTTTCTCAGCTCAGTCACAATAAGATCTCCTTCCACTTTAATACTGCATTACAGATACTGCTGCTTTGAACTTCCCATGGATGTTTGCTGCAAGTACTTAGATGGGTCCCTTACATAAAATTTATCTCAGATACCTGGCGCCAATTGTTTGGAACCCAGATGATTGCACTACTGAACAGCATTAGGAAACAAAACTCCCAAGGAAGTATTTCTCTCCTCTGAGGATGTTGTGAGATTTTTTTCTTGTATACATTTTGATAGTGTTTTTGGATCGCAGGAGGAAAGAGGCTTGGTCCAGTAATTCTAGATCACTGGGAAGTGGAAAGTATCTGAAGCCTCAAGAGAGTATCTTGTCAAAAGAAAACGTTATAGTTTCAGGTGCTGTGGCGGGTAGCCTCAGGAGTGCCCCAGCGCTGTTAGATGTTTATCTGAACTGAGCTTGAACTCCCCCTGTCTGGAAGCTCCCCTATGTCTATTTTCCAAGAAGAGTCTGATCTTTGCAGCTCTTTCTCACACAAACACTGTGGGTTTGGAGCTGTTAAGGGTCTGAATCTCCCTTTCACGGGAGTCCCTTTACACAGCTCAGGCATTCTGCTTCAGGGTTCTGAAAATCAGAGTGGATGACATTTAATAGCTTAAATGAGAAACAGGTCCCTTTAAAAGAAAAAAAAAAAAAAAAAGAAGAAGAAAAAAAAGAAGTAAAATTGGCCTTTCCTGAATTGTTGAGTGCTGACCTTGAAAAAGCCCTTAAAGTCTGTGCAGGCAGACTGAAATATTTTTAGGAGAACAGATACCCCAAATGCAAGAGATTACCTGAGGCGAGGTATTTTTTTAAGAGATGTTTTCCCCACTTTTTTCCACTTCACTTGGTACCCACGTCTGTCTAAAGCTCTATCATTTGTCACAGACCTGCAGAGCCGCTGGTGTAATCTTCTCACTCTTCTTCAGGAATTTTGACTTACCAATTTAATTTAAAACTTTTTTTTTTTTTACACACTCATTATGTAAGACATTAAAGAGTCAATTTGTACTTTGAGAATTATGTTTTATTTATGTACTTTTTTAATGAGGGGTAGTGTTTAAATATGTTTTGAGAAAGGGGAATGCGAGAGAAGCTGTCATCCATCAACTGGTATTAAGTCTAACTTTGAAAGTTTGATACAAACTGAACCTGACTGTTAGCACAGACATGATACAAATTAGCTGTGACTTTATGATACCAGCTGTTTCTCTGTCAGGGTAAAAGGGCACATAACTAGAACAGCATCTTTTGTTGAAAGCGGTGTTTCCCTTTGTTAAATGTGGGAGCCTCGGGCAAAAAATTGTAGTCCTTAGTTATGTGACATGTGCAGTCTGCAACATGTTCCTGGAGCTCGGGGGGCTCTTAGCTGATGTTTTTCAAAGGCAGGGTTATCATAAGCATTCTATTTTTGCTAGCTTTATCACCGAGAGACAAATCTCTGTCAAGCTTTTTCCTTGTCTAAAAATGGAAAATAATCTAAGTGCTGTTTTCTTTCCAAGCACAAAGAAAACATTTAATGGGAAAACTCAAGAGAAGTCTGAAAAAAAGACAAATCTCCGAGTCATATTTAGTTTCATTAATTATTTTCTATTCTTTGATTCCCACCAGTTATTTTTTAACTTACCATAATTTTCAGGATTATTTTATTTATTTATTGATTTTCATTTCAAACCAAGCCTACATACAGAATTTTTTAACAAGCAACAGCTGATTATTTGATAGCACAGACAGATCTTTGGTTTTAACTTATTTCTGGCTGCATGACACCTTCCTAGCATGTCCAGAACCCAAGCAGGGTGGATGCTGAGAGCCCGGAGGATAGGAACGTACATAGTGCTGGGAGCCTAGAGGGACTGGAATGCAGAGCTGGGGAGCTCTGTGTGGAAGTAGCCTGGGCTTCCCTTGTTACCAGCACACATAAAGCCCATTCATAAACCAAAACAGCTCTGAGGAAAGGCGCTCGTGTGATTTCACATCACCGTACGTCTGGGTCCCTGCTGTGTATCTCTGTATGACCTTACAGTATCCTCTGAATACTTCAGGCAACATAAAAATTGGCTGTAGTGTAGTAACTAAGCTGAAATTTGGTGATTTATTAAGCGGCTGAATTAATCTTACTTCTGCCACTTGACTAAGAGCCAGTAAATCATTGGTAAGAGTTCAAAACATAGTATTACAGATAGCAGACATGCTCCATTTGAACCAATATGGGTAATATCAAGAAGGGAGGCATGATATCAGTATTATGGTGTCTAACTAGGAGTGCTGAGGAAAAACATTTAGGCTAGAATTACTAGGAGAAACAAAATGTGGCAGAATATCTTACGAACTTTCTTATTCTGATGGTTACCAAGCTGGTGTTAAACTGAAAAAGTGAAAAGATACACCTTTCAGAACTAATTCTTTTATATGGGACCATACAGTAACTTCATTCCCATGAGGAATGTGAGGGAAATTGATCCTTCTGAATTTTAAGTGGTTCTCCTCAAAGAAAAGATGGCACTGCTGCTGTGAAAATGGAAAACTTCTCCATTGAGCATATTTTGAGGTGCATATTAGAATGATTTGATGGTATTTTGGCTGTGGCAGAAATTATCATACAAGTTCTGCACGAGCAGAGAAGCCTCTGTATAACTCCTATGTTAGATGGAACAGAGGACAAATGCTACTGAAGTAGCAGTGAAAATACAATATGTGGACACAAAATTATAGCAGGCACATGAGTGCAAAAGTAGACTTAAAAGTGTTGCAAAATATTTTTACCCATAAACTTGAATACTTTTCAAAAGGAAAGCTTAGGATGTAATGGCTGGTGTATTTTTCATGCACCACTGGTGATAAAGTGAAGCACAATATTGAAAATTCCAAGTGCTAGTGAACAGGTCTCAGCCATCTCTGTTGCAGACATGCACTTTTACTATATAGCATATGTTTCTGATATTGCATAAAGTATTTCTTTAAAATCTGCTTTACTGAGATTGTTTATGCTACTAGAGAACATCTCACTTTCATGAATGTGTAGAGTGGTATGTCCATGTTCCATGCTGCTAGTGCTCTGGGAAGCTCACTACTACCTTCATTTGTGTCTTAGCTTGATTAACTCAGAAGGGTCAGAAACTGTTTATTTTTTGCGGTTGTTTAGTTCCACACTCTGTGATTTGTCTCTTTGGAAGCCTCTGCAGGTGAAAAAGGTAAACTTGATCCTTGAAAATTAGTAAATGCTAAGGACTTGATTCTTCCACATGCACTGGTGCATTAAACATTAGGTTAATCCTTATATAGCTGTGTTCATAATACAAGTCCTTTCCTCCCTCCCCCCCCTCCCCCTTCTTTCCCTTTCCTTTCTTCTTCCACAAAAACCAAAGTCTTCACCTTCTAACTTGAATAGATAAATAAATAAAATTACACCAAAAAGATCCCCTAACCAATCGAACCAAGAAAAAACCTCAAAACCCTCCCATGGTAAAATAAGGAAGGATAAGTTGCATATCTCAAAGTATTCGGACTCCCTATTAATAAAGAGCTCACATTGGTGGAAGAAACTGTGCTTATGCATCATTATATATAATGATGTGGGACAGAGTATGGAAGCAGGCTCAAGAACCTACCATATCTAACCTTGTTTGTGCTTTAAGGCCTTGCTTGAGGAAACCAGCATCTCTTCAATGACTTAATTTTCAAACAATATGAATTGTACAGCAACTGTGCTAGCTCTGGTTAGAATATATTGTTCATATGTTTGCTCTTTATGTAGCGAGAATGCAGAACTGGAGGTCATTTGAGTTGCAGCTACTTTGGAGGATTTTTTTTAAAACATTCCTTCTAACAAATGTGGTTTAAATGGGTTTGTTTGTATGGTGTGGAATTGGAAAGGCCCAAACTAACCAGGCTTTGCACAATGTGGCCTTCTTCCAAATTAATCTAAAATATTTTAATCCCTCTGGAGTTTCTTTATCCTCCGCATCTGTGCTGTAGTGGAGACACATTTTTAACATTTCTTTGAGGAAAATTACCTTTCTTTCCCTCCAACTGTATTCAGCAAGGTCAATGGAGCACTGTTATATGCTATTTAAACATCTGAGATTCATCATATCTCTGCACACCAGAAAGAATCATTATAAAAGGTCTAATGAATCCTGACTGCTAGCCAAGCAAGGAGGTCCCCTTAAGGATACTGTGTATTAGAAACAAAAAAATACATATAAAATACAGTTTTTACACTTAATACAATTTAGAATTGAGCTGCCTTCAAACAATGGGACAAGGAATATTTGTGACCTCTGAAACACTTTCAGTATATCAAACTGTTTGAGCCAAATTCTGAAGTCATTATATGGGCTAGGATTGTTGCTGGGTATTGAGGGGACTGCTCACCCTGTGGGACGAGTAGGGCCTGAGCAGGAGTCAGAAGCTCCTCACTTGTGGAGAGGGAGATGTTTGGAGTCACCAGCAATTCCAAACCCGACTATCTCATTCTCTGGCTGTATGCTTGCACTTGGTTTTAAGGCCTTTTGTTTTCTAGTTCAGTAGCAAGTTTACAGGACTGAGCTCATTTCAACACCCAGGAGTGGAAATTCTGAGAGAACTATATGTGGTGTATTTTGTTTTGTTTTGGTTTGGTTTGTTTTTGTTTTTAATCACAATTTATTAAAAAGTATTTTCCAGGCATTTCAAAAGCCAGTGCTCTTCTTTCAGCTGCCAGTAGTTCCAGTCTTTCTGAAATGCCTGTAGTAAACAGATACAACTCTGATCTTTTGAAGGTTTTCTCTGAAATGCTCTTGTAGGGCGTGTTTTTAGCTGAAGTATTATGTAACATACTGTGCAGATTATACTAGGGCACGTTTAATACCACAGTTTACTGTAGACTCGTTCTTCCCATGAATACTGCTGGGTCATGAAGTTCAGATGGTTCCAACAAAGTTCAAATAAGCATTTGAACCTCTGAAGGAAAAATGATATGTGGAAGGCCTCAGTTCTGTGAATTCACAGGGTTTTACTACACGTTTATTCTCGGCACTGAGGCCCTGTGAGGTCTGCAGAAGAAACTGGATCGTCTCTGCCATCCAGTTTGAGGCTCATGTTGGCTTTGTCCTTGAACTGTTTGTGCTTTGCTTTTCTCAGCTGTAACACGGAGGTAATACTGCAGGGTTTGGGCTGTAGGGAGGCACACCTAGATAATGATGGCATGGACAAATTCATACATTCAGATCAGTCACCTCAGGCTGTCCCTGCTTTTGAATGAAGAACCATTCACACCCCAAACACACTTTCCCCATCTTTTCATATAGTTTGAGGTATTTTGGGACCACTGCAAGCCATATAGTAATGGAATAAATTCCAAGTGCAGCAGGAGACCACATTGGAGGAAAAACTCTCCAAGTGCCAAGGGCATTTCTTTTACTTTTCTTACTGGGACTGGAAAATATTCCCTAAATAATACATCTGGATGTAGAGGAACAGAGGGAAAAGATGAAAAACAATCCTTTAAATTCAGTAGGAGCCTACTTTAATGGCTTGTTTAATCTGCCAGCTGGCACAACGTTGACTTCTTGCTACACATACTTTAAGGAGACCTATGTAGTTCTTGGAACAAAGTTCATATTAAGTTGGAGAAACTTAAATATTAATAAATTGGCAGAACTGCTTTTTGGTACTTAATAGAAATCAAGAAACTGCTTAGCCATCTCCAGAGATATTTGTCTCCCTTTTTAAAATGCAAATGCTGTAGTAAAGACATAAAGCGGGGGTATAGAGAAAGTTCAGATCTGTCTCTCTTTGAAATAAGTGTACATCCTTCAGACATTGTGGTCATATGTATTCCCTGCAGAACACTGCTTTGGGCAGTTTTCCTAATGTCCTTCGTCACACTATTTGGTTTGAAAGAAATACATCACAAGTTTGTGCAAAGGAGTCTTGGCCAGGAGAACTGGTGTCATCTTTGTGTGGATTTTCATTTTTAGTGTCTTGCAAGTGATCCCATTTAACAGCTTTATTGTGCGTGTATTTTATGGGCCTATAAACACTCACACATTTGTTTTTAACCTTGCTTTGTGTGAAGGTATATGGGTGCAAACATGAAGTACAGCTACGTAGCTATTATTTGTACTCTCTTCCTAAAAACTTGTAGTACATAAAGAACCAAGTATTGGGTTTTCAGTTGCTTTCAGCATTGGGAAATCAAGGAGAAAATGATTTAACTGCAGACCAGTCTGTGTTTTATGTTCAGCAAATCTTTTAGTAACATCTAAAGTGACACTTCTCAGTATTTACAAGTTGTTAAGGTTTGATTTGGTCCAGGTCAGCTCTGAAAAGTCTGACTAATTTACTCATGTTATTTATAAATTTTTAAATTTAGATCTATGTTTTAATTTCCCTGTTCATCTTAAAGGCTCAAGTTATTTTTAGGATTTTTATGAGGAATATGAATTGTAAAAATCCCGTGAGTTTTCAAAGGTGATGATATGAGGTTTTGATTGATCCTTTTCTGTGTTACTTTCCCAGGAATATGCTTTTTTTTGTTGTTGTTCTTTTTTTTTTTTTTTTTTTTTTGCTTTTCCTTGTCTTCTATTCCATTGACTTCCTAGAGCTTCCTCCTCATCTTGAGTAAGGTGTCCTTACAGAGACTGTGTCTAGCTGTCCTCCACCTCTGCTGTGCCATCCGGTCTCGTGAGTAGAGGCATCTACTGTGAGGAGGCCTTCATGCACACGTTCCAGTCACAAGTGCAGTTGCGTTCCTTTTTGCAACATTTTGAAGGTGCTGAAAAATTTGAAGGTAGAGGTGAATCTTTTTCTAGCAAGCCTATAACTAAAGATGAGGTTACTGAGCTGTGAAAAATAATGGGCTTAGTAAACACAGGCTGCATCCCTGCTTGTAGAACATTTCTGGCCAACTGGAAGTTGTCTTCCCTTCACTTTTACCCTTATTTTTTTTTAGTTTTGGCTAACACTTTGTACACATACTATCTGGCTTTGTCTCTTTCCATGCCTTCAGTGCTCAGAACGGAGATTGTCTCTGGGCATGTGTGCTCTGACTCTCATTCTTTGCTGGATGGGCCTAACATCGCATTGACAGAAGCTGGAGAAGCCCCATGGAGTTTTGAATTACTATGATGGACATCTTAAGGAAAGGTAGCAGATCATGCACAATACAGAGATGTTTTTATTTATTTAATTTTAAGAAAATTAAACATTTTCCTTTCTGGACCACACAGGCATTGTCTGAAGCACTGTTTCTAAAAAAGAATTAAACAACTGTAAAATGTATTGGCTTGATATGGGGCTCAGGCATAACTTTCCTTCATCACATTCCTACAAAATAAGTGTACGTGGTTGTCTGCTCCCAGCATTAAGCGTGCAGGGTACTGTCAGCGCACACCTGTCTTGTTTAATTGACTTGGAGCCAGGTTCTATTGAAAGTTTTGCCAATGTTATTTCCCTAAGAAGCAACGCACAGTTGCATAAAACATTAGTGATGTGTCAATGTACTGCTGTCACTGTACATTCTGTCAACAACCATCTGTGCATGAATATCTAGATAGCAGTCAGACTATTGTCAGGATTGTTTAGCAAGTCTGTACAAGTCTTACAAGGAGAACTGGAAATATTGTAATTATGTTGAGTTGGATTTTATGCTGGTTTATGCACAGCATGTGGGTGTCATCTTGCCCATCAGATTTCTGTTGTTCAAAAATATCACTGCTGTTGGCTCTCCTGGCTTGGTGATGGTGTTATTTCATTGTTCCCTGGCTTTCAGCTAAACTTAGCATAACGATATAAATTTCATACATGGGAAATGGTTTGATGTGCTTCTATTTCATGGTACCCTGTTTGACTTGTCCTGTCAAAATACTTAGCATTTTTTGCTGCCCCACTTTACCTGTTTAAAGCTGGTGCTGACATCATGCCTCAGTTCTTAACTGAAAGAACACAGAATTGCTGCTCATTAGAGATAAATTACTGCAGTCACTTGTCTGGAACAATTCGTGTTTCATTTGTTAAGATGACTTTGAAAGTGTGAGCTGGAAAAGCCCACTAGGAAGCTCTGCAGCTGGTTTAAATCCTTGTGGAATTCCACAAATTTCCATGATGTTCTGCCATGGACTGGCTGCACTTTTGGCTGCAATGTATCTATCATGGGGGTATGCGATGTGTCTTTGCAAAGTAAATGTACAGAAATCAGGAGGGAAGATGAATTAATTAAAGAGTAACAGACAGAGGACATTCAGTATTTACCTTTCATTTTTTCCAAGAAACTGTTTGGGTTCAATGTGCTTGGTATGACTGAAGGGGTAACAAGTGAGATCAGCAAACCAAAGAGCTTAAGGGGTAGGTGTTTGTTTGTTTTGTTTTTTTTTCAGTTATAACTGTGGGGATGTCAACTAAAACTTGCTTTTGCTGCTTATTGCTAGTTCACTAAAGCAAGAAACAGAGTTCTCAGCTCTCATTAGAGTTTACAGTGCACAGCACTAGGCAGAGCTAGGTCCTACGACTGCATGTTTTCACAGGAAAAGTACTTGAAAGAAGCAAAACCAAAGCCACAGTGAGCTGGCTGTATTGTATCTTCATATTATTTTCTATTACATTTTTATGACTGACTGTGTAGCTTAATATGTCGTGATTTTGTATTTTAAAGCATTCCAGAAAACATGCAGAGTTTGCAGTCTGGCTGAGTGAATGTTGCTGTTGGAGCTTTACCTTAGACTTAGTTGGATATTTTATTATTTTTAACGGCATCACTTTAGCTTTCTAATTCAGGATCTGAGAGATGCAGAGAAAGAGCATGAATAGAGTGCTGAAGTGCTCATAAAGCATACTTGGACACAAATAAGTTCACACAGTGTATTGTTGAAATATTGCATGTGGGGATGGAGGTCAACAGGGGTGGCACGAGGATAGGGCAAGGGAAAAGCACAAAATGAGGGAGATGGGAGCTGAGTGGGAGATGTCAGGGAGGCACAGGCAGGTCAATCCCAGTGATACTTGTTGCTGGCCCAGATCAGTTCCTTGCCTGGGAAGGTATGACCCATCTTCCTAGCAGAAACATGGACGGAGAGCTGCACTGCTACTGCTGGCTTACATACCAGGTAGAAATGCTCCCACACTTGGACAGAGCAGCATCATCCCTAGCTGATGCCTACCCAGCTACTAGTCCAGGTCTTCTACATATTGCCACTGCATTTTCCATATTTTCCATCTTCAGTATAGCCTTGGCCACCTGAGTTGGGCCTAACCTTGTTTCTTGGTGATGTTTGTAAGTTGTTTCCTGTTATTAAAAGGCAAAAAGGTTCTGGCTGTGGGTGTGGCTTTGGTTCTGTTTTTCTGCTCTCAGAGATTTCAGTGGAAGATGTAGATGGCTGTCAGCCAGGACCCTGCCACAAGTTTCATCAGTCAGACCACAGATTTGTGGAAAAGCCTGCAGAAGAAGACAATACATGATGCAGGCATTTCTGTGAGAACATTGACATGATGAAGCTGAATGTCTTTGCTGGTAAAAGTAGCTGAAAGATAAGGGTAACTAGTGAACGATGCCCCTTGAACCTATTTCCCAGTGTTTAAATGCAGAGAAGCAGTGAGTATAAGTCTTGAGTTTTTCTTGGATCTAAGCAGTTTTACTGTTTTGTAGACCTGAAATCTCTTCTATTTTAGAGTGTTTTGTCCTTCTCAATTGGGTCTCATTCCCACTACCTCAGGTATCTTACTTATCATTAAACGGTAGGAAAGGTCAGTGCACATTTAAGCAGCCCTTTGTATCTGTAGCAAAGGCTATTTCCTCATTGATGAGAACGCGAGTAAAAAAAAAATTACTTTCTCACAAATAAGTATTGCAAGAATAAAAGAAATTCTGCCTTTGCATGTGTATGCAGTAGTGTACGAGAGGGCAAAATAGCCTGTGTTGGCACAATCTGAGAGCACACCAGCTTCCGACATGCAAGGAAAGCTCACTGATCTCTTCTGACATGTATTACTGATAAACTTAGCCTGCTAGGATGGAATCACGTCCTGACTGAGGTCTCTGGGAATTCTGCCAGGGTCAGGACTGGGATTTCAACTCTAATCTGTGTATGAATAATATTTCAGTATCTTCTGATCTTTGGGGACAACATATTTGAAATATTTTGGAGGACATTTGATTGGGAGAGTCAAGGGTCAATTCTTCTAACATGAGAACCAGTGGTTGTGCCAGCAGCTTCCAGTCCCCTGCTCCATGGTCAGATGAAACAAAACACGGAACAGATTGGGATAAAACTGTATTCAATACGTCAAATTCTACTTTTTGACTTCAACGAAGTTGTACTTGTTGCTGAAAGATATGAGTGGCACGGAATGCTCCTAATACAAAATTAAAAGGGGAGTGGGGAAAATCATTTCCAAATGCTTTCTGACAGATTTTCATAGAAAACAGATTTAGTTGTTTTGACTGAACATAGATTGAGGAACTCTAACTCTCCCAGATATTAGCAGTAGAATGTTTGTCATACCTGCATTTCACGGGTGCCAGATTAAACAAGTTGCACTTGGACAATGGGTGTTGGTCTTTGAGTTGCTCTCAGCTACAAAAGGAGCAATGAGATTCTGTTTTCATACCTGTGACAGGGGAGGCAGGAAAAAGAGGGCAGTGATTGTCTGGGAGACAGTGGATATCATGGCATGTATCCAGTTGAAGCAACGTGCTCTTCATGCTTCACACTGGCAGGTTTTATACTGACATTTGAAAGAGCCACACCTCCAAGCCAGGGATTTGGGACAACTGAAGTGGAGACAGATGGGAAAATAGGATATTTGACTTAATGGGGTGCAACTCACAAAGCTGTTTGCAGTCTCCAGTTTATGCTGAGATTTTATGAGACACTTGATCCTTTTTGTAGGAATACCAAAAGAAAGAGGGTGATGACAGAGTAACTGTGCTTTGTGTTACCACCTGATTTTGCAGTGAGGACAGGTTCGAAGGCAGAATCTCAGCTGCATGCATGCAGAAAAACTGTGTAGTTGGTCCAGAATCCTTCCCTTTCTTAACCATCTGTAGGAAAGGCCCAGAAAGAATTTCCCTTTATTTGTAGGGTGTGGCATTTTTCAGTACTGATGTTATAGTTACACTTCTGTGACTAAAAGAAGGGCCTGGTTGTGATTTAAGGAATTATAGAATCTTAAAGGTTGGAAGGGACCTCTGGAGATCATGGAGTCCAACTCCTTGCTACAGGTGGTTCCCTACAGCAGGTTGCACAGGAAGATGCCCAGCTGGGTCTTGAGTTATCACCAGAGAAGGAGACTCTACAGTCCCTCTGGGCAGCTAGATCCTGGGCTCTGTAACTCTAGCATTCTGAAAGTGCACAGTGAGACTTTGAAGACAGCAGAGATGACAGAAGGACTAACGGCCACAGAAACTAAGGCTTAGTATCTAAAGGCATAAAGTAAATCAGAGGCAGAACTAAGCAGGAGTATCCACAGTTGCTGGGTTTACCCTGAATGCTAGAGACCATGACATCTCATTGCCTTCCCTATTCTGTACTGTATTATTTCCATTATTCTTGAAATCCTGCCCAATTCCTACTTCCACCTGCTCAGGATGCAAGATAGAGAGGCTAGAAACTGGTCACAGTTTCTTTTATGAAGAAACTGGGAATCATCCTTTTTACCAATTTAGCCTTTTTCTTTGTTTTCTTCTAAAAATAATGGAGGATTGGTCTGTTCTGGTACCTCACTTCAGCCACTGGCGTGAGGGGCATGTTTGGGCTGTGGAAGGAAAGGGGATGCACATGGTGCAGATGAGAAGGGAAATCTAGCAGGAAATCTATTTTAAAGGAACCTAAGGCCAAATCCCCTTGGTCCCCTCCACTAATAAAGCTGTATGCTGCTCTCATGTTTTAATGAAGAATATGTCAACCTGCTGAGAGGGGAGTCCAGTAAGAGCTCTGGACCATGAGCTCTCGCATGGGCTGTAGACACTTTGCCATCTGCCTAGCAGCTGTCTACGTGAAGGTTGCTCTGGGCAACCTTATTCTCAGTGTCAGGCCAGTGAGAATAATCCTGCTGTGAGGAATGGGTCATGACTTTCAGGCAGTGGAAGGCCACCAAAAGGAAATCTGCAGTTGTTTCTTTGTGCTGGGAGGGGAGCAAGATGGCATGTGCTTGCACAGTGCTGTCACCAGATGTGGACGGCTTACAGCCCAGTGCAATGAGCAGCCACACTATATTAGGGAATGTGCTCTGGCTTGATGTTTCTTGGCTCTACTAGGTTGAAGCTGGTGCACAGGCTTGGCATTAATATCATGTGTTCAGCACTCACTCAGCGTAATGGAAAGGTGCATGGTAGGTCTTGAAAGAAAGGCCTCTCCATTAGTTAAAGATCTGAGTAGCAATCTGTGTTTTCACTTCTTGTTATAAGCCTGGCTTATCCATTTTTGAGGCCTGCTGAATGCTGGATTTTCCGCATCACCACTGCTGGGGAGGGGAGTGAGGACAGTATTAAACCTCAGGCAGAGCAATAAGTTATTTAGCTCACCATACTGGCACTATGCAGCTGTGTGGTTGTGTATGCATTTCCACTTAGCCAAATTACTGTTTGCCTCCGAAAGTATACTACTGTTAATTATCACTGAAGCATTTTGTCATATATTTACAATTACCGTGCATTCCTCAATTTTCCACCTTGTTGAAAGCTGCAAGAGGACAATGTTTTAAACTCTGTCACCAGATGGGCCATAAAGGGGAGAGGGATTTGCATGTGTATGCTCTGTACCAGAAAGGATTGAGTGTGTCTGTCCTCAAAGGAAGCATTCTTTAGAAAGATAGTGGAAAACTCAGCACATTTTAGCAGTAAACACTAGTCAAATGAATATTGAAGGCAATATAGAAAGTGCACAGATGAAAATGAGAGACAGGTATCAGTATGGAAGTGAGGAGTGCTTATGTACGGAAATGGTATTATTTGCAGGGCACATTACTTTGTTGTGAATTTGAAGGAAGTGATGTGACAATAGTGGTAAAATCTGCAGGTAAGCCACTTCATTTATCTGCCCCTCTTCAGTCTTCTCATCTCTTCAGGAAGACCACAGGATTCATCAGCTGTCCTGTGATCTAAAGGTTCAGACTCTAAATCAAAAGACGGGGATTCTGATGAGATCCATTTTTGTGAGATCTGAGGTCCTGAGCAAGAATTCTGTTCAGTGGCTTCTGGGAGGTATACAAAAATATAATGTATATGGGAATATAAGATCAATATTTGTAATATTTTTCTGTGAGTACTTTCTGAGCCTGGTGGTAGAGAACTCGTTCACTACAGATTCTTTCAGGAGTCTTTAGTTGTGTAAGGGTTGAAATAGCGCTGAGGGTTTTGTTTTGGTGCAGGTGCGGCAGAATGACAGTTTTTGTGGTGCACTTTTTCACCCTATGAATAGCCTGCATTCTGGCAGTTTGTGTATGTACTTGGATATTAGGGGAATGCAACTGATGATGGAACAGGTGAAACAGTTTCAGATGTCTCAATTTGCTGTGAGAAGATTTCATTAAGATCTGTTGAATTCTTGTTGAATTTGGATATAAATCAGAAGAAAAAAAAGGCAATATCAACATATTTTCCCTTGTAATTCTGAAAACAAAATATTTACATTTAAAATAAAAACAAAGTACTATTTACTTAGAGACAGTTTTCTTCTTGTGAGAAAAATGAATTTTTTTTTGTCTGATACCATATGGTTAAGAATGTGTAACAGAAGAAAACATGGATACAAGTAATGATAATAATAAAATACCTTTACAAACCTTTATTAGGACATGTGAGGTCTATTACTGTTTGTGTTCCAATACACCCTGTATATTTGAGAGGGTCACACAGAGATGTTTTCACATTTGTCTCTGCGGGCAGGCCCTGGAGCTGTGTGGAATGCTATGCTTTGACCCAGGATGTTTTCACTCATGATCAATTTTCAGTTTTCAAAAAAGGAGAACATCAAATTGTGTGCATTCCTCAAAACAGTTTGTAGGAAATACTTCAAATAATTGGTACATCCATCTATAAGCAAAGTGATTTTTGAATTTTCTGAGTGGCTAGAACACTTTGAGAAACTATACTCCTTTTCTGCGGATACAGGAAACATTTTTAGAGAGATAAGTCTAGAAATTTACAAAGGCTGAAAAGTAACAAATCATTTTGAGGAAGATAGTGAACAGCACTGAATAGCTGACTTCTTCCAAGTCAGCTATCATAAAGTTCCAAGGGACTATCTGTCTATCTGATGACTCATCATGCACTGATGTGACTTTGCTATCTAAAGGTTGGACTGTTGACCTGACCTCAGTCTCCTGTGAATCCTCCTCATTTTTGAAAAAGGGATTTGGCTTACGAGTCATTTGAATGCAATGAAGAGGCCCTCAGTCCTTGGAGAGAAGGTAGCACACTTTAACAAACTGGAGATGTACTCCCAAGGGGTTCACTGATCTGAACTGTGGCAAAAAGCAGGAAAGCACCCAGATAATGGAGGAAGGTCGTTGCACCAAAGATCATTACCCTGTGTTACCTCTCCTGCACCCCTGGAACAGAAAAGATAATTAACAGAAACAGTTTTGTGTTGTTTTTTGTCCTCCTCAGGTTTCCTTGTGAGGAAGACTTTGTGCTTTTGGAGATGAGATTTGGTGATGAGGCCATGTGGGAAGGGCCAAAAGTGTTTTTGGCTGGGACTTGTGAGGAGGGAATGGGGAGGGAACTGGGTAAACAGTGTTGCAGTTTTGGGGAGAGTCCTGACCCTGTTCAGGAGAGGTGGCTAAAGGGGTGCATAAATTGTATGACAGCGCTTGTCGGCCTTGGGGACAGAGAGGGGAAGAAAGGGTTGGAACTCTCAGTTTCTGGCATGTGAGGTGTCGGCCTAGCAATCAGCTCTGTCTTAAGGCCCTGATGGTGATTGTGCTCCGCAGAGCAAACACTGCTTCCTGATGCAGGCTGCTCTCTGCACGCAGAAACCAGGGCCCTGCATGGACCTTGCTGTCTGCCATCTTCTGTTCCCGTTCTGAACCTCACCTTCCAGCTGCGAGAACCACATTGCTCCCGCAATGCACTCTCCCAATAGCAAGGGAGCTGGGGCAGGATTTAGCTGCATGGGTAGGCTGAGATGGGTAGAAATGTTTTGGTGTTCTTTGCTCTTCGAGGTGTCCGCGCTGCAAAGAGTAAACAAACACGAAATTCAAAAAAAGCCAACAAAAAGTCTTGTTGCAACTTGCTTTTTAAATATACTATCTACTTTTATATTAAAAAAAAAAAAAAAATAAAAAGAGGTGCAGCCATTGTTAAGCCAGTATCAGATTTGGGAAATTAACGTTCCCTTTGAACCTCTGCAGAATAACCCCAGTCAGCCAAACACACAGAAAGTAACAACAGCAGTATTTTAAATCCCCCAATCCAGGAACAAATGAGAAAGAAAAACACCCCCAGGAAAAGTAAACTAATAAAATAATCTTCGCAAAACCCCTGCCCTCGGCAGTGTTTTAATCTGAAAAAGGGGAGCAGAGAAAGCCACAGATTCCCTTAAGTCATGGGAGGCTTTGCTATTGCCAATGGTGGTTTTAAGGGGAGGGCACTTGGGCGCTGCACCGCTGGGCAGGGTTGGGAAGCCACAAGACAGATCCATATCTGCAAACAGAGCGCTTCAAATAGTTCCCAAACGCACCTTGGCTTTGTCTCCCTGTAAACTGCAAGCAGTTATTAAGACCCCTTTGAAGGTCGGCTGCATCTGCAGGCTGGCTGCACGGTGTTACAGCCAGCCCCACAGTGCCGGGCTGGAAAATGGTGGGGGGGGGCATGGGGGGTGAGTGCAGCGTGGAGGCTAGGATTGCAGAGGAAGCTGAGGCCTCCAGCCCTGCACAGGAAGCAATCTTAGAGCAGGCCTTAAATGCCAGATTCCAGGCAGAGTTTAACTAACCACTGACAGCTCTGTAAACAAAGCAGGGACAAAAAGAGAACAGCTTTCCCTTTTCTGGTAGTCATTTTTGGTTTGGGGGCTGCAGGGGAATTCTATAATACTCGGCTTGATGGGATATAAACCAAGGCTGAAAAGGCTTTGTATATGAAGAACTGTAAAGGGGAAAATATTTCATGGACTAAATCATAAAGAAGAAGGTAGGGCATGGGGAAAACGCGTGGATTAAACTACAAAAAATATTGCTACTTTTGTTTTTTTTTGAGCAAGATTTATATATAGCTTGGCTCCTCCTGGGTGGTATTTAAAAGCTCCGTCTTTCTTTCTTTTCATTTTTTTTCCTCTCCTCTCCTTTTTTTTTTTTTTTTTTTTTTTTTTTTAAATTTTGCTCCCCCCCATCCCCTTCCCGTTTTTTTTTTTTTTTTCATTTTTTCCCTCTTTTTCTTTTTTCTATTTTTCTTTTCATTTCTTCTTTTCTCTTTTTCTTCATCTTTTCTCCCTTTTTATTTTTTTCTTTCCTTTTTTCTTCTTCCTCTTTTTCCCCCTTTTTAAGTTATTTTCTTCATTCTCCTTTATTTTTCCTCCTTTTCTTTCTTTTCTTTTTCTTTTCTTTCTTTTTCTTTTTCTTTTTCTTTTTCTTTTTCTTTTTCTTTTTCTTTTTCTTTTTCTTTTTCTTTTTCTTTTTCTTTTTCTTTTTCTTTTTTTCTTTTTTTCTTTTTACAAGTGGGGATGGGGACAAATGGATGGGGACTAGCTTTTGCAAAACTTTTCATTATCTGTGCAATTAGTGAAAACAAGAAATCTCTTGTGCAGCATTTTTACTGCTTCCAGTAAAAACTGGGAGCTAGAAGTTAAAATCCTGCTGAATTGTTGCTTTTGTTTGTAGGAAAAGACCTGTGACGTTACAAATAGCTAGTCTGCGGCCAGCAGATGGGTACAGTCTTTACTTAAAGCATATTGATTTAATTTTAACTAGGAAACTAAGCTCAGCTATGGGCATGTTTATCCTACCAGGCATTTCATTAATCTTGTTTATCTCAACAATACTGAGGAAGTTCAATTTTTTGATAGAAAAGGAAAATTGTTATAGTGAAGTTCAGAAAGTAAAACAAAGTTAAATGAACTCAGTTGTTTAAATGCATCCATTGTGCTTTCTCTCTGATCTGAGTGGTCATCTCCCTTTTAGAATTGGATCGTTCCAGAGCTCTGAACACTTGAACACCCACCATGGATGACTTTGAACGCCGCAGAGAACTCAGGAGGCAAAAGCGTGAGGAAATGCGCCTTGAAGCAGAGAGGTGAGGTCGTATGGAAAATGGTGTTGGTGGCTTGACTTTCATCGACTTTCAAAGCAGTGGCTTTGAGGATTTCTGTCTTACATTCAAAAGTATGCTGTAGTTAACTGAAGAGTCCTTGCTAAAAGTATGTGCTATAAAATAGCTTTATTTAATATCATGGTAGAAGCTGAATGTGAGTGGTGTCTATTGCCTATTTCCCTTATGGTGTTATAAACTGGCTTCCAAAATAATTGCTGTATGGATGAATGTGAACAGTGAAGGTGAACTATGGTAATGTGAAACTATTGATAGGAAAATTCATGCTCAGATTTTATGTGAGGGAGTGCTTGCTGTACAGAAGAGATTTTGTGTGTTTAGGTACTGAGCTAGAATTACAGGTTATCGGCTGGAAGCTGAGGTACCCTTGGTGGATGTGGTATAGCATGCCTGTGATTTGTGTGCCACTGCTTTGCAATTGGTATTATGTTTGTTGTGCCTGCCATTATTTATTTACAGCCACTTCTTGTGGGCAATATGTGCAGCATTTCCTATCAGTTATTATGGATTACAGCTTTGCTTTGGTGCAAATGTGAACAGAACTTGAAACAGGATGTCTATTTGTGAAAAGAAACAGTGTGAAAATATTCAGAATGATAGTTGTTGAACCCCCATTTCACCACAGTGATTAAAAAAAAATGGAACTCAGGTTTATGCATATTTTATTCTCATTTTTATGTTTCATTTTGCATACGTACTACATTTTTTTCTTGACTCTTCCATTCACTAACAAGTCTGTGGTGTTTCAAGTTCTGTGTGCTTTAGACAAAATACTTTTTATTTTTTTCTAAGCAGTTTTAAAATGAAATCAGAAGTCAGCAGAATGTAATACCAAATATATTTTGTATGTCTGCACTGAGCTTTTTAATAAAGCCTTGCTTACATAGCAGAGCTCTCTGATGGACCCTGATAATATCTAGGGTGAATTCCCAGTCAGATGAGATAGAATAGTGACCTTTCTTTTGAAAGGAAACGTTGCCCTGCAGAACTGGGCTTCTGAGCTCTCATCAGAGAGCATGAGCTCTGAAAGACAGCAGTGCTGCCTGCAGGTAAATAAACTCATATGAGGCATGGTGACAAAAGGGAAATGAGGTAGTCTTCCTTTGCAAACCAGCATCACCTGGTTTGTGAGTCATCTCAAAGGAAAGAGAAGCAAATGTGCCATGTCACAAAGTGACATCCTTATCCCAGAAGGTTCTTCTCCAGGCCAGTAGTGATATATTTTGGTTGGACAGCGTGGGAGGAATTCCAGAGCAAGCCTGGCCTGCTGGGTAACCAGAGCTTCTGCTTCCAGTGGTTATCTACCTTGCCCTTCCTATTGTAGCATTTATTTAGGCAGAAATTAGATGAAATGAAGGGAGGTGTGTGCTGTACTGTTGATGTGGGCATAAATGCTGGGCACATACACCAACTGGAAATAAGTCTGCTGTCAAAAACACTCAGATGTATTGCAAACTGGAAGTCTGTTCTGAGGCCCATTTACACTGAATGTTCATCCACTGCATATATACCCATTACAGCAGATTTTCAACAGCACTGTATAACGAGAACACATGATATTCACATACTTCTAGTACACTTCTCTACAAAAAAACAGTATACTTCTAAAAGAAAGGTTAAGAGTTTAAGGTTTATTGCTAATACAGTTACTCAGATGCTGTAGAGAGTTTTGGGGTATGTAGTCTTAAAGGTATTTCCTACCGTGGAAAAAGTGGCATGAACTTCCCCATGAAATCATTCAAACTGTTATGTGAATCTGCTGAGGCTGCTGGGCGCCAGTGATGTTACAAGTCCATTTTGTAGATGCAGTGACAGTTGCAGGGGATAACAGGGCTGGCCTTTGTTGCCATAGAAATAGAAATCCATTATATCCAGCGTGTTGGTAAGTCACTGTGTAACACATAGGTTGGGCTGTCTCTGTTCATGCTGAGGGAAACTGGAGCTCTTGGGGGACAAAAGCTGCAATGAACAGCTCAGTGGTGGCCTTTGAAGGACGCCCTGAAGGTTGATGGCTCTGCTTCCTGTACATGATCAGGAAGTGAGGTTGTTGGGGCATGAGAATGATGGCCTCTGAGGTGGGATACAGCCCCAGCTCACCCACTCATGCATTCTTTTTGAAGTGTTTTTGTTTTTGCAATGCTTGGAGCTGTGCTGTTGTTGTGGTGGTAGTTTTTTTTTATGGTAACCTTTGTGGAGGAGACAAAATTGATGCAAGTCTGGCTGGAGGAGGAGGGCTTGGGTCTGTTTCTCTGTTTTCTGTTCAGTCGCTGCAGAAGCGCTTTGTGCCCTTTCCCACACATTTGAAGACTTGTAGCAATAAATTGCTGTATGCTAAATCTTACTGCACTCCCTCTGCTGCTGCCAACTTCAAGCATTCAAGTACTATGAGTCAGACCCCTTGAAAGTCACAAGACTACTTTAAAAATCTTGAGATCTTAAAAATAATTTAGTCTGGCCTTTTTATTTTGGGTTTGCCATAACAATAACAGAGCCTGACTCTCAAGTTTGGATGTGACTCTTGGAGCTGGGACTTCATGAAACCCACCCCAGCACGGGCACGGTCAGGGAGGAGCTGAGCACTGGTCCTTTCTGCATAGCAAATGGAGCTGAGGGCCAGCAGGATTTAGGCAATTACTAGCAAATGAAATACTGAGTAATGTTTGGTGAATTCACATTTTAGGGATTTGTAGATCATTCTCACCTTTAAAAATATGACTACGACATGTTTGTGTACGTCTGTTCTCCTACCTTAAACCACAGCAATCTGCTGGCTAGACCTCCCTTGGTCTGAACAGTTTCAGGTGTTTTTTTCAAGTGAGAATAGTGTGTTCCTGAAGAGCAGCACGGGGGCTGAAAATACAGTGCTTGCACTGAGCATCGGTACCTGCTGTGTAGGCTATAACCTATTTCCTAGGTCTCCCAGAAACTGTTTAGGTTTCTTTGAGTCAAACAGTAAATCCAGAAATGAAAACACTGAATCCAACATCACTATTTGCCAGCTGCAGTGACGCATTTTATCATTTCCTGGGTTAAAGGCACATAAAGGGTTTATCTTCTCAGCCTGACAACCACACCCACCAGAGATGGAGGGGTGTGGATGGCTTAAAGTCTGTATGGCCTCATGGGCAGCATGACTGGGAGGAGGTGCCTTGACTGCTGCCTCCTCTGCAGGGCTCAGAGGCGGCATGAGCCTCTGAGGGTACACGTACCATCAGCTTCCCAAGTGACCGTCATGCTAGAGCCACTGATGCCCAGCAACTTAGGCCTGATTTCCAGAGGTGCTTAGGATGAGTCCAGTCCACGTGGGCTGATGTTAGGCTTTGTTGTTGTTGTTGTTCCCTTTCCTTGCTAGAAAGCTGATGAAAATGATGGTGCTTTGTTGTGGTGTGTAGTCCTGGCGTTTTGGGTTGGTATGCTTAGGAACGATCCTGAGGAAGCTACCTTTGTCTTTTAAAGACAGCAGAGTGGTTCACATCTGGCATGTGCTTTCACTGTTAGTTCATACTGTGGCAGCTCAGATATAAATTCCTACTGGCTCAGAAACATTAGCATTTTACACTCTCACCATTTCATGGTATCCTGCATGTTCTAGATTTCCCATACAGGCCTGCCATACCCACCCAGAATTGTCCTCCAGCTGGATATTTTTGTCTTTTTGTGTTTACCTGTGGTCTCTGGAGGTTTAATATCTTATTTGAAGTAACAGCACAGACCTGTATAGGGAGCATGGGTTCTAAAATGGGGGTGGGACCTGCACCCAGTGCATCAGATTTTCTGCATGTGCTTGGGCTGCTGGGATTCTGCAAGACCGCAGACTGATAGCGTTTTGTGTGTGGTTTTCTACTACACAGCTGTGAGGACAGGGGAAGTCAGACTCTACCAGCTATTTGGGTGACTTCTGGAGCTGCTGTGTGGTGGGGGTGAGGCTTCATCCTGATCCGTAGCAGCAGAGAGAGACCTGTGCATGGGCCCACACTGGCTGAAGGCTCTTGGAAGCTTTCCATTTATTTCACTGCACTCTGGGCTAGGCTCTACCTGAGTTATTCCAGCCAGATGATTTATGAGGCAATCTCGGTGGCAGCCTTGAAGGAGCTGGATGAACACTTTGCCTCCCAGTCACAGGGTACATACTGTGCTGCACAGGCAGGGCTGTCACAGAGATGGTTTGTGTGTACTGATGAAAAAAATCCCATCTGTAGCTGAAGCTGAAGGGGCTGGCTTCTTTCAGCAAATGCCACCCGCTTTTTGTGCCTCTTTCTGAGCAATAAAAGACGTTCTGTAGCCATCAGGTTTTGTCATTTTGATGTTGTAGCTGACACTGGAAGAATTCAGCCTGGGGTTGGCAAGAGTGTGCGTGTGTGAATCTGCAGTGAAGTAGAGGTGAAACACTTCTTTAAGTGGGAGAAGAACTACTCCTGAGACTTCAGAAAAAAACTGCGAGCAAAGATTTGCCCCTTGACTTCTCTAAAGAATAAGTCTCAGGTTAATCTATTGAACGCATAAGCCATGAATTTACGATTGGCTGACTCGCCAGTTCCCCAGCAAAGTATTTTCCCTGTTATCAGGACTCTATTAAACAGCTGATTGAATTTGCTTCCTTGTCATACCATCACCTCTGCAGACTTCCAGACTGGTCTGTGTCGGGCTGGTCTTCCTTTAGCTTAACTGGATTTGAACCACAGCTTTGCTCTGTGTAATGCTCTTCCCCAAAGGACTGCATGTTATTTCACAGTGAAGGAGAGATATGGGTCATCCTAGTATAGAAATACAGTGTAGAGAATTGGCTGTCTAGCACCAAATCATAAGCAAGTAAAAAGGCTCTCTTAAACCATGATGTTGAGGGCTGTGTAGGATCTCCTGACAGGAGCTGTAGCAGTTTTAAGTAAAGGACCTGAGTCTTAACTAAAAGGGGTTGGACTCCACGATGTCTAGAGGTTCCTCCCAACCCCTGCAATTCTGTGATTCTGTGACTCATAGATTCATAGATTCATTAGGTTGGAAAGGACCTATAAGATCATCTAGTCCAACCAACTCATCTCCTTGCAGATCAGTGAAGTATTACTAAACATACACTAAAAGAATTTCACGTGTCATCTGCATTTATGCTGTAAATAATTACAAATGGAGGAACATTTCATGCCATTCAGTGCATCTGTTTTATCTCTTATTATACTCAAATTATATCACAATGACTGTAGCAGGATGCTGTGGTTGGGGGTATACAGGGAAAGGTTACCATTAAGTTTTGTGGTTCATTATGGCATTAATTACTAAATACAGTAGGTAAGGATTTTTTAAAACATGTAACAATTCAGTCAGTTCAGCCTATCATTTAAACAGTTTCATAAGGCAGTGTGGTTCCTATTTGTGAACATTGGTTAGGGAAAGTTCACAGAAATAACCTGGCTTGCGGACTGTGCATAGAGGCAGCTTGCAGCAGGCTGAAAGTCTCCTGGAGTGCTCCTATTGAGGCCGGTATCAGACAAACTGTGTCCTTGCAAGACTTAATGAGAAGTGTGTTGCTTATCTTCTGGACAAATAAGACGGGAGACATTTGTTGCCACGGTGCCTTAATACATCTGTAGTGCAAGGAAAGGTCATCCTTGTGAGGCATAAATTAGGTAGTTTCTGTCCTTCTGTCTAAGACAGATTAGGCGAGGATAAATGAGTATTAATATTACATCAACAATGAATGAGCACAAACAGCTTTTGAAACTGCTTCTTGTTCTTGAAAGAGTTATCTCTGGGATAGGGTGTGTACTGAAGACAAATGCTAAGCATTGCTGGAAGTTTAAAAGTGGACAAGAAGGGCTACTTTTTAATTATCTTCTACTTTTTGAAACATTAGGAATTGTCTTTGTCTTGTTATGAAATGCCTGGTTGCATTTTCATTAACAGTTTTCCGAGATCATGCGTTGATTCAGACTTTTGAAGTCCAAACTTTTTCTGAATGAAAGGAATGATCTTAATAAGAGTTTTCAAGGAGTGCATCCTTAAGCATATGAGAGGCTGACTGCATACACTTCACAAAGATTTCTCAATGTTCATGATTTATTTCGGAACAGTACGTCCAAAAATGTCAACCTCTGTTGTCCAGAGGACTGTGCTTTGTTTAGTTCAGCCTTCTTTTGGTACTAAAACACAAGCTACAGTGATTTTCTCTCTCCATGTTCTCTTTATATATCCTGAAATTTCAAGTTCAAGGGTATCTGCTCGTCTTTCCATAAAATATCTTCTGCAAAAGCCGAGGCATGACATATTCTGCCCAGAAGTTAAATATTTAAAAAAAAAAAAGAGTAAATAAGATTAGGAGTGCATGACGATTAGTACAAACTGAGACAAAATGGTCCAGCTGTTAATCTGTCTTCCCAGCTACCTTACATTTCAGGACTGACAGAAAATATTTGGATTGTCAAGGTGAATTTGGCCCCACACATTATACTCACTTTTATTGGAATTCTTGGAGTTCATTCTTAACATGGGTAAAAAAACATTATCGATTCAGTACTTTCTTGAAGCCTGCCCTGTAATTGTCACTCTGAAGTGAGAGTGGATATTAGAAAAATCTTTGCTATGGTAGCATTTCAGATGCCCTGGAGGTAATAACCAAACACGCACAAGCCTGAATATAGTCCTACCACTTAATTTTCCAGTGTCTGTGCATTTTGCAGGTTATAGCTTCTTTAAATGTCCTAATGGAGAAGTGTTTTATAAAAGAAGCTTTGTTTTTCCAAATAGCTAGACACAAAGAATATAGACTTTACTGAGATAACCCTACTACAGTTCCTAAGCAGACAGCAAAATGGGCTGCTTAGTATTTCAGGTATTAATCCCACATGTGCGTTAAGATTATTCTGTAATCTCTCTACTACATCTACCACGGCAGCTAAACTTTTAGGAGGAGAGCATTTGCCTTTCACCTCTTTCAGCAGAGTGGCAGGTTTGCTTTAGAAGCACCAAGGAGTGTTAGAAATTCTTGGGCAAAAGGTCCCTCTTCTCATCGTACAGCCAGCTAGCCCACCTACCCCAAAAATAAATCTAACCTTCTGTTTTCTACTGTATTTTTATTAGCTTAACTAGTCAAAATGCCTTTGATGAACAGGATCTTAGTTACATGCCTACTAAATGTGGGCATTTAGCCATGTTTTTTTGTGCTTGTTATTGACAATTTTGGCATGCATATTTTAAAGGGTACCAGGAGTCGTAGGACAGTGTGGTATTTCATCATGGTTTTACAAATTACTGAGGCATAGGCACTGCACAAAGGAAAATATGAGGCTGAAGGAATGTAGCTGGCATAGTTCACATACGTCAATGGCCGTCCTGTCACATTTATGTGAAAAATAACATCTCTTTAATATCTTATGTGCAAATCATCAGTATGCAGTCAATTAAGCTAAGATAGTCTGTAGCATTCTTGCAGCTCTGTGCATCTGCCTTTGTTTCTTCAGACATTATAAATCATAACTAGCATCAGAATTTTCTCATACAAATGACTTCAGAAATTCCAAATGCAAAAAGCTGCATTAATGTTGGTCTGAGGTTTGTGAAGGCTCAGAGACTTTGAACTTCCTGCAGCAGCCACAATGAGCTGTGTGGTGCCTTTGACTACAAGTGTCTCACCCAGTGTCAATTGGTAAATGAACCTCCAAGAGCTATTAGATTTGTAGGCTGGTGCCAGTTCATAAGTAAAAAACAATTTGGGTTTTTTTTCTAGACAGTAAGTGTGTGATCAAGCTCTCAGATGTGTGGTCACAACATTGAATCTGAAAGAGGCTTTGAGTATAGGCTGCTGTGGGTAAAGAGTGATGTTTAATTTGCTCTTTTGCTCGAAGTAGAAGAGAATAACTGAAAACCAGTCTTTAAAACTTAAAATTTCCGGACTTAAGTACAAATGATCTCTTAGCTGTTTCATGTAGTGCCTTCTTTTTAGTGAATAAGCACATTGTTAAACTTGTTGCCTTACTGTGTCACTGTTCTTCAGGGCATACTGTGCTTGGAAAAGTTAAAAAACACAAAAGAAACTGTGGTTATTACCCAACTATGAGACTCTTTCAAGAGTGACATGAATACCAGTTTAGCCAGTGGGTTTCCAGGAGCATCTGCTTCTCAGTGTGAGTTTACATTCTTTATGAAATGATACCTGAAATTAAACTAGAAAATCAGATTTCCATTTAAAAAGCTGAGGCCAATTTGTTTGCAGGGATAACAGATTAAATGAAGTCAAATGCTTCATGTGAATGAGCATTGAATATAAGCACTCTCAAATTGCTGGTAGCCTGGGCAGAGTTACCTTCTTACTGTTCACTTCAAAGAACTAAAGAGGGAAAAATGTGATTTGTAAATCATACTCTAAACTGATTTCAACTTGCAGAAGCATCACATTTGGTCAGTTAGATCCTGCATTGCAGTTTTGGGCCTTTAAACAAAGTTTTCATTCCTGAAGATAAATGTTTATAAGCAGCTTTATATCTCATGATAACCTACTTACTAGCTTGCATCATTTGTGCTAGCAGATTGTCTTTGTGTGGCCCAAGGTCTTTCATGAGACATCAGGTGTATGTGCTTCTTGGGCAGCTTAATTTATCGCCACACAGCTGCAGAAATATTCCTGCCAGAAATAAGGCCAGTGGGCAACTGCCCCATAGAAAAGAGGTCTGGTGACCGCACAGTCTTCAAGGATGCTGGCACAAAACATGTGACCAGGATCTGGTTAACAGAAGTGGGTACAGCTACACATGAGAAAGAGCAACAGCTTTGTCAGCTTTGTGGCAGGATCCTTCTCTTCCTGGGAAGCCGTGAGGGTGATGAGAAGTGCAGAAGTAAGCAGGATGTTTTTCTATTTGTTTCTTGGAAAGTATAAACCAATGGGTTGTGTATTTGGCAGTTAAAGGTCAGTCTCATTGAGGGTGACATTACAAAAGCATAAATAGATGCTGTTTTTCTCTCTTTTATGTCAAATCCTGTTAGTGAGACTAAAATTTGCATATTAATAATCTTTGTTGGATGGGACTTAGTTGGATAGTTCATTGAAAAATGGCCAGCAAGTTTGACAAAGAAAATCAAGGGAAGACTGCAACTCAACAGCTAATTGTGACTTTTTGTTTAAAAGTGAGC
This sequence comes from Callipepla californica brunnescens, assembly GCA_023055505.1. NCBI lineage: Eukaryota > Metazoa > Chordata > Aves > Galliformes > Odontophoridae > Callipepla > Callipepla californica. The sequence continues at coordinate 46,333,242 of JALIRH010000001.1, forward strand.
AAACAAAAAATAACATCTTTGTTTTTTAACCTGACATTTGCTGAGTACATGCTTCAGTTTCCTTTAAGATAGCTTATGACCCATTTTCAAGTGAGACAAAATCTAAAGGGCAGCTCTAGCAAGGGATTATGTTGTAGGTGGACAATGTTCTTGTGCTGACGGTGTAAGAGTGTTGCTGAAAAACTGGTACTGGAAAGCAAGGACCCTTCAGTGATTTTAAATTAATTCTCTGTACCAGTGCTTTCCTTTTCCACCAGTATGAAACAGCATCTTGTCTAATGGTGTTCAAACTGATTCACTCAAAAAAGTAATCCTTCTGTGAGCGCTCTTTGTATGGTATAAACCTGATGCATATTGTGGTAACTTTTTAAGTCAATGAAGTGCACACAGTGGAAACCACATGAATGTGGCTCAAGTTACTGCTTGTCAGCCAAGTCTCTTACAAGGGAGATATCTTATTGTGAAACCGTGTGGAAGAGTGAGCTCCTTTATGTTTGCACGGAGAGTTTGCAGAGTTTTAATTCACTTGAGGTAAACTGCAACTTCTATGTACAGACAAGACCTTCGTGACTGCGGAAGAGGCATGTTGGTATTGGAGTCCTCAATGAGGAACCTGTGTTGATCTTTGAGGTTGGCATTTTCCATGCAAATCTGTCTCCTCTCATTGCTGCTTTTGTCTGCTGGTAACGTGAAACTGCAGATAGGTGTGAGGTGTGTGTCATGGATGTGGAGGCTCACATAATTGACCCACTTCAGCCTCTTTCAGGAGAAGGCTGGTATGAGGTGGGTGAATCAATTTGTATGAACGTCCACTAATTGCTGCTGACCTCACGTCAAGAAAGGCAACTCCAAGACTTGCTGCAGGTCACTGTGGAGATGGCAAATGGCTTCAGCTATTCCTGATGCTGCAGCAGGCTTCTTGCAATAGCTGGGACTGTTGTTTCTAGCTGTTTCAGAGGAATATCCTGCAAAAGTGGAGAGAGAAACTAGAAAGAAAAATTGCAATTTTGCTTTTGAAGTGAGAAAAGCAGTGCAGGAGTATCTGAGAACATATGCACCTACGTGTTCAAAAAACATACTGCCTCTTACTGCAGAAGTATTTCCTTTGCATAATAGCTTAATTCTTAGAAATGTCATTTATACGTATATTTATTTATTTTTAATGGAAGGTGGGATGATTTTGTTAAGCAAAACTTTGACTTCAGTGAGTCAGTAGTGCTTTACATGAGCAAATTCTTCTCATTTATAACACTGACCTCTAGTAATAAGGGGAAAATCCCATGCGCTGTGTACCAATCCTGGGTATTTCGGAAAAGCACTGTTACAACATGGTGGTGAGAAAAGGGTTGAAGCTATCCACAGAGCAGAACTGCTTTTTGATACAGAAAATTAACTTATTTCCATTTGCATTCTCTGAACAGAGGTAAAGAAAATGGTGGTATAAACAGCTTTCAGTGAAATGGAACTTCGGTGAAATAAAAACAAACCTCATAAAGTCTTTTTTTTTTTTTTTTCAGCAGCCTTCATTCAAATTCAGAAAGTTTTCAGCAAAAAAACAGCTATTAAATTTTCACAAAAAGGCATACAGTTGCGAGGTCGACAGCCAACTAAGACTGTTCCTACTTCACGTAACACTTCACATCTTGTGAGAGGACCAGAATATAGTGAAGACTTAAGAGAACAGCCCAAGTCATTTGTATGTAGATGTACCTATGCTAGCTACATCATGAGATTGTTATTCCATTGCATTTGTATGGCCCATATAAATGATAAAATTCTTGAGATGAAATTCTCAACTCCCAGTCTAGTTTTCTCCCTTTACTCAGTGAAGAAAACTTTTATGACAGAAATTGAAAGGAAGAAAGTTGCATGTGCTTTTACAGATTAAATGGCTGAACAAATATTTTCACAAGAGAGCAGAGTCCTCAGGAATAGCGTTGCTACAGCTTGTTTGGAATAGGTTTCTTTTTACTAATCTGCACCTGCTAAGCTGAACAGTTCTTGGTGCTTTACAAGATCATTGTCAGCCCATACAAAATGACAAGCTTTTTTAGGCACTATTGCTCAGAACATTCCCAAGATTCTCCAGCTGGCTATTAATGCACTGTCTTAATAAGGCAGCGCAATAGCCACCAAAGACAGGGAGATGACTTTTCTAAACACTGGCTACACATGGATTCCTTTTATGGTCCAGCTTGTGCAGTGGGGTATTCCGCTGAAGGTCAGCGACACCGATAACAAAGTACTTCCTACTGCAGCTTGCCTTATGAGCACAGGCATCACAGTGCCACATGTACAGCCTGCTCTGTGAAGGAGAGAAAGAAATAGTTGATAGGGAAATGTAGGAAAAGGGTAAAAAGATCATGAATTGCTGTGTATTTTGTATGAATGCCACTGCTGTGTTCACCATGGCTGCAGGATGAAGTTATAAATGCCATGTGCAGAAGAAAAGTGAGTGTGCTGAGATGGTATTTTGTAACAAAAAAAAAAAAAAAAAAAAAAAAAAAGTCCCCTGAAACATTTATCAGTAGGGTTTCAGAGTTCAGGTCATCTCCCAGCAACACCAAGGGCAAATTTCTATGTCGTGCCCATGAATATGTCTTTTCACTCTTGCAACAATATGGGATAGCGTGCTAATGACCTTTTCAAACCAGTGAGTTATGATGGCTGGAGGGGCTGTCTGTGCTGCAGTGTCACAGGATGAATTAATTTAAGCAAAAGAGTTTTATTTATTTATTTCTTATTTCCCCTCTCTCCTCTTTCTCTCCATACAAGCTAGTGAGTCTTTTCCCTCATTAGCATGTAATCATTTTACACTGGAAAGCTGAATAAGATCCTTCAGGGCTATTGTCTTATTTCTTACAAAAATATTTCAGGGAATGAGTGAGTCATTTCAATATTTCTGATGAGAAAGGATATATAGGCTATTAATTTAATATGAGAAATCCCCTACTAAGTAATGAAAATCCATTTCATCTTGTTTTGTCAAGCCTGAATGTATGTACAGGATAGACATAAATTGAATGAAAAAAAATATATCTTCGAGGCAAAGCAGAAATGTTTCAGCATATTCAATAGGTCTGTAATCTCATTTATCTTCTGATTATTGTCATATGGGTTAATACAATACCTAATAAACCATGTCAATGAGAGACTTTAATTGTGTCACCAGCTCTGACACTGAGAAAGGAGAAGCACTTGTAGATGTTTTGGTAGCTCACCTCTTAGAAATCAAACTTTCTTCATCTGTTTTGCTGTTGTTTCACTGGCCCCATCCTGGTTTCACCTATCATGCTCACATTATACTTACGAGATCCTGGTGTAGTGACTTTGATATCATTATAGGTCTTGAATATTTGTGGTTACACTAGCTTTGAAGGGAATGTGACTTCTCAGTCTGTTGGCTGTATGGTTTTACTGGATATAATATCTTGCTTTGAGAACATTATGGCATAAATGCTCAGGAGTGGAGCAAAGATCACAAGACATGCAGTTTAGTTAATGAGAGCTCCTAAACTCCTGTCAATGTCTGCTGAAAACAGAAGAAATCTAAAAAAAGGAATGATTATTAAATAATATTTTTTAAGGCAGAAAAGAGCTAGGTTGGCCTTCAACTAAACTCAGAGGGTGAATTTAGTAGGCTGCGTCATTCCTTCATAGCTGTTCCATGTTATGCTGCATTCACTGTTTTAAAACTTGCTCTCACATGTTTCAGTCTGAATCCTGTTTTCAGTGGTTGTGAGTTTAGCAATTATTCTGAATTTTGGGACTGGTATAACAGAGAGCAGAGATCATTTGTCCTGTCGTCATTATACAGCTGGAAGAGAAAATATTGGTAAGATGTCTTGGTGACTAGGAATGACTTTTCCGTCACCAACCTGTCTTCCTTTATTTATTGGTTGTTCTTTCCTCTTGGGGAAGAACTTGGGCTGTACCCTGTCATCAGTTTTTAAGCCAAATTCTTTATGGAAGTCAATAGGGAGTCCTGCGCAAAGGGAAATGACATAATGTTGCCCTTTAGTCCTACCTACCGAGAAGCAGACTTGGGAAACATACACATTTTCCTAATTACTGAGCACTGAATTTACAGCATATGTTCATTTTCTGTCGACATCCGGCAGCTACCCAACATACTGTAAATTGGGCCATTTGTATTCAAGACGATTGTTTTTAATAAAAATATTCTGAACATTGTCTTTATTTGGATTACATATGGTAAATATTGAGGTCTTCACTGTTCTGAGGTGAAGAATGAGCTATTTTTCTGAGAGACATTGACTGTTCTTAGCTGGGATGTCTCCTTGTCCTGCTGGAGTACATGATGAGTTAGTATGCTGCCACATTTTACTCAAGCAGTAAATTCATTTTGCTGGAAATGTTTCATAGAATCACAGAATTGCTTAGGCTGGAAAAGACCTTCAAGGTCATTGAGTCCAACAGCAACCAAACCATACTACCCTAACTCTAACAGCCCACCACTAAATCATGTCCTTGAGAACCACATCCAAATGGATTTTAAACACATTTAGGGATGGTGACTCAACCACCTCCCTTGGGAGCCTATTCCAGTGCTTAATGACCCTTTCTGTATATGCAAATTTAATCTCCCCTGATACAACTTTAAGCAATTTCCCCTTGTCCTGTCACCTGTCACCGGTGAGAAGAGACCAACCTCGTTCTCAATGCAATTGCCTTTCAAGTATTTGAAGAGAGCAATAAGGTCTCCCCTCAGCCTCCTCTTCCCCAGACTAAGCAGCCCTAGTTGCTTCAGTCACTCCTCATGGGGCATATCCTCCAGGCCCTTCACAAGCCTTGTTGACCTTCTTTGGACCTGCTCCAGCACCTTAATGTCCTTTCCATGTTGAGGTGCCCAAAACTGAACACAGTACTTGAGGTGGGGCCTCACCAGTGCTGTGTACAGGAGGAAGATGACTTCCCTAGTCATGCTCACCACACCATTCCTGATACAAGCCTGGCTGCCATGGGCCTTGGCCACCTGGACACACAGGTGGCTCATATTCAGCAGACTGTCCATCAGCACACCATGGTCCCTTTCTGTCAGGCTGCTTTCCAGCCACTCCTCCCCAAGCTTGTAGGGTTGCCTGGGTTTGTGTGACACTTGGCCCTGTCTATCCAGGTCCCTCTGCAGCACCCTTCTTCCCTCCAGCAGATGAACACTCATTCCCATTTTGGTATCTCTGTAGTTTGCAATGCACTTTTCATATGAAAGTGTGAACATAAGCTGTTATCTGAACTGTCAACTTTTACAGGAGGTATGCTTCAGGTTCTGTGCCCAATGGCCTACTTTTGTGGTGTTAATTTGTTCCTCTGCAGGGCAGGATAAGTAGAGTTGCAGAAGGGTTTTAAAACGGAGACTTTTTAAAATAAGATAATCAGTTTGTTAGTTAGAGTTTAGACTCTTGAAGTGCTTAATTAGATGAAGGAAGTCTGTAAGCACAAGAGATAAAGATGAAAAGCAGCCAGAGGGGACTGCTTATTTTGGGACAGTAAAGCCATTATAACTATTCTTACCCCTTCCCGTTAACACTGGATTGCCTTTGTTATGGCATAAGCTATTTGTATATACTTCATAATCTACCTAGACAATTTTTTTTCATCATCCTTATTACATGGGATTGCAGTTCATTTAGCTATGTTGATAGTGAGCTAGGAGTGATTCATTGGCAGCCAAAAACCTAGCAGATGGGATGGATGAAACCTTTATTCTTGCCTATGTATCTATTCAATTTTTTCTCCAACCTACAGCTGCAGAATTTTGAGAATTTGGAGAGTCACCAAAACCAGAATTTTCCGCATCAGCATTTTAGTATTGGTCATTTTTAGAAGAAAGAGACATGAAAAATAATCTTTTGGAGGCTGCAATAATCCACCTCCATAAGTTTTATGGTCTTTAGATTGCAGAACAGCCTGCATCTATTGATTACATTTAAGTAAAACTTCATGTACATTTTGTGGCATGGAAAATTGGATGCACACCCTTCGTTTATCTCTACCACTCACAGCCTGTTGACTTTGGATGTTGATATGGAGATATTACAATGCATGTGGTGGTGATTTCCTGGTCTGACAGTCTGATAATGCTAGACTTGTTAGATATTGGGTCCTGGGCACTGAGATGGAATGAGCTGTTTTGCACAGCCTATAGGCTGTTTGTGGGGCTACCCTGCTATTAATACACTGAACACTTAGAGGCTGGAGATGAGCAACAGCACCTCCTTGTAGCTTTTTTCCTCGTGATATGCTTTTCTCATGATACAGCTTTAATTTAAGGCAGTCGGAAGTGTCTTTCAAGTGCCTGCAAGCTTTAGAGGCTCATCTTGAAAGGCCAGTTGATAGGCTACTTTAAGGCATTACTGATTTGTCTGTGTGAGAGAAGGACATGGAAGACATCTGGAGATTTGTTCTGGCCAAGATTAACAAACACTATGCTGATTTTTTTGGGAAAGTAATTGGAAAATAGGGCAGAAATCATACGAGACCCTTTGACTGAAAGTACTTTTGTGCAGTTTGTGAACTGGATTCAACATCTGGGTAAGCAGCCATGGTTGTATCAGATTATTATTTTTTCCTTGTTTTTATCTTGTTCGCTTTTATTTTGTTTGTTTGTTTGTTTTTGTTTTTTCTTTTTTTTTTTTTTAAACCAGAACCATGTCCCCATTTCTTGTAAATGTGCCTTTGTCGTCACGGGTTTAGGCTGTCATAATACATTTTTCCCCGAGCTCCATCTTTAATCAGTTAGTGGCAGACCTGGGAATAGAATCCATGTCTTAGCCATGGGACCATCATCTCGGTAAGGCAGAGAACAGCTGTGAGCTTTCGTAGAGCAGCCTGGTCTGCACTTTGCTTGGAAGCTGTGTTTCTAGCATCTTGTAAACTAGGAGGGAAATACAACTTCACCTTTTAATATATAGAATTGTGTCTCAGAAGACACAGAACTGCTTGAAGCCTTTATGCAGAGAAAGGGAATGTGGTAGTTGAGCTTGTGTATTTAGTGAACATGATGAACAAATAATAAATTAAGACTTAGAGAAGAAAAATAAGTCACTTATGTAACTGCTCTCTTTGCTAGACTTCCTTCTCCCAAGCCACACTCTCATTATTTATCAATTAAATATGCTAGGAGAATTGAGCTGCTTACCACAGAACTGGGGAGGGGGTGGAATAATGATTATTATACTGTTCTAAAAGCCATAATACTAGATACCAGAAAGAATGAGAGTCAGATGTAGATGATGCTGTTGAGTTGCCATGGGTAGAACAGAATGTACTGTACTATTCAGCAATGGTTGCTGCTTTGTCTAAAACCATATACTATGACTGAAATGTCATTTCAGACTGTAGTGCTTGTGTGGTTTATAGGCTCATCATTACATTGCTAAACTGTGTGCAATAGATTAAAATGCCATTAAAATTCCATGTCTCCAGACAGTTTATTTTGCTGTGCTAACTTCCCTCTGCTTCCATGGTAAGTAACCTGTAAGTGAAGACTCCTAGCGTTCAGGCAAAGCTTTCTGTTTGATATTCCTTCCATGGACAAAATTCTTATTGATTTCATCCTTAAAAACAAAGAAAGAAAGGACAGAAGTACATTGTTTTCTCATCAAACCATGTAGGAGATTTTGGTGTCTAGGAGATAGAAGATAGTACTGGAAACTGGAAAAGCTATCTCAAACTCTTTTTTACAAATGAAACAGGGGAGGAGGAAAAGTTCTACATTTCCTGCAAAGTGACAACGAGCAATTCCAGTTTTTTTCAGATGGAAAAAACTTTCTGAAGTGGTAAATTGTTCCATTAAGAAATGTGGGTAGAGACCTTGCGTAGTAATACCGAGCTGCTAACATCATGTCCTGAGAGAGGGCAAAATGCTGTCTGTTTCTGGAGGAGAGGACAGGGTTGATGTTACTGTGTGAAACATGTGCTGCTGCAGCGTGAATCACTTTGGTGCTTGGGCTCTCTCTGTGTTAGTTAAGTCATTCTTAGCAACCCCTCTTTTCTGCTATACTTAACTTCAGATCAGTGGTGTTTCATTACTAACTATCTGGAGTCACAAATTGGAAACTAGCACCAGAGATTTGAACTGAATCTGAACTTAAAATTAGTTTAAGCTGTTATTCTTTTCTTGAAATGAAACTCAGTCCAAATCATTAATTTTAAATGTCTCTTTTTAATTCAAATTTTAACTTGAATTGAAGGAACCAGACCCAAGCCAAACCAAAGCCAAGCTTAAAAATATACATTACTTGAACTTCATGATCAGCACTATATCCCAAATTTCTTATGCATAGGCAGTGAAGAGAAGGCCTCTTGTCTGAAATTCTTGGAGGGTGAGTATGGCTAGTGGAGAAGTGCTGAACATTCAGTAAGAGTGAGGCAATTACAAGTAACAACTCAGCTAATTAGCTATGGAGTCATTAGCATATGTGTTCCAGGCACACTAAAAGACGGATTTCATAGGGAGATCTAAGAAGGGATGAAACAGGATCTTTGATGCCTACCTTTGCACCCCAAGATACAACTGCTGGCCTGAGACTGGAGGTAGAAATAAAAGATGTAGTTCCTGGGAGAGTGTACAGTGTGCTGTTGGTCACCTGTTAGACCCATCTGATGAAACACGTACACTTTACCATGTACAAGTGGTGAGGGGCACAGGCCTTTTCCTCCATTCATGTCACAAGTCTGCCCTAGGAAGAGCTTGGCAGTACTTACTCTCTGATAACATGAAGTATCTGCAGAATCTTCCATGGATTTCAACAATATACTTCCAAATTAATCACTTTTTTAAAGGTGTTTAGACCAGTTCAAATCTAAATGCAAACAAGAGAGTAGGGATATATATTGGTGACCACTGGAAGTGATCAGACCTCCTTTCTTTCAAGCACTGCCTGTCAGCACTATCTGGTTTGTTTCTCTCTGTTTCCATTCTATTCTGAATGTCAAATGCCTCAGAATGGGCTGAAACTCTCCATGTGTGCCAGCAGTTGCTTAATTACTGCATAGACGTCTCCCACCTCCTGAAGATGTAAGGCGCTTTGTCTTAAATTTTCTTTTAAATTTGAACAGGTTCCCCACATTTCTCAGACCTTCCAAAAGGCCAGCACTAGTGGAAAAAAAATAAAATATCAAAAAGCAGGAAAGTGAATAAGGACTTTCCTGTCTGATGGGTTCCCAGCAAACCCTGCCTACATCACTCTACTCTGGGTGGTTTCCCAGCAATACAGAATTATACTCATGGCATATGGCTTGACTGTTCCCAGCATGGTTTCTTCCTGGCTTGTCCCAGGCACTCTCTGCACAAGGTGCTGAGTAGCTTGTGCATTCTTCTCAGCTCCTCACTTTGAAGGAACTCTGACATGGTCCTTTATGACAATGGGCATTTGGCTTCTGATAAATAACTTTTTTTTTTTTTCTTCTCTCACTTTAGTATTTAATGGTCAGTTGTCAGCATCCAAGAAGGCAGTGTTTAGACCACATTGGAAACAGGTACCAGTATAGCTAGCTGACGCAAGAGTGGTTTATTTTCCATTTTAATAGTTCTTTAAACAGGTTATGCATTGGTATACAGCTCCTTTGTTGGAATAAAAATCTTTGTCTTAGTCTGCAAGACAGCTAAAAATAGCTGTGGTGAGTATTTAGGCTGAGGATAATCTCAAGAGAAGGTATTTTTAACTTTGCATGTTGTTTAGAATAGGAAATTCTTCTAATGCCCATATTTTCCATTCCCGGTGTCGTTAGCTTTTCCCCACTCCCTCTTACAATGTGGGTCTTGCTCTTTCCTTCTCCCTCTCATTTCTTTTAAGGTTTAAGGTTAGAGCCAATCTGCTCCAGAGGCAGACTAGAGTTTATTATTTTTTTTTTTTGAAGAAAATGCTAACTTTGGCCTTTTGCGACTGTATGGGAATTCAGTTCATTTCATGGGGCTATCAGAATGTAAACGAGATATCTCACTAAGCTGTCACCGCAAATTGGGTAATGAATGAGCACTTTATTTCTCTAGCACATGGAACTAATGCGCTTGTTAGAATAACAGTGGCCAATCTATTTTATACTCCCCTGGAAAGCATTCCACTTTTTTTGGCAAGTTTGCATGAGCTGCTACTTGTACCAATGCTCAAGCTAATGCTGAGGGAGAGAGAAAAAAAAAAAAAAAAGTAGTATTGGGCTGAATTGTACTCATAACTTTAAAATATGGCTCCCAGCAAAGCCCAATCCTACATGACTCAGTACATAATTCTGACCTACCTAATTATCAAATGTTGTGTTGAAAGGAAGTGCTGTGTAGACTGTGGGATAAATTCAAGGCAGGTATAGGTTGACACAACTTATTGTATAGCCTGTGAGAGGAGCTCATAGCTGACCTGTGAGCAGTTGTGTAGCCAAGTTAGACAATTTTTTTCTTTACCAAAAAAAATTTATATTGTTTTTAATCTTGAAAGAGACTAGAGCCTCACAGTTAATGGAAGGTAGGTGGTTTTGCAAGTGAAGCCTAGGTGATCAGTATGAAATTTCAGATAATTATGCATTTCATGCTTGTAGTCGGATGAGATATGTCCTGTCCAGACAGGCAGATTTTTAAAGGTATTTCAATAAACAGAGAAAAAGAGAAACACCTTGTGATATTCTCTGAAACCTCTGTTGATCTCTACAGGGGTTTATACAGAAGCAGATCTGCATCTTGATGGTGTCACCCATGCTCCTCCTACTGCTGTCAGCTGCAGAGCATTCTTTGGTCTCTGGTGATTTTGAAGATGAAAAATATGTATTTCAAGGCTCTCCTCCTCTGTGGAGGCGTTGAGGATAGGTGGGATCTGTGGCCAATGAGCTACCTGCCCTGTTTGACAAACAGTGCCATTGACTTTGTGGAAATTGTGTTTGCATTTTTGACAGCGTGTTACTATCAAGTTTGGATACTCTCTATTTGTTACGTTAGCATGTAGGTAGATGTGAGCAGCCTGCATTTCTGGAACTCTGACACCCCTGAAAAAGGGGATGGAAGCACACAGCCTGCTTTGCAGAGCTGACAATGAGAGAGAGAAACTTAGAGGACGGAAGAGCTTTTTAGTGCAGACTGCAACTTGACTTGAAAGGCTTGCCAAGTGAGCAGTGTGATGTTCACAAAGATCAGGGTTTAATATCCCACGTGGGCAGTTGTTTTCCAGAAGATCAGAGGTTATTAAACATCACTGCTAAATAGAAAATGTAACCTTCAAAACAGTTGTAAACATTAGGGAAACATGCTGATTACTTGGTGACTGGAGAGAGGCTGGGTGCTCAGGCAGGCCTCGCTGAAGAAACTGTGGTAAACATCAAGCAGTCAGGCCAAAGAACTGAGGCCTTCTGCACAGACACAGCTGACAACACAGGGAGGTTTCTGTAGTCCTGGGAGGTCCTTGCTGAAAGCCATCAAAAGTTTACATGGGGAAGAGCCTAGGAAGTAGAGTTGATGAGGATGCAGTAAGCTCAGCTACCCTGGATGGGCAAAACCCAAGGGGAGCAAGACCAGTGGGATGCGGGACTCAGCTTCATTCCTGGCTCCACTGTCAGCATTGGCCACGATATTCCAGCAGCAAGGCCAGAAACTGTCAGAGATCAGTAAGGAGAATGCTGGTGGACTGCAGCCATGCTGACTGCTCTCAAGAAAAAGGCACAGGGAGTGTCATGAAGTTTTTCTGCATGTGCCATAGTCTTGACAGAAAAGCGGCTCTGCTGAGTTAGTTCTCAGGGATGCCAGGTGTAATGTGTCCACTAAAATCTAGCTGGAGACCACCAGGTTTCTCACATTCTCACTTTATGGGATTTAATCAAATGATTTATTTTGCAGTTACCTTGCCTTTTTTATCTGATGAATTTGTGGCAATGTTAAATTTTAGGATTTTACTCCTTTCTTTGTTGTCTAGAATGTGACAGGATCAAATTTCCCCCTCCTGTCATGAACGTTAGTAGTTTAATTTTTCTATGTGAAATTTTTTCAAAAATAAAATCCCTCCCAGGCTGTAGTTGCGTAATATTCAAGGTCACAGTAATCACAGCAGAATCCATCTCACTTAACAGTATCACACCCATGGAAATGAAAATGCCCCATCAGGATTTTTTTGCAGGATTTTGGTATGGCACACATAATTTGTAAGACTTGATTCATGAATGATGAGCCTATTTTTAGGCCCATTGTATTAAGCTGTTTATATTTTCAATTTTTTTACTTGCAAGATGGAAGCAAAAGGCATGTTATTCTAAGGAGAGAGACAGTATTGTTACTGCAAAATTTCTTCAGTATTACTATTTTGCATGTATTCTTAGGGACTTTTAAACCAAAGTAACATATCTAAAAGTGTATAGGGAATAGGGTCTTCAATGCCTTTGTTTCATGTGCTCCCTCTGTTTCCTCCCCACTGTCTCAACAGCCCAGTCCTACATCTATAGCTTTCAGCCTTTATACCAGGAGTTATGTCAGAAGAAAAGCTTTGATATGACTTGACTGATGGGGGAGGAATGGTAATCTCAGGGAAAGCCATCAAACTGACTACCTCAGTAGGTGTAAAATGTCATTTTCTTCATACTTTGATAGTCTTTCTCTTCTGTCCAGAGAGTCTGGGAATGTGTTTTGTCTTTGAAAGTTGCAAGGTTGTGACTATGTACAGAGAATGTCAGGACAACAAATTTAGTGCAGTTTCAGTGAAAGACAAACCTATTGCTAAGGGGGCGTCCTGTTCCGGTGAGACATGGCTCTCTGGACAAGAAGACATAACTCAGTCTTCAGTACTGAAAAATACATTTCCAACAAAACCATATCTACTCATCTGCTGCATATGGGCTACCCTCCATGAACTGAATGTGGGATGTGATTGAATGGGGACATGACATCAGTGAAGCTGTATAAAGATTAAATTTGGCTTGATCCTTCTCAGGGACATTCTTGAATTGCTCTTCACTAAACTTCTATGAGCAGACACATAGAAGATCACAAAATATAGCCACTGCGTCATCAAACCTTCTGTTAAGAGTTTTTAGGAGCAATTAGGGCAAGTAATGGTCGATTTAACGTGTGGGAAAGAATCTGTGTTACAGATATTCTCCTATGCCCAGTCTGCAGGGGGAAGGAGAAGTATTTTAATGGACAGTGTTGTTTCTTTAGGATGATCTGTAATAGCTTGAAAAGTGGTACCTTCAGCACAGCCTAGAAGTTTGCTAGAAATCTTCCACTGCTGCTCCTAATTCAAACTGAGCCTCCTACTCTTGTAAAAACACCAGCATTTAAACAGAAGTGGACATGTGCATCTTTGGTTTGCAGTGTGTTGTAAAATGACAGTATCATCACCACACTTTCCTTTGTTAAGGATAACTTAAAACTTTCTGTGGCAGCATCCAGCTGACCTAAGTGGACTATAGCACTTGAATAGCTGTCCACAGGATTTAAGTGGGGTTTTAAAGAACATTTTTACTATGTTGGAACCTGAGTAGGTTTGCCCCTTGCATTTCTGCAGGAAATCTGCAGAAGATCAGAGTTAAATCTTAGCCTGTTCAGCCTGTTTTGATCAAACTTGTCACAGTTTTAATTCAACTAGTGCAAGTATAGGGCTCATATGATTTCTAGCACTGCATGGATATACCAGAAGGGTTGTGGAGAGTCTTGTCTGTAGTACAGCAAGGTGATTACATTTTGTGAGATGAATTGAATCTGATAGAGAAGAAGCACTGATCAAGTAGAAGAAACTGTACTGACTGTTCTGTGTTGATGACAGCTGTACCATCTGAGTGCACAGGTGAGAAATTGCAAATTTCTTAAAATTCTGTGTTCTGAAAAATATTATCTTAAAGACTACTTTTTTTTTTTCTTTTTCAATCATTCAGTGTAATTTGATAGTAATTAAAAAAATATTTAAAAATGTTTTACATCAGTGAAAATGCTTGTCTTTATCATCTCTTTGAAACTGTTGGATGGCTCATAACTTTAAAATTAAATGCAGAATCTTTTAAACATGGACAAAGGTAAAGGCACAGTAGAGTATCACAGTAACAGACTAAAGACTATACCAATAATGGTTAATTTTGAAGGAAGCATTAATTTCCTTTTCCTGTTTTTCAAGATTTTTTTTATGTGTAGAAGAAATGCTTCTGGTGCATAAACATTTTTAAAATAATGGTTTTAAAGGGCATGACAGAGGGTCTGAATCCAAATGTTTTGCTAAGTACTTAAAGAATCTTTGTTTAACTCTCGTTTCCTTTTCTTTTTTCCCTTTGATTTTCTTTTTCCTTTTCTTTTTCTACTGTGCTGCAATATGACTAGAACCAAAATCAGTATGGGGCAGATACTGTCAAAAAAACAAGGATAAAATAATACCTGCTAGTCCATAACAAACTGTTCTGTTTGTCTGGCTAGTACTTTAGCAAAAAGAGAACCAAAATGACAAGGGGGAAAGTATAGTGGTCTCTGCTCTGCTTTATGTACTGACAACAGGGCTGTGGTTGCTATGGAAGATTGTCTCCTTTCTGGTGCAGGTACGAGAAAGGGAACGAACACAGCCATCCATTTGAGATGACAGGTTTGAGTGCACTTCTCAGAATGTTTCTTCTGGGTGCATTTGTCATGCAGCTTCAGGAGAAACAGTGTGTATGGGAGTGTCAGGATGGGATGGGAAGGTACCCTAACGTTTTACCGTTGTAAATTTCTCCAGCTAGCAAGTAGCCCAAGTAAACATTGTGTGTTGTTGTGAAATGATTAGTAGTTGTTGTTTTACCTGCACTAGGTATGTTCTTCTTGAAGGAAGCTGTTGTCAGATACATAAGCGCACATGTAGGAATAGAGCATGACATTTTACTGGTAGCCTACAATCACTTTGTAGAAAGATAGATTAGAAATGCCATCACCCAACTTACAATTTGGGAGAAGAGGCACATTGTTTAGCAGGGGATAAATGGTAATACGCTTTGATTTACTCAGGAAACATATTTTTCCATCCTATATTTGTAAGTAAGCTGTTCACAGGTGAAGAAAGATAAAACAGAGTTTAAATACAACTGAATGTTTAGCCTAGTCTCAAATAACAAGGCTGAATTTACTGAAAATAACTTTCTGCATTCATGTGACGTTTCTCAGTCTCCTACGAGAAGGCTGATGGAGTGGTTCTTAACATATGGTACCAAAGATATATCTGATGATGCTTATGGTTTAGATCTTGGCCCTGTCTGTTTTAATCCTGCTTCAGCTGCACGATTACCCCAGCTAAGGACCCTCTACTAATGCTTAAGTCACCTATTGAGTCCAGGAAATTGCCTGTAGAGTCCTCTTTGGCCATGTGCAGCCAAGATCTTTGTGTTTAGATGGATTCAAACAATGGGACCAAATGATGGCTTTTTGCATGCAATTATGTTATAGGAGATTAATTAATATTGTTAAAGAATTTGTCATCTTTCCCTAAGGAAGATCTGTCTGCTGCTGTTTGGAATGCATCATTTTCTGATCCCACTACTGTCTACTGGAGAAATGCTGCTGATTTAGGGTAACTTCTGTGAAAGAACTTCCCTACAGGACACTGCCATAGAAATACAATATGTAGAGAAAAGGTCTGTGGCAATGAAGTACCATTATCATAATTCTTCCTAGTTCATCATGCTATTTACATCTGGATTCACCAGGACACAAAGTACTGTAATGCACAGGCTCAAGACAGAAGAAGAAAGGATGCTCCAGGAATCTGATTTTGGCTTGTTAAAGCTGTATTCTTAGTATAACATGCTTTTCTCCTTCACTCCTTGCTTTGTATGTGTAGACAGATATGTACAATGGCATATTGGAGACTGACACAGAGTAATGTGGATCCAGTGTACATGGGATAGTATTATAAGCATGAATCATGTACATGTCTGTGCAAAGAGCTTGCTATGTCTTTAGCTAGCCATGCTATGGAATTGTTTCTGATGTGCCCAATAGTTTCACATGCAAATTGTACTTAAGCCTAGTCTACTTTTACCTCTGTTTAAAAGCTGCCCCTCTTTATTCAGTACCAGCAAGGTCACAATTGCTAGCTCATTCCTTCTTTGGTTGTTTTGTAGGGCAGGGTCTGATTTTTTTTTAATAGCTATCAGGTTTTTTTCGCCTGTAGAAAGTTTTGGACAGTCTTTTAATAAGGCTGTAATTCCTACTAGAAGTCTTTTACTTCTAAGGGAGGTAAGTGCTTTTGGAGAATTTCACACAGGTAATTATCATATTATATACTAGAGATAATAGGAGAGAAAGCTGGAAGTAACTTGTTGGAGGTGGTGTAGGTAGTGCATGGTGTAGGTTGGAAGTAAACCGCAGTGCTCTCTCTAGACCCTTCAGCTGCTGTTTACTTTTTATAATAATGTTTGCTCTTCCTTTCATTGTGAAATTTTGGCACATCATATGGGAAGGGACCACAATTATCATTATTTCATTTAGCAGGTTTAGGTTGTAAATGGTACCTTATAAGGTGATGGGGTAGAAAATGTATTCTGTTGGTCCACTTTTCACTGGAACAGGGAACTCCTGAGACCACAGCAATGGACCACTGCCTCATTGATATCAAGCATGTGGTTGGGATACTGCCTGGTCATTACATAGAACATGCAAAATTGGGCAAGGTTCTATAAACCCACTTCTTTAACTGTGCTTTTAAGGAAGGATCATGAAGCATCTGGCCCTCAGCTAGAAAGTCAGAACTCAGGAAATGCCTTTACACGTAGCCTTTGCCAACTGTGGTTTCTGGTATGTTGATGGGTGGGTTCTGAACATGGCCATCTTGATAAGAAAATGCCTAAAGCCAGTCCCAGTTCATCAAAGGATCATTTTCTTTATCTCTCATTTCAATTAAATGTAGAGGTTCTAAAAACAAAAATGCACCATACTCCTCTGAAAATCACATTTAACTTCTTAAACTTTGTCATATGCATCATGAGGAGCCAGGTCACAGTCAAGGATCAAGCTTATCTTTTGAAATGAATCAGTTTCCCTTGATTTTCTCTGAAGAATTTTCTATCTCTGAAATTTTGAATGTCATATCTCAACATAGATGATTATTTTTTTCCAGAAAGATTTTAGAGAAAAAAAACAAAACAAAACAACAAAGATTATAATGTTTCAAAAAGTGTTCCTATTTTGATTTTGTAGATTATAACAACGTAAATATGAAAATGGGAATTGCTGTGGTTCTTATTTTCCCTCCTAAAGAAGAACGGAGAAAGAAAATACCACATAATTTGGTTGTGTTGTTTGAGAGGTATATTGTGTAAGTTTTGTTTTTTGAGAATTGGATTTTCAAAAAATGTATTTAGGATTTAAATATAAAAATGTGGACAAAGCTGAGTTTTGGGAAGGCATGGTGCTTAAGAGGAATGCAAGTTCAAATAATACTGATAAGTATGAAATATTGGTAAAGGATCACATGAAGTTTCTTTTTGTTTTGTAGTTTCTTGCATTCTCTCCAAAACTGTCTGCTTTTTACTATTATTTAGATTCAGGTCTAGCTTGGGCCAGCTGTTTTATTTATAGGATCCCTGGTGTTGCTGTTGTTCATTTAAATCCCATTAAATGATGCCAAAGGTGTCTTTTCCCCATGATGGTGTTTTTATGAAGTAGAATGTGCTGCTGGTCCCTTCCAACCTGATTTCTCTATCAGGGCAGGTTCAAGGCCTGTGGAGCCACGGTACAGGCAAAGAAGCCCACACAGCTGGAAAAGCCCACACAGCTGCACATTTCCCATTTGCCTTGGCTGCATAAATGCTGTGCTTCCCCTGTGGGGGCTCTCCGTGTTTTCCTGCCCTTTGGGCTGTGTGTGCCACTGCCAGATCCTTCTTGGACATACAGGAGGGTGGCTGGGATGCATAGTGTGTGAGGAGGAAGGGAACAAGGCGTCCTTTGGGCAGCATCTCCTACTATGACCCCCTCAGACAGGCTGCCAGAGCTGGGGCAAAGCCACACAGGGTGAAGAAGGAGCTACTTTTCTGTTCTGAATCATGTGCCAAGGTGGGAACCCATTAAGCACCCACCCAGGAGCTGTTTGGCTTTGATTGTGCAGTGTGCTTTGCAGAAATATCAGTGTTCTTCATGGTTTTAATGAGCATATCAGTAGTATGTATCTTGGCTCTCCTTCCTTTTTTCTAAACACACTGGGAAAGCCCAAAGATCCTTGATTGGTTTCCGAGCACTCTGGAGGCTTTAGAAGCCCTTGCTGAGATAGCATCTAGCTTATTAGAGTCTGAAACAGACTTTTTGAGAGATTCGACATTAAATAAGATCTGATTTATCGCAGGACATCTTCCCAATAGTTGGTTATCTTGCATGTTGGCAGAGTGTGACAAATTCAGTTTAATGCTTTGACTTTTAGGCTCTAGCTTGGCATTTGCAGCTGATGGGATTTTCTGCTTTCTACTTGACCAAATCCTGCCGTTTTCCTTTGGTTTTAAGGTCAGAAAGTCACAGCAGTTTCAGAGCAAATGAATTAATGTTGATGGAAAATCTGCAAACCTTTTTTTCTGTGAAAAAAAGATTGTTCTCAAGTATTAGAGGTGTTTGAATCTCGGCCAAGTTTCTGAACATACTTCCAATTTCTCTCTTTTATGTTCTCCTGAAATGTTTAGTGGAAACATAATTTTAATAATTCTCAAGAGCTTTAGAGAGTTTAAATTTCTAGTGGCCATTTCAGTGAGATTTGGTAATTCTCCCTCTATAAAAACATTTAAGTGACAGTCAAGCTTGTTTCAGGATTTTTTTGAAAAAGCACAAGATTGTCAGTTCTGCTATTTTTTTCTCATTTTGATGAAGATGGTTTTTGTTTGGAACATTGGCACCAGCTCAGATGAGTCTAAAACTGAAATTTTGCCCCTTTTTAAATGAAATGATGGTACTCTAAGAACTGGTTTGTCTCCAGTTGTCTGCACTTAGGAGTGACAGAAAATGTTCACTTTCAGAATGGACATTGTTTAGACTGGGAGGATATGTTCCTACTATAATTACTCATTTCAGAAAGAAGACTATAGTACTGCATGTGCATTAATCCCCACAGAACATCTAAATCCTGTGAGAGCCCATGGAAAAGGAACTCCTGGAATCCTTCCCATCCCACAAACTTTATTCATAAAACGTGATGTTCTGAAGAGATGTCTCAGTGCACAAAACATCACTGTGAAGCTATATCTACAGCTCTAGAAATAAGGTTGCAGCTTTATTTCAGATCTGGAGGAAGGTTTGCCATTATAAAATGATTGTGAGTTTTCTTTGTGGCCAGTGACTGACATTTCTCTCTGCAAGCTGTACTTTTGAATTTGCTACTAAGAACTCTTTTGGATAGCTATGTTATTGAAATATCCTTGAAGACAAGTTTGACAGCTGTTTTTGGAAAAATTCTGGATTTCTGTTTTGTCACTTCTAGATAATTTTTCAATATTAATATCAGGAATAGAATGGGAAAGGGAGAGTACTGGTTAGTGGCAGATTGTGTAGGATGTAAGGCTGTCCTATGCAGCAGGGACTGTCAAGGGCTTCCTTGAGTATAGTAATGGCAAAGGGGAAATGTTTTGTGTTGTCTCATGAAGGAACATTTGAGTTTGAGGTCCCTTCTCCACTTCGTTGTAGCAAAAAACTTCTCTGGCTACTGTAAGTTTGCGGAAGGTGTCTTTTCATACACAATGAACGCTGTGCTACAAGAGTTAAACACAGGCGAACACATTTGCTTTCCCTACTCTCAGGTCTCTGAGGCTTTTCTCATGCTGTTACCTAGCTTCCTGAAAACTGCTTGGATGCTTAACTAAGCAATGTGGCAAGCTCATGTGTAACACCCACTGAAGAGAAGAGGTGGGGATGCTGTCACCCCATTGTGGTTTGAGTGTTCCCAAGGTTGCCTTCATCATATGACCTCAATTTCAATAGATCTTTTGAGTGTTGATTTGATGGTTAGATTTTGAAGGAGGAGATGTGATCCTGCTGTGTCAGGGAGACATGCTCACACTGCAGTCCTGTAGATGGGGGACTTTGTTACCTACACAGTGCTGCTTCAGGCCTCCATAAGCAATGGTAAAGAGTTGAGACAATCTCTGTTTTCAGAGTACCTCCCAGATGTTTGTTTACAAATGCATTTCTTCATGGATGCCTTAACTTATAAAATTTTTTCAGGTGAAAACCAAAACATACATAGAAAATTAAGAAAAAAAAAAAACACCCTGTAGAATGGGAGGGGTTATAGCATCCCCCCTTCTTCCTTCACATGGGCCTGCCTACTGTGTAACTCACCATTTTATGCTGTCAGGGGAAGCCAAGGTTATGTACACATGCTGGAGGCTTCAGCGGACCGAGATGAGAGCTGTGTGTCTTTCCTCATGCTCTGCTACCTGTCTGGCAATCTGCTCAGATGCTAAAGCATTTAGGTCTGTCCTCCAGGACTTCCCATTCACGGTGCTGAGTGGCAATGATGTGCTGGGTAGTGCTGAGGAAAGCACTCTTTTATTAAACTGGACTTAATTTAAGTCCCCAGATCATAATGTCTTGATGCGCATGCTGTGATGCAAATACTGAACATTATGATGATTCCATTTTAGCTGCTTGGTGTATTACCCTGCAACAAATTAGGGTTTTTTTGGTTTTTTTTTCCCTTTTAATTATTATTTTCAAAGACTCTGGAGTGCATGTGGCAGAGTCCTGCCTGCCTGCCTGCCTGCCTGCAGGAGGCACAGAGGAATTTTGCTGTTCAGGGAGAGCTTTGCTCAGTGGGCCAGGTGCAGTATGATTTGCCTTTTTTTTCTTTTCCCACTGCTTTCCTCTAAAACGTTAGACAAGAGCCATAGCTGGAGGCAAGAATCCAGCCTTGATGAAGCACCATCCTGACCTGATATGACAGGCCTTGTGGAAGTGTTCAGCCTTGACCCTTTCTTGCTTTTAAGAGAGAAATCCCATTAGGTAACAACTGTACCGATGAGACTGGAAGCTTTTGTTCAGATTTCCTAAGACCCAAAGACAGTAAAGAATAAAGCATATTTTTTACTCACCTCCTCCAAAAAAAAAAGGGGAATTGTTGGAAAGATAGATGCTTGTTTCATTTCCTTTTTGATTCCTTCCTGGAAGAAGATGGAAAGGCTTGCTGCACTGGGAAAGTATGTTTCTTGAGTTGCTAGGTCATTTTGGAAAGTGAAAATGGATTGGGTCATGAGAGCTAATGAGGTTTATCAGGCAGCAGGAGCTGTGTGTGAGTCAATCTAAAAGTTGGCCTTGGGGTTAGTGTGCTGGAGAAACCTCTTGTGAACCACAGCAGTGAATGGGTAACAGAAATGGTTCAGATCTACTCCTTGCCAGTTTACTGAAGCGGGTTTGAATGAAATTTAATGTATAACTAGCCCCTAATTTCCAAAGCATTTTTGTGTGGATTTAGCAATCCGATTCTTGTCAAACCCAATGACTGTCATATTGACGCAAATACCAGGCAATATTTAGAAAATTTGGGAAAGGTATTTTGCCAAGCAAGGGAAAAAAAAAACCTCTCTCTCTTAACATTCCTATAGGAGTCAGAAATACAGAAGAGGAAAAAACCATACTGACGTATTGGCCATTCTAACGAAAATCATACTGTACTGGTCTTTTTTGGGAATGTTTTTTGAAGTTTTCCACTGGCTGGAGGCTTTTGAATGAAAGAAAAGAAAAGGCACATCTTCTGTCTTCAATTAACTTTGTTAATGATTAACAGAGCACTGCAGTATGTGTGGTGCGTTTTAATTAAATCAGAGGAGACATGATTTGGACAAGATTTTAGTTTCACTTTGAAAGTTATTAAATAAACTGACACTGTTTGCTCTCTGAGGGTTCCTGGGAGCATCCGGTTAGTCGGTAATCCCCGTGCAGTTAGTGAAATAAAGTCCATTCCAAAATACCTAAGGGCCATTACCAGATATTAAAAAAGAACAAGCCATCCAGCCAGGAATTTTCCTGATCATTAATCTGCTTGAAGCACAGTCCTGGTCTGATGCTCCAACTTCATACATTTAAGCTAAGTTGAGGGACAAGGAAGGCCCAGGCTGAGCATTTTGAGTCTAGGATTTTTGGTTTGAATGCCTCTGAGCTCTTCAAGTGGTGTAAGTTGTTGAACAGTCGGTGGCTTTAGTGGATAGCTTTACTAGCAGAGTTTATTGGGTTGTTTGTGAAGCTGAGATCTGGACCAGGGCTTGGATGCTGTTCACTGGTAAAATTTAGAAGATAATAAGACAGGAGCTCTTGGTACAGGAATGTCTCCATAAATTGACCCAGGAGGAAATGATCTTCCCCTTCTGGAGCTGTGTGTGAATGTGCCTGTGCACTCATTTATATTAACTAATCCAGCAAAGAAGAACCAAACCCAAAGTCTGGACTCAGACCATGGCTTCAGTCTGAAGTGAGACAGCAGATACTCTCACTGACTGTTGTGACATACAAGGGGGAACTACCAAGTTTCCTGTTGTTTACTGGGACATCTGTCAAGGCACGGGCATCAACCCATCCACACTCAGAAGAAGAGTCAAGGCTGTAAATTCCTTTGGCTAGACATATCTGAATGCTTGTATCTAACCTACCGCATTGTGTCTCTTTCTGGCTTTTCTGGCTTAATACTGTTCAGAGCATGACTAAATAAGGTGAATAATTTTATATACAGCCCATTGTTGAAAGTGTTATTGAAATTGACTATTATCAGAAACAGTTAAGGCGGAGAGGTCTTGTACTGACATTACTTACTGCTTTTTCAGCTTTCTGTTTTTGGGGACTCTGCAAGTATTTTAATACATGGCTGCGAGCAGAAGCCCTACAAGAGCAATCACAAGTTTCTGGGATTTCAGTAGTATCCTTTTCCCTGTGAAAGCTGAAATGTATTAATAGCAGTTACTGCTCCAAGCACGCTACAGTTCAGGTATAAATGAGAGGCAGCAAATTTTAAAATTTGCCAGCCAAAATAATGTCTTGCTTTTTATCTCTGTGAGAATTGGCAGGCATCCCTGAAACTTTGTAAAGCACAATGGTATGGACACGGAAGTGAGTGGGGAAACCGGGCCCTGCCCTGCGCTGCTGCTGGAGAGAAACGGGCTCCTCTGAAGGGTGGCTCAGGGCTGGGGAACAGAGCCTGTCACTCAAGAGTGACAGTATGGGTGCACAGGGACAAGTTAAAGACCGACTTGTGAATGCTTCCATCACATGGTTTCCTCTGTTTCACATGTTCTAATGACCAGGTGACTATATCCTAGCTCTTACTCTTTGACCGTTGTTTGGATCTTAGTATTTATTTGAAAACAGTGAAAACCTAACATGAAACAAAAGCTATGCATTAGTGGAAGTAGTCTGTCACACCTGTGAAATATTATGCTTCTTATTTTTGAACTGTGCATTGCCCCATAAGTAACTCATAGGGAATGCAAATCTCAGCAGATATGGTTTTCTAATCAAGGTTTAATTTTCAGTGGAAGCTTTCCTTGTAATACCATTTTAGCTCTTATCTTTGAATTTTTCTTTCTTTCTTTCTTTTTTCTATTGTTGGACTCTAGATGGATCTTCAGTACCTGGAAGTACATTACTGCAAGTGTTTAACATTTCAGGCCCTTCAGGCTCTTGCGTGTTGATGCTCAGGTTTATGTTTTCAATCCTGTAGAGCTTATCTACGCAAATAGTTTCTATTGCCTGCTAAATCATTAGCAACATGATAATGTGTTTGTGAGCATGCAAACTCTGTTTGCATGTGCCTCCACGATTTGCACCTGCATATACCCAAAACCAAAACTGCATATTCCCATTTGAGTATGCATTTGAATATGTATATCCACTTCTGTGGCTAGGTTAAGTTCTACTTGAAGGTTTCACTAAGCACATTCAAATTTCTGGCATTGCCGCAGTTTACATAGGCATCCACATAGAAATGCATGGGGGGAAGAAAATTAGATGTCATAGCTGTAGTATGGCTTCTTATTGCTCAACTGTGTAACACGGCAGAAGTCTTTCCACTGAGAAATGCAGATTCTCCATTACTTGAGATATTTAAAACCGGACTAGAAAAAACAGCTGTGAAGAGACAATTCAGCATTATTTGATGAAGTGCATAGCCTTATTTTTATGAGTACTCAAGAGATTTACTTGAAGGCCTTATGTATGGTTTGCCAGACTCTACCTACTGCCTGTGAGTTAATATGTTCATATGTTCATCTGTTAAATTAAGTCCCTGCTCACACGCCAGTGTCCTAAAGTTAAGTCTTAGAGGAGGATGAATGCAGATCCTTTTTGCCCTGTGAGATGCATACACTGAGTTCCCTACAGTAAACTGCTGGGACATTTCAGAACAAACCTTAAAAAAGCCAACAGTTTTTCTACTCCATAAGAACGTGAAAGACACTGTGGCATCTTTCATTTTCCCAGAGAGGGAACGGTTAAAAATATTCTTTAAACAAGGAGCAGATGTTGATGTCATTAGAATGGATTTTCATGAAAAACAGGGTTCTGTTTCTCTTGCAAAATGCCAGTAGCTTTGCAAAGATCTCTGCAAGTCTACCTACTTGTTTCAGACTAGTGGTACACAGGAGAGGTGTGCATGGTCAGCTATTTACAGTCTCTGAATCAAGTGTATTTCAGTAAGTTCTGTTGCCTTCCTGTTTTAAAACTGCCTCACCTTGGGAAAGAGCTAACAAAGAGCTACAGAAACCTGGGATTATTTGAGATACAGAACAAGAATTGCGGGCAGAGCAGTGAAAGACAGAATCCACTGTCAACAAACAGATGTAGAAAAGAATAGGCTACGTATGGGAAGTCATGGTCTGGGCAATGCATGTGCCTTTGTCAGATTCTAAATACACTCTAGTCTCAGAAGAAAAAGGATCCAAGGGTTATTGAGATCAGCCCACTGAAAACTCTGCCTCACATGCAGGAATGGTTAAAGTAAAAATAACAAACAAAATGTGAAGTCGCTCTCTGAATGACCTCTGGACATTCCTATTGTTAGTACGAAGAGATGCTGGAACTTCCCAGTAATAATTTCCTTTTGGAAAGCTCTCACGTCTTCTTCCTCCTCCTCATTTAGCTGAACTTAATGTTGTCAAGCTATGAAGGGTCCTGTAGTTCCCTTCCTTGTTGTAACAGATTGGCCTAGACTCTCACAGAGTTGTCTGACATGAATTCATTGGTGTGAATGACTTCTTTCAAGTGCCCTAGCTTTGTTAGTGTTTACCTTTTTTTTTCTTTCTGTTTTCTTGCTCAGGAGACTTGGTGTTCTAGAGCAAGTAATCATCTCAGAAACATCAGAACATACAAAGAAAACAGGTTGTGAGACATGCATGCCCTGTCAACATCATTTTTCATTCTTTAGATGCCCATGTGAGTTTTTAAAATGTTCTAGAGCAAGGTATTTTTCTTCTTGCTGCTCCATATGCAACATCTTCACCTCAGGGCCACAAAAAAGATTGTATAGCTCTCTCAGTTAAGTGATTGAAGAAAGCAAATAACAAATATTTGACTTTAATATAATGTGATTAGTAAGTGCAAGGATCATCTCCTCCAACCCTTCTTTTTAAAGGTGTTTCAAAGCATGGCAAAATCTTTTTTCAGTGTCAGCCTCTTTCAGGAGAATCATTTCAGCATTGCCATAACTGTATGGAGCTGTTGAGTTTGCACCCAACTGCATGTGAGTGCTTAGCATTACGTGTGTTGGCCCTGGTGATTGCTCCTTTGTATTGCAAACTGAATTACAAAATGTCCATGTTAAGACAGTGGTGTTCCTCAGCTGAAATGGCCTTATGACATACACAACGTGCATACTCTTTGAGAGCAGCTGAAGTATCTTGGCCACTCGTCAGTGCAATGTTATGCCACTAAGCACAGGTTAGCCCAGCCCCATTTGGCAGCATGCTCATTGCTGGCATGCAGTAGACTTAACAAGACTGCATCTAGAATTGCATGTTGGATCTTGAGATGTTAAGTCTTGCTTATTGAAATTTCTAGATGGAAAAAAATCATCAACGCTAGTGCTGTCAAATTCAAAACCAATACTTGGTATGCAAACCTGCAGAGTTTTTAAGCAGTTGCTGACAAGGGTACTTTTTACTAATGAACATTACAGCCACTTGGGCAGAGAGACTGCTACAGTTTGGGACTGGAGCTTTTCTCTCCTTATTTATCTTCATTCTTCATTTGTAGGCAAAGGTGGTACACAAGTTGAGGATACACTTGTGTGATCAGCACCTATGACTGCTTAAGAATTCAACAGACAAGAGCCATCAGTTCTCAATAGCTCTGCAGAGATAGAAACTGTAGGCAAGAAGACCCAATTTGGTGTTAGAAGTCTTGCTTCAAGTAAAAAATAGACTATGTAAATCACTGCAATTCATTCATCTAGACAGGAAGTGCCCCTCCAGACTTTTCTAGTTCAAAACATTATTTGGGATTTTAATTGGGACTGTTCTGTCTTTCATTGTTTAAGGAGGGTAGTTCAAAAAACCATTCTGGGATTTACTACAAGTGCAAAAGGCTTCTCCTGCTCATAATGACCCCCAAAATAGGTCGGATTTGCCATACATAGCCAGAATTTGCATGGCAATAGGGACAGTGAGATATTAAGAAGTATCTGGAACTATTCACAGATTCACAGCGGTCAAGCTAGGGAGGGACTCTTGGAGGCCACCTGATCCAACCCCTGCTCAAGTAGGGCCACGTAGAGAAGGGAGTATTTCTTCTTTGAAGAGGTACTGAAAGATTTTAGAAGATAATCAGTTTGCTCTTATTTGTATCCCATGTGGAAGCTGTTTTGTTTGTGATCCTTGTGCAATAGCCCCAATAATCCAGAATGGATGGAAAAGTGTTTAGAACACACTTCTATATCTCCTTCCATCACATGTTAGTAAATACAGACCTCTATTAGAAATCTGTAGGGCTGCTTTGGGGCCCAGTCTGTATCTTCATAAACATCTTCTCTTTGTCTGGCATGTGATTAAAATGTATATTTTGGCAGAACGGCGATACAATCTCTGTTTAACTAATGCACTTCTAGAGAGAAGAATTTTGCTTCTGTAATTCCCCAGTCATGAAATGCCTTTTCCAGGAGTCTTCTCAGGAGAATCCCTTCTCACCAGCATTTAAAAGAACTCTACACTTTCACATTGCCTTACATGCCCTCCTTCACTTGAGGACAAGGTAAAAGAATTGGAGAGGGACTGCCTGCTGTAATCTCATCCCATTTGCAGATCTCTCTACCATTATAGAAATAAAATGCATATTTTTTTCCATTTTCATTCAGCATTGTAGGTCTTTTCTTGCTTTAGCCCAGAATCCCTCTGGATTTTATACACTGAAAGATGGATAAAGGAAGTTTTATTTTTAAACATACTCTAGAACAAGGGTATGAGTCTTCAGACAGTACACGTGAAAATATAGCAATTTTTTGGACTATTGCAAAACTTTTCCCGAGCGTGTGAAAAACCTGAACCTTTACATTCTTGCAAGAGAACCCTTCACTTATCTGTAAAGCACAAAACTTCCTTTTTTCACAAAAGTAATCTCTGGGAAACTGTGTAGAAGTTCTGGGAAAAATAGAATGTAAAAAAATACTTGGCTGCAGTATTTGAGCAGAACAGAAATGAGCATCAGTGCCATGTGCCAAGTGCAGCCATAGGTTTCTTGCAAACTCTGAGCAGCAAGCTGTCTGGCTGGTGCCTCCCTCGGCACCCAGCACCCTCCATGGGCTCTGGAAGAGGACTGACTCAGCTCATTCCAAGGGAAGAGTGCCACCTACTGAGCTTGCTCGCTCACTCTTAACAGAGAAGGGCAAGCTCACAGGACAGATTTCCCTTCAGAGAATTCATCCATCCACACCCACCCCTGTAATTTATGAGGTTTAACAAGATCGCAGCCTGGGGTGGAATGGCTGCGGGGCTGCACAGTAAGCTGCTTCAGTTTACTCGCATATGCGGGCTTGAGGAGGTATGAGAGCCAAGCATGTGAAATCACGGGAACTGATGGTGCCTCCATTTAAATTACTTTGTTTGCATTCCTATTTTCTGCTTCATTCACTGGATTAGATGGAAGAACAATGAGGAGAGTCTGTTAGGATTGATTTGTCTCCAGACCTGTTTTTAATCCCATTGCTAAAGACAAGATGTTTTTTTCCTAACTGCCGTTGAACTTGCAGCTACTTCCCACTTCCCTGGATTTGTTCCTGCTTGGCAGTCACCCTCTAGTCTTTTCAACTACCTTATCCAGCTTGACCTTTCATAAGTCAGACTGGATGCAAGTGCCTGCAATATGTTCAAGCCGTGATTTATGATGAAAAGGGAGGACTGTTTCCTGGACCATTGTTTTATATTCGGGTCCTCTCCCCTCATCATTTCTCTGCAGGCTGGAATGCGACTTCCCTACAAGCAAATACTTGTGAAGGCAGCTCTGCGCAGCACTCAGGCTGCTCCATGCTTGGACTGACTTGCTGAAACAGAAGCACTTTTTGTGAAATTTGGATGGGGAGCATGCACTGGTCAATGGAGTTGAGCAGCTGAGAAATCTGCAGGAATTTCTGTAACTGGAGGTCCAGCCAAAGAGCATCTACTAGAGAGAATACAGCACAAAAGCTAATAATCATATGATCTCAGAGCAGAGGGGAGTGAGGAAGGGGAGGAGGATACGGGATAGATAATGAGCCTCACAATAGGCAAATAGTGTCATTACAGAAGCTGCAGGACTGGCCAAATGGTTAACCTGTGGGATAGAAAGAGCATCCAATGAATCTCGCATGCCTAAAAGGATAATGGCATTTTTATTATCTCATTCCACGCCCTGATCATCTGTCCATTTTCTCCCTGGAGCTGGCAGCAGTTTGCACTGATTCATTCGCTACAGACATGATCAGCAGATCATACTGCAGGCAGAACTTGTCAAGTCTTTCCAAGTGAGTTGTGAATTTATTTTGCTATCTGTATGGATTTAGCCTTTAATGTTGCATAGGAAATGCTAGGTGACAGTGATGGCAAAGGCACGTAAGAAGTTGAGAAGTTGGTTGAACTGGGGAGTGAGTAAGTGTTGGATGTAGACTGGGTTCTTTTGCTCTTCTTTTCCTTTGTTGTCTGAAAGAAAAGGCTTTGCATATGTGTATCGTTTTTTATCTGAATTGCAGAATTCGAATTGCTTTATTCAGTGGCAGAAGAATATGTTGGAAAGACTGGTTGCTAATTGGAACTGTACTAATGGGAAATTTACAGAAGTTTCATAGCTTGTGTGAAAACTTTCTCGTAACTGTAGTTGCTTAATTCACCGAGTAAATAATGTCCTCATAGCACATTCATCCCTGAATGTGGGAGGGAAGCGAGAGAAGAAAATCAATTAGCCTCTGCAATGTTGCCAGATAAATTATCTAGTTTATTTGGGTCTCGTTTTGCTGTTTTGTTTGTTTGCTTCATGTGTTGATGAGTGGGAAACAGGGCACTACTATGTTTATAAAATACTGTGATGTGATTTATACAATGGCATTGTTCAACACTGGGGAGAGGTTTTCAAAATTGACTGAGATTTCTGGGTGCTAGTTTCTGGAGTTTCCAGCATCAAATCCTGTGCTCTTGGAGAGAGCTCAGAGATTTCTGAAACTCAGCACCCCTCTCCCACAAAGTCTCTTCCAGGAATCTGAAATCCTTCATTGTGATTTCAGATATTGAGTAATAAATAACAATTTAACTAAGAGCATGTCAAATAAACTTGTTTTTTGTTGATCCGTAGTGGAACATGGCCACAAGCTGCAGCAGCCAGCCCTCCCATTCTGCTGTATGGGAGCGGGGAGTTGCCCAGGCAGAGAACTTGTTCCACTGCAGCCTATGCGAGGGTAAAGCAAAGGAGTGATTTTGGCATTTTAACACTGGTGTGGTTGGTGGAAACCAGAACTCTTGGTACCTGATGTGAACAGCTGGACACTCTGAGATAACCTTCATCCCCTTTTCACTGGCCTATTTTGCAGTCAGATTAGCTGAATCAGTCAGGGTCTGGCTGTTTTGCTTAAAAAATAAACAAATAAATAAAAGTATTTGGATATCTTTGCTGAGGGAGATTCTTCTCCACTCTTCCCACGGGTGAGAGAGGGAACCAGCAGTGAGCTGGCTTTCTGCCTTGTGTGTCTCTTAAGCAAACGTTGGAGGAATGTCTCAGTGTGCGTCCGCTTTAGCACCCAGAATTACGTTGTGTGAATTCACTGAAGTCAGTGAAATTATATCCGGATGAAAACAATTCATTCTTTTCCTGGTGAAACATGACTAGCTACTATGCCTTGCGTCTTGGGAGACTTGTATCCCATAGCAGCTTCTACACAAGAGCAGACACCTGACAACCAGGTGTTGATTTTCTTTTTTCAAGACTTCTAATGGCATATCTGAAGAAGAACAGCAAAGTTCTCTTGGGAAGAGAGTTTTCAAGAGAAATGAAACGTGTGGCCAAAGTTTGGAAGCTGATTTATTCCCTTTTAATGAGCATGCCCATGACCTCAGGCCAAAAGTGGGTAAGACACCTTTAGCATTACCCAAAAAGGCTTCTTCAAAGCATTGCTCAGTGAAATATATGATGAAATACTGCCCTTCCCAGGTGGAGGCATAACGTAATCATTCCAAATGCTCATGCCTTCTCAGGAGATTGTAATGGAAAAGAAAAGGGATATAAAAATTCTTATAAGTTAACTCTCTGGAGACTCTCCAGGGAAAGGCGGGAGCCTGTTACTGCACTGCTTTGAATGAGGTACAGTAAGTTCTCTAACTTCTTGCAAATGTCCTCTAATGGCCCCTTTATATGGTAGTTTCAGCTGCATCATGTAAAGGTACTTTCTACGCTCTTGGTGTGCCTGTAGAAAATCTTGTAATAGCTAAATAATTGAATATAATCCTGTTAACATTTGATACACTGGAAATTAAAAGCAGAAGCTCTCATCGTAGCCAAGAAATCATTCCGGTTGGCATGAAAATATAAAGACTGCTAAGTGAATGTATAGGAATTGAATTGACTCTCGTTGCTGGACACTAAAATAAGCATTTACTGCACAGATTTCTAAGGAAAGCAGAAGTATTCTTTGCCAACAGGTAGAATGTTTTCTTACAGCCAGTGTAACTTTTGTCAAAACTTCACAGATTTTTTGTTACCAGTTGGAATACTGGAAGTTCACCTTCACAACATTTTTTGTTTGGTTCCTCATATTATACGTTTTCATATGTAATTCACATATTTTCTGTTTCTGGGTGGATGGTCAAAGATAATTGACTTTTTTTTTTTTTTTTTTTTTAAGAGAAGAGAAGGGTTGAAGAATCTGGCTATTTCTGCTCTGAAAACTGGTGCTGTTCATTTTCACTCAGTCATCTTTCTTTCTGCTCTTTTCTGGTTGCACATCTTGTTTCTGTTCATTAGTGGGGAAAAAAATAACAGAGTCCTTAATTTTTAAAAGCCCTTTTTATATTGCAGAAGAAAAATAAGATGGGCATAATGTGACTATACACCAGATGTGGTAAAATGTTAGCCTGTGCAAAGCCTGTTTGTCTCCATCTTAAAAACTGAGAACTAAAGTCAGTCTCTGAAGGTAGCTCATCCCCTCACACTGTCCTGTCCATTTCTAAGCTGTAAAGTTTATTTATATCCAAGTTGCATATTGGCACCTGATGCTTAAGAATGAATTCAAAACACCTAGGATAATAGGTGAGTGCTTTAGATGCACGTATGTTTCTCTCTGCCTGGATCATATTTACGTTAATCACTTTGGTAACAACACTCCTTGTCTACAGAGCATTAATTGTCACTGCCTAAAGTGAAATACTTAGACTTTGGTGTATGGTTTACACGTCATCAAGGACACTGGCTACTGAAGACTGCATGTCAATTTTAAGATCTTGTTGCTGGATTTAGGAAGAAAATTTCTACAACAGCTGAAATATTTTTGAATGAAATCATCCTTTGTGGTGGAGGAAACATTATGATAGAAAAAGGATACTTTGGTAAGAAGTCTCTTCTGAGATTTCAGAGGTGCTTCCTCCAACAATAAAGGCACTGGGGGACCAGTGTGCGAAGTTGGATTAATCTATGTAGAGTTTCAGGCACCCATCTGAGTTTGAAGTCATGATTTTTAAGAACCAAATTTCTAAGATTTAAGCCAGGGCAGTGGTGGGTGGTATCAGACTTGACCTGATGCTGCTCTCTGAGAATCAAAATGCCTGAGATGAGCTCTGAGAATTGTGTTTCATGCACAGTAAATTTAGCAAAACCAAGAAAAATATGGAGAGTACCGGGCAGAGCAGAACTGATGGGAAACTCATCAGGTTCTGAGACTTGCTTTATCTAAATAGAAACAAGAGGAAATATGTATATTTAAAAAATTATGTCATGGACACTTTCTCAATAACAAATTACTGAGCTGCCTTCGTGCCATTTTTTTGTAGTAGAACATTCTAATCTTTTGATTCCAAACTGAGCTGACCTAAATTTGAAAGAAAAAATAAATTAAAAGGAAAAAAACATATAGATATGAAAGATTTGCTTCCTTCTTTCAGTCTGAATTAAAATAGAACAATCCTGAACATTTTCCATATCATTTCACTCTGACAAGGATTTTTTTTTTTCCTGCTTCAGCAGAACCAGAGAATTCAGTACTTATGCAGATCTTAAATCCAGATAGCTCCTCTGCAGCCATCCTGTTGAGATAGGTGTGCCAATGTGGGATGGAAGGGGGGGGGCAGAAATTCATCCTGCTGCTTCCTACCCTTGCTTCCTTCCCTGCAGAACCTGCAGACCCATGCCTTCTCCTCCACCCTTTTCCCGTTTGGAACAAAGCAAGAAAGCCCAGAAGGACCAGGGAGAAATTCTCTGGTGATTATCTCAGGCTTTTTCTGCTCTCTGTCCATTGTGAGTAGTGCAATAAATGCACTACAAAATAGATACAGTAAACTAGATAGTACAAAATCATACAGTTAAATATCCAGTCAAGCAAAATACCTCAAAGTGAATAATGGAAAAACTCAGCTAAAATTTTTTACCTTTTCACTCCTTTTTATTTTATTTCTGTGAAGAACACAAAACTCCTTTTATTTTTTCTTATTTTTGCAGTATTATAATTTTCTACTGGTTGAATTGCTTTGAGCTTTGTAAGCACTGAAGTTTATAGAGTTTTCTCTGACTTCAGTAAGGCTGCTTACATGTATAAGTAGCTGCAGGGCCAAGATAATAATTACATGTCTATATAATGTTAGCCTTCATGCATTTATCCCTTCCAATTTCAATTCTCTATTTTATAAAATCTATGATCAAATTCTGGAGCCCAAGCTAAGCTGATGTCGTCCCTTTTAATTTAGGACTCAGCCCTTTTATTCTCCTCCTGTGTTTTATTTTTATTAGTTGCTTTCTTTTTGTGCTGATGTGCAGCACATATTGTTAAAGCTACTTATTAGAGCCAGAATTTTATGGCATGGAGAATGTCCTAATAAGGGAAAAAACCTTGCCATTTATTGGTGAGGTAAGAAGAATCAGGCAGCGGATAATTTTTTTGCTGATTGAGAAGGATAAGGTGCGGTTTGGCAGGTACTGCATTGGTTTGGCATTTGCTGACGTGGTTCCTCATTTCTGCAGTTCAGATCCTTTGCAGGGCGGACAGTCAGGGAGGGCTTCCCCCCTTCCCTCTTCCTTCTCCTTTTCACAAGTGTTCAGTAGTACCATAAAATCTCACTGTGGCACACAAACTGGAGGTGGTACTGAGAAGCTTCTGCCAGCCCAACAACATAATATACTCTACTCGCCTCCCTGCAAGCAGGAGGCATGGTGAGACATATGTTTCTATGGAGTTTGTTATACATCTGAAACATCTGAAGTTTGTGAAGTTTTCAAAAAATCATACTTTGGTCCAAGGTATTAAAATCCAGTTTCTCTCTTCTCAGACATCCAACATTGCAGGAAAGTATAAATTGCAAGAGTTTGTTGACACTTTAAATTGCCCTGCTGTTTTTCTTTCAGACTGCTTTGAAGGCTTACGTTAAAATAGAGGTTTCAGCGCAGATCTGAACTGAATAGAATTCCTCAGGTTTTCAGTTGAGTTACAATAAGCAAAGCTGAAAGCAAGGGCCGAAGCTGGTATCTAAATTATTTCCTTCCCGAGTCTCTGCATGTCTCTTGGTAAAGTAAATGCCAAGCCAAGTGTTGGCTATGCTAGAATTCACTTCATGTTGCATTAGTAGGACAAAACTGACGCAGGGGCTTCCTCCTGGTGAAAAGGAGAAGGAAGAGGGGAGGGGGGAAGCCCTCACTGACTGTCCGCCCTGCAAAGGATTTGAACTGCAGAAAAGAGGAACCATGTCAGGTCCCTGCCTACCTGGTGTCCCTTGTGTGGCTCCTGGACTACAGGAGGAATGAGTAACCTAATAACTAACTGTCCGGTTTTCTATCACTCATTTATTTTTATCAGAATATTATGAGTTTGATTCTACCCCTTGTGAAACATGTTTTCCTATTTTTTTTTCCCCAACATAATAATTTGAGAATACATGTACTGTTACCGCTGAGGTTAGTTCACTGTAGGCAAGGCATGTGAAAGATAAACTTTCATGACAAAAATGCAGAAAAGTGAACAGTGTTCGTAGCAGGGATTGGATGAACCAGATCATGTTAAACAAAATGTACAAATGTACTGTTAGAAGTAGGCAATACCTAAAAGGTTGTTGCAAAACCATTTCATTTTTGGGTGTATGTATATATGTAATTTTGTCTGGTATCTATTTGTGCTCAGACCCTTCTTCTTCCAAGTGGGAACCTCTTTTGAAGAAATTTTGGTTGACTTTTTTTGTCATCTATTTATTTATTTAATATCCATCACATTTTCCTATACATTGGCTAGGCAATTTTGAGAAATATTTGGTTTCTCATTAAAACAATGTGACTCCAGCAGAAATTAGCATGACAGCTTGTAAAGATTTATTCCACATAAGCAGTGTTTTCAGATCCCTTTTGCTCTGCTTTATATTTTTGTTTAAGAGATTCAGTCCTGGAATGGAATCTCCATGTAATAGTTGCTGTATTGCAGAACAAACAAAAAAGGATCCCTCTTCTTCCAGACAGCTTAAAATCTTATTAAGAAAACATCTCCTGACTGCTTTGTTGTGCATTTCAGAAAATTTGAGCAAGTCACTCTTGCAAAGGCAGTCCATGTGCACTTGTTTTCCTTCCCTCAGTACTCCAAGAAATGTGGAGGTCTGTCCTAGAGATGTATCCCTGAGACCAGCACACTTGTCACTACAGGATGTGAGATCTTGGCTTCCATTTGTCTTGTCATAGCCAAATTGCCTGCAGATTTTCTAAACATAAAAAATATATTACATGTTTCTGAACAAGAGATTATTGGCTTGCCAAATTCCATCTGCAGTACGTTCAGTGCTGGAGTTGCTTCAGTGTAATTACAGATGTACCTTCTAACATCACATATATATATTAGTGTCCTGGCACCATCCTTACTACACCCCTTTTTTTTGTTGTTTTTTTTTTTTTTGGAGGTGGGAGGGAAGGAGTTTGTAAGTGAACGGTAGTATTGTGGGAAGAATGAGCCTCGCAAGGTACAGTTCTGTAGGTTTAAGTACCCCCAGATGATGCAGACCATCACCTCACGCTGAAATGGCTATAACAGAACGTTTGTAAACTTTGTTTACTTTCAGGTAGTCTCTGGCTTGCCAGTTCATTGTTGCCATGTGCTTCCTTTTTCATTTTGTGCAACAGCATCTTTTCTCTGCGAAGCAGGAAGTTTTTAGGATTGTGCTTCCCAAGAAGGGAAATCACTGGCATGGATTCTGGGTGTGTACAATGGAGTTGTGCATCTTGGCCTTAGTCATCTATCTCCTCCTGGAACAGGAGTGGTCGAACAACATGTCAGCAGTTTTCTTTCTTAGGGTTTCAAAAAGCCTCAAAGCTAAACAGAGGTAACATCTGTTTCCAAAGTCAGCTAAGCTTTTACTTTATTTAGAAAGATTAAGGCTGAGAAATGTTTTTCTTTTATTTTCTCTGTGATTTACCATAAAGCCTACAGCCACATAGCTTGGAAGTTCTCTGCAAATACAACTTCTCCTCAAGTCTTGTCAGCATGCTGAAAAGCTACTGCAGTAATGCTATCTTGATTTTTCTGCCTGTCGTTATCTATATGGCCATGAAATCTTCCCACTGACAGCATGTGCATTAGCAATAATTTGCAACCTATCCAGCTGAGGACAAATATTCCTTTTTTTCTGCATATCTGATAGCTTCATTTGATCCTTTGTCATTTGGAGATAGCCGTCGGCTTAATTCCTTGCTTGATTTCTTGGATTCTTCTCTTTCGGCCTCACCCAACACCCTTAGGAGTGATCAGGTGGGAGACAAAGTTTAGCTTTGTTACACCCCATCGAGTCCCATGCTTGTAGTTCCTGAATGAGAAGGATGAATGCTCTGAATGCATAAAACAGTGCTTGTTTCTGTTACATTCTGTGTATGCTTTTTGTTTCCTGTGCAGTTCTGCTCTGGAAATATTACCAATCTGTTTTCTCACCCCTAAAAGGATATGGTTATGTTCTTTACTACACTAGAGCTAGCAGAGATTTTGCTGTTTAGTGCCTAGCTTTTGGTTCTTTCCAGTGCTTCTTGAAATGCATGATAAATTCAGTCCGATGCTGAGTCCTGAAAAGAATAGAGTAGTTCATTTGGAACGGACCTGCAAAGATCATCTAGTTCAACTGCCTGACCTCTTCAAGTTAAAGCATGTTATTGAAAGCATTGTCCAAATTCCTCTTGGGCATGACAGGCAAGGAGCATGTTTGCTCTAGGAAGCCTGTTCCAGTGTATGACCACCCTCACAATAAAGAAATACTTTCAAATGCCCAGCTCCCCTGGTGCAGTTTTGTGCTATTCCACACATCTTAACATCAGTATATGGAGCAGAGTTTGGCACCTCCTTTTCCTTCCCCCTCTGCAGGTCACCTCTTGGTCTCCCCTTCTCTGGGCTGGACAGTCCAAGCCTCCCTGGATGTATATCTGCCTTCTGACCCTGTTACTGGGTTTGTTGCCTTCCTATGGACACTTTAAAGAACCTTAACATCCTTTTCATATTGTGAATCCCAGAAATGCATGCAATATTCCAGGCAATACCACATCAATGGTAGGCGAATCACCTTTTGTGACTGATTGGCTGTGCTGTGTTTAATGTACCCCCAAATGCAGTTTGCACTCTTGGCTGGCAGGCACACAGATGGCTCATGCTGAACTGCTGTCACCAGCACCCCCAGGTCAATTTCTGTAGAGCTTCTCCCCAGCCACTCATTCTCCAGTCTGCACCTGTGTCCGGCATTGCTCCATCCCAGGTGCAGAACCTGGCATTTTTCCATTTTTGGAATGTCATCCAAAGCTGGTAGTGTTGCAAGGAAGTAGGGATGTTCAGGCTTGGGAGAATTTAAGGCAGGGCTCACAGGTGTGGAGGAAGAAGATGGAGACACCCATTAAAGTGCCATTAGGTGAGAAGTGACACAATCTGCTTGGAATGTGAGAAGAAATTTGAGAAGAAACTGGAAAAGCTTCTGGGGAGCTGAAACAGAGGAGAAAACCCCTTGGGAGTTTTCTCTCAAAAGAACAAAAGTAGGTAGTGGGGCTTGCCCTGAAGCTTCCTAAGTCTTTGTTAATTTTGTGGGAATATTCTCATCAAACTGTGGACAATGGGCCAGAAAAATTGTTGGTACAATCATAGCTACACACTAACAATGACAGCGCTCCTGTCTCAAATTCATTTTAAGATGGCAGAAGTACCCATAAATAAATACATCCAGTATTGCCCAATTAGCAGACAAATGCTAGTGTTTGTGTCTAGTTTTATGTTTGTCTTAGACTGATTGGTCTGATAGAACCTTATTGGTGTAGGTAATGCTCATCATGCCAACATTTGAATCCCCCAAATGGGTGATATTTTTTACTGAACACTGCTGTAGTCAGATGGGAACTGATGCACAAGTGGGTTCAAGCATCTCATTTATTCTTATTTATTGAGTAACCTCAGTCAACTGAGTTATGGTAACAGGTTGGACCACACTCTGAGAGCAGGAATTCAGTTTCTCTTATTCTTGTCCTAACACTGGTGCCAAATATTCTCCAGTTCACGCTGCTGTATTCTCATTTGTCACATATTGTATTTTCACAAAAGAGTATTAAACATAGACTTGCTATCCAGTGCTTGTTTTCTTGGCTCCTTCCAGTGCCTTTTAGGACACATAACTGAAATTCAGTAAGGAATTACATAGAAGGATAAATTGGATTGCATCTCACTTGTAGTTGGCTTGATGTACATGTGTGAATAGTTACTACAGACTGCTGGGAAGAAGACAGCTGGACGAATCACAGCAGGTCTGAATCAAGACTAAGGTCTGTTCTCTGGTGGTGTTATTCTGCAGACTCCTCATGTTGTGTGAATAGCTTTCTCCTAGGAGTTACAGTGGCTTCCTAAAATACTCTTCTTTCTTGCAGTGTGACAGAAAATGTTGCCCTTGAATCAAGAGGTAGCTTGATAAGGGTTGCTGCTGATGGGCCTGGCTCACATTCAGGTCGGTCCTGTCTGTTGTGTGGCACAGGTGAGGATGCAGTGACAGCTGCTGTTCACAGAAGCCTTCTCATGTGATGTCTTCAAGAATTTCTGCATGACTAAAATCTCTAGTGTTAAGCAGGTGTTTTCTCACTAATCACCTCTTGGGAATTCCATCTCACCAAGCTGGCTTTTTTGTACCTGTTGAAGCATGAGAATCACAAGAGTTTGGCAGGAAACTCAGTGGTAGGCTGGAGATCTGCACCCCATTTTCTATATTTTCAGGCACCTAAGTGTATCTTAGTTCACAACTCAGTGCTTCAAGGAGCTGTAAGGCGGTGTAGAGGCACACTGACCCATGCATGAAGCCTGAGGCTCTTTTGCGGTGACATGGCTGCAAGTTTCCTCCGGGTAAAGAAGCTTTCTGGGATTTCTTTCCCATTTCTCACCATGCAAAACTCTTTTTAAAATGTAAACTACTGATTTGGAAGTACCTGGTTACTGAAGGCATTGCACAGAGGAGGGGCAGGCTGCCACTTGCTCAGAGGGTGCTCAGAGGAGGATGTCTCTTTGTTCTGTATGCCAGCAAAAATTGTCCAAGGATAATCAGTTTGCCTGTGGCTTTCACACACTTTTGGGTGCAGCGATGGAAGACAGCAAGGTGCAGCTGATAGTGGTGGGCCTGGGAGGAAGAGGTCGGCCTACCTGTAGCAATGGCTTTGGAAGCTGCTAGAAAAGTTCCTGGTAACTTCCACAGGGTTTGGAGCAGGACTGAGGAGAGCAGCCAAAATGCAAATGTTATCTGCTGTGGGGTTGAGGCTGAAACAAAAACATTTGTGTCCCTATTTTTCCATTCCATAAACCAGCTTTGCCGTAGAAATAATACCCAGCATGCAGAAGTCAAAAGGGGTTGTGAGGATTAAAATATTGTAAAATATGTTGAAACCTTTTCATGGAAAGAAGGTAGTGAGTGCCAAGTGCTAATAGGATGAGGAAGGGAAAATAGATATCAGTTTGTGTTCACTCCTGGAATGTAAGGGATTATCCCAGAAGCCTTGGCTCAGACTTACTTTTGTGCATTTAACAATGAATTTACGTGAGCTGTTTGCACCCATGTGCCTTGAACAGCTGCATGTATTCCATTGGTAGTCTGTGGACCACAAGCACTGTCAGGGCAAGAAAACTGTTGTTTCCTTGTTTCCTGATTTTTATCTGGATATTTCCTATGAATAACTCACAATGCATAAATACTTTGAGTGAATATTTGAAATGGAAGAGGTTTTTGTTGGGCTACAGAGTTACATGAGAATGTTTGGGTTGTTCTGTTTTTGTTTTTTACTTGTTTGCTTGCTTGTTTGTTTACCCTTTTGGAAGCACCATGGCTTCTATATTTATATTTCCAGTGTGGTCGATCACCTCTCACGAATTCAGAGTCAGCTTTACACAGACTTTCTCTAATGTTCTACACTGAGTTGTTTGCTAGTTTCTTACGAGCAACTTTTCCTGGAATAAGGATCACAGTGGAGCAATGTAAGGCGAAACAGGCACATTTAAGGGAAAGCTAATTGAAAGAATAAAGTCAGAATATTTTATAGTGTTTATGCGTGTATAGCTGCAATGGACGCATGTCAAATTTCCAGCTGTTTAAATTGTGCAATGCTGGTATACGATGTCTGCAAACCATTGTGACGTTAGTGTGTGCTCAAAGTGCTGTACGTGACCTTACATATCTGTACAGACCTGTTTTATGGATTTTTTTTTTTTTACCTCTTGTGAAGGTGAAATCAGGATTACTTTCAGAGAGATGCATGGAATGTATCCAGCCCTAATCCAGTTAGCAAATGACAGGATCTGCTCTCATAATTCCTCCTCAGTCTCACAGAAAATGTCTCCTAATCACCTTGACTGTTGACAGTAGGTTTCTTAAATATCTGAGAAAGAGATCGATGCTTGTCTATGTTAAAAGTGAACAGTCATGAATTTCCCTTGAAACTAAATCTGCACCTGCACAGCATCCATGAATTGAGAGGATAAGGAATCAGAACCAGAAAACTTTGAGACATCTGATTTTCATTAGTTTTTTCCCTGTTTCCCATATGCTGTAGCAACGAACATATTTGTAATGCTCTATCCCCCCTAAAGTGGTTTATTCCAGTTAGCATACAGCTTCACAGTCTGTTCTGTTTCAGTGCAAGTCCTTCTCTTGCATTTCAGCTGCCTTCCCGTTTGCAAGTGTTTATTTCAATATTTAGGCAGCTGAGGTATGTTAAGGCTGTGATATCCTCTTGCATATTTTGTGTCAGAAAGAGTGGATGGAAAAAAAAGATTATTCCATGATTATCTGTATGATTGTCTGGTAAAATTATTTTTCCAGGTTCCCTGTGTGCTAGTACGTGCCTTGTACCTTGTTCAGGCAGCACAGATTTTGCTGCATATCTGAAAGCTACAGCAGAGATATTCAGGGACCTCTCTGGCCTTGAGCAATAGTAAGTTAGTTACAATCTCGAATCCCCTGGGAAATATACAGGAGTTCTGATTCTTCACAGAGCCCAGACTAGTGATAACGCCCATACTTCTGATGAATCAAGCAATAAAAATAGCTCTCTCTGACCATTTGTAGTCATTTCATATTTTGCAAGGCTGAAGGAATAAACAAACGATGTATAGACAAGGTAACTGTGATTTGCTATCCTACTGTTTCAACTCTGTCCATCATGGAGGAATTTGGCTTGTTGGATCCTTGTGCTGCAGAGGCTGAGAAGCCACGGGAAAGGTTCAATACAGCATGTTCACATCAGAGCTTCTCACCCAGTCCTGGTGCCTTCACTGTCCCAGCTACCTCCTAGCAGATCTCTTTCCTCTTCCATCCTTCTGCTTCTCAGTCTTCTGATTATTTTCCATCAAGCTTCATCCACTTTCCCATCATCTAGGCTCCTCATCAAATCATTAAGTTGGAAAAGACCACAGAGATCGTCTAGTCATCCATTGCTGCTGGCTGGCTCTCCCCAGCAAGGGAGGCATATCATTTTAGTCCCCTTCCTACAGCCACATTCCCTATAAGATCCCTGCTTCCATCTTCTCTGCTCCACTGGCTCTCTGTCCCAGGTTTGTTCTAATCTAAACTCAGTTTTAGTATCAATCTTAAATCAGAGACTGATGGTCCCATTACAGTCTCAGCTACAGAGTGCTTGCTGATTCACGCTAGGCACAGATGCATTTTCATGACGGATTAAATAATCCCTTATGAGTTGGGTTCAGTGCTGTTGCTGGGTGTTGACCCTGATATTGATAAGCGTCATGCTGTGGACTTTGTTTCCTTCAGGATTGTAGAGTCCTGGCCCCTGGTTCTTCTTTATACCCTGCAAAACCTGGTAGGCAAGCTGGAAAAAAGTCATGAACGCAAAAAGGGATTCTGCTCATTAAGAAGTTTTGTCATCTTAGAAAAAAGAGGTATTTTTCCTCAAATTTCGTGTCTTGTTTTGACAGGATGGGTGATGAATGGATTTATGCTGCACATTGGTTGTGAGTAGGTTGGGCAATGTGATGGAACATTAGAGTGTGCAGATATCCTCCTTGTGCTATTTTTCTTTGCCTTGCCTTCATTTAAAGATCACAGAGGATAACATGAATTTTGAATGGATTAAAATGAGTCTTGGAAGAAATGCAGAACTTTGTAGTTTGAGCATGACACATTGCAGGTATCAATTTACATAAAGGTGCTTTAAGAAAAAGCTGATTTCATTCCTCAAAACTTTTACATATTTTCTAGAATTGTCAGAATTTAAGCAATATTTTTGAAATTACAAAATGTTGATTTCTTTCTTCATTTTAATTCCTTCTGTCTTTAGTGAACCTCTCAATCACATTAATTGAAGCTTTGCTTGTAATTCAGTACAAAAGAGGAGGAATCAGTCTTTAACTTTGTATACATTTAGTATGCTAGCAATTTGGCAGTATAAGAGTGCCTTGAAAGCCTTACTGTGAATACAGGGACCCAAAACCACAAGAAAGAAAATTTATGATTCAGCTTTGTAGCAACTGTGAATTGTATGTTCTGGGGTGAGTCCTATAGCTCCTTACTTATGTCTCAGCTAGGCATCATGCCCGCTATTCTCAACAGGGAGATGCCTGAAATACTACTGGGTAAGGATGTGGCATAAGTGATACTGGATTTTATATGCAATAAGGCACTAGAAAGTGGAGGTGGTGGCAGCAAACAGCAAGCAATTTGCTACAGAAGCAGCAAATACCGCATCAACCACAGTGGTATGCACAGCAACTGGGTTTTGCTTCCACATTTTTAAGCTGGAAGAAGTAAACTTGTTTTGTACGCTTCTTTGTGTACAGAGAGACAGACTTCTGTGTGAATTCCACTAAGTATCAGGACAAGCAGTAAAGAAGTAATAGTTATCACCTAGAAGGAGGTTAGCCAATTACTTTTCTACTTGCTTGAGCTTTTCATGTGAAACTTTTGAATTAAAATGGGTTAAATACACTGGACTGTTTGCTGACTGGTCAGTGTCAAATCTATCGTGGCTGAAGGAAAACTGCAAAGTATAACAGACTTCGCATATTGAGAGAATTACATGCTTTTCCCTGGGACGTTTCCAGAAAGCTCTTTTATCTAAATATAATGTATGTTGGAAGCAAATTTAACATTGTTTCAGTAGCTGAAGGTTTTTACCCTTCATGTTAGCGGTCCTGCATGCGATTTATGCTGAGGTATTCAGAGGCGATTTAGCAGAGTTATTTGGATGTGGTTGGAGAATCTGCTTGCATTTCACATTATGAAACAGATCATCAGTTTTCAGCCATGAGGGAAAAAAAAATAGGCGCGTGCATGAGTCATTCTGCCTTTGTGGAGAACCATGTGGTGATATTACAGACTGGCTCAAACTACAAGGCCCAGGTTTTAGGGCCTGACTCTAAAACCAAAGCAGTAGTGGTATCACGAAGAGAAGGCTGCAAGAAATGAGACAGGGCTTTGGAAATCCAGGGCTGCAGCTGAACTGAAATGTACGTTTTCAACAGAAACCAGTAATTCAGGAAGCCAGAATCTGTCCTGAAAACTTCAATAGCATCTTCAGCAGTGAAATAAATTCCCTGGTTACTTTTGGCATGAACTACTTGGTAATTTTTTCATCAATTTGGAGTCATTTTCACTTGTGATTATTGGTTTGCAAATCATTTTTTATGCTTTTCTTCTTCTTCTTTTTTCTTTTTTCTTTTTTCTTTCTTCTTCTTTTTCTTTATCCTTTTCCTTTTCCTTTTCCTTTTCCTTTTCCTTTTCCTTTTCTTTTTTTTTTTTTCCTGGGGAGTTGTTTTCCAATTAGTTTTTTAGAATCAGAC
Source organism: Callipepla californica brunnescens (assembly GCA_023055505.1). Classification (NCBI taxonomy): domain Eukaryota; kingdom Metazoa; phylum Chordata; class Aves; order Galliformes; family Odontophoridae; genus Callipepla; species Callipepla californica. Next base: position 46,377,116 of record JALIRH010000001.1, read on the forward strand.
TGTTAAAGAGATCAGTGCACCTATTCTTTCCTTACCTGTGAATAAAACTAAACATCAAATACAACCAAATGAAAGAAACCACAAAGAAGAATCCTATTTCTTTCCCATACTTAGCTCTTTTGTCATGCAAACAAACCAACAATCTCACAGTCAGTTCCTTAACCTATGTAGATCATCTGAAGATTTTACACAGATGAAACAAAATTGTAGTTGTTAAAATATACACAGTTTTATGTTTTAGATATTTTAGATCAAGGGTTAAGGTAGGATAAAGGAAACTGCTAAAGGTATGGCAGGAAAATGTGGAGGCCAGATCCATCAGAAAGAACATCCTTCTGCTAAGCTGCTGTGTAGATGGTCACTCAGAGGGAAAAATATACACACACATATATATATATATATATATTCCCTTGAACTTTTTGGAGCTTTTAAAACAAGAAGGGATTCTAGAAGCTGACAAAATGAAAATGATGTAAATGAGAAAGGACTACACTGAAAGGTGTGTCAGTCTCTCTATTTTTCCAAGAGAACATGTGTGTACATTCTGTGGGTAACGTGCCAAGTCAGGAATCTTGGCTGATTTGCTCTGGAGAATGCGTGGGTGAAGAGTAAAAGTATTTGTGAGACAGAGATGAGTTGTGAACTGAATGAGAAAGCATGTACATTCTGTAAGTGGAAGACAATTTAAGTTCAGCACGAGTCACAGTATCATCTAGCGTGATTTTCTATACTTAAGAGGTAATGGAAATTCATCAAGTTGTGTCTTCAATGAGCCCAAGAATCGTTACTTTACTGCAGTTTAACTTCCAAAAGGCATTCATCTTAAGATGAATATTCCATCTTTTTTTGTATATTTAATCAACCTCACTGTTAGAAACATGTGCTTCATTTCCAGTTTAAATTTGTCTGGCTTTAATTTCCATCCATTTGTTAATTTTATTCTATGTTCAATGTGAAAAAAAGTGGTGCATGTCTAATTGAGAAATATGTGAAAAATATGGGTGTTAATAAGAGCATTCGTGCACAACATTGCACTGAGAACTGCGGTGGCATGTATGTATGTCTCGAGCATAATCCCCTGTTTTCACTCACTACATCTTTCTGAAACATGAGCATTTGGGATTGAAATTCTGCTTGTTCCATCGTAAAAATAAATCTTCTTGATCAGGTCTGAGCAGAATGCTGGCAGCTTTCCTTGAACTATGGAGGAAATAGTTTTACCCACAACTACTCCCCCACTATTCACATTTTTAGATGCAACTTGAACAAAATACAGCTAATCTATGAGATGCAAAGCTTGATAGAGATTTAATGCTCTGAAAGTACGTGCATTTGTTGGAGGTAAGGATTGATCAGTTGTTTATGTTCACGTTTTGAAGCTTGCCTATGATAACACAAATTAAATGAACAGTAGAAAATTGAAAACATAAATAAAACTTGACCAAATATCAACAGTGGCACATTGGAACAGAGATCATCCTCACCCCACCCTTCCTTTCAGGAAGAACCTGGGTAAATAGATAGGCTTCCTAAGAGTGCAGAAGGCCAGCACATTCAGCTGGTATAGACCAGATGTGGCAGTGGAATTTGTCATCAAGGATATTTTACTGATGCCTTCCCTCTGCCATCAATTAGGAGACACGAGAATGAAAAGATGTCAGTGCTGTGGTGCTAGGTAAAGAAGGGTGAGGTTCATAGAAAGAGGTTAGGTTGTGTATGGAGGCGAAGTAGTTTGATTTGTGATGAATAATCCTATGCTTGTGCTGGACCCAGAGAAAATCAATCTGTAGAATATGTGCAGTGCAAACCACAAGATCTTCCAGGTAACAAAGGTGTGAGGGAAAGAACTTGCCAAATAGGCACAGTTGCATCTGATTGAATGATGCACTGATCACTGGATCTATGAATGCAAGGTGTTTTTTGCAGATGGGTGAGCAAAGACAGATTGGCATTCGAGTGAGTCACAGAAGAAAGAAAGAGACAGACCCGAGCTGTTGAGGTTAAAAATGTATGCTCAAAGTTAAAAATCTGGGCTTTTGTTCTGTTTGAAATTTCCCCCCATATTTCTGACATCCTTAAGGGGGAATCGGAGTTCAGATCTGCAGCTCTTTTTTTCCTAGTCTCCTCTAGAACCGAGTAGTTTAACCCATGTTAAATTACCATTGTTTTTTCACCTTTATAAGAAATAGAAAAGATTAATCAGGTTTAGCTTATAGCTCATTGAGGGCAGGAGCTGTTTCAAATCATTATGTTTTAATTCTATCAGTATCACGCACTGTTTAGGACAGTGACCAGATCGTCCCCTAACTTTATAAAATACCTACTATAACAGGCACTCAAGCTTGATCAGGAAATTTCAGCGCTGTCATAACTCAGACAATAATAATAATGTAGTAGTGCTGGCAAGAAATTCTAAAACCAAAGTACCTCAGATAATGTTTGAGCTGATTGGTGGTTTCAAATAGAAACTAGTTGAAACTGGATTGTATGACACAGTTTCAGCCTCATAATCATAGAATCATTGAATGGTTTGGGTTGGAAAGGACCTCAAAGCCTACACAGTCTCAACCCCACTACTGTGGGCAGGGCTGCCATCCACGAGACCAGGCTGCCCAGGGCCCCATCCAACCTGGCACTGAAACACTTCTGGGGATGGAGCATCCACAGCTTCTCTGGGCAACCTGTTCCAGTGCCTCACCGCTTTCTTGAGTAAAAGTTCCCTCCTAACATCTAACATAATCTCCCCTCTTCTAGTTTATCCCTCACTTGTCTCACCCTTGTCCTGTCACTATGAGACCATGTAAAAAGTCAGTCTCTATCTTGCTTACAAGATCCCTTTAAGTACTAAATGGCTGCAATGAGGTCTTCCTAGAGCCTTCTCTTCTCTAGACTCAATAACTGTATTTGCTATTACCAAATTTCCTTCTGGGTTATAACACTGCCTAAATTCGATGCTTGACATAAAATTTGAAGGGTACTGAATCTCTCTGAGTAATAACTGAAGCAGGTGGGGTCATTGCCTGCATTCATAATGCAGCAGTTACTTTCTGCTGTAGACTGTAGGGTCCTCATGTTGAGTTTGAGGGTAATGTTACTGAAATAATTAGAATACTTGTTCCTGACTTCAAGTTTGTAATTATCCTGCCTCCCCAGCCAGGCAGAATGTCTGTAGTTATCCTTACCTAGCATGGTGGGAAATGTTGTTGGACTCAGTCTCCTCTACTTGAATTGTACTGCATGTGAAGTATGATAAACTTGGTGCTAATGCTTTACCAGAATGGTTTGTCAATAACATTTGCAGTTTACACTGCCTTTTCTCATGTCAGAAACACAGAGGGATAACAGGAGCTGTAGTCAACACTGCTGTTTTTTCCTTTTGATTGTCATTTAAATCAGGAGCATACACCTTTGGCAAGACAGTACAGTCATCTTTTCATCTGAATATTTAATAAGAAGTGTCACATATCAGAAGGCATGGCATACTTCTTTGAGATCACACTGTGCTCTCATTGCCCGAAATTGCTCGAACAGCTAACTGTAGACAGAGACTTGTCCACAAAGATTTTGAACAGTTACACAGAAGATGAAAAATGGATGTAAGGTTAGTTTAATTTGATTGTGAGGTGTGTGAATGCTGGGCAGGAAGGCTGTTCTCCGAATGTGAAAAAGAACCACAGGCCAGAGTGGATCACTGGATTTCCATCTGTCTGATACAGAGGACTGAAGTCCTGGCTTTGTGCTTTGTTATTTGTTTATTCTTGGTCTACACAATGTCGAAAGATGTGGGCAAGTGGAAATAAAGAATCTGGGAAAACTGATGCTGCTTGTGATGCGAAATTAGGGAGAGCTGTAGCAATAGGAAAGGAAGCCTCAGTCTTCTTCTGATCTTAAAGGTACAGTGGAAGGTACATGAATTTATATGTCTGCCTGTGTTTTACACTCTTCATGGAATTAGCCTGTCATCTAGGGAGAAGGGAAGTTAGATAACTCAGGAAAGGGAAGCGATGTGCCAGCCAACTTAAGGTGAATGACCTCAGTGCATGAGGACTAAGAGATCAGTGGGAGGTGCGCTGTCATCAGAAGCATGTGCTTTTCATGGGAAGAAGTGGTAGCTGTCAAGTTTGTATCATCCATCATTCCTTTGACTGAGTTTCTCATGGAAAGTCAGTTGCAGTTCAGGTGACTGCTGAATCTCTTCATAATTGATCACATTATGAGTTTGCTCCTGGCGTGCTCCTAAGGCTGACCTCAGCCTGCATTTTCAGCTTGTTCTACTGTCAGCCTGTGACAGCTGCTCCCTATTTCCAGGTTATTGAGGTTAACAGAACTGGATACTGTGATCCTTAAAGGTGGAGCCCCTATCTCTGCTCTCTTGCTGCAGGATAACGCTGATACACAGTGAGGCAGTGTGTAGACTTAAATGGATATTGAGGGAGATTGTCAGCTTTTTTAAACAGATGATCTATGTGATGCGTCCAAGGACAGGAAATACATATCTGCTTTAATTTGACTTATTTAATGAGTACCATTTGGTGGAAGCTTTTTGTTCAGAATATTCTTTTCCTTTCCTTTTTTTGTTTTCTGAGCAAGTTTCAAAAAGGCATTTTAAAAAGGCTTTTAAAAATGGTTATTCTCCTCGCTGTCTAGGAGGGTTCTTTGTGGGTGCTGAGAGTAGGATAAATACTTCATTCTCTTGTGGCCTCTCTGCAGAGATAGCTCCTGAGCCATAGGCACTGGAAATTGACTCAATCGTGGCCATTATCCAGCTGCCACAGGCTAGAAGCAAAGGTCCTCTGCCCTTATGTTTGCAGTTCAGAGCTAAACAGATCATAGGCTTCTTGCAGACAGAAAATCTCCCTAGTGAACTGCCTGTCTGTGAATACTTTGCCAAAGCAGTTTTATTCTCTTTCCTCTGTCAATTAAAGAGTTCATTGGTTTATTATTATATTCTTATTATGTCCAAGACCTCAATGAAATACTGAACCCTTTTAAAATCTCTTACAAGCAACAGAAAGTGTTTTTCCTTGCTTTCTCTGTCTCATCTCTTTTTAATTCTTCATCTCCCTTTCTTCCTCTTCCCACTACTGTAACCCTTCACAACTGTGCTGCTTCTGGTTTTTGTCTTCCTTGAGAGGAACTCTTTTGCACCATGAGAGAGTTGCAAGCTCTCGAAGTGAATCATGAAAGTAATGAATAAAATCCTGCAGGAAGGCCAAGGAAAGCTGCACTGGATGAAAAGGCTGTTCCAAGTCTGGCAAATGGCTCTGCTATGTTGGGCTTTAGCCTCTATTATGAAGCAAAATTTGACTAATTGAATCTCTGGAGAACCTATATTTCTTTCAGGAAAGAAAAATAAGTACTACAACAAGGCAGTGGGAGAGGCTTGTACCTGAAGAGTCTGATTCATGACTAAATCAAAATATTTACATTTATTTTCATTTACTTTTATTGTTAAAGTACTCTTTGAATCGCAACTGTGGCTGTTTCAACTCTGCAAACCATTTTTTTCTGTATGTGCATTGTAGAGCTATCTTAAACAAATGACTTAAGGGTGACTTCTTAACCATCATGTACCTCAGACCACTGTTAGAAGCAAAGTAAATGAATGCCATGATTGGGTTTTGTACATGCTAACTTCCTATTTCACTTTCCTTGCACAAAAAGATAACAGGAATGCAGGCCTTTCATTTTATCTCGCTCAGTGATAATGCACCTTGGCAAAGATTTGAATAGGTCATGGGATTATTAGGATTGTAATGTCTTACTTTCTTTTTCAAGTAGGATGAAACTAATTGTAATCATCTGTTGGGTTAGAAGAACACAATGGGTTCTCAGCTATAGGCTTTCATCACAGCAGAGATCTTGCATGATTTGGCCTGTCAGGGCTCTGGGCTCACAAAAGTTTTGTAGGTGTCAGATGTTTGGCACTCAGAATTGAGCACTGAGAGCCGTCATATGCTTGTGTCTCCTTGCTTTCTGGTCTCTCAGTTCTAGAATATTATCAGCATTTAAAGTATGTTGTCCTAGATTCTATGGTTCTGCGATTCTAAATTTAGAGGGTTCTAATGAACAGCTACTTATCTAAGTCCAATTTCAGTTATGGTGCCCTGACTGATAGCCTGCTCAAACTGTTGAGTGCATTCTGGCAGGATCACAGTGAAGTCCAGCAGGAAGTCTGTTTGGCTATAGGGCTGGGGTCTTATGGTCTTGGTATTTTCTAGGAGCAAGCTGAAAGTGTGGTGAGGCTGCTGCCTTCACTGTTACCACTCTGTCTTTTTTTTTTTTTTTTTTTTTTCTGAAGAAGAACACAAAGCAAGGTGTCACAACTCAATGCTTTGTTTTCTAAACACCATATGGAGCCACCACAGCAAGCTATGCTTACTGTGCTATGATCATCTGCTTTTTTTGTGATTTTTCAGTTGTACTGTCCTATGTGTGACAGCCCCTTTATTTCCCTCTCTCTAATGCTTTGTTGCAGACTGTCCTACCAGAGAAATGATGATGATGAGGAAGAAGCTGCCAGAGAACGTCGTCGACGAGCTCGACAGGAAAGACTGCGGCAAAAGGAAGAAGGAGATGCATCAGGGGAAGTAACAGAGAAATCAGAAGTTAATGCCCAGAACAGGTAAATGTTTGATGCTTACTGACAAGCCAGCTGTATTTTTTGTTCAGAAAAGAGAAATATTTTGAAAAGGCCTGTCTTGCTGCTTAAATTTCAAGCACTAGATTTGTCCACCCTTGCTGCAAGGGGGACCCAACCCCATGAGAAGTACCACTGGCTTTGTCTGTACAATGTGGTGGAGCACTGCTGAGACTGGGCTTGAGGTTCTGCTCTGTGACACATGCCCAGAGTGTCCTCAGGGCTGTCTATGTGTAACTCATCTGGAGTTTAGGGAGGAAAATGCCTCCAGTGTGTTCTGCTGTCTCATTCCCTTAGGCACACCTATATCTGCTAGGTAGCATTTTGTGTCTTACCTCACAAACCTCCTTGTAATCCAGCTTTTATTTTGATAGATAGACAGACAAAAAAGTGTAGTGATCTTGCTAATGGGAGCCATGGTGTCACTGGGAATAGGCACATGAGAGGCCCCCAGGCCTTAAGGGTGTGTGCACTAGACACCTGCCTCCACCCATTGCTGTCAGGGTCATACAGCTCTAAACAACAGAAAAGCTGATGGAGTTAGCTCTGCTTGTCACAAGCTGAGAGGGCAGTGTTGGCCTTTCAGTCTATCTGCTGTTGGTTTACTCTCACATTGTAACAAATAACATAGCCAGATTTCTATTAGCCATAACTAAATTGATATAAAAGAGCAGAAATATATCTTGTCATAGCAAACTAATAGATACTGAGCTCAAGCAGCATTTTGTTAAATAAAATGAGGTAAGAAAATGGTAACATATCTGATTATAGGCTAATTTTTTTCAAGTATAAATAAATAAACAGAAACAGCTAGAAGGAAGGAGCAAACCTGGATATAGGAGAATTAAAGAGCTGAATTTTGAAGGAGTCAGAAAACTTCCAGGTGCTGAGTGAGATCCAGTCTTGATAGCTACAGGTGCTGAGTGGCATAGCTTAGAGCTGTGCTTGCTCCATTCTCTAAGAAATTCATGTTTCTGAACAGATGATCATAGCTGCACTGAATCCTAAATTGCCAGGATATCTCATTATAGACTCTGTGGATTTTGCTGCTGAATGGGATTGACCATTTTCTCATTATTAGAGAATGTCATTGAAGTCAGAAGGTCTCTCACTCGTGTAGCATCTTCCAGAATTTTGTCTGTGCATGACAAGGAGTTCTCATGTATGCCTCTGGCCAAGCTGAAGGAGGGGGTTAAAGATAGCTGAGCAGGGTGCAGAGGTGGAGGATGAATTTTTCAAGGTTGTTTATATTTCAACTGTTCCAAGCGTTAGGTTGGGAAGGTCAGTTAGATTCCTGGGGACTTGGTGCGGCTGTCAGAGCTTGCCCAAGGGAACCTTTCCAGGCTCTGACACTGTGAAACGCCACATTCCTATACACACAGAAATGCCAAAATTAATCCCCAGAACCATTTTGCTAAAATTTGAATCATGCAACCTGTTGTGTTTTCAAACCATGGAATGATCTGACAGTGATTTTTTTTGTTTTCTAGAAACAGCTAAGTGCATACATTGTTAGAAAGCTTTTCTTTTTAATGACAAGTTGTCACTTTTGTGTAGTGTGGCAGAAGATGAAACGAAACGTAGTACAGATGATGAAGCTGCATTGTTGGAGAGACTGGCAAGACGGGAAGAGAGACGCCAAAAACGTCTACAGGAAGCCCTGGAACGTCAAAAGGAATTTGACCCAACGATCACAGATGGGAGCTTGTCAGTGCCCAGCAGGAGAGAAGTAAACAACGTGGAAGAAAATGAGACCACAGGGAAAGAGGAAAAGGTTGAAACACGCCAAGGACGCTGTGAAACTGAGGAAACAGAAACAGCTACCAAATCATACCAAAGGAACAATTGGAGGCAAGATGGAGAAGAAGAGGGAAAGAAAGAAGAAAAAGACGTGGAAGAGGAGAAACCAAAGGAGGTACCCACAGAGGAAAATCAGGTAGATGTGGCAGTAGAAAAGTCTACAGATAAAGAAGAGGTGGTAGAAACGAAAACTGTAGCTGTAAATGCAGAGAATGATACAAATGCTATGCTGGATGTGCAGCAGAGTACAACTGATGCTGTAGATAAAGAGAAGGAAGAGGCTGAAAAAGAAAGGGAGAAACTTGAGGCAGAAGAAAAGGAGAGGTTAAAAGCAGAAGAAGAAAAGAAGGCAGCTGAAGAAAAACAGAGAGCAGAGGAGGAAAAGAGGGCAGCTGAGGAAAGAGAGCGGGCTAAAGCAGAAGAGGAAAAGAGAGCAGCTGAGGAAAGAGAGAGGGCTAAAGCAGAAGAGGAAAAAAGGGCAGCTGAGGAAAGAGAGCGTGCTAAGGCAGAAGAGGAAAGGAAAGCAGCTGAGGAGAGGGCTAAGGCAGAAGCAGAGAGGAAAGCAGCTGAGGAGAGGGCTAAGGCAGAAGCAGAGAGGAAAGCAGCTGAGGAGAGGGCTAAGGCAGAAGAGGAAAAGAGGGCAGCTGAAGAAAAGGCTAAGTTAGAGGCAGAAAAACTAAAGGAAAAGAAAAAGATGGAAGAGAAGAAAGCACAAGAGGAAAAAGCTCAAGCAGATTTGCTAAGAAAACAGGTACAGTAAACATTTTGCACCAAAATAAGACACCTGTGGTTTGTGAGAAATGTAATGCAAGAAAAAAAAGACTGAATTGACATCTCCTCACAGATTTGTTCCTGCAACTAATATTCATACTTTTTTTAATTAATAAAAGTCCTTGCTTCGGCTTACCAATAATAAAATGCACAACATGCCTGTCCTCACTCCACTGTTCAGAGCAAACTTTGCATGTTCAGACCTCTGCATGTTTTTTGCTGCCTTTTTTCTCAGTTGCTATAAGCTGGCCTGATGAAGTAAGACATAAGATTGAGGCAAACACAACTTGACACAAAATATTATCAGCACCTGATAAACTGTGTGAAGAATGCGTGTGTTAAATGCAATCACAAGAAAGGGCTCTCTGCTGGGACATGTGAGCATGATGCCACGCAAGTGAGAGAAGCCCAGATGGAGTAATGGGAACATTTGGAGAGGGTAGAGGGAGCATGGCTGTACACGCAGATGTGGGCACAACAGCACATGAAGGACATGTGGCTGCACACAGGATTGGTACATGAGCACAGTGTGGAGAAGCAAAAGTGCTTGTGGAACGATGTTTTCATACCATATCTAAAACAAAAATTATTAAAAACTCCATAACAAAGGAGGAAGACAAAGAGGTTAAAGTGGAAGCTAAAAAGGAAAGCTTACCAGAGAAGCTTCAACCTACCTCCAAAAAAGATCAGGTAATTTATAAACTGTTGATTTAGTTGCTGTAAGGAAACCTGAGATAAGAAAATAAATAACAGACCTATAACTAAACGTTGCTTGTTCAGCAAAGTACTTAAACATGTGCTTCACTTCAAAAACATGAATAATCCTGCTGAAATACATAGATTAAGTTACTTATGTGCTTAACATTAAGTATATGCTTAAGTATTTTGTTCTTCTGTGGCCTTAGAACCAAGTTCTGTCTGCCTTAGAACAGATACTTCAGTCAAACTCTTGTCAATAATGCAAGGATGACTTGTGCCTTAGGGATGAATTTTTCAGGACTGTATCAACTAATCTTCCTTCCCTGGTTTCCTCTCACTTTACTGTGAACTTTTCCCCTGTGACTGAGACCTACTCTTAAAATAGTAATAATAATAATCTAGGCCCTCTGGCCTCTTGAGTATCTTAACTAATCATTTTCCCCAAAGCTGCAATATCACATGATATAAACTGTGCATACCCAAGATTCTTCTTTTGTTTTAAAGAGAAAATCTACAAAAATTACTGCATTGCATTTCCACTGTAAACACAGGAGCTGGTGCCATGGTGTTTTACTGTATGGTAAGTAATTAAGATTTGGGAAACATTTACTCTTCAGGTTACAGCTGACAAACAGGGAGCCATGTTCTATGCTGTACAGCACCTGTGATTTTTGGTCTATGCAGAAGGTATCAGAACAGCCTCTGATCCTGATCAGACATTGATCGGTCAGTTTCTTAAAGGTTTGCACCAGTATGGGTTCAGACAGGTTCATGGGGCTTTCTTGAAAGAGCCACAACACAGATTTAGTGACAGGTAGTTTGTGCCTGTCCATATGCCTGGGAGTGCAGAATAAAGGTGAGATTGAAAAGATAAAGTGATGAAGATGATTGGAAGAATGGTTCCAAAACTGGAAGGGAAAGAGTTCAATGAGAGCTGGGAGGCACATCAAAACAGTGCTTTAGAAAAACCTAACAGTCACTGTACTCCAAATTACCCTGACGGTGAAACAAGAGGAAGGAACTGTGCAAAAAATAAGGATTATTTAAAAATTTGTTCATATGACAGAATCAGCTTGTAATATTCACTGTTGCAAACAATGTTTGAATATTACAATTGAATGTATAAAGAAGGCTGTAAGTATTTGACCACAAATGTTGATTTGGGGGTGGGGAGGGCTTGAGAAACAGCATCCTGCTTCTGTTTGCCTGGAGCTCACTCAACTGTCAGTGAGACTCCCATCATCCTTTTAAGACATGCCCACAAGATTGGATTTTCCAGGAAACTGTCATGACTTTTGAAAGTGACTTGTGATGTTCATGCTTCCATTTTTGGATGCTCAAATTGAGACAGATTAAAGGAATCCCGCTTTTGGTTCAGTGCTGAATATCCATCCACTGAAAGGTGAAACTTTTGCATGTGTATCAAGCTGAACTTTTGAAATACCCTGCTCAGTTTTGAAAATCTCAGTTGTTGCTTCTTAGCTTGTGAAGAAAAATCAACGATCTCAGACTCTAAACAAAGTTGTGGTCAGGTTCTTATCTCTACTCCTTCCACTTATGCAAAGAGTAAATTTCAATGAGACTTATTTTAGACACATACATGCAATAAAGAGGATGGCAGTATACTGTGAATAAGATCCCTGAAGGAATACTCTCTTCACATAACCAGATTTTTCTTTTGTAACTGTGCAACATGAGCACATATCCATTCTTAATGTGACTAAGATCTGGCCCTCAAAGCTCAGATTTTGATCAAATTAGCAAACAAAATCTGTCTCCTTCTCTGAACTGCCCCACGATTTTGGGTTCTCAAAACTGTCCTGGAAAGCTCATAAGAGCAAGCTTTCTCATGATGTGAGACTCCTGGTATTTCCTGCTTCTAGTTTGGCTAGACATGCTGCAACAGTTGCTTTTCTCATGGTATTTGGGTGTAGCAGTTCACTCTAAATGGAAGACATAGACCCAGATGCCCACAGCTTTTAAGACACTAAGAAACTGAGCCCAAGCAAGAGTTCAGTGTGCCAAATGGTTCCAACCTCAGTAACCAATCCAATGTAGTGTGAAGTTGTTTAAGCTCTAGATTTAGAAATCTTGACTCTGAAATGTTAGCATAAGAACCTAACAGGAAAGACATGGTACGGAGAAAGATTAAAATGTACATAATTTATGTTGAAAATTAGCTAAGCTAAGCATGGTTTTGGTCATGTTCTCTCTTGACTTGAGGCTCAAGATTTGAGGGAGCGTGTGAACTGTTTTCAGGTCAGGTAACACCACCCACCCACTCCAATTGGAATTAGAACAGTCCTTTTTACCAAATTCAAGCAGAATCTGAATTGGCCTGTAATTCAGGACAGCACTGAGACAAGGGAAAATACTTTTTCTGTTGTCTTCCTCTGGAGTGGGACATAATGGTTTTCTGTTCCTGTGCTAATCAATCACAGTTTTGGCATTAAAATTAGTAGGAGAATTATTGGACCTGAAAGCTGTGAAATATTTCTTTAATATCTTGTTTTATCATCTTTTTGAATAAGGGAGCCAAGATGCATTAATGGTTTTCTCAAATGTGTGCATATTGCCATAAATTCAGCTAGCTTCTAAAATGCTATTTCCTAACCTATTATTTTTTAAACTGTATTGTTTTAATATTAGTTTCCTCAGCAATTTCAATTAAGATGTAAGAGATATGACTCTCCCCAGTGGACTTCAATACATCAGGCAACTGGAAGTATCAGCTTTTTAATGAGACTTAGAAAGGTCTCGATGAAAATCTCAGCAAAGGAAATCCTATGCTCTCAAAGTCCCAACACAGACATCCTGGCATTTGAGATCTTACAACAATCAGCATCACTGTTCTCAGTATCTCCCTGAACTAACAGGCAGCGTAGTTTTTTGCTGTGAACATGTCACAAGCTAGAATCTTGTCCAGATTTGGGAGCACTCCAAAGTCATAAGTGACAGGCAGCATACATTAGACTCAATGAATAGCACTGGTTGTCTCAACTCAACTCCTAGAAAACAGGAAACCTTTCCTTGGGGCAGCTAGCAGTCATGGCCTTGCTTGCTAGCAGTCACAGCATCACAGCCAAAGAATGCATGGCCATGGAAACTGAGCTATCCTCCTGTCTGTTGGGTTAGTGATGCCAGATTGCAGCTACAGCCCATTGGCAGGAGCATGTGGGGAGTGTCTGTGCTGTTGCTGCCTGCTCTCAGGACAGAGCTAATGTCTCTGTGGGTTGTTTGACATCCCTCATCAGTGGCAAGCTCACTGGAGCAGCGTAACTGCTCAGCACTGACGTGCAGTGTGTGCCGCCTCAGCATGGTCTGCTGTAGGCTTTTATTTCCTGAAGCCACATGGAATGCCATAAAAGCAGTTGTGCTGCAGACAGGACTGTTATGGAAATTATTTTTTTCTTTTTAATTAACATATGGGATGGCAAGAGACGAGAGTATTTTTTTCTTTTCCTTTCTTGCTGGCTTCCTCCAACGTGGTAAAGCCAGGGAAAAAAGATATTTTTGGGATAGTTTTTTCCTCTGCTGCTGTTGAAAGTGTATTTAGGCTGCTAGTCCAACTAATTTTCATCACAGAAATAATTCTGTCTGAGGACAAAGGACTTAAGTTAGTCCATCTACTGCACTTAGTCTCAGCACCCAACCATGAGCATGCTGAGATCAGGCTGTTTCTGGTAATGGTAAATACTTCAAGCCCATAACTGTAGGGGGATTCTCAAGTATAAAATTCTTGCAGTAAACATACTAGATTACTCTTAAAAATTATAGGGTAAAAAACTGTAAGGATAGAGAGAACTTTTGCTTTAGTGTTTCCAGAGAGAACATTTGAGAGAACATTTGCTTTTTCAAAGGATTAATTATTTGAGCCTGACAACTGTGACCAGCCTCTGGTATGACTGTGCTTTTTGTCAGAGTAACTTTTACTCTAATGCAAAGATCAGCTTTTTATCTTTGTCATTATTCCTGTAGTACTCAGGCAGCCACCTGTTGAAATGCTGGAAATACTAGGGATTTGATTTAGTAGCTTGGTGGGTAGGGATGGTGGTGTGAGGATGGTTGGACTAGATGATCTTGTAGGTCCTTTCCAACCTAATGTATCTATGAATCTATGAATCTATAAATACTAGCTTTGTTCTTTTGGCACTCCCTTGCTGTGCTGCAGAACCATCTGCCTACATCCAACTAGCATGAGCTTTGTTCAAGCAAACTGAAGGTTATGAATGACTTCTATTGCTCCAGTGCTCTTAACCAAGAAGATAAGAACAAGCCTAGCCCCAAAGAGTGTGCAGCCTGGGATTTTAATAGGCATCACATGAGTGATGCTCCAGTAGAAAAGAGGAGGACTGAGGTGCCTGAGGAAGGTGCAGTTACAGAAAGATGAGGTAGCCAAGTCCCATGCCACCGCATTGGTATCTGCAAAAAAACTTTCACAGAAGACTGATTATTTTAGGTGTTTTCATTGTGAATGTGGATCAGGAAGGCAGGATGATGGATGATCATATTTTTAAACTGTAATATTAAAAAGACTACTTTCGCCTTGAAGCACATAGTCCTTTTGAAGACAGTTGCTGAGTTAATCTCTAATACCAAGGAATTCGTGTTCCTTGACTGTTATTGGTAATGCCTTGCTGTGACATTCTTTCTTCTGTGATTTACGCTATCTTCTGAGCAGGTAAAAGACAACAAGGATAAAGAAAAAGCACCAAAGGATGAAATGAAAAGTGTCTGGGATCGTAAAAAGGGAGTTCCAGAACAAAAGGCACAGAATGGAGAACGTGAACTCACTGCCCCCAAACTTAAATCTACTGAAAATGCTTTTGGGTAAGTTCCAGCTAAGCACGCTGGTCTTTGTTTATGTTAGAGCAGAGCTGGGGGCCTTCTTGGGGTCTCTGGTGGAAAGCCTTGTTGCAGCTGTGTGCAAGACTTAGGTTGGCACCATCAGAGGAGGCTCTGGTGTTCACTGGGTATTTAGTTCTCATTTAAGTCTGTTGGCCGGTTTTCTAGCAGCCTGCCCCCATATTGTTGCAGTGACAAAACAAGGTATTGAAAGCAGATGTAAATAGAACCTTGCTCCCTCAGTAGACATGAGTAGCTCATTTTCATTTTTTTTGTTAGAAATCTTTTTTTTCCTGTTCACCTCCCTTCCTCTTTTACATTGGCACTGGCAAAGAAAAGGTTAAGCTTTCCATTCACGTTTAAAAATCTCTGTAGGGCAGATGGATTTTGCTGTTATATCTCAGCATTCCCCTCATGATTATTCCGGGAAAATCAAACTTTCTCAAAATAAAGTGCAGTTCAAAAGACCCTGGGGACACCCTGACCTAAGGCCAAAAGACAGAAAGAGTCAGGCGGCATGGAGATGGAATAGCAGGAAATGGTCCTTCCTTAGAACTATCCTACATCATGACTGGGGTCACATCATCAATAACATGAGAAAGGATTTCTGAAAATATTTTTGTTGTGTTTTCATTTGTTTCACTTCCTGTGGGAGACAGACCTTAGTGGCAACATGTAGATTTGAGTTTCCACTGCTTTTTTCTTTTTTCTGTTTTTCTTTCACAATTTCTAAATGTGTGAAGAAGGATGTCTAACGTAAGGCTTTGTTTGGAGCGTGCTTTCTTCTTGTTTTTGCATGAACACATCAGATACTCGTTAAGAAGCGTTGTAACTTGGCTAGCTCTCAGTGATGATGACTGAGAACAAAGTAGGGTACTGGAGGCTAAAGGAAAATCTTATCTGCATCTCATTTGTTCACGTCAGTCATAAAATTGCAGGGCATTTTAGATCTTTCATTTCTCATTTCCCCTCCCACTTGCCTTCCTCTCCATTCTCATACAGGACTGCAAAAGTGCTAAATATGAAGCAGTGCTTTTTTCATGTTATTCTGACATTTTTGGCTTCCACAAACCACTTCTTTCATTTTCTTCCTTGTCTGAAAGCTGGCAACCATCTTCATTTCTTAGCACCAAAGAGGTACTTAGGAAATTCTTCCTCCACCCAGAATCTCAGTTCTAATTTTTCAATGTTGACAGTAAGGAATGGAAATTCCCAGAATTGGTTGAGAACAGAGGATTTTGGTGGTGGAGGAAAATAAGGAGAATTGCTGCCAGTTTATTGTTTCCTGTTTCAGATTATGCAGAACCAGAAGCGAAAGTCCCACATACTCCATGAGAATAAAATTAGGTAGAAACCTGAAGTGTTCTCCTTCGTAAGGAGGACGCTTGAGGTCTTCAAACAAAAGTCCTAAGACTAGATTCTACCTTTGTTTTTTATGACTTGAAAGCTGAGAGTAGCCGTTGATTTTTTTGGGGCTGTCTGGAATTAAGTCACTAAGGACTAACCTTTCTTGTGCACTGGTATAAAACAGAGTGGTTATTTATTAAGAGAATTGGGGCAAATGTTATCTTCCCAGTTTTTGTTTGTTTGTTTGTTTGTTTATTTGTTTAATTTTCAATGTGAAGAATTTGCCCTTGCAAGTGATACCTTGTCACAGAATTGTAAAATGTCCTGAGCTGGGAGGAACCCATGAGGATCACTGAGTCCAACAACTGGCTCCACTCAGGACCACCCAAAAATTGAAGTGATTTAGATTTCTCATTTCTATTTGAAGTGATTTCTTGTATTTTTGGGGGCCCAAAACTTGCAGGTCTGGCTGGGACAACACAGTCTTCAGATAACAAAAGCAATTAATTAATTAATTAGATTCCCAGGATGTTTGTTACGAGGCTGCAATCATGCAACAAAGCAGAAAAACCTTAAAAAAGCTTTTTAATGGCCCATGCAGGATAGATTAATTGGATCTTTAGAAACACCTTGTGCCTCATTAAGATTTATGGTTTTTGTCATCTCTGTAAATGATGTAAGAAATATTTAAGACTAAACACCCAAAAGCATACCTCAAACCACAGGAGCTGGTCCTCATTGTTTTTTAGCAGGCTAAGTGAAAATTCAAATAGTTTCCAATGTTTTCTCTCAGTGTTTTAGTTCTGTATAATTATATTTTTTATTAACAAAGGACTTGTGTTCCTTTCTTTAATTAGATTCATAGATTCATAGATTCATTAGGTTGGAAAGGACCTACAAGATCATCTAGTCCAACCATCCTCCCACTACCATCCCTACCCACAAAGCTACTAAATCAAATCCCTTAGCACCTCATCTAAACGCTTCTTGAACAGTGCTAGGAACAGTGCCTCAACCACCTCCCTAGGCAGGCCATTCCAGTGCCTGACCACTCTCTCAGAGAAATTTTTTTTTCTCAAATCTGATCTAAATCTTCCCTGGCGCAACTTGTGGCCATTCCCTCTCATCCTGTCATTAGTTACCTGGGAGAAGAGACATCCCTACCTGATAAAAACCCTTATTAGTAACTACTTGCAACTACATGATGCTTATGATGGAGGGTGACTTTATGGTTCTCCTTCGATGAATTAAGTAATTCCATGGCAAAAACACATTCAGGATTAGGTCCTAGAGCACAAAAGGATTGTGATAAGGCGATATTAGGGAAAAATGTACTGTATATCTGTAACTCTGAAAAATCAAGTGTGAGAATGTCCTGAGGATATAGAAATTCACAGACCTCTGGGAATTTTGTTTTCTTTAGCTTTTCTTTGTGGTGTTATACATAAAAAAGACTTTCTAACACCAAATAAACACACCGCAAAATAAATGTTAGGTCTTACCACATGAGTGTTGAACTTTCACAGATGAAGTACAACAGCTGAGATTCACATCACAATGTCAGTCTGGCTATGCTATTTTACCATATGTTTTATTAGTAATACAGTTTTTAAATGATACGTTCTGCCCTGGTGCAGCTGAGTTTCTTCCCAGTCAGTAATACCATGTGAGGGCAGAGTAATCTGTGTTAGCAGATCCTATTGTGATACTGAAACCACAGATAATTCAGCTCTGATCCTGCAATCTGTTTTATATGGCTAACCCCATCTAGATGAGAGATCTATTTGAATGAAGAGTGCCTTTGAAGGACTGGTGTGATTCAGCAGACTGCAAATTTATGTATTTGTTCTTCATGTTGTCATCTCTAATCTCATCATCTCTAACAGTTATTGTTATTGTTGGAACACTTGATTTGTTCCGTCTTGTGGCATTTAATTCCACAGCACTCCAGTTCCATTAATGAAGTCATTAATTTCCAGCTTCTCTAAATGTCAACAGAACAGAGCAGAAAGATCTTTAAAAAAATCTCTAAGAACATTCCTTTTCTGTCCCTTGTGAATAGCACACTGATACCTCTGTGGTACCTATCTCCTTGTCAGCAGTAATACTAAACACGCTCAGGGAGTAGACATTTGACTAAACACTGTTGTGGTAATTGTTTAACTAGGTGATACTATCTGACTCTGTTGAAAGTATGCACTTCGCCTATACAAACAGTCTTTCCCCACCCCTCACTCCTTGTATTCTTTCTGTCCGTCTCTCATATTGGAGTTGGTTGGAAAACTTCTCGTTTTCTCTCGTGGAAAGCAGCCATAAATAAATAATTTCCACTTCCTTAATTGAAGTCATATTTTCCCTGGAAACTGTCAGCAAAAGTTTTGATGAACCTTTCTATTCATACAAGCTTACTGAGTCCAAGTGATAGGTTCTTTAGATTAAATAGGAAACTTTTTAGGTTTGTAAAAGCATTCTAGGTTTTGAAACTACGAGTCTCACCACTCTGTTTCCTCCGTTTTGTTTTGTATCTGGTTTGGTTCCCAAAGATACTTGCCAGGAAAATGGCCATGCAGTTCACCTTTCATTGGCCCAATCAGTTGGTAGTCAAAAGGCACCAAATCCAATCTGTACAGTGGGTGTAGTAGTACAGTCCAGCCAGAACTGGCAGTGTGCTTCATGTCTTCAAACAGGTATGGCCCTTGTGTTATCATGCTGCAAGAGAAAGACTGTCTTCTCATCTAGTCTGATACTGGAAGTTTTGAGTCCTCAGCTTAGTTGGTGTCATGATGCAGCAGTCACAGTTGTTTGTCTGGGTTGCAGGAAATCCAGAGGGATCACGCCTTTCCTATCCAAAAAGACAGTGCATATCATTTTACCTGCTAAGGACTGTGCCTTGAACATTTTATTTGATGGGGAATTCAGATGTTGCCACTGCATGGACTGCTGCTTTGACTTTTGCTCATAGTGGTGACACCATATCTCATCACTAATAATGTTGTGATCCAGGAAACTGTTACCTTCAGCCTAGGATTTTCTCAATAGGTTCTGGCAAACTTGCACGTGGTGTTCTTGTGTAAGAATTCTTGGGACCCAGTTGGTGAAAACTTTGCAATATTCCAGCATTTCCACCATTGTTTCCAAGGCATTGAAGCTGCTATTCAGTTCCATAAACAGTTCCCTGGTCATAATCTGCTGATCCATGTGGATGAGCTGATCAAGATGCACTTCACTTTGTGAGGTGACCACCGTGCATAATCGTCCAGAATGTGACTTGTTTTTCATGTCACTGTCTCCATTGTTGAAACGCCCCACCCACTGCCTCACGGTGCTCACATCCACTGTTTGGCCTCCAGAAATGTTAAACAAGCATCAGTGAATGTCAGTGGGTGCCATGGAAGAATCTGGTGACACCTTTGGTTCCTAGGCGCTTCCGTGTCAGACGCCATTCTGTTAGACTTTCCCTCTGCTGCCATCTGTCACACTGCAGCAAAATGTAATGGAATATTCTCAGGAAAATTCAACCTCTACTGCCATACCATCAAAACCTTCGTCTGACTTGGTGAGCCAGCATCTTAAAACTGGAGGCATTACCTCCAGAGTAGTCTTTGAATCTCCTCGTGGGGATGATAAGATGCATCTTGCTGACATTACATGAGATGTTAAATATATCAAGCTTAGTTGACGAGCTGTAAAGAAAATGGAAGTGGCCTGAGATCTCAGGCAATGTGGTCCAGCCCCTGCCACGAGTGCATGAGCCTTCTTCTTCAATGGCAGTGGATGAGAGACAAGTTTCTCCAAGTGTCTCGGCCTACTTGGCTCCTACCTCAAAAGCTTTGAGTTTGACGGAGTTCACAAGGAGCAAAAAGTCTTAAAAGGAGTATCTTTGTGTTGCTGGTGAATGTGGGGCATCAGGTTGTCTCTGGCCAGGAAGGGAAAACTTATGGTGCATTACCTTGTCTTTCCTTTCTTTCCCAGCCGCTCCAACTTGAAAGGAGCTGCAAATGCTGAGGCTGGGTCTGATAAGCTGAAGGAGAAACAGCAGGAAGCAGCTGCAGAGCTTGAGGAGCTAAAGAAAAGGCGGGAGGAACGCCGGAAAATCATGGAAGAAGAGGAGCAAAAGAAGAAACAGGAGGAAGCTGAGAGAAAAATCAGAGAGGAGGTAAAGGACAAAGTGTTGTTCTCTGATTTTAATTCCTCATTGTAATTCTTTTGCTTCCACTTGCCTCTGATTAAATGGTAACCCTTTACAGCAGTATCTGTATAGTACAGACAGCTTTAGGCAAAGAAGTTAGTGAGACTGGACATGGATGAATCTGCATTTAGCAAAAGATCAGAATGATGCCATGAGAGACTTGAACATAGGTGAGGAAGGAATTTGTGACAATACAGGCAAGACCAAACCTAAGCAAACATAGAGGCCAAAGTGTGTTTTTCCTTTGTGAGCCTGAATCTACCTGAGATCTGTGTGGGGATTTGCTGCTGAGCTTTGCTTCAGATTTTGTCCTTTGTTTGGGCTCTCTGTTTGGATCATGTCCTTTATCAGAATGGATGTTTCTTAGCCTGTGTTAGGAGATGATCTATCACAATGAATGTTGACCTCAAATATACCATGGGCATTAAAATTACCCCATTCCTCTAACCTTCAGATTTAATTGCAAACATGTGTATTTCATGTCAGTCAACCACATCATATAGATGTTCTTGTGAGAACCCAAGGTAAAACATTCAGGATACCAAGAAAAACTTCAGTTCTAGCCTCAAGGAAGACAAGGCTCTAATAATGTCTTAATTAGTCAGGATGCCATCTACAGCAGCTGCATATTTATACTCTTTTTGGGTAACGTTTTGGAGACTCTTATAGCCACAGACTTCTTAATTTATTTTCAATGTCTCTTTGATGTTGCACAACTCAAATTAGAAAGGATGTGGCAAAAAATCATCTGCTGTAGATGAACTGAAATGTTAATGCTATATACAGTTATGATGGGCAAGATCTAGTTAGTAAGATATTTTTGCCTGTTTAAATATTGAGTACCCAGTGACATCTGTTTGCTTGTGCTCCCTTTGCCAAGGGACTTTATAAATAGGATTTTAAAATCTCTGGTGCATCATTAAGGAATCTTACTTGTTTGAAAAAACAAATGGTGGAAGAATAATAATAGTGCTAGCAGATAAATGCCAATTGCTTTAACATGCTAAGCTCTCCACAGTAGAATGAAATAGATGCTGAGATTGCATAGTGACTTACTGTGTAAAAGCAGGCTCTGCTAACCAGCACTCACAGTGGTTGTGCTTCAGCTTGCTGCTCTGAAAGTAAAAATTCACGTTTTTCTGGAGGGAGAACTAGAAGCATTTCATCTTCACTTTTTGAGCATCTATCAATTTTTCAACATGAAATATTGACCTTGGCACAATTGCTAGAGAAGACAATGCTAGAGAGGAACAGTACAAAGGTGATTCTTGAGGATACAGAGCAACTGAATTTGGGAAGTAAAATGTGATTTTTTGTTTCTTACACCTGTTCAGATGATTAGGAGTCTATGCAAGCTGGTTGACCAGTTCACTTGAAAACCTGTTGGCATCAACATGTAGACTCAACTCATCTAAGTGTTCTACAGAAATATTTTTTTAAAACAGATACAACAATGAAAATTCGAATTTCTGAAATTAGTTCTTAATGAAACGATGATTTTATAAATGTGCTTTGTTCTCTCTAAGTGACACTGTTTGGCAGTAGATCTGACGATATTGCTGTGAAAATTATTAAAGGAGCATGGAGTAATTGCCTTCTTCACTTAATGCTATGATGTATTGTCACCAGTATGTCACTAACATTCAGATAGCATTCCCTGAACTGCTTTGGCTAGCATAAAAATTCTATTATTAGATAATCTGATACATTTTTGAAAAAAAAAAATAGTTGCCTTGCTTTAATAGTAATGCAGTTTCTGAAAGAATAAATTAATATCTTTTAGGAGGAAAAGAAGAGGATGAAAGAAGAAATTGAAAGGAGAAGAGCTGAAGCTGCTGAGAAACGCCAGAAAGTGCCTGAAGATGGCGTATCTGAAGAAAAGAAGCCATTCAAATGTTTCAGTCCTAAAGGTTCATCTCTCAAGGTAACCTCCCTGCTAACTTCTCTATTGTACAGAAAAACCTATGTATATTGTAGTCCAAACCAACTACCCAACACCAAATCATTGTGGAAATACTTGATATTTTACTGGGTCAATGTTCTGAAATAGATCTTAGAGTAAAACCTATGGCTGAAAGACTTCATTCATTGGGATGACTGAAGATTAGAGACCCTTTCTAAAAATCATCTAGCCTGAGAGTTACCCAATAATGTTAATAATGTCCAAAAAGGTTCGTCACCTTCAAGAGGAAATTATTTTGGAAACTCAGAGCTGTGTTACTATGCTAATTTCTCAATATTAATTTGTTACAGACTGATTTGTTAACTGTAGCAGAAAATATCACAAATGTTCTTTGTCTTCTTCCGTATCCACAGTTACTTTCTTCCTTGCCTCACTACTTTATCTTTTAAGTACATTCAGCGTGTCATTAATTGCAACTGTCTAATATGGGAGGTCTATGATATGCCTGATCCCTCTGAAACAGTATCTGGAAATACTGGGCTCAATTTCACTTTCTTACATAATATTAAAAAAAAAAACAAAGCAAAAACTTCTCTTGCTGCAGGAATTTCTAAGTAGTCTTCTGTGGCCTGTATTATTTTGCATGTCATATAAATCATTAAAATGATCTTTTAGTGTGGAAGAAAAATCTTGGTCTCAGTGAAATTATTGGAAATTTTGTTTTGGTGTTTCTTCTAGTCACTTTCTCAGCTCAGGCCCTAGCTAGCCCAAACTATGGATTTGTTTATCATTTTGACCTATCTTTTCTTTTTTTCCTTTTGAGGCATTAGTCAAGTAAAAATCCAAGATGTCAATGAAAAAAAAGACCATTTAGTAAGCCCTAGGAGGAAAAAGAGCCAGACAGGAGGCTGTCCGGTAGAAGCTTGCATCAGATCATAAACCAAATCTGCATGGGATGAAGAAATGCTGTTCATGAGTGACAGGCTGCATTTTGTCAGAATGACATTTCTGTTTACAATGTTCACTCTTCAAACTGATGTGGAGCTTCAACCCTATATGGTTTTGGGTTCTGTTCCAACAAATACAGTGGCCAGATACTTTTGGCTGGATTTGGCTTTGACTTCTCAGGCACATCTGAACCTGAAATTTGAGGACAGAATACATACAGCTGTAAAAGAAGGTTGCCAAGCTTCACAACTCTATCCTGTCAGATAAACCTGGTCTTGCAATTTTGGTTGCAAAATACTGTGTCAGGAATGGACACTGTAATTGCTCTGCTTCTTCCCAGTCCTCCTGAGAGGGCTTCTTTTTCTTCCTTCTGTTTATTAAGATGCTGTTTATGACACGCATTTGGAGATTTAGTTCACAGATGACTCAGAAGAGAGAAAATTATGCTTGAAAATGCATAATAGCAAGATACAGATCATAATTCTGGGGAGAGTGGGACAAAACAGTGGATTTGGCAGGAGGTTAATAGCTTTCTGAGAACTTTTGGACTGATGCTACTAAAAGTATTTTTAGAGGAAAGCTGGAATATTCCAAATGTTAAGCATTTGAGGTTCCGTTTTTTGTGGTGATTATTGCTGCTGTTTTTACAGCTTGATATCTAGAAGAATTTTTTTTTGTTTTGTTACAAAAACTGAGATATGAAACTCTCTGCATGTTCTTCTTTCTCTCAGTTTCTCTGGAAATTGGTGATACTGTACATATTTCAGTCTGGTGTCTGTGGGTGGCCGGAATACATATGTAATGCTTATTGACCTTCATGCCCCAAACTGTTTCTTGGCCTTCATCACCTTTTGTTTGGACATTCCCTGGCTGGCCTAACCTGGTTGGTGTACAGCCTTTTCGTGTGATTGTTACATACTGACAGAGTTATCTTTTGACTGGTTAAGCTTCTGTCACATATTTTTTCCCTTGATAAACGTATCCTCTGGTTAGATGTGTTGTGAACCATGTGAAAGCTGTAAATGGTCAACTATGGGTGGGCCGTTGGAATTAAGAATGAAGAAATTGAGGCTCAGTATTAGGAGACTGTATGGTGCATGTGTACTTTCTGTCTTCCAGATCTCTTTGTCCTGTGTTCTTTCTGATGTGGTAAACTTCAGGGAAGAAAAAGAAGTTCCTAGGAATGACTTAAGTGAAGAGAGCAGAATGTGTTTTTTACCAGGTGAACCACAAGAGCATAGGAAAGAAGAGAGAGAGGCTGAAAATAGTATAGTATGTTATCATCTTATAGATACTTAATTAATCCATCAAGCAAGGCATGGAGTAGCATGATGAGCAGACTCAGAATTTAGAGACAAAAACATCTCAGCTTAGACACTGAAGAACCACAGAGGACACCTTGGCTGGTTGCTGTCATAATCAAAATGGGAGTCTGAGCTGCGAGATGGAATAGAGCTCTGCTCGCCCTTGAAGCTAGGAAACTGAATTTGAAGTGAATGGAACAGGAGTGGCAAGTGCTGGAGTCTGTGCAGCATGGAATCTTTCCAGAGACGGCACAGTGGCTGGGTCCTTTCAGAGGGGACAGTAAGAAGGAAAGATGCAAAGTAAATATAGGCTAGATTCATTCCTAGCTTAGGGATGGAGCAGATTGGATTTATTAAGGCCATGGGCTCTAGCTGCAGTACCAGACCTTTGTGCTGCCTCTGCTCTCTCTAAATCTCTTTTCTTCTTCTTTTTTGTTTTTGTTTTGTTCTTTGTAGGAGTCTCTGGAACAGTCTTTGCTGCTCTTCCATCCCACTCTACCTCATGCTTTCACTAGTTTAGTTCTCACAAATGGCGCTGCAGTAGAAGAATGAGATTTCCTTCCTTCTCGTTGTATTCCTTTCTGTTTTAGAGAGGTTCATTTCTCACGTTTTCCTTGGGAAAGAGCATTATTGACATCTCCTTCTCTAGTTTAATCAGGAGAGAACAGGATATTTCAGTACCGATTCTCCTCTGGTGATGGTTGGGAGCTCCACCACCACAGAAATGCAGAAGCAGTTAGATACTGATGGGAGGAAGCCACAGCAGGAGGCCAGGGGTGGCACCCACCTGCAGCTGAGCAAGAAACAGGACTTTTCAGCCTTGAGATTTCTATTCTTTTTTAAAGATCTGTCTGCTCATAGCTCGCTGTTGCTCTCTACTTGAGATCTGGAGCAATGACTGGAAAAAATTAGGCTCCACTCAATCAAGTTCTTTCTAGGAGATGATCTGTTCCTGTGGCAGGAAAACAGAGGGGCAAGGACAGGATTTGTGATGCTTGTTTTTCCCTTCTTTGCTGCTGATAGCAACACTATAATCTGCCAGGTAGACTGGAGTAAGTTGGCCCATTCTACACCAGATGCTGCCAACAGCGGGAAAAAAGCCCAATAGTGCTTAAAGATGCAAAAGGGAATGGGAGGCAAGGCTCAGGAGAAGCTATTTACTCCCAGAGAATAGCTATCACACAGAGTGGATTTTCACCAGGTTCTACCTCTGAGACATGAGATTAAATTATAAGGAAGGGATTTCTGTTCTTATCTGTGTGTTTCTTCCCTCTCTTGCTTG
Source organism: Callipepla californica brunnescens (assembly GCA_023055505.1). Lineage (NCBI taxonomy): Eukaryota > Metazoa > Chordata > Aves > Galliformes > Odontophoridae > Callipepla > Callipepla californica. The sequence goes on from JALIRH010000001.1 coordinate 46,402,844, forward strand.
ACCCATTTTTCTGAAAACAGTGTTTCAATATGTCAGTTTACAATATATCTTGTTGTACAGTATCTAGTACACAATTTTATATTCCTAATAATCATTTAAAAACTATGCATTAAACAAACATTACTGGAAATATTTAGATGGTACGTGTTTCCTGTGTTGTTGGCTCAAACTGTGTCTTAACTCATTCCTTTTTCATTCAGTTTCTGTTCTTGGAGGATGTACAGATGGAACAAAGCACACTTTGACTCCCACACTTAAAGTGGATTTTTAATAAGCAAAATATTTCTTGCATAATTAGAGAGCAAAATGTGTCTGTAAAATATTTAATGTGTATAAATGCATACATGTATTGTTGTGTAACATCTTGTGCAATTTGTTTCTTTCCTCCTATGTGTGCTATCCCTGTTGAGAAAGGCCCCAGTGAGCTGTAGGACTGTTTGTTTTTCATTTATGTCCATTGGTGAATACTGCCACGATTAAGGCACTTCAAAGCATTGAGCAGGCATGGAAACCATGGTACATGTTACTGCTTTGTAGGGATGCGGTTAAATGGCTGGGTGCTTTTGTTGACACACGGCTATCATCAAGCTGTAGGCAGGAGCTAGTTCCTAGGCAGGAGAGGGTTTCCTTTTGTCTGAATTTACCAGCGGAAGAGTTGTCCAGTCTAGGCTCATTTGGCAGTTAGATAGAGCTAGGAGTCAGCCTTATTGGGCAATTGAGCCCACCTTCCTTAGGGTGAGGTGAGAACTTCTGTCTCTCCACTGACTGTAGAGGGAAAAATGAGTAGTTTGGACTAAATGCTAAACTTTCAAGCAACCAAGGTTGGGTGGTAGAGATGCAGTATGAGATCACATGTTCTTTTCTTCTTTGGTCGTGTAATTAGAGAATGGCCAGCTGACTTTTTAGAGTATGTGTGTTTTGTGCTAGAGTCATGGAAAGTAATCCATGGTGACAAAACACAGTCCCAAAGTGTTTAACAAGATTCTTTTTATTTTACGATCTAAAATTGAGGAAATACCTTACATTTTGTGATAACCACCTTGCTTTTCATGTTTGTCTTACAGATCTATTTTGTGATATTGTTTACTGTATGTGTCAAACATTTAAAATTATTTGCATGGAGTTTGTGTGGTGTGTCGTAGTACATAACCTTTAGATATTGCTGTGCAGTCTAAATGTATTTGAGCTCTATGCTGAATGCATTTCTGCGTACAGGTGTGTTTGCTCTAAATGTATGCAGTATATTCTTCAGTGCATGGCATGCAGAGCTTTGAGGCAAATGCTCTATAAAACAAACCCTTATATAAATGTGCAGAAAATGTGTTACTCAACCACACGAGGCACACACTTCCTCAGGAAGAGGATCATGTCCAGCTCTGTGGGCTACTTCCTAACTACTCTCCTGTTTACCTTAATTTCTGTTTTGCTTCCCCATCCTCCTGTTCTGAACAGTGCTCAGCCTATTCCTGATACCACAGCAAGTGCTCAGAGCATTGTTGTTTCCAGAGAGTAAGGAATAATTCCACATATTTTTGCTGTGACCCCAGTAACTTGTGTCCCTCTTCCACATGGCGTGTTCTCCCAGTGCCCATACCAGCCAGGTTTTCCTGCTGAATAAAAATGTCTCTTCTTTATGAACATAAGGAGGTTCTATAGAGCCTATAGAGCCCAGTGTTTAGCTTATTTTAAACAGCTTTTAAGATCTGTCCTTTTTGTAAGACTTCAAGTGGAATCTGAGTTATCTGAGCTAGAAGATGCTGTAAATGATTTATAGCATAGTTACCTGGAGCTCTGGTTCTTTGGGATATTCCTTATCCTACAAGCCAGTGTTTCACTGGTGCAACAGGGGAATTTGCCCCTGCATGCAGAGAGTGGGAGAAACCAACAGCTCTCTTTGATACAATGCATATTTTGGTTACTGCTTTTTACAGCCCAGAAATCAGTGCTTTGGGAAACTTTAAATACTATACCATAGTTGAAGTGAGAGGATATGTTTTAACGTCATAAATCCATCTATTCAATTTAAATCAAATAATTTACATGTTTTATTGCAACGCTGACTATATTTCCTTCGGGAAAAACTAAGATGCTCACCGAGGTTGGAATAGGAAGAGCTGTGGATCTGCATCCTTGTGTGTGTGCATGCGTGCTGCTGTTCTCTGCGGCTCCTCTCATGGTGTACTGCTGCCATCTTGTGAGACTGAAGTGAAACAGCAGGTGCATGTCCAAGCAAAAGCCCATCTTTCTGCTTAGGAATGCATGGACTGCATTGAGATCTTTTATTGGTAACTAAAAATCTATAAATTAATTTGTAAACTCTGTGTATTTGTTAAAACTTTAGAGGTGCTTCGAGATGAGTGTGACACTATCTGGAAAGTTCTTCCAGTTGTATTATTGGGCAAATTCTACACTGATGTGAAGCGCCTGAGTTTTTGGTCGTGTGATCTAACAAAGGAAAACATGCATGCCCTTTGATGGGATTGGTGTATGACTGATGAGTCTCATACAACCTAAGTGCTAAAGGGCACCGAGGAGAACCTTGTGAAGGAACGGCTCTCAATGCCTTACGTTGAAGGCAGGAGTGCTGCAGGAGTCACTGTTAGAGTGATTTGGGAATGGGCAATCCAGACTAAGACCAAGGAGTTCCTAAGATTATGACCAGGCTGATTAATAGTCATTTCTATCCTCTAGAGTGGCTTGTGGTTTTCTTACTCTTAAATGAAGGCATAGAGCCTGAGACAGAGGAAATAGAACAGTATAATATGAAAGAGACATGAGGAACTTTATTGTTTAAAGTATTTCTGACCCAGAATGCAAATATATTCCTTTATCATGAAATGTTTTAAAAGTTCATCTGGGGAGGTAGTCTTCACGTTTTCATGTTTTCAAGAGTTTTGATATAAGGCTTATGATACCTATGTGATTCTTTTGCCCTGGGAATGCTACAGCACTTTCCTATATGCAGAACAGAAAATGATGATGAAATGTAAGGTACCAGTTTGTACAGTAACAGCTGATAGATACTAACTCAACAATTACATTGCTGAACATGAGCAAAGTACAGTCTGATGGATTTTTTTGGAGCTCAACTTGTTGATGTCTTGAAAAATCACGTATGAGGAAGGATACCTAGCTGAGCTCCAAAGCTTGCCAAGTCTGATATCTCAGACAAACTTTATTAAATTTGCTGTCTCCCTCAAGAGGTATATACTTGCCCTTGTGGAGGAGATAAGTGGAAATTTGGCAGAATATTAACACCTTTTGTAAGGACAGAGCACAGCCGTGCTGAAAAAGACCTGGGGATACTGGTGACTAGGAAGCTGGATTTGAGCCAGCAGTGTTCCCTCACACCCCAGAAAGCCAACTGTATCCGGGGCTGCATCAAAAGAAGAATGGCCAGCAGGGTGAGGGAGGTGATCCTGCCCCTCTACTCTGTGCTGATGAGGCTTCACCTGGAGTACTGTGTCCAGGTGTGGAGCTGTCAGTACAGGTGAGATGTGGACTTGTTGGAGTACGTCCAGAGGAGGGCCACAAAAATGATCCCAGGGATGAAACACCTCTCCTAAGAGAACAGGCTGAGAGAGCTGGGGCTGTTTCAAACTAAAAGAGTGCAGATTTATACAGGATATAAGGAAAAAGTTTTTTACTCTAAGGATAGTGAAGCACTGGAACATGTTGCCCAGAGAGATGGCGGATGGCCTGACTGTGGAGACACCCAAGGTCAAGCTGGATGGGGCACTGAGCAAACTGATCTAGTTCTGGGTGTCCCTGTTCATTGCGGGGGAGTTGGACCAGATTATACTTAATAGTTCCTTCTGACTCAAACAATTCTTTGACTCTATAAACTTCTTGCATTTTTCCTTTCTGTGTTGCTGATTTAAACTCTTGTTACAATGAAGCACCAAAGAATACACATAATACAAACACATTAATGCAGAAAATTATATCCACTCTTAATGCTTCTGTTGAGGCTTTTGATTACAAACCTCTGTCTGTGTCTGTGGTGATTTCTGTTGGAACTCTTCTCTGTTAGATTGATCTTTTGTCATTTAAAGTGGTGTTTTGTCCTGGCCTTGTACAAGTTGCCTGTGTACTACCTATTAATCTTTACCTCTTGTATCTTTTCTAGATAGAAGAACGAGCAGAATTTTTGAACAAATCCGCTCAGAAGAGGTAAAAAAAAAAAAAAAAAAAAAAAAAATAGATTGTAGATTCAGTCAAAATGTTTAATCGGAGGAAACAATAATTTCTTTATTTTTTCTGCTTCCTAAAGTGGTGTGAAACCTGCCCACACGACAGGAGCTGTTTCAAAGATTGACAGTAGACTTGAGCAATACACTAGTGCGGTTGTGGTAAGTTAATTCCATGTCACAGTAACTTTATTTAGTAATGGCTTTTGGGCTTCAATAATCACTCTATGTTTTACTGTTTAGAAAATCAGTTGGGTTTTTTTTTTTTTTTTCTTTCTTCCCAAAAGCTCTTTCTAAAGAGATTCCGAAACAAAAATGCTTGAGGTGTGCCAATAACTAACCTATATATATATAGGTTGTATATGCATAATCTTTGATTCATGACTTCCATTATGGGCTACAAAATTTACTGTCTGCTTTGTAAGCTTGGAGAAGCTCTTGAAGGATTCAGTCAGTATCTCTTGAGTGATGTCCATATCCTGTCTCTCAGCAGAGATGGTAGTCATCCTGAGCTAATTTTGTTAGGGTTACTTAGCAGCATATTTAGGAGAATAAAGGGCCTGTTTTGCTTACTGCCACTTCAGAGTGAAAATCCTGGGCACAGAGAGACTTTAGTGAGTAAAGAAGATATAAAGTGACAAGAAACAGGATAATAATAATGAAGACAAGTAGAATTCAACCCTGGCTGTTTTTGACAAAGAACGGCCAATAATGTTCTTTTAAACCAGAACTGTTTTTTTTTTTTTTTTCTTTTCATAGATCAAGAAAAAGTAGTTTTTTATTTGCTTGTTTATAAATTATTTTTGTAAGTCAGTGAGTACATGTAATGTGTAAACTGCAGCAGACCTGAGGTGATAAGTATAATGGGAATAAAAAGATTATTAAAAGGGATATTATCCTGGTAGCTCATGTAGATTAGTACTCCTCTCAAGTCTGTGTTATGTAGAAAGTACAGGAATTTTGAAAAGAAGGAACAGAATATGTTTGGCCCACTTCTTTTGGTAACCATGCAAAAGACAAACTGCCAAAAAGCCCTAAATTGACATGCACCCCTACTCCTAAAAAGCCCCACATCATTCCAAATATAATGTAATGACTTAACTTTACCTCTATAATCCTAGGCTGTGAGATTAACTTGTTTGGGGCAGGTAAAGCAAATCTGATGATGATGACAAAGTTGCCTCCACGTAATGATTTCACTAGTGAAGTCACTGAAGGAGACATACTGACAGTATGTCAGAATTTGAGTGGTGTGACTCAGAAGAAGACAAATCAAAACCTTAGAACAGTTAAATTCAGAGCAGTGCTTTTCTACAAACTTTAGAAGAAATGCAAAAATCTGAGTGATTGTAGTTTTCGTCGCCTCTTATGTCAAGGGTGCCTGACCAATAGCAAATCATAAAGTCTCAATGGAATCTTTCGGCAGTGACTTTTCTCTCTATCTTTGCATGGTCATTGCTAGAACTTACAGCTACTGCATTCTGCAGAACTTGTTGCAAGTTGGCTCTTAATGCCAGCTGCCTCAATTCTTTTGCAGGGCAACAAAGCTTCAAAACCAGCCAAACCAGCAGCCTCTGACCTTCCTGTTCCAGCGGAGGGTGTCCGTAATATCAAGAGCATGTGGGAGAAAGGGAATGTTTTTTCATCACCTGGGGGAACAGGAACACCAAATAAGGTATGTATTTAATTTCACATGGTGATTATATAGAATTATAGTATGGACCTTATCTTGCAGTTCATATTGAGTAAGCCTGATTGCTCTTCTTGATATCACTGGTGAAGAGTATCGCAAAGGATCTTAAAGTCCTGAGAAGTCCACAGAACAGTGTGGCTGCAATATTGAGTGTAATGGAAGAATTTAGTGGCACACTGAGCTAAGTTATGAGACATTCCAGAGTCACATCAGATATCTTAGACAAATTTATCTGGATAGGTCAAGCTGGGTACAAAGAAATTCTTTGTTGAGAAAGATTCTTTTTAGGGTCAGAGTAGTATTAAACAAACAAGCTACTGATGTTTTATAGATCATAGATAGAAGCATTTGTGAGATGTTTATCTAGCCTTCGTAAATTCTTAAGGCCAGATTTCCTTTCTATAAATTTATATCTGCTGATGAGGATTCATATTAGCTGAAAACTAAATAGGTTAAAGGAGAGTACTTACAAATAGCCAAGAAATTTTGGTAGTTTTTTCTAACCTTTTGGAAGTTTAAATGATAGAAATTTTAGGCCAATTAACTTCTCTCTTATATGTTTTTTGAAAAAAAAAAATGTTTGACAAATCAAAAATCTAGACCAAATAACTGATTGGTGTCCCTTCTTTTTAGGCTATTTTTTTTTTTTTTTTTGTCCTCAGAGATTTAAATTATGACAGAAATAGAATGACTGTGTCTAGGGTTTATTTTTGAGTTAGCAATAAAATGAAAATGATTCTGTCAGACCACATTTGCCATTAATAAAAACTAGAGGGAAGCAGTACTGTGTAGTTCATAGCGACAGTATCTTCAGAGTAGACAGAATGACTCTTAGCCATAACCTCAGTGAGGATTTCTGTATTAAACTGTTGTGGCTTTGCTTTCAAATCCAAACCATTGAAAATATAGCAAAAGCTATTCTGAAAGTCTTCTGATTACATTTTATTATTTTGTAGGAAACTGCTGGGCTGAAAGTTGGTGTCTCCAGTCGTATCAATGAATGGTTAACCAAGACCCCAGAGGGTAACAAATCACCTGCTCCAAAACCTTCCGTAAGTTAACCTGCATCAATCTCTTCAGTAGGAGGGTTTCTCCTGGGACAGAGGTGGTGAGGGTGCTTCCTTAATTGACTAACGATCTTTAGAGGAGTGTTAATGCCCATCCTCTCTTGGAAGCTCACAGATGCCTTCACACTGTTAATTCTTGGACAGTCAGAAAAGAGGATAGGGAACAGGGTGATTTGTCTCTTAAAACTAAGGGGTGCCTAGGGAAGTGCTCTCCTAGCAGAGAAGAATGCTTCTGTCTGTGAAATTACTGGATGTCCAAAAATTACTGGACATAGACTGAATGAAACACCTGTGCTTTGGCCCTGACAGCATGAAAATCTTCTGAGTAATTTTGTAAACATAGCTGAAATACTGTAATCCTTTTAGGACATAAATGTCATTCCTAACGAAGGCTCTTTAACCTGCCTATTTCTTCACCAAGAATCGGAGCAGAGAATGTGAACAAATTAGTGAAGTAAGAAAATGAGAAGCAGCAGTGTAGTTGAGGACAAAAACAGAAGCAAGTGATTGTTGTGTAGGTAAAGGCAGAGTTGAGGAAATGAGGCTCTAGGTGCACAATTCCCCAAGTGGATTGGAAAGACATTGTTCATTGTGTTAATGATTCAGCTTTAGGCTTTTATTAAATAACTGGTTTCTTCCCATATTATTGTGTAGCTTGTTTCAGCTAGTTCACTTGCCCTTTATAAAAGATGAATCTTGATGTACACTTTCTTCATTCATATGCTTATTTGTACCAAAGAGGAGCTTGCAATTTGCAGTGTTGTCCCTCAAGCCCATGTTTACTGATTGCTGCATATTGTGTTCTCATGGAAATGAGTAAAAGAGAAAAGAAGTAATTTTATTGCGAGTTCTGAAAACCAGTACAGAATCTGCCTCCTCCAGATTTTTCTAAGTTTCATCCTTTAGATAACATAAAATTAACCTCTAGTTTTCTCCTCAGACAACTGTTTCTATCCACGTCTTCATTTCCCTCTTTCTCAGTAGATTGTTCTTTCTTCTTTCAATATCTCTACTTGAAGAAACCTGCAGTCCTCCTCCTCCTCCTCTTTGTGGGTCTGTTTTCTAAGTTGGTCAGGTAAATCTGTCTATAACTGACCTTGAAGAATGGTGTGTATCTGTGTGGCTTTTATTTTCTATTAGTTTAAATCAAAGGGAAACCTACAATTTCATGGTTACCAAATAACTCCCCATCCCACCCCATTCCCACACAATAAATGGATATTTTGAATTATTTGAGAGCATTTATGCAGACAGTCCGCTGCAGTTTTGCTGTCTCATTCTTCCTCTGTTTCTGCTGAACTCACTTTTTGGGATACAGCATAAGCTTCAAATCTTAACCATATATGCTTAATCTATGATTTCAGTGCTGGGCTCAAACACCTCTGTCAGAAGTGTTTGTACCTCACTAGGCATTTTTCTATGCTATGTTAGAAATCCTCATGTGCAGAAAACTCAACTGGCACTGTACAATGGAAATCCAAATGAACATGAATGGCTACTGTGTTAAATCTTGAAATGTTTATTTAAGAAGGCAGAGAAGGATCTGCTGTATTAAAATTCAACACTATTTTTAAATTATTATTTTGATGAAATATTTTTATGCTGATTTAACATACCTGAGACACACTTCCTTAGAATTCCTCCTTAACTGAAATATTATTTCAAAGAATTTTCCTTAAAAAAGTAACTTTTCATTGTACTGCCTGGGATGAATGTAATACATTATAGCCTGTGGAAAAGAAAAAAAAGATACAGCAGAACTGGATTGTGTGTTAAAGCATTATAAATGAAGAGAGATTCAAACTTGATAAACAATATAACATTTACCATTTGTGGATGCTCCTCTGCTCTTCTTATGAGGAAGTCACATTCTAATTTTTCCTCTATCAGATTAAGATAAAACTGAACTAAAGCTATTTTGTTGTTTTTCTCTGACACTGATTTAAAAATACAGGATTTAAGACCAGGAGATGTATCCGGCAAACGTAATCTCTGGGAGAAGCAGTCAGTTGAAAAGCCAGCTGCTTCTTCTTCAAAGGTAACACATTTACACATGGTTAAACTGTTGGTATCTCTGTGGGAGGCTTTTTGTGGGGTTGGGGCAGGCACTGTTTGCCATAGTGTCTGTCAGCTGGAATTAGACCTCTACATGTCTTCTGTTATTAATGTACCTTTGTATGGCACCGTAGGCCATAGATAGCCTGTAACTTCTATATTTCTGTTTGGAAGAATTAAGTTGTGCTGGAACTATGCCCTTAGCATTGAGATGATTTTTCCCTATTATAAATAACTACATTTTCTCACATTCAGCTTTAATAAGGGGTTATTACTTTTTCAAACAGGTAACAGCTGTGGGGAAAAAATCAGAGACTAATGGTAAGTAATTCTAATAATTCACCTGCCTATGAAAAGGAAAAAAAGTGTTGGCACAATTTTGTACAGAAATTATAGTTCTGAGTTTTTAAAATGTTACAGTTGATAATAAAAACACCTTTTTTTCTTAAAAAAAAAAAAAATCTAAAAAAAAGTGGGAAACAAGCTCTATTGCAGTATCACCAGAATGTGGCTATTTTGAGTCATATGCCTGAAATGTCTGGGAGGGTTGAGGACAAGAAGCTCTCCAGCCATGTTTGGAAGCATTGCATGAGCGACATGCTATGAAGTTTGCTATAGCTGCCAAGCATCATTAAACTGAGAGGTCTGATGAATGGGATGGTCATTTAACTAATTGTAGCAAATATCAGGCATCTGGGAAAGGTTCTTTTAAAGCCTGCAGAGAGAATGGATATGCTTTTCATGAGTGGAAAGGGAGAACCCAAAAATCAAAGCTATTGTGGTTGCATTATTTGAGCAGAAATGGAAGACCTCAGCACTCCTGAGAACAAATTCTGCATCTGATTTTAAGTACTGCCACTGTGCAGTAGTGAAACCTGCTGAAAACACTCCAGTGTTAGTGTTTGAAAAGTTGCCTTGCTGGTCACAAGTCCCATTTGTTCTGGCACATCCAGACAGGGATGGAGCTCAGATGCACTCAGCAGCATCACTGCTTTTGCTGGAGCTGTGCATTGGTCTTCACAAGGCAAGAGGAGTCTTAACAACTGTCATGTTGAAATCACAAGTCTAGGAAACACAACCTAGCTGTAGGTCAAAAAGTCAGTGAAATTCCCCTCCTAGCTTGTATGTACTCTTTTAATTTTGTGTTTTAATCTAAAGCACTGCAAAGAAAATTGATTAGAGGAAATATGTGTCTAGGACTACTTGGGAAAAGTGGAGATTTGCTGATCATTTTAGCATTAGTTAATAACAATAAGATACCTTGCAGTATCTGATGATTTTTGTTTTTGTTTTTTTTTTCATTAGGAATGAAATGATCACATTCTTCTTCACCTTCACTTGTGAAGTAAGAGCTGTGGTATGCTTGTGGATGATTTTTTGTCAGCATAGAGTTGCACAAAAATAGAATTGACTTCCACCTCCTGTTCTGTTTCAAGTTGTGGTGTTGAGAGGGCTTTTTTCAGGCTGGCTCAGTCTTAGTGCATCTCTGCACCTATGGCTATGCCCTTGAGCCCTGCAGGAGCAGCCCAGCTGAACAGATATAGCTGAGCCTTTCTCTAAGGCTGAGATGAGGGCTTCAGCAGAGGAATAGCAGTGGAAGGCTTTCAACGGTTGGATTTCTGTTTTACTGTGGACTTGGAGTGTGTGTGCCCAGCACTGTAGCTTTTTATGACAGCCACCCACTCGTGGCTTGGGAAGGGTATTGCGCTGGGTGCAGCGTGCACTACCTTTGTGGTGGGAAGCTCCTGAGCTGCTTCCTAGGGCTGCTGGTGGTGAGGGAGGCGTTGCAGTGAAATCCTGGTTGTCGTCTTGGAGACCATCTCTGAGAGAGCCAAGCACAGCAACATCCCAGTCATATCCTGCTTTCTGCCATGCTATGCTGCATGTTAATCTAGAGTCATGCTCTCTCTAGCTCAGAGATATGTTCAGGTTATTTCAAGCCATCTTTAATCTTTCTTTCTCTCAGCAGGTTTGAGACAGTTTGAGAAAGAACCATAGAAGGCTACTAAAGACGCTGGACCAATCAGTTGGGGAAAAAAAAGAAAGAAAGAAAAAGTGCTAAATTGTTCTTTTTATATTTATGTTTATTTACCAAAATGTCTTTTTGCATTATCCCAGTTAAAACCATGTATATTAGCACTATATTTAATAGTCAATCTAGACATTCATCATAATAGTACTGCCTTTGCACAAGAACCTTTATTCCTAAAGAAACCCATGCTGTGAAATATACAGACTCTCCTACTGACAGTCGTAACTAACTATGGATCAGGACAGTGATTTCAGCTGGCATAAGAGGTCAACCCAAAGTACATTTAAAGTGAAGTTGCTCAAGAAAGGTGTGCAGTAAACCTAAGAAAACAGTGGTGACTTTTGAAATACAGAAGTCTTTCCTTCTGCACTTTAGACTGAAGCATGGAAGAAATACCTTTAGTTGACAATGTAATGTTTTCTGTAAGTTGCCCATGTCATGAGAAATACTGCATCAATAACTTGTTTTAATTTTTTTTTGTTTTGTTTTATACTTTTTTTTTTTAGAAGTATCGATTTTTTCCATTCTAGTTTAAGTTAATGCATAAATTCGGATGATTGTGTTAGCTGACAGCGGTACTGATATTTCCTTTTGTTGTTAGTGACTAGTAATTGATTGCAGTTTAGAATATATACACACATAGCTTCACAAAGTATAGCCTAAAGGCACTACTAACAGTAGAATGCTTTAATACATGCTAGAGTATTATATTTAGTAATGAACATACATAATTAGCCAATATCACAGCTTAAAAAGAGATAAAAACAAAATCACACACTTTCCTATAGTGAGATTTCATAATTGCCATTAGAGGTATGGCAAGATAAGTATTAAAAAATTTAAATGTCAATTGCCCAGTAATGGGTAATTAAGAAGAAAGTTATAGTTTTTAAAAGAGGAAAAGGTAAGGGTATAGAGGGTCAAAAATAGGTCACTTGTATAAAACATTGTAGTTTAATTTATATAAAACTACCATAATTAAAAAGTAAGATAAAGTAAAGCACAGTTGGAGCTTGTTTCAAATGACTGTACACTAAATCTTGCCATTCATCAGTGCCGTACACCAGGTCCACCTAAATGAAGTAAACCTCTATCTTTTGTAGTGCTTCTTTTTAACTCTCTCAAATATCTTCTTTACAGATGTTTTGATTTGTATATAGTAAACACGTGGCTATAAGATGTCAGCTTGGTTTGAATGTACATGCCATACAGTTTAGCATTGACATCCTACAGTGTATGGATGGCATAAACTGAGCAGCTGAAGTAGCCCCCGAGTGTGTTGTTAACAGCTCTGTTGTGCATCAAAACTACCGGGATCTCCCTTTCACCACTTCCATCTCTTACAGCATCTGACTTCTTCCTAACAGAGAAGAATGTTATATTTCAACCCAAAGATGAGCTCCCCTGCTTGGCTGAAACATCTTGTTTACATAGAGATGCGTGTAGTTATCTGTAGGGGGTGAAACTATGCCTGACATTGTCTATGAGTTGTCATGTGTTTTGTTTGGGGGTTTTGTAAACACTCTTCTGAGTCTTTCAAATACATTTGATAGCTGCAATAAAAAGGATTTGTTCGAACGATGTATTCTGAAACCGCATTCACAATAAATGGAATATTTCCATCAGCAGCCCCCTGTTGGTTAATGAGTAGGAATGAAGCAGTTGTTGGGACTGAGATAGGAATCCCCATTAAGGCCACGTGAAACATGGTGTCACTGCTGCAAAGCTCGAGGGATGTATTTCCTGGTACACCATCCTATGCCAAACAGCTGAGCCCCGAAATCAACAGCTTTACTGTATGTATTCTTAAAAGGAGAAAAAGAAAAATCTTAGCAGTCGTGCTTGTCGGCGTGACAAGATTCAGAAGTCAGCATGCCCAGCATAGCAGGTACTTGACCTCATGGCATGATGTCTGCTCTCCTGCACTGCGAAACGTTCTCTGTGTGAGCTGTAGTGTTTGCGTTTCACCTGCCTCACTCGGTGTGGCAGCTCAGGGGGGATGTGCTTCCAAACCTGGGCTGGAGTGATGCTTTTCCTTGTTCCTGGGAAATTTGCTCCCAGTTAGTGTTGTTTTTCTTCTCTGAATGGGCACCACCTCCCCGTGGCATCTGCTGCAGGGAAATCCTTGTGATGGGTCAGCTGCACTGCGTTTTGTGTTGGCATTTTCATTATGCGGTGTGGTGATGAATTCTGAGACATTACCCAAATTACGCCTTACTCTGTGTGGCTCACCTGGGCATCCCAGTCAGACTTTCTGTCATCAGGATGCTGAATACCACAGAATACACTTTTAAACCCTGCCTTTGCTTTGGTCTAGTATCATCCATCTGAAAATACTTAGAGCAATTTTGAGACCACTTCAGTGCCTGTGTTGGTGTTTTTAATAATTATATATATATATATTTATCTTGGATAAAGCTAGATCCTCTCTGGATATATTGCTTGCTGAATGCTACCAGCGGAACTGCAAAAATCTAATTTTGTTTGACATTTCCAGAACTTGTGTTCCGCTGGGTGTTATTTTCTTGTGAGTTATGGCTGCACATATTGCTGTCTTCACTTTTTCACCTTTAATTGTACTAAAAGTTGATTTCTGGTTGTTCAGAGGGAGGTCAGTTTTAGTTACAGCTCTAGCCTGTTTGATGCCTAAATCCAAAATTAGGCCTGGTACAGGAACCATAAGAGTCCTTCCTTCCTGTATTAAAATTTGAAAACCAGACTTCAGGCGTGTTGTTAAATAATTAACTACATGAAAAAATCTAGGTGTTACACTGATGAAGTTATTCAGAATTCTTTTTATTTTTATTTTGTTTGCTTTTATTCAGGCTTTGTTCATATCAAACTTGAAAGCATCAGTAATTCATACGGTAAAAATCACAGCTATGTAAAAATCAGAGTAAATAAGCACCGCATTCCTTAACAGCCACTCATGAGCCAGTAAGACTCACCGCATTGAAAACAACATAAAAAAATCTGGTTACTTAGCATGTATTTTTTTTTTTAATTTGCTAAACATGTTTTCAGTTAAGCAGGAGAAGGAAAAACAGAAATGAGCTGTTGAGTTAAAAAAAAAGAAAGGAGTAAAAACAGATTTCTGCTAATCCTCTCAACAGAAGACCCATTCCCATGGATGGGTTCTTTCACCAGCTAGCGGTGTCCTCCTGAAAAAGGATAAGTAACCACTCTCAATGATTGTTGAGTACAGAAGAAGAAATCAGGTCTCAGCTACAGAGGACATCTAATCCAGAAGGAGGTACATGGAGAAACTGCAGGAGCGGAAGCTAGCGGTGTTAATATTCTGCATTGAATGGGTAGTCCTTGTGATTGACAGACCTAAGAAGAAAAAGAACTTGGTTATTTAAGTAAAGTGTTGGACCAAGTGTCTTCAGCTGCGTTTCCCTGCTATAGTCTCTATTCTTCACTGCCAACATACTCAACACTTGCAGCTGACAGCTGCCATTAGTTGGAACGCAGGCTTGTGAACAAACACATGCAACAAGATGCTGAATGGAAGGCCCTGAATGACTCTACCTTCTGATGTCTGTTCCAGGGAGCGTCTTGTTACCTGACCTCTAGAGTTCTGCATGAGAGCCCTCTCAGTTTGGTCATGTATGCTTTCAAGATACATGGTATGAAAATACAGAGACAGACAGGCCTGGTGGATAATAAAAATAATAAGGAACATACTGCAGCACCGGAACCGCTTTCCAGTTCCTGTTAAAGCTGAGGATGACATCCATCTCCTTTTTAGACAGCTCAAAGTCAAACACCTAGCAGATAAAAAGAAAAAAAAAGTAAATTCTCTTTTTACTTAGGTTCATAAATAGTCAGATACTATATTTTTCCTTTGTTTGTGATAACTTCAGTTGAGAATATACTGCGTACACACTAGAGGTAGTTGAAAAATCCTCTTATTTCTCAGCCAAGCACCAATTTACCAATTAGATCTTTCTCTCTGAGGTGCTGTTCATTGCAGTGTCTCATTATTGTGAGTGGTTGAATGCAAACACCACTTCTGTTTGCTTTGTAACGCATCAACAGAGAACTCAGGTACTAAGTGCAGATTGCTCCATGTGTCACAAATACTGAAGCTGTCAGTAAATATTTCTTCTATGAAAGAAGACTCCTGGTACCAACTGAAAATTGTAATCTCACAGTTAATGTCATCTAAGGATTGTTGCTGATGGTTAGTAGGAGAAATGAGCCCAAATTTTGCAGCATGAACTGGAAGTAATGGAGACACCATCTAAGATGACAGGTCTTCAGAGCAAGTGTCCAGCTGACTCTCCCTGCCAAGAGGAATCACAGCCTCAAAATGAGACAAATGATTACTGGGTCTGGTGTTTACAGCTGGTTCTGTTTTGCCCCAGAAAAGTGGGTTTACTAAGGATCTCTGAGGGTAAGCCCCAAACTGGTATTCCACTTCTTGCACTGTACTTCTCCAACTTCCCTGTTGTAAGCCATTTCTCTTTGGACAGGAACAAGATGCTTTTTTCCCTCCCCAAAAAGGATTCTGTCTGGTTAAGTAGTGCTAGGCCCTGATCTCTACATTTCTGTGCTCCCCTTCCAGTGCCTCACAAGTGCTGCTTGGAAATACACTGAAGCTGTGGCTATGGTTGCTGTAGTCCCAATGGAAGCCTGACCTGCATGTTTTCCTTAATGCGCTCCTTTTTGTCAGACTTGGGAATGACAGCCAAGTTCCTTTGGATAATAAACCGGATCAGAACCTAGAAAAGAACAAGGAGGAGTGCGAGCACAGAGTTGCCTAGGAAGATATTCAAATGCATTTTGTGTATTTTCTCCCTCTCCCACTCCTTTTTTCCCCTTCTGTTCACAAACAGATCCCTCTTTCTACAACCGTGTTCACTTTTGGGAAGACAGCAAGTTTGCACAGGCCAGTAATGATGATCCAGCATTTATTTATGGTCTAATGAGAAAATTATCAGTTGTTTCTGGCTTATGAGGTTTCTACACCTTTGCTTCTCAGTAATTTTTCTTTCTTTTTGGGTTGTGGAAGGGAGAAAGAATAATGTTGTTTCTGTTTTGTGTTACATGGGTGCTTGGGCCAGATAAGCACAATACTGCAGATTGTTTTGGACTCGCAAGTAAGTACCTCACCTAAACGAAGCTCTTTGAAGACTTTAAATGATTTTAAATGATATATTTAAAACATTCCCCCTCACTGGGAGACTGCTGAATACCTTTTTGTTTCCTGCTCTGCCTGTCTTAAAATATGGCTATGGTTGATTGCCTGTGAACAGTTCCTGTTCACCGTAGTCCCTTTAGAGAGACTAGCAACGATGAAAAACAAAATCACTTGGCATAAATGAGATATGTTCAATAACTAAAGTAGCCGGAGAAAATAGTAATGAGTTGATGATTTGTAAGTAAAGCTCAGGGGAAAGGGGTACTCAGAAGAACAAGCACTTCTCTCTGGGAACAGAAGGAATCTCTCTAGGAAAGGGGATACCTGAGGTAAGTTTATATCAGTACTTACCAGCTCACTCAAGCTCAGTGCTCAAGATCTCATAGAAAAGAAGTGTGATATAATTCACATGAATACCAGTAAGTACAGGGTCAGTACAAACAGTCAAGTGCTGTTCAACTCCATTATACTGTATCCCTAGAGAAAGCAGCACCTGCAATGACTCTAAAGATAACGGGCAGTTTGTCAGCACTTCTTACCTGAGCAGGAGTTTTATGATGTCTTGCTGCAATCTCTTTAATCTTAGGATCCTCCAGCAGCATAGGTTCCCCTGGCTTGGCCCTATTAAAAACAAAAGGCAGGATTTTGAGGATAAGAGATGTGTTGGCGTCTCCACAGGAAGAAAGAATCTGCAACAAAGCAAGAGCAGTTTTCTCATTGTAACTATCATTTACATATTTTGCTGCAAAGTTTCTAGTTGCAAATGGCAATCTGTTGAGTGGATAGGCTGCCATTCGTTCTTACCATGGCCGATTAGGAGAGCCCAGGGGGCTGTATGCAGTCACAGCGATCCCTTTAGAATGACAGTAGTTGATCAGCTTCTCCTGGGTCAGATATGGATGGCACTCGATCTGCAAGAAACATGGTGTTTGGCATGGAGGCAGGGGTGCTCTGCTTCAGAGCATAACATTTTTATTTTTAAACCTGGGGTCATGAGCCTCCCTATCTTAGCCCTTCTGGATATTTTCTAGATGATGTGCTGAATACACAAACAAGAACAGGCTCTTGTTGTTGCTTTGTTGCAGGCTCTCTGGCCTTCAGAAAGTCGCTGCAGTCTGTTCCTTGGCTGCTGAAATTCCTACTCAAAACACATAGTCAGCATGTTCTTGCTTCCTCCTGCACACTGCCATGCCTGTGCAGTAGCTTGCAGTGAAGATACGGCTAGTTACCCCAGAGCTGGCAGATATGGACCTGTGACAATTTGTGCTGTGATGTGAGTGGTACTTGGGACTGTGAAAGGGGATGTGCCACTGAAAATTGCAAGGACCTATACAAGGCAAGAGATATTTTCACTGTTTTCAGTGAAGAATGAAATGTTCTCATCTGTTTCATTCTGTGATATGAAGAAGCCAAAATGTTAGTGTTTTACGTGGTATTATTGTAAAATCTCCACAGCATTACACACTTACAGACCTACAAAAGAAACCCTTTCTTTCAAGATCTCTGTCAGGTAAAAACCATTAGCACTGGCATTGCAGTGAAGCCCTGCATATTTCAGGCAGCAGTGACCTGGACGACCTTTCAGACAATGAAAGATACCTTACTGCCTTGTGAGACCTTTCCATGGTACCAAGCTATTTAAAAGTCATGGCAGAAAACAGCTTTAAGAGACAAAATTTATCTTGAGTATGTCTAGGAATATTGCAAGGCTAGTTGATGTCAATGCAAATCAGAGTCTTACCTGGTTAACTACAGGTTTGTACTTCAATCCTGGTTTGTTCAAGATTCTTTCAATCTGCTCATGGTTGAAGTTCGAGATTCCAATGGCTCTTACCTTGCCACAATCCACCAGCTCTTCCATGGCCTAATGAAGAGGACAACAGAGGTTTACTTATGAGGTGGCATTAACAGTCAGCCATGATATTTTATTTCACTAAAGATATTGAAAAATCAACAAGCAATTCCTAATAGATTAACTAATGGTATTTTTGATTCAAAAACTGAAAATCTTTGCATCTTGTATTATGTGAGTACATTACATTGTATTGCAGATGGAAAAGTAGCATAAGAAGAATGAGTTGGACAACCTTTTTTTTACAGAGTGCAAATATTTTGCTCAGGCTCCTCTGGGAGTCATTTTACTAGAGTTGAAAAAGGAAGAGAAATGCTTCCACCTCATCATGAGCCAGCATACTTGCTCTGCATTGGCAGGATGCAGTAAGGAGAATGTTAGCTTTAAGCCGGTTACAACATACTTTCTTGCAATTGTACTCTACTATTGCACAGAAGAACTGAATTCCCAGAGCCACAGCATCACTGCATTGCAGGAGCAACTGTGATAGCAGGAGCAGACCCTGAGTCTTCTCAGTCCACAAGTAAAGTAGGATTGAAGGATGACGATACCTATTGCTGAAAAGCACAAGAATTCTTTATCTGTATGAAACTCGCTGTATATTAACAGCCACACCTGTTAACCTATACCTCAGATCTACCATTGTGCATATGCAAATATTATTTTAGTGATAGCATCCACAGTGCTGATAGGTTTTTCCTCTTTATTTATAGTAAAGACATACCCTTCTTGCTCCTCAAAAGAAGAGGAAGCAGCTGTTTTTTTCTGGTTATGAAATATAATTCTGTCTCCGTGCCCAAACCCATCCCCTACTGTCATGTACATCTCTGCTGCATTTAGTTTAGACACAGAAGACTGCAGTGGGATTGCCTGGTCACAACCTGAACCAGTGAATGAACATTTGAGTGACCAGAGCTGAGGAGCCCAGTTCCACTCTCGGCGATGCTTCTGGGAGCACAGATATGCTCAGAGCCTGCGCAGGTTGCTCCCCATCCCTGGCTGCTTCCTTCCAGCGTGCCAGAGATCGAACGAGAGGTGGCTGTGTTCCTTAACCCAAATGGTTGCCAGGAGGGGTGAGTTAATTCCCCTTTTCTCTAGTATCTCTTTCTATGGCGCCTGTACCTCAAATAAAGGCTCTGTTACCACCTTTGTTTACTTTACAGAAGACCAAACACTGACTCACCTCCCATGTGTCCAGAAAATCTGTATCACTGGGAATAATCATACCCTTGTCGTCTTCAGGCATCAGTTCTTCACCAGCCTGTAATTTCAAGGCAGAAGTCACAGAAACTAAAGAGTTGAATTTCCCACCATACACTAGATTTCAGACTAGAATTACAGGTCAGAAGTTATCAGTTAGGAGTTTTCAATTCATGTAGCTAAAAATTATTCATGTTCATGAAAGTGTCTGGATTGAAAAGGACCTCAAAGATTATCTAGTTTCACCCCCCCCCTCTGCTGTGGACCATGTTGTCAACCACCAGACCACTGGACAGCCAGACCCACACTCTCAAACATACCATTGCATGGTTACTAACTGAATGCTTGCTTCTGTCAGATTTAGGGAGGAGCAAAATGAACCATAGCAAATCCTAGAAGAGGGCTGCAGCAGAGATGAGAGAATGAAATGTATTTCTACCCAGGCCAGAAGAAAAGAGGAATGTAATGCAGGACTACCTTGAATCCCATAGGGAAGTGCATTAGGTAGAGGTCTATGTAATCCAGTTGCAGTGCGGTGAGGCTCCTTTGGCACCCTTCCTTTACCAAAGACTTCTCGTGAAATGTGTTCCACAACTGTGCGGAGAAACCAAGCTCAACTGTGAACCTACAATTTCCACAGTCCAGATCAAAGGACAAGAACTTCTCTCTTGCTGGTCAGGGAAGACAATTGCCTTCCCACCTACCTAGTGCTCACAGAAGACACGGATGATCATGTTTTAATGGTAGGATATGACAAACGTAACACCAGTAAAGAAGTCAGTAATGAAGGTGGACAATCAGATGGGCAATCGAGAGATTCTCAGAATCAAATGCAAAGGTGTATTTGACACAGCAAAATTTCCACCGCTACGGATTATTTATGTACACTAATTTTTTTATAGACCAAATTTCATGAACACTATATAGCTATACTTCTTCTACCCCTTTGATCTGGCCACTGTGAGAACTGCTCTGAAATTTAATTTGTGCCATAAAACAGAAACCCAGGAGACAGAAGTTTTTCAGTTGTTGTGTTCTCATTTTGTGGTAGCAAAAGCCATGCTATTTTTTCGAAGTTTTCATCAGTTCCTAATAAAGTTTGGCCAAAATTGAAATGAATAGAATTCATAGCCCACAGTCATGAAATAAATACCAGAGAAGGAAAAGGTCCTTAGGTGAAACAAGAAAAACTCGAATCTGTGAGAAAACTTGAGTGCTCTAATGCTCTGTATCCATGTACCTTAGTGACAATGAAGAGGTCTGCTCGTTTTACAGCCCCCTCCTTGATCTTCTGCTTGATTGCGTTCCCTATTTCATGTTCATTCTGGTAGAAATAGGCGCAGTCGATGTGGTGGTAGCCAGCATCGATAGCGTGTTTCACCACCTCTTCCACCTTTCCTGGAGGAGCCTGAAAACAAGCACAGCAATACCATGAACCCTCCCATTGCCTTCTGCCAGTAGCTACTGTGACAGCTCCCCAAATTCTCCCTGTCCAGCTGCTGCTCCATGTCATGGGCACTTAAACTGAATTTTAACTCACCCCTTTTTGTAGGGAAAGGACTGCTGAGCTGGGGCTGGAACTGAAATAAATTAGTTTCTGCCAGGCATTAGCGTTGGACTCCCACAGGGCTGAGCAGCCAGTGCTGGGACAGGATGTCTTTTCCAGTCTACGTTTATTTTCCCCTCCCAAATCCTCCCTGTTACTGGGACTTCCTCCTTCTTCTACTCCCGTTTTACTTTTAGCCCTCTTTCTTCGCTTTCTCCGCTCTTGCCCAATGCCTGCCGTCTCACAGCCCACCTGCCCAGTTACAGCAGTGAGGCAGCCCTCCAGAACGTCCTTTTATATATTTTGTGACTCCAACCTTATCCCTTCTCCTTTTAACCCCTGCAGCACCCTCAAGAACCACGGCCCCACTACCTGCCAGGTGCCCAGCCCCAGGACGGGCATCTTCATCTTATTGTTCAGCTCCATGCAAGGCACTGCCATCCTGTCCCCAGCTGTCTCCGTTGGCCACCTCCTGGCTTTGCGTGCCTATTGCTACCCGCAGGCGCTTTAAGAAGCCTGGCCCAGCCCAGCCCCTGCCTTCCTCTCCACCCCCTCCAGGCTTTTGTAAGGCGTGGGGCCCACGATGGTGAGGTTTTGGTTGGCTGCCAAGGATTCTTCTATTCATCTGTGTTTTTCTCGAAGTGAAAATGCCTTATTCAGTGGTGAACTCGGTGCTTTGCGTGACTTCTCCTGAGATGCCGCGGGCCTGAAGAACTGTGGGAGAACTGCTGCAGGAAGTGTCCTGCGCAGACATCCTCAGCTACGAGCAGAGACAAATGGCCTGAAGCTTCCATCTTTTATTCCTAGAAAACATCAGGTTCACTCACTGCTCAGAAGAATTTGTTAAGAGGGAGCATGAGTTTCTCTGTACCCACTTTATGCATTCCCTCTCTTTGCAGAAGGATGGGTTCCTGGGTCACGTCCTGTAGGACCAAGGTAGCTGGTTACCTGCACTCACCTGAAATGTTGGCTAGTGTCAGCAGGATGCCAGGGGCTGCAAAAATGGGCCTCATACAGATGCTGTACCTCAGAACAAGAGGCAGGGGTCTGCAGCTACGCCACTATCAGACAGATCCAGCAAAGGATTGCTGCACGTAAGGAGCTGAGGTGAAACCCAGGCCATCAAATTCAATGCATGATGGACTGAATTCTTTCCTATGTGTTCCTTTCACTGCTCCACATTTCCTATTCAACATGTTTTGGCAAAATCACAGGTGCCAACTACTTCTCAGCATAAGTTCTTTCAGCTTTTTCTTAACACTCTGTTCAAGTGAGGACAAAAAACAGACTAATTCAGATACCAGACACACGTTTAGCTGAGAAAAGAATCACCTCCTGGGGCAATTAAAATGGCAGCATCCGTTTGCCTGGACCCTTCTTTGCTCTGTGACCCCAGGCAGTGTCAGGGGTGTTCTGCCTTTGGTCAGCAGCACAAGAAGCTGCAGTAGAGAGCTGCATGTTCCCTTCCTAACCACAACCCCATTCTACTGTAGCCTCGGCTACAGCTTCTCTCCTTCAATTTGAGCAAATTTACCCACCTATCAAGTTCAAAAGGCTGATCTTACTGCCCTGTAACTTTATCTGTATGCTTCCCTTTGGTAATGTTTTGTTGTTGATTCTTATATCATGTTAACAACCTACCTTAGGCATCTCAGTACCTTGCAGAACTTGTTCTTTGTGTTTATCAGAGTAGGGAGTCTCTACTTCTACAGTGTTCCTTTTTCTTTTGCTTATCCTGCTATAGACTCCTTGCTCCATCTTGACCCCTGGCTACTTACCACCTCAATCAATGACACTATGTCTCATTTCACTCGCAATGATACCTCATCTGATATGGTATGTTCAGAACTCAGGATACCCTCTGAGACACCCTGTGTGGGCTATCATTGATGGAACATAGACTGTGGACTTACTTGTGGTGGGGCTGTTGATGCCAGTGTATTTTGGGATTGCTAATGCTTTGTCGCCTCTGGAGAAAACAGCCTCTTCCACCACCTCTATGGAGATGGATCAAAAAGGAATCAGAAGGTCCCTGGCAATACCCAACGACAGGATCGGTGTCTTGCTGTCCCTAGTGTAAATGGTGAAATAAGTGGAACAGATCAGGACCGGGTCATCATTTACGGATCCATTTCCTAGATGCTCTTTGCAAGTCTGCTACACTGCCAGCAAGCACTGCCCAGAAATCTACCAACTGTAAAAGGCACGTCTGTTTGGAAGACATCAATGAAACAATGCTTACAACAGAAGGTACAGTATCTCAGTTGCAGAAAGATATAGATAGATAGCACTTTGCTATTTTGAATGCTGTCAAGCAAGCTGTTTCTGATTCAGGAAACACTTGAGGTAAAGCAAGGAGCTAGTGAGGATATGGTTCATGAGTGTAACATATTACAGGCAAATGATGAGTGGAATTATTGAACTGTGGCAATTGTTGAATTGAATTATTGAATTATTGAAGTGGCTACAGGAGACCCAAATTTTAATTCAAAATCTGTCAGTCATATTTGGATCTAGCATTTTCTCTTTGTAATTTATAGGAAAACCAATGCCAAGAACCTGTACCTGGGGTGACAGTTTGTCTACACTGAGCTAGAGCATCCTCAAGGGCTGTTAATATTTATAGTTGGAGTTACTGTGTTTTTGATATTGATAAAATTTTAGAAACCAAAATTTTAGCATGGTGACTTGTATTATATGCAAAACCTGACTGGTGCATTGAGTGGAATGCGACTTCTGGACTGCTGGATGACTCCATGCAGGTCGATATATGATATGTGAACTTCAATATCTACCACTCAGATAGACTCAAATGCCATAATTCGAATTGTACTTATGTTTGTAACAGGCAAAATGTTGAAATCTAGAGATAGTGAGATTGAGATTAGAGAACTGAATTTGGTTTGAACATGAATGTAATTTAACTAACATGCCTATCGTGGACTGGTCTTGAGCCAAGACAGCACTTGAGAAACTTGCTTATCTGGCCAAAGCACTTGACAGATGTGGAGGTTTGCAATTTAACTCTTGGATAAGGCCCAGCGGCTATAGTGACTGATCGACACCAGGGATGAGGTGGAGGCCTCACAGCTTTATGCTGTTTTAGTAAAGATTAGTTGTTATACACATAATCCTTAGACAAAAACCTTTGACTAAGTCTGGGACTAAGGCTGGACCTAGCCCACCTAGACTCTGAGAAGGAGTTTATAAAGCAAGAGGGTCCTTTCTGAACCTTCCAACTCAGCGGGAGAATTTCCCTAACTAGCCACGCATCAGACTCATACCCTTAATGTGACAATTAGGTGTGCATTTTCTTCTTATGCTAAGTCTGGTTACAGTAAGATATGAGTACAGGAGTACTTCTCACGCTACCTCCTGCTTGTTTAACATTTGGACTAGTTACGTCCTGGTCAAGAGAAGCCTTCTTGGTACCAGGTGCCTGGGGAGGAGCAGTCATGGACGTGGGTGTCACATTTCCTTCTGCTGCTCCTCAGATGTGCCTCCTGGTGTAACAGGGGCTGAACTCTTCTTTGTTCTTTGGGCTTTCTGTGAGAAGGCAGTGCCAACTGGGAAGTGACTACATTAGGCAGCGAGCACCTAGATGCAGGGCATGCAAGGTCATTGCCTCTGGAGAGAAGCAAGGTGTGGCTGGCAGTTGGTAGGCCTTCAAGGGGTTGGAGTGAAATTTCTGGGGGCCAGGGTGGAGCAGGGAGAGGTTTTGGCAGCTCAGAAGCCCAGAGCATGGGTCTGGCTGGGATTATCTGCTGGAAAGGTGCGGTTACATGTCTAGGCTTTTCTGCTTAGGCGTTTCTGTTCTGTTTAACTTGATTGCTTTATTTGTACGGACAAAGACAACTGTCATCACCTGCAGCAAAATAAAACCTACCTTTATGGGAGTTGAAAAGCCTTCGTATGTTTGAAGAAGGAGGTCCAATTGCTTCAATCCTTTAGCTGAGTCAGGGTGTTTGTGCTTCCTGGAAAACCTGGCAACTCTCCTGGAACAACCTGCCATATCATTTTGTGGTTTGGAGTGTGCGAATGCAGGAGGTGAATCACTGGTAACGTTGTGAAGTGGGGCCATGGATTTCAAGGCACTGCTATGTCCTCACTGGATGTTCACTTGCGTTTAATTTTGAGTGTCCCTTCCTGTAGAGTGACAATCAGTGTTGGCCTTTGACAAAATACTGGGTGGAGTGGGCCAGCTTCCTTGCTCAAAATGGATCTGTTGCAACAATAATGAAATGACCACACAGTTAGAGCATGCTTGAGGTTGGAAGGGATCTTTGGAGGCCACCTGGTCCAAACCTACTCAAGTAGGAGCAGCCAGGGCAGAGTGCTCAGGCCCATGTCCATGTAACTTTAGAAGATCTCCAAAGAGGAAGACTCCAAACCCTCTCTGGACAATCCATGCTGGTGCTCCACCACCACACAGCACAGAAGTGCTTCCTGATGTTCCGATGGAGCCTCCTGTATTCTGTTTTTGCCCCATGGTTTCTTGTCATGACACGGGGCATCAATGAAACATGATGATCCTAGAGGTCCATTCCAAACCTAGCTGTTCTATGACACAACAAGGAAAATGCAGTACAGTTATGTGTACCAAAAGACATTACAAATTTAACAGAAAGAGACGGATGGTATACTCTAGTACAAGGAGAGACAAGCAGCACACTCGATTCCCAAGTGAGACAGGCGGTACAGTATATTCCAAAGAGGACCTGTCACTGTGGTATACTCCAAAGACAGCCATATGGCATGGTATATTCCAAGGAGAGCCATCCTGCACAGTACATTCCAAAGAGGGCCAGGAGGCCTGGTATGTTCCAAAAAGATCCAGGTGGCATGGGTGTATTGCAAAAAGAGCCAGGCGGTGTGCTGTATTCCAAAAGGAGGAAAGCATCATGATATATTCCACAAATGTATCAGACACTGTATCATTTTCCTCAGAAGGAGCAGGTGGTGGAGTACATTCTGTAAAGGATGCAGGAGGTGTAGTAAACTCTATAAAAGATCCAGGTGGTGTAGTATCCTCCATAGCCCAGGCAGGTGGCATAGTATATTCCACAGCAGAGGCAGGTGGAATAGTGTATTCCATAAAAAGAGCAGGTTGCATAGTATATTCCAGGAGGCAACAGGCAGTGCATTATATTTCAAGGAGATGTAGGTGCTGCAGTTTATTCTAAGAAGAGGCAGATGGCACAGTATATTCCAAGAAGGTGTTGATGATGTAGTGCATTCCAAAAAGAGGCAGGTGTTGTAGTATCTTCCAAAGTGGTGTAGTATATTCCAAAAAAGATGCAGGCAGTGTGGTATCTTCTGAAGGAGATGCAGGCGGCATAGTATATTGTGAAGAAGGTGCAGGCAGAGTAGTAGGTTCCAAAGAAGATACAGGCAGTGTAGTAGTTTCCAAGAAGAGGCAGGTGGTGCAGTAGATGCCAAGAAGAGGCAGGCAGCGTAGTAGTTTCCCAGAAGAGCCAGGCAGCAGGCAGCATCCCTGTCACAATAGCAAGTGTTGCTTATGCGTGTACCATGTCACTGCTGTGTTTCCATATTCACATAACAGGAAGTATTGTAATAGAGCAGTGCTCAGGGCAGCCGCCTGTCAGAGAACCAAACCCTAGCGATGTCCTTTCTAGTTTTTGTTCTTCCCTTAAACACACAGAAATAAAGCAAGGAGCAAAGGCCATGACTGGTCCTTTTTAGGCCCAAATGCTCTATCTATTACTTACCCGCTAGTGAAAATCGTACTCTGATACAGCACTTACAGAGAAGTGAGCTGGGAGGAAGTGCATTGGTTGCGCCTACTTAAAGGAGAGGGAAAAAGACCTTGAGTTCACTTGGACTTCATTTGCACAAATATCTGGGACTTCCTTCAGGATGGCCATCCCTCAGAAGGGATGATGGTAAGTTTTGTACAAGATCTTCAACCGTGCCTGACACTTCTGCAATACCCGATGGTGCCTTCCAATTTAAGGTTCTACTGGAGGGGTTATTTTCAATTTTAAGAAACTACCTGACATTAGAAAGATGTGTAACACCTTGGCCTCTAATGACCAGGCCTGGCAAGAACCTTGTTTTGCATTGCAACTGCTTTCCTATATGCAAGGACACCCAGAAATGCAGAGGTTGGGACCCAGTGGCTCTATGCTGCTCAGTGCCACATGGCCCTTTGCTCTCTCTCCTTGGGTGGAATGAGGGAGAGAACGGGAAATGAAATAGAACCCATGGGCTGAGATAAAATGGAAAAGGGAGATGGACCTGGGAACGAAACAGCGGCAACAATCTGAGGAGGACAGCTAATTTACTAGATAAGATATCAGAAAGCAAAATAACACAATATAATACAATATAATTGGAATTGAGGCAAATGAATAAAAGAAAATAAGCAAGAGAGAGTGTCTGATAAACCAAAGGCCTTATGCTAACGCTGAAGGCAGACGGCTGCAACAAACACCCACTGCTGAGCTCGATCCCGAAAGGAAGAGAGACAGTCCTGTGACTGCAGACAGTTTTTATCTTTCCCTCTGAGTGGAAACACATAAAAATACAAAGCATCGCACGGTCCTCTGGGGAATGTAGTTCTTCTCTTCTGAGACAGGCATATCTTTCTGAGACAGGCATATGATCCACGCAGCTAGAGCATTAACTCTTTAACTCCCAATACGCTACATGATGTTATGATGTGGAATATCAATAATATAACAAAAATCATAACAACATTCTGTTAGCACCATCTGCTGCTGTTTTGTCTTCACCTATGGAGCTGTGCCTCTGCCACGTGTCATGCAGTAATTCAGCCTGTTTGTGAGGCTAACAGGTGTGCATGAGCTATTTTTTTCCTTTCAACCATTAAAGCCAAATTGTTCCTCACTAGAGCAAGCAATGTGAAGCAAATTCAAAACACATTTGAGGCTGTAGCTCAGTGGCTTTCCTCACCTAAGCACTTTTTCTATGCGTGTTGGCAGAAACAAGCAGCAGAAATGTATCACGCTGCAACACAAAGTTTCTTCCTACCATTTGGGATCTGCAGCATCCTTTTCAAGTGTATGAAAGGCCAAGTGCTAATAAAGTTTAGAGATCTGTGAAAGTAGTCAAGACTGTCAGTGTTTTTTAACACTTGTTTGCCTGTGCAATTTCTTGGCTATTTAGTGGTGCCAATTTAATAAAAGCATGAATTATGGCCACCCTAAGAAAAAGTGTATAGTAGGAGTCTGTGGCAGATGATAGCCTTTTGTTTTGCTTCCGTTGAAGGGATTCCATTTGTGAATGGTGAGACAGCTCCGTGTCAGTAGGAGATGAGGCATAGATGCTAGTGGTGATTACTTGGATCACTTCAGAAATGCTTTCCTGATCTGAAGCCAGCACTTGCAGAGAGGCAACAAGCACTTGCCAAAATAGCCTGGGAAGAGGAGGAGGCTGGGCCATTGGTTTCACATCTACAGGGTGAATCAAGTGTAGGGACGCCTCTTGTGTCTGTATTAGGCCACAGATGAGGGTTTGCCTGAGAGAGAGATGGCCATTAGGAACTACCTGGGTCCCAGGCCTTTAGAACAGAAATGATCCGGCACACGGATTTCCCTGCAGCAAATCTGCTTTCATTGAGAAATGTGAGTGTCTAAACTTGTTATTGCTTTGAATCCCTTTCCATGGCCATAGGACAGCTACAGACTGTGGGATAAAGTACAATTTGCTGCTGTCCTGAACTAATGTATCATACTTCTTTGGGCACTTTTGTACCTTAAGGAAAGTCTGTTACCACAGATATGTAATTCTCCATTTTCTGCCTGTTTAATATTTGGGGAGGTGTGTCCTGCCTTAGAGTATCCTTATAGAATACCCCAAGTTGGAAAGGACCCATAAAGATCAAGGAGTCCAGCTTCTGACTGCACACTGCCTAAAACCCAAACCCTATCGGAAGCCGAGTTCTGCTGCATTGAAGCCAGTGCAGCCGGAGCTGTGGTGATGAGCCTCGAGGTACAGGGCAATTTTGGCAGTTTTCCCTTCCCTGGAGAAACTCAGGAGAGCGACCTGGCAGTGGCCACCAGTGCTCATGAGAGAGACTGATCTGGCATGGGTGTTGCCGAGGCAATGTCGGGAGGAGGAAACGGCTGAACCCCAGAACTAGCGTGGAACTAACGGCTGACCTGAAGGAGGATGTGGAGAGTCTGAGGAACACTAGGGAGTGTGAGAAGAAGATTGATTGGTGGTGCCAGTTAATAAATACAGCAACAGTAAGAAGAAGGCTAGGGAGAATCTCTGTCTCTTGCTGGATGCAGAGGGGAACATGATGACCAAGGATTGGGACAAGGCTACTTAGGTACTCAATGCCTTCTTTGCCTCAGTCTTCACTAGTAAGACTAGTTGCTTCCTGGGCACACAGTACGTTGTGCTGGAAAATAGGGATGGGGAACAGAATAGGCTCTGCTTAATCCATGATGAGACAGTTTTGGTCCTGCTCCGAAAGCTGGACACTCACAAGTTCATGGCATCAGATGCACTACCCCCTCAACTACTGAGGGAGCTGGCAAATGTGGTTGCCAAGCTCTGTCATCTTTCAATAGTCCTGGCTAAACAGGGATGTCCCGGTGGAGTGGAGACTATCAAATGTGATGTCCATCTTCAAAAAGGGCCAGATATGTCTGCTAGCTACAAACCTATCAGTCTCACCTCTGCACCAGGGGTGGTTATGGAACGGTTATTGTTCTGTGGTTCTATAGGAATTCCAAATGAAAAGAATATTGTGTCAAAGAGGCCACTGGCTTGATCACTTCATGTGTGTCTCAAGGGAAAAACACAATTACAGGAGAAATCAGCATAGTACATTTACTGAAAATAATCTGAATAGATTTGTCTGCTTAGTGTCTTGCCAATCTCCCTGTCACTCAGAATACCTGAATGGGAGAGCTCGGCTGTTTGTCTTAAAAACTGGTAAGGCTGAGAATAATTTGCCTGTATGGAACTGCTGCCATAGGAAGGCAGTGCAAGAGCTCTGTGGTGGTTCTTTGAATGCGACCTTGCCTTGGTAATGAAGCTAGAAACTTTCTCAGTACTAGCATCTTCAAGCTTTCACTTTTCTATTATTATCTTATATCAATTAAAAATAAAAAACATAAAATAAAAAACGCTTCCTAGCCTCCTTAATGCTGATAATTTAATGACTGAGAAACATTGCTGGCTGACACACCAGTAAGCTAAAGCAAAATTACACTACTGTTCATGTTTTATCAGAACATTACAAATGGTATTTTGCTGAATTCTTGTGAAGAAGCTTGTCTATCTTTTCCATAAACAGTTAGCTTCTCCAAATGCTGGATGCAATTTTATTAAAGCTTTGTTATTCTGTCTCTTTTATTTCACACTGATTTTATGTGCGGAATTCATTTCCTGTACGCTACTGCTGATAAGCAAACAAAATGGATCGCTAATTTGACATACACAAGCAAACTGGAAACTGAGCTAATATAAAATACTCGACTGTATTGTACAGGCTAGAAAATATACACTGAGTAAGATTTGTTTATTAGAGACTAGTATTCTATTTAGGAAACAGCGATTCTGAAGCACTGACTACATCACCAGAACAGTGCTTATTATTTTTCTGTTGTAACTTATCCTCCAGTGTACATTATTAGGTTTTCAATTCCACTGGCAAACTGAGTCACAGTCACATGAAAAAACACAGAGAAATATATATATTTTTAATTTAATTTTATTGATGCTTTTGAAACTTCCTTTCTTACCTGTCTCTGTCATAAGCTGTTCCCCTGGCTTAATTAAAAGCAGCAGTGCCAAAACTAGGTACTTTATTTTTTGCTTGTTTCCCCTTTGCCTGTTGCTATTGTTTTCTCCCTGCTCTTGAGCGCAGGGAGTCTGACATGCAAATAACAGTGGTGAGGTGGCTGAATCATGAGCTTGGCCATGGTAGAGTGTGTTCTTACATGACTTATGTGGAGGAAAATTCTTC
The DNA here is from genome assembly GCA_023055505.1 of Callipepla californica brunnescens. Lineage (NCBI taxonomy): Eukaryota > Metazoa > Chordata > Aves > Galliformes > Odontophoridae > Callipepla > Callipepla californica. Next base: position 46,433,589 of record JALIRH010000001.1, read on the forward strand.
TCTGGTCTCGCTGCTCAAAGTAGGCAGTTACTTTTCTTCTTTTTCTGGAATCTTATTCTCTTCTGTCCCCTGAGTTCTGGAAACAGCTGACAAATTAATCATTTTCTAGAATAAATATTCTTGATACCAGATTAATTACTGGCCTGAGTCTCTCCTTCACGTGTAGTCACCTTAGGATAAGCCAAATGATGGAAGCATGGACATCTGAGATATGGATATCAGGGCACTTTGGCACAAATAAGACTTAATGAGTTTAGCGAGCCCCACCTGGGGCCTCTCCCACAGTTCTTCCTATTTTAGCATGTGGCAGTAAGGGCTACAGGTACTGTGAGGATATCCTGGAAGTTCAGCTAAGTATCTTTTCATTTCCCCGTCCTTGCCTTCTAATAAGGTTCTAAAATAGCTGTACCTTTTCAGTACCGTGTATTAATTTACTATGTTGAAAAGAAAAATTTAGAACATGTGATGGGCTTTGTGGATGTCTGAAGTGCTGAGTCCTTGCTGCTATAGCTGTGAAAATCCTGTATCTGAGAACAGACTACTATTTCAATTTATAGTAGATAAATAGTAGATTAACCTTTTAATTTGTGTGTAGCTCAGTGAAGATGGAATAGATTAGTACATTTCTTTCCTAGTTAATGCTGTTGCTGACCTCCATTCCTAAAGCAGATTTGCATGTGTCTTTTGTTATGTACTATCTGTTGAAACAGACTTACCAGAACACAGATTAGCATTACAAGAACATTTAGCATAGGCAGTTGAGAACTATCAGCAACAAATGTAACACACTTCAATTTCTCTGCTTTCAACTTAGGTTGTAGACTGATAAGTTACAGTAACACACCCACAAATAGGCTTTTCTTTACATTTCACTTTTGGCGATTATTTTAGCTATTTAGTATGTTGCCCTAATGATGGTGTGATTTTGTTTTTTCGTTCTTTGTAAATTTGCCTACTGGCCTTTGAAGTGTAGACATTAAGAAATTAGGGAAGTGATTCTTCTTTTTGCTCTTGTCTTCCATCCTCTGTCCGAGCATTCTGAAGAGGGCGCTGCTTTCTCAATTTCTATTTAAAGATGCAAAGGATAAAAAGAGAGGGTTAAGTCTGTGTTCAACAAATAGATAAGGCTGGAGAAGGAGGTCCTACTGCAAACTGTTCTGTGCTCCCACTGTAATTTTAGCTCATTTAGTTGTCTCACAGTAATGGGAAGACCCAGAAGCATGGGAGGGATGTGTGAAAGATGTGTTACACGTAATGTGTCTGAGTCTCAGAAATAAAGGTCTCTGTAATTTTGCCAGGGCTTTAATCGTGCTGTAAGACTGATATCACACCATTAGCTGCTAGTTGACTACAAGCTGCATGTCTCTGTTATAAGATAGTCAATGTGTACCTGTTTTGTGGTGGCTGTGTGTTAAATGAGTGACAGCAGTAGCGGTTGTCCAAGCAGGTTTGCTGCTCAAAAATATTTTCGTCATTATTTTTCTCATGTTTTATCAGCTCTTCTCCTCTGAGTGCTTATGCATCTTGAGAAAATGATGGACAGTAAAACTATCTGCCTTGTCAGACACTGCTAGGAAAAAGAAAAATAGACAGATGGAGTTCACTTTGTGTGTGTGTCTCTATGCCATTTCCCATCAGTTGCTTTTTCGGTTTTGTACCTCTTATTTTCCTTCCTAAACCCATATGTGTGTACGTTGTGTTATTTATAGCAGTATTAACTGTAATTTAACCATTAGAAAGAATCAGTCCTTAAGATAAATTTCTAGTCTGGTCAGTTCTTTAATTGGATGCATCTGCAATTAAGTTTGAAGTGTTAATTTCACTGAATGTAGAGCCACCTGCGGTTTTCTTACTAATATTTGTTGGTTGAAGCTATTGCCAACCCTAACAGAGTTGGATAGGGGCTAAACTAGTGATAACTTCAAAGGCAGAGGGTTGCAAAAAGAATATTTCTCTATTGTAATGTAAATCAATTTTGAACACATCTTTGATCAGAAACCCAAGTGAGATGCTTTAAAAACAACAACAAAAAAGTAATGTAAGCTGAATCTTTTTCTGTGGGGGAAGTCATAAACAGGGGTCCAAATTTTATTCCAACTTTGCTGCTGGCCTGAAATCAGAACAGCTCCTTGTGTTGAGGATGCCTGCGCTGAGGTGACTTGGGCTGATGGTAGGACATCGAGGTGGTCAGCATTCGTAGAGATGCAGACCATGAAGATAAGTTTGAGGAATGGGGAAGGTGGTATGTCTGCTAAATTTGCACAACAGCTAGCTCACTTTCCTGCTTTCATAGTCACTGCGTTTTATAATGCCTTTTATGAATTTGATGTTCAAGTATCACAGTCCCTGTTCACGGGTCTGGAGCTAGATTATATTTAAGATCAGAAACATTCTATGGTTTTAAATTGTATACAGGTGTTTGGATCACAAAGACTTCTCTCTGCCATCGGCTAGTTCCATTAATTTCTATTAACTGGTACTCCTAATTTATCAGATCTCCCCTTTTGTCATAAAAATATTTATTTCTACAAATAATCTTTTTAAATTTATCTTTTCCTTATCTGGCTTCAAAATTATTTTTGTGATGATTCTCCTGGAAAGAAGAGGGGAGAATAAAATAAAAACAATTTGCCAGTTGTCAGAGTAGAACATCTGGGTTCTAGCACTACTGGTAACAAATGGACTTATTGGCCTTCAAGGCCTTGTCTGCCATCATCCCATAATGGAGACAGTAATTCAAATGGTGCTGCAGCAGCAGATGGGCTCAGTCTAGCTTCAAGGCTGTGACTGGGGAGTGCGAGTGCTTTCTCTCTTTCCAGGCCTCCTGTGCAAGGCTGGAAGGGAGTGTGCACCCCTCTTGTACCAGTAGAGCAAAGAGCTGGAGTCAGCGCTTCTGCTCCTCTGTGTTCATCTGTATTCTCCAACTGATATAATTAAAAACTTAATCACAGAGATTCAAGAGGGAAAAGACATATTAGATAATATTGTTCATTGCCTTGGAGCTGGTGTAAGATTGTTTCCTGTAAAATTGCTCACTGACTTCAGGGGAGTTGAGGTCTATAGGAAATGTGCGGGTTCAGGCTTTTATTGAAGAGCTGCAAGGCTTGTATATACATCTTTATTAAAACCTTTATTAAAAAACAAGCAAACAAAAAACACAAAGGAAAGGTATTTCCATGCTCACTTGATCTTGCAGATTTCACCAGTGCCTCCTTGTTTCTCTATGATAAAAGCATTATTTATTAGTTTTGTGTGCTCAAAGGTACGTTAGGAAATAATAATAAAAAAAGGGGTTGGAAATGAGGCACCACTTGGCCTTATTAAGTCAGAGGAAGCCTGCAGGTGGCCTGAAATTTCACCTGAAAGCTTGTATTCTTTTTTTCCACAGTTTATTTCATTAAGGCATTATAGCTGTAAAAGGGACTTCCTCAGTCCATCTTATTTATAAAGAGGTGGCATACAATCAGTGGATGCCTCTTTTTTCAAGGTCTATGATTCTTCCCAGTCATTCCCAACAAGCTTCCTGTTATATCAAGGAACAGCAGGCACTGGTTGTTATTTGAAAATCCTTCAGCATGATGGCTTTTTTTTCTTGTTATAAGCTACAAATCCACAGGAAATACACTTTGATTTCCATTGTCAGCCACAATACAAACTCTGATTCTGTAATATACTCTTTTTATAGTAAATATTGCTGTGCATGTTATCTGAGATCTTGCTGATGTAGAATTGCACGGAGTCTTTGTTATTCTGTCACGCTAGACTGAAAAATATATTCAAATCCCTGTTGGGTCCAGGCAGCACGAGGTGCTCTTTCCAGATGTTGCTTTTGCTTCTAACTGTTTTTAGGTAGTATAGATGCCACACAATCTTAGAATGCAGCATCAAGATGGTGTTAAGATTTCTGTATAACCATCATTTCCAATTAATCTCTGGCCTAAAATAGCAAGATGCTTCTTTTGTGCAGTTGGAATTGCAGAAAATTTCTTCCATCTTGTTGCCAGATGAAGCTAGCAAGCTAAAAGAGAATTCATCTCTCAAAGAGTATTATTGTGGCTGGGATCCTAAGCTAAAGATCAGAGTGTTCCCAGGTTAAGTAACAGTGTGGTCAAATGCTGTCTGTTACTGGTTGCAGTTAGGCTACCTCTGAAACTAGCAGTAGGCAGACCCAGGACTCTTATCTTCTTGGTGTAATGCACTTTGTCATATGAGCTCCACCTAGCTCCTTCATACAAAAGGACCAAAGAGGAGCTGTGGCTCTCCTGTGCAGTTGGAACTGATTTCTTTTCAGGTTGGCTGCTGGTGGAGAGGGCTTACTTGGAACAGCAGCAGCCTGTAACTTGTAGTAAGAAGCTTCCTCTCCTAATCATCAGTTTGATGTGGGAGTTAAAAAATAATAACCTCTGCTGCACACAACGGTGAAGCACTACAACAGAATGACTTGGCACTTGCAAGCACTTAATTTGCTGTGTGTGAAAGGTGAGCTAAGGCTTAGAAATCAAGTTTATTAGGTGAGTATGCTTATCTTATTAACTGTATCACTTCGTGCAGCCTAACAAACCAGAAGCATCATAATGAAGCATGGTTTTCTGACCTCTATAATTTGTGATCACTGCATGAAATTTGTAACTCTGGCACATGTAAAGCAGTAGGATTAGTGTGAGAGTTTTGTTCCCAATTCTTTTCAATATCTCGAATCTCTGAAATAATTAGAGAAATCCAATGATTTAAACTCATTTTAAGTTGTACAGATTAAAAATTACTGCTGTTAGAGGAATTTGAATTTTTCAGCTTGCTTCAGTAGTCTTTGTGAAACATGGCCTGAGAAAGTTAATTCTCTATTCTGGAAATCTATTCCGGAAAGTACAATAATTAGTATCTTACTTAGCTTGTCACATTTTCTTTTGTAAATATGTTAAAGAAAGCTCTCCTCTCTGTGATGGCAGTGGTATGGTGAGCAGTACCAGCCGGGAGGCTGGGCCAAAATCCCGCTAGGATTTTGGTGATTGTGATGAAAAAGCAGGACTCCCAAATGTCAGAATACCATCAAAACTAAGTAGAAAATATTCTGCTACATCTTTGTGACACCAAAATCATTGGAATTAACCTTGGTTTTCTTCAAGACAGAAAAGTCTCTCACAGTTTCTACGGAGTCTTTTAACTGGCTTCAAATTTTTTTGCTATTCATATAGGCACACCAAAGAATGAAAACTGTCATTCACCTTGTATGGATTAAAGTAATTTCCTGTATTGAGTGTGGCTTAAGACAGACAATAACTGAAGCAAAAGCATCTAGCTTTCTCAGTTAAAACTTTAATTTTTTTAATTAGTTTTACTAAAGGAATAAAATGTCAATAATCTGTGACAAAGGGAAAAAGACTCAAAACAGTTGTTAAGTTCTGAGAAGAAAGCTTCTTTCAAGTACATTTAGTAGTGATGTGTAGGATTATGCAGATGAGCAAGAGTATTCGATTTTTATTATCAACCTTTCCTTCTCTATGAAATGTAATGCTGCAAGGAATGTAATAATAATGGCTGCACACTGCTATGTCAACTGAGAAAATGTTGGATTGAGTCTGCTTGTAGTGATGGAAACCACAGGGCTACCCTCTGACTATGTCATGGGTAATTGTTGATGCCTTTGATGGTGATCCTGTCTTGACCCTTACTTGTTTGGTCACGTTATGCTTCTGCTGAGGCTAAATCTCACCTGTAAATTCTATTTATGGGAAATGGGATTTCAGACTGTACATCCCAAAGCAGAAACAAGCCTCATACTATCAGTTAGAGTTTGACTATGATCTTAACATTTTACATAAAAAGACGGATTACAAATCAATTTAGGCTAAGTCTTATTTCTGAAGTGCTGCCTTTTGGATTGCCTCAGAAACTTTTTAGAAGTAGCTTGAAGAAAGTTTGTTTTAGATCTGTGTGACTTTAAGTTGTTGAATAAATTACGCTTAAAGAATATTGGAATAGAACCATTTGGGAAATTGCCATAAAAATGATCCGTGAACTCTGTAGTAGCATGTATTCTTGGTACTCTAAGGTACTAAACTCATGCCAAAACTCCAGCATGCTTCTGTCCCTTGCATGGTGCTCAGTCAATAGAATGGCTTGACTGGGGCACTGCTGCACCCACAGCCCAGTCTGACTGTGTAAACTGTGCCTTTCTTAAATGGAACGCTTCTGTCTTTTGCATACAACATCTAGAAGGCTTGTGTCTAAGTGATACTATAAGACCAACCAATAATAATAGAGGGAAGTCTGTTAAAAATAGTGTAACTGCACAGTGTTAAAAAGAAAATCAGAAGGCAAACCCAACCACAACTGAGTCTGCCAGATGCATGCTATAATTTACACCCTGCAGGATTTGTTTACATATTTAACAGTTTATGTTGTCATTTAGGTAAACACACAGACACACACGTACCAATTTACATCTATTGACTTAGAACTGCAGGTGGACATTCGCTATGTAGTATAGTCAAGACAGTAATGTGCTAGTAATCTATAACTGATATTTTTAAGACTCATGAGGAGTTGGAACTCATGAATTATCTCTAAGACAAAGCCTACAGACATAGGGAGATTAATGTTGTATAGGTTCTAGGTTTTTCAGGTTTTGATTTTGTTGCCATTGTTCTGAACTTGAATGAGAAGTCAGAAATAGAGCATGTTCTTGGAAATAAAAAGTAAAAATTATTTTTGGAAAGCCAAAGGGATCTTCTGAAGTTCCATGTTGACAAAGGAGACCGAAAGTTTGTTGCTTGCGTGCCCTACTAGCTAGTCAATGTTTTTGCACTAAGATATTACACTGAAGATTCACTGAAGTAAAGATTTAGCAGGCCAGGGATGTGGGAAGCTCATTATTCATGAAATGTGTAGCCAGAAAGCCTAAGATTCTAGAAGTATGTTTTTGCCTCAAGCTATAAGCTGTTTTCTGTTACACAGATCTTATGGAGTTAAGATAAAGCGCAAATACTTTCATTCCTCTGTGTCCTCTGAAAATGAATAAATAATTGGATGGCAGTAGATTTGAATTCATTGCCCTTAGATGAGTACTGGGATTTGTACGTGTGTTTGTTTTACCGTGACTTCATAGCATCAATCCACTTTCTTTCTGACCATAAATTCTTTTCAGAAGAATGTATGTTGCAGGATTCATTCTAAGCCTTGAGATGCTGGCTGTGAATAGACCATAACAATTCAGAGCTGTCACTGAGGCATGTTGATTCTACCGCCTTATATTTTTAGATCTTCAGATTTTCCATAAAATTAGTGGTAAACATTTTACTGCACAGTATTCCAATGGAACATTCTTACTGGTTTATCTGAAGGAAGAAAGTATTACTTTTCTCTCTATGAAATCTGTTGCTTTATTCAGGAAAACAGTTATCTATTTCTCAGTAGGCTACATAAGCTGTTTTACATTTTTGAAGTTGGAATATGTGTGTCTTTTGACTTTAATGGCTTTTGAAATGTTGAAGAGTAAAAAAGGTCAACAATTAGAGTTCACTTGAAGACTGCATAATGTTGATGTACTATTGACACAACCCATTTGAACTTGAGTACAGGTGGTCTAGGATATGAAAGGCAGTTTGCTTTTTAGTTGGTACTCAAGGAAGAAACATGCAGCTTACAATGCACTGACATTATAATTTTTGTGGAAGTCATGCTGTACTGCAGTGCAACGTTATGGCTACTTTCCTGCATTTGCACTCTCTAGAACTTTGAAAAATGTATCTACTGGTATAAAATAACTTGCAGGCACGGTTGTGTGTGAGACCCCAAAAAGGCAGTGGTTAAGAATAAATGAAATGAAGTGACAGAGAGAACAAGAGGGGAAAAAATGGAATGTTTCTTCCCAGTTCCACTCCCCCACTTAACATAAAGAAATGTGGGGGAAGATGTTCAGTCCTGTAATGCTTGAGGTGAAGCAAGGCACTCTCTACTGGTAGCTGCAAGATGAGCACCTGTGCTATTAACATAGAGGCTCAAGAGAAAACTGTATATATGTGTATATAACTGAAGGGACAATGATGATTACCTACTCTTAAACCTTACTGACTTCTGACCATAATTTTTTAGAGGACATTTTCTGCAGTGATGTGCTTTTTCGGAGTGAACAGATTCTGAAGGATATTCGGTCTTGATTTGTTGTGGTTTTGTGGTTCTGACGCCGATATTCCACATCAGAACGTCATGCAGGGAGTTAAGGAGTTAACGGTGTGTTGGAGAGCGGCAGAGTGGCGGACTGGATGCTGCCGAGGAGATGCAGCACGTGTGCTTCCCCTGCAGCTTTTCTAACATAAGCTCTCACGTGTGGTTTGGAAACTTTTGTCTCTCCCAGTTTGATGTGGTTAGATGTGGCCACCGGCGGTGCAGTTTTTTTCCTCTCTCCCTTCTTATTTTGTTTTCCTTGTGTCAGTGTTATGGATAACACCCTGACAGATGTAACAGATAAGCTTGTAGCATCAGTGACTGCTGGCTACAATCTGTAAGCCCTTCAGGCCAGTACTGGTGTGTAGTATAATGCCATATCTATACTCACTCCTATAGATATTTCACATTGCCTCTAAGTTAGATATTATGATTTCCAGACATAGTCAGTCCCCAGTAACATGGAGATTGGTGTGACATCTCAACACCCTGCAGGAAGCAGGGTAAGGGCTGCAGGAGAGCTTTGCAAGTGCATCAGTTTTCACAGGCATGTGGACCTCAGTGATCTATGGCTATTTGTCATTGCCCATCTTGTTAGTAGACTTTGCAGCTACACTTTAAAGACTCTATAAGGAGAATATCCTATATCACTGTTATAATAGGCTTAGTAGCAGAATAGTTGAATAAGAGAAAATATCATGGTCACATTTGTGATCAAATTTCTATGCTACTAGCATGAAATGTAAATAAAAATGATTACAAAATACTCCACTTTTACAAAGAGCAGCCAAAGATTAGCTTTCCAGTTCACATAATTTGGTCTAAAGTTACAGGCATGGAAATAACAGGCAGCTGGTTTCATTTGGGAGTCACACAATACAGTTTTTCTGCAGCCTTTTCCCTGACACAAATTTAGGAAAGCTTTGCATGAAATAGGAATAATACTTGCACTGTGCTTTTGAAAAGATTACGGGCCAAGCCAAGAGAGCTGGAGTGGAACAGGAGAGCCAAAGGATAGCACAAAGCAATAATGAAAGAAACGTGGGATATCATCTGTTCAGAGAAAGATGAGAACAGCAGTGGGATTAGATGGTTCATTTTGAAATACCCCTTGCAAAGAAAGGAATGTGTTCTGGAATTAGGACGGAGTCCTAGGAATTAGGAAAATTGGGTTTTATTTCTTACCTTGTCATATTGCGTCCCTGTGATCTTCTCTCTGTGCCTCAGTTTCCCAGTCCACATAAGCACTCAATATAAAACTGTTCAGTGAATTCCTTCACTGAGGTGTTAGCTTCATTGTTGAACTCAGCTAAAAAGCTGAGTTAAAGGATATTATGATTTTAATGACTTTGACTGTTAAGTGTTTTGCGTTTAAAAGTAGAGAGTTTTGAAGCAGCCACTGAAGTAACCAGAAGAAAAACACCACTTTGAGAGGGCTTCGCTCAATCCACAGATTGTCTAGCCTTTATTCATGCTTGGGATTGCCCTGATGCAGGTGCAAGACCTTGTGCTGGCCTTGTTGAACTTCATGATGTTAACAAGGGCCCGCTTCTTAAGCCTGTTTAGAGATCTCTATGGATGGCATCTCTTCCCTCCAGTGCTTCTTCACCTTCAAAGGTGAAGAATTCATTTCTCATTTCAAAGTGTGAGCTACAAGAAAGTGCTGCTGGTTTGCTCTTTTCCACCCTTCCTGTGTGACAGATTGGGAGATGCAATGTACAATGCACATTCTTCGTTCACAGCTATCGCTCAGTTCCTGAGCATTCGGGAGGGGGAAATGTTCTGTTCTCTCAGCTTCCGCTAGAGGCCGCCGCAAACCTCAAGAAAGAACCATATCTTTAATTTATAATACTCTGTACATTTACAGGAAGAAACCAGAAGCAAGACCATAACCCGTGTCTCACATGAGCTTACGTTTTATGTGTTCCATAATGAAAGAAAATGTTGTGGAGCCTATATTGGGCTTGTTTATCCATGAGATTTTTAATTTTTTTCTAAATATTCACTGGGAAGAGGGATTAGGTCTGGAAAATATTTTTTTCCATTATCATAGTGATCTTTGCAAAGGTTATATGAGCTATCTCTACTTTATGGAGGGGAAATATTAGGTTCAGAGAGGTTAAGAGAGCTGCACAGGGCATTAAGTATTTTTATTAATTCTTGCATTAAAAGCATAATCTGCTTTGAACCATAGATTTTTTATAGTTTTCTTGCTTACTAGGGTAGGTTCTGATATCAGATGATGTAATAAAGAAAATGGACCACAGTCCTAAAATTTGGTATTTATTTAATACAGCCAATAGATTTGCACTGAAGTGCTGTCTTTTCTAGTCCTGACTGCTGGCACCACTGTGAGTAAAATACGTCTACTTCATTTCCTAATATTCCATGCACTTGCAACGCACAGTACCCTTTTAACACTGCAGCTGTAGGATCAGACAGCCTGCAATAGAATTTTTCATGACTGAGTGCAAGAATTTGATTCAGTCAGAATAAAGAACATTATTATGTCAGTACTAAACTGGGCACATATTTTGAGGGAAGCCCATTTTACCTTTGTTTCCCATTTAGGAATGTGTCCAATGTGACATATTTTGCTATGCTGGATAAGAGGAAATAGAATATTTCCAAGTTTGTGACAAATTGTTTCATGTGAAGTTGGATTTTCTCCTTAGAAAGGCTTTTGTCACTTTCACAGAAATACTGGCAGAGGCTACCTAAAGTTGTAATGTCAGCTTTGCAGTGGATTCTAGGATGCATTACCCAGTAGAGCTCCAGCCCAGATTGGTACCAGATTTTGTAGTGGCCAACTGAAGCATGATCACAGATCAACACCTTGCCAGGTGGGCACAGATTTTTACTAAAAAGCGAGTATCCCTGGTGATTTGATTAGATAATGCATCCTTTTAATGTTAGTAGTCATCATTTCTTTTTTCTTCTCATTCTGCATGTTTGACGTTTCTTTTGGGACATTCTGAATGCACAAATCCTAGGCCTGCAACTCAGTTGACAAAGTCATGTAGAAGTGATGATTCTGGAGGTACTTCTGCAATCCAGAGAGCAAGGGATGTGGTAAAAAATACCAAAAGGAGGTAATGATTATGTATCAATTGTATAACAATTGTACTTGATAGCAAAATGGTAGACAAAGAAGGAAGTTGCTGACTTCAGCACATTTGGTCTATGTTTTGCACTCCAGCCTCTGCTAGTGTTGCTGAAACTCCCACCAACTCAAGACTTCAAGGTTGAAAGACCCTTTTTCAGGATGAATGATGTGAAGAGGATCTGCTGCGACTTTGCCATGTCACAAGTTGGATAAAAATCCAACAAGTGGATGACACGGCACAGGAAAGTCTTGTGGTCACATTACATTACATCCATTAGGAGGCTGGTATTAAGGAAAAACTTTCAATTTGTCAGACTTGTCTGAAGTGAAGAGTCTGGCATTTGACGGTTGAACGTTTTAGAGCTAAGGGGGAGATCATGTGGAAATATACTGGAAATTCATATCAGTGGGGAAATATTTTTTGAAATAGTAGTAATGAGAAAGGGATTTGTATTGGTGCTACTTACGTTTTCTTCTTTAATAATGAAAGCAACTGGAAGTTTGAAGTTTGATCTTCCGTACTGAATATGTCCAGCTATTTGTGAAAACATGCATTTTAAACTAACTGAAATATTTCAGGTCTAAACTTTCTACCTTGGGAGAGAAAGTAATTGTCCTTCTTCCCATAGTATGCAACAGTGGTGTTCCCCTAGATTCATTATGGCGTGGGGTTTCTTTGTGTTTTTTTTCCCTGATTACATGTAGGAAAATATCAGGGACTGGCACTTTCACTTGGTCCTCTGGTCTGATGTGCTCTGGTAAATTCTCAGCTCTCTCAGCATTGTGGGTGCCAAATAATAACAACCAACTTTGTGTTTATTCTGGCTTTCTCCTTTAAGCTTTTTGTTTTGCTTTCCTTTAGAAAGGTTTTGCAGGGACTGAGGCAGATTCTTTTTATTAAAATAAGGACATATTTGCCTTGCAAATAAATACACAAGTCCTTATCAAATGTTCTTTAAGAAAGGGCTCAAGTTCTGCATATTGTGAAGATTCGGTTTGCATATTGTTACTGCCTTGTGCCGCTCTGCATTCCCACTGAAGAGGAACGCTGTCAACTAAAGCACCTACCCAGGGCTGCCTGTTCACAGCTCCTTGACCTTGTCAATCACATAAAGCCAGCAGGATTCTCCAGGGCATTCTGACAGCTGGAAAATCTGACAAAGTAGGGCAGCTTTCTTTCTCCTCCAGTTGTATCTCCCTCTGTAATTTCTTAGCTGTTGTCCTTAGAAAGACAGTTGTTCTGTAGCTGTACACAGCCTTTCCAAGTGAAAATCAGAGGTAAAGCTTTCAAATGCGCTATAGGAAAAGTCTTTTAAAGGTAGTTATGGACCAACTTCTAGTGAATTTGGTGGGAATTGGTAACCTAAAAACCCACCATGGGGTCTAAAAGCCTTTTTCAAAAGCAATCTGTCTGCAGGAGCACCTTAAGTGCACTGATTCTCTGTAAATGTTAGGCTCTGTAGGCCTGCATTCATCTTGCCTAACTTTAGGTGCATAATTGATGCACTTTATTTAGGAGCATAATTGTCCAAAGTCTTCACTGTAATCGATAGTAGTACGAACAGCTTTTTTCCCTTCTAAGATCTCAACTGCTATCAGCAGGTACCTCGTTATCTCCTAGGATACACAAGGGTAACTCTAGTTAAGTCCCTAAAATTAGCTCACAGGGAGCTGGGACTACCTGTCTGTCAATCGTTTTTAAGATTGCAATGGCACGGTTTTGAAAGGTAACTTGTTAACTTGAAAATGTTTCTTTCCAATAGCAATTAGAGTGATTTTTAAACTAAGGAAGAGACAGATCACACTCTTCTTGTAGCAGATACTCAGCCTCTGAGTACAAAACTCAAAAAAATAGGTAGGGTGACTTTGATTGTAGGTGCTTAGTGAGATATGACTTTGGTACTTCGGGCTCCACACCAAGAAGTTCTAGTGCTGTGTGATATTTCCGCTTTTGTTCATGCTGCTTTTCTTTGTTTTCTTGTTGGGTGTTACATCCCTGTGAAAAGAGTGCTGCTGTAACTGCATTTTGTACTTGTTTATTTCTGGCAAATCCTTCCAAGAAATTTGTACTAGAGAGAAGGTTCCGGAACAGTCAGCGAAACATCAGGCTGTGTTGCAATGCTTCGGGTAGAGTGGTGAATTCATTTACATATTATTTGAAAATCATTAGTTGGGATCTTCCATGAACTGTCTAAAAATACTTTGGTATAGAATCTAAAGGGTATAAAGTAAGATGTTCTTTTGGGTTGCACGTTCTCTTCTTTCTCTTCTGGTTTTCAGTGTGCACCAAAATGCCTTTACTCCTATTACACCCTGTGGCAGACAAAAACATAGAATCTCATCGGCAATCTGTCCTGGATTAAAAGGTTTATCTCAAAAAACATCCAGGCTGATGCTAAAGAATGATTGGTTGATAGCAGAAACAAAAACAGTCAGATATGAATAACATGGTTTCTTTCCCGATTTTCTTTTCTACATATGATTTGCTTTCACGCCAAGTCATTAGTACTGGTTACTCAAGAAATGGCTGTACAATAATTTACTTAATAAATCCTGGCACTTAGTCTGCATTACTAACAAACATATGTTCGAGTGGGCTGAGTCTCATTAGGCAGAGCTCTTTCTCATCCATTGCTGCTACAGATTTTAAAGACTGCACTTCTTGCTCTGAGTTAATTGTATGACAATGTTAAGATCTTTGAAATGGTCCCTGGTAGGCTTGTTGACAATTCTTAAGAACAGTGTGAACAAATTAGCAGCAAGGTCATGAGGAACTGCAAACTCAAAATGGCCAAGTGGCTTAAATTAACAGGGGCATTGTATTGCCCTACAGTGACAAGAATATGAGCTTCTAATCTGCATCCTATAAAAGTTTCTGCATGATCACAAATCAGAGTTTTCTGGAGCTTGTTTGTTCTGAGTGGTATTTTAAGCCATGTTAAGGCCACGTGTTTATTCCTACTCCTTAAATAAGGGAGGGTGGATTTAGTGCAGTAGCAGCGGATTCATCCCATTGCCATCTGCTGTAACAATGGGCACAAAGTCTCTGAAGATTAAGTAGAAAGGAAGCAAATAAATTTCTCTTCTACTTGGAAGAGACCTTTGTATGTCATGAAAAAAAAAAAAGGCTTCAAGCTCCAACAGACTGCCTTTCAAAAGACCGAACTGCTTGGTAGGGTTAGTTGTGTTTGATGAGATTCTGTAATGTTACATGGAGCAGTGTATGGGCACAAGAATTTGCAGGTAAGGTATGTCCTGTAGCACTGTACACTTGGGCTTTTAAGAACAGACTTTTTATGAACATGCATCAGTATTCAGTTTCTTAAGAAAAACAAAACCGACCAAACAAAAAAACCCTGTTATGAGACAGGGTAGGCTGAACTCCTTGTCTGTATCACATTTCTAGAAGCCATAAGAGTTATTCCAAAGTAACCATACAGAAGGAAAATAAAAATGCTCTCCCACTCTGTAAGACTTAGTAATTTTAAGAACATCCCACACTTATTGATACAGATGAACAAAATACTCTGCAGGACCAAGTCAGTTTTGTGCAGAGCAGCGTTAGAATTGAGAATGCTGCACATTGCTGATTGCAAGATGGTGATGATCTAATTAAAGGTTAAGTTGTGAGGTCTTTATCAGCATTTAATCAGTGCATTAAAACAAGTAGGAGTGTTGCCTAACAACAGCAGGACATGTAAGCAAGAGAGGTGTTCTTCTCCCTTCCAAAAATGGACTCTCAAGCTGAGTGAGGAGGAAGTGAAGTGCCTTTGTGTTCTCAGCCCAGGTCCTTTTCCTTGTCCTGAACTTCTGATTTTCTCCATCCTTATAATCCAAGTTTTGTATTTTAGTTATGTGTGTTTTGTTGTTGTTGCTTGTTTGTTTGTTTGTTTTTATGTAAAGAAGAAAAAAAAGAAAAACTAGAGGTAAATTCCTGATTCTCAGGACTCAGGGTCATCAATAGGTGAATTTCCAATGGGTCTCTGAGGGTCCAAATAGAACGGTGCTGCTCCTCTTGATACTCATGACTCTGCGTGACTTCTTTGGCCCCTGTTAAAGTAGAGGCTTTAGCATCCTGTTGACCTCAGTGTATGAGGTATATATTTCCTTATTTCTTGTTTCTCTATTGTATGGATTTCTGTTTCTTTGGCATCTCGTCATTTGAGGAATGAGACTTGTTTTGGTGGACCCTATTTGCTCACATCAGGTAGGTTTTCTGTGAACAAAGACTCCCAGCTAACCTTAGGATTTTAAAAGTAGGAATTCCTCAGAATTGTCTCTGTTGACCTTCATCTTGTCCTTCTAGCCTTTGGCTGCTTTCAGTGTTTGACTCTTCTTTTCTATTAGTAACTGATAGAGTGTTGGACTTCACGCTGACTGTGACCAGCTCTTCTGGTTTGATGCTCAGGTTTTACAGGATGTCCTTTTCATTTGTAATGTTGATTTCCTCAAAACATTTATAGCAGCTCAACATGAAAAAATGAAAATAAGAAAGATAAATAAAATGAATTGCTCTCCTACCTAAAGCAAACATGAGGCCAATTGAGCTAAAATTAAATTTTCAAAGTGATGATGATCTGCTTTAGATCCTCAGTCCTTGAATATTTTGCTGTTGTTTTGTCTTATTCCTTCCCCCTACGAACGATGTAGGCCAAAGTTTCTTAAAATTCTTTGGATGTTGCCAACATATTCATTCTCTCAAAACTTTTATCAGCCAAGCTAATAGAAATATTACAATGTCATGCAAATGTGAATTAGTTGGCAGAACATCTTGTTGCAGATGGGGAAAAAAGCCCTGCATACTGAGTGGCATATTTATACTTTGCCAGGGCCTACTTACTGGTTAAAACAGAACACATGTAGATGTACTTTGTAAAGTAATGAAGTCAAGGGTATAAAATACCTAGGCTTCTCCAGTTTTCAAATACTCTTTCAGATCAGCAAGTTGAAAAGCTTTTCGGGATTCTCTTGTGACATTATGCATAAGAGATGAAATCATTCAAAGCACAGGACATAAAGATACCTCCTGATATGTGAAGCACTAGAATGTGGTCTATGCTAAGAAAATAAGGCCAGTACAGAAACAGTCTTGAATGAGGTTTAACATTCATTGTTCCCCGTGGAATTGATTGACAATTCTTTTCCAACTGTGTAATTTTTAAAAGAGCTACAGGAATTGTTCAATGCAACCTCATTTATGTCTTCAAATAAAGCTTTGTGTGATTTTATTCATCATGGCAAGCATAGGAAAAAATACCAGCAGTTATCTGATCCTGGCTTTACATAATGCAGCATCAGTCAACAAAGTTTTACCTACATTCCTCCTGTAGGTTACTGGGTCAAATACTGAAAGTCATTACCATTTCATGGCTGCTTGGTATCTTGTTTTAAAGGAAGCTGGAGAGCTCAGCTTAGCTCCTGACAGGCCAGCAGAGCTGTACCAGAGATGTGTAGGCTGTTTTGGACAAAACAGGAACAAGCTAAACCCCAGCTTTAGGCTACACTCCAGCAATGAGTTCCATTGACGTTTCCATGGAGCTCTTTGAAGGATAAGCCATGGTTGTTTTTTAAAAAATCTTCTCATGAGACCACAGTGTTTCCTGTCTTTCTGGGAGCATGAGATGCAGACCAGTCATTTTGTGTTATTTTGGCACATCCTCCACGCATTTCAGGGGAGTGCAGAGTAGAGGCAAAAGCAAAAAGCAGATATATTGATCGTTTCTCCTATTTATTTTAAACCCAGGCATTATCAAACTTGCAGTAAGCTGCGAAGAAATGTCTGAAACAATGTGTTGAAAGGTTTCTTTAGGGAGAAGAATGCCTTGTGGTTTTTTTTAATCTATTTTTTCTCCAAGAATTATGGATCAAAGATATCCCCAGACAGAAGAAAGAGAGATGTCTTGAAAGAAGAGCTTTTCCTTGTGCTTACCCCCAGCCTGAAGCATGTAGCGAAGCACTTCCAGAACTCTGGTGCCCTCAGAAAGGTTCT
Organism: Callipepla californica brunnescens; assembly: GCA_023055505.1. NCBI lineage: Eukaryota > Metazoa > Chordata > Aves > Galliformes > Odontophoridae > Callipepla > Callipepla californica. Next base: position 46,450,847 of record JALIRH010000001.1, read on the forward strand.
CAAAGCATGAAATAAATTCATTACGTTCATACAAACACTCTTTGCTCTTTTCTCAAAGCTCATGAACAACTTCTGAGTGGGGAGTGATGTTGCATCAGCTCCTGAGAGGAGGGGTGTTATTTTAATCCGGCTTCAGCTCTGTGTTTCTGCAGTTCATAGTTATTCTTGTTGGCTGGGGTGGGATCTGGCTCCTGGCCTTGAACAGGAAAACAAAGGTCCTAGCTTTTCATTCTGCCGGTGCCACTCAGTTGCTGCACAGACTGACAGCACACAATGGTGCTCCTCCTTGTTCTGAGGCATCACACATTTTACCTGCTTATTCAGCTTCCGCATGCAAAGGAGCAATGAGTACCCCCATGCAGTGACTCAGCCCTGTCCTGAAGATAAAATCCTGGGCAAGTTTGTTCCTCTCTGGTCTTTAAATGGAGCCAAATCTTCTAAGTTTTGTGCAGCTGTAATCTGGTCAGGTGGAGTCTCTTTTTCCATTTGTGTGCATCTCACTTAGCAAAGAGATCCTGCAAAAAATATTATGGAATATTGACTTTTTATCAGAGTAACTAGTTTGCAATACTTATGCTATTTATTTGGCTCAAAATAATTTCTCAGCTTTCCATGATCTTTCTTTTTAATGTTTTTCAATGCTCTGCAGCATGGGTTGTCTATGCAGCTCCTTTTTTAACTTCTTTGCTCACAGCCCCGATTTTGTTTGACACTTTGGGTATTCTCTAGGTATTCGCAATTTAGATTGGAACTTAACCACTATACTAGAGTTTAAAACTGCTCTTTTTCTCTTTCCAACATAGGCCTTTAATTCAATATTCAACATGCTTTGACTTCCTTTCTTTCAATAAATAGTTTCCCATCTTACCTTTTATGCAAAAGATTTAAAATTAATCCACTGTCTGAGCATCCCTCCGTGCCTGCCTGTAAGTCAAATTCTGATTATTTCATACTTATTTCAAGTATGCTGAGCTGATCAAATACTCTTCTGTTTTGCATTTGATTACTACCATATATACAGGAAGAAGCATTTGTGCTCTTCTGTGTCTTGGTCTCCACTGTGCATCCACTTGTGACGTGTTATAGGTGTTGGTAGATTCTTCTTTGGGTTCTGCAGAAATGTGTGCCAATGAAGTAGTGCCCAGCCATGGAGGGTTAAAATGCAGCTCTCACCTGAAAAAATGAAGATTTGTCTGCTTTAGTTTTAATCAGATAGCCAAAAGAACTGTTTTGCAACTGCCCTGTATGAACAATAATTTTTTCCTCAAAGATGTGAATCTTTTCGTACCACTCAGAACTGTTTACGCTGGGAATGTTGAAATTGTTGAAGTTAATATTTTATCTGTACGTTTTATATTTGCCATTTTATGACATGTTTGGGTGTCTCTAGAGAATATACAGTTTATTCCACTTCGTTCGTGAGTTAAAATAAACAGAAAACTTGGCTGTCTTCCTTCTCTTTTTAGCTTATTGTCCTGCAGAACCTCAAAGAAAGTATCACTGTAATTTTTTAAAACATATGTTTATTGTGTTGGTTTTTATTTCCCTAGGGAGACATGGAGCTTTATATTTATTTTCCATAGGACTGGGTGTCTTGGTTTCAGTCAGAGGAGGGTAAAGAAAGTAGACAAAATAAGAAGTTTTCCACATACCAGTAGTAGGAGAGAGACATAGATGATACGAAGTTTGTGATGAAATGGTGAAGTGTGTTAATTTGTGTTTTACTGAAATGGGTAATTTTATGGAAGGTTCTTTTGTGATTGGAGTTTTGAGGAGAAGCCTATTAGATACTTTATGGGTGGCTGAAGAGCAGGTGTGGGAGATATTGAAGCCCTAAGCTGGCCAGAGCTGCTCTGGATTGACTGTGCTCTTACGCTGTAAACTGAAGAAGTTCTTATATCCAGAAGTCCTTACCTGTCCCTATTTACTCAGACTGTCTGTGGCATTTGGTGCTGTAGCAAGCACAAGAGCCTGTTTGTCTGTCTTCTGACATATCATGATGCTAGGAAATAAATCCTGGGCACTGCCAACCTTGACCTCTATTCATCTGCTCTTGTGTGAGTGGGAGGACCAGGAGCAGCGATAAGCCACGCAGCGTGAGTGATGTTCCTTGTCAGAGAAAGCTCCTTCTGGGTTTCTGTGAGTGGTCTGAAAGAAGCAAAAAGTGCCACTTAGGCACGTTGCTCTTTCTTTCTCGTACAGATGAGACCCAACCACAAGCTATTCAGTTTAATTTTGCTAAGTATTTCTAAGTACTGCTGATAAAATATTGTCACAGCAGCCAGAGAAGGACAGAACAGAATAGAAAATTCTTGTCGCTTTCTTTCAGTGTTCTAATATCTGATGATTTTCTATAGTTTGTAGTACTTGCAAGTAATTAAATTGAAGAAAGCCTCATAGTAATGGAGATAGAACATGAACGAAGTTAATGTGCAGTCTGAATATCTACATGGCAAACTGTAAGTTCCAAGATACATATTCTTTGTTCTTTTTCTTTCTATTCTTCTACAACTTCAAGTCTCTCTACAATTGTTTTTGAGCACCACTAAAGATAAGTGGTTGTTGAAATCAGCCATGCTGAAAAGTTGAGTAACCTGGAGATTTCAGTCATCTCTTTGCCTCATGATTCAAGTCTCCCTCCGCTATTTTTGGTAGACATTCTGACTTTCAAAATGCCCAAGAGATTATGCCTATGTCGAGGATGGAAGGAGGAAGGGGTTGGCTTTCTTACATAGATTTTTTTATAAAATGTGGATGAAATAGTGAAAAATAGAAGAGTACAACACTAGTCCACGCTTCACGTGACATAAGGGGGAAGAACATCTTGCAAGATTTTAAGTTTTCTCCATCATTAACAGTACAGGTTTTGTCATGTTCACAGCCAGGACACAAAGCCAAATGCTCCTTAACCATTCGGACAATTACTTCTTTTTCTAGAATATTTGTTCTTCCACCAATTCCAAATATAGTTACTGGTATTTTAAGTAGTTCTCTCTATATAATTATATATATATATAAAGCTTAGGATAAATGGCTAACAGCATAATTACTGATAATATTCTAAATTCAGATGGTTTGGCTTCTGGAACAAAGCCAGCTTATTTAAAACCATATTTAGAAGCTGAAAAAGCAGTTGTCAGGGATCCTCTTATGTCATGCTGCTTTGAGATTCTGGAAACAGCTCCATGGTGAGGTGATGTCCTCCTGAAAAACTTTGGTGCACTTGTAGCAAATCTCTGAAGTTCAGGGCACTTGGCAAGGAGTCTGTAGTCTCCACCCAAGTAATGCAGGTTGTGGGAAAAAAGAACAACTGCTTGGCCTGAACAAACCCTCGGTATCCAAAAGTAAGAAGTTGAAAAGCGGAAATGGACAGTCACAGACAGGAATAACATCTAATCTGTGCATCATCTGTCTCACCTTGACTAATGTTCTGTAACAGGACGTTATTCTTGATGGCACTCCACATCAATTAAATGAAGATCTTGCATCAGCTTAACTTAACCCTGGTGGAGCACTTTCGCATAGCCAACATGAAAAATGCACAGGGTGATTCATATTATTATTTTTTTTTTGTATTACACGATTTATGTTGTTCCCATAATTCCTGGTACTTAAAATACTTTGGAATAACTGCCAGCACATAATTACATGGTACTGTTTGTCAAAAAATGTAGTTGTGAGTTTGGCACTTAGGATTTTGGAAGCTAGGATACTACCAGAGGAAGTTTGGATTGCAAAAATGCTGAATAATAGTAATCATAAAGTACATTCTTCCATGTATAATCTCCCTAGTCTTCAGTAATTCCTCAGTTCTGAGGTAAATAAGGCAACAGAGTGCTTTGGTTTGGATATGGTTTGTGTTTGGAGAGTTATGCTGGTAAATACAGGTATCATACGCTTAATTTTTCAATGAAATATTAGGACCTGAAGCAACTTAGATATGGGCGTACAGCAGTACTCCACAGTTCTGGCACTACACACTGGCAATTAAAAGAAGTGTGAACAGTGATCACGTGACCATTTAGTAGCGCTTGATCTGCGCATGTGCCACTTGCCGTGATTCTGTGGAATTTTGTTTTCATTGTTTACACTGGTACCTTCCAACCCTCCAAAATGAAATAAAAGGAATTGGAAGATGGCAATTTCCTCTGTGAAACCCAAAGGGCTTCTGCCTTACCATTTCTCTGTTTTCCTTCCCACAGTTTCTACCATTAGAGAGGAAAGTGGTTGCAAATGGTGCTGAGCTGACATTACTGAAGTGAAACAATCTGGCTTGCTTTGTTGCAGAGGCCAGTGTTGCCCATGTGCATCCCCTATAACTACGTCTGTGGGAGCAGCTGTTCATGTATAGCAGAGCTACAGGGAATGTGTGTGGTGTGTGCATACTTCTGAAGTGCTAGAAATCCCCTGACAATGTTAAAAAAAGAACCATTCAGACGGGGCCAGGGTGAAGGAGCGGAAGGAATAAGAAACGAGCTGACAGCGATGGCATCTGGAAACTGCATCAGTGAATGAAAGATGCGTTCACCAGAATTAAGGTAGCAGCCGTGGTATGTGATTTTATGATGCCTGTGCATAGAATGACCTGCTTGTAGAGTAAACTCTGTAATAGCTATTCCAATGCTTTATCTCTGAGCTAGCATTCGGAGCAAAGTAGCTGTGATGATTAGATTTCAGATAGAGTAACCTGGTTTATAAATCTACCCAGGGCATTGAAATACATCCTGCATATTTCTAAGGATTCAGATGTAATAACGCATGTCCTCTGCAAATAAAAACCAAACAACCTCCCTTCCAGCCCCCTCCTCTCTCTCCTTTCAATCATTCATGTATTTCCAAGTTATGGATTACTGCGGACCTCTGCTCTAGCTGTGCAAAGAAAACAGTCCTAAGCTTCATTCTGACCACGCATTTCATAATCACTCAGTGCTGTGAATTTTTTCATGGCAGATCTCAGACATTTCCTAAGGGGAATAATATTTTAAAGACTGATCAGTGTGTGGACAAATTATATTATACTTGCTGATTGTACTACAAAATTCCTGAAATGAGACAATATGAAAAAATAGATGCAGCTACAATATTAAAATACTTAAGCTATCATCGTAACGTGGCATACATCATACTAACATTTAGAAAGTGGTTTATATATCTTTTATTTTCTATATTTTACAGCATATGCTATATGATCTATAACATACAGTTTTATATCAATATTAAAAAAAAGCACCTTATTTCACACGCCTAATCTGATATGAGGAGGATCAGTGTGTGCAGCTCATCCTGCTAATGGCTGGGTGGGAGTTTCAGGATAAACCCAGTGGCTGCAGCTGCAGCAGTGTGTGTATTCCTGCTGAAAGTAAAAGCGATACTCAGCATCCTCAGCATTCTCAGAGTGCATGAGTCAAGGATCTGTCTTGTAGTTAGGCTGAACTCTGTGAACATTCCAAATCTCAACAGCTCTGAAGCTGGCACTGTAGTTCCCCATTTTATGACTGAGAAAAAGGAAAAATAGTAATGATGTTGCTGGTCTGGCTACAGGTGAGGTCTTGGGAGTTCTTGTCTTTAATACAGTGATCAATATCTAGACTCTGCATTACTCAGTAAAGCACCCAAGCATGTCATTCTATAAGATGTTTTCTTCTGGAGAATGTATCTATAACTAAAAGGAAGGCAGCTCGACTTTTTTGACTCTTCTAAACAACAAGTTGAGTTAGATTGACAGCCAAAAAATAATTTAGAAGAGAGAAAGAAAAAAAACTCAGTTTTCTTGTCGAGTCAGTGATAAAGCCTCTCTTTTGTCTGAGTGATGGATAGTCTTGTTGCCAGCATCTCATACGTTCCCGATTACCACCTGTGTCTGTTCAGGGTCTCAGTAGGTGGGAGACCATCCGAAGCACAGCACCTGAATCAACAGCTGCAGCACATCATTAGAAGAAAATTTTTGCAGACTTTGAGATAGTCTGGTTCCTGTGAATGCTACTCCTAGGAAATGTGTAAGAATGGATATTTCTGAAGGGCTCTCAGAAAGCTGGCACAGATTCTCCCTCAATGTCATATATTGGTGTTTTTTGAGGACATGAATTTCTAATGAATTTTGATGGTTATTTCTAAACAATGAAGTCCATAAGTAAATATCACTGACTGCAGCCAAATTCATAGAAGTATTTCATGTGCTTTGATCAAGCCTCATAGGATATGCAGGAGGGGAAAAAAGCATGCAGGACGATGTCTATTAAAGGAGAAAAGGCAATTTTATTTATTTTTTCCTCTTGCAGAAAGCAGTAGACAAGATGAGATTTCAGTTTGATACTCCCATAAAACTTGTGTTCTCAGGGGTCTTTATTACTTTCAGCTAAGTTGTTCCATCCATGCACCTGTTCATCATGCAAATATCGTTGCAGCTCTTTTCCACAACGCACTGCATTAGCTTCTGGTCTCGTCATCACATTGCTGTTTTGCACAGCAACTCTGAAATCCTGAAATTAACACCAGAGAACTTTCCAACTGTAAAGAGTTTTGCTGGAATCAACTGGTCCCATTTGGATGTTTCCCATAATCCAAATCCTCTTCTGCCTGTGGCTGATTAAAGCAGTTGTTTCAAGCAATTGCTGTTTTCCTCAGTATTTCCAATGGGGGTTAAAGTTATGGTAAAGTAGTTAGTCAATTGCCTGATATTTATGTGATCCAGAATAAAACATAACAATAGGCTAGAGGTTAGCTATGATCTCTTAAATTCTGGGAATGCTTGGGCTCAAATGTGCACAGAGCAGTTTGACATGTCTCTAGATGAACATCATCACATTGCTTTTATTTTTGTCCTGTGCACTTCTTGAAGAGGCACTGCTGCACAGAAAGACATTTGCAGATGTTTTAGTCTTTGCTCATTTAATGATATGTATTTGATGTTTGTAGCTCTGCTATAACTTGTTTAGAAAGAATTCAGATTTGTTATTGCATTTTACAGGAATGACAGGACATGACTCAGAAGTATCTCTATTTACCACTCTTGTAAACATTTTACCTTTGGTCCATGAGGGCTGAGGGAGGGGAAGTACCATTTCATCAGAAGCATACCTCAGTCTTTTCTAAGATTGTCAACGGTTCACTGGGCTGGTTCAGCCAAAAATCATAAAACCATGACAAAGATGCACAAGTCTATAAAGCCATTAAACATTTCTTTTTTTTTCGCAGGAATACTTCCTTTCTTTCTTTCTTTCTTTCTTTCTTTTTTTTTTTTTTTTCTGCAGTCCATTGATTCCAGCTCCTTCTATTTGTCCTAATCTAATCTTCGCTCAGTTATTTCCCTTTAGACATTTAAGTGGTACTTATTTTTATTTTTAAACAATAATAGCTCCTTCCTCTCATTAGGGACAGCACTGTGTCCTGCTGTTTTCTTGTCCCTATGAGGAAGACCTGTTTTGCGACTTCTTTTCACAGCTGTCAAGTAATAATGTTATTTCCCAACCTCAGAGGGTTTCTGAGTGGTTCCAAGAAGTTACCAAGAAGGGACCTTATTTTTCATTCAGTCTGAAGCACTGTGCATGTGAGAATATTCTTCCCAGGACCTCATCCCAGGGTAACATAAATGTTCACTGTGTTCTCCCTCTTTTTAACCTCTTTTACTTTGAACTTTTATTTATCATTTCTTCTTGTATTTAGGATATGTTCTGCCAGATCTGCCTTGAATTGCTTTGCTGCTTTGTTGAGAGATAAGTTAATCTTAAATTATCTTAGCTTTCTCACATCCGTGAAGATGTGACAATGTACACATCTGACAAAACATTCCTAAATTTTAGTTAATTTTTCTTATTTTTTTACCATTACATACCTTGAGTATTTTGAGTTATTTCACTGAACTCTCTTGTTTCAGCTTATTTCTGAGTAGCAACTGAGGTTCTTGGAATTGAACATTTAGCACCAAGTTTGGCTATAACCAAGTCATGTTTCAAAGTTTTACTATAGCATCTGTGGGGGCATACCTTTGCCTATGCTTACTGTCCAACATAGAATCACAGAATCACCAAAGTTGGAAAAGACTACAAGATCATCCAGTCCAACCATCCACCTATCACCAAGAGCTCTCACTAAGTTCTCACATATTCAGAAAGAATTTCCACAGAATAGGCCATTTGGTTGGAGTTTGCTGGAAAAAAAACATGAGAAAAAACCCCTCTTCTCCTGCCCCCTCAGTATGGGAACTGTTGAATCATGGCCTGAAACACTGATTGATCACCAGAGGTGAACACTGAGTCAGCACAGGTGAAGGCAGTGCACCCGTGTGATTTGAAGAGGTGGAGTCTGACTCCACCTCTCCCAGACCCCATTTAAGGGCTGACCACCACTGGGGAAGGATCTCTTGTTGGAGATTCCTCCTCAGTGAAGTTATTGGTGAGCCTCTCTTTATTTACTGGTTGTCTGTTTATCATCCAGATAGGCCAAGCAAAATATACCATCCACCTCATTATTTTCTGTGAATACTATTCTTTTGAGTTATTCACCCTACACCCTCACTCTATTTCTTGTAGCCATCCTGTAAAGATGCTGTTTCTGGAGCCCTTTTAAAATGAGACTATACTGTTATACCACTTTGATATGTACCATTCTGGGGATACAGATACAGGTAGTATCTGCCTACAGTTGTAATGGATCAAACCAGTACTCTGTATGATAAAAATTGAGATGTTGAAGCATGATAAGTTACGTCAAAGAGGTCCAACATAATTTGTCTTGTCTCATTTTGTAAGCCTAAATATAATGTATGAAGGAAAATAGAGAAGAAAAATCTGACATCCACAGGAAACATGCTGAAAAGGTTATTTCTTCTGTTCACTTATCCTGTTTTGAAAAAGTACTCATGCACAATCTCTTTACTTATCTTTGAAAAACTTTGATTTCTATATTCAGCTTTTCTTCATACTCTGCTTAGAAAAAAGTTATCAGAGATCTCCTTAAGATGGAATCTTTGACTCATGGGACTGAAGCTAATGGAAGCCTCTGAATCACGCCAACAGACTGGATTGTTTCCCAAGCGAGCAGTTTGAGAGCGTCACAGGTTCACAGTTTAGTGCAGTACCTTACAGTAGAAAAAATGCAGCTTTGTTGCTGCAATTGGAACTGAAGGAAAAATTACAAAATACTAATTTTACCTGTAAGCTTTTATATTGTCATTTATTTGAAATTTACCTCTCTAAGGGGAGATTAAGCATTGTTGGTAGGCTATTTGTTAAAGAATCCAGTGGGTGAATTATTTAAATATTTGTAGCGTATGAAGAAAAACATGTTAAAAATAATGTGAGGAACCCCATAGGGATAAATGTATAATAATTACTGCTGCAAAACGTTGGAAGGAGGTAAGGGAACCAAAATGAGCACGACTAGGGATTTATAAGCCTGGTTTACTCTCCTCTTAGTCAAATGAGCAGTTGTGCATTTATAGCCTTTGAGTTCATGTGTCCCAGAACACCTCTGAATCCTGGACTCCTCTCAGTGATAAGTGTCACCCCTCTGGTGACCTTGTGTAGGTTCTGGCTTGTTGGGAAATCAAAGGAGACAACAGGGTGGTCATTACCTGTGCAGAAATTACTGAAGGAGCAGAAATAAACTGACCCACCTTTAGAATTACCAGCAATTGTTTCATAATATAGTAGTGAGATACTAACTAGAATGGTGAAAACATAGAGTTTTGCTGATGCAGTTAAGTGTGTGTCATAGTTGAAATGTTATCATAGGAAATCTTCAAAGAACACAATTCACTCATACAGCTTTGAACTGTTTTCTGTTTTTCTTAATGTGCATTGCATTGTAGTCTGGTCATGGTCCTGTTTGCATGAGCAGAGTACGAATGGAGTAGGTATCTTGAAATTAAACATGCAGATTAGCTTAGAATGAAATCAAATATATATAAAAAAAAAAACTTGAAACTCAACAATTCACTTAGAATACAGAACTGTGCTGAGCCACGATCACTTTATATAAACCAACTAGACTGAAGTCCCCCAACAGGCAGAAGAAAATCAAGGTTTTGTTTGTTGCTTTTATTTTTTGTTAATTGTGTTAAACTTGACAAAAAAAAAAAAAACTTCAGAAGAGAAGATTCTACAATAACATCAGGTAAATTAATAACAGTGAGATGTTTTCTTCTAGCCTTTCAATGTTGTTGTACAAAAAATGTTTTAAAAATTAAAAAGAAAAACAAAACATATTTCAAAACTAAATCATTTGCTTCATAAAATTTCTTAACTGGATCTCTTGCTTTTCTTGAAAGATGTGGGAAAAAAATATTCCTTCATTTTTGTGAAGCATTTCGCTGAACAAATATATGTTCCCTGTGGAAAATTCAGCTGACATATGCTCATTTACAGTTAACATTCTACCTGCTAAAGAAGGTCTGTGTAATCTCAATGTGTTTATTCTCATATTCATTGGGATGATCAGCTCATAATATCTTCAGATCTTCTACTAGTTAAGCCTCATTTACACACAGGTACCTGTAGCGAGTAATATAAAACCAATCTAAAATACTGAATATGTTCCTCTTCACATTCTTATACAGATTTGATTACATTGCTTAGTTTTTCTTGCTTTCCTAACTCTGACTGCCAGTATTGAATCTGGGGGGGATTAACATGTTTTGTTTCACCACTTCCTCAACCTATTTCCTTTTCAAAATACATAACAGGTGACTTACAAAGCCAACTGTGCAGACTGAACCACAAAACTTTATGATGCCTTGAATATTCTGATATGGACTTGGGTCCCATTTTATTGTTTGGGGCTTATGGAATGTGTCTACTGTGCAGAGAACAAAATTAGGATCGATGACGTTACTCTGGGACTGTACTTGCACGGAGTTCTAAAATACTTACTAGAATTGCTTTATAAATAAAACATGAGAGCTTTTGACATTTGAAAGCTCCAAGACATGCCATACGCCCTAATGCAGACCATTTATGTGAGTCATCTGCTGACCCTGCTCCTTCTTCTTACAGTACACACTTTTACATAAGCGAATAAGAACATGGTAATGAGTGGTAATCAGACACAGCAAGAAGCAGTGAATGCTGTTGTTTCATGTTGATTCTTGTGCTCATAGAAATACACCACATTAGCCAAATACAGCTTCATTTGTACAAGGTTGTGAAATTTACTTTTCTATGAATTGAGTAATACTTCAAACTGGTGCTTGTCCCAGAAAACAATATGCTACTTCTGATTTGTATCCTAGCCTGCCTTGCTTGCTGCAGGAGAAAGGAGTAGTAATTTCAAACAGAAGAACTTCTCCCCTCATTCTTTGTCCTCTGCACTACAGCAACATTACCTCCTTAGCTCTGGGAGGAAAAAAAAAAAAGCAGAAAAGAACACCAAACCAAGGACAGTAAGAAGGAGAGAGATTAGAAATCAATTCCTTTAAAAGTGTTAATGCATTTGCTTGCTTTATCCCCCACTTATTTTGTATCAGAGTTGTTTATTTTTATTACCTCTGAGGGAAAGATATTGAAGCCATTAGTATCTCACCTCTACTAACTCTCTTCTCCCATGACTTTATTGGTACCTGCTTGCTTTGCAGCTGCCTTTAGCCTTATGAGTGTGTAGTGTTGATATCATCCGCAAAACTGAACACGCATGAATTACACCGGGAAAACACATACTGGTGCTTACTGCTGACTGGGTATGGGATTTGGTTAATTAAAAAAAGTCCCTGGAAACACTGTAAGAGACATATGATGAGCAACAAATAACAGGAAGCATCGCAGCTTGAATATTGACCCCAACTGTTGGGAAGTACTATTATCTTAACAATAGTGGATGAAGACTGTCAGGAAAGGAAACAGTTCTTTGTAAACTGCAGGTTGCAATATGCATTAATAACAGAGCACACAGTGTAGCAGAAGCTCTGCTTTTGCTTACCCTAAAACAAAAGTGCCAAAGCTTAAAAGAAGCACTAACCCATTTCAAAGAATGAGTACTATCAGGCATGTTTTAAATCTGATTATCATTATTATCATTCAGATCTGATAGCAAACTTTATCCCTTTTGTATTTCCCACTGGGTATTTCACTGTAGTTAACTGCTGTGCCATCACAGCCTTTGCTTTGACTAACAATTTAATTATTGCTCGCAGTACATTTACTGGTGGCATTTGTTAAAATCTGGGTCTGAAAAGGTCACTTCTCTGACTGTCACAAAGATCATGACTTGCATAGTTTATCAACATCATCTTTTTTAAAAGGTTAGACATACCAATAATTTCCAAGCACTATAGTGAGACACTAGTTGTAACAATATCTGTGCCAACTTTGCTGAGTGCTGTAGAAGCAAAAATATTTTTCATTTAAAACCACAATTTTTGTTTCATAAAACAAAGCCTATAATTTCACGTAATCTTAAAATGCCTTTGGTTAGAAGCCTGGTTTCCTCAGTACGTTTTCCTTCAGTACAAAGGAAAAATAATTATTTTTCCATCAGTATGATTATTCAAACCCACCAATTTTTATTTCAATATCTATGTGATTTCATGATATCCCAGAACTCAGGAGACTGAAGATTAATGCTAGCTCTAGTTGAGAGCTGGCCAAAACTGCAGCACTTGGACTGCAGTCCAGATTTTCCCAGTGCTCCAGAAGACTCACACCCAAGGTTTATTTTTGCCTAGGGGAAGATCAGATACAGGAGGTGGTTTTGTTTGTTTGTTAGTTTTCTTTCTTATCTGTAGTTAGTTGAATCCTCCAAATGAGAAGATGCAGCAGTACAATTGACAAACAGTTACAGGTTCAGTACTTATTTGAAATCTTGAAGTAAAGCCTGGGCTTTTCCTTATATGAGTCCAAAAGCTGATTCTCTTGGCCCCTAGAGCCTCCTGTCTTCTCCTCCACCCATCTATCCTTCGCACATTTACTGGATTTACAGTAAGCTTTATGAGTAGCTGGGCCAGTGCTGTGCCACATAGTACTTAGTTCTGAGAGATACAGGACTTAAATCCTCTTTTCCATGGGTATATTAGAAGCACTGTGCTTTGACAAGGTTAACACTGATGGAAATTTCATCAGTCATGGATGTACAGTAGTAAATCAGCCACCAAGCCCAGGGAAACTCAGTGGTTACTATGTCTATTCTAGTGGTTGTTTTGAAGTTGTACGAACAGGCTTCATTGTCATGGCAGGGGACATAGGATCTGGTTCCCTGAAAAGAACATCCATTTTCCAACACATTATAAAAGCTTCATTATTTTCTTTCTTTTTTTTTTTTTTTTGCTTTTAAACATACAGAGAACTATAATGTCTGTGATAATGGAATCCATTGTTAAATCTCATGGAGGCAGCCTCAGCAAACAATAGAGCTTTTTAACTTCCTTGACAGTTCTCATATTCTCATTTTCTGTGAGTAAAAAGAATTATGCCATCATAATTGAAATGCTCAGCAGTCTGTGTGCCAATAATCTGGCGTCTTTACTAGTTTCTGTCATTTTTCTCTGCTTTAAGATTAGAAGTTTCTAAGCCAATACAATTTGTTCAGCAAAGATAAATAAAATCTGTAATGCCTGCCTTTCTTCCCCAAGAAAATTGAAAAGGTGTCACATTGAGGCCACAGATTTGAATTGCTAAAAGTAATCTAGGAAATGTTAATTATCACTGGCTAATAAGATCAGGCAGTGAAAAACAAACAAACAACAGCAGAAACACAAAACACGCTCACGTTACTTAGCTGGGGACCTTCCTCTTGTCTGATAGTTCTTCAACAGTGTCTTGCTAGAAGTATTCCAGCTGGGATTATGGCTGAGGATACCTGACTCTGCTTCTCAGTAAGGGATTATCCATGCTGAATTTCTATTGTAATTACAGCTGATTTGAAACGAAGAATCACAAAACAGTTGAGATTGGAAGGGACCTCTACAGGTCATCTTAACCAATCCTCCCACTCATGCAGTGTCATCTAGGGCTCAAGTACAGCTTGGGTGCTGGTTAGGCTATGACAATCTGAGAATTAGAACAGCAGGAATCGAGAAAGGAAAATGTTTCTTCTGTGACTGCTTCATTCTGTTTCTTTTGTCTGCTTATTGTCAAGGAATGAAGGAGCACTTGAAGGCCAAAAGACACTACAGCAGTAATAGGGGAGTTTTTATGCTAGAGAGGACATTTGTGTTTACAAGAATTAGAGCTGATGGATTATGGATTGCTGATGAATTTTTCAGAGATGAAGTCAGAGTAACCTGCCATAGGGCCTGAGTTACTTGCTGGAAACAGGTATGGGAGACTTTAAACTGGTACTGAGTCCTATGGTTCTTGGGTGTTTCATTGTGTGCTGCTGTTTTTAAGGTACAGGGAGAAGCTGTTTCAAAGGATTTTTATTTAGCTTCTCTACATGGAGCTTTTTCTCAGCCTACATTTTAATGCTTGACAGCTGAGCTTTTACAAGTTTTCAGAGCCATTAATCAGAGCAATGTTTTGGGAAAATTTTGCAATGTATATTTGAGAATCTGTATGGCACTGGTTTAAATTAAAAGCTAAGACTTACTTTTGAGGCTGCTTTTGGCCTCTTTCCTGAAAGAACGAAGCTATATATTATTGTTCTAAGAACTCATAATTAGTAGCAAATGTTTGCAGAATGCTAAAGGTTGTTGCTAGGGTGCTTCTTCAGAATGGGATGTGTGAGGGATGGTTAAATTTAATTTAGACCTATTTCAAAAACTATTTTATTGAACAGTAAGTATGCCTCATTTCAATAAAGTGCAGTACATTCTAAATTCTCAAATGGGTAACAGAAATAAAGACATTCTTTTAAGAATAAGTATCATTTTTTTTAAGTAAAAATTAAGTTCCTATTCTCTGAAGTAATTTTCCAGTGAGTCAGGTGTGAGATGGGAATTAGGACTTCTAAACTGGGAGGCTGTATTTTTTTTTATAGATGTGTTGATTCTTTTGTCTGGAACAGCTCAAATTCAACTTATATTGTCAACCTTCAATTCAAAGAAGAACCAGAGGAACATGTTTACTTGTTTTGAAGGGAAGTGAAAAGTTTCCTGCTGATGGTGAAGAAAAACACTTTAGAAATGGTAAAATTAAAATGTGACCTCCTTCCCCCCAATAAAAAGACAGGTATGACTTTTGAATTTTATATGTAAGGTTCCCCATGAACCTTTTTGTTATGCTCAGAGCTAAATTCTGAAAGATCCTTCTAAAAGGTACTCCATTTGTTCCAAAATGTCTCTAAGGACATTTTGCAGCTCAGTTTCTTAAACACTGACACTCAGTGCAAGTGGAGACAATTGACAAATTTAACCACCTGCAGACTGAAAGGCTTCACCCATTCTTCCAGTTACTCTCCTCTGAAGCAGGGTGTTGTTAGACTCAAGCTGGAGTGTTCAGGTCTCTTTTGCAGGTGTTGCAGTTAGCCTGTGCATGGTTAAGTCACTAATCTCTTTGCATTTCATTTCCCAGTCTCCACCCTGGAAGCCTTGCCTTGAATGCCTCCAGGAATGGGGCATCCACAACCTCTCTGGGCAACCTGTTCCAGTGCGTCACCACTCTGAGTGAAAAACTTCCTCCTAATATCAAAACTAAATCTCCCTTGTCTTAGTTTAAAACGATTCCCACTTGTTCTGTCACTATCAACCCATGTAAATAGACCAACCCGTGTAAGCTCTGCTACGTTTCCTAAGGAACACCTGTGCTATCTATGCTGAGGCCTGCAGTGCACCACAAAGCCAGTCCCTGCCCTAAGCACCTCACTGTGTCCTCACTTGCTGCACACACACACTGGGACTGGGCTCCATTTTGTCTCTGGCCCAGGCACCAAGGACTATCCTGGGCCCCTAGGCCTGACTTGTGCCACAACATACATGTGGAACTTTTCCATTGTGCTGCCCCATTGACACCTGATTAGCCATCATCATGTTAGTCAGACTACGGCCTGAGCAGAGGCAGTGATGTCAGGGGACCCGTGACAGAGCTTTGGAGCTAATGGGTGAGAATGGGGAGGGCTGGAAGAAGGTGGTAAGAACTGCTGTGGGAGCAGGACTTGAGGAGGGATGGTCCTGTAAATAGGGCTGGGGTTGTTTGTGTTCCCTCTGCTCCTTGGAAGGAGGAGTTTCTGAACTGTTTGAAGTTACTCTGATTTTACTGTTGAAACTAAGATCAGAATCTGACTCCATAAAAGTCATCTTAAGTTGGGACTCGCTGTGGAACGTGTATTCTTTCTTTTACCTAAACCTATTAGCTAATCAAACTTTGCCCAGTATTTCCCCTCTCACTTTTAATTATGAGGATTACTACCTGTCTTTTAACAAGACAGACTCAAGTGGCTTCCTCTGACTATATGAGGGCGGGAGAAACAAATAACAACATCCAGTAGGGTATGAGGCTCAGACCCAGCACTCTGATTTGCACTGGTGTTTCCTAACAAGTCAAACGCAGAATATTTTAAATATTGCTCCTGAAATGAGCCCCAAATGGAAGAAAGGTGAGTACATATTTTTGCTACCTACTCAGCAGAATGCAGGCATCAGCTATCTCCTCTGAAGACCTGATAATTCACTCTAGCAGACAATCTTTCCAATTGTGTGCACTATTTACAGAGCCTGGAGGAGCACATTTCTTTCATCCTGCTCTTTTCTTGTGACTGCTGTCATGCACATGATGGATAGGTGGCAGTGTGTTTGGCCATTGCTCTGGAAATATCGTAGTATCTTCTTGTGGCCTATTTCCTAGTGCCATTTCACACTATCTTTTCCTTTTCCCAGATGCAGCAATGGGAGTTTATTTTGTTTTACCTAGCTGGACAGCTTGAAGGGAGTAAATGGTCTCCGTCAGCTCTGTCTGTCACTTTGTTTCCTATAAATAAACTGCAAGTGCTCATATATCAAATCTGTGTTTGTTTGGGTAATGGAAGGAGCTAAGCCTGTAAGAGATATGCCACTAATGCTTAGCCAGTTCTAACTTCAAATAAATCAAACTGCAAAGAAAACTGGAATAAAGAAGCTGCTAGCTATGGAAAAGTGACAAGTGACTCAGATTACAGTGTTTTCCTTCAGCCTCTGATGAATTTCTGGGATTTCACTGAAGATTTTGTACTGAAAAATTTATAACAGATTTCCATTATTGAATGTTATTTGATTGCATCTAGGTAACTAATATGTTGAATAAAATCACCTTCAATTTGCAGAGTAATCCATGCCAACACAGCATTGCATTATGTTCCTCTCTGGTGGCCAGGCCACTTTAATAATCTCTGAGACTGCTTTAGCCCTTGTATAAAGCAACACTGGCCATCTCTCACTGTGCAGGGCTGCCAGCTCACAGATGAGGGGGTGGAAATGTCCTGGGGCTGCAGTATACCTTGCTTCCAATAAGTGTTGCCTGCTGTTCCGTGTACTGCTGCAGGCAGTGGGCAAATGGTACTGTTGCAGCTACCCTTCACTCTATTCATAATTTTTTTCCCACTTGAATTTCTTTCTATTTTTTTTTTTTTAATTCAATCTACTGTTTACATCATTGCATTCCTGGAATTCAGACATCTTCATTGTGTGCCTGTCATAATCTACCTCTATTCATTGGTTGTTTCTACATCATTATGAGGAGAACCATGGCCAAGTTATCACGTCTTTTTTACTGCCTTGCTTATAATTCTCTCATCTCCCAGCAAAATCTTTAGCATTTTATCTTAAGGTTTATGTCCAAAGCTTCACAGCTTGTCTGCATTTGGAAGTAGATTTGTTGTTACTCTAAGCTCATAAGTCAAGGTAGTATTATTATACCCATTTTTATAGTGGAGCATAGACAAATAGAGAAGCGAAAATTTCCCAAAGTACGTATGATATGACCTGTTTGCAAAGAAAGAGTATGAACTTCTCACTCATTGCTTTGTTGTCATTTTGTTCGTTTTTCCTGGAAAAACACTCAGAACTAATTTTTCTTTTTTTATTGTTTTTTTCTCATTTCTTCCCTACTTCCCTTTTAGCTCCAATACCTTTGAAGCCAAATAGGATGGCATTAGGAGCCTCTCACTGAGGACTGCAAGTTATCATGTAGTCTCTGCCTGCTACCTGGTGATAAAGCCTACTGGCTACAAATATAACATCAGCAGGTAGATATTACCGTAAAAAAGAGAATGGTACTGGTCAATGAGATATTATGATTTATTGACAACCTCTAGGTATCTTTAGCACGTTATCCTTGGATTTGCAGAATATAAAGAGTTTGTGTGTTTAGAAGGCAAACAGCCTAAGGTTAAAAAAAAAAAAGTTTTTACTAATACTCACTACAGTAAGCAGTGTATCTGGCAGTGAATGGTTAACGACCTGCTATGGCCTGAATTGGGTAGCATGATAGGAAGCCAGGTAAAAATGTCCAGCTGAGAAGCAAAGATAGGCTTTAATGTTTCTTGGAAACTCTCCTGAACAGATGTTAAGCTCTAAGAAGAAAGATGAAAACTTGAGAGTGAAAATGTACAGTTCAAGGACAGACACTTCTAACTGCTGTTGCCCAGCTGTGACTTGGCCAGCACTGAAATGTTTCTACAATGCGGGTATAAACTGAACCTGATTCATATGGTAGTAGGTTGTCCATCCCATTCTGAGGATATTTCGTTGCTTTTGTTGCTATGGAGATTGAGTACAGTTTAGCTTTCATCAAGCTAAACAGGAGAACTTGCCAGTTTCTCAGCAAAGACCTGACAAGCTAATTTCCTTCACCTTGTTGACAGCAGTGGTGCAAAAACTGTCATTGGAAAAGTTTTCTCTTAAAATTCTATTTCTGGTAGTGGCTATGATACAGTTTACCTTCTAGCTAGGCTTCTCACTTTTCTATTTTGTTATCTGACCATGCACATGCTATCCTGCTTTGGGGAAGAAATAAAATCATTACCTCTGTGTGGTGTGACATTATTTATGTTCTATGGGCTGGCTGCAACTAATCTTGATTGAGGGAATCTAGATGGTGCTTTAAGACTCTGTGTTGGACCCTCACATTTAGTTGCTTTTTTCATGTTGTAAAACCGGTGGGCTAGTCCTGTAACATTTCCAGTTTGACACGGGGATGTCTTTATAGAGGGAAATATACTTTCATCTCACTTTTTTCAATAAATATAGGCCTAAAGGTAGCAAGAGGCTTGATTGCATGTAATTTTAAGTAGTAACATCTGTATGTGTGTGAGAGGAAAGCTGGCTTGACTATGAAAGGCAATAACTGTCATAAGATTGAAGCCTGGATATATGATATGAATATAACTTGAATAAAATATTTAGATAATAATACATTGGTAACAATGTACATAAGTAGAAGTGTAGAAAGTTCTGCATGTTTGGTTCCCTCTCAGTTGTCAGTGTGCTTACCAACGTTTTCAAGTTTGGGTGAGACAAGCCAAACAGCATCTTCGAGAACGCATCCTATTCATCAAGTATACCATCTGCAGCATCAGATTCCCTTTTATGGTAATATCACCTTGATTCTAAATTCCCAGTCTTATTCTAAAGTGCAGGAGTTTTGTAGCATTTATGTCAGAAGTGACATAATGTTCCCCTTTTTCCTGCAACTTATAGAATCTTTAAGCTTGAAAAGACCACTAAGATCATCTAGTCCAACCATCAGCCTATGCCTGTGACTGCTCTAGACCATGTCCCTCAATGCCCCATCCAACATCCAACCTGAATCTTCCCTGGCACTTGTTACCTCTTGTGCTATCACTACTTACATGGGAAAAGAGGCTGCCCTTGACCTCACTACACTCTTCTTTGAAGACTGTTAGGCTTTACTGTTTTGAAAAAGGTTTCATCACCTTGCTATAGTGAGCACTGTTTTGGAGGCCACAGTTATGGGAAGAATTGGAAAGCAATGTAGTAGCAGAATCAAGTGGTAAAAATTAGCTTTTGGACAGTGAAAGCTTCACAGCTTCAAAGTAAAAACTGGAAGATGCTCAAGCTGAACTTAGTGAAAGATGTCAAGAAATTTACAGAAGTCTACTAAAGTCAAGATGAGCAGAGGTCTCTCCCATATACAGCAATATGAGTTTAATACTTCCATAGTGCTAAGAATAATTGAAAGAACAGCTATACAAGGATTAAAACTGAAGCGTTTAATAAGTATTAACAGTATTGTTGTAAATTTTGATGTCATGTAGCTTTCTGGAGTGTCAAATGAGTTCTATTGCCTCCACATTTCAGGTTAGATTCTAAATGTCTGCATCAGACTGCTGCTTTTACTCTGAGGAAACTTTTATTAGTAAAGAGATTCTTTGCCAGTAGGATGCATCTTCACTAATTTTAGTCCAAGTGCTGCTGGAAGCTTTGTTCAACTTAATTCTTGTCAGCATGGAATTTCTCTTGCTCTTTCTCTAACGGTTGCTAACCGATGGCACAACATTTTAGGAGGCCAGCTTTGAAATACACTATCTAAGGTTAGAACTAACATTGGCTTACCATTTTTAAGTGGATACTGCTTCAGATGCTTGTGGCATCTCGGTCTAGGAGGCAGAATTCAATGCAGAAATGAATGGAGGATGTTTCCTTGCCTTATCCATTGTGCACTCCTTTCAGTCTTCTCAGGTGCTATCCTAATGACATGTCAGCTAGAGCTTATAAGGACCTGACAAGACAAAATTGGGCAAAATCACTGTACTTTCTTTACCTCTGTCTGTGATAAAAGGTCATTTTCCGTGATGCAGTGGATTACATATAAATAAAGCTTACTACCCATAAGGAAGGTTGACTGCTAACATACCTGCTGCTGTTAGATTAAATAACCATAATGGCAAGGACCAAGACAGAGCTGTGGTCTGGATGCTCTGTATCTACTCAAAGGAAAGCCACCAGGATGTAAATGAGAGTGAATCTTTACCAAAAAGGAGTGTTTCCCTAGAGAAAGATGCATATTTTGGAGAGAACTGCTAGAATGCTGCCTGACGGAAAGGGACCTTGGTGTGCTGATGGACAGTTGGCTGAATATGAACCAGCAGTGTGCCCAGGTGGCCAAGAAGGCCAATGGCATCCTGGCATGTATTAGGAATGGTGTGGTGAGCAGGAAAGGAAAGTCATCTTCCCCCTGTATTCGGCACTGGTGAGGCCCCACCTCAAGTACTGTGTTCAGTTTTGGGCACCTCAATATGGAAAGGACATTAAAGTGCTGGAGCAGGTCCAAAGAAGGGCAACAAGACTTGTGATGGGCTTGGAGAATATGGCCTATGAGGAGTGGCTGAAGGAGCTGGGGCTGTTTAGTCTGAGGAAGAGGAGGTCCAAACATACAAACAAACCTTTTCAGAATCATCTGTTCTGAGCTTCACCCAAATCCCAATTTGCATTAACCTCAGCAGAAGCAGAGCTCTATCTATGTCATAACACACTTAAAACATGTCTGAGAAAAAGATATAAACCTTGCCTGTTCATTTCTGCCATTCTACAACTTATGTGCCTGCAAAAACAATGCTGGCATTCCCAGATTCTGTATATACCCTTTCAAGAATGTACCTGTAGGGTATAAATATCTAAGGAGCAGGAGGCAAAGGGATGAGGCTGGACTATTCTCTGCAGTGCGTGGCAATAGGATGAAGGAAATGGCCACAAAATGATGCATAGGAAGTTCTACACAAATGTGTGTGGGAACTTCTTCACAGTGCAGTGACAGAGCACTGGCGCAGGCTGCACAGAGAGGTGGTGGAGTCTCCTTCTCTGGAGACGTTCAAGACCCACCTGGACGCCTACATGTGCAACCTGGGCTAGGGAGCTGCTTTGGCAGGAGGTTGGACTCGATGATCTCTAGAGGTCCCTTCCAGCCCGTACAATTCTGCATTTCTATGAAACTGTTAGGTCACAGCTTGAGCACCTGTTGAAGGGGTGCCCAGGGAGCATAGGCAAATTGTTTGCACCTGTGCTTCCTACATGACTGGAAGGTGTGGAGCCACCCTGGGCTCATATAAAGGCCAGCCACTGGAGAGGACAGCATTTCATGGATCTGGGCTGTATCTTGAGAAGCTGTGCTGTATAGCCAGGGATCCTCTTCACCAGCTGAGTGAGTTCAACACTTTTTTTTTTTCTTTTTTCCCCTATGTATGAATATAGGCAAATATTCACCTGGTATTATTGAGAAACCGTTAGAAGCAATTCTGCTTCTTCATGTGTGGAGCAGTACCCACACTGTTCTTGTAGTAAATGTGAAGCAAATAACTTAATAAAAAAATTGTTCTGCAACAGAACAAACTCTTGTGGATGTTCTGTAAGAGGCAAGAATACCTAATGACAGTAAGTAAATGTTCTAGACAAAGCAATCAATTCACCTGGTTCTTGATGACCTCCCCTTGTGCTGGGACAGGGGGGTGGTTCAGGTTGAATGTGAGGAAAATTTTCTTCTCAGAAACAGTGTGTGACGTTAGAACCACCTGCCAAGGAGGTGGTAGAGTCACTAGGATATGTTCAAGAAGTGTGTGGATGTGGACTGAGGGGCATGGTCTAGAGCAGGTATGGGTTAATGATTGGGCTAGATGATCTTAGTAGTCTTCCAGAACTTAATTATTCTGTGATTCTAATTCTCAGATCTGTAGGTTCCCTGCTACAAAAGTATCTGAAGATGAGCCTAAAAGCTAAAATTCATGATGCTAATAGATGTCAGTATTACAGACTCCATAGACTAGTTTATGGCGAATTAGAGTCTACGTGGCTCACAGGAGATGCATTGTTTTTCTTTGTGTCTAGTCACAAATTCTGTTGTTCTCCCAAGAGTGAAATTATCTTCTCAGTTCTTTCTTACTCACACTCTTCACTTTATTACTCTGTTTACAAAAAATAATAGAAAATCTTAAGGTTACCTTTCTAGCTAAACATGGAGTAATGCATTTCTGTGCTTGCATTTAACTTTGAAAGCTGCTGCTTATGTTTCACAAAAGTAATGCTTGCTGCATACCTGAAAAAGTGAATAATTTTTCCCCTCATGTGGTTTGTTCAATAACAATTAGTCCTTTGACTACAAATATTGCCCTTCCTTTGGTCTTGACCAAACTTAGTTTAAGCTCAGCAATTTTTCTGAGGTAACACGACTAACTGTGTGCAGTCTTAGTTGCAATTTTGAGCCCAACTCTGATGTGAAGTATTTTGCATCAGGTGCAACTCCACAGTTTCTTCAGGTAAACTGATTTTTTCTTTTTTTTTTTTCCCTGTGAAACTTGCTAGATAGTTTTATTTCCTTTAAATGTGAGCATTAACTTCTGCCTGTGGCTAGACATGCATCCATGGGAACCATTGCAGAATTACCTTTAAAAGCAGCTAGGCTGTGTAGAGCTGGGTTAAAAGCTAAGCAGGATTAGACTGAGATGTCATGCAGAGTATGACACATAGTCTCTATTCCTGCCTGGCTACAAATAGTTCCTATGACTCAGTCATTATTTGAAAGTGCATTAGTTTTGATAGCTCACTAATTGGTGTAAATTGTGGAAAGCAGTTCATCTAGGAAATTATTCAGTGCTGCTCCTTCAGTGTGTGCTGTTTGAAAGACATCAGGATAAACTATAAATTAGCAAACATTTATCTGTATGCAGTTATGTGTGCTCTGTATGTAGGACATACAGCAGGGCATCAGCAGAATGTAGGACTCCTGGGAATCAGTTTGAGCTGGACAAGTATAAAATCACGTGAGGAGTTAATGTTTTTTAGTTATTCTTCCAATCTCCAGAATATTTCTGCCTCTGAATCCCTCATCTCATCTTGGTAGTATACTGCTATTTTAGTGCTTCCATTTTTTTCTTTCTTTTAGTCCCATTTTTTTTTCTTGTATTATTCTCAAAGTGGCATTTCTATAAAATATTGTGACACTCACTATTGTCTCAGTGTTTTACAATATGTTTAAGCTCATCTGTCAACAGAGGATTTCAGCATGTTCAATTTATAATTAAAGGCATTGTTATATTTGGCTTTCATAACAAGAACCACTTGAGCAGTTTCCTTATTCAGTACATGCGTAATTGACAGTGTGTAGGGGGGATGCTGGTCTTTTTTTATTTTACTTTTTTTTAACTAAGGAAATTGGCCTCTTTTTGTTAAAAGGGTATAAAATATTTGTCCTCTTCATTTCTGCAGCTGCAAAAAGCAGCAGCTCTAAACTTGTAGAGGAAAAGTTACTATTATGCTCTGGGATCTGGGGGTGTGTGTGAGAGGAAGAATCTGCACTGCTGGGCTAGCTACTCCCTGGGTCACTTTGCTTTGTTGTGTTCACCATATATCAGGTGTCATGTGCCATAAACAGAAAAATTCAGAGTAAAGATTGATTTTGTATTTGAATAAGATAAAGAACAAATTCAAACATGTGAAATGCAGATGACTGAGACATCTGTTGGATACCAGTGTAAAGCATTTCCAGCAGCCTAATTTTAACCAGGTAGGAATTTGCATTTTGCAGGTGCTGTGATAATAACCAGAGTGCTGCTTTGGTATTCTTGTGCTGCTCTTTGGTTTGTAAGGTGTGGGATGCTGTTTTTTATTTTTCTGCTTTTTTAATCTCGATTTTAGTTGCACCGGCCTAGACTCTATCTTTGCAGTAGAAGAAGGTAACAACCTGCTTCAATTGTTTAAAGTGAACCTTAGGTTTCAGTAAAAGAGATAATTATCTGAACTGCTGGGTGTCAGCTAGACATACTGTTGCTGTACTCTATGTTAACACTTTGGTAAAAATAATTCCAGTTGCCTGCTTTTTTTTTGGTACTGTCATGTCCTTAGGACTAACTACTTGGGGACTGGATTTATCATGTGGTTTCAACAAGCTTGTTTTGCAGTAAAGCAAAACACAGATCTGCAAAATAGATCTGCAGTGAAAATGTCCACTATAAAACTGTTGCGTGACACGAGAGCTCTTGACTTTGGAACCTGCCACAGGAGTCTTGCTGAAATAGATGTTTTCATGCAATGCTCGAGTTTGTCATTTACTTTGAGCAGTGTCTCATTGCTATGAAAATAGAGAGAAAATGTTGAGATGCAGACACTTGTTGGTGTGAATGAAGTACAGTGATTGATAAGAAAATGTGATGCCGAGTTAGATTTAAGCAAAAAAATTGAGTCATGCTGGCTTCTTGTTGGAACACCTCCAGCAACATGTATGCTATGTTCAGCTTTGACACCCTTACCTACCTCTGCTTTGCAGTCCATAGGAAGATGCAAACTTTGTTAAAGGACTGATTTTTATTTTTATTTTTATTTTTTGAGAGTCCTGTGGTCTAACCTAAACCACACAGTCTTCTGGAATCCCTGTGGTGTGCCTTAACTCCTAAGGGTAGATTCAGCTTTCCAAAA
Organism: Callipepla californica brunnescens; assembly: GCA_023055505.1. Taxonomy (NCBI): domain Eukaryota; kingdom Metazoa; phylum Chordata; class Aves; order Galliformes; family Odontophoridae; genus Callipepla; species Callipepla californica. The sequence continues at coordinate 46,476,105 of JALIRH010000001.1, forward strand.
GTGAGAGAGAATGCCCTTACATTCTTTTCTCTCTTTCTGTTTCCTCGTTCCCTCACTCTCTCCAACATTTCTGTTGTCATTGAAATATTAAAAAACGAACACAAACTACAGTTTCTGATATTTCAAAATATGGCGTTGTGATATTGTTATCCCTTAGCTAAGAGTGAGAATGAACTTAGAGATAATTTTTGCAAAATGGAGAAAGACGAGGGGAGGGAAGCCAGGGTAACTATTTTCTGTAGTTTTATTGTACAGCTATGGTAACAATTGGTTCTGATAGGAAAGAAGACACTCACTTTAAAAAAAAAAAAAAAAAAAAAAAAAAAGGAAGGAGAGTTGGAGAGTTCTTACAATCCTAAAGAACAGAAATACTTCCAGTGCAGAACTGACAACATGCAGTGAAATATTTTGGTTTTGGATAGGTGAGATTTCTTCTTTTTCAATGGAAATTAGAAGTGTGACCTTGAACACTCCTGTTCTAATGCTGTTTGATTTTTCTGTGCTCTGAGATACCTGCAGTAATTTCCTGCTCTGCATGGAGAATATGATTAAGTTAGCACAGATCTATTTAGGCTCAAAAAAAGGCTTTAAATGGCCAGTGATTGCAAAAGCTGGGCTGAATTTATGCTGTTTTTATTAAAGCCTGATGCAAAATGAGATGAAGTTCCACCACTATTCATAACAGTTTTTTGTTCAATTAAAATACATTTTAACAAATTGAGGGTTTTTTTCATGTGAAAGAATGCTTTGAAAGGCTGAGCTCGGAAATGTGGGGGCTGAGAAACCTGAATGTCATCAAAGAGGTGACTGCCAGCTTCTGAACTGTTAATTTGCAATGTTCCTCAGCACAAAAAGTGTCAATTATTTTTTTCTATATAATCATACTTTTATTTTTGAGAGAAAATGTAAGACATGTCTGTGCATATCAAGCCCTACACAGTTAAATTCTGATGTGACTCTCTTAATATCTTCTTGATTTGCTGTCCCAGGCTAATGGAGAGCTTTAAAGTCAGTCTGCTATAACTATCTGCATACAGACAGGATTTCTATTGTACTCCTCAAAAAATGAAATGAAATAAAATCCCAGCTATGGTCACTCCAGGCTTGTAAGCAGCAGAGGGACATCTGGGATTTTGGAGTTGTTTTCTGCAGGTAGCTCCTGCAATTGTCATATGCAGAGACACTGTACCCAAGACACCCAGTTTTGGGATGGTGCTGGTCATGGGTGCTACTAGGTGAAATGGCTACTCCTGAGCCATACCAGTGACATACTTGCTCTGACCTCTGTATCGTGGCAGCAAGAGCAAGCTTACTTTTCGAAGATGTAACTGGCACCGAAGCCACATCTGTTTTGCTGCCCCAGCAGATTACTGATCTTGTTATTTATGTGTGTGTGTGGGGGGGGAGAAAGAAACAAATCTGGTTTTAAGGTTTACTTGATCAGAAGCCAAATCTCAATAGCCATAGCAAGTGGACTTAAATTGAAAATACTGCAGGTAAAAGTTTATTTTAAGAAACGATGATCTGAATTACTGCAACCTATTAGGTAATATCTGGTTCCTCTGTGTGGTGTTTCCTTGTGCTCTTCTATTGAGTTTAACTTTGCTGCCTGTGAATGTGGATTAAAAAAAAAAAAAAAAAAAACTGGAAAAAAGATGTAAAAAGAAAGCTGTGCAAAGTGTGTGCTGGAGCCAAATCCCTGTGTGGGTGACAGGTCACCCTCAGAGGAGATGGCTTTGCAGAGCACAAAGGTAAATACATCAACAGAGAAACTTTTGTAAATGAAACAAATCTACAGGAGAGTGACAGTGTGTTGTGCAGCAGGAATAGATAACTGGAACAATTCACCATCTCCATTCAGTATGGTGTGCTTGATTATGTCCCAGTTGACCATACTCCTGGCAGCGCAAGGGACTCATGTTTCCTGAGGTGACCTTGTCCCTGCTCCTGCTGTACAGCATCAAGATGTCTGGTGTGGCTTCTCCAATTTCTTACACCCTTAGGAACTTCTGCTGAGGAAATGGCTGAGGTAGGAGGTGAACTGGTATTTCCCAGGCGGGACAAAACCTTCCCTAACAGTCTGAGGAGGAAAGTGGAGTGGTTTCTTGCTGCATGAGATTAAAAAGGGCTTCCCCTGTTGCTGTCAAACACTTTTCCCAACTACCCAGTGTTACTGTACTCCAGGTTTTTATTAGCCAGGAAATGCTATCTGGATCTCCCTCCCCATCTTCTGTGAAGCTTGTGGGAGTTTTGACAAATTACCACCTAGTCATCAGCAGGAAAAGTCACCTCCTTACACACTGTTTTTCTCTATAGATTACCAGCTGGTAAAACATGAGTAAAACTGCTGAGATAATTAGGAAGCAAGCCTCAGAAAACCCTTAATCTAGGTAACATCTCCACCAAATGTGAGTAAACAGTCTTATTTCACTCAGTATCTGTTTGAAACAACTTAAATGTGATGGAACACTGAATGAGTTGGGGCTATGTAATGAGTAGAGTGATGGTAGATGTGCTTAGGACGTTCAAAGAACTGTTAAGAAGTCCTTGAGAATAATCAGAATAAAATATTTTTCCCCAAGAAGTGATAATACAAAGCTAAACCAAAGCCAGTGGGTAGTAATTTTTTTCATTTTCTTCTTCATTGGCTCAGCAATGTTTAAATTTTTGTACTTTAAGACAAAGTAGGAAGAGGTATGATTTTGTACTTAATTATATTTGCAATGGAATACAGAATGAATTTCTGTGGCATTCCTCAGATCTGAATTTCTCTGGAACTGATTTTTGATCTTTATTTTTACCCCTAGTTCTGTTGCCTTCCTATTTTCTTATTGACTTTATTTTAGGTTTCAAGTGTACAGCGAATCTATGAAATCTAACTTGGATATCCTAAAAGTCTAACTTTAAGTTTCCCCCCTTTTGTCTTAAAAGTGTTACCTCTTGTCCTGTTGCTGTCATACCATACAAAAAGTTGATTCTCTCCTGTTCATAAGCTCACTGTAAATACTGGAAAGCCACAACCAGAACCTACTCTTTTTTTTTTCCAGGCTGAACAAGCCTAGTTCTCTCAGCCTCAACACATGGCACAGGTTCAAACCCACTGTCTCCTCCTCCTTGTACTGCCTTTTTTTTTTATTATTATTTTATTTTATTTTTTCAGCCAATGGCTTATTGGGCAACAGGCAACATGTTGTCATTTGTAAGTGAGCTGGAACAAAGCAGGATGCAAGTAGACCTGGAACCAGTGCAGGAATAGAAATAAGATCTGCATATATATGTGAGGCCTTAGATAGGTGATGCTGCCAGGGCCTGAATGCTGTGCTGCCTTATCTGTCTTATGGACAAGACTGTGATACCTGTTAGATTAATCCATGTTTGGAAAATTGTGACAGTCAGATGAGGTCCCTATTGACTGGAAAAAGCAACATCGCACTCATTTTTAAGAAGGGTAGAAAGGACAATCTATTACTGTCAGTTTTGTGCTGGCTAAGATTATGGAGCAGATCCTCCTAGAAACCATGCTAAGGCATATGTAAGAGGGAGGTGGCGTGGGATAACCAGCATGTCACCAAGTGTAAGCCCTGCCTGACCAACCTTGTTGCTTTTTTATGATGTGATAACTGTGTAAGTGGACAAGGGAAGAGCCACTGATGCCATCTGTACTTTGGTAAGCCCTATGATGTGGTTTCACACAACATTCTTGTCCCCAGATTGGAAAAATACAAATTTGAGTGCTGCAGAAGTAATACAAGGGATGGGATGTCTTCCCTAAGAGAACCAGCTGAGCAAGCTGGGGCTGATCATCTTAGAGAAGGCTCTAAGGGACTTGATAGTGGCCTTTCAATATCTGTAGGGGGGCTGTAAGGAAGAGGATGGATTACAGGGTCTGTTGTGATAGGACAAAGGGAAATGATTTCAAAGTAAAAAGGAGAGGTTTAGATTGAATAGAAGGAATAAGGTTTTTTACGATAAGGGTGGTGAGGCACTGGCACAGGTTGCACAGAGAGGTGGTAGATGTCCTGTCCATGGAGTCGCTCAAGGTCAGGCTGGTGAGGCTCTGAGCAACCTGATTTAGCTCGGGGTGTCCTTGCTCATTGCTGGGGGGATTGAACCAGGTGGCCTTTAAGAGTCCCTTCCAACTCAAATGATTCTATGATTTAACATTTAGGAGACAGATTCTCTTAACAGATAAAGAACTTTGAAACTAAACATCTCTGTAGTGACTTTCTATATGCTTATCTCTAGTCGTCAAATCTGTTTAATTGTGGAGAATGTCAGAGGAAATACAATTAAAACTATTTTGTGTAAACCGTGTCTTTTTTTAACTTTAGTTACCTCCACGTTTTTGTATTTAAAAAGGTTAATTTTTTCAATATGTATGGGGACGGGACTGCTGAGTCGCAACCTGATTGAGCATCTGAAAAAAGACCTGGTCAGCCCTGGGAGTGTGGGTGAATGCAATTTCAGGGCTGACTGGCACTGAGGTAAGATTTCTTGTTGGAGAACCCTCCTCTTGGAGCTCTTTCCCTGTGAGGTGAGCCTAGATCCTCAGAGACGAGTAAGCATTCTTCTCATTCCTTTTTGCAACATCTCCTAGTTTGTGCTGGTACCTTTACAGACTGCTAGAAGTAGTATTGAAAAGTTTTTTTTTATTGCTTATGCTTTACTGAATTCTGTGGGCCTTAGAGGCTCAGACGAATCTTGTGGAATTATTTTGAAAAGGTGGTATTAGACCTGAGATTTGCAATAAGTTTTGTTCTTAGTCAAAATTACATAACCACACTTGAATCTACTGGGCGTTCTCTTTGTGTAATTGCAGTTCTGCTTAGGAGTGTGAACTGGCAGAATATGCTGGTACTGGTCTCCTTCAGTTAAACATCTTTCTTTTCTTATTTGTGGATGTAATATTCTGTTTGAGATGATACTCCTTCAGTAAAGTACTTTTCCAGGTGAAATTATGTGAGAAGTTCAAATATAACTACACCTCCGCAGCTATATAATGATGTTTTTTGTACTTTGTCTAAGGGCTCGTTGCAATTCAGACTCCATAGTGGCTTGCTAGAAACATTCCAGCTTTCATGTGTATAGATACTTTAATACAAAAGTGTTCCAGAGTACTTCTCAAACTATTGGCCAAATCCAAAGCTTGTTGATGTCAATGCCTTGGATAAGCTCATTCAGTTTTAACAATAATGACAAAATGTTAAGTGTATATCATAAGCTCAGTCAAAATGTTACTTCAATGCTGAATTCTTTAAAATGATCTGACTGTAGCTAGATATATAGCTCTGCTTTTGTAACAATTATCTGAACCGTGTTGAACTTTTATTGGTTTCAGTATTACTCCAAGATGTATGAATTATATGGGTATCTTGGAGTAATACCAACAAACTGTGTGTTGAGTGACAGTATGGAAGATGACAAATATGAAGATTGGAAATCTGACTAAAAATCTGGATATGTATGTAATCAAGTGCATCAGTGACTAGATAAAGCAAATTAGGAGAGAACCTCAGGCATCATCTAGTCTGTAGCATCATTTTACCTGCCTACAGTGTAGACCTTCATTACATGAGATAATGTGCTTATTTTGCCTGCACTGTTACAGAATGAACCATAAAAGAAAACTTATAACTCAGTTCTTGCTTTAGGAGAGAGATTTTGTTCTGTTGAACAGAATAGAGGAAATAAAGAAAATGATTCTTCAGTGGAGATTGAAGTTCTGTTGGTGTCATTCTTCCTCTCACATGAGTGATTTGGTCATGAAGTAGCATTGTAGCCTGGACAGGGCACAAGACACTAGTGAACAGGCATCAAGTGTGCTCCTGCCTGCACACAGCTGTGATTGCTAGGCTGTGGCTTTCTTATGTTGCCAGAAGAATGCATCAGATTCAAACAAGAATAGAGAGAATGATTGTCTGCAACTCCAGACATGGTACCACATATCCCAAGTGCCAAGATATTGTGATATTATTTGCAAAATAATAGCAAAACTCTTTTGTAGTCTAGATATAACTGGTGATTCTTGTGACAGTTCAGATAAATGTTGGAAACATACTTGGCTTTGAACAGAGTTTATGGTAGTAAGATTTATGCACTGAAATCCTAATTCAGGTCAGGCTAATCTATGATGTTGTTTGGGTTGAATCTTTCCCAGTTTATCGTTGGTTTTGCTCTGGCTTCTCCTAAACTTGAATTATTTTGAACCTGCGCTGGTGGGCACATTTTGTGAGTTTTTTATTTTTTTTTTCCTGTTTATTTTATCAATTGAAACAAAGCTGTCACTAAGCTGCAGAAGAGGATTTTTTTAATATCACACTGCAACAATGAAAAACAATCTATATGCAGTACTGTTTTATGCATAAACTTTTATCTGAATATTTGTGAGTGTTCACAGGTCACTGCCATACTTGGCCCTTTGTCATTCCAGAAGGGCAATATATCTGGCATATATCTCTCTTTGTAGTCACATGTGAAGTCAAGATAAGTATCTTTGGGATCTGAAAAATTTTAGAGCCAGAATTTCTGGCTTCTAGTCTCCTATCCTTATTGAGTCGCGTTTCTTGTTCATCTTTCTTCACAAAAATCTGACATTACTTCACATGAAGCAAATGGCAAGACAATATCCAATATCAACTAGTAACAAACTGGAAAAAAGTTTTATATTTGAGGCTGTAGCAACATAAAAAATCAATAACTGTATAATTGCCCAGCTTATAATATGCACTTTAGAGCCAATTTTCTCTAATATTCAAGGACAGGGCCAAATACTGAAATCCAAATGAAGATGAGATTTGAAGAATAAAGATGTTAATTTTCATTGCATTCCTGGGGCTGGTTGTGCAGTGAATGCTTGGTATAGGGAGAGCTTAAGACTGTGGATTGAAGATTAGATGTTTTCTGAAGCAGATATTTTTAGATGCTAAGGTGGAGTTCTGTTATCCTTTCCCTCTTTAACTATGTGAGGTTTCTGCATTTCTGTGTATGCATGCATGGATTATAATGATGATATACAGCTGCTTGAGGCACTGTCCCTAGCACTTTTCAAGAAGCGTTTAGATGAGGTGCTGAGGGATTTGATTTAGTAGCTTGGTGGGTAGGGATGGTGGTGGGAGGATGGTTGGACTAGATGATCTTGTAGGTCCTTTCCAACCTTATGAATCTATGCTTTGCTGTAAGGATGTAGTTATGTTCATACAGTTCTCTGATCAGACCCAGATATTGTCTCATTAAGTCGCTCATTCCAAAATACCTCAGTAGATGCTTTTGATGGTGATTCCCTGGTTTTGTGTATTAACGAATTATGAAAGTACTTTTTGAAACTGCTGCCATTCTCCCCTCCCTATCTCTCTAAATAATTCAAAATTTTGTGGTACTAGTGAAAAACACCCAACAGCAGAGACGCCAGGGGAATGAGGTTTTTAAAGCACAAATGCTTTGCTGTACTGGAGAAGGATCAAAAAAACAAAGCTTGAAGCTAAAGCAATGAAGAGAAATACCATTCATAGCTCCCACGTTTTGTTTTCTGACTTGGAGAAAAATTGTGGATTTTTAATTTCTCTGCAGGGGAAAAAAGAAATCCACCTCTTTATCTCTCCCAGTTTTTATTTCAATAAACAAAAACATTTTCCTAGGTTGGCATGTAAATCTTCTATTGCTCCCTTTTCCACGTCTTCATTCCCTTGATGCCGGATTGCAGCAGGGTATCAGTTTTCAGAGTTGCTGCTATAGCTAATTCTTTTTTTTTTTTTTCTTCATCTGACTGTTCATATTTGTAGACCTTATAATCTCACCACCAAAACCTAGGCATGCATTGGAGCCTAGCTTAAGAAGGGAGACAGACCTCAAAAATGTCACTGAGCTCAGAACTCTCAAAACAAAACTCTGTCCATGCTTAAACAGGATGCCACCAGGGGATCTGGGCCAAATGAAAAGGGAAGAACATTCTTTGTATTAAGCAGTTCTCATAGTGTTTTTGGTTTTGCACAGCTAGAGAAGTTTTTTTTTTTTTTTTTTTTTTAAAGACCTGTTTATATTTTTCCTTTCACTTAAAGCCCATAACAGAAGTTTCAAACTGTATTGTTTTTACGATCAAATTTTCCAGTAATGTCAAAGTGATAACAAAGATGTCTAAAACTATTAAGAAATCTACAGGGCACCTAGATATGTTTTCTTCCTTACCCATTTTCCCTTACATCCTTACTGTCTTGACTTGGAAAAATGGTTTTCATCTCAGAAGGCCTATGGATTTGGCCTTGTTCATTTTCTGTCTTTCATATTAATGTTATGGTTAGATGTTTCCTTTTCCAACGGACTATTTTGTATTTTCAGCTCCAGTTTGTTTTTAAAAACTTGACAATATTCCATCAGAAGTTCTAATTCATCCTCTACTGCTGCTCTTTAGAAGATGTGTTTTCAGAGCTTTAAAAAAGTGGATACAGGAGTGTAGAAAAAGTATGAATTGTGGAGGAAAATACATTCTCCAGTGGCAGCGGAGATATCAAAGCAGACATTCAAAGGCAGACTTTCCATTTTTATATTTTTCCAAGGAATGTTGAAATACTACCTGTTGTGGGAACAAAATCAGCATAGGTTGAGTACTTGCCAGGTAATTTACAATGCACACTTATTCCTGAACTTTTTGATCAAACATTGCTGTCACTTTTTTTTTTTTTTTTTTTTTTTAGCCTGTATGATAATTTTTAAATCCTGCCTCCTTAAAAATAATTTCAAACATATTAGTCACCTCACTATGTCTTGGAGCAAATTCAGTTACATATGGGCTTGTGTCAAACATTAAGCATTGAACTGACCCTTTGCATGTAATGGCAATTGTACAAACAGCATAAAGGCTTCCAAACTGATGTCTATCAAACGCAGCGTGTTTCACAAGTCATAGGGAAGGAAATGATTTGTCTGCAAATTTCAACAAGTAAAAGGACATTTTACCCCAAATGTCTAACCTCATGAAGTGTTCCCTTAAATATGTTTTTGTTCACTAATCACTTCCAAAAAGAATCCTGCATGTATTACCTTATGTTTTCATTTGAGGAATTTCCCATTATGTGCTTCAAAAAGCTAAAAACTGATGTGTAGTATCAATAAGCATTCCCTGTTCAGAAGTCTCTTCCTAGCATAATGATGTATTAATTTTTCAAGAAGCAATGAGATAATGAAATATTTGCACGTAGGTTTCCCAAGTCAACAGACAAGACTCTGTGTATGTTAACTTAGTCTGTGTCACCAACTAATCCGGAAGTGGTTTGGTGCAAAGTGCCTGCACATCATGTATAATTTTTAATGCCAGAAAAGGGCAGTATTTCTTAGAAGTGAATGGAAAGCTGGATAGAAAGGAAAATTTGGTTATCTTTGCCCTTTGGTCAGGCTTAACTTATACAGTAGTTCTTATTACTTCATGAAAGAGTTCTGAGGGTCAGCTCCTCTCTGCAGGAAGATGAAGACTCCCCCTGTAAGGAAGGAGGGCAGCTAAGGCATCAACAGGGGCTTGTGCTGCAGGAAATGCTCAGCACCAGTGCTTGTAGCTCTGGGAAGGGTTTTCTGAGAGAAGCAAAGTCAGCCATAGAGTAGCCAAAGTTAGAAGGGACCCATGAGGATCGTTGAGTCCAACTCCTGGTTCTGCACAGGACTGCCTAAAAATCAGACAGTGTGTTTAAGAGCATTGTTTGGATACTTCTTGAATTTCAGCAAGTTCAGTGCCATGCTTACCACCTTTTCTTAACTCCCATCTGACTTTCTCAGAAAAAGGTATCTCATTGCTTCAGGTAGGTACCAAGCATCTCTATCACTTCTTACCTATGGTCAGAAGCAATCTTCTCCCACTTTCAAACTAAAACTAAAGCAATTTCATTGGGAAAAAGGCAGCAGACATTCATGTTGCTGTTCACACACTTCCAGCAGCTGACACTTAGTATGCAAAGTAATTCTCACAGTAACTACTCATGAGAAACTCCTTCCTGTCACAAAACTCCTTAGCAGAACATTAGCACCATGCTGACCTGGTGCAAAATGAGTGCTCACTAATAAATGTCTTTTTTAGGCACAGCAGCAAGAAGCTATGTATAAAATAATGGCCTACACAAATTATTGCCAGACCAGATTTAAAGACTGAAAAAAAAATCCTCTTTAAAGACAATTTGAATAAAATTAAGGAAAAAAGGAGGGAAACATATCATATCTAGGTGTGCTGTAGTTTTCTTCTCTTAATAGCTTTAGAAAACTTGTTATCACTTTGGCATTACTGACAATTTGAGAGAGAAAACAATAAGAACAAGCATCAGCCTCACTAGCCCTTTGATTTGATAGTTTTGAAACAGGCTATTTCTGACAAGATCTCACTGGAAAATTATAAACAATTCTAAAGAATGCTTACACAAAAACAAGTCTTGTTCATATATTCTATTTGTTTAGACTGTCAAGATGTAGAAGCTTATTTTTAAACCTTTCCAAAAGGTTGTTTGTAGGATGTACTAAGTATCACAGCCATTTTCTGATTTAAGCAGTTTGCAGTATTGAGGAGAAGGCAAGAATACCTGAGATTCATAATTTAAAAAAAAAAACACACACCTGTTTTGTTTTAATTATTCATTGCAAATGATGATGGATGTGTTGGGGATATCTGCAAACGTGTTAGACATTTCTTATAATGTAAGCCTCAGATGAGTTTGTATAAGTGAAGGATGAACTGGCTTTATATTCTTATGTAGGTGCATGATCCCCTGCCAAAGTGCTATCCTTACTTGATTCCTTAGTTGGGCTCCACGTGGGAGTTTGGGTTCCAAGTTGGTGGGTTACAGAGGAGTCAGCAAGCTTGCTCCTTCTTGGTCTTAAGAGTTAGCAAGATTATTTATTATTCATCTTTAGGAATCTTGATTCTTTTCCAAGTGCATAAGGGAAGGGAAATTCCACAGAGCTGAAAAGTGAGGTGAAGCTGTGGTGGAGGGCTACAGGAATCTCTAATTGGCTCTTTTGTGTGTATTGTGCTGGGTTCTTTGAGTCAAATCTGAGGTATTTTATGGCTCTGTTTGCTTGTACATCCAGATTTTATATTGTTTGCACAGCTTAAAATGTGAAATGAGTGTTCTTTTCTAGTAAAGTAGTAAGAATTCAAATAAGTTTTGCATAACTTCATATTTGCCCTTTTGTTACATATAAAGAGAAGATGAGAATTATATTTTACTGTTTGGCAAGCTGTTTTTGGCCATCTTCAATAGTTCTGACATATGCATAGTAAATTATCATAAATCGTGGTTACTATATCCAACTCTACTTATTATGTGATATTTTGCTTATTTAAGACTATCACACTTGTGTGATGAGTTGAAGTGTCTGGGTCTTCATAGAGGAATATACATTAACAGACTGAGTAATGTTTTATGTTCCAGTTAACTAAATGGGGAACTGCCAGAGAAAGCCATGCAAATTTTTACATCTTCACCTGTTTAAAAAGAAATGTTTCTGCTTAGAGAAACACTTCTCTTTAAATGAACTGAGTGCTGTTCTTTTTTGCATACAAAAATAAATAAATCAAAAGCTGAGCAGTTTGAGTAATTTCTCTTGAGATCTTGTGGGAATTAAGGAAATTGAGAAAAAATAAGAAAAAAGGCCTTCTTTTATTCTGGCAATGGTAACCAAAGCAGTTGGCATTTAGTTCTGTGGGAAGCTAGTGCACGTGCTGAAGGATGGCTTGTGCATAAGGAACAATGTAACCCCCAATGCACTCTGAGTAATACATCTGAATTGTGAACTCTGTTATGCATATTTGTAGAGCTGAGTAATAAGGCAATGCGAAGTATTGAAAACTATGTGCACTCAGTCTGAAGGGTTTTGTCTGGAAGGAATTATACTTCTGGTTTCAGGTTCCCCTTGAGATAGAACAGGTAGCTGACTACTTGTTTGTCAGACTTGACCAGAAATAATATGCACTGATGAGTCGCAGTAGGGGTCCTTGATGTGGACTCAGGTTTCTAGTAGAGCTGCTCTTCTTCCAACAACTGGAGTGTCAGGTCTGCAGCTCCTATTTTATTTAATGTTAAGGGTGTTGGCATCACCATCACTAATTCTCCCTCTCCCTCTCCAGAGGACAGATGGCTGGTTATATTTCTTCAGAAAATTATGACAAAGGAGGAGCTTGATGATTTTTGCTCTCGAAAAGAGAAGCTGTTATACTATTTCATTCTGCTTAATCACTAGTAGTTTTATTTTCTGTAACTATAATAATGTGGAAATTAGTGTTAATTAATGTTTATCCTAGAGTATATTTAATATTAATAATAGACCTCATTCTTGTAGTTTGATTCCAATGAGGAAGGCATTCTGAAGGCCAAACCTTAAATGTTTTTCTGTCATTTTATTTGAGACAATCAATAAAGTGTTTCAAATATTTTCCCTCAACATCATTCCCAATAAAATCTAATTTTGATTTCTGATGCTGCAGAATGACTTGCATTTAAACAGTGTTTTTCACTGAAGTCTTAAGAGTCTGTTTATAGATAGAGTGAGGTTATGACTTTCATTATACTCCTATGTGGTTAGAAAATATTACTTGTTCTTTTTTATAGATGGGGAAAGTTGGCAAAGGTCAGAAAAATGGTAAAGAGCTGAGATGGTCCCTGCTTAGTCATCTGGCTGTCTAGCAGAATGTGTTGTCCAGAATTAAGTATGAAGAATTCCCACAAATCAGAATTAAATGTTTTACATTCTTTAAAACAGTAGAGTGCTTGTTAATTATTAAATGAAACAATGTGGGGTTGGTTTTAGTATGTGTGTTTTCTCACTAGATTTTTGAGAATGTTAGGGTTATTTGTTGTTTTTGTTTGTTTGTTTTCCCTGTTCCTTTTCTTTTCCCTTCCCTTTCCTGTGCTGTCTTGGATTTTGAAAAAATGAAGAAAAATTAGTTCTACATAAGGGCTAGAGAGATGATTTCTCTTTTATATTCTTGGTAGTAGGCATGAGAAAAATAATTGAATTTCTGTTTTGCTTGAGTGATTCTCTTGGAGTTCTGATGCTGTTATTTTGTGGTAATTATACAGTGAAACAAGAAACTACAGTGCAGCCCTCCTATGTACCAAACGAGTTTTCTAACCACAGGGTGAAAGCCATTCTCATTCTCTCCTTTAGGTCAACAAATACTGAAAAAAAAAATAATGTACTAAGTGAAAAGCCTTAACAGAAGGTAATGAATCCTCCTTTTTTGGGGGGTGAGAGGAACAATATTAACTTTTCACTATTCCTGAAACTAGTTGGAGCAGAGCTCGCTCTCTTTTTGTATGCTCTGCAAAGATCAGTGGGGTACCCAGCATATGGGTGGAAGAAAATCTGTTCTGCAGCAGATGACGTGCCTTTGATGTGTGGATATGAACTAAGCCATGAAAGTGCTTTTGGAAGGGCACAGAGCCCTCAGGTTAGAGAACTCGATTCTGAGGAAATGGTCTGTAGAGATATAAGTTACAGTAGTTACTTTTTTTAGGGGGGAGAATGGGTAGACAGTCATAAGGTATTCAGTTAGTAAATTGACAGCAGTTAATAACAATATCAGAAAGAGGAGCCAAGAGAACAGTAGCATCTTACTACACTGAAAAATGAAGCCTTTCCTTGCAGTAGTTAAAGACATGTATAGTCAAAACACGCAAATAAATATTCACTCTGAGGTTTTCACAGTGGTTATCCATCTCTCCCTCTTCTCGCTACTGCTGCCGCGATGGATTTGCGCACGAAGCCCCGCTGTGTCACAAGGTGGCAGTGCACAGCAGCTTTGCGTGGGGCAGTCGCAAATCCAACCTCCGGAGGTGGCTGAAGGACGTTTTTTTCCCATAGTGTGTGACTTCTGAGTGCCTTTTCAGGTGCTAGGTTTCCTTCAGAGTTGGCCTGAATTTTAAAAGCTTCGGAACTGCTTGCAGTTACCTCTTGAAGTTACATTTGCTTGAAAGTGTTCTTATGCAAGTCTATTAAAAATATGCAGCAGGCAATATTTTACAGATATATTGAGGATAGAAAAGCAAACCCCAAAATTCAGCAGTAATTGTATTGGAAAATAGGGCCAGTAACACCACAGAGTAGGCAAAGAAGTCCCTGGATCAATTTACTGCATCAGATTTAGCAACTCAATGCCATTTCTCTGGGACTGCATCACGGACTGACATTAAAATGAGGAGATTTAACATCACTGGATTCAGGCAGCTGAAAACTAAAAGAGAAAAGGAGAAGTTTAAGGAAATCTTGTATATGAATTGCCCCAAGAGAATGGAGATCTCTAGATGATGAGACAAAAGATCTCTGGAGCAAAGTGTACAACATAAATAGCAGTTGTTACATGGATTTCCCTGTGCAAGGTAGCAGAATTCTGGTTGGAAAATCCCTGCCCTTGCTCAGAAGCAGGAGAGACAGAAGCAGCTTTGCCCTTTGCTGCAGACCTTGCTCTGTCACAAGCATTCAGAGCAACAGAATGAAAAAAAAATGACTCAAGCTCACTAAAATTAAGATTGATGGCTTTGGTTAGGGACTATTATGTGAGCCCCTTGATGACTGGCAATCTCATCAACTGATTTCCCTGAGCTCAAAGGTGACATCCTCTAACAGCATGTTTGCATTCAAACTTTTGGCTCCTTTTTGACTCCTTTTTCTGTTTACCATAGCTGGCAACACAAATGACTGACAGGGAATTGCAGGGGAGGAAAGAGCAGATGCAGCATACTGCTGAAGCAGGCTCCCAGAGCTGCTTCCTCTCCATTGAAACCAGTGCCAACAGGTCCCACCAGTTACCCTTACTCGCTGCTCTGTTTCCTCTCTGTCCCAGCTGTGTCACAGGAGATGCATGGCAGAGTTCGATTGTAGTCTGGCCAGTACTGTTGTAAACAGTACTGTCAATTTGCTAATGTGTGACATTTATGATGCTGAAGAGCTACACTCTTGGGCACATATTGACATTTAATTAGCAAAATTAATGTGTTGGCAAGATCTAAATATCAATTTATTAGGGTAGTATATGGATAGTTTGTCATGTAATGCATGTTCCACAGTGGATTAATAATAATAATAAATGCTTAAAAAATGGGGGAGCTGCCACATGGCCAGCAACTGTAGCATAGAAGAATAACAACATTGGTTAATGTTTTCAGTCAAGAATGTGTTAGAGTATCCCTAAATGGATAACACACAGATCACTGCTATCTTTGTATGGATTTCCCTTCACACATTCCTCTACTTAATGTTATTTTGGACAGTGGATCCAAAGTCCAAAGGCTTTAGAATGGCTCAGCTCTAGCAAAATAAACCTATTTAGGAGTGTTACATAAAGTTTGGCAAATCACTGTGTCTATTTGCTTTACACCCAGTTGAGCTCATCAGTTCAACATCTGTCCAAGCTCTTTTCACTAAATAAGGGCAAAATTCTCCACTCTGTTCAGCACTGTGTTTAGTGCATGTCCTGACATTAGTGGAAGCCCTCTGTATGTTGCAGCCATAGACTATGAAACTAATATTTCTCTGAACTAGAGACTTCTTCAGTAGGGAAGAAGTGTCATCTACTCGGGACAGCCCAGATGTTGACTTGTGTTGTGCAACATAGCCAGGCAATGAGGTACTCAAGCTGGCATTGGTAAGAGGGACAGGAAAGCAGAAAACTGTGGCAGAGTGAAAGTGGGATGGTTTATAGGCTAAATGTCTGCTGAACAGCTTTCTTGTGGTTGTGGTGGTCTATGCAAGCAAAGAATACTTGCTTAAGTGCTGCTCTCTAGGGGTCAGATCATGTAGAAAATGGGATGTTGGCAAGAGTCGAGGGCTTCAGTGTATTGAGGCTTAGTACCACATAAAATTGAGCTGATGATAACAGATTTTAGGTAGCTATGGATTCTATTAGTCTCCACCAAAAACCCTATCATGTAGATGTGTTAACTGGTGTTGTGGAGCAGAAAAAAATTCCTTTCAAGTAAGCACGCAGAATTCTTTCTTGTCTAAACTACAGCTGCATCTGCAGAATTGATATGGAAATCTTCAGAGGATGTACTTTTCAGTAGATTTCAGATATTTCCCTGTTCTAGTCAAGCTGGAAAGATGAGGAAGTCCTACCATTGTTCCTGGTCCACAATCAAGAAATAAAAGATGCACATGAAAATGGCACGGATGCATGGAAGGATAATGAAGTTCATGTTAACAAATTCAAAGGTACCATCGAGAAGTTAACGAAAGGGATGAGATAAACAACTGATCAATCATGAATTTATTTTCTTAGGTTCACCCATTCTTAAGACCTTGCTAAATCTTAAAGTTTATAATCTTTCTGGTAGCAGATGGCTGCTTCATCTAGTTGCAGTGTCAGCCGCACCAATAGGAGTAACACAGACTACAAACAGGCACTTGGGCTTAGGACAGTCTGAGTATATTAATACTATCTGGAAGGAATCTAGCCACGATAAGATTATTGACATATTTCATAGAAGTCATTCAGTCTATGAAAGAGATCTGTTACCAATGATCTTGACACAAAGTTAATCTTATGTCTGTATATTATGTAAAGCTACCTAGGGAGCTTCAGATGAAGGAGGGTTTTGGCACACAACTAATCCTATGTGTGAGAATTGAGCAAGTGAGCTCAACTTGATTTAAGTTGGCAGCTTGAATTGCTGAAGTATTTGTAGACATTGAAGGACATTGTATCTATTTGCATCTGGGCAACTAATGCTAAGAATGGTAATAACATATTCTGTTTTTGATTATATTTAGTCAGTGTACAGAACTTACCTGTTGTCCACTTAATTTCCCCATGGTCTGGTGATTCTACCTGGGAGAGGCTTTCCCCAAAAGAAAGGGAAAGAGCCTTCCTCTTTCTCATACAATTGAAAGAACAGCATCTTCATTCTTCCTAAGGTTGTGTGATCTTCTGTGGTTTCATCAGGCACAACATCCACGAGCATCTTTGCACTTAAAAGGCATTCTTATATTCCCTTAGTCTTATTAAATACTGTTTGACTGGAGAAATCTGTTTAACAGGCAATAGCTGGCATAGAAAACGGGGAAGAACAGCAAGAGTATTTCCTTTGTAAATGTTTGTAAAGTAAATCCATTCTCCTGACAGCTCATGAAAAACTTATTTTTTCTCTCAGAGTCAGGGACTCAGCCGAAGGAAGAGTTGTTTGTGTTTGTCAGCCAAATGATTCTGTTGGATCCAAAGGTGTTACAAATAGTAACATTTCCACTTCTAACCTTCCCCCATGCCTCCTTTAATCAGCAGCTCTGTTTGAAGAGGGAAATGTACCGAATGGTATAAATTTTAGCAATAAATTTTCTCTTGCTAGTTGTCATCAGAAGATTTAGCAAAACCAAAATCAGATGCACGATAATGAAAACATACTGCTATATGCCTTTACTTTGGGCAAGAAATATTTTATTATACACTTGGCAAAACAGATTAAGATAAATGGCTGCCTATATCTTTTTGCTGTTATAAATTTCAGAATCTGAAGCCACTGTATGAATGCAAAGGATTTGCAAGGAGGGTCTTTTGCAACTGAAATCATGAAGATTAACTAGATACTAGTTTAAAGTCAAGTGACGTTGATTAGTGACTCCAGCTTCTGGGGTGAATTGGAATGGGAGCAAGAACATTTGATTGCTATTCTCCCAGCATTACAGGTGCAGGGGTGCATTTTTCAGTCCTGTCAAGAAACAAGTCCCTTAATAAACTCAGGGAGCTTGTTGATTCTTTGGGCCAGAAAGCTGAATTCTATTGATTTATACCCAAGCAGAATCTGTATTTTTAAATAAAGAATTCAGCTGAACTACAACAAGACTAAGTTCTCCTTTGCTCTATGTAACTTAGTTTGCTGCTTTGAGCAGCGTTTTACAATGTTTGGTTTTTCCTCTAAAGTTTCTCACCCTTCTTCTGGATGGAAAGTAATGTGTGTACTGTGTCCATTAAGGTTCCAAATTCTGTTTTAATTCCTCAGTAGCACAATTGCCGTGCAAACGATGCTGTTGATGCTACACAATGCTAGCCAGAGTGACTCCCAGGTGGCCCCTTCCAAAGTTTGTGACACTGTATTTGCGACTGCTCCCAAAATTCTGTGCTATATCATGCTCGTCAGAAGAGTGCAACTACTAACAGTAAAGATTACTGTTAATTATTACAAGTTGGAGTTTGAATCTGGAATGTGTCTGGTTTCTGCCAGTTTTTCTGAGTTACTGAGCATCCTGCAAAAGCTCCTACTGCCTTCCAAAATCTGGTTATTCATGAAGAGTTAAAAAGTAAAAGCCATCTCTAGTGTTGGAGTTAGACCCGAGAGCTGCCCTGAATTGGCTCAGTTCCTCCCAACGAAGGGAAGGTGCAGGTACAACTTGCAAACCAGTCTGCAGGCACCATGTTCTTTGTGCTGTTAGCAATGCATGTTGTGTAGAGATTAATGCAATGGTAAGGATAACATTTGTGGGTCTTGAGTTGTGAGCCAAGAGCTCTGATTCCCAGAAATGCTATGTAATCACTACAGGGATGAAACAAATCAGATTATTTCACTGGCATGGATTGGCATACCCACAGCATATACTGTTGTTGTATTTCTTTCTGTAGAAGAAAGTCAGTCCCAGCTATTTGTGGTCTTTGGAAGGGGAAAGGGAGAATTAGATATTATATGTTGTTTTGTATTGTTTTTCTTTTAAGGCCAAAAGTAGCCATTATAATAATTTAATCAGATTGTCTGCATAGCTCAAGCCAGAGAATCCAGCCACTAATCACAACATCAAACTCAGCTTCTGGTTGAGTTATGTTACAGAAAGACATCCAGAAAGAATGATCTGCTTTTGGGAATGGTATATCTGGAGTCGTGAGGACAGCACTTGTTAGGGAAGAATAGACTCAAGGAGTAGTTTAAACTACTTTACAAAAAAAAAAACAAAAACAACAATCTGAACTTTGAAATGCAATTAGATGTGGATAGCCAAGTGATTGTTTTGGAGATGAGCTGAAGTGCTGCATTTATAAATGAAATATGATTTCTGAGAGCTGTGGATCTAGGGAAACTTGTGTTACAGAGGTAAAGGGAATGTGTGCCTATGTGACTCACTGAATGAGCATGTGCTGCATGCTGTGGTGGGAACAACAATAGTGCTACTATTCTGCCTAGTTTTTTTTTCTCTGTCTATTTCTATGTAAACATATAGCTAGGTAACTCCTACCTGCTCTTCTCTCTCCCAAAAAATGACGCATATTGCTGTAGCGTTAGGAACAATACTATAGTAATTCAAGAGGACAAAATGTGAGAAAGAATATAGTGTTTGTTTATAGTGTATATAAGCATCTATCTGTAACAACATGTTACAGATAGATGCTTCTAAGACTGCTATTTTCACCTTTGGAAAAAGACCGAGGCTTTCATGTTTTGTGAAGTACTGAAAAAATCAGATGAGAGAGACAACTGAGTATTAGTGCCACAGTTTGGGCAAATCAGTGTATTTGTTTACCTCTTGTGTAGAAATTTTGCTGTTTTCTGTATGTTTATAGCATCTGCATCCATTTTTGTTTAATGGACTTAGAGCTGGTTGTGGTTGAGCATCCCTGCATTTCTGAGAGTGTTTTAATTTGCAACAACCTCCAGGGAACTCCACCTAGTAGGAACATATTATTTATGTCAGCATGTACTTTTTTGGGGGTTCTGTTGTTCTCTGGAAAGTCAGTGACATTCTTGCCCTGGTCTGTTTTTGAAGCATGAGTGAACACTAATGTTTGTAGCTGCTTAGTTAAAGAACTCACTGCTGATAGCAGTGGTAAAGGTCTGCACCCGGAAAGAATACTTTTCTCACCCTAGCTGTGAAAATCTAGCAGCTCAGAAGTGACTACTTTGCAGAAGTCCTTCCTTCCTTCCTTGTGCTCTCTATAAAAGAGTATGAGTAAGTCTGTGCACCATAAAATGGAATTATTCACAGGGTTACTACTATGTCATGCTTTGGATATTGGAAAGGAAAAATTCAAGTTTTTTGTTGTTGTTTGTTTTATATATTGCTTTGGTTTTTACTCTCCAAATGGAGTTTTTATGATATTCTTGTAAAACGACTTACATATGGTTTTATAACATTTAACTCCAAGTTTGAAAGATTCTTATTTCACTGGGATGGCTGCTGCAACTGCATTCGCCTTCCCTGCTATGGCATGGAGATTAATTTTTTAGTGCCAGTTCAGCTTGTCACTTGAAGACATTCTACAAAATTGGATATTCTGATAATATACTAAGCATATAAGATTTAAATACCCTGGGTAGTTTAATACGTTGATTCATCTTTTTTCCCTGCAGCAGTTATTGTCCCTTGGAAATAGTTGATAGTATAACTTGGGCTGTATTGAAATAAAATCAAATTGAGTTTATTTATATGATTTCTGGTACATGAATAGGCAGTGAAATATTGGCACGCAATCTATTTGAAATTCAGCAAAGGCCACTGTGGGGGTCCTGGTGGACAACAGGATAACCATAAACCAGCAGTTTGCTCTTGTGGCCAAGAAGGCCTATGATATCCTGAGGTGAATTAAGAAGAACGTGGTAAGCAGATTGAGGGAGAGGTTTGGAGATGAGCTGAAGTAGTCAGAAAAGAACAATGTCATCCTGGCTTGTTTAAAAAATAATGTAGCCAGTAGGAATGTAGCAGGGAGGTGATCATCCTGCTGTACTCAGTACCAGTGAGGCAGCACCTTGAGTACTGTGTTCAGTTTTAGGCCTCTCACTACTGGAAAGATTCTGAGGCCCTGGAAGCATGTCCAAGGAAAGGCAATGAAGGGGTCTGGAGCACAAGTCTTATGGAGAGTGGCCAAGGGAACTGGGATTGTTCAGTTTGGTGAAGAGAAGGTTTGGAGAAGACCTTATTGCTCTCTAAAACTACCTGAAAGTTTGTAGCAAGGTGGGGGTCAATCTCTTCTTCCACATAGCTAGCTCTAGGATGACAGGGAATGGCCTGTCACCAGAGGAGGTTCAGTTTGGAAAGATTTCTTCTCCAAAAGAGTGTTCAGCTGTTAAGAACAGGCTACCCAGGTAGGTGGTCGAGTCACCATCCCCAGAGATGTTCAAGAAACATTTAGATGTGGACATGGTTTGGTGGGGAAATGGTGGTGGCAGGTGGACAGTTTAGATGAATGACCTTGGAGGTCTTTTCTAAACTTGATGATTCTTTGATTCTTTTCAGCACTGGTGAGGCTTCACCTGGACTGCTGGGTCCACTGCAGTGCTTCCCAGTACAAGAGAGACATGGAGTGAGTGCAAATGAAAGGCTACCAAAATGATTAGTCAATTGGAGCATCTTTAATATGAGGAGAAGCAGAGGGGCAAGCTGGACGTGTTCATACTGGAGAAGAAAAGACTGTAGATGGATCTGAGATCTAATCAGTGTGTTCAAGTATCTGAGGGGAGAGTGTTAAAAAGATGAGGCCAGGCTCTTCTCAGCAATGCCCAGCAACAGGACATGAGGCAGCAGGCACAAACTGCAACACAGAAAGTTACATCTGAATGTGAAGAGAATTTTTTCTTTTACGTTGAGAGTAACTGAGCCTTGGAACAGGTTCCCCAGTATATTCAGTCTCCTTCCCTGGAGATACTCAGAAGCCATCTAGATGCAATCCTGGATAATGTCCTCTAGGGTACCTGCTTGAGCAGGGAGGTTAGACTAGATCTTGAGAGGTCCCTTCCAACCTCAATGATTCTGTGATATGGGTATGTGCATACAATGGGTGTAGACAGGATTATTTCCTGGCCCTACCAGTACTCCTTGCTTACTAACTCTCTTCATGGCCCTCTTTTGGATTGTCCCACTTAGCTCTGCTGTGGATAACTCTGTGGTACAGTGGATTCACCCTAAACAGAGTGAGTGCAAGTCAGAAAGTGCCTCTTTGTCTTCACTCAGTCCATGATCGTACCATATTTAGCAATTTATTTATAGCCACTCTCCTAAGAATTGAGCCTGGACAAGTATTAAGATGGAGCTAAATTCCCTGCTGATCGCTACAGCTTCCCTGAAGAAACTAGCACACAAAGCAACAGTGATACAATCACATTAAAAAAAATAAAAATAGCAGTTCTTTCTCCATAAAAAGAAAAAAGGTAAAAATGTCTATAAAAATGCTGGCTTGTGACGTCTCCTGTAAAAGTAAGAAGCATTTGGTCTTTTGGCATACTATAAAAAATGTCTTGAACTATTAAGAAATTGAACTGACCCAATTACTTTTTCCCAGTTTTTGATTGATGGGTTAAGTAACAAGTTATGACAACAAAATTCAGTTTACAAGTGAATAGTCCTGTAGAACAGTGTTAAACTTAAAATGTAATCCTACTGCAAGACTTTGATATTAATATGCTGCTTGTAATCCTCAAGTCATGTTAATTTATACTATTTCAATGTTCAGGTGCTGTTTTCTCTAAACAGACCTATAGGAAGGTGAATACCTGGCAGTTACAAAGACCTTTGCTTAGAACTGGGTTTCTTACTGATTTGATTCTCAGCAAGAACCCTTTCTTACTTCTCAACTTTACTGTTGTCACCACGTGAACAACTTTTGAAAAGTGTGTACTTAGCTTCTAAGCTTCATTAGAAGGGCAGGCAACGGAGTATACTTAAATATTTGGCATAAGTATTTTTGTCAGGTTGGAAAGCAAGCTTAGGTAGGATACTAGCTAAATTGTGGCTGATTAGCCCCAGGTTCTAGCCAAAATGTGGGTTGTGAACTATGAGAGTACGTGAACATTGTGCTTAGAGATAGAGGCACTGAGACTGAGACAGTGATCAGTAATTCTTGGATCCAGCAAACAGGACCTTCTGGCTCACTGTCTAATGCAACCCTTCATGGAGTGAGGGATTTGGGAATCTTCATTGGTGGGCTTTAGGGTTTTTCACGAGTTCTTTGTATTTGTGGACTGGATTTGGGTATGCCCTGCCTTGTAATCTTTATGCATACATACAGGCAACCTGGCTTGTGCATTCAAATCAGTAAACTGAGGCAAAAGCCCTACAGGCTTTCTCCCTGAAGGGTTTATGTGGGAGGTTTGCTTGTCTAAAGTGTGCTGGTTTGGAACATCAGAGAGCAAAAAGGAGTTTGTGAATACCATGCAAATGATGTCATACAATAGTGACTAGTAACCTGATGATTCACTGCAAATGGATTGGTAGTTCTAGTGTTTGTCTATTTTCTCTTCCAGCTGAGCCGAGAAAAGGTTTATTGTAGGAGTCTGAGAATTGCTCACATCTAAGTAGTTTTGGGATCGTGTCTGCTTTTCTGAGAATGTGGTGTAGCACTGGAGGAGGAAATCAGGCATTCCACCCCCCAAAAGCTGTTCAGATTTCTGTGACTGCCTTCTTGTACTTGTGGCCCATTCATTCAGCATGTTATTTTTCCCCGTGATAACAGACAGAGTGACTGTTTTTGGCTACAGATTCACTGGGGAAAGAAAAGGTGGATAATTGTCCTGTTTACTGTTCCTCTGCCATATTGCTAACAAAGTATACAAGTTGAGCTAAAGATTTTTTTCTGCTCCTCATATCAGAGAAGATGGGATTATGCATAGACTTTTGCAGTGTCTCCCAGTAGCCTACTCCCCATGTGGCTCCACTTCTCCCTAGTTCTGCACTTTCCTGGTTACCAGAAAGTACCAGAGATGAAGCAGTGATTCCAACACAGAGGCAGTTTCCTGCCCTCACTTTTTTCCCTGTTCACATCCCATTACTTTAGATGGTAATATGTGTCTTAATCAGCAGACATGGGGGGAAAGCTTTTGGAAACCAGAAATTCCTTGAGAGTGGCAGAGCAGGATGAGGGAGTTAAAATGAGGTTAAGCACTCTCCAGTGGTGCACGTCCTGATGACATTACCTCTGGCAGCCCTGTGGTACAGCCTGTGTATTCAGTGTGAGCTGCTGTGATGGATTAATCTCTTCTGTATTCCAGTGAGAACTGAACATTACTGACACAAGTGGAGCTGGATACTAGGGCTTTAAGTAAAATAGTGATCAGGGCTTGATTTTCCCTCTCCTGCACCCCTTCAGTGTTATGTTCACAAGGCCTTAAGTTTCCCTCCGTGCAGGGAGGTTGCTGTTGATCTGGGAAGAGTTCAATAGTTCAGTGTTGAACATTCGCCCATCTACCCACTCACATAAACCTACCTATCTACTGCCTCTTAGCATTCACAATTTAAGCTTTTTCTTTTAAGCATATAACAGTTATTCTCTTCGTCTTGTATTCAGCATTATCTCCTCACAAATGCAGTAAGTGTAGGTGAAAATTTAGTGAAGATGAGCAGGGAGAAGGATGAGGAGATCACAGATTCTTCATTAACGTTACCGTATTTGGTGAATGAGTACTAAATCAGGTTGTGCAAGAACTGCAGAGAGATATCTTTGTTCCATAACATGACTGATAAGTCCTAGCTAACATCTGCATATTTTAGAGAGATGCTAGTAAATGTAAAGAATTCAAATAGGCAACAGTTTTCATTTAGTATCTGTTCACTGGAGCTGATTTTCTCTTGTCAGCTTTCTGCCCTTTGGATTTCTCCCATTGCCTCTGCGCTGATTGAACGCTCTAATATTAAAACCAGTTTCCTCTGTCAGTTGGATTTGTTGACTGCAGCCTGTTTTAGTAACACGTATGGTCAGATTGCTTAGGTGTTTTATTTCTGCCGTGGAAAATGTGGTGGCATGAGTGAGAATCTGAATCAGAAAATTAATTTAGTTTTTCTTTACTCTTGGTGGGTTGGTGGTTGGTTGTTCTGTTTGCAGGAAAAGAACGTGCTCCCGAAGTGATATTGATGTTTCCATGGTTTAGGTGGGTTCTGGCAGCAACCGCTGTTGAAGTAGAAATGCTTCTGAAGGAAGAGGAGAAACCCACAGAATGAACCATATATAGAACCTTAGTAATTGCTGTTGCAAGCCACTGACGTATTTAGTCCCTGAATCTGAAATTATGTAAGTGGCATATTACATGAAGAACAAAGTGTACCCTTATCTCTTAACCATACTGATGATTTACAGACAAATTGTAGGCTTTCATGTGGTGAAACACAACTTCATTTTTGGCTTTGCCTGGGGACTTAAGCGACTGACTTAAAAGTCACCAAGGTGGCTCAGCAATGTTCACTCTGTCTTAATATCAACTAAATTCTTTATTGCCAGATGTTGTTTGCATAGAGAGGTATTTTATAGTTTTTCTGTCTCTGTTTACTTTGTCAGTCTTTGTAAGACTGGCAGTAATCTTTCAATCTCATTTTAAAAAAAGTTTTTCTGTTCCCTTAGCAAGGGCTTTATCCAGACTATTACACTGGATGCTCATTCTGGCCTTTATTTTACTGCAATTAGGAAAGTGATGAAAATGTATGCCTTATTTCTAGCAATTCTGTATGAAATGCATTAAAAATCCTTTTTGTGACTTCAGTGTCACTGCAGTAGTAGAGATTCTGTGGGGAAATTTATGGAAATGTTCCAGTGTTCTCTGGGCAGATGGGATGATATATGCATGCAAAAAAACTTCCTGTCCCTGTTTAGCACCTGCTGCACCCAAAGGATAAAGCTTTCTTTGCTAGCAATTGGAAGGAGTGACTTTATCAACCAGCTTTTAAAATTGCATTTTTCTCCTCATAAACTCTCTTCAGAGAGCATGCAGAGTAAATAATTAGAATTGCTTCTTCATAGCAGGTTCCTTGGAGATCCACTTATAATTAAGGTGACACATGGTGAGTTGTGGCATTTAGTGATAAAAGAGGCCATTGATTTTCCACTGAACTGATCGAAACACAGTTCTGGCATGAGCAGAAAACAAAGTTTGAAATTATGTCAGATCAGGCAGAGTTGGAACCAACCATTAGAACTTCAGGAAGCACTGTCTTTAATGCCGAGTGACAGCAATCACCTGTTCTTTAATGACAGTGAGTGCCCTTGAGATTTTGTGTTTCTACCTGTGTTGAATACTACAGGTGCTTAAGAAGATAAGAACATCAAGAATTCACGACATAAGGTCCCTCAACATTGAGTAGGAGCAAACTATGTTCCCATGTTTCTTAAACTGTCTCTATCAATTTCAGTGAGCTTTGGATCAGTCTTTCTGAGGCCATTTTGACTCCACTGTTATTCTATCTGATAGCATTACACGGTCTGGTCTACCTAGATGTGGATCCTCCTGTGACAAAGAGTATGTATAGGTGACGTAGAAAATAATCAGATTCCCTGATGCTAGCCCACTACCTGATGCTCCAGAGATTATCAAACTGCAAAATTATTGAACAGTTTTGGACTGGGAGCTTTATTTCAGAGGCGCAATTATTACCAGATATTTTTTCCCTTATTTCTTTCCTATCTGGAGGAGCTGAGAAGGAGGAGGTGATGTACTGAAAGATGTTGTGACATTACAGTAGATGTGATCTTGTATTTCTAACTGTGTAACGTGCTTGAGATAGACTGAAACAATAGTCTTGTCTGTATGGTACATTTAATTTGAGAACATAGATGAAGCATTTAGTTTTAAATTTTAAGGAAGAATGGTAGATCTTAGCCTTGTTTTAAATAAAGTAGCAATATTTCCTATCCAAAGAAAAAGTTGGTATTTTTTCTGATAGATAAGCTGATAGTACTGGAAATTGTGAGGAGTCTCAGAATAAAATGTGGAAGCCCCTAGCCACCAAGAGACTTGTTTTTCTCCTCAAGGCAAGACCCAGGCTCTTTCAGCCTGATGTCACTAATAGCAGATGTTGAGTGCGAGAAGACTTGTGTCATGTATTTTGCAGAAAATGCTGATGACAGTAAAATGATGTGGCAGGTTTGGCTGTGGTGTAAATCTGAATTAAATGCTAATAAATAGGATAGTGCAAGGTTTTCATTTTAGTATATTCTTCATTTATTGCATAGTTTGGGTAAGTGAGCAGTGTAAACCCCTCAGTGAAGTAACGAGACTTGATCCCAATAGCAGCTGCCATGTTTGAATAGATTCCCAGGACGCACAGCAGGCAGCTTATTTCTGTCCAGGTTACAGGGGATATCTCCTGGTAGCAGCAAGTTTTATGGGATTCACTCTGCACTTTCAAGCCCATTTTAGGCTAAATAGCTGCTTATCTGAGGCAACTAGTCCTTCATCAAGGACTCTGCAAAGCTGCTCTGGACATTTCTTACTGTCAGTTTGGTCTTTTTGCTGCCAAGTGCCAACAGGCAGCAGCAAAGGCAGCATGAAAGCGTTTTAATTTCTTAAGTGGTTTATTTACTCTTCGTGGACAGAAGTCACCAACCACCAAGCTCTATTAAGATTCTTTATAGTTCATCCTTTGTTCTAGCACAAGTGTTCAGATTAGAGAAGACATTCCTTTCTCTCCATTCACTACACCAGCTGTGAATATAGCAGTTTGGGATACTTGGGTCTGGAACCGTAGGTCAGATATGGTGTGAAATTAATTCTAAACCAGACTTTTTTTTTTTTCTTTTTTTTTTTCTTTTTTTCTGAAAATGGTCCTTCTCAGAGCCAGAAGCAAAGGCAGGTTGTTTCTTAGGATGCCTTCAGGACTGTCAGTTTATAGCCTTAGCAGCTACTTTTCTCTAATGTTTACTTTTGTTGAATATATGACTAAATGCTACTGCATATATATATGTGTGTATATAAAGTATTCTCAAATAGCTCATATTTAATTTTGCTTGGATGGTTTCCACTTGACTGTGTCACAGAGCTCATTCAGTCAAGGAGGGTTATCTAGGATTCACTTGGAATGCTTTATGGAAATTACTCTTAGGAAGCATTTCCCCTGGTGAGATAAACATACCATCTACACTACTTTTGCAAAAACAACCCCTGGTCTAACAGACCTCTTTCTGTCTGCTGGATGAAAACAGTCTTGGGGCTGCAGCTCAAGAGGAAGTGATAAACTGAGGTAGTCATAAAAAACACAGGTGGTCCTGAATGGTGCTTTGATATCTGGGAGGAAC
Organism: Callipepla californica brunnescens; assembly: GCA_023055505.1. Classification (NCBI taxonomy): domain Eukaryota; kingdom Metazoa; phylum Chordata; class Aves; order Galliformes; family Odontophoridae; genus Callipepla; species Callipepla californica. The sequence goes on from JALIRH010000001.1 coordinate 46,504,039, forward strand.
GTCAGGGTGTGGGGAGGACAGGAGACAAGAAAGAAGTTAGGATGGAGAAGAGATGCAGGGAAAGAAGGTTGTGAAGGGGAAGACAACAGCTTTTAGAAGTGCTGACTGAGGCATGATCTTGCTGAATTTGGCAGTTCAGTGTGCAGGAAGCCTGTGTGCGACTGGATTCCCTGCTGAGTGAAGAGACCAGTCTCCACCTGGGCAGTTTCAGAGCACTGAAAGCCTGATTCTTCAGTCAGCTATGAAGCATTAGCTTCACTTGCTTACATTCAGGTTAGCATATGGTTGTGTCATTGTGAAACTGCTGCTGGGTCAGACTGCTATGAATTATGACCAATAATGGCTATTTATTAGCCTTATCTTTTCTGCCAGGATCATTTGTCCCTGCTGCCAGTTCTGCAAAAGCTGAGTGTCCTCAGCAACTTTGTTCAGATTCACAGCCATTTTGTGGAAGAAATATGGTTTTACTTGAACTTCACAGTTCTTTCATTTTAAATGAGGATGTAATCTAAAAACACAATCACTAGTTTTCCGGTCATGACATCTATGAACACCGGAGTGGTATTGGGTTGATTTAATGTTCCTTGTACCAGTGCCCAGCTCAAGTTCTTAAAATCAAGGGTTATATTAAGAAATGAAAAGTTATTTTAGAATATCTGGGAAGTTGTAACATTTTGGGACTGATTAAATGGAAAATGCATGGCAAAAGCAGAAAGAGTGGGAGATGGGAAAGCCTGAACAGCTGAGATTACAGGAAATATAGAGGTGTGTGCTCATTTACTATCAATTTGCTTTTAACAATTGCTTGTCACAGGTTTAGCCTTTATATTAAGATTTCATTTTGAGACCCTGTCCATAGACTGAACTGCTTCAAATCTCTGCTCAAAGAAGAATACAGTATACAATCTCCCTTGTACATATGCATCCTTCTGTTCTGTTAATCATTTCAGAATGAGGGGAGAGGGAAGTGGCTATTTTGTTTTGTGCTTTCATAGGCACTGCACTCTGTGGTTGAAACACTTAGACTTTAACTCCAGCTATACTTCATTAAGGGTAAAGAAATCAACATTTGGTTTCATGGAAAGATCTCATTCTGTCTGTGTTTTGGCTGTTCATTTTTAAATAGTTCCAATCTCACTGAGAAGCACCAACGTAGTGTACAGTGGTTTAGGGCACCCAGGTGACTCAAGCCAAAAGTACAACAAAAGTGCCATTGACCCCAGGCTAGGGTTAATGCTGAGAGTAGTCATTGTTTTCTTTTTCTTTTGGCTCTGACTCCATTCTCTGTTGGAATACGTTGTACAGTGCTGCACTCAACCTAATCCTTTTCTGGGACAAAAATAACTGTGAAGATGCTGCAGAACATGTCTGAACTGTATATAATTACAGGCTGTCTTGGCAAGAAAATGTTGGATTTCTCCTTAAAGGGAGTCCTCGGTTGTAGGAGTGGAGGAATAAATCTGCTCATGTTCAGGCTGAAATTATAGATGATGTGTGTTAGAAAGGAAACCTGACTTTTCCATGGCATCTGGAAAAGGGAAAGGGGGTTCTCTTAGATCAGGGCTGTTCTTCTCAAAAACATGGCAGAGGTGGCGGTTAAGACAAAAATCTAAGAACAGATGAGAGGACTGAGGTGTCCTTGAAAGGTGTGCCTTCACATGGTGGTGTGAAGAAGAAGAGAATAATGTCAAGAAATAGATTCCAACCAGAAATGGTGGAATATCTTCTTGCTTGAGTGATTTAATGACAGAGCTTGCTGCTGCCTGCTTTGTGGAGGCAGAAAATTGGTGTCTGTCTATGGGAGTGAGTCAGGCAGGGATGGTTGATTTGCTCAATATTTCATTAGAATTTGTCCAAAACGAAATAATTGTAGGTTTTATATAGCTTCTATCTCTTCCCATTAACGATGTTATTTCAGAAATGCACGATGTTTAAGGTGCTTGTGGAATAAAGATGACTTTGTCTATTTTATAGTAATATTGGCAAGAGGTGAAGGTCATGGAAGCTTTATGCTGTGTGGGGCAGGAGCTCTAACTGGGCACTTTCCCAGCCCTCCACCCCCGTGTTCCTTAACCTGTTTTACATGCACAGTGCAGCAGACAAGAGGGGGGGAGTGGAGGATGATGTTGCTTTTTCTGGCCTGGGGTGAATGCTGCCTGTGTAATGAGTTGTTCTCCTGCACAGATAGAGCAACAACTCCCATTCCTGCTCAGCTGGGACATTTCAGCATCACCCATGTGGTGGTATGACTGTACTTACCAAACAACTATAGAACTTTAGAGAACTTTTTCTCTTTAGCTTGGCTTGAGCTGCTGTGGCATGAGAAAACTGCTGGAGACCACTTGGCTCTGTGTTTCCCACACAGAATTTCTTTAACAACTTGAGAATGACAGTGTCAGGACACACAGGGACAAAAGTTATTCTATATTCTTTGGGCAGCAAGGTTAGTGTTCAACTAACAGAGTTCGGCTTAGTGAGTATCTACATACAGCAGTTACATGCTTCTAGCTCAGTGTGATTCCTCCATCTGTTGTAACATCCACGGGTTACAAATAAATAAATGAAGAGCTTTTATTGCTTTGCAACTTTTCTTTAATACAGTTGGAGACACAGCATAGGAAATCTTGTGTAAAAAGCTGCTGATTTTTCTTTCAGCCAGAGTTAGGCTGACTCTCCAGTGATTCCTTTTCTCAAAATGAACCAAGCATACTGCTGTTACAGTGGTACTTTAATCTTCATGATTATAATATATATGAAAAAAATCTGTAATTGGACTTGCCTGTCTTTAGTTTGGGAGGACTGGATTTTTTTTCCTGATATTCCCTCTCTAATTGCATATCTATGTGTTTTTGTGTATAAATTCATATCTGCATATGTGTATTTATCCATAAATATAAATGGAAAAAAAGTATACGTATATAAAAGTACTCTGTAAAATGGTTGCATGCCAGAATTGCCTAGCAGTGCTCCCTTGTTCTGTCTTTCAGTTGTTTGGTTCTGCAACATTTTCTCCCTGTAGTCTGCCTTCTGAGTGGGAATTCATTGGGATCCACTTCATTGACTTACCTGTAATCCCCATACATTGGAGTAGCACAATTAAACTGGAGAACTGGAGAACATTACTGGCCACAAGCCAGACTGTACTTCAGGAGCATTAATCACACCTTATAAGGTAGCAGAGGGCTGGTCCAATCCTCAACTGGATGGCAAAACCTCTGATGTGGTGAAGAAAGTGGATTTGATGATTTAACACGTCTTTCTACGCTCAGAGTTGGGTCTGCTTGGTGTGCTAGAGATGCTGTTTCTTATTAAAAATTAAACTGAGTTTCTTCTAGCACCAATAGCTGACTATGTGCTTTCCAGCTGAAACAGATTTGGTTCACTGAAGACAAGACACAGCCAAAGCCTCTGAAGCAAAACAAGTAGATAATGCTTTTTATAAGAGGCTGTACTGTAGAGCCTAAAAAATGGTAAGGCGTTCAGTTTCTTCCTTAATATTAAAGGCACAGAATGAGGATGAGCTGCATCCATAATATCAGTCTCTCAGGGTATTTATCTGCAGACTGTATTACAGCCAGATTCTGATCAGATAGTTCCACTAGGTCTCTCTTTGCACCATCTGAATTCACTGGTTCTCTTCCGCTGTCCTCATTTACTTTCTAGCATTTATCGTGCTTCATTGAAACAGCTTCACAAAAGCAAGCAGAGAGATTTGTATGTATGAGAGAGTGTTTTGATCACAGAAGATTGATGAGCCTGACTTCTTATTTTGTAGATGTGTGACAACCCTTCATTTAACCAGTTTTGTCACTGTTCCTCAGCTCTCCAGAGAACTTTGAGTGTTTCATTAGACTGTCTTCTCAGCAGAACTACTTTCTGAGCTCTTCATACAGTATGAACTGTGGAATAAAATGTGTCGTCTGAGACACAGACTGCAGATGTGCAGAATAAACTGTGGATGTGAAAGGGAAAAAGCCTGGCAAAACAACTGTCTTTCTTGAAGCTGCTGTTTGACCCCTCATCTCAGTCACTAGCCCTCTTGAGATCAGCAGAATGCAGTCTCTACTGTAATTTCCCATCATAAGGTAAGTTACAGAAGCTTCATCCCTTTTCTTCACTAGCTTATTTTTTTCACACATTGACTAGATGTGACCTCCATTACCATTTGGAAACTTGTGAGGTCACAGTATCACCAAGGCTGGAGAAGTTCTCCAAGGTCATCTAGTCCAACTATACAACTGCCACCAATATTTCCACACTAAACCATGTCTCTCAGTACCACATCTCAGTGTTTCTTGAATACCTCTAGGGATGGTAGCTACCTGGGCAGCTTATTTCAGTGCCCAACACTCTTCTGGAGAATAAATTTTTCCTGATACTCAACCTGAACTACTGCCTAGTGCAACTTTCCATCATTTCCTCTAGTTTTTAGCTTCTTAAATGGGAGAAGAGGCCAATCAATCCCTGCTTCTCCACAACCTCCTTTCAGGGAGCTGTAGAGAGCAATAAAGTCTTCTCTGAGTTTCTCTTCTCCAGAATGAACAATCGCAGCTCCCTCACCCGCTTTCCATAAGGCCCGTGCTCCAGACCCTTCACAGCTTCACTGTCCCTCATCCATCAGATGGATCACTTGATCGTAGAAGGAGATTAGGTTGGTCAAGAAGGACCAGCCTTTTGTGAACCCATGCTGGCTGGGCCTGATCTCTCAGTTGTTCTGCACATACTCTATGGTCTCCCTCAAGATGATCAGCTCCATAACCATTCCTGGCACTGAGGTCAGGCTGAGAGGCCTGTAGTTCCTCAGATACTCCTTAGGACCTTTCTTGTAGATGGGAATCGTGCTGGCGAACTTCCAGTCCTCTGGGACCTCTCCAGTTAATTATTAGTAAATGGTACTAATCAGCAGGTCAGACCAGACTAGGTAGGTTTTTAGTAATGTCCCTGATCTGAGCCCCAGGAAGGCAGCATGTTTTGCTACGAGTAGGGTCTGACTGACACCTGGGGTCTCTGTTCCACTCAGAATGGAGTTGCCTTGTGACATTTGCCCTTCTTGGCAGAGGGAGTCTTAAGGCCATGTCAACTGCCCTGCCTTGACAACCTCCTGGGTGAACCTTTCACTTCATCCTCACTTACCTCTCCCTTGAGTTCTGGAGATGACAACTCACAGTGCCTCTTACTGTCACTAAAACCTTCCTGTTCCTCTCACAAAGTCAGTTTGATGTGGACTCTCTTCTAATTTCTTTATTTATGTCTCTGTGGCCAGAGTGAATGTTTCTCCTACTGCTGCCCTGTGCGTTCAGTACAGCACTATTTTCCATGAAGTTGTGCGGAGATGTATTTTGTACCTTAATTTGATTTGCTTATTCTTCTTTTTGCATATTCTTATTTTAAGTAGCAAGAGACCGTGACAAGCTTTGGTTATGTCCCGCTCCTCAGTTTATTTCAGTTATATCAGTTTGTTTTGTCTACTGCCCTTGCTTAATATGATTTGTTACCCTTGTTGGTTGCAACTTGACATAACAGGCCCTCATTCCCAGCAGTGGAACAAATTCTCTCTGTAACTCCCATATCTTCTTGACTGCTCTCTGAAATGCACATAGGACTATTTCTCTCGTCTATCTTTCTCTCGTCTATCTTTATTATACAGCGACCAGTTCTACTATATTTGACATACTCTTGGCAAAATGTGAGCCTTAGTCTTATTATTTGTGTCTGTTATAATGCAGACTATCAATCTTACAAGTTGATTAAATCCAACAACGACAAAAAAAAAAAAAAAAAAAAAAAAAAAGGTGTTTAATTTGTCTGTAGTACTCTTGAAAAGAAGAAAACTAATGTGGTGTGCCACCGTGTCCTGAAACTAACTCAGTCTGATGACCTGTAGTCTCGTAGAGAGCCTCCATCTTGCAGAACTTCTCCACCTCCAGACGTGTGGGGGGCTGTGTTACAAAAGAGAAAACCTGTCTTGGGAAGAGAAATACAGTCATAAAGTTGGATCTTAGGAAAGATAGTAGAAATGGCAACAGAGAATAAACAAAATGGAATTCAATTGTGTACCTTTCTTTACTCCACATATAATACTTCTGCTAGTAGATTATCCAACTTCTTTCCCATTCTTTGACAAGGGTGTCTCACTGGTACCAGTCCTGTTTGGAGGACTGTACACTGTATAGAGGCTTGTACACTGGGGATATAGTTAGAGGGCTTTGTAAGGGTGGGTTGGAGTTGGACTTGAGGATCTTAATGAATCTATGAGTGGGCATAGTCTAATGGATTGATGGTTGGATTAATTGATCTTAGAGTTCTTTTCTATCCTTAATGATTTTATGACTCTATGAGTCTATAGCCACCTTATTCCTATCAAAAGATGTGTGAAACTGCTGTAATGCTCCACCCTTTGGGGTATCAGACCGACAAATTAATGCCACTTGGGATTTCGACCACATTGTAAGAGATCAGTGTCCTCCAGAATATCTCAACATAGTGAGAGGAGCATTTGGTCTGCAGGATTTTGGTGGCTAGCCATCCCTAGGGAAGGCTGTGCCACTAGGTGGTAGTGCTGCTCAGCCCTGCTGGCTGGTGCTGGCAGCCATTGGCAAAGGGGTGGCAAAGAGGAAGTTTTACCTTCATTAGCTTTTTGCAGAGAGGAATTGATCTGAAAAAGTCAAGTAATGTAACCCTGTCTTCTTGTTCCACCAACTGTAGAAACGAGTCTGCAGAAAACCCAGCCGTAGGTGTGCTTGGTGAACTTTATGTCACAATTGTATGTTTTTATTTTATGCCTTTTTTGAACAAAATATATTCTTTTCAATATAGCACAAATGTACTTGCCTCAGAAGGCTGTGGATATGTTTCATGGTTTTACATCTTGGAAGCCCAATGAAATTTTGCAGTGATATTTTAAACCTTCAAAATGTGTATCTAGTGATATGTAAATGGATATATAAGTTTTCTCAGGTACCATAACGTAAGAAACAAATGATATAAAGCATTATTTTGTCCCCCAACTTTATTTAATGACTTGCACTAAGTTATTTATATGTCCAGGAGCTACACTGGCAAGAATTCAAATATTTGTTAAGGGAATCTACATCTAAGCTGAAGGGTGATCTTTCCTCTCTTTCCATTTTCTCTAATAAAAACTGTTTCACATATTTCAGATTACATAAAATGGAAAATTTTTATTCTTTTGGGTTGTTTTATTGACTTCTTTGGGTGCATATCAGAGAAAGAATGTTCCAATTGATTCTTTGCTGAGAACCAGCTTTGAAGGGAATCAGCTACAGGATGTGTGCATATTTTCTAAATAATCTTGCAGGGGGAAAAAGAACAATTTTTTGTCAAAAAAAAAAAAAAAAAGGCATGTTATGGCTTGAGATCATTTATCAAGAAACATCACACTTCTTTTTCTTTTCTAGACACTGTCAAGAAGGCTTTGACTGTTCTCCATTCTCCCCGCATTCAGCGCAGTGCTTCATTATCTCTTATTTCTAATCTTCATCTACAGTGATATCTTATTTCCAGAAAGTAGACGGATTTGAATTAGTATGGTCTGCTGACCACTGCTGTGATTTCCTATGTAAGATGACCTCCTCTATTGCAAGCAAGCTGTTAAGCCATCTTCCTCCTCCTTGTCGTTCCCTGTCCCCTAGTTCCAGTAGTTTTCCTACCAGAAAGCAGCTGTGGAGCTTCATGATCCAAAGACAGTAAGAGAGTCTCTGGGGCAGCCGGCAAAGCCTCTGCAACTGAGGTCCCAAAGGGAAAATCATTTCAGGTTGTTCCCACAATCCAGTATAAATGTTTTTTCTTGACTAATTATTTTCTTTGGGGCTTGCTTTCTCCGCACTCCTTCTAAAGCCTTTTTCTTAAAATCAGGAATAGGCCTGTTGGAGTTGCTTAAGTTGGGACTGTGGAAATTTTCTGACCTGGACTTCGAACTCAGTTTAGTTTAGATGTTTACTGTCACATGAGTCTAGACATCATTGTAGCTCAATCTGGGTCTTACTACAGAATTTAAGTCTGAATAACATCCAAATTAGAGGGATATTCAGACCTAGTGTTTCAGATCAGCTCATGGGAGACATATGTTCCAGCTGTGAAGTTTGGAACTTGTATTCCACCTTCTTTCCACAGTTTTGAACCCTTTTCTAACAATAATAAAGTTAAGGCAAAGGGGTTTTGAAACAGAAACATGATCTCTAGATTCCTTTATTTCTTTAGGCACCTTGCTACCAGATAGACACAGGAACACTTTATATGTAATCCTTGCACTGGTGGAAAACTGAAACTTTACATTGTCACTAACCCAAGCATTGTTCAATAACATGTTTATGGCCAAATTCTGAATGTTCTGCGCATTGGACCTCAGTGCATTGGGAAATGCAAGGAGAATGATGTCCCCAAAGATTCTGTTCATTGTTATTTTGAGATTGGAGAGCAATAGCTGATTATGTCAGGGTATTTTTCAAGCCATAGTTCTTCCTACTACTTCCTTTAAAAAATATTTAACACAGAAATTCTTGTAAATTCTGTTTCATCATATATCAAAACGTTAGCCATGTTACTCCATTATCTTAAAAATGCAACCAGAGTGAAACTAGCTATGAGAAAATTTCTGCAACAGAAGGTACCAAGGTCATAGGGATTCTTTTGGGTGAGTATCTGAAATTCAGATTATTCGATTTACTATGGCATTATAAAATGAAAAACTTCTGGAAAAACATCTGGCAAACAAGATCTTCTGTGGAAAAGCAAATTTTTGAAGTTGTCACTCTTCTAGTTATCACCCACCATGTCTCTTTGGCCTAGTTCTCTTTGCTGAGTTGCTCTGATCAGTGCGTTTCACATTTGAATCTCAAAAAGTTAATATGTCATTTCTCCCATTTACCAAATAAAAACAGGCTCAGAGAAACCTGAAGTGACTTTACTGAAGTCAAATGGTAGGAAAAAGACTTCAGAACTCATCTGTGGAGTGGCCAGAATTTATACACAGAAACATATTGGGTTTCATCTTTTCTAGAACTAACATAGCTAGTTATCTCCTATTACTGATATAAAAAATCTTGCTGCATTTTCACATTTATAATAGGAGGGCTGCACAGGGAGGAAAAGTGAGAGTGGAAACAAGTTTATGATAAAGTTTTCTGTGGGATTTAATGAGTTAAGAAAGCCCAACTTTGAAGAGTAAGAGAAAGGAACTATGTTTATCTTTCTTTTACTGTCTAGTAAAATTTTCAAGGCCTTGTGTACTGCAAAGAGCTGCCAGAGTAACTACAACACAGACACATTTACCTTCACCTCTGGTGACCTAGCTCTGTGGTTGAGAAGCACAGCAGCAGACCATACTGTCTCCTATTATGGTTTCTTCATCCTAGCAGTCTGAATCTGCTTGAGTAGTCTCTTTTCAATGTCTAATAACCATGTAGTCTTTGCCGTGTAGGGTAAAAATCCTTAGATGGAAAGAGTCCATTTCCAGCAAATAGCAGAAATTGTCAGAGGATGTGATTGAGGTGTATGTGAAACAAGCAAGTCAGCTCCATTAATAAATTAAGACTCAGGAATCCTGATGGGGTCAATAAGTGTTGCAGTCTTTTCTCTTCAAGTGAGCAATCAGAACGTGATGCCAGGAGTTTTCTAACAGAGCCCAAAGCAGACTCTCAATTCCTAGATTCAGCACTTAATGTTTCTGTGTGGGTTTAGATCAACTTAAATAGAGGTCCATTCCCTTCTGCTGAGATATTGTCCCTGTAAATCGTCACTGGAATAGTTCCTGTACTAGGTCATACTGTATCTGTAAATTGAAAAAAGAAACATCGATCACAAAACCACCACTGTACTCACTCTTATGATTTCACAAATTGATGAATTTGTGGACCCAATTCAAGGTGAATTCCAGTACTCCCAACTAGTACAAATAAATGACAGCAGATCTTGTTTGTATTTTGTGTTCTCTATGTGCAGCATTGTGTCTGGGAGAAGATTTCTAGGGTAAACATCCAGGACAGGAAAAAAAACAAACGTTGGAACAACTGTGATCTCAGTGGGAAAGCTACAAAGCTTACATTAAGTATACTATATTTAAAAATGGAATTGTCCTGCCCTTATCCCATCACCAATTAAGTACTTTTTTTCCCTAGAAGTATGAAATAATGCAATTTCATACTCATACAAACTTGAGCATAATAGAAAGGGATCCTTAAAGGGTGGGTATGTGACTTCCTATTGACGAGAAACAATTGCAAGAGGACAAGAAACAAAGTTAATAACTTCGTACAATAAGGTTTGCATGCTTTTACCTTTCCCATTTACGAGAAACAGCTGACATTATAAATAAAAATATAATTTGCTTTTTCTATCTACTCAAATCTTTTCCTTTCAATTTATATTGCTGAGAAGATACTAATTATGGTGCTATCATTTTCTGCAGTCCTTTCTATGATAAATTCTCTTTGTTGCGAGTGAGAATAAGAAAGTCCTAATGCAATGATACAAATTCATACATGCTACCATCATAGGAAAATTCTCCAGATGAGAAGTAAAGTAACAAGTAACAGGGAGATTTTATATTAGAATTTCGACTGCGTAAAAGCCAAAATGTGAAGTGTGCCATGTATCACTTCTCTAATCCTATCTGGTGTTAACAAATTGCTTGGCACTGGGCAGAACACATGGAAAAGAAAGTAAATCTCTCATCTTCAAAGATTAAGTAACACATTTTGAACTCTTCTGGTAAGTATCTTGGAAATAAATGTTGTCAACTTGGAAGAGAAGGTGGTTTTTTTTACTCAATTGGAAAGGAGAAGTTACCTGTACAGAAGGGTAGAGAAAGTAAGTAAACAGGCCTCAAATGGTGTCATTAGTTGAACTAAAAGAGTACATGATGGGTTGATGGACCCAAGGTGGAGGCAGACTTTGGGGAAAAGTGGCTCAGCATGAGTTATCAAAGCCTTTGAAATCAGTGCTGGTAACTTCTGTTGTTATACTTAATGAAAAGGTCATAAATGAGTTTTAAAAAAGCATGTGATTGGTCTGAAAGAATGACTGAGCATGTCATTTTCAGTTCCTACTCTGCTGTGTCTGAAAGCTGGAAGCATCAGCAGTGTGGATCTGTCTCCAGGGTATTTGAACAAGGAGGAAGAAATGCAATAGGTTTTTTGTTCTTCACATAGGTTATTCACTCTTTTAGGGAGAGTGTGCTCATCTCTTTCAGTTTATTTAGTCCAGATAAAGCAAACTTTTTTTTTATGATGGGAGCTGCTTCTTGATTTTCTTTTAATTTTTAATTCCAGGGATCCCTGCAAGGTCTTCAGATTATTACTACTCTCTTTTCCATGTCAAGATCTCTGTGTGAGAAGAGTTACACAAATAAGTCTTTAAAATTCCTTGTGGAATTAGGAGATAACCTATGCTGAAAAGGACCTGTGTATATTATCTATCCTCTTCAAAGGAGGATGAGCTTAGATAATGTTCCTGAAAAGGAGGTTCCTTGTGCTATAAGCTGCATTTACATTAGTCATGTAAACTAAAGAAACCAGTTTTAACTGCTTTATCAACTAATACCTGTGTTTAAACTATGCAATACCATCATTTTGTGTGGTGAGTGGTGGTCATGTACAAAATTCAAGATTCAGTCTCAAGTTGTGAAACCACATCTCTTCCTAAAATTAATCGCTGAATTTTAGTGTGTCCTGCAAATATTAGTTGCTGTGTTATATCCATATAGCAGTCTAAAATATGCTTTAAAAAAAACCTGAGAGAGCCTCAACAATTCAGTATTCTCTTGGAGAACCTGGCAGCCCATGGCTTGGACAGGTACGCTCTTTGCTGGATAGAGAACTGGCTGGAGGGCTGGGCCTAGAGAGTGGTGGTGAATGGATTTAAATCTAGCAACAACTACATGCAGTATTACAGGTTTAGGGCAGAGTGGCTGGAAGACTGTGTAGAAGAAATGGACTTGAGGCTGTTGGTCAATGCTCAGCTGAACATGTGACAGCAGTGTGCCCAGGTGGCATAGAAGGCCAATGGCATCCTGGCTTGTGTCAGAAATAGTGTTGCCAGTAGAAGCAGGGAAGTGACCGTCCCTCTGTACTCAGCACTGATGAGGCCTCACCTTGAGAACTGAGTTCAGTTTTGGGACTATCGCTATAAGAATGACACTGAGGCCCTTGTGCGTGTTCAGAGAAGGGCACTGAAGGTGGTGAGGGATCTGGAGCATAGGTGTTATGGGAAGTGTATCACTGCACATCCACTACTAAAAAAAGCAATTCTTTTAAGGCACTTGATCAATTAGATAGCTTTTGTCATAAGTAGCCTGGAATGGATGGACAATGACTTTTCTCATGTGATGATCAATATTCACTTTTAACCTTACTGCCTACTGTATCCCAGATGTGGAGTTCAAGTTCCCACTATGCCAGGAGCTAAGTGCATATTCACCATGGTATGCCATAGAAATATGGAAAAGGATATTATGAATCAGCTTATTTATCCCTTGCACCCAGATAAGGGACCAGAATTGTGATGATAAAAATTCAGATCCCAAAGTTCCTGAAAGTGTACAGAGAATGCCTTTTGTTGACTTCAGTGAACTCTGAAACAGTTCTCACTGAGTTTGCTCAGCATCAAAAAGGGGAAGTCTGAAAACTGTACTTTGTCTTGGTGCTGGTCCTTACGAGCTTCTGTGTGTTCTAGTCCTGCCCAGATGTATTTCTTTGAAAGAAAAAATTAATCAGAAAAAAATGCTTCTCGACAGTCTTAATGATACATTTACTGTTTTCTGGGAGTTTCTGCAAACTCCCTGAGTACTACTGAAGTTTGCTATCAATGCACATTCAGTTCACCTAATTAGAAGCAGCTTATTTCATTCTTGTAGCTTCACAGACACAATAATTGCATGTTGAAAACACCACACTTTGGGGTTTTTGTGTTCAAAGTTTGGATCGGGTCACGGAAGCAACTGGATCAATTCCACGAAGAGCCATGTGTGAAAAGTGCAGAGCCTTTCTGCCTCCAAGCTGAAACACATGCTGTGGCTGTAAATCAAGTCCAGATGATAGATGAAGAGTCATCATCTGCAGCTGGAGTTGCTGGTCAGTTGAATGGTGCGGCCAAGAACATGTCTCATCAAGCTACATGAAAGTCCTGGGCTGCTGTGAATCTGAGGCTTGCAGACACCTCCTAGGTGGTGTGCTGCTCCTCAGAAAGTGTTTGCATCAGGGACTTTTCCTTGAGGCAGAACCAGTGACTGGCTCTGTGAAATGTCTTTCAGGAGCCTCAAGGTGCTGTTCCACTTTTCTCTTGGTGACAAAGTGATGTGAGGAGCCCAGCCTTGGAACAGGAACAAGAAAGCATTGGGTAAGCTGAGAAGGGTGATGGGGAGGTCAGCAGTCAACTTTCCCTGCTGGATCCCCAAGTAAGCAGAGAGTGAGACAGAGCCCTGAGGATCTCTGTGCCACCTAAATGGGAAACAGGTATTAGAATGTGTGAATGGATGTAAATGAGCTTTGGACAATATAGACATTATTTTCTGGCTTCAGACCTGGGCCAGACAGGCAGAAGGAACAACCAAGAAAACCTAAAGCATGTGGCACTTTTCCATGTGAAATACTAACTGTTAAGGAAATGTATGTTCTGAACTACGCACTCTTTTTAATTCCCAGTCACTATGAGAATGGTGGGAGCTGTCAGAGTGTTGTCGGATTTGACCTCTGGATTTCACATAGTCTTCCTGCAAGTTAAGTTAAATCACATACGTTCTACAAGTATTCATAGCCTCCTTTACCTTAAAGGAATTGTTTCAGGATAATAAGGGGAAAAAAAAAAAGTTAATCCTCAGACTCTTAAACAAAAAATAATATTAAACATATTTAGAATTGTTTTTTCCTTGATGTGAGAATTGTTCCCGTAACTTGTCCTTAAATGTAGAAAAATTGAGAAACCCAGTGGTTACTAACCTCTAAGTACTCACATGATCTGTGAGACTGTGATGTGCTCTTTGCAGCTATTTTAACAATAATAAAAAATTTTTGGAGTTCATGAGAATTTTTTGAGAAAAAAGAGCTCTACAGAACAAAATTTTGGGATAGGCTGGGTTAAGTCCCATCATTTTCCCTCTATATGGTTATTTTTTTCTGGCAGTAACCTAGCACTACAGTGTGAAAACCTAGACGGATGCACTTAATTGAAGAAAGAAAAAAACACACCACGTATTATGTCTTGCAGAGGATTTGGGACAGAATAGCAAGTAATCTTAATTAGCATAGCTTGATGGACCCATGATAGCTTACAGTACTAAAGATTTGCTCTCAGTTTTCATTTCCTATTTCCAAGCCACCTGGCAGTGTCCTAGTTTCTGCAGCTTTGGAGCATGAGAGGCAGCAGTGCTTGGGGAAGGCTTTGTTTGCAGAAAGCAAACGTGGAGCATAGAGCAAAGGTGTGAGAACACGTACAATCCTACTCACGGTGTTGAGCAGGGTCTCACTGACCTTTCTGAATAACAGGTTGGAATAATGGGATAATAATTTAGTCATTGAAGGAAGGCACAGACCAGGCCAGGTATTGACAGAAGGGAGTTCTGAGGAACAGTTTTACATAGACATGAGGTAAGGGAGGAAGCAAGAACAGATGCCTGACAGGAGAACAGGAGGTCTAGTAATGAGACTGAAAAAGAGATTTCAGGAGGGAGGAGTTGTGCATACCAGTGCAAAGCAGGGGCCTGGCAGGGGCTAGACACTGCAGTATTAATGTTTCTCAGCAAAGTATAGAGAGTACCTCCCACAGCCCCTGTGGTTTGTGGCTGCTGAGCAAGAGAACAGAGGGCGTACTGAATTCTGGGTGAGCTCATGGGAGGGGTTAGAATGGCTGTCCTGTACATATTTTCCTTTTAACATGTTTGTGAGAAATAGCTGTCTCAAACAGCTTTTTAGGTATTTTCTCTGAGCTCATGACAGTAATGCCTGAAGTTAAATGTGGTGGGGTTGCTCTTTCTAAATGTTTTCTAAATGTTTCAGTTAAAAATTGCAAAACACTCAGCAGTCATAAACTTTTTGCCTCAGATATTTGTAGGAAGAATTTTGCTAAGAACGGCAAAGACCTGGAGTTTTCTGGTGAAAATTTGGGCCAACACATGTGCAAAGCATAGCAGAACATCCTGTCATGTTACTGATGTGTTTGGTAACTTCTGGTTTTCTGTTCAGGACAATCCCTAAAAGTCCCCAAAATCCTAAAGAGCTATAAAGGTAAATTCAGAATTATGGAATCATAGAATATCCTGATTTGGAAGGGCCCCATAGGGATCATTGCACCCAACTGTGATCTTTCAGTTGCCAGCTCTGCTTTCTACTGACAGCAGTTTGAAAAAGTTGGAGTGGCACAAGTTTTTAGTGGGAAAATTCTGATGCCAGGCTGATAACTGACCTTTTGCTTCAGAACAATAACATAGTCAGCCTGGAAGTGAAGACCTAATGGCTTGCTACCCAAAACATCCTCTCATTCATCTCTTTTCCCTGCAGTAATAACTGTTTCAAAAGAATCTGAGATTAAATAGCATCTCATCACTATGAGTAAATGTCAAAGTCCCTCAGGGAGTTTTAATTAGTTTCTTTTCTAGGAAACCTGAAGATCTTACCCTTACCTTTGTCATTCTCTAAAATTAGTTTTTATATTTCTGATACCATTCCTAAAATGCTTCTCATTATGTTTATTAACAATGTTTTAGCTGCACACCAAAGAAGTGATGTCCTTTGGAGAAAGTTCCAAAGGATGTTGCAGGCTTTTCACATTTATTATGGTTATTTCAGATAACAAAAAACAGAGTAAAGAGGAAAAGGCAACTCATGTGGCTACAAAAAGATATTATATTTGTAGAACTTATCCAAAAATTTGTTTGCTTTGAGCAGATCACACAGGCGTATCATTCTTTTGTTTACAGATTTGTGTTGGATATATTTTGACACAATGAAACAATATGTATTTAACACTGTTAATAGCACTCACTGCTTTGGATTGTATAGTACTCTGAAAAGGGGAAATATGCACCAAGTTTGGAGTGTGAAAATGAAGTAATTTGGAGTAGATATAAACTTCTGTCCTAGATTTGCACTAAATTGAGTGGAATCATTACATAAGTCTGGTAGATATTATGTATATCCTTATGAGATACAAGATTTTTCAATACCATGTGTATCCTCAGAGTTCTATCAAAGTCTTTTCTGTGGAACTGCAGACCTCTGACTGCCTTTCCCTGCCAGGCAAAGAGATCTCTATAACTTCAAGTCAGAAGGAGAACTTTGGAGTTATCTGTGGGACAACAGAAAATAGATAAAGTACTGCGCAGAGAAACCCTAAGAAAAGGATGAAATGTTGGCTTAATTTTTAGAGCTGTTTTTTGTTTGTTTGTTTCTCTAAGCAGAAACTGAATGGAAATGAAAGCTTTAAATGAATTATTATTATTTTTTTTTTGAAAGCAGAAATGGGAAACTGAGCTGCTGTGTTCTATTGCTGGCTTTTTACAAGCCACCATGATGACTTAAGACAATTGATTCACTGCTATGGACAACTTCCTCCTTTATTGGAAAGGAAAAGGAGGTTTTCTCTGTTTGTTACATGACCTTGTTCACTGCTCTACTGCTGCTCTTGGTAGTTGAGGAATGGGTACTTGTGAGAGATTTTAGGGTTAACTATTGATTTTCTTGGGCTTCAGATTAAGCTCATAATTATGCAGTTCTCATCTGTAGAAGTGATGAGTGGCATGAAACCAAGTGAGTAAAATGAAATATTGATAGAGCATGCCAGATCTGTGTGTGGGAGACATCTTGTCTTCCTGCAGCAGTGAACCCTCTCAGTGACTGAACTTCTCACTGACATCAGAAGACATTACTTGTTTCGTTATTGCTTTAAAGGCACATTCTCTTTGCTCTGACAATCCTGAGATCTTACATTCACATGTAATTTTTTGGGAAATACTGTAGTGGTGGTAGAGCTGTTCTTTGATGGCTTGCCCTGAATTTAATAGCTTCTTGGTTCACTATTTATCTTGCACAACTCAATATATTCTCTTATTGTGCTTCAGTTATTGAGTTTTCAGGAAAGATAGTGCTTCCAAATTTCTAAAATAATAATAATAATAATTATATATATATATATATATTTGTAGCTGATTGTGTTGAAAATGAATCGTGAATAGGACAGCTGTAGTAATACTGAGTAAAGTTATTTGGAGATGTTTTATTTTCCATAGCTTAAAAACTAACTGAAATACTGAACAACCCAGAAACTTTATTAAAATAAAGCAGGATATTGGAAAACTAGCATCAGTGGCAGAGTCCAGACTTAATAATGTCTGTTACCTCGTAATAACAGTTTCGCTTCTTTCCAGTTAGACTTGCAAAAATAAACTAAAACTCAAAATCTCCTTTTTATTAGTGTTAATGTACTAAATCTCTCTATATAAGTAATCTATATAGCATTATATATATATATATAATTGAAAAAAATGAACAGATTGGATCTGAGGTACATAATTAGAGACCTTCTATTACTATGCAGCTTAATATTTCATGATGGAAGGTAGAAAACCCTCATGATGTAGAATGTTTCTGTCAGGTTTAGGACTGTGGTAGTTGACAAACAAGTCTGTGCTGTATCTATCTATGAGACAGTCCCTTATCAACAAAAATAGCTTTCCAGCTCTTCAGAACAGCTGTGTTCAGCTTTAAGAATTCACATCCAGAGGTGTATGTAAATACTGCATTCCTGTGAGAGAAACCTTGGAGCTGTTACACAGCCTCTTTGTCCATACAGCATCCCTGAATAAATGGACACCTACCATATGCAAAAGCTTCTGTTAGAACGCTGACATTGGAAAAACAAAGCAAAACCAAAAAACTTCTGCTGCTTTGGGAAGATGTAGCAGAGGTGAAAGAGACCAGACCAAAAATGTCAGAAGATCAACTTCTACCCTATTCTCTGTTTTATCAGATGTCTGTCAGCAATGTGAACTCACCTCTGAATTTCCTACTATTGTACTGTGGACTAGAAATGGAGGAGACATTTTTCAAGTGCAGGAGTCAGGCTGGCTGTTTTCTCTCCATATGTTGGCCACCAAGGCTGTAAACCAGGGCCCTGACACATCCGTGGTTTCAGTCCCTAGAGTCACTGCAGTCCTGCCCTGGGAACCTGGTCTGTCTCTGGTGTAAGCTGTGTTAATAGCTTTTCTCCTGTGCAAATGTGTTTACAGAAACCAGACTGAACCGGCCTCACACAGACCATCATTATCGCCTCCTGGTAACCTTGCAAAGTAAGGGGTGGCAAGCTGCTGCTCTGTATTGTCATAACCCTGCAGTAATTAGTGCCTTGCATCTATAACACAACCACAGTGAATAACATTGGGGTTTCTAAGATGACACTGTTTTCATCATGTATTTCATTTTTCAAAGAACATAAGGGCAGCTACAACAAACTGCCAAGGAACTCTTTTTAATTAAAACCGCTATTTTTTATTTTTCTTTTCTTGTCAAGATGTGCAAATGGTTTGAGACATTGAAACGAAGATAAAAGGAATCCCAAGCACTGTTTATATATAGCCATTGTGACTGAATCAACTTTGCATTACTTTAACTGAAGCAAGTTATGGTGCAGCTTGACATAACTCAAAGATGCTCTGCAGTGGTATTGAGGCTAAGAGTGGAAAAATTCCTTACCTAGCTTGGGGAGAATTCACCTCACATCATAGATCCTGCATCTGGATATCACACATCGCTCTGGATCAAGCTCTGCAATATTTCATTGGCCCAGATTTGGAGGAAAACAAGAAAAGTGATTTATTGTTAGTTCTCCTTAACTGTAATGAGGCTTCCTCCACTTTAGCTTAATACCCAAACTGTGTGTGATCAGTTACTGTACCTTATATAAGGTACTTATAATGTACCTTCTCTTCAGAATCACAAGAGATTGTGTTTGTTCTTGGAAAATGAGCACAGCTGTTGGCATGTGAAGAGTTGGCTGCATCCAAATCTGCGGCATAAATCTCCCAGACCTCTTATCCCAGAAATTTACCTGAGAAACCTGGGATAAAGACCCACATTATTTAGTCAACATGCATTTGAAAGAAGGGTTTCCAGTGTGCATCACTGAGGTCATTTAATAACCTTGGCATTGCACTGTTTTTGATCAACCTTGAATTGGTTACCATAGAATCGTAGAATGGCTTTGGTTAGAATGGCCCTTTAAGGTCATCTATTTTCAACCCCCTGCTATTGGCAGGGCTGCCACCCAGCAGCTCAGGCTGCCCAGGGCCCCATCCAACCTGGCCTTGAGTGCCTCCAGGGATAGGGCACCACAGCTTCTCCGGGTTCTGTTTCACTGCAGATTCTGTTTGACCTCTTAATTCTAGGCTTAGCAGCCAAGTAAGTTCAAATAAACTGATCCAACTGCTGAAGTGCTTATTCAGGCAAAATTCACTGTTTGTTTTCCTAAGAAAAAGGATACAAACTCTGAATCAGGAATTCTGGAACTGGTCACTTAAAAGTTGTAAGCCAGCGTTTTGGAGATAACTAACAGAAAACCAGTGCGTAACAGTTCAGTACAGAGAGCACAATTTTTTTATTTATTTTTTCTTATATATTATCTACAAGCACAAGCTTTCATATTTTTAATGTAAAAATGCATACAGATCATTATATATATATATAAAAATCAACTAGCCTTGTAGCAAACTGCCAGATGCAACCATCCCCAGGTTTGGGGACAACATGTCTGGATCCAGGTGCAAACTCAATGGCTGACCCTCACTTCCATCCTTAGTTGCACCGAACCCCCAGATATGAAGATTCTCAAAGTTCTAGGGAAGTCTTGGTTCCTGATCCAGGTCTTGCAGCATGGGCATGACTAACTCTTCATCAATTGAAGATAAATATTTAAAAGCTTCATAAATGGCAATCAACTTGTTGCAGGTAACAAGTGTCCATTTCACCTTTCCTCCCCCTTTTTGTTTTTTTTCCTTCCTGTCCTCCCTCTGGAGAAATGGAAAGGGCAGAGGAGAGGAACTGATTGTTAGCATTGTACATTTAAATAGCAGCATTAGAAACAGGCTTTACGCTGTTGATACTGCTGCAAAATGGCTACTGAATGCAAATTCATGTTGCATTTGGTCTTTCCAGTGCTTGGGCACTTTGGGGCTCAATTTACGCACTGTAGAAATATGACGCATTTATAGCATAGCCAATAATACGTTTCTACATTGTGAGGAACGGTAGATCAAATTGCATTTAGTACTATGTAGTGTGTATCAATAGATTATAATATACTGTATTATAATTGGCTTGTCAAGCAGCTTATTATGCCGAGAAAAAAATAAAAAAAGAGCAATTAAGTAAAGAAATTTGTATTTGTGTGGGAGGAAAGGTCATAAAATAGCAGCCTCCTTTCTGACTGAATGTTTATCATGTTCGGCAGTTTCCAAATTCAGCCTCTGCAAAGGAATGTTACTATTTTTGTTAGAGGTTCTTTATGTAACAAGTAATGTTTGCACAGTGGAATATTTTCTTTCATGAAGATTTTATAACTTCCCCATAACACCATAAGGAAGATATAATTTGCTGGGATTCTTTTGGAAAGTATTAGGGCCATACCTTAGGCTTTCCTTCCTTTCAAATCTCTTAATACAAATATGATTTATTTACTTTCTCTTGTAATTCATGCACATCTTCTTTTTGTATTTTAAATGCTGCTCTACTCTGAAATCTAAGACTGGATTTCAGAGAAAAGAACTGTTGACGTTGTCTCAGAGAGGGATAAATCAGTTGCTCAGAATACCAACGTGATGACTTCCCTCATCAGCTGCGTTCCTATGGGATTGCAGGTAAGGATTTTGTTTGCTTCAGATTCATGCAACAGCACTGATTTGAAAGATAACAGATTGATTTAGTGCTCGAACTTGCAAATAACTTACTCTTTCTCCTCAGGTACAAGTTCAGACCTTCAGCTAACGACTGTCAGTGCATTTATCTCTCTTCCTCTAGTTTTGATTCTGTATTACTAACAGGACGAAAAATTAGCTAAACCTCTCTTCCTCATTTATTTATTTATTTGTCTTAGAACAGTTAGAGGCATGACCAATAGTTTTGGGAACAAACGTGTCATGGAGACAGTGAAATAACCCGTTGCCAAAACCACCTGCCCAGAAGCACGCAGTGGTTTCTATTGCAGTGCGTGTAGCTGATGCATGGCAACATGCCTGAATATGGCTACCAAAACTGAAATATTGATTTTGAAGGACTGGAGTGAATTTTCACTGTCTACAATGGGAGAAACAGAGGAAATAAATGACAGCATTTGAATGTAATTTTAATTGATGAAAACTGGGTGAAAGATATGGGTGATTTTTGTTTTTTTAAATTACTTTGGTATCTTTAAGCCAGTCCTGACTTGGGATATTTCTCTGTCCATGGGGATATACAGACTTGTTTCTCCAGCCTGTTCCATCATTTTACAGCTACCTACAACCATATACATGCAACTGCTGTCCTAGCAGATATCCTCACTTTTCTACTTCTACAGCAAATAGATTTGATAGCCGTTCGGTGTTATTTCCTCATGAAGGCGAATAACCATATGAAGTGCAAAGCAGCAGTAAATAAAGTTGTAAGCAGTTGCTATAAGAGGGCTATTCTTCAAACGAAAGTACTGCTAAGAATCTCATTTTTCACCCCACCCTTTGTGCATGATGTTTGAGCTGTACTCAGAGATGCCTATAGAGATGCAACGCAGCCAGTGAGACAAGCAATATTTGAACGTCTTCCAGTGTTAGTTCCTGTTTCTCTTACTTCTTCTAGAAGACTTCACTACTACAGTTAATGAGACAAATACACAGGGGCAAAACTTGATAGCTGGCTTAAATGTGAGACGTGAGGGAGGAGCAGGAGAAAAAAAAAATCTGGAGGCCTTTTATCCCAGGAACCAAAAATATGATAAAACGCACTTTCACTTGAAAATGCCAGACAGAACCACAAAAGGCTGCGCTGGTTTAAACCACAGAGTGCTTCAAGCAACATCTGGAAGTTAAGCAAATGGAAATTATGGCCTTTTGTTATGGTGAGGGCCATTCACAACTGATTTATGAGGGCTGCTCCAAAAGTAATGCTGCTTACTCTATTATGCAGGCCACAATGTCGGAGGCAGATGTTGGTGGTATGGCAGAAGAGGCTGAACCTTCCCACCAATATTCGGTTACATTTTGTTGCTGCGTGACAGATGGGAGCAGACAGGCAGCCTGACAGAAGGCATCTGACATGGAAGTGTGTATGAGGCAAAGGTGTGGCATTTAATTCCTCCACGTGGAAAAAATGGCACCAGTTAACATTCATGGACACTTGCTGAAAGTTTCTGGAGACCAAACAGTGGATGTCAGCGCAATGAGGCAGCAGGTGATGCATTTCTGCAGTGGTGACAGTGGCGTGAAAGACAAGCCATGTTCCAGACAGCCATGCACAGCTGTCAGTACTATGAAATGAAGAGTGTCTCTACCAACTCATCTGCATAAATCAGCCAGTGGTGGTAACTGTGTTGAAAAGTAGTGTTTTGTAGCTGAGAATTTTCTCTATCAAATAGTGCTTTTGTGCTCTTTGTAGTTTTTGTAGCTTTACATGGAAAAAAAAAATAGGAGGCAATACTTTCAGAGCAGTCTACATACATTTGGGCTCAGAATTTAAACATTTGCCCTCCTATGGTTTAAGTTTTAATTCGGTAGGAGATAGAGTAAGCGAAACTACTTGAATTGAAATAAATCCAAAACAAAATTTGTAAACAAAGGCTAAAAACTCTCTGTAACGAAATCAACAGAAATGTGGTTATTTTTTACGTCTAATTTCCCGATGCATACACTCCCATTTCCTTAAGTACATCACTGTACTTCAAGGAGGAAATACTGAAATGCCACTGGGCTAGCTGATTATTTCTTGATGAATTCTGTAGTTTTAGAGGATCTCAAAAAGCAGCTGAACTTCAGCTCTGTTGAAATGTTTGTCTTGCTAGCTAAACATTCCACGAAAAAGACCTTTGCTGTATTTTTTTGCATAACTTGCTAAGAACATCGGCACTCATAGATCTGACAAAATAACAGGGAAGGACTGTTTGGGGTAAAAGCACACAATGCGCCAATTTAGAGCTGGTGAAAGGTGTCAGATGAACCTTCTGGTACAACACAGCAGCCTCAGTCCTTGAGATTACCAGTTGTGATGGTTGTTGCTGCACTGAAGACTCTTACTCTCCAAGTAAGTGGCTACTGAGCAGTTGGCTGGCTGGGAATGATGTTTAGGCACTACTGACTTGCAGGGGATTGGAGCCAGCCTTGTAGAAGCAGAAAATACTCTGTAAGTGCCAACCCCCACAATCATTTAGTCCTTTGGAGTTTTTGTTTGTTCATTTTTTTTCCACGTTAGCCAGAAGCAGTGTGGCTATAATACATTTTGAAACAGGAAGAAGTCTGATTCCGTGCTACTCAAAAAGTGGTGTGGTTTCAGTTTTCTATTTTTTTAATAGCAAAGCTTTGACCGTTTTTTATTAAATGTGCTCTGCCTGCCTTGTCCCTACCACAAGCTAATATGCTCTAGAATGCTTTTCTGGCTTTTTTTCTTTTTAGCTGCTGATTTTGGTAAGCATCTTATTAATAGCCTGCTTGACGTGCGTAGTGGAGCTTCGTCTCCGAGTCTTGCCCTGGACCATCTTTCGACGCCGTACCTCACGACAGAGCTCATAGAAGGCCTCCATAATGTTGCCCTCTCCTGTGCAAGCAGAGCACTCGTAAAAAGCACATGCTAGTTCTGTGGCCAGCTTTTCACCTTCCTCTGTGCTGACCTGCCTGGAGTGATCCAAGTCTGCTTTGTTCCCCACCAGGATCAGAGTGACATTTTTGGGTTTTTTAACTTCATCCAACAAGTTCTTGAGTGGTAGAACTTCCTCAAAGCTGCCTCTGTCCGTGATGTCATAGACCAGGACGAAGCCTTCACCCCATCGCACGTGTCCTTCTTTCTGAATAGCATCCTCCTGTTTTGAAAAGACAGACATCAGCTTTAGGAACACGATTTTTGAAAGAGACAACAGTCTTTCATTCAGACAGACATTGTTCAGTGCTGGAACAGGCTCCCCAGGGAGGTGGTTGAGTCACCATCCTTAGATGTGTTTAAATGGATGTGGTGCTCAGGGACATGATTTAGCAGAGGGTTGTTAGAGTTAGGGTAGTATGGCTAGGTCGTGGTTGGATTTGATGATCTTTAAGGTCTTTTCCAACCTGAGTGATTCTATGATTGCTCCCCTAAAGCTTGGGAAGCCATGTACATCTGCCTGACTCTGTACTCTACGCTGCACCATGACTGCTCTTTCTCTTCCAGTCCTCAATGGAATATGTGGATAGAATGTGATGAAAAAAGGCTCAAGGATTGAGATGGATAAAGACAAGCAGATTGCTCACCCATTTCTGTCACGGACAAAAAACATTCATTATAGGGAGATTAATATAACTTATTGCCTATTACTAACAGACTAAAGCAGTGCAAACTCACAGCAAATTAAAACCACCTCCCCCAACCCACCCTCTTCTACCTCCTTCCCATGTGCAGCACCACAGAATGGGGGCTGCAGTCAGTCCATCTCTGCCACTCCTTCATAGTCACTCTGACTGCTCCATGTGGGATGCCTCCCACGGAATGCCATCTTCCCTGAACTGATCCTGCTTGGGCTTTCCATAGACTGCAGCTCTCTAAGCACTGTTCCAACACAGCTCTGTACCATGGGGCCAATCCTTCAGCAGCACACTGCTCTAGCGTGGGGCCCCACAGATGGCAGCTCCACAGACCTCCTGCTCCACCATAAACTCCTCTCCACGGCCTGCAGTGAACTTCTGCTCCATGCTTGGAGCACTGACCTTGGTGGCTGCAGGGCTGCTTCTCTCTCATTTCTCACTCTTCTTTCCCAGTTGCTGTATTTTAGTGTTTTAACTCTTTCTTAAATCTGATCTCCCACAGCACATCCAGTGTCGCTCGTAGCTCAGCTCTGGCAGCAGAGGGTCCCTTTTGGAACACTGGGGCTGGCTCTGATGTGGCATGGGGCTCTGCTCACAGAGGTCACCCTGCAGCCCCACTGCTAACAAAACCTTGTCAAGTAAGCCCAATACAGAGCCCTACTCTGACAAGCTGTCATGGGCTGCCAGTTGTGGGCAGGCTGGTAGCAGGCAACAAAAGAGTCTCTGTTGAACGATACCCAGCACACAAAATGTATAGGAATGTGCAGCTTGAAAGCCTGCCATGTTTTGAAAGGAAGGGGGTTCTTGCAATGACAAAACTGTTCTACAGTTTGTTGAGAATCATTGGTAGAAGCTGTTGAGCCTCATCACTTGGCTGGAGAAATATACTATGGCTTTCTGAATAGCAATAACACATTATACGGTTGGCCCTGAGTCAAGGAATGAAGCAGAAATAATTTTAATCCCAGTGTAAACCCTGACTTTGTTCTTCTAGTGCTTGAAAGCTGTAAGCAGGGTCCCTTGCAGAACGGTCTGGATCTAGCATGCTGGGTCTGGCAGCAAGCTTGTGATGGGGGAGGAGGGAGAGCTCTGCTCAGAAGCACATCTCAGTCCCCAGGAGCGGAGCACATCTGCCACCCACCACACTGCCACCACCGCGCTCCCCTTCCCTTCTCCCTGTCTGAACCAAGTTATTGGATGTTGGAACACGCACTCACGCACCTGACCAGCTGTATCTAGTATCTCCATGGAAACCACTTCATCATCAATGGTAGCTTGGTGACGATATGTAGACTCTAAAATAAGAACACATTTTGTAGAAATGTATTAAAAAAGAGTGATTTTTTCTATCTTCCTTACAGCTACCTCAGACATACGTGACACATGACTTCACTGGATTTTGTTTGCTGGAGGTGTTCCAGCTAGTCTGGAGCACACTCGAATCTTCCTTTCTACATCTGTGACTCTCTTCTCTCTCTCCACATCTTTCTTTCCAATGTTTTATGCTTATGGAAGGCTGTACCTGTGAACGCTACACTCTGCACCCAATGAAAGGACTGAGTCTCCTGCAGCAAAGAGCTCTGCAAGACTGCAGACGGTTTTTCATGTTTGCTCAAATGAAGGCTGCCACTTCTAAAACACAAATTCTGCTACTCTCCGGCTCAAAAGCCTGTCACTGTGGAGCCTGAAGTCTGACAAGATCAAAACCACCACGCTTGTAGATTAGGGACATAACTGCTATGCTCAGGCCTTACACGATGATAAAACGATGGAAAAGCTAGGTATTTTAGGAATGTGTCTTTGAAACATGCTGAAATCATCACATTCCCCTCTTATAGAAAGGGCTCAAGGAATAATTTCCCTTTATGTGATTTATAAGGATAGCCAGTGGCATTAAGCATTCACACTACGCTACGGAAGAAAAGGAGTCTATTTACTGTGCCCAGGTTCTGGAACCCCATAAGAAATCAGAAACCTCATGAGCAAAGGAGCTTGTTTTATCTTAATGGGCTGATAAGTTAAATTTGATAGTGTTTGACCTAAAATTTGGAAACTCATCTATGCTAACGCTGAGATTTATTACTGTTGCTAGCTCACAGATGTCCTGCATCAAAAGGCAAACGCATATGTTGTAAAACTGTGGCCCATTACTATGAATGCTTTGCGCTGTCAGGGACACAGTGCTTTTATTTGGTGCAAATCTCCCCAAAAGGAATGCAGGATATGTTAAAGGAAGGACCTTTCTTGAGTTAAAGCTTCTGAAAGGGCTCATATTTAGTGCATGTATTTTTTTTGGGGGGGGGGTTACATACTTAAATGTATCACCTCTTCATAGCTGAGAATGTTTCAATGATGTCAGCACTTCAAACACTCTCTTCCCACACCAAAAACTGTCACTTCCCCACCCATACCCCCTGCCCTGGGCCATCTTAATTGCTTTACATAACACAGCTGCCTCTAATAGGGACAAATGGTCAGTTTAATTAGGCAGATGGCAACCAATCTTGCAAAGGGCTTCAGGCAATGAAGGCTGTTATGTTGTTTTTGTTTTTTTTTTTCAAAGCAGAACGCACCCACTGCTCTTCATTATTGTAAGCCTGTTAAAGATGTTGATGGGGTTCCACCTTTGTGATCTTGAAACTATTCCTACAGAACAGAGTAAGATCTATCTCAGAATCTCAGCATGTCTTACCTATTGCACTTCCTGCAAGGGAATGCAGCCAAGCAAAAGCTCTGCTTCAGTACGTAAGATAGAGTGATGCTCGTTTAGTAAGCTAGTTTGATGGAGAAAATGCTCACTGTTAGACAAGGACTCCCTGTGCAGTACTCCCTGTTCAAGGCACATTTATAATATTGTGTCCAGTTCTGTGCTCCCCAGTTAAAAAAAAAACAAAAACAAAAAAACAAACAGGGAAAGAAGGAGTCCAGCAGAGAGTCACAATGATGATAAAGGGCCAGGAAATATGAGGAAAGGCTGACTAACCCGGGTCTGTTCAGCCTGGGGAAAAGAAGACCGAGAAGGAATCTGATAAATGTTTAGAAATATCTGACAAGCATGTGAAATAACTTAGATGATGGAGCACTGGAAAAGGTTGCTCAGAGAGGTTGTGAAGTCTCCTAATATAGGGATATTCAAGACCCGTGTGGATGCTTGCCTTGGCAGGGGGGTTGGACTCAATGATCTCTTGAGATCCCTTCCAACACCCTCAGTTCTGTACTTGTGATTTAGCATCTTATATTTCATTTCCTTGGTGGAGAGTGGTATGAAAAGGAGAAGGTTTCCCAAGTGAGTAACACAATATTAGCAGAAAAAACAGAAAAAGTTTGCCCGCATTTCCAGCCTATCTGTGAAATGCTCTTCTCAGGAAGCAGGATGTGGTAGCTCATAGGGCTCTTCTCCATGAAAGTGCAGAGTGAATCTCAAAGAGCAGACTTCTGCCTGCTGCAGAAAGGAAGCATGATTCTTAAGAGAGATTTGAACTCTTGAAACAGGACTTTGCCAGTGTTTCGTGTTGCACATTTGACTCACTTTATCTGTCTTCTTTAGGGAGGAATTTGATTCTGGCTAAGTAGAATTGACGGAGATCAGATTAGTGTAAATACAGCTTAGTAGAAGTGAGTCTGTTCCCCTGCTCTGGAATGTGTGGTAGGTGGTGATTTTTAGTGAGAAGTGTAAAACAGCTGGCTCTTTAAAGCATTTTTTGGTGTAATAGCAGACATGGCTTTTCCTTCAAGGGAACAGAAACATCTGAAGAATCTGGTCAGATGTTTTAATTCCTGAAGTTGTGATTTCCAATCTGTTCACATTGAGCACCCTAAAGCCTTAAGATCCCATGATGCTTTACAAATAAGTGGCCTTGCTTCGGGTTTTATTAATGTTATTTGCTCTGTGCTACTCTTTATTTTGAGACACACAGATAAAGAGAACGTTGACTTGAGATTCTCAAACTGAAATCATCCACAGCACACATGTCTGTGTCTCACCTAACTACTGTGACTCCTATTGAAGTGGATGAAGTAAAATACGTGCTGGATATAGTTTGTATGATCTTTTTCCTGGGATGAATCGTACCTCAGAAGCACTTATAAGTCTGAAATTGGTCAGATGAATCCAGGCTGTAAATGTCTTATCCTTGTGTTATCGTGGTCAAGTAGAAAGAGTAAAGTGTATAGCATTGTCCCAGAACCTTTGTGATAAAGGCTCCCAAGATGATACCAGACAATTTTCTGAGCTCCAAAAAATCATTTACGCCAGGTGATGCCTATATGTCATATTTATAGTTATCTGTCTAATATCCCATTGATAGAAAATGAACCTCAGAGCTGTATTTTGCCATTTGTAGACTGCATCAGAACGCCACTCTCAAAGCAGAAGTAGGCAGCTGATGCTGATGTAATAATGGTGCACCTGATAAATAGCACTGTGAGAATACAGTAGTCATATTCAATTCTGCTTTGTTGTAAGCAAGCCTGACCTGTTCTTGTTGGTTTGGGGATGTCCTATGTTTCTGTTAATATTCTCAGTGATTAAAGAGGCTGCTACTGTGTGTCTCTGGAAGCTGATGTCAACTTTCAAGGTCCTCTCTTGCTTACAAAACTGCAATCTCCCTGCACTTTTGCTGTGTAAATAACTGGTTCTCATAGTTACTTTGTTTAAAAATTAAAGCTCACTTCCAGGATTGTCTATGTCTATGGAAAGGCCTGAGAAACACCATCATAGTAGTAGCAATTAGTTCGTTTTTCAGTACATAATATATTGCCACATAAATTCTTTAATAGGGACTGGATAATTTTTTAAAATTTTGCAGCTGTGGAAATAGCTTTAGAAACCTGATCTAGCTGCAGGTGTCCCTGTTCATTGCAGGGGAGTGGGACTAGACAAACGTTAAAGGTCCCTTCCAACTCAAACAACTCTACGATTATATGAAATGATAAATTTTTGGAAAGGGGGAAAAAAAAAGCCAACCCAACAAGATCAAAAAAAGCCATTCTCCATGTTGGTGTGTCACAAATCTCCTTATTCTTCTCAGCAATCTTATTGTGCAAATGCAGAAAATACTTCTAAGACTGCATAACGGCAACCTTTAAGCCTATACTGTGCAGATTGTCTGTGGATATGACGTTCAGTCACAGCTTGAGCACAACCTTGTGCGCTCCTTATTGTGATGTTTAATAAGGCCTGTAAGTACTAAACAGTCATTTATCAAACATGTTTGTCCAGGGCAACCTGGATCTATAGAATACATTTGTTCCAAAAGTTTATATTTTCTGGAGGATCAAATCTAAGAAATAATTACTAGGCCTTAGTCTGTAAGTCTAAGGGTCCTGGGAACTGGTTGTTGTAGGGGCCAATCCACTCTCAATGATATCTGGAAAGCCATGGTGGTCAGGTGGTCCCTGGTGATTGGAAAAAGGGCAATACCCATTTTTAAGAAGGGTAAAAAAGACACCTCACTCTATGCTGGATAAGATGCTCCTGGAAGCTATGCTAAGCCATGTGGAAGAGAGGGAGGTGATATGGGATAACTAGCACAGCTTCACCAAGTGCAGGTCCTGCCTAATCAACCTCATGGCCTCCTATGATGGTGCAACTGTGTCAATGAACAAGGGAAGAGCCACTAATGTCATCTGTCTTCAGCACGACCTTTGACACGGACCCCATAACACCTTTCTCTCCAAATATGAAAAATACTGATTTGATGGGTGGAATGTTTGAAGGATGAGGATCTGGTTGTATGTCTGTATCCAGAGAGTGGTGGTCAAAAGGCTCAACGTCTGGATGGAGATCAGTGGTGTCCCTCAGAGTTCAGTACTGGGACAAATGCTCTTCAACATCTTCATCAATGGTGTTGACAGTGGGATCCAGTGCACACTTTGCAAGTTTGAAAATGACACCAAGCTGTGTGGTGCAGTCAATACACCCAAAGGATAGGATGACGTTCAGAGAGACCTGGACAGGCTTGAGAACTGGGCCCAGTTGAACCTCATGTGGTTCAACAAATCCAACTGCAAGATTAAGCACGTGTGTCAGGTCACCCCCCACAGTCAAAAGAAGTTAGGTGACTAAAGGATAGAGCACAATTCTTCTGTAAAGGAATTGGAAGTACTGATGGATAGCAATCGGACATGAAGCCAGAAATGTTCCCTCACAGCCCAGAAAGCCAACCACATCCTGGGCTGCATCAAAAGAGGTATGGCCAGCAGGGTGAGGAGAGGTCCCTTTACTCTGCACTGGTGAGACACTTCACCTGGAGTACTGTGTCCAGATGTGGAATCCTAAGTACAGGAGAGATATAGACCTGTCTGAGTGTGTCCAGAGGAGGGCCACAGAAATGATGCAAGGAATAGAACAACTCTCCTATGAGGACAGGCTGAGAGAGCTGGGGCTGTTCAACCTGGAAGGAATGTTGTGGAGGGACCTGAGAGTGGCTTTTCAATATCTAAACGTGGCTTTAAGAAAGGACAGACTCTTCAGCAGAGTCTGTTGTGTCAGGACAAGGGGAAATATTTTCAAACTAAAAGAGGAGAGATTTAGATTGAATAGAAAAAGAAGTTTTTTACAGTAGGGGTGGTGGCCTTATTGTAAAAATAAGGAACTGGTTGCTCAGAGTCCTGTCCAGCCTGACCTTAAGTGTCTCCAGGGATGGGTCATCCACCACCTCTCTGGGTGTGGGTGCCCTTGTTCATTGCGGGGGAGTTAGATTAGATGACCTCTAAAGGTCACATCCAACTCAAACAATTCTATATTTGTAGCAATTTAAAGATTTCTTTTCAATGCTTGCTTTGAACAGGCAATACATAACAGGAGCATGCTACTGCTCTGGAAACAAATAGTTGCATTGCAAGGTTTTATTGCTTTTAGTAAAAAAAGAACTTGCAGTAGGAGTAGGTTCAGTTAAGATGGAACAGTGACATATGCTATTTTACATGTAAATTTAAAGAACAGCTTGTTGGTTTTCTTTTGTTTTGTTTGTTTGCTTCTAAGTGCAGAGAGACACAGGCTTTGTTTCCATTCAGAATTCTAGTTCACTTTTATCAAGAAAGGATAATAAAACAAGTACATACAAAAAATACTGTTAAAAAAAACATTGGTCTCCCTCCTGGTGGCTTTCAGCCAGTTGGATCTGAGAACTGCGAGAGAGCTAGAAAAAGCTTTTGTGTAATAATTATAGCTGAGTTTCTAGACCAAAAAGCAGTAGCTAATAGGTATGATATTCTAAGTTATGGTAACAATGCTGATTGATAGGGATGCAGAAGTATGTTCAAAAGACTAACATTTCCCATAATTATTTCTGATTACATGACACAAGTTCCCGTTTATTTATTTATTTATTTTAATAAACTCCCTGATGATTTAGACACCTGTGATCCTTGACATCCATCTGTATGGGAAGTGTTGAATCATGACCTGAACCACTGATGGATCACCTGAGGTGAGCACTGAGTCAGTTTCAGGAGCACAGGTAAAGGCAATGCACTGTGTGACCAGAAGGGGTGGAGTCTGTCTCCACCTCTCCCAGACCCCATTTAAGGGCTGACCACCACTGGGGAAGGATCTCTTGTTGGAGGTCCCTCCCTTGGGGAGTTACTAGTGAGCCTCGACCATCTGTGGAAGGTGAGCCTCTCTTTATTTACTGGTTGTCTGTTTACTGTCCAGATAAGCCAAACAAAGTATACATCCTCCCTGTTATTTTCTGTGGATGCTATTCTTTTGGGTTATTCACCCTACACCAACAGTACACCACCTGCCTCTATTGTATTAAAAAAAAAAAAAAAAAAAAAGTATTAGATAGCCAATGGGAAAACAACTTACTTCCATTACTAATTGTGGTGCTGTTTGAGGATCATCTTCAAAGCCTTGCCTCAGTCTGCCTTTATGAAACTTGTCCTCCTCTGCCTTCCCTTGATGCTTCAAGAACTTAGTGCCTTTTATAAAGCCCTTATAACTTCAATGTGCCCCCCTGGCTAGTCCAGTGTCTTGTGCCTTCTCCATCCTAGCTCTTCCTGAAACTCAGCTGAATGTATTTTTCTTGCTTGCATCTGTTACTTACTCCATCTGTTATTTACCTTGTAGGAGGGCTTTCATTCTGCAACCATCAGTGATTTTTGCAGCAACCAGAACTCTGACCTTGTGTACTTAGAACGTGTCTATTGCTGTGTACCCCATATGTCTCACTATTAACAGATACTACAAAACTCTTAATCAGCATAGTTTAGTTATTTACTATTTAGCAAGAAAACAATCAAGTTATATGCAACCTGTTGTTTTACTATCATTATCACATATAAAAGCAGTAGAAAGTTTCATAAAGAAAGCCAGTTAATGGCTCTGACAGCACTGATAGTTGGACTTCCACTTGTCAGTGTTTTACACATTTAAGCACATGTAGCTCCTAGACTTGACAGACATGGAAGCAGAAGTTCCAGAAGGGAGTACAGTCCCTGTTATGTGCTTTATATGTATGATTACTTACAACATGAATACACTCATGACAAACCACAATTTTAGACCAGAATGGGTATATTTAAGAAGGCTCTTCTTGCAGGGATGTTTAATTTGATTCTAGGATCTCTACCCTGCCTCATGTGCATTCTATCACTGTAAATGCTGCTTTTCCAATTGATATGTTGATATGCAAAGGAGTTTCCTTTTTAATTCCACTTTAGCTTTTTTTGTCTCCCTCCTATGAAGCTACATTTGCTGTTATCAGAACTGTGAATGCAATACAGCAGGCTTTCCCAAACTAGTCAGATTAAAGCTAAGCATAGACAGTCATGTGGTAGTCGCTGCATCCACTGGAAGTCTTAGCTTGTCAAGCTGCTTTTACTTGCTGCTTCCAGTCCAAGTCAAAGCTCTCCATCTTGTAGGTTTTGCTAAAATAAGAACTGGGCTCAGGGTAAAAACTCTGTCAAAGCCCCTGCAGACACACAGGAAGATCCAGCATCTTCTCTGGGTGCTCAGCAGGCACATATCTCTTGTACAAGGCAAAATGTGGCTACCCACATTCCATGCAGATGTTTAAAGACATCAGGGTACACTGAATGAATAAAGAGGATGCAACATGATCTCTCTACAGAGAGCAAGAGAGCATGTGCTAAGACAGAAGCTACTGCAGCATGTAACATGGAAAAGAAATTTGGAACAAATGAGCCTCTGTTAGGTCTGCTGCACAGTAAGAACTTTGGATTTACCACATTTAATTTTTTGGGAAGCAGAATAAATCAGTAATGTATACACAGCCACACTAAACTATGAAGTTCTCATCTTGTTGTGAAAGGATCTATATTGCATTATCAAAATTTGCTATCCAGGTAGAGCAGTAGGGATATATAACAAAGAGCCTACAGAGAAGTCTTATTGAAAATAGTATTAAGTAGAGAAATAAGTAACATTTTTGCCTCAAAAAAGAAAAAAGGAAGCCTAGAATAGTTTTCTTGAACAAAAATATATGTTGTTTGTTGGATTGTGCTGCATTTAATTTTCTCCTGGGTTCTAAGGCTGGGTTTCTTTTGAGAGGAATGGTGTTACCATTCCTTTCCTATAGGTCCTGTCCTTGCTCAATTTTTGCTGAGATTGGCAGACAAAATGTGCACAAGTACTTGGGAACTCAATTCATTAAGGCAAGTTAAAGCAAAACTAACAGAACTGGGACAGCACTAACTAGTAGGGAGCAAACTTCAAGGCTTCAACTGTTTTTCTAATCGTCTGATTCAACTTTCCCACCAACACCAAGCAGAGAGTTCCTGGTGGGAATTATGCCTGCCTAAGTCTAAATAAACCATTTCTGGCTGCATTCTTTTGACTGTGGCAAAAAGTCTTTTAGCAAAGCTCTGTGCATTTCACCTTATTTCTGCCAATATAAATGAAAGCTAACCAGTGAGACTCTTCTCACACCTAAAACAAGCAAAATAAATCCTTTGCTCCTGAAGGTCCAGAAGTGAGCGTGGAAACTTCTCATCTGGAGAACATTTGGGAATATGATGAGCAAAACAAAATTGGGGCAAAATATTTTGCAGCTGTAGCTGCAACAAGAAGAGCCATTTCCACTCCTGATTTTACTGTGTGTGCAGTAACAGTGCAAATGCAGTATTTTTTTCTTTTTTTTTTTTTTTAACTGGCATCAGGAATATCTTCATCTTGAGACCCATATGAATGAAAACAAAACATGCTTTTTGATAACCACTTCCCATGTTATTTTAAGCATCTTCCTCTGCTGCTCTCAATTATAATTTCATCATTTCAAGCCACTGAGCATTTTATAAGCCAGCATCAGGGGTTTAAGGTGCTCTAGGCCATGCCAATCCATTTCCTTATAGACATCTTAGAGAAACTGGGAGTATTTTCATGTTTCATTTCCTTAATACACTCAGTATAAATTCCTACTAGAGAGGAGTATAGTAAAAATGATATAACATGCATTGAATTTTTATCAAGTTAAGTAATATTTCTAGTGTACTGAACTGGGGGAAAAAGCAAAACTGAGGGAAGATAGGTAGTAAGGCATAATCTGGGTTATTAATGGACTGAACCTAAGTACTGAAGCATAAGGAACAAGTAATTTGTTAATAGAAGTTGTTATTGGCTAGAGTCTTGCTTGAAAATAAGGCTGTTTTCCAGTAAAGTATTAAGCATATACTTTCAGGACATTTCCTGAAACACAGGCTGGCAGCCATTCCCTCCCAGCCTCCAATGGTTGGTTACCATCATGTTTCATTTTGGCTGAAAGCCAGTAATGAACAACATACATTATTTCTGTCTAGGCACTTGGATAAGCTGGAGTTGTCAACATGGGTGTTCAGATGAAATATGCAAAAGGCAAAGTTTTGCAAGATGATGGCTTCCTTCTCTCCCTGCTCTCTAGCTTGCTGTGAAACGTGGGTACTTTCATGAGAATATTGGTGATCTGGTCTGTGGTACTCTGCAGACTGCTGAATAGCAGAAGGAGGAAAGGAATGAGAGGGGTGACCTCCCCAGGCTGCTCCCTCCAGGGCTCCTGGTCTGTCAGACTCTACACCCCATAGCTGAAGGAACCATCAGTTAATGATTTATTAACACTGACGTTAGCATGGGCCTGTTCGTTAATAGTTCAGTTTGCTGTCTAGGCAATTTCTCTCACTGCTGTGCTGCTGGGAATTACTGTTTTTATGGTAGAGGCAGGCAGTAAGCCTTCAGGAGTGTTAAGACAAACTTGCCGAGTGAGCCAAAAGTCAAGAAAGCTAGAAATCTGCAGTATACAAAGAC
The DNA here is from genome assembly GCA_023055505.1 of Callipepla californica brunnescens. Lineage (NCBI taxonomy): Eukaryota > Metazoa > Chordata > Aves > Galliformes > Odontophoridae > Callipepla > Callipepla californica. Next base: position 46,539,795 of record JALIRH010000001.1, read on the forward strand.
CTGCATTTCTTCAGCTTGCAATCTGCATAGTGAAAGCATTTCTGGGGACAAAGACTTTGTATTCAGACTGTATTCCAGCTGCCCGAGAGAATGTGTTAGCTGAACAAGCCAGCGAGCAAAGACATCCCTTGAGAAGCATCTATGAATCAGAGGATCTGTCTTGAGGACCTCATCTCTTTTTCATGGCTGGACTGGTACAAAGTTAGTCCAGAAAGATAGTTTTTCTATCTTTATCTTGATAATCTATTTTTACTGAGGTCTTGGCTGCTACAGCTAAGCTCCTTTCTGGTTCTCAACAATTTTGATGGAAACTAGTTGAGATATGTTCACAGCCTGCTCTGTTTATGCTGTTTGTATAAATCTATCCTTCTTAGGGTACAGAAAATAAATTCAGAGGCCTGGTCCAGGCTAGAAATACTTGCTGGGGTTATAATGCTAATTACTTTATCATATCTGCAGGCTGCCCCTGTGATCTCTAAACATTCCGTTTTGTCACCAGAACCCCTCAGCTACAGATGTTATTTAGGCAAAACTGCCCTTTTAAGGTGTTTGTTTGATTTGATTTTTCTTTTTCCTAAATAAAAGAAAAATCTTTCTTACAACAAGTTTTCCATTGGGAAAACCTCTTGCCAAGGTAAACAATATCTGCACAAAGTGATTTCTGCCATTACTGCCATGGTTTTTAAAGTACTAGCTGGTCAGTTCTGTGGTCTTGGATAACTCAAGGCACTAACAGGAGCATCTCTGTCCCTCCATCAAGAACTTGCAACTGTGTGCAATCCTTTGGCTTTGTTCAGCTGAAGAACAGCAGGGTTATAATGAGCCTTTCATAATCAAGCTAATAGGAGATAAAGTGATAGAAACTGCTGTTCCATCTTTTCTGCTTTACTGATTCCTACATAATTTATGTATATTTAATGGTGTCTTCTTGGTTGAACACCAACTCAGTTTTTTTTGTTTCTCCCAATTGAAAGAGTGAACAAAAACCTGAGGAACTTAAAGAAATCCTGAAATAGTTAAAAGGGAGCAAGTACTCTTAAAAATGTCACCATTAATCTAGTTATCCAAGCAAAATTATTTTTCTTAAGACATATTTCTATATAGCTACCTTTGCTCTTTCAAAGTAATGAATAGTATTTTCTCTATCACATGCAAATTAAATAAACTCTAATATTTTTTGTCTTTTTAGCTTCATAGATGGGCCAGTCCATCATGCTCTGTGTGGCTAGTTATCTGTTCAGAGACAGTCTTCCTTTCAGAGGATTAGCGAAGTTGTATGAAATATGTGAAATGCTAGAAAAAGACATCTAGGGATAGTGTGAGAAAGCCAACCGAGTTTTAAAAAGGTTGACAAGAATATTAACTCTTTATTTGCTGGTTTTTGTTGTTTAAAATTCAGTCTTTGAAGAAATGCTTGGTGTTTTTGTGTACCTTTAACGTGAGTTTTTAAGTGACAAGTACTTGCAGAGTTAAAGAATTTGCAATCCTTCCATGAGACAAAGGATTTTATAGGTGAGAAGCAGCACCTCATAACACCTCATTTTCTTATCCATACCTAAGTTCTAATGTAGAACAAGTGACATGGCTGAGTTCATAATATCCTCTTCCTCCTTTTTTCTTCTTCTAATAATTTCTTCTTAGACTTGATTATCCCAGCTCTTCTTCTAGCTGAGTGAATTGTCCTGATATGTTAGAAGCCAGAAGGATTGCAGGAAGCAGATGGATTTTCAGTGAAATACTGCAAAACTGGATTTTAAAAGCACTCATTTAGGCATAACTGTGATAAATTTTCTTTTTTTTATCATTTGACCAAAGAGATTCTCCCTATCTGTCATGGCTGATGTGGGCAGGTCATTTGCTGCTGACCATTAGTACTTTTGAAGCATCAGCGCTGTCTGTATGCTGACGTAGGACTTCTTGAGATTCTTCCTCCTTTTCTTGCCTTCAGGAAAAAGATCAATTGGCCTGTTCCCCTTCTGATTTTAAAAATAGGGATGCTGAAGCAATTAAATATAACCAGTTTGAATCACAGTACTTCTCCATCTTTGGGGGGTAGGTGAATCATAGAATGGTTTGGATTGGAAGGGAACATTAAGATCGTCTACTTCAACACCCCTGCTATAGGCAGGGACACCTCCCATCAGACCAGGTTGCTCAAAGCCCCATCCAGCCTGGCCTTGAATGTTTCCAGGAAGGAGGCATCCACAGCCTCTCTGGGTGACCTCTTCCAGAGCCTCACCACCCTCGCAGTAAAGAATTTCTTCCTAATGTCCAGTCTAAATCTGCCCTCTTCCAGATTAAAACCATTTCCCCTTGCCCTGTCACTACGTTCCTGTAGGACCCCTTCAGGTACTGGAGGACTGCTATAAGGTCTCCTCAGAGCCTTCTTCTCCAGGCTGAAGAGCCCCAACTTTCAGCCTATCCTCGTAGATGAGGTGCTCCAACCCTTTGATCATCTTTGTGGCCCTCCTCTGGACTCACTCCAACTGCTCAATGACCTTCTTGTGTTGGGAGCCCCAGACCTGGATGCAATACCCCAGGTGGGATCTTATGAGAGAAAAGCAGAGGGGCAGAATCACCTCCCTCGACCTGCTGCTCACACTTCTCTTGATGCAACCCAGGATATGGTTGGCTTTCTGGTCTGTAAGTGCACATTGCCAACTCATGTTGAATGTCTCATCAACTGATACCACCAAATCCTTCTCCACAGGGTCCCTTTCAAGCTATTCTCTGCCCAACCTGCATTTGTGCTTGGGATTGCCTTCGGAAAGCACACTAAATTCTGGGCTCATGGAGGAAACTGCTGAGATCTGGACTCCTACTCCTAATTACTGATGCTAAGAAGAACAGCTATTCACAACGTGTTTTACCACCCTGACATGAAGTCCTGGATGACTGAGATCCATGGGAATCCTGAATTTAGTCCAAGATATTACCCGCAGAAGGTAAGTGGTGATATGAAGGCCTTCATACCTCAACCTTGAAACACTTCCTCATAGAATACACCTATCCCTGGCACATGCTATACATTTATGAACATCTGCTTTTGTGGCAACTGGTAGAGATTCTTGAACCCTAAGAGGGTTGTGAGAGTGGCTGCTTTGCTGTTTGTGGGTTGCTTCTAGCAGCAGAGCTGCCATGTTGGCAGGCCAATTGTCAGCCTGCTGCCACCTGCTGCCTGGCAGGCCCTGCTGAAGTGGCACACAGCAATGCTTGTTTTCATACTTCCTTTTTATGAATCTGTCAATAGAGATGAACTGAAATGTGGCACAGATTTCCAGTTCTGTACTCAATCCATCACAGAGATGTCACTTATGTTTGTGAAGTGCTCTTAGGGTGTGGGTTAAATGGTGCCATAAGTAGGCCAAGGTGGTTTTCAGGCTTTCTAACACCACAATGAATCTGCTTGTTAACTGGCAAGCTGCATTCTATTTAAAGGCACTCGGTGAATTTTTGACGAAATTCACGTGGTGACCCAATCCCCTTTCTCAGTCCATATTTAACTAACTAAATATGACAAAATTTAATGCTGAATTCATATACTTAGTATTTTAGAAAATAGCTGCACATGTATTTTTAAAAATGTGCAATCCCTGCCTATTTCTGCACAGAGCTCTTTCTTTGGAACTTCTAATTCTGTTGAATGCAAGGGATGCTACCGTGATTTATAATAAACAAATACTGAAAGAGGAAACTCATTCACCTTGACGATGCCAAGTAACCACTTGGTTTGAGTGAGCAGGCACCTCTTCAAAAACAACCAAATAAATTAAATAATAATGCTGTGATGGTGACAGCGACTTTCCAGTTAAGCAGAAATGATGGAGAAGTCAGGACTGACAGTTAATGCTCCCCACAAAGTGGCCTTCGCTGTGGCTCTTACCCCTTGGCTGAGAATGATAAAATAAAAAGAACAGTGGTATTTACTTTTCTGAAGACGCAGCTATCATATCAGTGCCTCCACAGATCCAGTACCATGAACAGAAGTGGCAGAACTGCAAAGTCTTGACTTCCTTGGCAGGCCCATGTGCCAAGACCTGCCAGATTCAGTGATGTCACTCTTGCCAGAAAATATTTCGTGGTTTTTAATTTGGCTCCTGGAGATACATCAGCATGTCCAGACACTGCTAAAAATATTGTCCTTCATTTTCTTCTGGCAGGTTAGAGTAGTAAAAAATATCTATGATGTATATTTTTCTTTCCAGTTAAAATGTGCCACCCTTGAATTAAGAGCACGAGAGTTTATTTATTTAACCTTGATACTTAGCTTAGGACACTGTTGAAGTTCTATCAGGCCTTGTATAGCTTGGTGAAAGCTTTCCTAAAAATAGGAATTATCTGTTCTAATGGGAGATTGAGAATTTGACATAAGAAATAAACAAGAAAAATGACACTTTTTGTCACAGACCCAGTGTTTTTTGGCAAAACCTCCTGTTGCTTAGTAGCTGGATGGTTTGCATCTGTTTAAGCTTCTTAAAATGGTGGAATATATAGGTGTGAGTCTTTTCATCCAACTGCCAGTCTATTACTGCTAAGAAGAAACAAATCTGATAAAATTTCTCAGTAAATTCAGTTCAGAAATGTTTACAGGTAATTGGACACTAAGTCACCCCAGGATGACCATTATAAAGCCAGGAATGCATTCTTCAAAGCACTGTTTCTCGAAGCTTTTGAAAGCACAATGCTTTTGACTGATCTCTGAAAGCCTGAGTAATGGTTAGAATTTACTGAGATGTGTTTTCTAATGCTTCAGAACCTCCTCAGAATCCTGTTGTGATACATGGTTTGAAAAACAGAACTTCAAAAACTTTCTAGTGTGCATCTTTCATGCATCTTTCATCAGAGATTTCTATGATTAAGAAACAGCTTACTGACAATAGTTTATTGATTTATGCATTTCTGAAACCTTTTCCTCTGAGCAGGCTAAAGCACTTAGCCTAAGCTGTCATCCTCTAAACTGGGTGAGAATGTAGAATTCAGTAAGTCAGGAGAGATTTAATTTTCGTTTTACTGAGACAGGAGTACTGTCTGCGTTAGAGCTTTTGATGTTACTAATGGAAGGCAGTCCTGAGGTGTGTAGGTGAATTGCGGTTGTATTAATTTGTAAAAACAGAAACAAATGTCAAGGCTTGTTCACTGAAAAGGAGAAAAAAATAAAATCTTGCAGCATGCAAACATCTTAGGTCGTTTGCTTAAACAACAGAGCTAGGTTGTTCTTGTATGGAGTGTCCCTACAAGACATTAATGAACTTGGTATATGAAGTCGTCTTTTATCAGTATATTCTTCTATTGTCAAATTCTGAATATGATATATTAATAATAGAACTGTGAAGTTTAATTAAACATTATACTGAACATCCTATTATACTGGACAGGTTGACATATAGAAATACATTCATCAGTGAATTATATTAGCAGATAAAATAATGTATTTGCATTCAGGTTGTACTGAGAATTACTTTGCTATGATGAGAGTTCTAATATCTGTCAATCCTTCATCATCTTTCCTTGTAACAGTCAAAAATGTGCAGTATGATGCTGGAAACTTTTCTTTGTTATAAGTGTTGCTGGGTTTTGTGTTAAAGTGTACTAAATTTTCATCTTGTTTGTTTCTGCTGTGCAAGCTTATATTGTTCTCTATTTCTTTAGTGTGATCTCTTAAAAGAAGATCCCTAAAAACTATTTATTTTCTTAACTGGACAGTGTTTATTCAAGTCTCCAAAGGGAGGTTAAGAAGGAGATGGCAACAGACTGTAAAAGAAAAGGAAATTTCCTGGCTCATTATTTCACACCTCATCTCAGACTTCTTGGCCTGCATTTCTCTGGCGCTGAGACTTCAAACATTCACTAACTTCAGAAATAGTAACAAATCTAATGTTGGCCTAAATTTCAAGAGGCTTCTAATTCAGAAAAGTGATTGAAATCTTTTTGAGTTATCTGTCTTAGCTTCTCAACAGTGCCAGACCCAACTCAGCTGAGCGGGAGTTGTGGAGGGGACATGTTGGTGCTCTTCTGATGACTGTTGTCCCTGCCTGGTCACCCTAAAAGTGAAATGAAATTTGTGCTCGACAGGTGAGGTTTACAAACTTAGTGTAGGCAGAGTGTAAATACCTACGCTTCTTTTTGCCTTGAAATTTTGAGGTGCGTATCCCAGCCACCCTATTTTCCAGCAATTGCTGATTGCGTTATCCCAAAGCAGAAAACAGATCCCATGAACAATATTTTTATTTTCAGAGTGAAAGAATAATGCAGTCACTTTCAGTGGCAGAATTCCCACTGCCTGTGGGCAGTGCCTTGTTTTTCATTCTGCTTTCCTTTGCGTCCATGACTAGATTTATGATCTACCATCTTAGGTAATATTTGTTTGAGCTTTAAGTGACTATAGAGGATTTTTCTATGAGATTATGAGCTTAGCCAAGGCTCGAAATTTTAGCACTGTGATTCTCCATTACTTCAGACATGCTAGTATATAAAACATACTATGTAGATGGAAGAACATGTAACCTACCTAGAGTCGGGTCATACTCCCAGATAAACCGTTTGGTCAGGAAGCGTACAACGAGAGCTGGAGGGACAAAAAGATGCATAAACCATCAGCTTGCCCAGTTTATAAAATTTTAACAACAAATTATTTTTCTGTACGAATGCTCATGTAGCAGCTCCCCTGGTCAGGGGGTGGAATTTAGCTTTGCTTATGGGGGCAGTCGAGACCTTTTCACTGTTTGTGGTCCATTTCTAACATTTGGAGGAGGGAAACAAAATAGGAAAAAAACAAGTTTAACATTAATCATTTACTCAAATAACAATCCTGGAAAAGAATGCCGAGAGACTTTCAATGGCCTCTAAATTTCTTTCATGGTGCTTTCTTCTCACAATAGTTTTACTGTTAAAAAGACAAATCAGAACCTTATTTGGAGTTCTTTGGGTTGGATGAGCAGATGACCTTTCAGGGGGAAAAAAAACCCACACTGTTTTTGCTGCTTTAGATTTCCTATAACGAATGGGATAAGGGCTGGCAGGTTTTGAATCAGAATGCTTTGTAGTTTCAAAGCCAGTGGTGTTCATAATCATTTATGTAGGTTGCTCCAAAAGTAATGCCTCCTATTTATTTCTATTGAACTGCAACAGATATAAAGAGCACAATAACATTACCTGATAGAGTATTGAAGGGCTGGAAGGGAACTCCAGAGATCAAGGCTAGTTTCCCTACCAAAGCGTATTCCCTACAATAGGTCACACAGGTGTTCAGATAAGTCTTGAATATCTCCATAGAAGGAGACTCCACAACCTCTTAGGGCAATCTGTTCTAGTGCTCTGTCACCTTTACCATAAGGAAGCTCTTCCACATGTTACTATGGAACTTCCTGTGTTCAAGTTTTAGGCCATTACTCTTTGTCCCATTGCTATACACCACCGAGAAGAGCCTGGCCTCATCCATTTGCCTCCCAGCTCCCTTTGGATATTTATAAACATTTATCAGATCTCCCCCCAGTTTTCTTTTCCCCAGGCTGAAGAGATCCAGGTTACTCAGTCTTTCCTCACCCAGGAGATGCTTCAGGCCCAACGCTATAGAACAAACTTAATTCAGCTTTGGTCACTTGGAACCTATTTTATTTCATAGAGTCAGAACCTTAGTTTTCAGGAAGACGTAACTATGCTTCACACTTCGAGAGTAATAAGAATCTGATCCTAAGGAAATGAGATCACTTGACAAGATGCAATTTTAAATTGCTGTAATTTTAAGATTCTTTCTTTCCTTAGGAATTTTTTAAGCCTTTGCAGCAATGTTCTCCTTGACCCTCAGAGTCAACGTGGCAATACTTAAAGCACTTTTCAAGTCATAGTCCTAATGTGGATGTCACCATGGTGCAAGCAGATCTCTGCGTAGCTTATTTTCCATCCATAATGCACCAGTGCTTTTTTTTTTTTTTCCCCTGTGCTTTACCTCAGCTGGTGTAGTTTAAACATCTTGATATTTTAAGTTTGGTCATGACTCTTCTATAATTGCTAGTAATTGGCTCTCTAATTGCTAGTAAAATAGATGGCATGTTCTATTTTGACTGGGGAAGCGATGCAGGGTAGAAATTCTCCTGACATGCTTTTCAAAGCTCCTTACCATGTTACTTTTCAAGAATGGATTTTAGAAATGCTTCCAGGAGCTCTGTGGCCCACTAAAGTGAAAAGCCTGTATAGGTGGAGCTCTCAGAAGAAACAGCATTTGTTCTATCCTGCCTCGTGCCTGCTGCACACTGTTTTTCAGATGTTGAGAACTGCAAGGTGTTCCTCCACGCTTTCAGAGAAGGTGATTTGGTACGCGTTGTTTCATAGCAGCAGAGTGGGTTCTCAAATGGACTCTAAAGGTGGAAAACTATAATTTATTTTAGTGTCAGAATAAGAATTCACAGAATTCACATGAGTATAATCATGGTTTTTCTCACTTTTCAGCTTATCACTATGACACTGTTCTTAATGAGCACCACCCACGCATACATAGATGCCGTAAAATGCTGGCAAAGAGAAGAAAACCCCATGGGCTGGCTTTTATGGCCGCGCATTGCTCTTTTCTATCTTATGACTGAAGAGGGCTTTTGGGATGCTGGCTCACAAGTGTCCAGCAACAGCACTCTGCTTGCTGGGACTGCAGCTGGGATGCTTGAGCACGCTGTGTGCTATGGTAAAGAAGCAAGTAAAGCACAGCCACTTTGTATTTGAAGATGGAAACTGCTGGAAAAAGAGATGAAGGGGACTGGAAGAAAATCTGTTAAGCGCTCATGTCTGATAAAGGTCACAGAGTGTGCAGCTCTAGGGGAGGAGAGCTTACTTCACACATAGCCAAAATGAAGGAGGTAAGGCCAGGTGACAAAAGGGATGTAGAAATGGACCATAACTGATGAGGTTACCCTAAGAGAACAGGGTTACAGGTGTGTACTCTAAATTAAATGGTACTGGTTTCCACACTACAAGGATGAGATTTAGCAGCTGCATTTTACAGATCACAGAATCATACGGGGTTGGAAGGGACCTCAAGAGATCATAGAGTCCAACCCCCCTGCCAAAGCAGGTTCCCTACACCAGGAAGCACAGGTAGGCGTCCAGGCGGGTCTTGAACGTCTCTGGGAAACATGAGATGCTCTTGGTCCAATCTCTGTTTCTAAATGATCACAAGATGTTTTGGATAGGAAGTATCTCCACCTCCATCTCATAAGGGGTGCAATGCAAATGGGCCTCTGATATACAGTTGGGTATTACAGCAGTGTATGTGACTTTATAAAGTTCGACCAAAGAGAGTGAATGAGAGGAGAGTTGGGAAGGGAATGCAAGTGCTCAGCCTAGACCAACTGCTGGCTTGTGTTGCCTGCCCTAGAAGTGATCCCTCTAGAACAAGAATATTACTGTGGAGCCATCTTGTTTATGTTGAGCTCGGTCGCTGCCAGATTACATCACTTTTGTTTTAGTAGAATAACTTCTGCCAGCAGAAGAATCAGAAACAAAGACATTAGAAATTCATTACATTTAGGGTTGTGGTGTTCAGATTTTTGCTGCTGGCAAAAAGGACACTTCAGGCGAAGCAATAGATCTTCCTCATACCCTTAGCAATGCTACAAATAAAAAGCTCAGGTTGGAGTTACACATACCTTTGCTAAGGTGAGAAAGAAGCACTTGATCCGTTAGCTGTATTTGCTCTAATGCTAAAATAAGCCAAAAGTAGCCTGACGCTTTAAAGTAACAATAGTAAGTCGCATACTGGATTTTTATTTTAAATAATGCAGAGACTGAAAATGTATGAAACATTATTTTCTCATTAAACTAGCTGACTAATTCCACTGTTCATATTATAATCAACATTCCTTGTGTTCATCATAGGAAAAGATGAAATGCGTTTTGAAGCAGACAAGATTTGAACTGATGCAGTATTGAACAGAAGTGAATTTTAACATTCTCTGCTGAGAGGAGCCCAGGCCCTCCCCCAACACTTACTGCTTGTGAATTGCATGAATTTTCAGGCTTTGAAGGAATGAATCTCCAACAAACTGCAATTTGGTTTCCCGCTGTGTTTCGGAGACATAACCATTACCTAAGGAAATTGATGTAATGTCCCAGCAAAGGAAGAATAGGCTCATGTCTCTTTCTGCCTTTCCTTACACCCTCGTTTCCAAGTCAGCTGTTTTGTACAGGGTTTAAATTAGGGTAGAACTTGGCCCGCAACTTTGGTTCACTCATGTTTAAACCTTCTGCCTTAGAAGTTATTCTTGGAGAAGAAACATGACTATCTGTCAAATACATTTCCACTGTAACTCCACTGAAGACAATGTAATTATACCAGGAGTTCGCTTGGTTTATAAACTGAGATTGTCAACCGCATAATGAATCAGTTTCTTTGGGACTTATGTGGTTAAGGTCCTCACCCAGCTTTAAAAATCTCAGCCTATATCTTTCTGGAACATTTACATGTATACACAGCATTTGAGTTTTGGTTTATATCTTTGTTTGGATTTAGTAACATAAATGGCTCTGGTAAAATTTACAGTCTGTCTGAACACATATCTTCATGGTTTTGTTACTGCTCCAGCTAATACAGGCTGAGCTTTTGGGGCAGGAATGAATGGATGCTGGGCTTTATTTGAAAAATGCCTCCTTATCCCCAAAAGAGACAAAGTTCAAAGTTATTCTAAGAAAAGTAAAGTCTCTCTACAGTTAAATAACTGTATGATGACTCTTTTATGCCATGAGAATTTTGAGCTATAAAAATTATCTGAAAGAAGTCCTATTATTTAACATATCAACAAGTCCATTCCTGGTGCTGTGACGACGTCTCATCAGTAAATTATATTTGGCCGGAGAAACCGGAGTGGCTGAAACCAGTTGTTACGATGATCAAAAGGCCCTTTCACAGGACAATTATTTCATTTTTTAAAATGTGTATTTTTGTTAGGGCAGATGGGGTATGAACTCCCTCCTGGAGGCCCCTCGTGTGTCTGAGGTTCAGTGGGCTTGGAGGGCAGCAGTGCAGCACGCTGGCGTGGGAGTTCTGTGACCAGATTTGGGAGGTAATGGTTTGTTTTAAAACCGCTACCATGAGACTTCTAATTTGCTTCTGAACGTGCAGGTCTTCCAAGGAGGGGGAAAAATGTGAACTTGCAATGTGGCACCGCCTTCTGATCCTGGCTGCATCGTGAGTGTAGACATGCAGTCGTGGCTTCTGGCTCTGTGCTTGTGGGCTTGGATTGGATTTAGTTTTGACAGTGTCTCCATTAATTTAGCAAGGCTGGGTGAGTGCTGAGCTGGACATCAACAGGATTTCTCTGCAGACCCTACTCTTCTGGTTTGCTCAGTGTGCTCACAGCTGACATTGAGACCTAATGTGCTTGCATTAAACTAGAGAGAAAATTTAATGGATAAAATTAGATCATGTGGGACAAGGAAGGGAGAACTGTACCCAGTATACAACTCATAGAATCTTAACAGTTGGAGAAGACTAAGATCACCTAGTTCAAGTCGGCTTCTTGTTGACTACCTTGCTGTCTCATACTCTGCACATTTCATGGGTATTTTAATCGATGTCTTAAGCACTAAACTCATCAGAAAAATTACTGTGTGTGCTTGTTTTTTTTTTTTTTTTTTTTTTGTGACAGTATAACAAGGTCCTCCACTGACTAAGCTCAAGTACAGAACAGAAGCTTATATTATTTGGAGCAGTAAATACAAACTAGGGTTGAACACGTGTAAAAAAAATGTGTTACTCTTTCATTTCAAGAGTTTTTTTTGCTTAGTGCAATCTAAGGTAATTTCCTCAGTCGAGATACTGTGGGCTTTGGTGCTGTGGACCCTAGTTGGAACAATTCCTGTTTTAAATGCTAATTCAGTAGGCTGTTCATTTCAAAGTCAATAGCTAGTCTTCTTTTGGCAAGTAGCTTGGAAGGACAGTGCCATTTTCCTACTCATAGTCTGTAATCTGCTATGTCTTTTAGCTGTCTTCCGAAGGGTATTTATCCTTTGAATCTGACCAAATAACGAAGTAACTGGTGTTACATTTTAAAATCTCTGTCACTTTTCAGTTTCTACTTTAAAGTCTTGGGTAGCATTTCTTTTGGCAGTAGCAATTTCAATTTCTGTCATATGTAACTGCATTTCATTGTTGTAAAAAGTACCTGCTTTTAGGAACTTCTGTGTGGGAAGCATCTGGAGAAAAATAACTTGTTTCAAGGAGTTCATCTGAAACTCTTATCGGTCCACAAGTACTGTTTATTTAATAATCTTCTCTCTGCTGTCTGAATAGGGGACTTGAAGGAAGCACCGTGTCAGATTTTACAAGTACTTCTTAATTGCAGGGAATGAAGCAAGGAAAAAGCAAGTTGTGCTTTTATCAGAGCATACACAGTGGTTTACTTTTACCTGCACTAAAATTGAATGTAGAAGTCATTTACATCAGTGTAATGAAACTAACGCTCACAAGTCTCACCAAACAGAAAGGTGAGCGATCCATTTCCTGGCTTGTACAAGCATGACTGCTGTACCCATGACCACATTTGTCTCTGAGGTTGACTGCTTACACAGTGCTCCACTTCCCTTACTTTCTTGGCCAGACCACATGGGCTCCACAAACTTCCAGGTGCCTAGTGGCTCCACACCCTCATGCATGGGCTCTTGAGGGTTCTCTAGCTCTTGTGCATTTCTAGCTGTGCCCAAAACTGTTTTTGTAGGCTGGCACCTTGCACGCTTCCTAGATCTGATGTTGCGGAGCAGTTAGTATGTCCCTTCATGGAGGCAGATACAGTCTTGAGACAGTTTTCAGATGAGAGGCAAAATTTGCCACTGCTGCAACACTGAGCAGAAAGCAATTTGAGCACTGATGTGTTTGCAAACTGAAAGCCTTCCTTATTCTGTACTGAATATGGAAAATGCAAGAGTTGTTTGTCAAAATGTTCATTATTAACAATGTCCAAATATTATCAGCAGGAAGTGGTTTTGCCTTGCTCCTGGTGTGGTAATTTCATGATAGAAAGAAGTCCAAATATTCTGAAGTAGCTTACTACTAATCTTGCATAGTATGCAGCGTGATGGTCATTCATCCCATCACCACTTATCCAGGATGTTTTCATACTAAGGTTCTGCCCACTGTCTTCTAGGCTGGAAGTATTTTCTTTCCAACAGTTACCACATGTGGCATATAAGCAGGAGGCTTAATTTATCTTGTTATCCCATTCCATAATAAACTGTTCCAATATAGGGTAGTTTATTTTACAGGACGCCCCTCATATAAAAGACAAATGGTGAAACTGGACTGTCTGATGGTTTTGATCATTGTAGAAACACACTGTGCAATATCCATACCTCTACCATTTCTCCTCTCTTAACTTTATTGTATAGCTTGTTATGTCGCTGCTTCGTGAAGACTAAACTTTCTGGTGTGGTATTACTAACACATATGGCTTTCCAAAACACAGCTAATGATAACACCTCCAGATGTTTGTGTGTGCAAGACGGAGTATATTTGTGATCAGGCTGTAACTACAAGTGAAATCACACAAATAGCCTTGACTTTCCTAGGTAACTGGTGAGCTTTGAATTTGTGTGCTCTTTTGGACAAAGAAGAGTAAGATTTGGTTTTCCATAATAGAATTGCAAGACAGGGGCTTGCATTTTTTTCCCCTTAAATTTCTCCCTGTGCTGATTTCAGGAAACATCTCACTCTGTTCTTTGATCAGATTTTGCCTGTCATCTTTAAAAGGGAAAAAAAAAAGAAAGAAAGAAAGAAGAGGGAATTTTGTAATACTCTAGATGGCAGAATGGACTTCTGGTTATTGTCAAAGCATTTTTGTGAATGAATTTTTAATGGAAACTGCACTGTGAGTAAAAAGGACTTTTTTGTTTTTTTTTTTTGAAGAAAGAGAGTACTTTAGATTTCTCTCTCAAGGGGAATGCCTGAACGCCTCAGCTCTTTTTTATCATTATTCCTGAAAAACCTGTAATTAAGGAAATGTAGGCTTTATTTTAAAAAGCAAAGCCAAATTAATCAGAGCCCAAAGCTCACCAGCTCCATTTGTTCTTTTACTTCCTGCAGTATTTTGTAACGCACCAAAGCAATGTGTTGGACTATATTATACTATGTTATTACATAGGTAGTTTTTATGAAAATGAAGAGGAGGCATCGCTTTCGGAGTGACCTGTGTATCTGTAACTTTCAGGATAGCATGAAAGCAGCACTCTGATTCTTCCTCTGTGCATATCAGGACAAGCAGTATCTAGAAATGGCACGAACTTCACTTTTTCTCCTTTGCCCTAGAAACGCAGTGATGCAAAAGGACACAGAGCTCACTGTGTCATTTTGTTAGATGCCACTGTCTCCTTCTGCGTGGCCACAGTATGAGCAGAATACCCATCACCCTTCTCTTCAGTCTGACTGTATTAATTTTCCTGATGCAAGTTAACTGCATGCACAGTTCTTCAGATGTGACTGCAACTCATACCCTCAAAGATCATCTGTCCTGTGCAGTATCCAGCTCTGTCTGACAAAGGAGCTTGGCAAACACAAGAATGCTACAGGTTTGTCAGGAGTAGTCAGCAGGCTCAGCAATCAGCAGATGCATGCCTGTAAGGTGCCCGTGTCACAGGGGAATGCACAGTTAGTGCAAACAAATGCACTGAAAACTAGCTCATGTAATTTTTGTTTTCTTTTCTTTTTTATTAGGGACAATGATATAAGCATTGATAAATGTTACATCTTCTTAATACGGTTCACAGTACTACTTTTCTGTGAACTCATTGTTTTCAAATTGCACAAGTAGTCGGCTTCGCATTGCAGCTCCCTGGCTACCTGGTGTTTTAAAGGCAGAAGATAGGGAACTGCTTTCTTTCTGTTGAGCTCATTGCCAAATACCCGAACCAGACACATGCTTCCCAGAAGAGAGAAAAGAAAGAGAGGCACGTTGAGAGCAGAGGCATCAGAGAGGGACAATAAACTACAGTGGTTTTGAGGCTTCTGTAACTATTTACTGTCACCATGGTGTATAATATTCAAAACGCCTCAGGCATCTGAAAGCGGTGGCAAATGTCTTAATGGCTGCTCTCACATTTTATGTTCGGGTTCTTTTTTCCCCTGTCCTTTTCTCTGCATTGTTAAGACATCTGCTCCTGTTACTTGCTTGCCACCTGGAATCTTGCAGTTCTGTTTGTGCCAGCATTTTTTATGGTAAACAACTTCTCCATTACATGTGGGAGATTAAGAGGCACAGCAGCAGGAGTGCAGAATCTCTACGAGAAAAGGTATCATTTCCACAGTAGGGTTCACAATACAAAAGAACAAAAACAGTAAGTCATAGGCTGTGTTTAACAGTTAAAATAAAATACAATTTAAATACTATGGACCGTAAGTTTCTTTGTCACTGCACAAAGAAGAATGCTCCAAAGTGAAGAAATGATGAACTGAGGAAGAAAACTCAGACTAAAGCTTTTCTAACATGCTGTAGATAAAGGATCCCAAGAGAGATGGGACTGATAGGCACCGAGTGGTTTCTAATAGCATCACTGGCAGCATCACCTCTTCTCTTTTGTGGAGAAGGGTGGAAGAGCAGGTGTGGGTGGACAGCGACTTTTCATAAATCACTGGCGACCAAAACCTGTTTCAGTCTGAAACCTTAAGGGTAATCTCAGTGATATCACATTCTGTTCATCCCATACAGCCACTGCCAGCAGGAAGACTGACGTCTGACTCTGAAGTAACAAGCTCCCATCAGAGCTACAGCATGTTAGGCTGGGTGACAATAAACACCACTGAGTGGTCCAGCCAATATGCTACAGCATGGTGTGCTTGGTTCGCAGTCCTAATAACAGTATTAAATGAGTTTAAACTTATCCATTGCTTTGATAAATAACTCTAATCTCCTATCTCTGTCTGCAACTGCAATTTTATAAGCACTCATTTGGTGCCTACAGTAATGGAGGGGCTATTATTAGCCCTCTGCTTGGAATTCGGACACACGATCCTGGGAACTGTTCAGATTAAACTTCAAACTCCTAAATTTAAACGGTAAATTTCTGCTTTCGTTTTCAATACTTAAGGGCAGAGAGCTAATAAACATCATGCGACTTCAAACAAAATAAATACACGGTAGTAGATAACAGATGTTGTGAAAGCTCTGACTTATCTCAAGCCTCGACCTTGGAGGTTTAACATAACTTAGTTTATGGTGGTCATCACAGCTGCCAGGAGACCTGGCCCTGTCCCTCCAGAGTGCAACAGATACAGAGAGCGTTCCGGCCTCAGCTAGATAATTAGCTATGCTTAGTTAAAGTTATATATTAAGAGGAAGATCTGCTACATTTAACTCACGATACTCAATGAGCTATCCCACCCAAAAGCTGCGGTTCTATTTGCACGGGATTCTTTTGCACATTTTTGATCCATAGAAATTACACAGATGCAAAGATAATAAGCTGTATACTCAGGACTCCTCCAGTCGTTATCTCATTCAGTGGTTTACCCAGTTTAAAGTGACCTTAGCAATGGGATTTTATTCATTCCTTTTACATGAGGCTGAAAACACCGAGTTCCTGTTTGTTCTAAGGGGATGTTAAATATCCCACAGCAGTTTTGCAAGAGTGTTATATCATCTTTTCCTGCTAGCATCTTATCCTCAATCCTGAGGGTTGGAAGGTATGCGTCACCCTGTAGATTGCAGTGTCAGATGCTCACAGACCCTTCAGGACTAAGGAAGTTTGCAATACTGACTTCTATTATTTTCTCAGGCTAATCTGATAAACTGCTCATTGTTGAGTTTTGCTTCTAATGCTTTTCTTAAGAACACTTTCTCAGTTTCACCCCATTGTCATTTTAGAGTGAGCAGAGCGAATATAAATAATCCCACTTTCTCTGCCAGCAGTTGAATAAAGCAATTTAAGTTCATTTTTCCTGTTACTGCTCTATAGAGTGCTGTAACCTGACTGCAGCAATCTGCATTTGCTTAGCACTTGGTGATGACATCATACAAATAGTGAGAAAACGCAGCCTTGGGAATCTACAATTTGACAAGCAAGAAAACTTCCATTTACATGTAATGGAAGCTGACTGAAGCTTTGGAACTGGACTTTGATGAGGCTAACATTCCCTGCTCCACCATGCTTTTCTTTGGTTTAAAATGGATTGCTGGGTGATTACATATTCAAAGCTGTTAATGTGCCTAGCAGGGCAGAGAGGCAGCCAGCAGTCCAGTAGTGGTTAGATGCTGGTCCCTTAAGGATGCCACTGCATGCTGTTGCCCTGTCAGTCCATCCCCAGTGAGCTTCTTGTCACTCTCCAATCCATAGCCACCCAAGTGCAGCCAACCAGTCCTGTTCATCCATGCGGTTGTGGGGATGAGTGCCATGTGAAATCAGTTCAATCACCCTCATTAAAGAGATGCTCTTTCCCCAAGAAGTTTTTCTCTTAGCCCCGATCATTCCAGTGATCCTGGAAGAAACACAACAACTCCAGAGCCAAGGTGGCCAAACTGAGAGCAGAAGGTGATCTGGTGGAAAAGGTGGAAAACAGTCAGACTGGCTGTGCTGCTGGAGAAAATGTGCCCTACACCTGGTGATTTCACTTATGCTCGGGCATTTCTAGAATTTCCTTTTAATACATGTCTTCTGCTTTCAGCACCTGAGCAGCCTCAGAAAAATTTGGTCCTTAGTCTTTCTGCACATTCCTCCGTTTCATTGGGAACCTAGATAGAATGGAGGGGGACAAATAGATTTTTACTGCAGACAGGCCGACACTGACAAACTGCAAGGGTTTAGGAAATATAAATATTACTTTTTAGCTGGATGCTGAAACAATGCTTGCAGGGATGGAACTTCTAGGAAACTTCTAGGAAAGCATTCATTTCATTTTATTTCTTTGCCAGAAGATGCATTTTCCACTAGCTGTTTATAGACAGCAAAAATAATTCTGTGACCCTTGGTTCCCTACTGCTTCAAGGATGCACATTTAGTTGGCATTTCTTATTTTCCTCATTCTCCTTGACAGATCATTGAATCATAGAATCATTAAGGTTGGAAAAGAATAGCAAGGTTATCTAGTCCAACTATCAACTCACCACCACCATGACCAATAAACCTCTTCCTTGGGCAGCCTGGCTCAGTGCCTCACCACTCTTTCTGAGAAGAAATTTTTCCTAATACTCAACCTGAACCTCTCCTGACACAACTTCATCCCCTCTCCTCTTATCACTGTTACCTGGGAGAAGAAGAGGCCAGCCCCCAGCTATGCACAACATTTATGGAGAGTGATAAGGTCTCCCTTGAGCCTCCTCTTCTCCAGACTGAACAAGCCCAGTTCCCACAGCCGCTCCCCATACAGCTTACGCTTCAGACCCATCACACCTTCATTGCCCTTCTCTGCACATGCACCTGGTCCTCAATGTCTTTTTTGTAGCGAGGGGCCCACTATCCTCCCCGGGAGCTAAAGATGAGATCTGTAGTCTGAGCAACGAGTCTGCTGCAGGGGGCAGATGAACTCTGTGATTCCAACAGACTCAGCTGAGCTTTTTACTCACTTTCCTTGTGGGAGCAAGGGTTGTTTTTCAAGTAGTTGAATCCCCTCTTTATTATTATGTTTTCACATACAAGAAAAGATACGGTCTTTCAGATCCGAGGCGTGCCCTGTTGGCTCACTGTTAGATGGTGGAGCACTTAGGAGGGCTGTGTCACCTCCTACCAATCCACCTGGGGCTGAGTGGCCAAGCCCCAGTGACATGCAGCCTTCAGGGGACAATAATACCCACAGTGATCCTGTTCCTAGGCTCCAGGTGGGCCTACCTGCTCTATCAGCTCCATCTGCTCTACCTGTTGTCCCAGAGGAGGTACAGTCAAAGCAGCAATTGCTGCTCTCCACACTGCTACCTGGCACACAGCTGCAGGAGGAATGTTATTGTTCCTCCTCATTCGCTCATTTTTCAGAGTTTAGTCCAGAGAAAGCACTGTAAGTGGCAAGAAGAGGTAAATAAGTCGTGGCTCAAAATGAATGAGGACAGTCTGGTTAGAAAATAGACAAGCTTTGCATTCATTTTAATAAGACAAAGTACAACATTTAAAAGTATGTCATGCATTGATGTAGGACATAAGAAGGCTGTGACTGTGTTTAGGAAAGCAGAGAAGTAGTGGTAATCATTGTAACATTGTCAGATAAGCCACTTTTGCAGAAAGCATTGGCTGGAAAAAGAGAAAAGTATTCTTGGAAAGAAGCTGACAATGAAAGGGCAGAAAACTCACATGCCACAGGATATATTCCTAAAGGATCAGAATAAGGGAGGCTGCTTTTGATTAGGCTGTTAAATTGTTCAACAGCTGGGAAGTACTCTGCCATTGCTCAATGTAACTATATATTTCTGCAATGACTTTTGAACTGAATTCTTCCTTCTTTGAATGGAGCCTGAGGCACAACCCACTGAAGTCATCGGCAGCTTTGCTTCTCTCTTTGTAGGCTGAAGCCTGTGCCCCCGGGGAGCTGTTTAGGTGTGATAAGTAATGTTCTCAAATTGATAACAGCAGCCTCACCCCGACAAGCAGGAGAAACCACAGCACATGCGATTGAAGCAAGGAGGCTTAGGCTAAATTCTTGCATCGTAGAGCGGTCTCTTAAAGAGATCTTCTGATTTCTCCAGTATCTTCTGTGTGGGAGTTAATGCAAACATTTCACTAGATACTGATCTTAAGATTGGAGTGCTTGCTTTGCTATTCAGTGCTCTGAGAAGCTAGTCTGCATGGGAAAATCATTTCACACGCGGAATGAAATACAACTACAATTCTTCAACAGCTCTTATGTGGATAGGCTGACTCCTGGTCCTCCTCTGGTAAAAGCTGGTTAAACTAAATTGATTTCAAGTATCATTGGGAAAATAATTGTTAGGCCCAATTCTTTCTTGATCAGACAGGGAACTCCTTCAAAACTAGCTGGGTTCCTTTTTCTCCCTGCTATTTATTTGTTCACCTCCTTGGCTCTGGGCCTTGCACAGCTGCCTAGATGGACCCAGAGGGAAGCACTGCAGCCATGCACCAGCTACTCCCAGAGAGGTTAGGAAATGACTGTGGAATATGCTAGCAGCAACTCCCTGAGCAGAGAGGGAGATGCTGGTCTCTTCTCCCTGGGATCCAATAGCAGGATGTGTCAGACCAGCACAAAGCTGTGCCAGGGGAGGTTCAGAGTGGATGTTAAGAAAAGTTTATGTACCGTGAGGTTGGCCTAACAGTTGAACAGGCTTGCTATAGCAGTGGCTGATGTTCCATGCCTGTCAGCTCTCAAGTGATGTTTGAACAGTGCCCTCAATAACATGCGTGAACTTCTGGTTGGACCTGAAGAGTCCCTTCCAAAGGAACTATCACTAAAGTAAGCATGTAGCCTAACAGAAGAGGAAAAGAACATCCCATGGATGTCTGTAAACATACAGCTAATGAAATAATCGCTGGCTTGGATTAGGTTCAGCTGTTGCTTTGTTATGATCATACTCCATTGAACTCGAGCTATCTTCCCATTAGCTTCCAGGAGAGTGCCCAATAAATGGCAGATGGATGTGCTATAAACTAATGAATTCATAGGGGTATGGCATGGTTGTGTCCCAAAGGGGCTGTGGTAAAAACACTGGTTCAGTGTGACCATATGCCTGAGGGAGGGTCTATATAGTTGAATTTTTATGTCAAGTACAGTACATATAGAAAAACCAGTATCACTGCAACTATCACACACTGCCCTTATCAGAAGAGATTTTACTGGTACTTTTTGATGAAAACGTTGCCATTTTAGGCTATTGGCCATCTGATCTCCAACTCCCGTCCTCTGGAAGGAAACTTGGAAACTTCAAATTTTGGTTAAATTTCAAGGTAGGTTTTCCTATCCTTCTGCTTGATCACTCCCTTTTTCTTTTCTTGCCCTTTCCAGAAGTAAATTTTTCTTTTCCAGTAAAAAGATCGTAAAAGAAAAATGTGACTTCTCAGCTAGCTATGTTTTGAAGTACTTCTAAGAAGTAATTCCAAAGATGCAAATAGTCATAATACTAAGTTAATTCTTAGGATTACTATTGTCAGTGTAATACATTTTCACGGATCTTTTTTTCTTTAGTTTGCAAAATAAAAAATAATTCATAAGATACCTATTTTGAATCTGAGGAGATTATAAATCTATCAGCTGATGCATTAGCATCTGGTATGATGGCATTGCTTGACATTACTGGAAATTTTATTTAAATCATGCAGCAATGCGTTTACATTCTTTTTGCAAACACTGGCCAATCAAACAATTAAATCCATTTTCCTTTTTCAGACATTTCATTTGAGGACCTTTACAGAAAGAAAAAAATCCTCACGTTCCTTGCTCTGTAGTACAGGAAAACTCAGTCTGTTTTTATGCAACTGATGAGAACATCAGAAAATAAGCATTCAGAAGAGGGTTAATGAGTAACTGATACCGTCATAGGCTTGGTGCATGGCTGCACAGCTGATGGCCCATGGGTCTTTTCCACTAGGTCCTCACAAAATGTTTTTTCCACTATTATATAAGATCATAAAGTGCATTTGCCTCCAAAAGACCATTCTGAGCAATTTCTTATAATATAATTTGGTCTCTAGTTGTCAAAATTTTGGATGACCCCAACACTTCAGTGGGATTTGACTTTTTTATTTTTTTTCTAAAAGCCCAGGTCCAACATCAATCTCTGTAAAAGTTCTAATCTACCATAACTGTAAGTTTATTTGAGCTCTTAAAATAATAGTGATTTGCATCTGATTTTGATTTTCCAGAAGCACCATTTCATGGCACTTATCTGCAGCTTTAGAGACATGTAAAAAAATGTTGTCCCTCAGTCTGTGTTTAGAACTTACACTTTCTGTCGTTTTCATTTATTCCAAGGAGAGGTGCAATCTCTGCAAGCTTTCTAAGTATTAATGCACCTCTGTCAGTTTAGAATTTGCTGTATAGGTTATTTCATTCATATATATAATTAGTCTTATAGCTTCTACTTCAAAGTAACTGAAAATTTTCTGCGCTAATATGAAACCAGGTGAGCAGTATTACAATATATAAAACAGCAAAGTAGATGAGGAAAACTATGGACATAAATCAGGAGGAAGTATAAAAGCATTAGGTTGTTTTGCTTACTAACAATGTCCTCCTAAAGTCCAAGTATTTTTTAAGATGGGAAATTCTACCAACACTACTCAAATAGTACTCAATTCATATAGTAGAGAAATCATCAGGGAACTTCAAATGATTTTGGGTTAGGTTCTTAGGTCTAAACAAAGCAATATCCAAGCTCTTGCACCCAGCTTCCTTAGCAGAAATGAAATGTTTGGTTGCTGTCTTGCACAACCAGCTAAACAACTGAACACTTAGACTAAGAGCTAAACTGTGTTAGGGATATCTACTACATCTGGCTTTACCCTTCCAGGACTGATTTCTTCAAGGCCTCTTTCTAGCTGATAGAGGAGAGGTTCTTCCATAACACAATGCAAAAATGTAAAATTACGCTCTGTTGTAGCCATCCTTTTTACCTACCAGTTTTGATAAAGTGAGTTAGTATGGGGGACTCTGGAGCAGTGCCAGCAGCAGCAGACCCCATATCTCTGGACACCTTCCCAAACTTTTGCCAGCCCAGTGACTGGCTACTGCCAGCAAATCAACAGAGAAATGGCTAAGCCCCATAATTAGATGATGCCCTGTGTTTCTAGCATGCTTTGCATGGTATCTCTGCTCTGCACTCAATCATAACAGCCTGCTGAGAAGACCTGCTGCAGTTTTAATTAAAGTGTCTGGGTCTACCTCCTGCTCCTCTTTCATAACATTAGTCAGAAGTGAGCTGTTCTGGCGCCTGCATCTTCCCCGTTAGCGTGAGCTGCTGATGCAGAGCTGGCCAGATTGGTTAATTGCACCCCTGAGTTTTAAAGGTCAAGTTCTATGGAGTCTAATAACGCTCCAAAGTTTTCCAAAACAAGGTAAGATGGAAAGAAGAGTCTGGATTCCTCTGCTGTGATGCTGCCTGTGGAGGCACAGGACAGCTCAACATCAGCAGCTCCCCAGCAGGGCAGCTGGGAGAATGGGAGCTCCCAAGGGCAGTTAGCTGCAGCTCTGAGCCTGAGCAGCTGGCACAGTGCAGGATGCACTCATTTCTGGGTACAGGCACTAAAGGAAAGAGGACAGAGCACTGGAAAAGGTTATCTGAAAGAAAGCTGTAATACAAGCTGCTACTCAGCTGATTTGCCTTTATGTAAGGGACAGCATCACATCCTAGAAGTTCTTCATCTTTAGCTTATCCTGATGAGAAAGGTGAATGGTTGCTCAAACAGTATAAGCTGGGGCAGAAAAACTGAGATACTTGAAAACCATCTTGAGAAGAGTATGATGTTTCAGTAAAGGATGCACAAACTCAGTTTCATGCCTGATCTACATGTCCCTGCCAGGCAGGACATCTGGTGAAGAGGAGGCCTAACTAGGATCTACCACTTGCATGGTTTATTCAAAACTAATTGCTACTATATTGGAAAAAAAAATTATCACCTCTTTAAACCTCCTTTATAGGAGAGCAGCTAACAGTCTGAACTGCAAGGGCCCCACTCCTGGCAGAGGGGAAGAACCTGAAACAGGTGCTGCTCTTCCCCTTTCTGCAGGATACGTGGAGGCTGGAAACACCTGGGAAGAAAGGGTAATTCTCAGCTGGCCTGCTCCTTCTTTCCCCCATACATTTCCTTTATCTCCTCATGCAAGCACCTGGGAAGTGTTTGGGCTGTAAGTCCTAGAAATCCCTGGTCCTCCCACTATTCCTAATTCATCCTGCCTTGAGCCAGGTTGTCTTCGCCATACCAGCCACAGCACAGGGGAAGTCTCAGGGGGCATCAGAGAGCTCCTGCTCTGCTTCTTGAAAAGGAAGACGACTCAGCCTGCTTAATAACAGCTGGGACTTCCTCTTTTCCTCTTGGCAGAATGCCTTGTTTAAAATCTTCCATTTGCCACTCCACGACTGAGTTTATTCAAGATGAGTGGGGGTAGATATGGGGGGGGGGGGGGTCTTTTTGTGGTTGACACTTTTCTAACTTTTATCAAGTAACACACTGCAAAATGCTTGAATGATTCCTTGTATTTTTTCCATATTTTTCTTAATCCTTTACGAATGGTTCTCGCTGTTACTTCTATGGGATTTTTTTCTCTTTCCTGTGACTTTTTGGTTGATTTATTTATTTATTGAATGTGTTTATTTTTGACTGATTTGCATGTAGATGATGTTCAGTGGAAGTTTGGTTAAGGATATGTTTACAAACTGGTATTAAAAACACAAAACAGTAATTGAATAAGCACTAGTTATTAGTTTACTTGCATGTTTGCTTTATTTTTACTTGTTTTTTGCAAACAGGGTGTTTGTTCTATACTTAACAGCATTTAGAATACTCTTGAAAAAGCCCTATATTTTTCTAGAGAAGACAAACCACTGTTTCTGCAAGAATGAGACTTGGAGAGGAGTCTATGCTTTCACAATATTGCTGCCTTCCTGGTTATTAATCTCATATTTACTCATCTATTAGCTGAGTAGTACTCATGCACTGAGTCATTGCCCTTTCTTGTTGCTTATTCTCCAGCTCCATCCACTATTCTTATTTTGTCTGATACTATGATCTAACAATGATAAAGGGAACCCAAGCATAGGGATATTCATGCTGCAGGTACTGAAACAGCTTTTGTACTCCTACACCAGTATGAACACTTCCATGCACTGAACTTGAGCATGTGCTGCTATTTGTTACAACCATACCATGTTACAACTTATATCTGATATACAACTTGGGTTGGATATTAGGGAACATTTATTCTCAGAGAGAGTGGTGAGGCAGTGGCACAGGCTGCCCACGGAGGTCGTGGAGTCACCATTCCTGGGAGATGCTCAAGAACTGTGTGGATGTGGCACTGAGGGACATGGTTAAAGGGTGTGGTGGGGATGGGCTGATGGTTGGGCTCGATGATCTTAGTGGTCTTTTCCAACCTTAATGATCTTACAATTATGTTAACTTGTGCCTCCTTTATAATTCATCGTGGCTTCCAGATCACTTTTAGTGTTACTGTCTCTATGTTACCTTCCTCTAGCAATGGCCTTGATTTTATACAAGCAAGATTCTTATTTCCTGTGTATGTATCTAACACTCTTCAAAACACTTCTGTCAGTCCTGCTGATTTATCATTGATAAATAACTGGTAACATTTCCTGTTTTCAAATTGCTGTTTCACAAATACCCAGCTGTATGCATGTTCTATCCATGTTTTCAGCTATATGAGCAAGTTGATATATAAATATTTGGTATTTGCTCTTACACAATTCTGTTTTCACCCCCGTTTTACAGGGTGAAGAAGAACATGCTACACCATGTTATGATAAACAGAGGCATACAGATACAGTGTAATTTGGTGGGAGCCACTCTGCAGTACTGACATGTGAAGAAATCTCCAGTTCTGGACTCCATCAGGTAATGCTATTTGTGATGTTTTCTGTGAAGGCTGAAGTTATTCAGTAAAGCCTTTTATTGCCTCTATTTTTTTCATAAGACTTAAAGAATATTGCATTCATGAAGTATAATGCTATGAAAAAAAATGCACTCAGATTTGCATTGAATACCATCTCTTTTTCATCTCAATTAATGTTTATTTCAGCTACTGGCTGTTTGGAAGTTTGAAACAGCTTACTTTTTTCATTCGATCTTTGTGTGCTTCAGCTCTTGTTTGTTTTGAACGGGACCAGAAGAATCCTATGCTTCCCTGGCAGACAGTGCTCCTAAGATTCTGTTCTCATTTGTTTGACAAAAAGGGGGTAACAAAGCATCACGATATTTTTGCACGTGCAACCTGCAGTGTGTAGGTTCATGAACAGCACCTTCACTCTACGAGTACAGTGGTTTGACAAGCTTTCCTGTTACTGCAGAAGTTCAAAACAGGAATTGGTTAGATTAAATGTTCCCCCAATCTGTCATCAAATTATTCTCTTAGCATTAGCATTCACTTAACCAACAAACTGCAAGGTTCCACCAAAAATTCAGAGGACAGTTCAGTAAAAAGTAGTAGGTTCATGCCTGTGCCTGCAATGATATGGCTGGGAGTTGCAAGTGTGTCTTTCTGTATTTTCCCTTTACTTAAAACTCACTTTGTTATATCTTTAAGTTACATTTACATACAATTTTTTTTCTTATCAAATTTGAAGCCACGTACATATCTGTGCATTTGGATAGTAACAACAGGGAATCTACAATGAATGGGGTAAACTCTTTATGCAGATCAGATGCGTAACTGAAGCTATGATATGAGTGAGCATCTCTTGTGGTTTCACTGTCCGGTCCAGTGGTCCAATGAGATCAAGTGAATCCTGCTGACTTACACCAGCTGAATGTTTGGCCAGTAACACGCTGCCAGAAATGAAGAACTTGTACTGCTAACATTCTTTAGATAGAACAAGAATTTGGAAGGGGTGGTGGTGGAAGGAATGATAAGGTTTAAGGTGGCTGATAACTCAGAGAAAGACCGTTACTGTTCTATAGAAAGTGTGTTACCAGATGTCCGGTGTAAATTCTAAGATGAGGTGTGTTCAAAGATCTCTCCAGATTTGGATGCTTATGGTATCTAATCTTTTTAGGAGTCAGGTTATGAGTAAACATACATTTGATCTTGTAAATTCTGGCTTGTCTGATTTATTCATCTTCTAGCACCAAAAATACCCAATGACTCACCAGTGTAGTCTTCTGGGTTATTTCTTAGGTTGTAGACTCTCATCTCTCTTATTAGACATGGATTAGATATTACTGACAGCGTGAGCCCAGCATGTCTATTCATGATAATGCAGACCTCAGGCTTGACAGTACTTCTCTAACAGTATAAATCAGGAGTCTTTCATAAAGCCCTCCAACATCCTATCACCTATAATTATGGATGTTTACTGAATACAGTAAGCCAACTTGAGCAAAAAAAGATGCCGTGGATGTGCAATAAGGAGGTTAACCAGCTGCTGTTTGGGGTATTATTTTGTTTTATTTTCCTCTAAATTATATGTACCAGCTATTAATCTTTCCGGAGTAATGCTGTAACACTGAAGTATGAAATTGGAAGCGCTGACTAGATGTTACCTTCCCCTTCATAATTACATGTTCTCTCTTCCTCCTCAACTGCACTTAATTTTTATTCTACGCTCTGGGGACTCTGGTGTGAACTCTGCTTTTCTGTAGTGCAATGAAAACTGTGCAGTGAAAAAAAAATACATTTTTTTTTTCTTTAAAGTAAAGCTCAATTATTAGTTATGGTACAGCTGAAGCAGTCAAGCATTCAGTCTTTAGAAACCATTCAGAAATGGTTTCAAACTAAAAGTGGAGAGATTTAGATTGGATATAAAAATGAAACATTTTACAGTAATGGTGGTGAAGCACAGGTTGCCTAGAGAGATGGTGGATGCCCCATCCCTGAGGCACTCAAGGGCAGGCTGGACAAGGCTCTAAGCAACCTGATCTCGCTGTGGGTGTTCCTGTTTGTTGCAGGTGAGCTGAACCAGATGGCCTTTAAGGGTCTCTTCCTGCTCAAACAGTTCCATGATTCTATGGTTTAGGAGTGATGATGAGAATAAGTTACTGAGCAGATTCATTTTATTATGGTAGTTCTTATGTCACATTTGTCTAATGTACTCATTCAAAAACATTTTTATCAAACCTAATGCACAAGTACATATTTCACTTCAAATTTAGGTAGATTTGAAGAGGATTAAATCTCTGTCTGTCTTCAAATACCTGATGGTTCTCCTGCTATGGGCTCCAGCTGTCTTTAAAGCACATATTCTAGCTAGAAACTGGAGCTCAAAAAGCTGCTATACTGAAGGGGACTGACTACAAAGAGAAGCTGCCTTGATGGCACTAATGGGACGAGATAACTTTATTTCTAAGCAGGAGAGCTTTAGGGTTTGTTGGGAAGTTGCTCCTATTTCTGCTGCACACTCTGGACGTTAGAGATCATGTGCAAGTCGTTCAGGCTGAGAGCTTCTGCTTCTGTAGGCTGGTCCTGAGAGCTGAGCAGTGCAAGGAAGCAGCCTGTAGGGAGACACCCCAGTCGGAGCTGGAGCCGAGTATAAGGCAGCTCTGCAAAATTGAAGGAATTGATGGAGCTTGACATTTTAATTGTCTTTGTTTGTAGGGCTAAATTAGGTTATGAAGAACAATGATCAGTGGCTGCGATTAAAAGTTTGAAATGTACCATGAATCCTGAGACTACCAGTTTGTGACTGCGTGCTCTGAGAGCTAGATTTGAAGTGGCTATTAGCAAATAGTAGGCGCCAAGAAAACAAGCAAAATTGTCAAAGCCAAATGAAAATGCTTTTCCTCCCGCGCACTGCCCCCTGAAGCATTATTGTCTTAGAATTTGGTTTCCAAAGTTACCAGTAATTTGTGAACTTACAGGATTTTAATTTTGCTCTAAGTGGAATTGTCAGTGTACCTTTAATGCTGGAGTTCCTAGTGCTGCTTATGTAATGATAACTCTATGCTTAATTTGACTTGCACTGCAGCAGCAAGTAATTTCAGTGGAAACTACATGAGTGTAAAGGAACACGCATGTGTTCTTGAACTCTTTCTAGCTCTGCTAGGGCTATGATGAATTTGTTTTGCTAAAAATCTCCAGCATGATGCAGTCCCCTACCTGAAGCGTGCTTGATGTTTTTTTTCTTAAATTCATTTTCCTCCACCAGGAAAGAATACATAATGCCCAAGTAACCCTGAACTCAGATAAACAGCCTGGTGTTATTATACTGCAATCCTCCGAAGGATTTTATAGCCTTCCTGAAACACAACTGCTATAGAAGCATCTGTGGGAAACCGTACTAAAAGTGTCCCCTTGAATGTATTAATTAGAATCTGTCAAGCATATTTTGACTGGAAACAGTTCATGACACAATGAATATATTTTTGGCCTCAGAAGGATTCTAAGACAAGAGCAGCAACAAAAAAAATAGTTAATTTGGTATATATTTTTCTTTCTAAAGTTACATAGCATAAATCTCAGCAGGCACTACTGTTGATACTGATTAGAAGGTCTACCTTTTCACCTGAAATTCTCAAAAAATCCTTTATAGTGGGTTGAAGGCTTGGGTTGTTTGGGCCTGAGTGTTTAATATCATGAGACTTGCATTCATTGACCACTCATGAATGTGGCTTTCTGTTGAGCAATTAAACTTCTGATATTTATGGTTCAACACTGCTGTAGGATGAATGAGTCATGTATTTACTTAGGAGACAAGACACAAGGGACCTGTTGCACAGCAAACAACAATCCCTGTAGGTTCTGGAGCACTTATGAGCTATAAAGCACTAGCTTAATGATGTTGTTCCTTTTGGGTAATGTCAAAAATGTATTTGTTACTTAAATACAGCCTCTGATGATATCAATGCAATACCTGAGAAAGAAGAGACCTGAGGACAGGAATTAAGTGAGGGTAATAAGTTGGTTAGTTATTACAGCTCAGCATCCCACGATACTGGCATGCATTCTAGACCTTGAACTGGACTTGAACACTGACTTGTCTGTGTCAGAAATAGTCTAAAAGTGTAGAAAACAGGAAAAGCAGAAGGCACAGAGACGCACTGTTTCTGCTCTACTTTGTGGCAACTGAAAGGAGGCAATTAATCTGTCAGGAAAACTGCTGCCTTGGAAAATGTTTAGATTACAAGAAGCAGTCCTGCTTGCTCTGTTATTAGATGACCTGTGCCACTTACTTTCTAGGCTGTGATCACTGCTTTGCTGTCTGCATAAGGAGCGGTAGAGACCCCTAGGGCTCCATTCTGTTGGCTGAATGTGAAGTGGTGGTTGAAATTCAGTTGTACCTCAGGTGGCTCTGGCTGCCCTTTAGAAAAGCATGGATACTTAACGGGTCCTGTCTTGTATCTAGCAGTTGCTTGGGGCTTTCTCAGGTGGAACCGGGGGGGATTCTGTATAAGTAGCTTTGTAGCGCTCTGGCTGGGTGTGAAGAATGTACAGGCCTCACATGTAAGCATGAAAAAACAAGTATGTTAAATCTGTCCTTCTGCTTGAGCTCTGCCTTTAGCCTCTCTCAACATCTCTCCCACAAGAAACCTAACATGGACCTTCACAATTAAATTCACACCCAAAGGAAGCTGAACAGCTTGGGAATAACTACAGCCCAAAAATAACGCTCAAATGGTCCCGTGTGGGAGATGGCGTAATAGAGGCCACTGGGGTTTTTACATTTTTCCTGCTTTCCGTAAGAAGAATCTCTTCCACTAACATCTCTGATTCGCATTCCTAAGGGTTCCTCCTTGCAGAAATGCAAAGTTAGAGCCCACATAATTGAATACCCACCTTTGAGAGAAGCAGTGTTATAGATTCAGAATTCTACTGCATAAGCCAAACCTAAACCATTTCTACAGATGCTGCTATAGGAAAGTTTCTATACCACCAGATATTACGGACTGTCCCAAGCTGATGTTATAACCTTGTTCAGTTTTTGAGAGGTGAACACCTACCATTTGTCTAAGCTTGAATTGCTCAGAGACAAAACACTTCTCATTAATACTGCCCTTTGAGCAACTAGTTGGATAGCAACGTGGGTGTGAAAAATGAAGAAGTATTGGTGTGTTTAGGCCATTTGTTATCTCTGACTGAGACAGAAGGGCATGTACTCTCAGAACAAGGTTATCCTGTCACAGAATTAGTGGAAAAGTTGAGAAGGAGACAGTAAAAGATAAGCCCAGTTATTAAAGATTTGACAAATGGTGGATGACAAAATTGCATGTTGTTGATCTCTGCTTTGTTTAGTAGGAAATATATAGTTTTCCCTTTGGTAAAAGAAGGCCAAGCATAACAAGCCAACCCCCATCTAGGTGCTGTATTACAGGAAATAAAGGAATTGTTAACTCTTATTCTGCACATGCAATTTTTCCCTTCTCTCTGCTCAGTTACAATCCTGCTTTGTGCAAAACTAATGAATCTAGTGCCTGGAAAGGCCCTGATGAAAATAACATACACACTCTTGCACTGGTGAGATCAAACAGAAACCTTTGCTGCAAGAGATCAGTATCAACATTTGTGTCACTACATAAACCACAGTACAGTAAGACAATTCCTACCCCTTAAAATAGACATTGACATAAAGCAGAGCAGGTCAGATGGGGAACAGGAATAACTGTACAAATACTTCGGGGTTATCCCTACTGTTAGTTGATTCCAGTACTGTTCATTCATACTTGCTTGCTAATAGTTCAGTGAGAGAGAGGAAAAGCTACGTAGTACAAAAGCTTCAGTATTCTGTAGTTGCTTTAGAATTGGATTATGTTTTGGATTATGTGTTGTGCAAGAAGTAGAGTACTTCACCTCTATTTCTATACAAATCTGGAGATTAGAATAGTAAGTAAAACTGTTCTTACCTGTGCTACAGATTTTTATCTTGGGAAACCAGATTTAAAACTTTCTGCTTTAATTCGGTTAAGTAGTCCCTGTTAATGTGTGACCAAAAATGCCCCACAAAAACAACAAAAAATCAACCAGAGCAAAAAGAAACTGAAATTCTGATGAATTTCTGTGCATTGCAGAGAAATAAAGCACCATTTTCAGTTTCAATAATTCTCATAAATTTCTCTTCTGACCCCTGTGTATTGTTTTCATTGCCTGAGGTAGGAGTGATTGAGGAAGTCAAGTATTTGGTCATTTTGTGCTGGATGTTTACATTTATATTTTGCCTATATCTTCTTTGGCACTTCCTGCCAAGGATTAGTTCTGAATTTGTTAAGGCTTCGTGCTTCTAGTCAATATATGCCCACACAATAGGTGTGTGCAGCATCATGACTCCATTAGCAATCACTGAGATAGTGTTTGCTGCTTCTCGTAGCTCCAGTGGCTCTGCCTTTTCTTATACCCTTACTCTATATCATCTTTTGTTTGGGTCAGTCTCTCTGGTTTGAGGCATCTATCATGTTTTTGGTTTCCTCTTGCAACAGTGGTCCTTAGGCCTGTCTGTCTTTCCAGTGAATACTCAGGTTTGACGGCTGAAAGGAAACACAGTTTTTCACCAGCCTTTCCAAACGCAGACTTTAAATTGCATGAAAAATACGCTGCCTTCGTTCTGAGAGAAAAGACCTTTGAAAAGGCTAGGAAAACGTGGTTGGTGAATACAATTAAAGAGAGTGACGAATGAAGCTCGGAGGAGGTGAAATATTTCATGCTTTTATTCCTTTTAGTCACTTGTGACCTTTTTATTTACAAATGGTATTTTGCCACCAGTCTATCAGTGACGATGGCCTTCCTCGCAGAAATATGCCAAAATCTTTGTCACTGTTGTTTGTGATTGCATAACGGCCTGGAGCAAGTATCCAGCTTCTGTAATTTGATATAACTCCATGGAAATCACTGAATGCTTCTCTGAGGAGAGGATAAAGTGAAGTATATGTGTACCTGCTTTCATAGGAACGTATTTTCAGTTTTACAGATTTCAAAAATACAGTTGTGACTCAGAAGAAGGTTTTGCCTCCCCTGTCCCCTTGGGTGCTGTACAGGCACTCTGCCACTTGATTGGAATTTCTGAGGAGTTTCTTCAATCTCAAGGACTTTTTTATTTTTAAGTTATGAAGAACCAGAAATACCCGTGTAGGTAGAACAGAATGGCTCTTTCATGCAGGCTGTGTGTTTGATAGTTGTGATTTCATGAGCTGCAGCCAAAACCAGGAAATGGGTAGATCAAATTTCTCATGCCGTTAGGTCAGCTGATATTACCTTGGGGAAAAAATTACTGCCTTCAAATTTGTTATAATACAGTGAGCACAAACAATATAAAGTGCCTTCTACTGCATTCTCTTCTGAATATCCCAAACCAGCAAGGGATCTTTCTGGACCTGAGGGAACTGGTGGACTGTTCTCCAACAGATCTGGCACAGCAGTGCCACACTTGCAGTGTGCTGCTGCTGCATGGCATCGCCAAGACTGTGGTCTTACCATCAAAAATGGCTCAAGCTAAATCACAGCGGTGGCCTGACTGCCACCCATGTAACCATTTCAAGAATTAAATGAGGCTTCAGGCTGGAAGGAAATAGTTTGCAACTGATCTGAAGCTTTGTCCTGCAGCTGAAGGACCTAGAGATGGAGGCACTGAGACGGTTCTGCTGAGATGTCTCCTATCCTACTGCCCTTTGAGGCTTCTCTCCCTTGAGGTATGTTTGCTCAAATGAACTGATTGTGCCAGGCAACCTGGAGAAGGCACATCAATCTCTACATTTAAATCAACGTCACAAATTCCACTTGGATCAAGTTAGTATGTAATATAGGCGGCAGACCCATCTCTACAAGCTGTAATGAGTCTCAAGCATCCTGGCTTACCTCCAGATGCATTTGGATGGGAAAAAACTTTTGACCAGCAGCCATGTGGAATAGATCTGAACCAAGGATGAAAATGGACATAATCTTGTTACTGCTTTCCCACATACCGGTCATTAGCTCCTAGCACAAACTTTTCAGCTTGCTTTTAACTGAAAGTCAGACAAGAGAGAAAATAGAGCTAATCCTGCCTGCTGTCACTTGAAATGCTTCCCCCGGGGAATCAGAAGTGCATTTAGTAGCTCCTCTAAGATGTTCTTTAAAAACATTTTGTCAATTTCCCAGTTAGCAGAAAAATACATCAAATATGAAATCCATTCTATTCTATGCAGATGATATACATAAGCAACCCCCAGAGGCATAATGAGATATGCAATGGAGATGCATTTTTGTGAAAAAGTACTTTCTGTATTTTCAAATATCATCAAGCTTTTATCATTAAATTCTTACAATTTTACGTTAGTGTATCCCCACTTCAATAATGTTCCCTCATCTAATCTTCCTTTTAAAAGAACTGATTCTATTCAATGGATCTCCTTTCATACACCCTGGCAAGCATGAAGATATACTATAGTTTTACTCTGCTTCTATTACCAACCATATAGAATATGAAGAGAATCTAGCCTACAGTGTTCTGTGCTCAGAAAACACCCATTTTTAATTCACTTCAGCCAAGTCAATTCATTTTTCAGTTCTATCTCATGTCAGATTGCATCATTTGTTCTTGAGGAGAAGAACCGTGCTTTGAAGGCTGCAGTTACCATTCTTTCTATTCAGTTTTAAAACCAAAAGAACAAGCAAACAAAAAACTGCACAACACCGAAAAAAAAAAAAAAAGCAGGTTTATTCAGGTGTTAGTAGGAAGTAGAACCTGAGTTGACTGTGGTGGACAGCGACAAGTGTGTGTTTGTCTTTTAAAGAAGTGAGCACCTAGACAACATGTACTACTTGAAACGTGCTCTGCCTTCATGTGATACACAGGTAATCACCCTTATATGTGTTTTCTCTGCGTCAGGGAATTTCTGTTATTCTTGAAAATGCTTCCACAGTTCATAATTATGTTTAGTCCAACCAAATAACTTCACTTTTGACTTTGTATAGGGCAGGAGAGGTAATCCACCTAACAGAAGACAGAGCATTTCCTTCATTTCCCTGTTTTGCCATCATTAGTGTGCAGTAAAATGCAAATGAAAACAATAAATTAACGTTACCAATGCCTTCACTATTTCACTTTTTTAATATGAAATGAATAAATATTTATGAACAGTAGTAGCACAATCTGTAGGTGGGACAGTGATCTCTGACCTTAGACACCTTTTATCTTTTAATTTGCAAATGCAAATTTGTGAGAGTGGACAACGGCATCTCTTGACTTCAATTCCCAGTTTCCTAAGAGCAAAATGTTGAGTGATGTTTATTACTTAGTGGTGAAGCACTTGCAGGGCTTCGGACCTTCTAAGATGCGTGCAGGCATCTGTGTGGCCTTTCAGCAGCTACTGGAAATGTTTCAAGGAGCAGAATTTGGCTAAATGAGGTTTTCCAGATAACTGAGTGGGAACAGGTTCTCTGCCCTGGTTAAATGTCAGGGCAGAGGTGATATATCATTACACCTCTGAAATGTTCAGCAAAAAAAAGAGGTGATTCTCTGTCTTCTACAATATTTATTATTATACAATAACTCTTCTGCCAGTAACTCAACTGTCTTCCCTGATTTCACTTAAGGAAAATTCAAGGAAGATAAGCTTCGTGGTTTTTTTAAGCAATGACAGTCACTGACCTACAGAACTGCTTTTCCTCCTGTCTTTTAGTACCATATATTATTACAAGACTTTCATCTAGGAATAATAATGGACTCAAAAGTTGTGTAGACCATTTACAAGAGTGAGTGCTAATTCAGAAAGAAATGAGACATGCTGCTTTCACAACCAACACAGTGGAATGAGGACGAGCTTCTCATCTAGTCCAAAGCTCCATTTAAGCTAAAAACTGATTTATGCTTGCTCTGGACTTGGCCTTGATTTCTTAGGTATCCTGCGTGAGCTATAAATCAGGCATGCTATACAACTATGCATATTCTTGAGAATAACTTTTCTATTAAAAAAAAAAAAAGGTTCTAAAAAAATCTCAACAAACTACATGTTCCACAGTATTCTTTTGCCTTTTTTTTTTTTTTTTTCAAATAGTTGGAGAACATTTTTGTGTTGTTTCTGCAACAGAACAGATGAAAAATGCAGGTCTGTTGGTCCTTGGTTATTTTTCTTTGCTAATTTTCATTACTTTGCAGAACAGTCGAAAGTTTTAGCTAATAGAAGTATATTCATTTTCCATTATGAAGTAAAATATTTTCATTTTCAAACTGCCATAAAAGAAAAACAAACCAGCAGGAGAATTACAAATATGAACAGTCATGTTATTTCCTGAGACTTCCCTTAAGGCTCAATTATTACTTTCTTAAATATACTCGATTAATAATACCTTCTAAGATGTCTTGGAAGCTTCCTACTTTAAACAGGATTAACTACTGCTTTTGGCAATGTAGCTCTCAATTCTCGCCATACTCTCGCTCACTTAAAACTTATCAATCCGTTCTAAAATCTCATTGATTTATTCTCTTCGGCCAAATTAGGATAAAATTGCAGTGAGGAGCCTTTTCTTACCCTGATGTGAGATCACAGCTCATTTTACAGCTGTTAATAAACACTGTCATTGCAGATTAATTGTCTCATCTTTGAGACCACTGTGTGGTCCCTGTTCCATGCACAGACATGAGGTGCAGTTGTTTTTCTAACATCTTTACCAGCCACTGAGACAGAAAGCTTCTGAAATGGCACCTGGCAAGCTGTAACCCTAAATCAATTGTTTATCATTGGATATGAATGCTTTCACGCCTGATCTCCCACAAGATTCATTTTATTATATTTGGCATGGTGCTGGGAAAAGACACAGAAATAAATGAGCAGCAAAATATAGTTAGTCTGTTTAAAGAAAAACTGCAGAGATTCACATTACAGCTACCCTAATGACTGATTAGCATAAATTCATGCATGGAGAGAACTAGTTTATTAAAATAAATAAGCATCATTACTTTATCTCTAATCTAGACAGGTACCACTCCATGTCCAAAGGCCACCGTGTCATCTCCACTTTTCTATCTGTAGCTATAAACTTTTTCCAGTCTGCTCAACCAGAGTTTTACTGTGCAGATGCCCACATATTTCCTGCAGTTTATCAACAGAAATATTTGATTCAAAGAATTCTGTTGTTTTGACTACATTCTGGACTTCTCAGTTTCTAAAGTACAGACGGATATTGCCTGAGTAACATCAGAATACTGCTTAAGGGTCTTTGAGAGTGCAGGGTTAATGAAGAGATGTTGGAAAACAAGGTATTGTTCTTCATCCCTAATATTGTAGGAACAATCCATTGGGCAAACTCTTCCCAGAATCATGCCTGGAGGGGAGCAGAAGAAGCCTTTGGATGACCAAAGCACCAGATGTGGGAGCACGGCATGCAGATAAGTTATTTGACGGTACTGATGTACTCTGAATAGATTTCTTGCTCAAGTCTGACTTTATGCATTCAAATATGAGGAGGCATTGTGCATTCTCATCTGGTTTTCTTTTCCTTTTACATGAGGTAAATACTTAGTTTCCATAACTTTCCATAATTCAACAGCTTTGTAGCTTCAGAACCAAACATATATAGTTCAAGAGATCTTTATACTGTCTTTTTATTTACCCCAACACCTACTGCTTATTTTATAGCCCCTAAGGCATCTCTAATCAATTTTTTTTTTCAGTGCTTCAGTTCAGTATTTTTTCAGTTCTCCATGTTTACCCCCTTCATTGAAAGATGACTCAGATATTACAGAGAGAGTTGTACATTCCTTTCAGGGATATTTAGAAAGATGTTTCGGCTATAAAGATTGTAACCAGATCTCAGACTGTCTGAGAGCCTTGCTATGTTTGGATCCAATTGCTCGTTTATATATATCTCTAGAAATGTTTAGTTATCCTTTAACTGTAAATGATATTCATACACATATTTGCTGTAATTTCTTCCATTATAAGTGGTAAAGTTTTGCTTTCAAGGAATTAGGGTAACAATCTCTGAAGCACTTAAATCACTTAAGCATATAGGAAGACTTCATCTATTGTAAGTGGTAAATGTTCACCTTTGCTATCAGGCTAACAAAGTTATGTAGAAAATCCTGCTGACAAATACCCAAACCCACCACCATTTTTAAAAATCAAGCCCCTAAAAAGCACAAAACAACCTTTGCAGCCTACAAACTTAGATCTCAGGGCAGGAACTGCAAGTCCACTAACTGATTTCCTTGAAAAATACTCTTTTTAATATTTTACCCTCCTTTTGTGTTTACATATGATCCAAGTTCTGTTCCTCTCACTGAGTAATGGAAAGGTTACTGCAGAGGACTCAGTTCTGAACAGGATTCCTAGGACTGCACTGAGTTTAATACAATCACATCTTGATGCAGGCACCCTGCGTGTGCTGTGCAATCCCTGCCTGCTTGTTCTGTATCCCACCTTTCACTCTTCTGGCCACTGCCCCAAGCTGAGGTTAGTGGAGTGCTGCAGTCCTAGCCCCATTACAGCACTGGGATTCCAGCAGTGATCTCTTGCTTTGCTCCTCAAGCAAGCAAGTACCTTCAAATGGCATCAGACAGATTCAATGTAACTGTAAATGTGGAGATCCCCCTATGGAAATGTGCTGATCTCTGCATGCTCGCTTACTACTGGCTAGTTTGAGTTTACTGTAAATGCTCTATCATGATGCTGCTTCCACTGAATGGGAGCCAAGAACACTCCTACTACAGGGCCTGGTTCCTATGGAAGGCTCCAGCATGAAAGGATCTGTTAAGCAGGACAGAGTAAATCTTTTCAACTGCTTCTTAGGTTGAAGGATGGCTAATTAACCTACTGGTTTTTGCAAAGTTTAACCCAATAGTTTTATTACTCTGGAAAACTGATGTGTTCAACCATTTGACATATTTGGGAGGAGATCAAATGTAGATGAAAACCCCCGCTTACTTAAACTTATTGACATGTAACAAGACAATTTACAGAGCGGATCTGTCTTCTCTTATCAGTGCCTCCTAGATTTCCTGAATTGCTAATGGATTCTGTGAAGCAATTCAGATCAGCATCTGGTGTTTTGAAAAAACAGTGCAGTACATATGCCTAGGTATGAACAAAAGCTGATTTCTAGATCTGAATGCAAGAGATTGGCTGCGAAGATTTTGTTTCACTCCCTATTTTTCTCCAGTCATTTAGAACACACAGATTCAGAAAATCGGGTTCTCAAATATCTTGCTGCTACGCTTTCATGGTGCTCACAGATTGCCTCGTGAACATGTCTGGCGTGATGCTGCTACTGAAGGAATGTCCTGGGCTGTGGCTGCTGCCTTGAGCAGCAGGGCTCTTTACATTTATTGGAGTGGCTTCTCCTGAAGTAATTCTGTCACAAATAAGAGCAAACAGCAGTGAAACACTAGATAGCAATCACTGTGGCAAAGCACTGCATTCTCATAACCATCCTACTGAACTACATATGTATATTTACATCATTACTTGCATGAAATGAACCAGATATATCCCCTTATGTCATATTAGCTTGGTAAAGGAATGGGAACACTGCTACCAAATTATCTGAAACACTAGTGTTTCATTGTATGGGAAGTGTTGAATCATGACCTGAACCACTGATTGATCACCTGAGGTGAGCACTGAGTCAGCTGCAGGAGCACAGGTAAAGGCGATGCATTGTGTGACCAGAAGGGGTGGAGTCTGACACCACCTCTCCCAGACCCCATTTAAGGGCTGACCACCACTGGGGAAGGATCTCATGTTGGAGATACCTCCCCTGTGGAGTTACTGGTAAGCCTTGACCATCTACAAAAGGTGAGCCTCTCTTTATTTACTGGTTGTCTGTTTACCATCCAGATATGCCAAGCAAAATATACCATCCACCTCATTATTTTCTGTGAATACTATTCTTTGGGGTTATTCACCCTACATCCATGCAGTTTGTCTTTAACTACCAGGAAAAAACTCACTTTTACATTTGTTCTACTTTTTACGCCTAATGCTTTCCATAAAAAATGTAGGATACCGAACTGGAAACTGGAAGACAAACAAAATTAGAGCAGCCCTGAGCTTGCAGAAGTTTGATATGTCAAGATCAGGGATGGCCGTTTTAACTGAAACAACAATAACAACAGAAAAAGGTGCAATTGCGAAATCTCCCCTTCCATCCTCTGAAAAAAGTAGTGTGTTTTGACTCTAGAGTGCTTTGGAACTATAACTGAAGTGTCCTGTCTGAATCTGTGCAGAGCTAATAGCACGCATAAAAACCTAGGTACACCAAGAACTGTGTACATAATGTGGTAGCTGGATAATTACTGTGGTGGACAATTAACCTCCAAAATAATGCTTTAGAGCTATTTAATGTACAGCTGCAAAAGCTCCATGACTAAGTGGTAGTCTAGGAACAGAACTGTCTGCTTTCTCAGACAGCGTTAACTGCATTTCACATCAGCCAGCAACACCGTGAAACAGCAGGTTCATGACTTTGCCTCAGAGTTTGTCAGAACAGCAGCTTAGAAACTGAAGATCGGGTGCATGGGGATTGCCCTTTTGGTTTTCAGTTGTCATGTCCTGAAAGCAGAGCCATTTTCTTGAATTATAGACAGCAGAACCAATCAATTAGAGTAAACTGAGATTAGAGTGGGCATTTTAGTCATTCAGTTACAGATGTATGTCACAGCACATCTGAATGTCAAACTCATGAAGATAAATGTTATACTAACATCATTCTGTGAATGTCTGACATATGCGTAATGGACAATCCTCATATCCTTTCCTCAATTTTTTTTTCAAGCAAAGCCCCCCTTAAAATCCACATCCACATTGCTACAGATATAGGAAATACCTCTGGATTGAGCCAAAGAAAGAATGTTTGCAAAGGGAATACAAATGAGGAATATAAGGGCAGCCTGATTCAGTGTTCCTCAGACAACACACAGGTATTGCCATCAGCGGGTGACAATACTCCTAAGAAGTCTTATTACTGATTTAATTAACAGTACAGTACCGCACCTTCAAAACACTATGACAAACACATGGTTATAGTTGAGGCAATATTTACCTCCTTTTTAACTTGAAGCACCTTTTTAATTTCCTGAGATTTTTTCATAATCCTAATATCTTTTGTAATCAAAACATCAAAGCAACTTACTGTTGATTTCTGCAGTGTAATGTCTCCTGCAAATACTGTATTTACTTATTCCTATGTAAAATTTGGAAACAACTTATAAGTGAGGCAATTTTTAATGCATAATTCATGTAGAAAGTAAATACCTTATAGGGGGTTCATGACATGAAGAATTAGACTCAGTGATCAAACTGTCTTTCCTGTGTCTTCACTACACTATTTACATACTAAAGCTTTATTTAATTGAAGACAATCTAAATTTTTAGGTATTTTATGGGCATAAAAGTAACAGGACATCCATTTTTTTAATACTGACAATGAAAGACACCTAGAAGTATTCTATGTTAATATTATTCTTGTTTGTTTGTAAAATCAAGTTTCAAGTACTCAGCATTCAGATTGCCCACAATAGCTTGATTTAATCACTTCCTGTTTGCTATACGACCTCCAGTTACATGACTGTGTAATATTTTTTCAGGACCTCTGCCATAGTTGGCGTACTTGACAGAAGGTGGAAGGCAGAGCTGTGGTTCTGAAGTTTCTGTATTACTGGAGATCTAACTCAATGCTTAGAGAAGGTGGAAAAAGCACAATTAAGATTTGGATCTGATTGTAAAGCTGTATCTGGGAAAAAAATTGTCTTAACACACATTTGACGCTACAGTAGTGAGTATGTTTAGTAGCAGTAAGGTCTTAGCAAAGAAAGGTCTACTTCCCTCCTAAGGACTCACTATGGTTTCCATCAATAGCTGGTCATAAATTTGCCATGAAAATTCTTCAACACTACTAAATTGACTTTTGATTAAAAATAATTTTATGAAGCATTTCTCCCTATAGCCAAGTTCATTTAATGAGGGGAAAAAAATTCAGTTTTTCAGCACACTTTGCTTCAATGAAGAGAATTAGCTTTTAGCTCCTGCTTTAGTTAAGACGTGACTAACTTATTTGTCATTTTTTAAATTTTGACTCTATTCTACATAATCTAATGTGCATCCAAATGAAACACTTCAATACACAGATCTGGGTTTTCTTATTTCTTTTTTTTTTTTTCTTTTTTAAAATGCAGTCCCCAAGAACCTAATAGAATTATAAAACTCATCCAAGGATCCCATTCTTTGCATCATCGTGGTCTAGTGCAGCTATTATTACAGTGCCCTTTGGTGACTGTTATAACGTAGCAGCTCTGTTGAGCTGATTAACATTGAGATCTGAGATTTCAAGCTATACTGGAAAAATTGTGCTAATAGATGCTTCACTCTGTCTGATCTTTTAGGCTCAAGAGCAGAGAATTCCCAACACTACTGGAATAGCCAAATGTCTCTCTATTTATCCCTTTCAAACTGCAAAAGACAACATACTCAAAAGTCCTACAAAATTAGATAAACCTCCCAGCTATTGTTTGTTTGCATGTTTATTTATTTATTTATTTATTGTGGTTTATCTTTAACAAATAAATATTACAGTTTAAATGTAGTTTCCTAAGAAAAAGATATTTTGTCTTGAGCTTTTTAGGAACAGGACTTCAGATTCTTTCATATTTTTATACTGCGAAGAACCAGTTCTGAGACTTATATTGAATAAACAAAAGAATGATAACAGTGCATAATGATTAGAAAGGCAGATTTAATAGAAATGATCATTTTTAGATTTTAAAGAATGATGCACACAAAATGCCTAAAGCAAACTGAAGAAGGAATTTGCATTAAAAACCTACAAAATTTATGACAGATGAACAAAAGAAAGCACATAGCAAAGACAATATAAATGGTGAAAGAGTCTGTACTCCTCACTGCCTGAACAATTCCTTTCCATGCCTGTTTTTTGCATTGTGCTGGGATGCTTCAAGAAGTGAAACTGAATTTGAACTGATGATATATGCATCTAGAATCTGTTACTTCCTATTTTAAGAGTGCTCATTTAACAATTATTGGATCAAGTTCTCCTTCAAGTTGCATAGATAGTTGCAGATGAATTTTATTAATTTCTTTGAAGTTACTTTAACCTTGACTCAAACACAAATATGCTCACTGTCATTCTAAATATAGTGAATAAGGGACAAGAATGTATGACTTTGTTCTAGGTCTAGGATGGTTCATGAGGCATTTCAGTTTTGATGTTTGGGTAGAAGGAATGGATTCATAAATTAAACACTGAAATGACTTTATTAAAAAATGTAGTTAAGTTTTGATTCTATTAAGGCAGATACAGTTTTGGGTTCAGCTTTTATTTTTCCCCCGGTGATACAAGCAGGGTCATATTTGCATGTGAACCTTTGAAAAGTAGAAAAATAGTTGCCCTCCTTCAAGTTGTAGAACCACCTTGAACTTGATTTCCTCCTGATGAGGTATTTCAAGACAAGGGAAAAACACCAATTATTTGCCAAAAAATTGTACAATTACTGCTTAGAATGTGAATACAAGCCTTCCCTACAGATGAGTGATTGTTATCTTGTTATCATAGGGCTTCACAACTTAAAACTGGAAGTCTGTCTTTTTACGCTTAGACCCACACTTCTGAGTTCACTTTTCAAAGGAGGATTTGAATAACCCTATTTATATCAAAAGAATCTAGTCTTAGAAAAAATCATTCATATCAAGCAATTATATTCTATTTTGAGCAATTAGTCATTACCCTGTCAATATCAGCAGAGTTCAGTGGGAGTTTCATGTGTTCAGAATTGGTCTTTGCCTTATTTAAGCATTAAGGATTGCCAACAGTAGCATGAACTGCAGGTCTTCTGTAATATTTTATTTTCAAACTTGCCCACACTTTTCTAAATCCTCAGAGCTCTACTGCATCAGATTTGAGATAAGCTAGTAATATCTCAGTGGCATAAAACTGTTTGTGATAGAGAAGAGAATGTGGTCAAAGACCACTTCTTTCCATCTTGTCATTATCTGCTGTTTCACAACAATATGAAAAGCCTGTTTCCATACCCTGAAAGTTATGAAATTATACACATGAAAGGCTGCAGGATGGCTCTGTCAACTTTTAAAGTCTTCTGGACAGATATTTAACCAGGACACAAGAACACAGTGCTACTTCAAACCCAACTATTCCCCATACTGTACCACACCAATCCAGATCTTTAAGGTTTGTGGTGCAGTAAAGATACAAATCTCTCTAGAATTCTATTTCAGTGGAAATCCTTGAGGCTGGAAAATTGGAGAAATCAGACTTTCTTACAGGATTTCAGATGCTCCTTGGATCCTGTCAACTCACCACTGCCATTGGAACAGCCTGGCCCCTGGAATTCTGCTGCCTGTTTCTGGCTGACATCAGGAAGTACTGAGGCATGTGCAAAAAAAGGTAACATTTTTTCCCCCTGAATCTCAAATAACTTGCAAAGTTCAAATGCAGTCATAATTATGTGTTGGTTTTAAGTTCTCAATGTCCTCACTACAGATACTGCATTTCCAAAAGCAGCCTGTTAATGTCAAACATTTCCATTATAACATTCAGAGATTATGAGTTTATTGTAGCAGCTGTAATCCTCGTGTATTTCAAGGGAAATATATTAGGAGACATTTTAAATGTATTTTCCTCTATTAACATAAATCTTGGCATCTTGTGTAATAAAGTCAAATAACTGGGCATAAATTACCCTTTAAGCCTTGAAACAATAAAAAGTCCTAATGGAAAAATAAAATGAAATTAAGTTTTCAGGTTTAAGTGAGTTGGAAATGCAGGTCCTAGACACCAGGTAGCCTTCTGTCTGCTCTTTACCATCAGGTTAAATCACTATCTCTCCATGGTGTGTGGAGAACTGCTGTCTGGCTGCTTCATGGTGGCTTATGCATTCCAAGCTTTTTCCCCTCTTATGCTAGCTACAAATTAGGCTGCTCATGCCTGAGCTCAATCATAGGATTGAGTATGTCCAAAGAAGGGCAATGGAGCTGTGAGGGGTCTGGAGCACAGGTATTAAGGGGAGTGGCAGAGGGAATT
Source organism: Callipepla californica brunnescens (assembly GCA_023055505.1). Taxonomy (NCBI): domain Eukaryota; kingdom Metazoa; phylum Chordata; class Aves; order Galliformes; family Odontophoridae; genus Callipepla; species Callipepla californica. Next base: position 46,584,319 of record JALIRH010000001.1, read on the forward strand.
GGGATTGTTCAGACTGCAGAAGAGGAGCTCAGGGGAGACCTCATTACTCTCTACAACTGCCTAAAAGGAGCTTATGGTGAGGTGGGGGTTGGCCTCTTCTCCCAGGCAGCAGTGATAGGATGAGAAGGAGTTGCCTTCAGTAGTGCCAGGGGATGTTTACACTGTATATTAAGAAAAGTTTATTCCCTGAAAGAGTGGTTGGGTTGGTGGAGTCACTGTTTCTGAAGGTATCCAAGAAGCATTTAGATGTTGTACTAAGGGACATGGTTCAGCTGGCAATACTGGTGGTAAGTGGACAGCTGGGATGATCTAGATGATCTTAGAGGTCTTTTCCAACCTTAATGATTCTCTGATTCTGCAGTTCTGCAAACAGCTTCACGAATCCCCCCAGCTCGTGGGCCCCGGCGCACAAGGCAGAGAGCATGGACAACTCAGCTTTACACGTGAAAGGTTCAGAGGTGCCAAGACAACACTCAGCCAGCATGAGCTGGCCACAAAACCAGCAGAATCGATGCACACACTGGAATCTCACAGCTCTCCCCTGAAGCTGAGCATCACTGCTCTCTCTGTAGCAACCTCCTGCAGGCCTCACTCAGCCCGCCACTATCCCTTCCACCAGGCCACTGACAAATCCCAGAGCTGGGAGGGAGGCCAGGACTTCCAGGGCAGGGAAATAAGCCATGAAGAAGAGCCACTGTGCACTGACACATTAGTGTGGCTGCACATGGCAGCTGGCTGCAAAAGCTCTCACTCTGGACAGATGCTCAGCAGCTGTCACCAGTGCTGAACACATCTTGGAGAAAAAAAATCTGGTGAAGTTTTTCTGTCTGAGACAAGAAAGCTGATGTTGTTGATGGCATCTAAAGGTGCTGGATGCTCACTCCTGACTTTGCTCCAAGTCTTTCTGCCCAGACGCAGCTTAGCTAGAAGTGCTGGAGCTACTGGGAAGCTAGAAGGTAAGCATGTGTATATCCTTAATGGCATATTGTTTAAACTCTGCACAAATGACAGTGCAGATGTTAGGAGAAAACAGAGATGGTAATTGATGAAGATTCAGATAAACATTTTGGTTAATCTCTTCAATTAAAGTCCCCAGACTTGCACTTAATTTATATTTAGTTAGATTATTGTGCCTTAACAAATAATGCAGACTTGTTAAGGACTTATTTATGGAAACTTTATTTCACTGCAGTGAGATTACATATAACCTGTTGTGCACTCAATTATTTCAGATGTTCTGGTTTACACGAGTCTTCTTTTTTTGCTGGAGCAGATGTTTAGCTAAACAGAATGGGGGCTGGGGGATGGAGCTAAACCAAAGAGGACATATGATGGAAATGTGACTGTTACACATGGTGACAAGCACGATTATCCTTAGCCTGGTTATGAGTCTATCCTCATATCAGCCTTAGGAAAGGTGAAAACCTGGATCTGACTCACAAGTGAGTTTTGCCTTCCCATCCAACTGCACTGCCCTTCCCTGAACATCCCTTTGCAGGTTTGACACTTGGCTGTCCAGAAGCAGCTTGTTGCTTAATTACAGTGACTTCAGAGAGACTGCTCACACAAGACTCCATCTCTGCTTAGTAAGTGCCCTGTATTTCTTTTCCTTCTGTTTGCTAGACCTGTGTCCCTGCTAGCTGAATAAACAAGAGCTTATCCCAGGAAAGTCAGACCATAGGAAGGTAATAAAAACATAACAGGCTGCACAGGAGTCCAGCCAATCTGTCTGTCCTGAGATTCCTACCTTGATGCTGACAAAATGCTACAGGCTTTTCAAGTGTAGGAAGTTTCTATGTAATCCCAGTCTACCATTATTTGCCACTGCTTTCTTTGCCCATTCCTCTTCCTTGATTTGGTGCCTATCTACTGTTTTATTTATTGACTATATGGTTTCAGAATAGGAGACGGGGAGATTTCAGAAGAAAGACATTACTTTGGGAAGCACTGTGTATGTGCTGAAGTCAATGCCGTAAAGCTTTTGATATAAAGGCAAATTCAGCAATATTTCTTCTGCCAGTGAACAAGTCTTGATGCACACGTCAAAGCACTCAATCTCCCACTCCTGCAGAACTTTCTCACACTCTCAGACAAAAAGCTGAATGCTTTCAAGGGTTGTACTCTTGCAGTGTTTCAAAGTGATTTATTTTTTACTCTTATTATCTCTTTCTCGAGTGTATTTTTAAAGTATTTTCTTCTACACTTTTTCTAAGCACCCAAGTTAGAACTAGATCTGCAGTATGTAATGACTGAAGCTATAGGAAGCCATTTTGGTTTCTACATTGGGCTCCAGGGAGAACTGGAGCAGGAAAAGCTTCACACTTCTCTCACAAATGTCAAATATGAATCTGCCAGAAGCCCAAACACAGTATTTTTCTGTATCCTTCCAGGGATAAATGAAGGGAAGGTGAGGCACGAAGGAGCTTTCATAAATGTTTGGGGCCGCAGTTCCTCATCCTCACCTGTGCTACAAAGCCTGAAGGGGCTGAGCTGTTTGTGTGGTCTTACATGGCCAAAGCTGCACTGCTGCCAGCTCTGGAGGTGAGTCAGTGACAGGCAGTGATGTTACCATATCTTTTTACTGAGTACCCTGTGGCAGACAGCAAGTGGCTGTCAAGTATCAATGCACTGTACAGCCTGGGTTAGCACCCCATCTTGGTTCTCCACTTGCCCTTGTGCTGCTCTTCTGCAAGCTGCTCTGTGCACTGAACAGCTGCCTTTCAGTCAGAACCTGTAAGCACCAACAGGGAGGCACTGCCTCTGGTTGCCCATTTTTGCTTAGAGTGTTAAAGAAATAGTGAAGCCATGTTATTGAGCTCTGGCTCTTTTGCATAGGCTTTATCAACACATCACTGAAAATAAGGAGCCAGAGGTCATTAAATCTATCCCTGTGAAAGCTGAGCTGTATCATTCATTAATGGGTGAAAGTTTTCTGTGATTGCTCAGCCTCCCTCTCCAAAGCAATCTGCTGCAGGGGTCCACCATCCATGCAGTTTAATGTTTGCCTTTAAACCCCCTTACTGCATATTTAAATACATTGCTTTTGTTGTACCCAGAACTACATTTTAAATGTTAGAGAAAGCCACTTGCTGCTACTCTCTTGGGCATAAGCAGCCCTAAGCAGAGTGGAGGAATTATTTCACTACTCTTACAAATGATACTCTAGTTTAAACATACTGTTTAATATCGTTCTCATTTGCCTAAGGCTGATTGACTCATGCTCATTGCTTCTGCTTCATTGTAATCCTCCATTCCTTGATGGATGGTGCAAGACAGACAACCCCTAGGCTGTGTTCTTGTCATTAATTTCTTCAGCCTACGTATCACATTTTCCACTCTTCTATGTTTTACCACAACATCTTTCTAAAAGGAGATTTTTTTCCCCGTAAAATAATAGTCTTTTTCAGACAAGTTCTCCAGCTCATCAGGGTCGTTTTGAATTACTGTTCTGCTTCTAGCACAGTTGCTGTCCATGACAGCTTTGTATCTATATTCTCCCACACATCACCAAAATTATCAATTGGTAAACTGTACGGTGTGCACCAGAGGTCAGGAGCTAGCAAAAAATCATTGCACACCCTGTGCTACACTTGTTCATATGAATTGCTAGAAAAAGATCAAGAATGTAACTAGAAGTTATCAAAACCTCCACTTTTATGAATTCTTGATACATCCCAGCTTATACTTCATGCATCTTTTCCTGTAAATGGATCCTCATTGAGACTCCCTGGCTCTGTAGTCTTATAACCAATTCCTGGCTGTTGCTTTGTGTACTGACCAAGGCAAACCGTCTCAATTGTCGTAAACAGTCCTTGATCTCACAGCGAAGTACCACACTACTGAAATTCCCTGGCTTCAGAGTAAAATGGCAGGCTGTTAAAATTTTCTTTGCTGCTTCAAATTAATTGTCAACTGTGACTTAAAGTTAAAAGCTGAAGTAACTTTTGCCTTTTTGTTCTTGTGAGCACTCTGGGGAGTGATGCACTCAGTTTTGTCCAGCACTTAGCTTAGTCATATTTCTATTTCTCACTGATTCTTTTTACCACAAACATAAGCCAGGCCAACACGAGAGAAAGCACTGCTTCTAGCAGAGTCTCAGTCAAGAAGCAGTAAGCAAACTTAGTGAAGTTAATGCAGATAAGACTTGGAGAGACTGATAAACATGAGTACATAGTGATCGAATTAGGTTGAGATGCCAAAACAAAATCTTCCTGGAATTTGCACTGGGCTGTCCTTGGAAACCTCTTGCACCTGAGATGTTAATTGTTTAACTTCTGTATCTTTGTCACTTCTAGTAAAAACCTATGTTTTGCCTCTTAGAGCCTTGCTACAGTCCCTGTATTTATTATGAAGTAAGAAAACTGGGATTCTTGCTTATACAGGTTAAACAAAAATGTAGTTAAACACATTCCAAAGACTAAAACATATGAATAAACTGCAAGCAAACTTTTTTATTATTATTTATTTTTTAATTTAAAAACTCAGTTCCACCAACTCGTGAAGAAATGTCATTATTTGGGGTGAAATATTGTTTGTGGTCGTTGAAACCTTGGGCTTGGCAGTATCACTTTGGCTTGTAGCTAGAGACGTAGCCAGCCACCTGCACTCTGAGAATCCATTATCTTTGTCAGAAGAAGTCTGTGTAATATAGCAATCATCCAAAGCATAACAGAACCAACCCAAAATACTTCAAGATACTATAGCCATTATATCCATCTGTCTAGCTATTTATCATCTGGTTAGCTGAAATACTCCACACATTCCTGTTTATTTTTGCAGGTGCCCTTGAACCAAGTAGAAAAAACAAAGTGGTGCAGGGTTAAGAAGGGGAGAATTTGTTTGCTGCACAAAGTGAAACCAGTTGGTCCTTTTTCCAAAGCCCCACAAATGATGCATGAACTGCAGTGGAGAATTTCTGGAGTCGGTTCAATTCATTTAGACACTTTAGGGAATACTAATTGAGTGTTCAATAGCTTCAACACTGTAGGAGTGGGGTAAGCCAATCCAGGGAAAACCATCAGCCATGGGGAAACCAATTTCCTCTCTCAAACTTATTGTTTGAGCAATCCCATGAGATTCTACTTGTTGCTGACACATTCCAGAAATCATTTCATTTTCCCACTACTTCTTTTTTCCTTTTTTAGATCAGCAGAAGCAGGCATAAAAGTAAGACTGAAAAATGTAAGCTTATTAAAGAAATGTTTGAGAAAAGAAGCAAGTTAGGTAAGAACAGGCAAAAATGCCAAGCTTGCCGAGTGCTACGCTGTTTATGTACTTAAGTGTGTAGAAATAACTGTTTTATCTGCAAAAACATTATTTTCTTGATCAGTCCCTTTGCAATAGTGAAATAAAGTAGCTCTGCTGAAATCAGCAGAATTACTTATTTGTTAGATCGAAGCTGCTAAGGTCACTACAAACCAGAGAGATAGATGGTCCTTGGAACTTGAAGCTATGAGGTAAATATTGCTACCCCTCAGCTACAGCACTCTCAGCTTCTGCTGAAGATGTGATTACACCACACAGGCAGGATGTGCCAGAGCAATCCTCATTCTGCAGCAGAGTTTGAGAAACCACAGGAAATGAAAGAACGACATGAGAAATAAGACTCTTTCTATTTCTTGTTAGAAAAACCTCCCCCAACAAATGAACTGCGTGGCTGTCTCTGAAATAAGTGAAGACCCTGGGAAGCTACAGGCTCTATTCACAGAGCAGCATTAAACCAGCGAACATGCAGAATGAGCAACAGGCTCCTCCTTCATGCACTGCTTTGCCTTCTATTTGGATGAACTGTTCAGAAAAACAACAAAGATTGCCTAATTCTTCTATAAAACCAGTCTCTCAGCAGTTTCAAAGACATGGCTTCACCTCAAAATCTCCATCTCCTTTCCGGTAGGGAAATTAGTTTCATCTGACAATAAATATTTTGGTGAAACTCATAGCAACAGAGCTTTTAAATAATCTTCGCACTTCTTGATTAAGAAGTCACCATTAAAGATTTATTATGTGTTTCTCCACTTCATCAAAAGTCTATACTTTAATATTTTAAAACTTGCGAAGTTGCATGCCAATGGCATCACATCTGGCATTGGCAGAATTTAGCTATGCAAAAACCAACTGTAGGTCAGTGCTTCTTGTCTGCTGGGTATTTTCCCTTAAATTTCAACACTTGAAGCTGTTCCTGACTTCTTTACAAAGTGTACAAGTACTGCCATCACTGTCGCACCAGGATCTCACACATTCATTAAAGGTTCTTGAAGGACTCCTTCATTAGATGCCAGATTTTCCAGAGAGCTCAAACTTGAATTTTTCAGTGCTCAACACCTGAATTATAAAGAGAATTTTAGAAGAGTTTTCGTTCTGAATTGAGAAAGTTTTCCAGAGTTCTCAGCAATCCTCTCAGCTGTGCCTGTTGCCCAGACTGTGTAAGAAGCTGATGATCCAAGGCATTAAACTTCTTTTTCTATATATGAATATTACATTTTGTTGCCTAAATGGGAAGTGATTTCCTTGTAAAGACTGGCTGTCAGGGTGGGAGGCTGAGATCTTTCGAAAATCTGGATTGCTACTCTAAGGTTATCACTACTTAGCATAAGAAAAACTGAAAGATGGAGCAGGACCCCACTGCAACAGAGCACTTGCATAACAGGTGGGTATGAAACCAGGATTGAGGCTTTGAAGCCATCCACTCCTGTCCACGTACGTTCTTACAAATTGGCTTATGATATGTTTGGCTCCTAACAGTCTCTGTGTTCAGTTGCAGTGTGAACCATGTGTCAGCAGTGTGAGAGGTGGGCAGTGGCTAAATGCAAGTGGAGATGCCTTCTGCACGATGACAGAGCTGCTGTGTGTGATGTAGGTGATGAGGCAGAAATGAGTAAGTTCCTGGAAAGCAGAAGTGCAGCACTTTTTCTGCCCTCCTCCTACTCAAGGGAGCTGGTGGAAATAAAGATGTACTGGGTTTCTGTGTCTGCATCTCAGAATCAAAGCAATCCTAAATGACACAGGGACAGAAAGCAAGACGTGGCAATAGCCCTTGGTCATCCACACTATTCACTCATTAGACTGTCCCAGCTTTGTTCTGGACTGCACTAACTAGGTCCCTCCATGACAAATCTGCTGCAAATGGATTTGGTCCTGACCTTCTGATGCCACTGTATCTCAGTGCTAGGAACTGAGGTCTGTTTTGTGTAGCAGAATAGGCACAGCCATAGACCTCCAGAAAACCAGGCCTACTTACAGGCAAAGTTAATTACTTCTGAGAATGATTTTGTGGGGGCAGGAGTTCACTTCAAACGAAAGACTTTATAATTGGTTAAGTGCTATGAACACTTGGTAAGACACAGGAGACAAAGCTTATTCTTAAAATATCTTATAATCTATCTCTATTAAAGTGTATGCAGAGATTAAGGATTCCCATCTGAGTTCTGAAGATTGAGAGGCACTGGGGTTTTTTGCTTCTTTTGTAAGTGATCAGAGCAGTATGTCAGAGGCCAAACCTGTAGCTGTGCTATGGACCTACAGTGCAGGCAGGGAGTGGTGGCTGCCCATCATCTATAACGCAGGGCTGCTGTTTCAAGGTGGGCGCAGAATCTCAAAACCCAAAGCAGCAGCACTTTACAGCCTCCCATTAACTCTGCCTCTCCCAGCCATATAAGCAGTTCCTTACTCATTCCCCCTATCCATATGATATCTTACGTTTTTAAAAAGACTTCCAATCTGTCCATGGTAATGTGACAGATGGGAATGCTCTGGCATCACCCTTCTGATGAAACATTTATAAGGTGCTGTATGGCTTCAGAAAGCAACACATTAGGAAACGGGGTGGGGGAACAGAGGAGCTTTCCTATTTTAATTTCAAGCAGCAAGAGCCTGAGTAGAGTGAGTCATAGCTCACACAAATCCCAAAGCAAAGAACAAAAATGAAAGCAGCGTGATTTAGATTAGACAGCTCTAGCTAACAATGCCTTTAATCACTGTGGACTTAAATGGTGAGTTGTTTGCAAAATGCCCAGAGAATGGGATGGGATGCCACACACAGGTGTTTTAGGCACAGAGAGAGATAAATCACAGCTATACATCACCACTGGAGCCTAATCCAGCAGGTGATGCAGGGGGTGCTGAGTACCAAGGGTGTGAGCAACTGTATTGATGGGTTCCCTAATGCTGGAGAGACCACAGTTTGTGTTCATGGCCCCACAGTGAGAGATGCTATGCAGCTGCAGCAGGAAAGCTGCCTTCTTCAGAACTGGGAGGTTTACAAAGTTTAGAAAGTGGGAACAGTAATTAACCCTGCACTGAATAAGAAGGGTGGGTGGAGAAGATATTTCTGGTTTTCCTCACACCCCCTCCTAGCAATATCACCAACACGAGTACTCCCATAATGCGCAATATAATGGTATCCCAGCAACCATGTTGAAATAACACTATTTTGTACTCTATGTAAAGAGCGGTACCTGCGCAAAACTCAAAGCCCTTTACAAAGACAACAGTAATAATTACCCTAAGGGATAATTTTGCATGAAGGGAGGCAATGGAATACCCAGGATGTTTGTGCCAATGAAACAGAAGGCATAGATGCGTGTATTTCCAGAAGTCATTACTTATTTATTTAGGCCAAGGGCAGGTTCTGGTATGCTCTTCTGTACTGCTCTGTCATGAAATTAGCCTTTATCACCTGCATGGCAAAATAGGACAGAAGAGGCAAAATTAAGAGTCCCTCATAAAGAGATGCCATCTTTTATTACATGTTATTGAGAGACCCAGGGCTCTCTTGGCTGATGTGGTCCATAGTACCTTTAATCCAGTCTTTATTTTGCCACTGCCAGATTGCACAGTTAGACAGCTGAATACGCTTTCCTGTTTGCTTAGCTGGAGTCACTGCACTTTAACGTTTATCAGCACTGCTGAGAAAAAAAAAACAAAAACAACAAAAAACAGCAGTTCATTGTTTTTTGCTGTTTCTGCTGCGGCATGTGCTTATTTGTTAAAACTGAAATGTTCAAAAAGGTGCTTTGCTTTTGATAGGTTTCCTTCATGACTCAGGAAGATTTGGCATCAGTCAGCATAAGGGCTGAGTTTCTTGGGCTCTTGGCATGGCAATGCCTCTGGGGAAGAGAGCCAAGGTGTCTGCCCCCAGTCCTAGACCCAAGGCTCTTCCTTTTAGAGACATTTAAAATATAGCCCTCCTCAGATTAATTCTAGATTCTGAACCACTGAAGTTCTCTATTAAGCAACATTTATGCACAGGGAAACATCACCAGAAGCTCCTAAACACACAGAAGTCCTGTTTGGAGTGTTCTCCAGCCCACACTAATATTACACATGATGAAGCTGTGTGTTTCTAGAGCACCCGTGAAACAGAAGGTCCCCTTTCACTGACTCATTGCCACCCAGGAGACCAAGTCTAACTGGAAACGAATGCACCTCGTTAGATGTTGTATGTAAACCAGATCCTTCTCACTGGCTTTTCCAACCCAAAACGCACTCCAAGTTTTAACAGCCCTGATATTTTTAGATAATCTCCATCTTAAAGCTTTGTAACAGTCCTTGGATGTGGAGGAAATATTACAAGTCCCCATTTTGCAATGGAGGAGGGAGGCTGCCAAAGATCACAGCATGGTTCCAAGGCAGCGTGGGGAGAGCAGGACAGATGGCCACCCTCACAGGAGAGGAGTATTATTTCTGGCAAGCTCTGGCACCTCCATGCTGCCAGCCTCCACTCTGGAAGCTGAAACGACTGTAGGAGCCCTTCGTTTTCTCTCCAGAAAAGTCATGCAACGTTGCTTTGTGCTATTAAAAAGAATCTACGCTTTCCTGCAAGAAGGCTGTGTTTCAGGTGTAAGTGCAAAGACCTGCACACATTTTACAGGGCAAGCACAATACACAGTACACTTAAAAAAACTTTAACATCCCTAACTGTGCGACCTGAACAATCTCCTGTCCCTTTCTCCCCAGCTTCATCATTCTTCACAGAGGGAGCCCATGAAAAACATGGGCGCACAAACAAGTTTCTGACAGATCACTTGGCCCCTGGGGATGTGAACAGCACCAATGATAGGAACTAACACAGAACCAAGCTGAGAACAGAGCTCCACACCCCCACTGTGTTCCAGCTCTGTCCCATAGGGATTTAGAGACTGAATACTTCATTTATCCTGCAGAAGGCACTACAGTGTTTTTCTCGGCAGCTGATATTGCTCAGTGGCATTCATCTTGCTGGGCACAGAGAACTTCAGCATCTTAGGCTGTTACCATTTATAGAGTTTTGGGAACTAGTAAAACATGCTGTCTATATATCATCTTTTACCATGGCCTGGAAGCATTTGTTTCCAGATAGATGAACAGCTGTAGTAATGTAAAAGCTGTAGTAAACACATGGCATATAGCTATACACTACATCAGAAAAGTGTATCAGAAACATCCATTTCCTCCAAAATTCCCTGCCATCTGCACTCTGCGCAGTGATCTAATTCTGACAGATCTGGCCTGGCACGACTTCTTTCTCTCAAAACTACGTGCCAGCACCAGCTAACTCAGTGCTGGTGAATGTGACCTACAAGCACAAACTCACTCCTGGCATCTCTGTCTTTACTGCAGCACAGGGACTGTGAATAATAAACCACAGTCACCTGCAGCAAAGACACCTGATTTGACAGATTATTTCAGTCTTTTGAGCTGCAGCTAAATTCAGCACCTGAACATCATTTCCAACGAGGTTTTCTAATTCTCACATTCATTTTCTTTTAGGAGTATAAGAAATGATAAAGAACTCCCCTACAGTTCTGCTGGTATGGAGGACTGTATTACTTTTACTCCCAAAATGAATCAACATGGGAGCAACAAGCAACATCTCCTCTTAGCCCTACTGATTATTGTGAATGGTAAGTCTCAGAAATATTCTCAGAAAAATTGCTTCTACCTTCCCATTCAATAGGTTTTTAGCTCACTCAGACATGAACCTTAAGGGCACTGAATGGCATCAGTGATAAGGAGAAAATGGCTGGGTGTGAGTTCACACGCATGCCAGAGGAAGGTGGAATTCTGCTTGTCCATCTGCAGCAATAGCTGAGCCACACTCCAAGAAATGACAGTAATGGGACATCAGAACCCTAGTGTGGCTGGAATGCTAGGAAGGCCTATGCCAAAATGGTGGGGGATCTGGAAGAGTGGCATTCACGTATGGGTCAGGACTTGTCCATGAGGCTGTGGGCAAAGACCTTAAATGTGTCATCTCTCCTATAGTCAAGACACTGAGCTGTATGGAAGAGGGGTTCAGGTAACTTTGACTAACAAAACATTAGCCATATGTAGACCCAATGAATATTATGGAACTCAAATACAGAGGGCCTGTGGGCATCCACCCTGGGAGCTCTTTTTCTAAGCCAATGCTCTGTTTTCTTGTCTCTTACTTTAAGTGCACGTATTTTACTTTGGAAATATTTCCAGACAGTCTTCTGCTCTGGGAGTCCTCTCATGATGATTTTTGTTCTCGTGCTCTTCTTGCTCAGTGACTCTGTGGCACCTAACAGAATCCAACCAGGTGTCCCGAGGACAGAAATGCTACACCTGTGGGAACAGCCAACCAGGAGCAGGGACACCAGTGGGATCCAGAGTGCTTTCAGATGTAGGTCCCAAGATTAAGCTGAGATGTCTAAAGAGGTGAGTTTACAATGCAAACATTTCTTCAGATGAGGCTTCACATGTATTACTGGAACATAATATGCTTCAGATAACTATCTTTTTGTCAAATTTGGCTGGAGTTTGGTTAATAAATTATTAAAAAAGAAGAGACAAATGGCAAGATAGAGTAAGACAGCACACTGGAAAAAAATGTGGTTTCCTTAGGAAAACAAGATCACAAACGGTAAAAAGAGACATTCAGATTCACATGATATTTTCTCATGGTGTGGATCTTTTCTTCTGACAGCTTACACACGACTTTCCAGAAGTACCTCCCATTACTGTTCTTTCCATCCCAATTAGACTTGTGTTTCTTAAGCCATTAAAGTCACACTTCCCAAATTCTCACGAGATAGAATTACAGTGTATGCAATAATGGACCACAGCAAATTAATTTGAGGTTAGAGGAGTAAACACAAAGCACATTTAAGATACTGTCATAATAATAAACGTTATACTGTAATGCCCTTGTATGTCAAGAAAAATATTCTACCCTGTGATTCTATTAGTAAGCTTTGTGCTTTTTAAATTGTGCCCCATTCCCTTCCACTTCTTTATGAGCTAAACCAAATCCAAATTCCATATGGTTCTATAAGAATTACCATTCCAAGCAGTCCGAGTTCAGTTGTACAGCACTATCTCTAGTATTAGCACACCTTTGCTTAGGAAAGGTTCACTCAACAACCTGTGGAATTTAAATAATTATATAAAATTATGAATTTCTCTGGTCCCCTCCTATTCCGCAAATGTAACTAAGTTGGGTAGGATCAGCAACTTCTACCCAATCTTCATCCCTACAGGAACACACTCTTTGCCGAGGACTATTCTGTTAGTTATTTTCTATTCTTTCAGTAGCTTCAGCTTGGTTTTTCCAGGTACAGAACTGGTGAAATGGGTTTTTTTATGTATATGAATCAAAGTTTCCATACCAGTGTCAGTCATTATTATTTATTTTCCAACTTCAGAAGAGAATTATGAAGAGATATTTGAAGTCTTCTCAGACACAGTATATTCTGCTTTGACATTTCCAAAGTTTTAAATCAAATTTACACTTATAAACTTGCTATTTGGTTTCAGTCCCCAGCACTGTTGAAACAAGCTTTAAAGGATAACAGTGTTTGTTTAAACAGATATTCAATAAATCATGTGTAAGCAATGACCTCTTCATACTAAGATATGACATTTATGTAAAAAAACCCATCTCCAGCTAGGTTATTCTAAGGGGATGAAAAGTTTCTAGGCGCTTATCCTAGGTCACTTCTGAATACTGGTAGCAGGAAATGCACTGTGGTACACTGTGGTTTATTCTTAAATAAATACACACCTGGCTGCACCATCTGCTTTGCTAAACATTGTTCATTTCTTCCTCCGTAACGAAGGAATCATGTAAATCTAGGCTGAACGTGCTAACCTTTACAAAATACTGCCTAATAAAATACAGTAACAACCCACGCTGTGAAATGTACCCATGCTACACCTTGTTGAAACTCTGAGCAATGGAGATACAGCAGAGACAAATGTTGCTAATTAAATGTGGAAATGATACAGCTATACACCAATCTCAGTCCAAACCTACTTCAGGCTCAGTAAACTCTGCTCAACTGCACTGTGCATTTTTTCTTGAGAATTTCTCTATTTTTATGCTCCAGTTTAATCAGAAACAAGGAGCCCCACAAATCACGTTAGAAAGTGTATTCTTGCAAGACTTCCAAACTACTTTAGGATGTTCTGATATTTTGATAAATAGAGTTGGAAGAGACATTTTTGTTCTATTTTGATCACGCTATGTGAAACCGCTTGAAATATTCTTTTACCAGTAAAATCTCTTACACAAGAGAGTAGTTTTGTATTAAGTTTTGATACAAAACAGCTCTGTTTCATTTCTTTAGTTTCCAAGAAAGGGTTTCTTGCTGATAAACACAAGCCATCTCCTTCCTAGATGCTGCAAAAGGTGAAATGCATTCATGTGCAATGGAGCACTTTAAAGCCTTAGCTCTTACAGTTCCTAGTGTAACATTACAGGGCATAAACACTGTAGAGGCCGTACGTTGATGCTCTGTAAAAGGTTTTATGCTCAAATATCAAATCTAACAAAAAAGGCAATGTAGAAACAGGAGAACTACTTAATCTCCATCTTGGAAATGCTAAACTCGTTCAAGTCTTCTTTCTTTCCTTTTCTCTTCCCTTTTCCTTTCTATTTTTATTACTCTTTCTTTTTTCTTCTTCTTTTTTTTTTTTAAACATACGGCCCATACAGTATATTATATTTTTGCAACAGTCTCTCCCCAAGTGGATCTGTTTTCATACACCAGAGCAAGACACCTCACCATACATACTACAAGACAGCTACATCTGTCTGGAAAAATGAAAAATAGGACAGATGAAATCGTGAAGCTCTATGAGAAAATGAAGCAAAACAAAGTCAAGTTTTCAATATGTAATATACTTCTCAATTCTGCAGCTCTTTGGAAATAATGCTTACTAGGAACAAGGGCTCATAATGCCTGTGTCCTAAGACAAAGTGTCTCAGGGTTTCTGCACAAGCAGAAAGGATGCTCCTTCACTCAGTTCTACTGAAAGGACATTGTTAAACTCTCCCTTTATCAGCACATAAACGCAATTCTCTTAGCTGCTGAAAGACTGTGTTTTCACTAGATAATTCATTGGTTACACACACAAAAATATGACATCATTAGCAATGCCAGTATAAAAAGTAGCCGTAAATTATCACCATTCAGCTTTTACTCACAGATCATTGCTCGCAACTTTGAAAATGTATGTTTAGATAAATCATTTTCTTCTTCAAGAGTCATAAATTAAATCTCAGCTTTAAAACTTTACCAGCACCACAGTGACTGCTTTTTAGACTCTTTTTCAAAGGATGTTGGGATGTACTTGGAACACAGGTTGACCATCCATGTATTTTATTTTCAGTTTCAATAGCTGGAACTGCAACATCTGCTGCTGCACATGTCAAAACTAACTGCTCTACTAACAGCCCTGTCAGATTATTCCATGCCCAGATATGGTGGTGTTCCTATCTACTTCATAGCATCACAGAATCATAGAATACTCCAAGTTGGAAGGCACCCATAAGTATTGAGTCCAACTCTTGGCTCCACACAGCACCACCCAAAAGTCAGACCATATGTCTGCAAGCCTTTTTCAGGTGCTTTCTGAACTCAGCTGCTTGAAGCCATAAGCACTGCCTTGGGAAGCCTGTTCCAGTGCCCAACCGCTCACCAGTGAAAAACCTTTTCATGATGTCCAACCTGAACCTCCTGTTTCACAGCTATATGGTGATCCCTTGGGTTCTATCACTGGTCACCATAAAGAGGAGATCAGCTTTCAATTTCAATGGGCATAGACAGTAAAGTATGATGCAGGGAGCTTACAGAGCTGAAAGCTCTGCCTTTGTATCTGCCCTGCTGTTTGCACTAGCTGGCCTTTGGGCAGCTGCTTCTCCATCACCCTTCCCAGCAGGGAATGTTGGAAGCAGTCAGGACGAAGCCCTGATAGGAAACAGACTGTGGGTGAAGAGGAACAGAGGAGCAGGTGAAAGAGATCAGCTGACTGCAGCACTCTCCTTAAATTGCAAGGCCTGGGCCGATTAGGTCAGAATAACTTTGGAGGATTTGTTTGTTTGGTTAGTAGAAAACTGCTTGGAAATTAATGTGGTGCAGGTCCTCAATAGCAATTTTAAATAATTTATGGTCTGGTAGAAAGCATAATGCCTTACATACTATAAAATTACAGAGGAGTTCTGTCTTATGTCTGGCATTTCTACTTCTCCAACTGCTCCTGGAAAGCTGAATGAATCCTGCTGCCACTTTGATTCTTAGATAAGAAGTGAAGTTTTGGGTTTGTAAGGATAAACATCTGGTTGCATACCTGAAGAGGAAACAGATATGTCCCCGAAGCAGGTAAGGACTTTGGAGCACTGCTGAGGTGGTAAATGACCTGTCTTGTAGTCTGGAGCTTAATTTCTATTCCAAAGGATGGTTTTCTGCTTTGGCTGTAAATGAATATATATACTGCAGCTAACACCACAGGGATTCAGGGTCAGGAAAGTGTGAGGGAATGACCCCTTGCACCAAACAATGATTTGGTGCCTGGATGTCCAAGAGGAGTTTTCATGTTCTCCCTTTCTTAACATCAACTTCTTTGTAATGATGTGAACACACAGGGCAGCTTTTTCGCTCTGAATTTCTTGGGCATAGAGCTGCTTGAAAAAATCCCATCTGACTGTTATTGTTATTTTTTTTTTTTTTTTTCAGTCTGCTGGGAAATGTCATTTTACAGAAATCTACAAGTTCCATGGCAGTATGGTAGGTTACTTATTTATTTAAATCTGTACTTTTATTACACAAAAAAGGGAAAAAGCAAACAGGTGCTGACAAGGTCAGAGAATGTTCTGATATTTCGTTTTCAACTTGCTGGTTTTAAGGCTGCCTCTGTTTAAGGGTCTTTTATGTCATTATGAAATGAAATGTGGTTTTGTTGGTTTTTTTTTGTTGTTTTTTTTTTTTTTTTCAAGGTAGGAGAATCATTTAATGTTCAACTTTAGGAACTGAACAGAGCTAGAAACAAGGTACATTAAAAATACCAGATCTTGTGTGCAGTTACAGCTTCTGCTGTTGTTGGTGCATATTTAAGAAGTCATCCTGTAGGTGAAAGAGCTTGAAATGGGTATGGGCAGGGCTGTGGCAGTATTCAAGGAACCACTGTGCTGCTATCAATGATGGGTTTAGAAAAGCTTTGTATCACTTCTCTGTTTCTGAGCCTGCAACTACGATTTCTTGTTAATGCTTTTCATAAAGGTGTAGTATAAAAGCTGTGGGAGAAGCTGCAGCTCTACTTTAAAGCTTCAGTTCATTGCTGTCCATTTCAAGTATTAATACTGGATTACTTTCACTTCCTGTCTTGTAGAAGTGTAGCTTCAATAAATCTTGAACTGTTGCCTGTGATACTCCAAGTTAACTTATATGAACAGCTGTTAATGCTGAAATGTGCGTTTATCCTTTTGATATGATAAAATACAGAAGTGCCATATCTGTTTTGATTTTAATCTTTAGTCTCTTCTTGAGAACACTGACTGAGCAAGTTCAAATACTTCAGCTGCTGATTTTTATTTATTTATTTTCCTTTGTGTTAACGCACATGGTTTGGTTTGTTGGTGCTTTTTGGAAGGGGAGTGAGGAGGGGAAGGTGATGATGCTGAGTGTTGTTGCAGAGCAGTGTCTGTTTTGGATTTTACCTTGTAAAAAATGTTAAGTGATCTGCTTGTCCTTGAGTATGAATTGTGCATGAACATAAAATGTTCCTACAGAATGGAATGCTTTTTCATAATTTAGATGCTTATGATTATCTCCTGGGCTACAAGTGTTTCTCCTTCTGAACTTAGTGTAACTGAGGGAAAGGAATCAATTTTTCAAAAGTAGGATATTGTTAGTTTGAGCTGAAATGTCTGTTAAGAAGGAAATGTCATTACTGTAGTAAGACTATACATGGTCTCAATTCTTCATAAGAAAAATGTATCTAAATTCAGGCAAGAAAGGTAGGGTTCAGTGGGTGCCTTTTTGTCTGGTGATGGAAGAAAAGCTCAGTGTGGTTTTGCACTGAGGCCTACAGCCAGACTTAACTATCTGAGTCCTGCAGGGAAGCGCTTCTGCCCATCCTAAACTGAGGCAGATATCTGACAGGAACATTTGTATAAACAGCAGGGAGCATTTCACGATCTCACTCTCAAGGCCCCAGTCATTATCAAACTGTTGAAATCTAAAAAGCACAAGAGCTAAAGTGAATTCAGTTATTATATTTCCTAGTTTAGGGATCAAGTGTGCATCCGTGTGCTTTAGGCCTGTTCCCTAGCCCAAAGTACTTTGTGATAGTGCTTTGATAGTATATTACTTCACCTGAGGAAGCAGTTGTTCAAAAACTGTCATGTGGCCAAAGATGTGTGGCAAAACACATGTAAATAAGTAATTTATCCCAGGGCTCACAATGCAGAGAACTGGGTTTTGGGGCTCCAGTTCACCGTGCATCAGAGCTGCAGTACTAAAAGACCAAGGCACTGGTTTTTACTATTATTTTTGGTTTTGTTTTCCCCATTTCTAGGGCTGACTAGGCTGTGTCACCTGTTCTCTGTGTGCCAGGCATAACACTACCTTGCTCTGCTTGCTATTGGAGGTGATGGTGGAAGAGTGGGATTTCCAACAAAGGCAGAGAAGAGGGAGGGCAGGAAATGAGTAGAAAATGAGTGCCTACCCACTCCTGTGTAGTCTGCTTCCTACTTGTATTTGCAGTGCTTGTGACTAGCATGATTACAGTGTCAGAGTAACTATAATATAGGGTAGCTGAAGAAAAGACAGAAGGTAAGAGGCTGAAAGCCTCAATGATAGTGAGGTGAAAGTTTGTGCGTGATGTAGCCCTTCCTGCCACAGGCTTTATATGTCTGATACAAGCAACATGTAGATGTAACTGAAAAGGGTGAAAATGACACAGCACTGTGGAAGCATAGGCAGGGGCTGGCTGCGTTCAATGGAAAGCAGTGAGAAACCTTCCTAGGGAGAAAATGTTCTGTACTGAAGGTTTGGGCCTGAACTAGTCAGTAGGGTTTTTTGCTGTTTTTCTAGACTATTGGCTTGACTCATTTGGAGTGGCCCTTCTCCAAGAAAAATGTTAGGCTGTTTCTGTGGGATACATAACAAATTTTTTACTTTTTTCAGGATCTGATAATCCTATTTCCTTGTATGCTAGGGCATCTTACTATGTGTTCCTACTATATTTTTGATCCATCAGCCACAAAAAACCCATGCGTGTAAACACCCTGTGTCTAAAAAAATATGAACGACCTTTTGAGTTTAGTAGCACAAGAATTCCCTGAAGACACAAAGCCTGTCTCAAAGACACTTTGTTTGCTGAATATATATAGGGTTCAGTCAGACATATGCTAGAGAAAAATATCTAAGGTATAGAACAAAATGCAAGGTGATATGAGAACATCTGAAGGACTAATGACACATTTGCCTTGCTTCTGATACAGTACTCTTTCTTGTCACCTTCAGCTAAGAAACTGGCTGTCTTGATGTTCACTGTCTGCACCAATTTCAGTACCAATCCTGGTGGTCTTGGTGACATTATAGGAAGCAATTATGAAGTGTGATTCATCAGGAGTATATCCTGATCTCTAGCTAAAGAAAATGGACTAATCTCAAACCACCTTGGCAAATCTTGATGTAGAATCACAGAACTGTAGGGGTTGGAAGTGACCTATAGAGATTGCCTAGTCAACCCCCTGCCAAAGCAAGAAAAATTGTGTAATGGACTGAGGCTCCCTTTAAGGAGGAAATAGAATCGTGCAGCATACCAACCAAGCTGCGAGATTTCACTTTCACTGTTCTACACGTAGAAAAGCATTTGATGCCATGCAAGTAATACTGTAAGCTAATGTTTCATTTCTGGACACTGATGTGAGAAGTGAAGGATATATGACTTAGGCTCTTGGAGCTGTACTTTTGAGCAAAGACAAATACCTGGAAGGGAATTCAACTAAATCATACAAGATTCAGTATGAGTTCAGAACAAAGGAAATACTCTAGAACAGCCCCTGTGCTTGAAGTCAATACTGTCCCTTCTTATATCAGAATGATTTCCTTGTCTTCTGGGAGTGTCAACGCAACTCTTTGCAGATGTAACTGTCTGTCACTGCAATGAACAGAAGCAGAATTAGGTTTAATGAAATTAAATTCTGCACATCTTCCCTGCCATACCTGTAGCTGAAAATCTAGCACATACATGGATAGTAACGCTGGTGGAAAGTCTTCTTGCCTGCACAACAGATTTTGTTCCATCATCTGGCTTAAGCCTTTCTGAGAAAATAACTATGTAGAGCAGGGTATCAATGTAGCATTTGTTACTAGCAGATCTTCATGCTTACTGTAAAAGTAGAGCTTTTGGACTTACTCCTTGCTTTGTAGTGACCTGACTGGTTTTGTCCATAGCTGTGGTTCTTGGATACAAGCATTCCTGATTCTCAGTAACTGATGCTCACAGGAAGGCTTCACCTGACAACCTCCCTCATTTTCATAGGGAAGAGCAAATAGATATACATGTAACTATTCCAGTGATAATTCTTTGCCCTTACATCAGGGTATTCTCTCTCAACCAGAGTGTTCTCTGGGACAGGAGGTACAAGGGAGAGCTATTTCAGATGACTGCTTCAGTGCCAATGGGAAAAAACATAGGGAGAGAGTTTAAAATGGACTTAGAGGGGAAAACATTGTCTTTAAATCAACTTACTAAGTCTCCTGCATTCCACTATGAAACATTTTCTAGCCTCCAATACTTTTAAAGCAAGTATGTGAGCCTGCCCCTTGCCATGTAAAGGGCAGGATGTTCTTCTATTGGAAGCTGACACGCTCAGCTCTTCCCAGAAGGCTCCTGGACTATTCCTGAGTGAGGTACCAAATGTGGCAACTCTGAACACCGTTAATTCAACCCTCTGATCCAAGGCAGTTCCAGTGAGCATTACTGCCACTGCTGGTGTTTTGGCTTACTAAATTTCAGTGCATATTGCTGCTTTTGCAGCAACAAAAATTTGTTGTATAGTATAGAATCACAGAATCATAGAATGGCCTGGGTTGAAAAGGGCCTGAAGGATCACTCAGTTTCAACCCCCCTGCCATGGGCAGGATCACCAACCACTACAGCAGGCTGCCCAGGGCCACATCCAGCCTTGCCTTGACTGACTCCAGGGATAGGGCACCCACAGCCCCTCTGGGCAACCTGTTCCATTGCACCACCACCCTCTGTGTGAAAAGCTTCCTCCTAACATCTAACCTAAATCTCCCCTGTCTTAGTTTAAAATCATTCCTATTGCTATCCACCCATGTAAACAGTCGCTCCCCCTCCCATTTATACACTGCCTTCAAGTATTGGAGGGCAACACTGAGGTCTCACTGGAGCCTTCTCTTCAAGCTAAACAAGTCCAGTTCCCTCAACCTTTCCTCATAGGAGAGGTACTCCAGCCCTCTCATCATCTTAGTAGTCTTTCTCTGGACCTGTTTCAAGAGCTCTGCACAGTAGACTGTGTAAGATCTAGACTGTTTATTAGGGATCTATGGATGCCAATCTGTTCTTAGGCACAAATATGCTCAAATGGGGAACACGAGCAAGCTATATATAAGACTATGGAAATCTTCCTGTGTACAAATCATTCAGCATTTTTCTCTCCTAGAAGAGTAGTGTCTGAGAGCACCAAGGTCCAGCCTCTGAACTGCACAGAGTTTCTATCTTAATAAATTCCTGTTACTTTCTCTGCTTGTGGTGCTTGACTAGGTTAACATTAACTTTGCAATGAAGTTACCTCAGGTCAGCATTTCCCAGCTATGGGTGGAGTGCTGCATATGCAGATTTTGGGAAAAAGAGTCACAAAGAAGATGGGAGGGACTGCAGGAACTCTGTGGTTATGTTCTGTAGGGAATACTAAAGGCATATGAATAGTAGCCTCTGGTTGCCCTAGGAAGGAGAACCCAGAGCTGAAGGCTCCTTGTATCCTGGTGTCTTTGAGATTCTTCCCACAGAACATAATCTTTAGGGTGCCCTGTGAACAGATAGGAAATTTGACTTTGAGGGTACTGCCAGAGATGTTCCAACAAGATGGGAAATGTATTTAAAGGATAATTTCAAGTTAAGCTTAGTGTTACAGGCAGCAGTGCAAACAGATTAGCTTTTGAATAAAAATAATAATAATGATTTTGATATTCAAATATATTGAAAAAGACAAACTAGAGGCCAAGGAGGTAGATGGTAGTAAAAGTAATCTTGTTTCCTCACAGCAAACAAGTTTCCCCAGCAGTGCTAAATATAGTGTTCGATACACTATATGCTGATGCATCTTTTATCTCATCCAAAACATTTTTACATAATTATAACCCAAGCTGAAATGCTCATGTGTGAAGCCTCCTACTGCTGTGATATCCAAATACCTTACGAGCAGGAAAGCATTTACTCTCCCCAGGCTCTGTTGAAATAAAGATATATGGTAATAATCACATTAGAGGTGTGAAGTGATTGACCTAATGTTGCACAACAAATCTGTAACAGATGGGAGACTGAGGTCACTAGCTTTCTGGGTAAGCTATCTATCTGTTCCTGAATGGGAATGGTGTTGTCATTGGCCCAATCTACTTGTGTTTGTCAGCCAAATTAGGATAGGCAGTACCTAATCCAATTTTTTCTACACTAGCTGCTTTGTGTATGTGTGTAGTGTTTTCCAAATAAAGAATCAACACTAAGTAAAGCAGAATTTAACTTAGAGACTGCACTGATGCATTCTCTGAATGCCCATATAATATCCTGGCTACCTTTGTTCCTTATGGCACTTGCAGCCCCATCATCCATTCTACATCTAAACTCCTCTCATGGCTTCTGTGCATCTACCATGGGCTAACATCTAAGCATATGGCTATTGCCACAGAGCAGCTAAGAGGCTAAACTGTGAAATCAGTGCCTTCCCCACAAATGGGTATTGTGTAACCTTCACTGAGTGTTGTGTACCACCTCAAAGCAAAGATATTTGTAGATGTGAAGAGGGAGGAAAAAACAACACTTTCTTGATCTGTTCATTTGGTCTTCTACTCAACTAAGATAGCCACTGACTTTGGAGATACGTTTGCCCATATTATAAGAAAATGTCTGTTTGTTTAAGTTCATGCAAAAGCTACAAACTATAAAAATGCTTTGCAAGAAAAGTGACAAAGAAAATTCCTCACAGGATATGTACTCAGGGAAAACTCTTTACAGTTAAAGACAAACATTCTGCTGAGTCATAACTACATTAACTTCCATATGTTAGAAAAGGAGGAGAAAGAGGAGGAGGTTATGGCATAAATCAAATGCGCGGTTCCTCTAGTAAAAAAAAAAATAAATTATATATATATATATATATATATATATATATATATATAATCCTCTGATATAATCAGAGGATATATATATATATATATATCAGAGGAGCTGTTGCTCCTTTAGGCATCTGCCTGAAGGGATATGCCAGGCAAAAACCTTGCTTCCATATGGTACTCTACAAACAAGGCACTCGTTGGTACACAAATATCAGCTGATTTCTTGCATATCTTTTTTTGTTTGGCTTAAAGTAAACATTAGATACCATCCTTTAATCTCTGCTGGAACTTCTGGTTCTAAGCAACAAAAGAGGAAGTAGAAAATAAAGAGGTATATTCCTTAGGGGTGGGTAATGTAAGGGTAGCAAACAAGACCACACAAGGACTGAACTAATATCTATAACCCTCAGCCTCCCATTTCTTAGTATCCAGCTCTCATTAGATACAAGACTTTTCACGCTGGAACCAGGCTCACTTTAAGCAAAGCATCATTTTGCTTGGAAACTGCATTGATGTACTCACTGAACATCCAGATAACCTCCTGGTTACCTGTGCTCCTTAGAGTACTTGGGGATTTAGGCAAATTGTTTAACTTGCAGTTGAACTCCTCAAAGTAAGTCCGTCATGCTTGGGTGCCAGCTGGCTGCACACCTTCTTGATTGAGTGACTTAATGTCTGTCTTTAATTGGGATGAATGAAACCCTCTTAACAGAGGGATTTAGGCTACAAAGGATGTGTATATAGGTTGGTAAAGCCCTGACTGATGGCAGCAGACACCCCAAGAATCCTAGCTTTGTCTGAAAGCCCTTATAGCTGTATGTTCAGCCAGTCCAATTATAAAGAAGTCTGAAGAGATATTAAGTGTTCTCTGAAATGTCATACCAGAAAGAAATACAAAGAATCTTAACAGCAGTTAGTTTTTAAAATTCATTTTTTTCAACTGAGGCCTCCCTTTTTTGGGCAGTAGTAATAGCATATATTCAGAGTAGAGGTTAGCCCTGACCTGATGATATTTGGAAGTCTGGGGCTAATAAGTAAAAGAATACCTTACATTAAAAAACAGACATAAAATTACTGCATCACTCATGTAAATTGCTCTCTTGCAGTACGGTAGAATAGGAAGGGCTCTTCTGGGTCAGACCAGCAGCCCATCTTAGCCAAGTTCTGACTCTCTTATGGAGGCAACAGGAGATCCTGCTTAGAGAGAGCACGAAAGCCTTTTGTGATCTGCTTCCCTCCTTGAGAACTGTGGTGTAAAGAATGCTACAGGGCACATTCCCACCCACTGCTCTTAAAATCCATTTCTGGATCTCTTATTCATGAATTTGTGCGTATTCTTTTTGAACTAGTTGATGTTGCCTATGTTTTACAACTCCAGCAGGTAGTTCTGGGTTATCACCACACATTCTGTCAAAAAATACTTGCCTGTATCTGAAGCCAGTCTTACATTACCTTATTAAGCGGTCTCTAGCTCTCATACTGTAAGATTTGATGAACTCTGTATTCATTTTACCCACCACTGCCATAGTTGTTGTAATTTTTAAACCCTACTCATAACTTCCCTTTACCTTTTCCTTCTCAATTAGGAAGTTCCATTTTTTTCCAGTCTCTGTTTGTAAAACTACTGTTAACTCCCCCTTGATTTCTGCGCATCTCCTATTTCCTTTGACGGCAAAGCCTGATTCAGTCATAAACGAACACCTCTGACTCTGGACTGCTGAGAGAGATCTCTCCTGCAGAAGAAGCACTTGTAGAACTATGCTTTACAGGGTGCAAGATATTCCTCTCTACACTCCCCTTCTTTTGTTCCCTAATTTCCCAGGGAGTTTTCCCTAGATCAGACATATTTTGTAGTTATACAGCTTTTTCTATTCAAGGATGACAGTGTTTTGCTGATACTGATTGAACTCATTTCTTCGTATTCCTTGTATCTCAGCACAGGACGATAAGCCAAGAATCTGATTATGATGGGAATTTTCTCAAGGTTATATGATAAATACCAGTAGAACTACGAAGAGACACTAGAAAACTAGGACCAAAGAAAGTTTCCTGTCACCCGTTGCTGACTGTGGTTCATTTCATAACTGAACTTCATAGCGTTTTAATTTAATGTTACTTCAGAGCTTTGTCATCCTGACTTCAAGCTTGGATATGTAAATGTATGCATTAGTTCTGGCTGCTAATTACCTACTGGTGTAGACAGATACATGTATATGCAAACTTGCCTGGATGGAAGTCAGATTATGATTCTGTAAGTCAAAACAAGGCAAGGATATGCTCTCTCAGATCATAGGAAGAAAATGACTAAATACTCTGCATCAGATCAGTAAAGCAATTACCTTTTTTTCATTTCTATAAAAAATAAAAATCAAGCACAGAGTTTAAAGCTCTTCTCAAAACCACCAAAGTTTCTTCAGTACTAAATACAGAAATGCATTAAGAAAAATCTTCTGAAAATATTTTTTTTCCATACTGTCTTGCCTAATAGCTGACAATTCAGCAATCAAGCATTCATGTGCTTAGTTTCTGGGTCTGTGCAACTATACTCCAAATGTTAGTAGAGCGTAAAATAACGTGACACTCTGGATCTGCAGACAGCTCCTGTATCTTTGCTGAAGATCAGACTGTTATCACTCACTATAGGTGCAAAATTAAAGTGCCTCGGGTCAATACAAACATTGGTTTCATGCCCCTGCAAGCCACAGTGGAAACACAAGCTCTAAGCAAGGCAAAGCTGTGAGCAGGAAAAGGCTGACACGGAGGGGTCCTGTCTGGAAGGACGTGTTCCTAGGAAAAGGCTCTTCAGGGAGGGATGTCTTGGAGAAAAGTGAAAGGAAATAGGTAAGAGGGAAGCACAGTAAGTACAGCACAAGCTTCCCTTGAAACAACTTGTAGAAAGCCCAAGCAGGAGACAGGGTATTTCAGACCCTCAAACTGAAACATACAGGGACAAATGTTGGAGGGGAGTTCTGCTTTGCATACCAGACACGCTAGGCAACAGTCAGAATGATTAACTTAACACTTGGACAGACCACTGATGCTGCCCTATAAATAGGTCTTAGCTAAGTTTTCAGTTCCACATACTTCAGGGCTTAAATAAACAAAGGTACAGTTTAATTAAGATATCGTGGTACATGGGATCAAGAACCACATACCAGCCCGTGCTTTTTTTTTTTTTTTTTTTTTTTTTTTGACTTTTCCCTGAATTAACTCCTAGAAGTTAAGGTTTTTGTCCAAAAATTACATGATTCTCGAGGGCTTCCAAAAGTTGGCTTTATTCTCATTAGCACAACAGTTTTTCCTCAATGATCTTAAGCAAGGTGGAAAAATTTGTTGAAATTTGTTGGAAATGAGAGAGGTGGGACTGAGGAGAGAGAGGAAATCGTGGCTTTAAGAAGAAACTGAGCTAAACTCGCTGAGTGGCTATGATGCTGAAGGTACTGTGAAATGAACTGCCTTTCCCACAGCTTATTTCAGCTGCAGATGAACAGCAGAACGTTCATTTCATTCACTGGCTGTATTTGGGTTAAAACACGCACGCAGCAGAAGAGACACTCTGTCTGGCTGTCATGCAGCAAGGCTCTGTCTTGAGCTAGTTAATGTTGAATATAACCCCTTTGCAGTGCTGAGTTGCTCACCCATCTGTGCTGTATCCCTACACAGTCTGTGTATTTTCCATATGAATTCCCTAGTCAAAACTGTGCTAATGGTGTTAAATAGCGCCTGTGTCAGTGGTAAACTTGAGCTTTTGGGGTAGGATGCTTTTCACCTCTAGTCTAAACAAAGCCACTGAAAATCCATCAGATGAGTTTTATTTATAAGATTCATTGCACTGCTGCTCTTGCTGCTGTGAAGCTGGCTATAAAATTGTTCCAAAGCTAAATAATAGTGTGCTGCCAAGCTGATGTGACTGCCAACGGACTAAATGCCCTATCCTCATCTATTGAGATAGCACAAACTGGAGTCTGAAGCTCAACAAAAGTGCCTTTGCTGCTGTCAGTGCTAAATCTTGGGGGAAGCACTCATCTGGTAGCTTAAGGAGTCATGAGCACCTAGTTTGGGACAACACCTAGAATTAATTTAATACCCTGATAATGGCAGCTGGGCCTGCCACTGTGTTTATGTTTTCAGAGTCTTCCAGGCTGCTCATAGGGCTCCTCAGGATGTTCCATTCTAGCCCTGCACTCTTTCATATAAGTGAATAGGGAAAAAAAAATCAGAGGCCACAAGAAACTGATCTCGCAATTGAAAGGGGAGGGAAAAATACGGTTCCACGTGACATTCTTATTTCTAAGTTGGACAGAGATGAGTTTGAAGGTTGGACTACTGAGTTGAAAAGGAACTTGTTGAATGGTCACAGCAAGAGAGTTGTGGTGAATGTCTCTATGTCCAGGTGGTTTCTGACATGGGACCAATGTTCTTCAGCATCGTTTTCAATGACCTAGACAGTGAGACTGAGTGCATCGTCAGCACATTTGCTGATGACACCAAGCTGAGTTGTACAGTTGACACACCAGAAGGGAGGGATGCCATTCAAAGGGATCTGGACAGGCTGGAAAAGTGGGCCCATGAGAACTTAGTGAGATTCACCAAGGCTGAGCACAAGGTGCTGCACTCGGGTTGCAGCTGTCTCAGATACATGTGCAGACTGGGAAAAGAACCCATTGAGAGCAGCTCTGCAGAGGAGAACTTGGGAGTTCTGGTGGATGAAAAGCTATATGTGAGCCAGCAGTGTGTGCTTGCAGCTCAGAAGGTCAATTATAATCAAAATAGTGGTGGCCAGCAGCGTGAGGGAGGTAACTATCCCCATCTACTCTGCCTACCTGCAGTACAGTGTGCAGGCTTAGGGCCCCAAGCACAAGAAAGCAGATTCAGAGAGGGGCCATGAGAATGCTTGGAGTGCCTCTCCTATAAAGAAAGGTTGAGGGAGCTGGACTTCTTGGGGAAAACTCACTGTAGCCTTCCAGTACTTAAATGGAGCTTATAAGCAGGAGGGAAGCTGACTTTTTACGTGGTCTGATGGTGCTAGGACATTCTAGCGCTATAGTTATGCTGCACATAAAGAAGATAAAAGCATAGAGGTGCAGGCGTGCACTAATGTACAAAGTGAAAGATGAGATGAAATGACTGAAATTTTGCTGCCGATCTTTGAGGCCAGGATGGTAGTTGTCAGTAGTTTCCAGAACTATTTCCTGAGACAAATCTGTTTTAGATCAAGTAATGGAGAGGCAATTTTAATCCCAAATTGCTGTTTGTGTTTCATTTCTTGGGATTTTTGCATCCCATACTCTTCACAATGCCTCTGGACCAGCACAAAGGGAAAGGCAATAATGCCATAAATGCCTACTTTTTCTCTTACGTAGGCCCCTCAAGAAGAAAGATGGTCTTGTAACACGAGCTGGAATGTTTCTCAAGTAGAAACTTTAATTCCCAGCTCCAACTCAAGAAACACCACTGAGGACTTGAAGGCACTGGTTTGCTACCAAACAGAAGGACAAAAGCATGCCACTGTTGACAGGCTGACCCTCTTTGCCATGTGTTGAGTTTCTGCTCTGAGAAACAGTGATACTGCAATACCTATGTGAAGTGGCTGCAAGAATATTTTTCCATATAGACACAATCCACTTTTCCTTAACACTGCTCTTGGAAATGGCAGAATACTTCTGCAAGCATTTAAAAAATAAAAACTGCATCGAGAACAAAAGCAGTTTTACTTCCAGCTCCACCTGTCAGACTGAAACCTGAGTCTCAGCCTGACAGATGACACTGTTCACAGAAGGCAGCGCAGCAGCTGCCCTGCTTTCACTAACTGACCTCAGCATTTTGAGGCAGCACTACTAATTAGATTCTCTTACTGAAACTGTGACCCTGATATTTTGGGTGCTAATAATTAGTGGGGTCTTCTGGTTATGGTAAGTGCTGAACCTCTCCATGAACCACCCTCTTTCATCCACTGCTATCTGAGACAAGCTCATCCAGAAGTATGATATCGCTGCTGCTCACACCTAGTGTTCTACCGATCATATCCTTTCTGTCCCATGATAAGAAGTGCTGTATGAGAGTCTTATCTAGTAGATGAGTCTTTATGAAGGAGATGAAGGCCAGTGGGTTATGGTAAGGCTGCATTTCTGCAACAGAAATCTCTTCTAACATGCTGATAGCAGTAGTTGAAACCACATTAATGGCAGGAAGAGTCCTTGGTCAGAGGGGTCGGGCTGTAGATAGAGCTGGAGATGCCTGGGTTGGACTCCAGGCATTATCTATAAGCTTTGTATCAGTTCCTCTGTCTCTGTGTGCTCGTTCCCAGTATGTGAACTACGTGCTACTACACAGGACTACTGCAAGGGAACATCACTGTTGTGCTATCTGCAATGTCTCGTTGTTGCAAGGCAGGAGTACAAAGAGGTCTGAGCTACAACTTCGTACCACATTTACAGCTGATTTATAGATTTATTCTTAATTGAAAGAATTCTGAATGTGAAGCAATGCAGCACGTTTGGTTGAGGAGGAAATAGCATGCCACATTTTTCATGGGGCCTACAAGTTTGCCCTTACAATGCTTGCTTACAGATGGCACTCTGCCTCTGAATTTGTTGCACAACTCTCTGAGGAAGAGTCTGCTAGCACTGGGTGGTCTCCCCAGGCTGCTGCTGCTGCTTCCCTGCTTGGGAAGTGCCATGGTGGGGCAGGGGGATGCAGTCCATGGAACAACTGACCCAGATTTCCAAGGACTTGCTCCAAAGGAATAAAAATGTGCTTTTCCAGTGACTTCCACAGAGTTTGGATTGATCCCCAGATGTCTGTCAGTACTTCTTAATTGTGGAAATGCTGCTATGGAAACTATGTAAAGGTGGCAATTCAGGAGACCAAAAATTTTTCTGGAGGGGGAAAAAATTAGTTTCACTGCAAATTGTTGCAAGCTATCCTCGCTAAGAAGTCTTGTACAAGTCCGTGGCATGGCTAAGGCTGAGGTAACCTGATCTTAATCAAGAGTTGAAAAACGAACAAACAAAAAAATTATAAAGCACCTACTTTCCCACCTTTCCCTCCGTGAATGTTTTGAAATCTCAGTTTTTCAATTCTCCCAGAGCTGCCTCTGACTCTGGAGAATCT
This sequence comes from Callipepla californica brunnescens, assembly GCA_023055505.1. Lineage (NCBI taxonomy): Eukaryota > Metazoa > Chordata > Aves > Galliformes > Odontophoridae > Callipepla > Callipepla californica. The sequence goes on from JALIRH010000001.1 coordinate 46,614,018, forward strand.
TCTATAAACAGGGATCTAGCAGATTATCAGCTGAAGGGAGAAGAAAACAGTGCAGAAGTAGAACCAACAAACAGCAGACTGTTTGAAACCAAGTGTTATCTGCTTATCAACCTCCCTGTGTGAGGGACACAGCAGTTGTTCAGATCGCTGTTCAAAGGTTAGTCTACCGTTTTGTGGCATCTTGAATTAATCTAAGTCTTTAATTTCCCTTAAATAGTTTTCTTCAGCTTTGCAAATGAAATTTCCATCTAGTTTTGGAGAACTTGTAAATGAACTTTTCTTTGACATAGCTTTTTCATCTTTTAATAATTGTTAACTTTTTTTTTCTCTCCTTCTAAAACTGTCTGAATTCAGGTTCTCATCCCCTTCCTGTGTGCAGGATCTCCTCTGCGCAAGCTCTTAGTTTCTTCTTCATTATGCTTTCAAATCTTCCACCCTAGCCGGAGGTGAAAATAGTCATGTTGGCATGAGTCAGCAGAAAACTCTGTATCTTCTTCGTGAATCTAAATGTGAATTTACAAGTGATTGTATCTGTATTCTGCTATTCCACCTACTCCTGTTAATCCCTATATTTGCAAATAAGCCACTGCTGCACAAATTATGCTATTGATTTTAATGAGTTCAAATGCATGAAATTTGCTATTTCTCATCAACACCCTGGTAGCACAATCTAAACACTGACTCAGCTAATGTATTTGTCTCAGTGACATAAAGTTATGCATATTTATTTTATTTAACGTAAGTAATTTAAAATTGCTTTTCCTTATTACCATAAAGAGACTTCAGAAATGTACTATGAAAACCACTTGCTTTATAAAATTAAGACAGTGCTCCATGTGTCTAAATAGTATGTAGGAATAATGAGATATATAGAACTCTACTCAGAATAGTGGTCCAGAGGAGAGGATTGTGACCTACAGAAGTGAGATTTAGCTCAAGGGGAAAAGGGGGGGACAGGGGCAGAATGTAACTAAGCACAAGGAAAAAATAATAATAATTTAATATAATTATGATCAGCAAAATAATGTTTTTCAGTTCAGGAAAACTTTCTGCACTCATTCACTATGACACCCTTGCAATGAAGGACATAAAATGCCTGCCACTGGGAAAATTATCCACAGGGGAACAGAATCCTGAGGGGTTCATGACTTACCTAAAAATTAGACAAGCTCTGTTCCAAGGGAGCACTGCAATGACTTTGTAAGAGGAGAAAGATTTCATATATGTATCTCACGTTTCTGCTACTCAGTTTCTCTGGGTTATTTAATGTTGAGCTGTGGTAGCAAGTGCATGCTACCTATGCGATAACATTTAGGCAACAGAGTCCTTTCAAATGCGCAAGCTGAGGGAGTGATATGACTTGGCTTCTGGAGATACAGTTGGCTTAAGTTCTTCTACAGTAAGGGGATAAATAACACAGACTGTTATTTTACTTCTTCAGTGTGCCAGAAATCTTCAGGATGATAGGGTTTATTTTTATTTTTTTTAGAATTAGCGGTTATGACGTTGTGCTGAGGTTATGAGATTATCTGAACGTGTCCCGTTATTTCACCAAAATCCTTCAGTGATGAGTTAATTAAGTATATGTAGTCCCCTATCCCATACTAAAAGGTGCCCTAACTGATGAAGCTTAGTAGCAATGGTTATCCTTTATGTGAGAGGTTATAGGGATAAACTAAGATAAAACAGTTACTGTACAAGAGGCAGTCCTCACTAGCATAGCAACCCAGGAATGCCACACACTTTTCTTCTTCCAGGCTCTTTAAATAACAAAGCTGAAAACCAGCACCCCAAGCAGTCTGACTGCAGGAATTAAAGCTGGATCTCTTGGGTCAAGTACCACCACTGGCCTTGCTGCTCAGGGAGCTCACAGCCCAGTAGGAAACTAGGCTTTAATCTGTCTGAAGGCAGAGAAAGACTTATGTATTAACCTTAAAATGAAGAAAACAAACAAACAAAAAAACACCACAACAAACGAGCAAAAAACCCACCAAACCCCACGGCATTATTTTGAATTTTAAATTCATGGATTACCTCTCCAAGATCATCCCTGAAGTGACTCAGAAGCTGTACAGGTCTCTCTTAGGAAAGAGACTCGTGTGCTTAACCCTCCTGCTGAGTTAGCACACTGTAGGTACACTGAGCAGCTGATATGTTCATGACAGCCTTTCGAAACTGCTCTTTTCTGAGCAGAGCAATTTGGGGTTGAAAGTACTTTTGCAATCAGCAGGATCGAAGTATTCTGAAGTGCCACATGAAATACACCTTTAGAATGCCACAGAAACATAGAACCCTCACTCTTTAAAGTCACTTATTAAAGTAAACAGAGCAATCCTGGAGCTGCATAATGATTTATTACTTCTAACACAACTGTCAGTCTGCCCATGCTGGAAACTGTAAAGACTGTCATCAGTGTGCTGTCTTAACCATAAAACACAAAAGTATTTTAACCTTTGCCAAGAGCAATTGTGTCAAAGGGAATGAACAGAAAATGACAATTCCCAATCAAGCTCACAAGTGTGAATGTATTTCTAGAAGCCCTGTTCCAGCTCCTGCTGTTGGGCACTGTATCCTCCACGTCTTTTTGAACAACGTGAATGTCAGTTATCCAATACAAAGAAGCTGGAAGTAGGATCTAAGGTGGCAATGTACTGTTTTGACTTGGATGTGAAGATCACTCTTTGCAGCTTGTCCTCATCCATACTGCAGCATTTTGACACAAAAAGGAACACTTTCAGCACTACTATGTGCAGCCAAGTTTCTCAAACTTGACAGTGCTAAAATTTTCACAGGCAAAACAGTTTCACGTGATTAAAAATCTTTTAGAAACAGACCTAATGTGAGGTGAGATATATGACACAGTGCCTGAAAATAGTTCTAATGATTCTAAATCTTTGCTCACCTGGATCTAGAGACTTCCTGCGAGTAAACTATAATGCTTCTATCTGCAAAGTGATGAAGGAATTCTTCTAGGTTCATTCTATATTTTCCATGGTCCGTCTCTTGCATCACATTTACTGACCACTGCATGAACTGGCTTCCACCATGGTGCTGCTGAGTCAAAGCTTAGAAGTCTCATGCTAGATCATAAGTAGAAAGCTTGTAAAGAAAAAAGTCACGTTTAAAATAGCTTGTTTTCATGAGGAATGCTTAGCAAAGTGATTCTCAAGAATGCGTAGCAGAGGACAGTGAGTGACAGACTGATTTAATTATGCTAAACACTAATGAAAGAAGCTTCTTGTGTAAGATGCATTACTGAGATTTCCATGGGGCACTGAGCATTCTTTACACAGGCAGGATCTTGATTTTTTGACTCAGTCAGCATTTGCTTTTATTTCAGTGTGACAGTATCACTGGTAAAAGGAACAGGACAGGTGTGCCTGTCCCTCCCAGTGAGTCTGAACCACTCAGTCAGGTTAGTCCCTTCTTTTTAAGCCTGAATAGCTTTTTGCATCAGTACCTTTTGTCTTACCAGTACAGGTTATGAATCGATGCCTCCACTGGCACTTAGTAGGGAAAATTTTGATTTACATTTATCTTATCTGCTCAGTGGCAGCCCTGCCTGCAGTAGTGGGGTTGGAACTGGGTGGTCCTTGAGGTCCTTTCTAACTCAAGCCATTCTGTGATATGTGAAAATTTGTCAACTGAAATCCAGTAAGCTGTGTTCTGGGTAAAGCTGGCTCTTGTCCTCAACCTTTCTGCCTGCAGCTTTTCAGAATCAGGTCTCTCGCTCTTAGGGTTACGCATCTGTATAGGAAAATTGCTATTTTTCCAGTTCTTGTCGTTTGATCAGCAAGGCTAAATACCTGAACAGCAGGAATATACAACAGTCAACATAAAAATTGGAAGAGCTCTCAATTCATTTCAGTGAATTTGTCGACTAGAAACAGAAACAAGGCAATTTCCTCTGCAACCTGTTGTGGCAAAGGGAAAGGTGCTTGTGTGGGCACAGCAAAGCAAAGAAGTTGGCAGCCCCCTTCACATTCCTTGCTTTGTAAACAAATTTGTTGGGATCCTCAGCTTGGGAAGGCAAGCATCCACTGCCAGAGCAAGTGGAAGACCATGAGGCCTTGAAGGACAGCTCTCTAAAGAGGCACATGCATAAGCAAGGATGTTGATATTCTTCTCTATCCCTCTTTGATAACCTTTTGTGACCCAACCTGCTCCCTTTAGAAAAAACTAAGTTCTCTTAACTGAAGATAAATTTCCTGAAATTTTGCCTGGCAATCGATCGGAGATAGGGACTTGTGGGACACACTCACGCTGTGGATCACTGTTAAATTATTTCATGTAGGAATTTAGCTTGGAGCAGAACTAATCTGAGTGTATGTAACCTCAAGCATCCAATTGGGTTAAGCAGTAGTGCTTGGCGTCACTGATTCTGCCACTGAGTTTGGTTAATACAAAGTGTTTGTTTTGGCAGGTGATACTTCATGCCCCCCTTTTTGCACAGTGTGAAGGTTTTTTTTCTTTCTTTTTCCTGCTGCTGCTCCCCATGGGTCTAATACCACATTCTTCTGTGGTGACTCTCCAATACATTTTTATTTATTCTGCAGCTCTATTTCAGTGAAGAAATAAATAGTCTGCTCTAATTTTTTGGCTTCTATGTTCTTTCTTGCACTTTCCTGCTTTGAATGTAGGATTCAAGAGTTCTCACTTGTAAAGCTCCTCAGGGGCATGGCTTAATAGCTGTGTGGGTCAGGAAAACATCACAATCGACAGCTCTCTATAACTGGATTCCGCTGTTGTGGGGAACGGGATTTTTGTTTCCCATGGCAGGCATGGAGATAAGCTGGTGACAAACCCTGTGGGCCTTGCTGTTCTAGCAGAGGAGAAGGAGGTCTCCCGAATAGGGTTCTCCATCTTTTACAGATTATATTCTAGTTGTGTATTTTGAAATGGATAGCAAATAAATAGTGTGAAGGGGAGAGAGGTCTCTCATGCCTGTGCTCCTGTAGGTCGAAATGAACGCAAGCCTTGCAGGATAAGTAGTGAAAAACAGGACTGTCTTTTGAAAATAAATGTTCTCAATGCTTTATTTAGTGCCATCGATAATTAATGAATGAGCCACAAATGGTCACAAAGATGCAATGGGGCTCACGCCCTGCAGAATGGCTGCCTGCCTGAGGGCTGCTGTGTGCTGGGTGTCTGTGGGCCTGGCCCACAGGATGAGCAACAGAAGGAAGCTTTGGCAATGCACATAGACAACATCTCAATCCCCTTGGTGACTGGAGGCTATCAGGCTTCTTCTTCCTTCACCTCAGTTTCTATATTGGTCACTTGAGGATAGTCATAGTGGCATGATTTGCAGGAGGGTCATGGTGCTGGCCCTTGTTCCCACAGCCTGCTGGAAAGCTGAAGTACTGTTCAAGTGCTAAAGAAATTCACTCCCTGGGAAAGCATATCCTGTGCACTCCCAGGTTGTATCCTCCCAGCCTGAAAACCTCTCAAGCTTTCTATCTAAACAGTTCCCATCCAGAAATGCCTCGCTGCCCAGGCTTCTCCTTTTGCTCGTCTTCAGCTCCCCTTTTGCTGACCCCTGAGTGGCAGCAGCAAAACAACCTGTGAACATCCAGAGCTTCATGTGCTTTCAAAGCCAGGCTTGATGTTTTCAACATATTCTCTCATTTTCCTGCGTGCAGACTACTGTCTAACATTCCTGGAAATGCAGGCTGTGACTCCAGTCAATTTCTATGGCATTTTAAAGCCACACATATGTTTAATATATCTACTACTTCCTTCCCCAGGGCTTCGTGCTTCTCTTGCCATTCATCTTTTCATACTGTATGCATAGAATGAGTTATCTACAGCGTCATTATTGTAATGTATGGCAGTTCCCCACACTTACATGGCAAATCCATTAAAAACTCTAAGAGCCTCTGACTGACTCCACCAGTGTGAATGCTATACCTGGTGGGAAACAACCAGAAAAAAGCACTTTTCCCATTCAGAATTATGAAAAGGCCATAGAAGCAGATGTCCTTTCATGGTTGTTTTCCTGACTCTGGGAAGGGGTATGAGTCAGTGTAACTAGGGGAGCTGGCTTAATCTGAAGCAAATGGACAGAAATGCTGTTTGAAACAGCCATCCCTTCAGACGTGGTGAGCGGCCGTGCAGCTTTGTCACGGATGTGAAGCTGACCCTCCCACTGAGAGCTGGCTGCAAAGAGCACAGAAGTAGGTAACAGACCTCTGCTCACACTGACAGGGCTCCAGACAAAGCCGCAGCTCACTTGCCCCCAGCAGCCTTGTGTTATTTTCCCTATGCTCCTGTTCGCCCCAGTGCTGGAGCCCCTGCCAGGGAGGTGCTAACAAGGTGTAAACCTTCAGTCAAGGTGACTGTCTTGTAACCTTGTAGTGACAAGGTGACTGTCTTGTAGTGACAGTCTTGTAACCACAGCTCAGCTGAACCCTAAAGCACTTTGCTCATCCTCCTAGCTCTAGACAGGGCTCATTTCTAGTATATTTATGTATTTATGTTTGAGTTCTGTAAACGTAAAGGGTGCAAGGCTGGCACAAAGACATATGCAAAAAAATTAAGTCTGTTTGGGAAATACTGTTCTTCTTTTAAGCCAAAATAGGTGAATGTACCCACTTGCATGACTGAGACTAGCTATGTAAAGTCACGCACTTTACTCTTTTAAGCTGGATGGAGCTGGCTTTGTCAAACAAGTTTCTGAAGCAGTCAAAGCTGGGAACGTTCAAAAAAATTCAGGCTAGAGAAAGGTTTCTAGGACAGCAGGAACCTCTTCAGACTGACTGTCCTTTGCCACATCAGTGCTGCTGTGTCTGCTCACCTGCATCTCATGCCCTGAACCATTGCTGTTTACTGGCAACATCAGTAAACAGTAGTGAGGAGTTGGAGATAAGAAATAGAGATTGGAGGAAGCAGTACATGAGAAGGTTGAAAAGTCAACTGTTAAGTACAAAAAGACAACTGTGAAGTACAAAGCAGAAGAGTTTGTTCACAGGAATTGAGGAACAGGCATTAGTACAGGCAAAAAGAGTGACAGCTGAGAGGAGGTGAAGGAAAAAGAATATGCCAAGCAAGAGGTAAGCAGGGAATGTAGACACCGAGAAGTAAGGAATCAAGTTGGGGAAGGGTGAACTTAGCCTTTCTGAAAAGAATTAGAGTCAGCAGTCTGGGAGATGTCAGTGCATTTTGTGACTCTATGGGGATCAAAACACTGCCATGCTTCAAAGTAAGCAGGCAAAGGATGCCTTGGACTCCACTAGGAAGCTCTTCCATTGCCTTTCCCAGCCACTACTGGAGGCAGAAGTGGCCAAGATGGCTGTCTTACCAAGGCAAGCACTGCAGGAGTTGGTTGAGCACAGCCTTAAGAGAAAGATGTGCTGCACATATAAATCTTGAATCCTGGCATTCCTTCCCCAGCAATCTAACTGCAGGCTATATTTAGCCCAACCTAAGCAGAAACAAAGAACAGCAGGAGTAGGCTTAGCTCGAACAGCTGCCACCAGCTGCTCAGAGGGGATGCAGGTAGGGCCGATGTCAGATGCAGTTAAATGAGATGGAACAGGGAACACAGCTATGCTTGAATGAACAACGCTGGCTTTTGGTTAGAATTTCTAGGTTTATTATTTCTTGGTTAGCCAGAAAGGAGATCGGATATCAAGCAAAGCAGAATATGAACACTTCTTACACCGATGGCAAGGCTACAGTGAAGTACAGAGAGAAGCAGAGGAAAGGGAGGAGGCAACAGGTACAAGCATCTTGCCCATTGCTGCAAATGTGTACGCACCTAGACCAAGTTGCTGGTGTTAGAACTAAAGAGAATAGACAAGAAGCAACAACTGCAGGTTTGAGAAAGTCCACAACAGACTGGCTGATTAACAGCTGCTGTTTAAATGTTCATATCTGTGTGGTAACACATTAGGGGTGCTTGTGGGAACTACTGATCCCAGTAGCTCCCTCTGCTTGGTGTACCCCCAAACCAAACACGCTGGGGCCGCTCCTAAAGCAGCTCCTGTCTTCGTCACCATGGCCAGGACCACACCTTCACGAGTGGCAGTGGTCTATTTGTTTAATCCACAGAGCCAGAGCTCACCTTCCAATATAGGCATTAGTGTCATCCACTGGATGGAAAGGCAGATAGCCCATGTTACTGCAACTACCTGTCTGCAGAATTACCTGCTTCTAAAGATGTGTTTTTCTACTAGTAGGTACACATGGAAACAAGCAAACAACTACCTTCAGCAAATATGCACTTGAATGAGCTATGTAAAACCAGAGGTGGTAAAAAAGTGGGACTGTTTAATGAGCACTTTACCAGTAAGAAGTACTAGGGGACAGTGAATACAGCGGGCATTAAACTTGAGCACTGAACAATCACTTAGGTGTCTGGTTATCACTGCAATTCTTAAGAATAAACAAGAAAAAGACAATTCACCTACTTTCTTAGTGTATATGTAAATCCATAAATTCTCTTTCCACTCACTTTTCTGTACTTCAGATGCACCTTTATTGCAGTAATCCTCCTGGGACACATCAGTTGGTATAGCATGAACTTCAAAGCTTTTATGGTACTTTTCCTTGCCTTATGAGCAGAGCTGTAAGCTCACTGACTAATCGCTCCTTAATAGCTCATGTTTCCTCCTCAAAAGTCCCTGAAATGAAACTGGTGAGGGAAAACTGCTGCAGGGATTTGTGAAGAAGAATATTACTTCAAAATGGGCTTCTTTCCCAGTAACCCATACAGTGTTTTGAAAAAAGGCAGGGCTGAATCCAGTTCAGGCACTGCAGTTGGAAGTGATCCTCAGTGGTATATTTCAAATATTACTCCCAGATAATGAAAACAAAACACAGATTTGTTTTAGGTGTCTCTCACTTGGCTGTTGCTCAGATTTGTTCTGTAGGAACTTCCAAATCTAGGTATCTTTCTCCAGGTATGTTCCGAATCCTGGGTTAGACAAGGAATGCAGGGTAAACTAACAAGGAAATCTGTTCACAACATTTCTAGCAGACGTTAGAAAGACTGAGGCTGGTGAAACCTTCATTTCTGTCATGGGACAGGCTCTTTGCAGAGCTCTATTTGCTGGTGCCACTTTATCAATCATCCCTTTGTACAAACGCAAAGAACTGAGCCATTATTGCATCTAAAGGTAACAGCAGCCCAGTGTCTTAGGCACCTTGTTCCACAAAAAAAGGGCTTCAGTAGGGGCACAAAAGCAGGCACATATTTACCAGGGAGATGGTAGAGTTTTCAGTATTTTCCATCCTGCTCAAGCACTGGTAGATGCCACGTGTATTTCCATGTCATATAGCAGAGCTGCAGCTGCAAAGACTGCCCAGACAGATGAGAAGTGCATCTGCCCGTGGCTGAGCACACCTCACCATTCATGCGAACACACAAACTTGAAGTGTTTAGCCTGGCACATACTGAGCAAAAAAGCAAGTTGGACAGCACATGCCACAGCTGGACGTTCTCTCTTTTGTTGGCCAAAATATAAGGGCTTCTAAGCAGAAGTATTTTGAGCATTCAGAGTTGACTGAGTTATGAGCTGGAAAAGCATCAGCCATGCTGCTATCCAGTACGTGCCCTTCTTTTGTTTCCTAGTTAATACATTTTCACTCCTCTGCAGCTTTCTGGGCACATACTGTACCTTGTGATGACATGGGAGAACAAGGCCTTTAAGTCTTCATTAATTGTTACTTCTGTATTTTTAAAAGGAGCTATTTAGGAAATTCTAGCTGTTGTTACCATAGGAATGAAGCTGTAGGATTCAATAGAAGAACAATTTAAATAGCAGTGTTAAAGTAATTCGCATCAATTTTAATTCTCCGCTACCTCCAATCTCCTCTTGGACATAAAGAAAAGAACTTAAAAAAGCTCTTTCTCCCTCAGTGCCAGTTGACTCTAGTCCGAATGAAGAGGAGATACCCTGTTATCTATAGCAGGGCTTAGCGATGCCCCTTCCTACCCACACAGCTCTGCTCCTTCTTTCTGAGTGAAGCAGCAGCAAAGTGCTCCTGGGCTCAGGCAGAGTTCCTCATCTGTTCTTTCCAGCTCGTTTAAAGCAATGCTTATGCTACATTTGTACAGTAAAAACTGGGAGAATGAAGCATCAAGTCCTGTGACTAAGAGTGGGTTCAGTTGGAATGCTTGTACCTGGTAAACATGCCCAGGAGAAACACAAGCTGATGAGTGATTTACAGCTTAGCGTTAATTGTGATCTGACCGCCTCAGTAGAGCACTCTTAGTTGACCTTTTCTGAGTTGGTATACTGCTCTGTTTCTATTTGCAAGGTTTAGGTCTACGTTAAATATGAAACCAGGATGGCTGAGTTGATCAGTTAATTCTGCACGCCTTCTGCTGACAGAGGGGAGGCAACAAAAAGGAGAACAGTAAATGCTGACGCTCGGACTTGCTGTTCCCTGGTTTGTTTTCAAAACCTTTGAACTATGGAAACTTGATAAGAAACAAGAAAGTAGAGAAAAGGTTTATTTTCCTTGGCTTTAACTTTGAGATTCATTCTTTGGGATGCTCTCACTCCTCTGACTTGTGAACAGTGTTCCAGATGGGAACACTGGGTTAGCGGTTCCCTCCCGGGTGAGAAGATTGGATTAATGGGAAGGGAGTACTTAGCAGAACAAGGAGTCTTGCACCTTGTTAGCATTAATACCAAGATCAGGATGCTCGCTGCCTCTCAGTATGGGTAACAACTAAACGGACTTTTGTGGTGCACGAGGGACAGTTACAATTCTCCATGTGTCCCATCCCACCACAATACTTCTTTCATCATAACTGCTCTGATTCACTGATCCAAAGTCCTACTCAGGGACTGGGAATTACAGTACGTGTCTGTAACTTCACAGACACTGTGAAGTGGTGAAGCCACTTACAGATTAAGGACCAAGTGCCTGGCTCTTCCTCAGCGAGTAAAGATGAGCCAAGAAAGCAGGCCAGCAACCACATTTTGGCATGACTATCTGGCAATTATAGTGACCTTATTTATCACCCAATGTCTCCTTTTCATCACACATCTAGCCTGGTCCAGCGTCCCATCTTGCATTCTTGCTTCTAGAGTCTGGCTTATCTTTCAGCTGTCTGGCCAAGCCTACGCTAGTAACCTATGGCCACAGGACACTGTCTCTACAATGTATTACAAACTGCTGTCGTTGATAGGAAATTACATGGGGACATTAATCTAGTAGGATACTTATCTGCCAAACCCAGCTATCTGGAGACTACTCAGTGTCCAGTACTGCTTTCAGGTCTAACAGCTTCCACGTTGCTACTGCTGACTACAACCAAACAGGTGCTTTCAGACACCATTACTGCCAGCACCCCCCAGTGATTGCTCTGGAATTGGCTGAGTTGAAACTGGATCCTTTTATGGGAACACACAATAGAGTTCTTCATAAGCAAGATGGAAATGCTGGGATGCAGTTGCTGCTCTGTAGGGGTGGCTGATAACACTCCAGAGCTTCCCCACCCCCTTAAATTCACCTTTGTTGTGCTGCCCACGTATTTGTGCCTTCATTTCCACACAGCTTCACATGCGTGGTCACAATAAAAAACAGGGGACATTAGTCATATTTTATGTAACAAAGTATGCCTGCATCTCAAAGGAGAAGAGGGGAAAAAAAAAAAAGAGAGAGAGAGAGAAGAGGGACTCTGAAACTAGGATGTTTAACAGATTTACATTAAAAACAATCTCCCACTCAGTTCCAGGACTACATGCAAACATTTCTAACAAAAAATCCTGGTTTAGTGAAATCTATTAAACAAACCAGCAAACAAAAAAGGATACAACAGACAAAAATGAAAGGTTTTTGTTGATCTTTTGCTGGTGAGGCATTTGAACCTAACTGGTAGCTTTGCATTTTTAAACATAAGCTCTCAGACGGCTACGATTATCAGAGCAGAAGTCTTAGGAGGAGTGGCTGAGGGAACTGGGACTCAGAGTGGTGAAGAGGAGGCTCAGGGGAGCCCTCATTGCTCTCTGTAACTCCCTGAAAGGAGGGTGTGGCAAAGTGGTGGTTGGCCTCCCAGGTGACAGCTGTTGGACATTGAGGGAATGGCCTTAAGTTGCATCAGGCGAGATTCAGGTTGGATATTAAAAAAAATTTCACTGCAGAAAGAGCCACGTTACACTGGAACAGGCTGCCCAGGGATGTGGTGGAGTCACTGAGACTGCAGGTGTTCCAGAAATGTGTTGGCGGATGTTGTACTAGGGGACACACGTTAGTGGGCAACACTGGTGGTAGGTGGACAGTAGAACTAGATGATCTTAGCGGTCTTTTCCAACCTTAATGATTCCACAATCGGGGTGTGGGGACACTTCTAGTTTTTCAGTTTTCTTGAAAATGTTTCAAGGTCTCCTTGCACTGTTTTGAATCCACCCAAAAGACTGGACAACCACTGAACTCATCAACCAAGTACAAGATGAACTAAAAGAACCACTGAAAGTAACTTGCAGAACTTGGAGGGAGCAGCAAAATGCAGCAGCAGATTTACTAAAGCGCTTCCAGTTCATAAGGTATGTGGGAACAAGGTGTGGCAGGGGTGAAGGCAACAGGAGAGAAGGCACAGTTTAAACGTATCCAAGTGTATTAACAGCATTCCCTCAGGTATTTTATTCAAACACGTAGAATTTAATCTGTGCTGGCTTTGTGTAAGTGGTGTAATCTCTAATGACCTCTGCCTCATATACGCCTTTTTTCCTGAAGGCTGGCAGAACTCCTTCACTGATAGCGTTCTGCTAAAATACCTCTGGGGTAAACATACTTTCATAAACTGCTTCCCAAATTAACTAAACTATAATAGCAGCTTGTGGGCCACAACCACGATACTAAAACCAACATAAAAGTGACCTTGGGGAAACGGAGCTGGCTGACAGCATTTGGGAGTCAGCCTATCACTCTTAAAAGTAGGTCCTACTCCTGGCTTCTCTCATGCAGGTTTCTCTGATATAAGCAGCACCTTATACCAAGCTGACACAGGAGCATGAGTGGCCTGAATCTTATTCCCTCTTCCTTGTGGTGCAAGGACACGAGAGTGGTCCTTGAGCTGCCAAGTTAATGCAACACCATTGAACTGCCTGAGGCAGCATGCAACCCTAACATCGTGCTCGTCTGTCTCACCAAAGGACGGGCTGTCTAAAGAAAAGGATTTTTTAACATTTATGCCTCCCCCTTGTGTTTCTACCATGTGAAATCTCCAGGCTTTGCTTATTTCTCAAAAGGTCTCTCTCGAAACAGACTTATCACGTTTCTTGATTTCCTGGTAAATACATAAATCCAAGAGAACACTGAAAATAAAGATCCTTTCAGGTGCCGAACTGAAAATGCTTCAGTGAAATCAGCACAAGTTACATCAGCAAACACCTATCAGAAGTCATCCCACACTTAACAGAGAATGTGACCTCGGACAGTCTGCAATATAAATAACGTAAATAAGAAACATAATACAAACATCTTAATCTAGCACAGGTTCTGAAATGACAACTTGAATAATACTAATTCCCACTGCTCTAGCGGAATAGAGGAATCTTGCCTTTCTGAGAAGCAGGATGGAGCTGGGGTGTGAAGTTTTCAGTTTTGGATTTTAAAGTGATAAACGTACTTTTAATTGCGGAGAACCTGGAGACAGTAGGGTGGAAAGCAAGGGAGAGAAACCCTGGCCTTACTTGCTCTGACAAGAGTAAGTTCACAGCTGTCCTATTGCACGAGGAGTTTGTACGGTGCTGCACGGGGGGAGTAAAAAGTTATCCGATGACAAGCAGAAGAAAAAAACAGACAGCAGACATACCTGACTTGCCCACGCCAGCTCGACCGAAGATCGCCAGCTTCACTTCCGCGCTCTTAGCCATGCTGGAGGAATGGAGTGTCAACACATTCACTTGATTATCAAAACTGAAGCAGCAGCAGCGTTCCCAGATCCTGTGTTCGGCTTCACGGTGTCATCGTGACGTCAGTGCAGAGCCTGGGGACGAACACCACGAGGATGGAGCTACAAGGAGCCAGGCGCTTCCTCACCACTCCCCCGTGTGATTTATAAGTCGGTGCTGTGCTCCAGCCCCGAGCACTGCAGTAACACCACTGACACATTTGGCACCGGGAACAAAACCTACCTCCAGCTTTCCAGCTCTCGCTGTTTGCTTCAGGTTGGCACTGTAATGCTGACAGATGTACTTAGCCAACCCGAAGTACCTGCCTCAGGGCTCCAGGTAGGGCTCCTTATTCTTTTTGCCTCTGTGGGCTGCGACTGTTTGCATCTGCCTCTACTCTGATGACTTAGCTTTTATTTCAAAGCCGTCGCCCCGTTCACTAGCAATGCCTGCAGACAGCTGATCTGTCCTCGAGCCCTCAGATTCCAGAAAGGTTTCCAATTGCTCAGCAGCAGTTGTTTCAAACCTCTAAGCACTTGTACCTTGCCCCTTCTAAACAAACCTGCACCCAGGAGTTCTCCAGCACTCCTCTGAGCCGCCTCAGCTCACGCACACACATTCAGCAAAGCAATGGGGTTCGGGAGAGGATGCCAAGTACCTGGTAGCACGCTTCCAACCGGCCCCAGGGAATGGCTGGCTTAGCTGGATGACCTTGAGCACGTCACCTGCTCCGTCCTCACCTTCTCGGGAGCTGGGCAGGAATACACTTAACGCAGCCCGTCCTTGTGAAGCGCACTCGGACGCTGCCTTCGCAACCGAGAACTTTACCGTTGCGAAGGTCTGCCGCCGCGCTACAGTGCCCACGCTAGCCGTCCGTTCTCACAGCGGCAAAGCTGTGAAGCTCCGAAGCAAGACACGGCCAAGCGCTCATCACCCACCGGGCCGACGGAAGAGGGACGCGGGGCTCTCCCTCCCCCGAGCGCTCCGCCGCTTCAGCACCGCCCGCCCCGGCGGTCCCGACAGGTGCTGCCCAGCCCGGCCCCGCGCCGCGCCCGCCCAGCCGGCGCTCACCTCCTCGCGGTGCCGGGCTGCGCCGTGGCGCTCAGCGACGGAGGCTCGGCCCGGCCCGGCCCCGGGCGCTCCCGCCGGAGGCAGCGGTGCGGCCGCACAATGCGGACACCCCGCCCGCCCGGCGGCGGCGGCGGCGGCGGCTCCAGCGGCGCCCTCCGCCCGCGGCTCTGCAGCGCCCCCTGGCGGCCTCCAGCGCTGCCTGTCCACCGCAGAACGCCCGGCAGTCTCTCCCTGTCCTTGCGAAAAAACAGCGCAGTGACTGTGAGGCCGTTTCCCCAGGCCGCCTTCTGTCAGCGCCCGCTCTTCCATGCAGCCTCCAGCCTGCGTTACGGCGAAGGGGAGCGTTGTTATTTCGATTTGCAAATGGGGAAAATGAAGCATGTAATTGCATCAGTCCACTCGAGAGGTCAGAGCCAGGAATGAAGCTCTGAAGCAACGGGACAGCTCGTGCTTCCACATTTATTAAACTACACAGCGATGTAAAGATACACGAATAACAGGCGTGAACCAGCACTAAAAGTTCAGTGAATGTTCCTCCCATGTTTCTGTTGCAGCCCAAATCCAAATGAGATACAAGATAAGGAAAACAAATATCTCTTCCCCCCTCTGTCCTTCTCGATGCAAAATGAAATGAAAGTTTGGACTGGAAAAGATGTCCCCACATCTGTCCACAAAAGCACAGGGAGCATTTAGGTTCTCCCCCACCAGCCCTGGATTGAAATGAGCACCTACCGTTCCCCACACGCTGTGCCAGCTGCAGGCACTCAGGATCAGATCCTAAAATAGTTGTACCGCATATCATTCAAAAGCAAAAAAAAACTAGAAGACAGATGTGAAAGCAGTAGTGTGGTTTATGCCTTGCTTGTTGAAAATAAATGCTGAAGCTTTAAGCCTTCATTCTTTGTTTGGTTTACATAATTTAGAGGGATTAGATTTTTCCATCCTCCTAAGAAAGCAACTGGTGAGTGTCTATTTTGCATCTGGGGAAATGTGTGCTAGTCTGGAGGCCTGACATTTGTTTTGTGTCTATGGAATTCACCCTGCATGGGGCTGTCAAATTGAATATGATAACAGGCTTTTCCAAAGCAGTCGATAATTTATTGGTCATTAAAAATCCCAGTCGCCATGCAATCTGCTTGTGATGAAGTCTCCCGGTGCCAGGGCATCAAAATTCAGTAAACACCAATCCTGGACACAGGCAAAGATTTTGGACTGTTGAGACCCAGGACCACATTCATTGCTGTTTGCTTCTTCTGGCCTCATGCATAATGTTGATTGGTTTGGGTGTGCTTTTTTTTCCCTTTCTAAAACGAGTTTTGAAATTCATAGGTTTTAGTTCTGTAGACCAAGGACCTCGGTCTTTTGCCATGCTTTGCCACACATACATGTTTCACCATCAGCAGTGGTTTGTCTGCAGCTGTGCCTGGCACCGTGTTTTCTCCCTGGCTTTGCCACTTGTGCTGATCCTGAAACATGCTTATGGGTGTGATCTCTGTGTGGGGAATGAGACATAGAATCACAGAATCATAGGATCGTACAGTCACAGAATCGTTGAGTTGGAAGGGACCTTTAAAGGTCCAACCCCCATGCAGTGAGCAGGGACACCCACAGCTCGATCAGGTTGCTCAGAGCCCCGTTCAGCCTGACCTTGAGTGACTCCAGGGACTGAGCACCCACCAGCTCTCTGGGCAACCTGTTCCCGCTTTCCTTGTGAAGACCATCACGCTAGCTTCCTGCAAGGTGGCAGAGCAAACTGGTGTGACATTCCTGGCATGACAGCCAGCATGCGAAGGTGATGTGTAAACAGGAAAGAGGGCTGACACAGTGCTTGATTACTATTAGAAAAACTACTGCATAAATAACAACACAAATATTTGCAGCTATTACTAAAGGTTCACAGAGAAACATTCTGATTGTTTTCTTCCTTTTCACAGAATATCTTCCAAATGTTTCTGTGTTGGCTTCCAGCAATGTACATAAATCTGTTCAGTTATGCTAATCTAGTGCCATGAAAAAAAATTACAACTTTGTCGTTAGATTATGGACAAACTTTGTTCTTAGTTTGCAGTCATTATAATGCACTGCTGTTATAAATTAATGTTGCCTTTGCTTATGTTTTCCCTTGTAACTCATGAAACACTGAGCTTATTATGTGCTTCTTGGGTGCATGCTAAAGCTTTATAACTTCTCTCAAATCTTTTCTTACTATATATAACAAAAATGAAACGGTTTTGTTTTAAGATATGGGCTTTATTGTTTAATAGGTGTTTATTTCTAGTGTAGTAAATGAGACCACAATCCTGGAAACATTTGCTTGTGTTTACTTTAAGCAGGCTTAATGAAGTAGCTAAGGAAGCTACAGATTCCCCTTTAGGATAATCTGGTGCCGTGCTAACTCTGTGTCACTTCACAGGAAAACATCTATATAAGCATGAAATCTCTCTCATACGTCATTACTGTGTTTTCTGTTCTACGTTCAGTTAATTCAGACCCTTGTGGAGATTTAAAAACCAAGCAGGTATTGAACTTTGCTGAAATTCAGGCTATAGCAAGCCCTGATCTAAAGTTCTGCAGCAGGCTGTAGTGGTGTTGCAGCCACAAGGAGGGAAACAGAATCTGGCTTCAACATTTTGTTTAATTTGGCTTCATGAGGTGCCAAAACAGAGCACAGGAGAGGGACAATAGATGCTCTTCACAGCATCTTGTGGATCTCACACATGCAAATGCCTCTAACTCATGTTTTTGAAACCTTGTGTTTTCTAACTCGGGCCTTCTATTTCAAACATTTGGCATGTTTGCAAAGAGATATGAAAATACATAGCTTGAGTTTTTTGCAGAAGCAAGGTTTTTATAAGGTACATGCAGAGTTGATAAGCATGGTCCAATGGGAGCTGTGCTTTTCTGATATTGTCACTGCTCCCTCCCCACTCATGGAGAGATCTGTTAATATTTTTTTGTTAAAGGAAAATTAAGGAATATGTAACCCAAGAGAAAACAGGGTGACTATAATTCTCTTGCACATATTAAGAATTATAAGATACTTACACTGAAGTAAGTTCGGACTAATAATTAAATCACCTACATAATATTCTGTAAATCAACTCATAGTCTTCTAATAGAGAAATCTGTGTTATGAATTTAATAAAGTACAGTAATAGTATTAAGAACCACTGGTAACAGTTGCAACAAATTTTGCAACAAATGTGCAATACCAGACTTTATTAATGAATGAGTTAAAACGATGTGTCATCTTAATTTCTTACAGATGTATTCGTGTGCTTTGAAAGGACCAGTGGAAATTACCACCGATTCATTTGCTATCCATGTTAATGAATACTAGTCCTTATTCTTCCTCAGCAGTATTAGGATTGCAATCTGGATTGCCGTAGGGACCCCGCTGTAATTCATCATTGCTTCAGTGTTCAAATTCTCTGGTGGAACCAGATATTGGTGCCGACAAGATCTGGAGGTTTCCATCTCTAGTCTTTTTTCTACCTCTTTCCCTCTGTTTAATCAAGAGAATGGAAGGGAAAATTGCTGCCATCATTAATAATATGTTCAGGGAGCTGAATGACTGAGAGGATTTTGGAGGATATTTAAACCTAGAGTGTAGTAGGTACAGATTCATTCTTGTCTCTTGTTTCCCTCTGAATGTACGCACCACCCAACAGAAAATGCTGAATGAGGGCTGGGTGGGACATCCCTGGTGCAGAGAGCCAGGCCCAGGCAAGTGCTCTGCTTTCAGCCCTGGGGCCTTGCTTGCATCGTGGCTCAGCTTCTATACAAAAGCTAGACCTATTCATAGAAGTAAGACTGAAGAATATTTGCTTTGAACACCCTGTAACATGCCTAAAGAGGCAGGAGTCCACACTTCCATCTCCCATTCTGAATCCAAGCAGTAGATTTGTTGGTGTATGCCATTTCACCTGAGAATCCTAGTGACTGCAGTATACATATATGGGTATATATGTCCATTTCATGTTATATACACTACTTCTGTACTTGTATTAAAGATAGATATGAGTTGTTCTGGATTTTAATTGGGAATATTTATCTGCCTGATCAAATCCAGATTTATTTCCTACCCGAGCTGCTCAGTTGCTAGCCCATTCTCAGGGGTTAGGGATAAACTGAGCTCAGGGATGTAGGCCAAAGGAAATCTTGAGCGTGGATTGTTCTTCAGTGTAGATCATGTCTGCCTGGCCCAGCAGTGCATGACAGTCTGTACCTCATGCTGCCCTGTGGGAATGACAGTGACCAACATCGGTTAAGCATTTCAGCCTGGGTTCTTCCTGAAATGGCTGCTAGCATGAACAGTATGGTGCAGTGGGCATACCAAACACAGACAGGTAGCAGGACAGGGATTCAGGCTGCTGTCAGGGAGCATCCATAGACATGACTGAAAGGACCAGCCTTGCAGCCCTGCAGTTAAGATGAAGACAATTGTAGCAGTCCTTGCCACAAAGAGTATTTAGTTTTGTTCAGGAAAACATTAAAATAATGAAATCATAGTGTTCTTCCTCAAAGCAATATGGTCTTCATTGATAGGCTACAATATTGTATGCGGTGAGGTGGATTTGGAATCCTTCAGAAAAAAAAGGGGAAATTCATCTTGCTGTCCTGTACCCACCACTGACTAAAGATACGGTTAATATAAAAGTGGGGAAGATGAAGAATCTGTCACTGTGCTTATAATTTTCTCAGCTTTTCTTTCTAAGCTATCAAAAAATGAAACGTTTCATTTCAGGTTGGACAGACCACTGCAGTAACAGAAAATAACTCTTTTTTTTTTTAAAGAAAACAAAACTTTTATGTTGATTTCTGTAAGTAAAAGCCTGCAGTGTTGTTTATAAAATCTATTAACATTTATAAGATCTCCAGAAATGTGCTGTGTTATTTCCTCTGTCCTCTCTGCTGTGCTTGGGAGGAGCTTATGTAAAGATAGTTCATAATCCTCCTTCACATCTAGCCCTTAAAATTCCTCCATGCTGTCACCCTTAAAATCATCTTGACAAGTGTTTGTCTACAAATATGTTATGCTCACTGCCTATCATGATCAGAATGACATTTTGACAATCTTTGCTCTTCTCCATATATCTCTATCAATCAGTTGCCTTCCAGGAAAAGAAGCATGTTGTGGTGGGGAATAACACATCCTTATGCTCGGTGACTTCAGTGGTCTATGCACAGTTTGTATCAATGTGATAGTGACACATCTTATAAATACCTTGAAGGAAAACTAGCAAGTGCATTTTTCAGGCAGGAATTAAGTGATCTACTGTCTGTGAGGCTTGTAAACTCAAGTCACATACCCAGTGTTTCATAGAATTATAGAATATCCCGAGATAGATAGGACCAGCAAGGATCATTCAATCCTTCTCTTGGCTCCACACAAGTCCAGCCAAAATTCAAACTCTGTGTCTGAGAGTGTTGTCCAAACTCTCCTTGAACTCTAACACTTGTGGCTGTGCCTACTGCCCTGTGCATCCTTTTCCATGCCCACTGCCCTGTGGTGCAGCCCCTGTCCCTCACCCCCAGCTGCCCCTCCCCTGACACAGCTCCATGCCGTTCCCTCGGGCCCTGTCGCTGTCACACAGAGCAGAGCTCATCACTGCCCTCCGCTCTCCTCATCTGCATATATATTCCTTGGTGATGTTTTGATGAATGGTCTCCAGGATTATGTATCACTCCTTTTTCTCCACTGTGTTTGGGGACAAGATCTGGAGGGAAAAAGCAACGATTGTTTGGATACTTAATTCCATTACTATTAGAGTCATCTAAATATTTTTTTGGAACTCTCTCTGAATTCATGTGTAAGGTCATGAAAGAGTCATGCAGCCCATGACTCTCTTTTCCATTCAGTGAATAGCTGATGGGGGAAATGAGCTTGTTCAGATATTACAGTAGTTATCCCAAGCTGGTGACCAACTCAGACTCTCTGTTCTGTTCTGACAGTGGAGAACATGAGGTGCTCATGGGTAATTCATCCTTGTTGGAAGTCATTATTGCCAATCAGTCTTACTTTTGTGCACTGATTACTGTTATGAAGCGCACCAGAAGTTTCTGTTGGCAACAGAGACCATTAGGCACCATTTTTAAACAGGCAATAAATAAACCAACACACAACTTTGTGAGAAGAGAATGAGACAAGCAGTCAGAGACAACTGCCAACCATGCAAAAGGCAACATTAACCAACAGACGTTACAGAAATGAATTTCTCAGCATACTATTCTGCGAGGTGGAATGACTCCAAAAGGACTTATTTTGAAAGGCGATTAGTAATGCTATAACTTCAGAAATCTTTTAAGAACCCTTTAAATTCCTGTTAACTTTGCATTCAACTGAAAGCAAAGCTTAACAGATTCAGTAAGACAGAAGCAATGAAAACAGCAAAAGCCAACATCTACAGATCAAGCAATTTCTTAGGATATCTCATCTTTATATGAGTGCAATCCCATGGAAAACAGTGTGATAATATTGTGGAGATTCACTAACCAAGCAGTAGCTAGTTTATTTAACCTTCTTATTAATTCAGTATCCACTGAGAGAGGGGTAGTGGGAATACAATTAGGAGTGTTCCTATCTGCTAATGTCTCTCCTATGCCCTTAGTATCATATTATCCACAATAATAATGTCATTCATCCATCAAATGTTTTGGGCTCCAGACAAAAAATAGAATTAAAAAAATATATATGTTTCATTTTAAAATACTTAAAGCTACCACTTAAAATTAGTTTAATTTCTCTTTTTGTTTTGACTTTACCAAAAAGAAAACCAAACCTCATAGTTTGGAGCAATGAACATAGCTGCAAAATCCTTGCTTGGTGTAAGAACATCGTGTACAACGGCACATTGTTTATTCTGTTGTTACATGAGCCTTCTGCCTCAGGAATGAAACAGCACATTTTTGCTAATGTCACACAACACTGTAGTTCAGCCACTTCATGCATATGAGTGCACAGCAAATGGGCACTGAAAAAGAGCGTATAAGTGAAACAGCTTAGTTTGACAATATTTTGGTTGATTGGCTAAAGTCATTCTAAACTGTTCTTTCTTCGTATTCAAGATGATTCTTGTCCTAACAATAATAATAAAAAAAAGAATCCTAAAGATTTTTCTGTAGTGTTCCATGTCAAGACCAGAATACCAGAACACCTCACAGCTGTCCTTGCAGCTTAACAGGGAGGCATCAGGATATGATTAAGTGCCATGCACAAAACAGAGAAATAAAGTAACTCAGATGAATATAGCATATATTTTAAATGCCAGTACCAACGTAAGACTTTATCATCTGCTTACCTAAAATAAAAATTGTGATATGATGGTTCTGTTTTAAATTGTTTAACATCTGCTAAGAAAGCCTCGAAGAATTATGAAGAATTCAGAAGTACCTTTTCTGGAAATCAGTCCCCCAGCACTGCCAGTTGCGTTTGAAAACACCAACTATTGTCCGAGATCCCTATTAACTGAATCAGTATTCATCCTTTGAGTGATTTAATGAGTGGATGCTTGATTTGACATATCTCAGACCACTTTGACTTTTAGAGAACAGTGATCCAGTATTTTGTAAATACAGGTTCCACACAAGGTGCTTCCAAGCGAGCAGCCAAACTGAGGTAGCCTAAGCCACTCACTTTGAATACAATATGGATGTGCATATGTGATACTTTAATTTTATTGTTAGCCATGTAAGTGTGCAGGGACAACTATTCTGTTTTATTTAAAACACTTCATATTGTTCCCTCTCATGATTCTGTCAGACAGGTTGAGAGTCAAGCCCACGTACAAGATATTCACCCGATCAATTGCTTGAATATGGGAAAAATATCCCCAGCTTTGGACAGTGGTTTCATTCTGTCCATTGCTATTAATTGTGTTCCCTCCAAACCACCTAGAGAATGGCAAGTTATTTCATCTAATTTTAAGTGTCTAACACACATCTATGCTAAACTTCTGTAATCTGTGGAGTTAGTTCTAGCAGGTAGTTCATCTTACGTGTCTCTGAAGGCACCTTGAAAGCACCGTTTGTTTCAATACAAACTACCAACTTAACTGTCAATATAATCCACTTGGAGCAAGACAACACCTGTCTGGAAATGGATCATAGCAATCCTACCTTCCTCTTATAGTCAAAGTAATCTATTTTAACATGAGATTCATTGAGTCCAGTGGCACTCATTTTTCCTATTAACTGTGAAATATTTAATGTTAAGAGCTCACATGGAATTTTGGTCAAATGAATCCCATTGCCATCTGAATCCCTGAAGGTTTAGTTCTCAAGGTTTATCCCAGTGAAGTATGTTTGCTAGAAAGTGACTGCCCTGCAGCTGGGGATACAGGAATTTTCTTAGTTCAAAATCAGTATTTATGTTCATATTTTTGTCTCATGAGGCAGGTTCGTGGCTTTCATTCTTTTTACATAAGATGAGCAACCTACAAAAATGACATGCATTTATAGTACAGTCTTGTACACAGTTTTGCTCTGTAGCTTTCCTGACCACAACAGCAGAGTTCTGGAAACCTTTATATGTGTTGTTGCTGTGAGCCTTTTACCTAAGTAATTCATATTGTCTCTCTTAACTTCTGGTTTTGTCTTCCTCCAACTTTTACAAACTAAATGTATTTATATATATATATTTTAGCCACTCTATCTGTGAACTAACATCTGCATGACTTTAATATGAGATCTGAGGCAGTCACCATCATCATCTGCAGCTACACAAAGAGTTTGATTGCTCCTTGTCTTGAGCCTGAATGGGAGAGACAGTTTGGCTCAGAGGAGGTGCACTGAGGTCCCTCAGTGCCAAACCCAACCATTACTGCCATGGCAACCACAAGCCTTTCAGTGTATCAACCATCTCCAGATGCGCATAGCTATTTAGTGTGGGTTTCAGGGTGGCATATCTTTAAAAGGCACAAACAAGATGTCTGTATTTAAAAATGTGGATTCCTAGGCTGGATTCCAAATGAAACAAAGATATTTTCCCTTTTAGCTTTTCTGGGGATGCCATGGTGAGAGGAATGCATTTTTATTTCATTTTATAAAGCAGGGAATGCATGCATTCCATGGCTTTGTGCCATTTTCATCATTAAGCCACCTTCTTCCCTGTTGTATATTAATTCTGTAAGCACTGAAACTTTGCTGACTGTCCAGCCAAACTAAAAATACCCTCTTAGAAATGATGTGATGTAAAAATGAATGCCTTCCAAGTCAGAAAGTAATCTAATCTTTATGTTCCTTATACTATATTAAAATGCTGGTTACATTGCTAGTTAGTACCAAGACATTTCAAGCAACTCATTGCTTGTGGGTAGCTTCTGAAGGACAATTAGAGAAACATGGTGTAGGTACACCTTTGAACTGTCAAAAAGGTGTAAGGCTCATCCTGTAGAAGAAATGTTCAGAGCTCATAGTGTAACAGTATTTATGCATGAAAATCTCCCTTATGGGGCAAAAAAAAAACCCCAAAAACAAACCAAATCTGGGAATGGGGTTTCCTGATTTTGGAGGATGTTCATTTTAGGAAGGGAGATTCATCTTCTTGAATACCTCATTCTGGTCAGTGGAGAAAAAGAAGTCATTTTCCAGGAAATTCAGAGCACCTTGTTTCCAGTTTTATAACTCTTAACAGCGTCTTTTCCCGATCATTCTAGTTTGACACAGGTGAAGGTTGGAAATCATCCTGAGGACAGTCAAACCTTGCAAAGAGCTGACCAGAGACGTGGAACCTGTCCTTCTGAAATCCCATTGAATATCCCTGAGTTATTCAAGGATTCGGTACTCTGAGTTTCATATATTCAAATGCTATTACATTGTTTGTTTGTTTGTTTTTGTGGGTAAAGTTGTGCACTTACATAAGTTACAACAATAATGGTAATATTCAATAATCTCGATAATTTTACCATAAAAAAAAAAAAAAAGGTGACAAGGAAAAATAATTTTCAAGGAGTTCTGAAGATGACTTTAATTGCTATGAGGATTACTGTATTTATATGTACAGGAAATAATCGCAAAACTAACTTAGAAAGGATTGTAAGATAAGCAATAACCTATAAATTCAGAAAGTAATAAAAAATGCAGCACAACTTCTTAAGATAGAAGTCTTTTTTTTATGAAAAGAAATATAGAAGACCAAAACCAAGAGTATGATTGTGATAGGAGCAAAAGTGGACTGTATTATTTTCTAAATCACATGATACAGGTATCAAACATGAGCTTTGCCTTCTGGGGTTCCTTCACAGCTAAAAAGTGGGTTCTGGTCATGTTGGGCTTAATGCTCCTTGCTTCTCTCACAGTATACACACTCTTTCAGCTGAAAACCCAACTACCACTTTTTTTGAAACTGAATGTTTGTATTTTTGCCCACTGATGCTTCAAAATAGGTCGATACCAGATGTATCCGAAGTTGTCCATTTCTCCATTATCAAAGAAATACTAATTTATAGTCTTGGGTATCCTGAAGAACTGGATGAGAGTGCTGCACTGATGGAAAATCTGAAAAGTCAGGTATTTTCCAAGTAGAAGAATAAGATATGCTGGTACATCAAATAACGAATCATCTATTGCAATTGTGAAGTTCTATAGGAACAAAGTGATAATGTGGAAATGCTTTTCATGACTGATTAGAAGTGTATTTTTTCAAAGGGTTAAAATACTATTGTAGAACAATTTCTATACAAACTGAAGTTTGAAATATCACCTTTCTCAACAGCTCAAGTAAAGAAAATAATTGCTGAACAGCTGTAACCTTTCTCTGAACATATGTCATTGCCAAAATGGAAGAAAATGGAAAGCAGTTTTATTCAGGAATATAAATCCATTCTCCAATGTTTCATGATCTTTACCTTCTAATAAATAAAGCCACCTTCTGTTGCAAAAGTAAATAAACTTGTTTCATTCTATTCATTTATTTATTTATTTATTCATTCATTTATTTTGTGGGGTGTTTTGGAGGGGAAATGTGGGGATTTTTTTACTTTGCTTTTTGTGAGTGCTTTTTTTCTTTTTGGGAATAACTGCTTTTTGTATTTGTGTGTGTGTGTGTGTGTTTCTTGGTGGTTTTTTGTTTCAGGGGTTGTTTTTTATTTTCATTTTGGAGCTGTTATCTTTGTTTTGTGGGAGTTCGTTTTATGGGGGGATTTTTTTCTTCTGTTGTTTTGTTTTTGGTGGGTTTTTTTTTGTAGTTTTGGTCTGAGTTTGTTGGCCATGTTGTGGTTGTGTTGTATGTTTTGTTTTGCTGGATTTTGTTTTTTTTTCCTCTCTATATTAAAAATGTTTAACTCTTTAAGGAATTGTTTGAAGTTACTGAAGTCTGAAGTCTCAGAAAATAGCTGTATCTGGGTTTTCAGAGGAATTCTGTGTACCAAAGGGCCAACAGTATGTGTGGACATGCTTCAGCAGCCTTGCAGTATGACGTGGATAGAGCCTCTTTGCTCTTCTTCAGTGTATCTCATACTCCTGTCTCCCTTAAATGAAACAGCATATAATTATGTTGCATATATAAATAGGTTTGGAGAGATTACAAAAACATGCTGAAAACTGGTTCTATGAAGACAAGTGTAAAAAACTGTTTTCAGTGATCCTTGTAGTGCCTACTGGTGGCACTTTTCCTGTAATAGAATTCTTTCATGGCCCTAGGAATATTTGTCCCTGCACAAGGTATAGGTCTCATGCTAGTGTGTTGGGAAAAACCTCTATAACAAATCCTCTCTATCTCTCATACAGCTCATTAGTGGGGCAGAAATAAGGAAGAGGTTGAATTTTTACCTTTGTTTTCTGGCGTTTTGTGTCTGCCCTGCTCCTTAGTGGTAGCTGGCAGTTAGAACTCAGTTTCCTAGCTTTTGCTTAAAAGCTAGTCCTGAAGCAGCAGTCTTTGTCCATAGGAATGTTTCAGTGGTTACTTACATACAGCGTTAATTATTCTATATGGCTCAGGCATCATGCAGTTGGGAGGAATGTTGTAGTTAGACAGATTATCTGTGACAATGGCAAGGTTCTTCAGGGCCAGGTTTGGTGGAAATTCTGAGCTCCAATGGGAAAATAATGATTTGCATTATATAATTAAGAAATATATCGCTGAGCATACAGTCAAAGAAGGTGAATTAAGAAGTTTTGGGGTAGATTGATTCTAGAAATCCCTTTGACTTTTTTGGTATATGTCTGTTCTGAATTCGTATGGAAAAGGCTGATAATAAAACAATTTATATACAGACAATTTAAATCATTTTGTAAGCTGCAGCTGATATAAAAGTCAGCAACTTTCTTTGTAGGAGTTGTACCTGGATAAATGTGCCACAGCAGTTTTTAGCAGCCTTGCTTGTTGGAAGACAATTTGACACTTCATTGCAGCTGTTAAAAGAACATGAATAGAAGCTAAGAATTCTAAATAACTTGTGTATCTGTTCTTTCTGATTAAATCGGGCTACACCCATACTCCAGAACCTGGACCGAGTTTTGAAGCTTCCAGCATGAGCATACATCCAGATGTTTTGCATGCAAGTATGGGCGAGACCCCAGCACGCACTAGTGCTTGCAGGCTGCCTCGCTTCCACCAAGAGGCAGCTTGTGTGTTGCCCAAATGAGAGCCAGCTGGCATCAGTATGCGTGTAATAGCCGAGCAAATGAAGACAGGGGAAGCTAACAATCAGCTTCCCTACATTCAAGCCATAGCCTCCTTATTTCAAAACTTTTTGCTAATTGGAATGCTCCTTCAGGCCGAATTTGACATCCTTCTTTGGCTTTCTGTGGAGAAAAACTGTACGTTGACCGGAATATTTTGAGGGAATGCCACAGGGCCCAGAGCAGGTAAACAGAGCCTTTCCAATCTTTTGTTTTTCTATAAAATGAAATGAAAATGTTAGACTAAGCTAAAGAATAACCTCTGGCCACAGCCTGATCACAGGCAGAAGAGTTGCTTCTTTGCAGGAAAACTTAGTGTTTAGCAATAGTTGCTGTGACACATGGTACAGTGTACCAGGAGGGATGAACTGCAGGTTTCTATGAAGGATCTAAATGAAAAATAATTGCGTTAGATCCACTAAGTTACCTAGTTGTTTTAACAAAAAAAATCTGCAAGGTGGAAGTATTGCAATTAGCAGTAGTATCTTCTGCTGGTTTTCCTGACTCTCAATAATTACTCACAGGGCTTTGCCATTAGATGCACTTTTAAAGACCTAAGTCTTTCACTTAATCCTGTGATCAGCTAGGCAAGGAAAGGGGACTTGTGCTGTCTGCAGAACTGATCAAATTATTCAGGAATCACTGATGTTCATCCTGCAGAGAGTGTGATAAGATAGTCTGCTCTTAAAATGCATCTGCCTCAGCTTTGTTTTTCTAGTGAAGATTGTGTCACTGCACTTCTGTTGTTGCTGCTGTTATTGCTGTTGTTTTGCTAAAAAAGTAATGTATGCAAGATAATATGTAACTTATACAAGACAATATTAGTGTTGACAAAGAAGAATTAACACATATCCTATTGGCATCTTAAACCAAGGTAGATTTTGTTTGCGGGATTGTGTGTGAAATCATGACTTCACCCAGAAATATTCCTCATGAAAGTATGCATCAACATACAATAACCACTTGTTTTTTGTAGGATATTTGAAAACAATTCCTTGGGGGAAAAGAAAAAAAAAAAAAAGAAGAAGAAATAATAAGAAAAACCCCAACACTTGGGTCCTCAGCGTATTAAAGCAAAGCAGGATTAATTGATTATTTGTTACAATTGAAGGAGTTTGCTATTGTAGTAAAATGTTGAATATTCTAAATTCACTCTCTGCTATTGTAGTAAATGTAAAAAATGATGTACGTAGGACAGTTTTGTCTTAAGATTAATTTGAGCTAGTTTCTTAATTCATTTAAAAGAAGCTTAAAACCAGGAAGGAGACAGACTTTTGACAAGGTGTGATAGTAATGGGACAGAAGGAAATTGCTTTATAAAAGAAAGATTTAGTTTTGATGCTGGGGGGAAATTTTTTACTGGCGAGGCCCTTGAACAAGCTGTTCAGAGAGCTGTGGATGCCCCATCCCTCACGACCAGCTTGGATGGGGCCCTGGGCAGCCTGACATGATGGGTGGCAGCCCTCCCCACAGTGTGGGGTAGGAACTGGATGGGCTTTAAGGTCCCTTCCAACCCAAACCATTCTATGTTCCTACGATTTACTATATGAGGCAAAATATTTTTCAGCTAATAAATAAAGAATAGAGACTTAGCCAGATGCACTTTCCCTAAATCATGATTGACTTTAAATAGATTGGCTTTGCTTCTGATGTAGTTTTTCTATTACACAGCTTGTCAAAGACATGATGTGATTGTTCTGTACTACCCTATTTAACTGCAAAGATTGCTATAAGCTGCAAATCTACTCACATAAATGTAGTTCAGACTCAGCTACCGTCAGAGCTACATAGAGAAATTTCATGGATGTCTGTTGTTTGCATCCATCTGAGGAGGGATGGAAAGAACAGAATTTTGCCCAACAGCGTGGAAAAATATGTTAAGTATAGTAGTTTATGACAATTACAAGATATTACCCAGAACTTTTATGTCAAAGAACTTTAAATTGTGAAATCATGGTGAAGATACAGTGGAGTTGAAGTCTAGAGCATTGTGAGGGGTTGTCTTCAGGGGGTTTTGAATTCCACTTGAGTAAAGGAAAATGCAGGGTTTTTTTTCAGCAGTTCACATATGAATGAGAATCTGTTTCCTAGTGTACCATAGATTTCAGATTTCTGTCCCAATGACTTTTGCCAGAAATATCAAGAGTTTGTTTTTCAAAAGTCTTGTTAAGTGAAAAGTTTATTATCTCGCATAGTCATGCAGATCTGTGAAGCCTATTGGAACATATTAATGGATTTTAATCTCTTTCCCTCTTTTTTTTTTTCTTTTTAAGCACTTTTTGTTTATAGTATTAGTTGTCAGGAAGCCAAAGCCTGTGCTTTTTTTTTTTTATTTTCTCATAACAGAAGAGGAAAAAAAAACAAAAAAAAACATACCTTGTTTTGGTTCTATGCAACTGGACAGGGCAAAGAGACTTTTTAACTCCTGGCTGACTGTCTGACACCAGCAGTGCATGAATGCATCCAATCACCTACATAATAGTTTTCCAAGATTTTATTTAAGACGCTTAACTGAAGTGATTCTCGCTTAAAAATGTAATAATACATAAGTGAATCAGGCCCTGGGCCTTGATTTTCATCCAAAAGATAAAAGCAAATGAAGAAATTCAGAGAACAGAACAATGGATAAAGAACTGGAACTGAATCATTTCTGGAGAAAGATTTAGGATTAATCCCACCAAAAAAAGAACTACTCTGGCCCTGATCCAAAACAGTACTCAAGGCTTAACTGTGATTCAGTCAGCAGTTGCATGTCTACCCAACTGCTCTGTCAGCTGGGGCCAGGTGATTGGTAATTTGGAGGGCTGAATTCTCAAAAAAAGGAGATGATAGGGACTGGTAACAAGCTAAACTTGCACGAGGTGGAAGGATCTTGTGATGAGCTTTTCGATGACTTGCTGAAGATTAGTGGGGAAGCTGTAACAAAACATACTAAAAGAAAATAGCTTTACAATTAACTAAACATCTACAACTTTTGGGTTCTTTTTTTTCCCATTAGAATAATTTCTCAATGATTTTAGAAACCAAACAATGTTCTGAGAACTGTACATTATCATTATGGCAATTGTTTCCCTCTTTAAAATTTTTCATCCAAAAATGCAAGGTTAGGAGTTAGATTCAGAATTGAAGTTGATTAAAATACCTCCACATCAGTCTCTAGATAAAAGATTATTGCTCAGCTTTCTTCTCAAGAAGCTCTGCTGTGAGTCTAGGTATTTGAATGGCATGGTATACACTGCTTCTCTGTTTGCATGATTTTGAAGATGCACAACCAATTTAATGGTACAAGTATGTAATGTATTCTCAATTATTTTCCATCATTGTACTTATGCAACCTACATCATAACTGATTCCTTGTAAGCTATTGTTCCTTCAGCTGAAATCTTAATTGGACCATTTGAAATGATTCCTTCATGGTTAGTTACCCTTTCAGGTAGACAGCAGAGAGGTATTTTGGCTGTGGGGGGGAAATGCAGCACTCTGAATGCTGGATTGCTGCTTGTAGGCAAGTATGCCTGTGGAAATGTCAGCAGAGATGGAAATAGATTGTGAGTAACTTCTCGTCACTGAATAAACATTAGGTAAGAAAGACCACTCAATGTTAAACAAGGCTGGAGAACAGCCCAGAGCACTTGGAGTCAGCCTGAAGCCAGACAGCCTAGCTTAGTGGATGACATGGATGAAGCTGATCCGTGGAAGACTGGATTCACAGCAGTTTCTGCCCTGGGGTCTCTTTGTTCCAAGGCTAGGCTGAATTTCAGCAAAAAGGAGCAGGCCTGCTGGCTCCTGGGCTGGGACCTTGACCGCACAGCCTGATGCTGTGGTTGTGCTTGGAGAGGTTTCATGTCCCATAGGGCTGATTATGCCTGGTGCTCCGGGTCTGGTATGTTTAGGGGTCTGCATGTTCCTTTCCAAATGAAATGTGATAAAAATTTGCTTTATACAGAGTGATTTGTGGAAAACAAAACAAAACAAGTATCCAGAGCTTATATTCAGGTCAGAGTTCAGCTTCAAGTTCGAGCTCACACTTGCTGGCTCATAGTTAGCTGGTTTTGAACTCCCAAAACTTTCCAGGATCTGCATTAGGATCCTATTATATTTTTTTTCCCCTGAATGTTTGGATCCGAAACTGTGGTTTTTACTGATTGAGAAAAGATATTCTAATCCAGATATGGAGTCTAAACCTAGATTTAATTAAAGCTATCACTAGTTATAAGCACATGTAGAAAGGAAGAAACAGACGATAAAGAAGGTGACTGAATTCCTCAGTATGAGGAAAATATTTGTGTTCAGATTCATTTGTGTTTGGACAGAGATTTGAAATAATTTCCAAATTATAATATACAGACTGCCTCACTATGTCTTAATCTAAACTGGACATCTTTCTAAAATGAGGCCTTTAAGAGTTCTGCTATAAACTCAGTATAAAGTACTGATGTGATGCAGGAATCTCTAATTCAGAATCTGTGGTTTATGACATTTTAACATTTCCACTGGATGATATACTGGCTAATCATTACAGTGATTAAGAGGAATACATGAATGAAAGTAACTGCAGATGGTCCTCAAGCTGCTGTAGTGCCACATGCAGATTTCAGAGAGACCTCCAGCTGTTTAGGCCCTCATTTTGCAAAGCAAAGCTTGCCCCAGAATTAACTTTTACTGCAACCCCCCACAAGACATTGACCACCCAAATACATACTAAGAACATTTCTGCAGTGTACCACTTCATTTTCATTTATGCCACACCTCATTATATGTGGTAAATAAGTGTAAATAGCAAACAACCAACAAGAGTCCTTTTGTCTACTACCCCACATGGGAATCATCTAGCCTTAATAGGGAAGATGTTCTTTTGGAGCCCAACCAAGCTGGTAGTAGTCCTCCTACATTTGCTTTTCTTTAAGAAAATGCAGTTCGTGCCCTTTCCCACTGAATAAATGTTTCTAATTATCTGAAACATTTCACATTTTTTCCAGTGTTTAATCACTGCTTTCCAAAAAGCCTGGACTTAAAACAGAGTCTGGAAGCTTTACATGGCCACAGCCGTTACTCTTATCTGATTTAATCTTACCCACCTCAGGCATAATTTACAGTTATTTGATCTGTTATGTAGAATACATCCAAGGTTATTGACCTATAGCCTCCTGCAGTCTCACTTGCTCACGAAGGATATTTCAGGGCTGCTTTAGCTCAACTGAGCAATAATATTTTCCATAGCAGCCCCAATGAAACTTGTTGGGCTAGCTCCTTGTTTAGGAAAGCCATGCTTAGTGTGTAAAAGTATTGGAGTCCAGCGCTGCTTTCTTCATGAAAACACCTGCTAAGGAAATTCTGCAGTTGGTTAAAAAAAGCTAGATAAATAAATAAAAATCAGTGCCTTTGTCATTACCAGGATTTCTGAAGAAGGGAATCTGTACTTATCTGAAAGTCTGTGGTTTTTTTAGCAGTGTAGACCACCCTGAAATGTTTATTCATTACTTGCTGAGGACAGGAGAGGATGTCCAGGCAAGCAGGTGGGGACACATACTACAGAAGTAGCCACCTCCCAGCACTCGGATGGCCTCAGGAAAACTGGGATTAATGATACATTCTGAAGTAGGTAGAAGCTGACTGCCTCCTGGGAGTTTAGCTTTGAAATTACTGTCTGCTCTGCTCAAGACACTTATAAAAGTAATAATAAAAAAAAGTTATTCTGGGGAGAAATCCTGTTTTCTTTCTTTCTGATGTTGTTTTGATTAACTGAATAAGTCAATATATTCAGAAAGTTAAAGCAGATGGTCTTTTGAAGATGAAAGTGTAATTAGGGATGTAATCTGTCTGCACCTCTGACTGTACAAAGCCTGTAAGGAGCAGTCAAGAGAGAGTTGCATGCACTCCTTAATCCTGATGGTGGTGGTGACTCGTTGGCTGTTACTGTGTGACCTTTTAAAGGCTTGTAATGGAAAGAGGAAGAAACGTCTCCTGCTTCTAAAAATCTAGTTTACCATTTTGGCCTATGATAAATGAACTGCTTTGTTACAGTGACCCTGTTTAAATCCCAAGAAAGGCAAAAACTGTAAGCATGTCTGCCTGGCATCAAGTGTGGAAGTAAGCAGCATTGCCTCCATTCACTTCTGGCTTACTGTGCTGATACTGAATTCGAGAAACACAGAATTAGAGACTTATGTAAAAATGTATTGGATGCAGCATCAAAGCATTGTCTTGATCACCATCATCCATTCACAGTCTTGCAGAGTGTAGTAATGCATATTTTCTTGCTTATTCTTAGATCTGCAGTTTAACCCATGAGAATTACTTTTATCTCTTGCTGAGATCTAGGGAGCAGACAAGCTGTACCAGAGCTTTGATATATTAGCTGATTACAGCTTCTGGCAGCCCTCAGTACAGAGTTTCTCAGTACCAAGTTCTCCAGAGGATTTCTGAGGGTGGGATTACCGTTAAAGCTTTTTTTTGTTGTTTTTCCTGATCACAGTCCTGCTGCTAATAGTGTGTGTGAAACAAAAATTCAAATGTTGGCACATTCTCCTGTGGGACAGCAACATTCACAGTGCATAATTTTCATTTCTCTAATATGCTTCTTGATGATTTTTTTTTTCTGATTGTGATGCATATCCTGTGGTTATTAGTCTTGTTTTTAGTTTTTCCCAAGTGCATGCAACTTTATGTTAAACAAAACAAAACAAACAAACCAACCAAATTCAGAAATGATGTGATTGTTTTTCTATGAAAACAGGATATCAAGAACCGAAGAAGGAGGAATTCCTGCTACCTCAGATGTCAGATAGCCAGTTTAGAAGCACAGTCTCTATTCAGCTCTGATAGAGTCATTGTAAAAAGTCTAAGAGCTGAATTCCCTCCAAAATTGCTAGTTTTCCCCATTGGCAGCGGAAGGATAAAAATTCTAACTTTGTTCATAAATTTGATGCTTAAATTTGGAAGTAATTAGTTATTGACCTCCAAACAAATAGTATCATTTGAGGCTTACTTCTGTTCCTTATAAGCTTTAAAGTCTTTGGTAGAAATTTAATTTTCTCAGGGTTTTTCAGGCTTCTCTGGTTTGGAATAGATTCAAAGTGACCAAAATGTGAAAGCTGCCACTGTATCATCTTACCAGATCCATGACAAATGCACACTGAACAATATTTGTATCTCCTGCTCTTCATGGAAAATGAAATATTAGGTTTAATGGGATTTTGCAAGGATTTAAGGGAATTTAAAATGATTTTTTTACTCCCTGTGAGTTTCGGTTCCTCTCCTGTACTTCTAGCAAAGACACTGGAAATCTCATTCTCTCATCGAGACAAGTAGGAGAGCTGGGGTTCAGAGACATATACAATCTCTGTGGCTTCCAGTGGACATCTTACAACAGAACAGTACAACCTTACCATATCCCAGCTAAGTACTCCTCATTACAATATGTTGCTACAATTTCCACTGGAACTTAAAATCTCCCTTATTGCTACTGCTTCCTGAATCCCACTTAGTGACTTCGAGGATGAAGTGCTGCCTTCCCACCCTCTTGCATGCTCCTTCATGAGCTGGGATCAGCCACAGGCAGGGCTGAGGTGCCCACACCTGTCCTTCCTGGCCGTTTGTGTCCCATTACCCATCCCACCTCCTGCAGGGCATAGAGCTGACCTGTACTTCCTAGCTATCTTTCCACTGTACCTTTTTTGTGCTTTGGAGGAAGAACCTTGGTGCTCCCCCTGCCCCAACTCATGGGTCCAAGAGGCTCTGAGCTCCTGAAGAGGGGAGAAGCAGCAGTGGTGTGATGAAGTGTTCAGACTGGCATTAAATTTACATTTAATTTACATATCTTTGATTGGCATGATTACATAGAGGGCTAACCCCAAATGTATTTAGAAGGGGATCAGCACTATGTTATGAGCTGATAATGAGATCTGGGGGGACTTAACATCTAACAGTTGCACATCTGGGAGGAACAAGAAGTAGTAGAAATTAAGAGTAATATCTCTTCCCCATAGCAGTACTTTAAGTATTCTGGAATAAATCCTGAAGGAATTTTAAACATATTGGACCTGGAATGGTAATTTATGCCTCCTTTGAGCCTCCACGGTCCGCCAAGTATAGCTTGACAGCAAGTAGAAAGTAGAGGATAGCTTGAAATCTATTTCTCACATTCTGCAAAAACTTTGTACTCCAACAAAGATGTTCAACAAAGCCTGTAATGAGGGAAAGTGAGACAGGAAAGGTGCACATATTAGCAAATCAGAAGTGAATTCAGCACTGGACTGTACCTTGCACTGGGAGAGACAACAGTAAAAAGTGCTCTAAGGACTGGGAAATAGAAGCAATGAGAAGACGACTCTGCATCTTCAGAACACGATGTGTAACGAAGCCCTCAAAAACTGATCCGAGATTGCCACCTGCGGGTCGATTTGGCACAGGAGACGGCGGCAGCTGTGGGGTCCCGTGTCACCGCCCCAATGGGGTCAGGGGGGCTCGGGGCAGCTCGGGCAGCTCGGCCGGGTCGGGGATCACCTTTGGGCGACGCATTGCTCATCGCAAAGGTGCGTGAAAAGGAAGAATGTGTGCTCTTTTCAGACGCTGGTAATTAAAAGGCCGCTCGTGTTGTAAAATACCGGTTTCATTGGTTGACTGAAGGGGAATGATTAACCTTCAGTGCCTTTCTCAGGTTAAATAATGGTGTTGGTGATCCAGCTAAATTGCTCTCTATGGTTTTAACTGGAAATTTGGGGTTGCATGCTACTCTTTTGCACTGTCAGCTTCTCAGTAGCTCCATTGACTTCTCTGGGTGATACCGGCAGCAAAATTTGGCTTCAGCTGAGTTATAGTAAAAGGAAATTTGCCAGTTATTGACAAGTCTGTGGTTGAGTGCAGCACTTACCTTAATTAAAAATTATATTCAAGGAGCCTATTTTCAGTGAAGGGTGAATTGAGCTGATATATCTCTAGTATTCACTGGTGCTGTACTCAGAATTTTATAAATGTTTCTACATTTTTATAGCTTCATTCATTAACCTTATCACACATTCTGATTGCAGTGTGTACCTGCATTCTTATGAATGAAATGTGAGAATGAACAGTGAAATAAAATATCTAAGAATAAAAAGTAATTCCACTGGTATGCAAGCACAGCGTATATAGAGGTATGCAGATGTCAGACTTGCATGTATGTGTTCACGCTTAGACGAAAGCCAAAGCAGGAAGGGGAGAATGCATTTAAACATTCTGCATTCAAGAAATGGTCAATGCGATTAAAAAGAGCACAGGCTAATTCATGGATACACACTACAGTAGGCTTAGGTTCTTGAGGGTGTCATCATAGAAGTTGCAGTATACAGTGTCCTGCTAGTTTTTAGAAGTCCCTGTTCCCTCCATGGGGTGTGTAGAGTGGCAGGAGAAAACTAGTTCTAAGAAACTAGTAAATACAATCTATGTGTTGCTTCCTCGGATCTCTGTTTACCTCATTCAGTTGAAGCTGTGGAGTGTGGCATAAAGATCTCTACTGCTTGGCAACTTTTTATCAACCAGGTTTTTCTTCTGGAAGGAACAAAGGAAGCAGATGGAAAGCTTGCAGAGCATGTTACCTGGCTGCAGAATGACGTGTGGCCAGCTCCATTGGGAAAGCTGCTGTCATGAGAGAAACTGAAGAAGAAAGGAGGTCAGTGCTGTCTCTGTCATTGAGTGCTAAGGGAACAATCATAAAATGATCTTTCAGTGTTAGGCATTGTTTTTGTGAAAAATGAAGTTGTCATTTTTTCATACTCTGCCCTATGGACAGTAGAATACTCACTGTGTAGTCAAAGACGAGGGAGTTGTTCTCTTGCTTCTTTTGCTTCTGTCTAACTCCAACTGACTTGTCCAAGTGGTGTCTGTCTTCCTGGACCAGTTGAATCTGAGACCTGCCCAATTAGAGGGAATCATAGAATCACAAGGTTGGAAAGGACCTACAAGATCATCTAGTCTAACCGTCCACCCATTACCATTGCTACCACAGGCTACTAAACCGTATCTTGTAGCCTCTTGAACACTGACAGGGACGGCAACTCCACCACCTCCCTGGGCAGGTCATTCCAGTGCCCGACCACTCTCTGAGAGAAAAAGTTTTTCCTTACGTCCAATCTAAACCTCCTCTGGTACAATCTGTGGCCATTTCCTCAGATGAGAATATTAACGGTGTCTGATGTGCAATAAGAGATTAATTAGACTTCCAACACTCTATCCAAATAGCGTATTGGATTTCACCACCTTCAGAAGGTTTCAAGGTTTTTTTGTGAACGTGTCATTGCTCATGAAGCATAGATGCTGGAGGTTATGCTAACTGAAATTAGTGCTGCTTCATTCTACCTATTGCAACCTGGGGTGAAAAGCTTGTACTTCACATATTCCTCCTGAAGTATAAGCACATGGGGCATAATAAGAATGAGCTGAAAAATCCCCTATTTGGAGTTCTCAGAAATATTTAATCTTCCTTTTCATATGCTCTCTGGATTGTTTCAGTTATGAAATTTCTATACTTGAGATTCTCTGTGGGACTTACGAAATTTTTTGTGCCTAGTTTTAGAACAAAGGCATCAAACTGACTTGGGCTGGATCATTTGTGGGAGGATATTGGTATGGTCCAATTTTTACAGTCTAATCGACTGTAGTCTTCACTCTTAAATAGTGCTTCTGTAATTTCTTTCTTTTTTTTTTTTTTTAATTTTTCTCTCTACTTCCTTCCAAGGCATGTTTGTTTTCACACTCATTTAGAAAATGCAAATCCACCTTACATCACTACAGGCCAAGGATAAGAAAATGTGGCTATGCTGTTGCTTCAGCCTCTGTTTCAGAGTTCTACTTCTGCTGCCTCCCATGAATTGTGATATGTAAACCTCTATTGGCCATAAATCCCCAGTCTTGACAGACTGAATGAAGATCATGAAAGGAAGCGGGAGGGTAGGATGCATTTTAATGTTTTTAAGCTTTGCTGAGGACATCTGGCCTGGGGTGATTTGCTTAAAAGAGGATTAATTGTAATGCAAACTCAGGAAGAATGGGGATTCTTCAGTGACAAGTGTCAAGTATACAGGAAAGGCATTGTTTATGTGAGCCAGTGGAATCAAAACAGAATTATAAAACCTTTCCAGGATCTCTCTGATGTTTCAAAATGTTTCAGAGAAATCCATTATATTCTGAGAATTTCCCCAGCAGGAATTCCTTGTATAATAGTTTTGCCCTAGATGTCCTCCACTTTAATAAAGGACTCCTTTGAAATCCAAAGTTACATCAAATGAAGTAAGGCTAAATTGCATTTGCCATGTCAATGTGTTGGAAAGAAGTGCTTTGTATAATCATGGTTTTGCTAGCAAAAAGACTTTTCTGCATTAAACAAGTGTTTTTGCCATGCAAGCTCCATGTTGTTGCAGATATACAGCAATGTGAATAGATGGATAGGTGTGGGATGGACCAATGGATAGTGAGGTAGATTGAGAACTAACTGGCAGAGCTCAGAGAGTTGTGATCAGTGTTGCAGAGTCCAGTTGGAGGCCTGTAACTAGTGGTGTTCCCCAGGAGCCAATGCTGGGTTAGTCTTGTTTAGCATCTTCATGAGTGACCTGGATGAAGGGATAGAGTCCAACCTCAGGAAGTTTGCTGAGAACAGATTAGGAGATGACCTGCTGGAGAGGAGCTCTGCAGATAAGGACCTGGATGTCCTAGTGGACAACAGGTTGACCATGAGCCAGGAGGGTGCCCATGTGGCCTGGAATGCTAATGTTATCCTGGGGGGCATTGAAAAGAGCATGGCAGCAGGTTGAGGGAGGTGATCTTCCCCATCTACTCTGCCCTGCTGAAGCCATATCTGAAGTATTGTGTCCAGGTCTGGGCTCTCCAGTTCAAAAAAGGTGGAGATCTCCTAGAAAAAGTCCATTAGAGAGCGACAAAAGATGATGAGGATCCTGGAATGTCTCCCCTTATGAGGAGAGGCTGAAAGACCTGGGACTCTTCAGTCTGGAGAGAAGGCTGAGAGGGGATTTCATCACTGATCAACAACATCTAAAATACAGGAGTCAGGTCGATGGGGGTGGACTCTTTTTGTGGCAAGCAGCAGTAGAAGAAGGGCAATAAAGAAGAAACTGGAACACAGGAAGTTCTATACTAATACAAGGAAGAACTTCATTACTGTGGGAGTGCACTGTGACAGAGTACTAGAACAGGCTGCCCAGAGAAGTTGTGGGCAAAAATCTTGAATATCTCCCTCTGGAGATATTCAAGACCCATCTGGACACGTGCCTATGAGATCTGCTGTAGGGAAAATACTTTAGCAGGGGGGTTGGACTCAATGATCTCTAGAGATCTCTTCCAAACCCTACAATTCTGTGATTTTGTGACCTTCACCTTTATTCCGGTGGATGAATATCTGCAGCCCTGCAGTGCCCTTCTCCCTGTGGGAGGACTCGCTAACCCTGGGGGCACTGACCCCCAAGCTGGAAATGGCTGCAGAGTTGTCCAAACTAGGAGAGACCATTACCACTACATTCAGCTACAAGTGAATAGCATCTGTAAAAATGTCTAGTGAGGATCTGAATGCAGTTCAAACTTTTTTTTGTGAAGCACAATGCTCAAGTTAATAACTCTGCCCTAGAAGAGTCTTTTTGGCTATGATCCTACAGGTAAGTGTGGGTATGGATTCAGAAAGTGAACCAGTGTTTTCTGAATTCTCCAATACCACAACCACCACCATTTTTGAAAATGAAATACTGATAATAGTCAGGTGCTGATTTCAGAATAGTGACAACGGTCACAGCGTTTGTATGAATTCTATACTGGATTCTGACAGAACAGTGGCAGCTTGGAAGTGTCACACTCCAAAATGTTAGAGGACTTCGGTTTTTTGTCCTGAGAATGTGTTTTTAGAGAGCATCAGATTGAAGACCATGGTATATGTTTTAAAAGAAGCCTTTGTTTTTCCCCATCCCCTTTAGAAATATTTCAAGAATACAAAGTGAGATGTCACAGCTGTCAGGAAAGTCACTGTGTGTTCAGGAATGCCTTGAAGAATCTTGTCCAGGAGCAAGAATCTGAATGATATTACCTCTCAGCATTTCTTTCAGCTGTGTTTTCTAAAAGTATATTTATGAAGGGTATTCACTACAGGTTATTTTTTTTCCTACCCTTTTCTGTAACTAACTGCTTGTATGATTTAGAGCTGTGAGCAAACAGGATGGACTGTAAGGCAGAATTCTGTATGACAAAATTCCCCACAAGGCAGAAGAAAAGGGATGTATTTTCCTCTTCTGCTCTATACAAAATGGAAAATAAACCCCTCACCACCACTGGAATAACAGCAATAAAAACAGGAAAAAAAAAGTCCTATCAGATAAAATCCCCCCAACATACCTTATTACATTAATGAAACAAATACTTCATTCATCCAACATAAAAATATTTCACCTTGTTAGCAATATTTGTTGGACTGCTTTTTGCTTTAGGCTTAGGCTTTCTTCCAAACAAAACATTAATTTAGGATGAAAAATGAAAAGCAAATTGAAATAGCAAAGAAATTCAATTATTGGAGGGTGTTTTTTTTTTTTTTTTCCTCAGGAAAATAACTGCATGAATTTATTGCAGATTTGTGAACCACGTCATCTTATAAAAATGCACACTCCTGGCAAGATATTTAAGCTGAATGTTCTGTGACCTTTTGAAGTTGCTTTTATTTTCTGTGTGTCTTTATTTACTTATTTTTTTTGTCCATAGAAGCAGCACAGCCATGTCAGTGTCACTGAAAAAGAGGGATGTGCAATAGTCCTTCTGAGGCTGAGGTAAAAACATGTCATGTTTTGCCCACTGTTCTGGCAACCATAGGCTCATCTTGTATGCTGGAGCTAAGTGTTTTTCTGGAGAAGCATCCTGTTGCCACCTGGGGAGGAATACTGACCTTGCTGGAGGCAAAGCCATACTGTGCCCAAGGGCAGCCCTGTACCATAATGGGTTGCTCACACAATCCCCCACAGTGGGCGATTAGGCTCCAAAATGTTGACCTTAGATTAGCATGAACTGATGATTTATCAACAGCTGGAAATACAACACCTATATTTATGTAGAGATGATGCCTGTTGAATGAGTTATATTTATGATTATGTTTGCATTTATTTCCTGTCAAGAGTAGGGACTGTCCCACTACGTTATGTGCTGGTGTGGCCTCGTCTGGAGCATGGGGCCATTATATAAGGACATAAAACTGTTAGAAAGTGTCTAAAGGTGGCATACAAAGATGGGGAAGGGTTTGGAGGGCAAGGTGTGTGAGGAGCACTGAGGGCCATGGGTTGGCTCAGCACAGAGCAGAGGAGCTGAGGAGAGGCCTGATGGCGGCTGCAGCTCTCACAGGGAGCGGAGGGGCAACGCTGAGCGACAGGGCCTGAGGGAACAGCATGGAGCTGTGTCAGGGAGGGACTGATGGGGGTTAGGGACAGTGCTGCACCACAGGGCGGTGGGCATGGAGCAGGATGCCCAGGGCAGTGGGAATGGTACCATGGTTGGAGTACAAGGGGTGTTTGTACAATGCTGTAAGTCATAAGGTTTGATTTTTGTGTGGTCCTGGGTGGAGCAAGGATTTGAACTTAATGACCCTTGTGGGTCCCTTGTAACTCAAGATATTCTATGATTCTCTATTAATGAATTGATTGCCTGTTGCATACAGAAAATGGCATATGAAGGTATTTCATTACTTCTTCTGTACCTGAGCTTTGAGCTTTCAAATGGGGAGCAGGCGGCATGAGTATCAAATAAATAGCAGCAACCACACGGCTTGGACAGCAGAGGTCAGCTGCTCCATCATTTATTTGGCATCATTTGTGCCAAGCACCAGACACTTCTGTGGGATTGCAGCAGCCCTGCTGGAACTCACAGTCTTTTTTCAGCTCTTCATTTTTCAGAGACTTTGTCTGAAGTGTGTGCTACCAAATAACATAAATCTCTGATTTACTGTCCTTGTATCTGTCTCTAATCAGCCTGCTTGTGTCAGAGGTGGAAAGCCAAATTATTCCCAAGTAGCAGTGCCATCTGGTGAACAGAGGCAACAGTCACTTCCGTTACAGCAAGTACATCTCCCTCACCCCTCGTTTTGACTGTGTGTAAAACAGGGTTAAGTGAAAAGATCCAGACCTCTGTTTTGAAGGTACATTTTGTATCTTGTCTCTTTAAAAGCCTTATGTATCCTTTCCACTTCTGCAATCAGCTAATTACAGTTAAAAGTAACAGGGAGGGTCACTCACAGCAGTGGCTAATGGCAGCTAATCTATTACGGGAGAGGATGCAAGGAAATGCCTCATTCAACTGATCTGGGAAAAAGCTTTCAGAGTCAGGTCATATTAGTTCAGATTAGAATTTGGCTATGACAGTACATTTAGCATCCCTGAATTTATAGCAAGAGACATGGGATCCATGTAAGTAACAGGGAATTTTTGTATCTCATCCAGAAGGAAGGAAGGTGGAGAGAGCTACCAGTGCATGACTGAATTGGTTTCATTCACTGCATGTTTTCTCACTTTCTTCAGAGTGCCTGCTTCAGGAGCCTTTTCACTGTCACAGTTTTTCCACCGACCAAGCTGCCTGATTAATGTCAGTACAATTGCACGTGGCTTGCCTGAAAACGGATGGTAAATCCTGAACAGGGATTTAGCTGAATTCTTTGATAACCCTGCCCTTCTGCAGATAATTTATATCTAGTGTCTTGATTGCAGCTGCACTAGGGC
Source organism: Callipepla californica brunnescens (assembly GCA_023055505.1). NCBI lineage: Eukaryota > Metazoa > Chordata > Aves > Galliformes > Odontophoridae > Callipepla > Callipepla californica. Next base: position 46,657,285 of record JALIRH010000001.1, read on the forward strand.
ACCAGATGGTGACAAGGACTTTTTCTCCCTCAGCACGATGGGTTTTTCTGGATTCTGGTATCCTGTGGAGGATGGTCTGAGGATGTGTTAAGGCATGTTGTGTTCAGTGGTGTTTGGGAGCTCGGAGCAGCTCGGAGCTCCATGTCCCTGTCCTTGGGTTTGGTCCCTGAGTCAGCTGCCTGGGATGACCTGTGTGGTCCTTGCTGTGTATAATGAGGTTCTTACTTGTCCCAAGAAATTTCCATCCCTAATATCCAGGGTTGAGCAAGCACATGCAAAGGCAGCTCTACCCCAGGGTTCAGTTCTTATGAAGAACAGCTGAGGGAGCCGGGACTGTTCAGTCTGGAGAAGAGGAGGCTCAGGGAAGATCTCATTGCTCTCTATAACTACCTGAAAGGAGGTTGTAGTGAACTGGGGGTTGGCCTCTTCTCTTGTGTAACTAGTGACAGGATGAGAGGGAATGGCTTCAAGCTGCGCCAGGGGAGATTCAGACTGGATGTTAGGAAATACTACTTCTCCAAAAAAGTGATCAGGTGCTGGAATGGGCTGCCCAGGGAGGTGATGGAGTCACCGACCCTGGAGCTATTCAAGGAATAGTTTAAACACTGTGTTGAGGAATATGGCTTAGTGAGAACTGTTGGTGGTAGGTGGACAGTTGAACTGGATGATCATGCAGATCTTTTCCAACCTTGGTGATTCTACGATTCTGCCCAGAGTGTCTGGAGTTTCAGTGAAGGTTGTGGGGACAAAGAAAGAAGCAATAAGTGCCCTTACTGCTGGAGGCAGCAGCAGCCCCTAAACTAGCAATGAAGCACTGGAGGATTCACAAAAAACAACCTGCCTCAAGCTTCCCGCTTTTATTTCTGATTACAGGCACCAAATTGTTCTGCTTTTTGTGAATTTCCCCTAAGATGCTTAGCATTCAATTGCCAACACATTCTGAAGCATAGAAAAGCATTTTTTTTTTTTTTTTTTTGCTGGGAAGGATGGAGAGATGATCTCATAATCCTCATTGCTTAAAATCTCATGAGGTCCCTTTTCATAGTCATGGTTTATTTCCTCTACCCCACAGAAAGAATTACAGTAAGATACTATTAAGTGTGAGTGCAAATGCAGGCTGAAATCAGGAATTGATGAAGCTAAGGCTGTGTACATTGACTTAATGCTGCTTTGCTGTGGAATGTCTTTGATTACACAACCTGACAGGACACTGTTCCTATGTTACTGTTGCCTCTACTCCCTAGTAATCAGTCAGATCCCTACCACCTTTACTAATTGCAGTTAATTTGTCAGCCCCTTGAAATTGGTGGGGGGAGGGATGATTTCCCTCGTTATGTAAGCAGTGAGTGGGGGTAGGATAGGAGAAGCTGATATTTCACCACCTCTGCCTGTGTGTAGCTCATCAGTTTTAGCTAAAATGCATTTCAGAGTGTTAGGGGTTTTTTTTTTGTTTGTTTTTCTGTCATTGGGCCAGTAGCAGAAAGTGATGCTCCTTTGAGCATCTTGGTTATGTTGGTGGGTTTTTTTGCAGCAAAGCATCCTCCTGCTACCTGTTCTTACTCCAAGAGGAAGAAAACAAGGAAGTGAGGCCCTCTTCACAGGAACCACTGCTTTTTTGGAATTCCAGGGAACTTGCCTGTTCTGTAACGAGAGATGGCCTTGCTCCATTCAACCCAGCCACTCTGACTCAGGTTAGCAGTGCACTATCTTATATATTTGTTCTAGATAAATGCATGCTAGCATCTGTCTTAACTGCTATTAAGAAAAAAAATCCAGGACTTATGAGCTTTCTAGATTTATAAAGGTTTTATAATTGTCATGTGACCAAGTGCCTCAAACCAGGGAGTGCTGAGGATGTTCTTCGTTTTTTTGATGGTTTTTGTAGTGGGTAATACATCCTGTGGGGAAAGGCCTGGCCTATCACTTGCAGTGTTACGAGAATCTAAGAATAGTACTGGGTTCTATGTCTTTCACGCTTATATAAAATAATGAGCATTTGTTAATTAGCAGGCTCCATGGGCTAGTCTTACTTTGTGATCCGCCACACGACTATATATGTGAAGCCTGAGAATTTCATTTACTTAGATGCCAGCGGGTCAAATGTTAGGCTTGGTTAAAACTGTCAATGTGTTTCCAGAGAAAACCTCTCTGCATTGAAATGAAAATACACCTTTTTAACTTCCAGTTTTAAGGAAAGAGAATATATTGATGGGTGATTTGCGTCTAAACTAATGCCTACTCATGCTTTTGTATAAGCAATCTGCAAGTATACTTCTCCTTACGGCAACAAGCTGCTTTCAAAGGCTCTAAAATGTGTTTGTTTCTCCTATTTTCAACTTCTCAACATTAGCTTATTTATTATAGAACCACAGAACTGTAGGGTTGGAAGGGACCTCTGAAGATCTAATTCAACCCCTCTGCTAAAGCAGGTTACCTACAGTAGGTTGCACGGGATTATCACACTGCTACACCTTCTCCTGTTTATTTTGGTATCTGTCATGTCAAACTGTTTGAAATGTATTGCCTGCATGTGGTTCGCACTTTAGTTCTGTGGAGAGGAGGAGCAAGGCTTCCCTCACTCCACTTTCCACTTGGGAGGAAAAACTATTTTTCCTACTCCTGTGAAATCAGCAAAAGAGTTATCTGAATAAATGAGGTATTTGTAATCTTAAATATATGATTATGGAACCATCTCCAAGTTTGAATACATTTACATTCCTCATGTATGAAAAGACTTGCTGTGTTTTCTATGGGAAATGGCACTTTAAACCTTGATTGCATTCATGGAGTTAAGAGGTTTGGTTTTGTTGTACAAGCAGACTCAGAGGAAGCATCCATTTACATATCACCCAGGTGGTGCAACTATCAGACCTTGAGGAAGGAAAAAGTATTTTAAAATGTGATCTACTTTCTCCTTTAAAAAAATAAAAAAATGCTTGTAAGAATGTCACTGCAATGAGAAATAGTTAACCAGTGTTCCTCTCTGAGTCTCACCATGACTCAAATCAAGGTGCTTCTTATTTAAATCTGAAGTCAACAGTTATCTAAGCTTGAGAAAACAAAAAACAAACAGGAAGCAAACTAAAAAATAAATAAATAACATTGGAAGAGGCCTTTTTTTTTTTATTTAAGAGAAGCTTTTGATTTTTAGTCAGTTTTTCACAACCTGTGAGCGCTTTGGAAACTGGTTTCACAGCTTACTTTCTATTTTTTACTTACGTGGTAGGGGTTTGGTTTGTTTGTTTGTTGTTGTTATAAAAATGGCAGTAATGGAGATAATAAAATGCCATTGTGCAATTTAAAATTTTCACTAAGATCTTCATCAGTATTTCAATGGGGGGAAAAGCGTAGATGAAATTTCCAGGATGCAGGTGCTCTCTCATGATTCCTGGTGATACTAGACAGAAGAATAACTTTCTCCCTGTGGTGAAGCTTGTCCTTGGAGGTGAGAATGGGCTGGGCTATAGCCTATGAGGTGAAGGGGCCAGATCAGGCTCATGATGTGGGTCAGGGACCCCGCTAGCAGCATAGAGCCCAATCCAAGCAAGCTTTTCTGTGACAGCTTCCTGAAAAACACAAGCTTCTGATAGACTCTTAAAAAAGAAATGGCAAATGGACACGTCTGATTTCCAGCAGGGAGATGTGTGTTAACTCCCTGTTGGCTAGATGAAGTGTTTGTAAACTTCATTTACCTTGCTTGTATTTGGATGTGATACAGGAATATCCAAGTGGACAATATTTCAAAGTCTGCCTTGCTTGCCCGTAATTGTCAGCACAAAATGGCCATTTCATCTTTTGAGACTGAGGTGTTGTAACATATAGCTTCTGATAAATTCACGTTTGTGTAACATTGCATACGTTTGTGCAACACTTCAGTTTGAGATTTCTCAGAAACGAGTTTCTGTGATGTTATTGCAGGGTGTGAGGATCGCTGTGAGGATACTGTTGTTTTCAGTGATCATCTTCACTTAGAGCTACTTCTTTGCCAGAAGTCTTTCTCATGGTAACTGGAGACACTGGAACAGGTTGCCCAGTGAGACTGTGAATGCCCCCTCCCTAGAAGCATTCAAGGCCAGGCTGGATGGGGCTTCAAGCAATCTGGTCAGATGGGAGGTGTCCCTGCAGGGGGGTGGTTGGAACTAGATGATCTTAAAGGTCCCTTCCAATCCAAACCATTCTATGATTCATTCTATGTAATGTCATGTGCTGTAAAAGTTAAAATCAGATTTTACAGCCATGTGTGGAGAAATGTGTGTGTGCTATACTTTCAATTGCCACCAAGTGGCAGTGTTTCAGAAAAGTTCTGAAGATTTTACTGTACCCTGTCAGTGGGCTAACAGTGGAGGGTCACCCTGCTCCATCTGTACTCTGTGTAACTTGGTGTGACAGACTCAAGAGATAGGAGGAATCTGCTGAGGTTCTGGCACATAGAATTGCAGGGGTGTTCTGTTTTGTTTTGTAGGGGGAGGATTAAGTTACAATTTTAAAGAAAATTCCTCATATTTGTGATCAGGCTGGAAGGTAATCAGCATTGCTGTTTTCTCAGATCTTCATGTTCTTTTTTCTTCAGATTTTTGAGGTTTAGGGCATCTCTCTTTTTTGAGGTGTGTCACACTTGATACATTTATTTTATTTAATCAGAGACAATCAGAATTGTGGATTTGAAGCTGAATGATGGGCAGAACTGCATACTTGTTTGCTTCTCTCACACATCCATCTGTTTCTTAGTGCAGGCATGTTCAGCCCATGGACTGCATGTGACCCGGCACATCTTGCAGTGCATCCAACTCCCACCATGTGTCTTTGTGGCAGTGACTGACGTGCCTAGTGACTGGGCCTCGAGTTCACACTCAGTGCTCAGCAACAACCAGACTTTGTTGTGTGATCAGCACTGTCTGGGCTGAAACCAGGGCACAGAGAGGGTGCAGTGCAGTACTTACTCAAGTTATGGCAAATAATTGTATGTGTTTTGATACACTGGCTATCTATGGACCTGTGATCAGTGAAAAATAAGCAGCTATGCTTTCTGCTTTGATAAAAGAATTTGAGAATGTTTCAGAATTGTTGAGAAAAATAATAATATTCTTTTTTTGTTTTCATACTTGCAATTCTATTTTCCATTGATATAAGTTACCTGAAAATTTTAAAATTGAATGTATAGAGTTGCAGTCACATTTCAACTCAAAGAAAAATGTGATCATGTCTCTTTACCAGATCTTTATAAGTTCTCTTTTACCAGATATAGTAATCACTTCACAGTCATGCCTTATTCATGCCATCGCTTTTTGGCACCGTGTACATTTGTGAACAACTGTTTTCGAGGATGAAGCACAGGAAGAGTAATATTTCCTCAAAAATCTCTGACAAACACTTTGAGACCTCACTGAGAATAGCAACCGCTGCTGTTGAACTAGACTGATGTCTTAGTTTCACAAGAAAAGGGTCAAATATTCCATTAGTTTTATGTTCTTGTTGCTTCATTAAAAAAATAATTAATAAAAATGTTAGCAGTTAAAATGAGATTTTTTACTAATATACAGTAAATGTATTACATATCTTATGAGAGCTGCTCCAAAAGTAGTGCCACCTGTTTTGTTATGTTGGCCCATGATTTGAGAGGTGGATGCTGGTGATATGACAGGAAAGGTTGAACCTCCCACCAATGTTCCATTACATTTTGTTGTCATGTGACAGATTACAGCAGTGGGACAGCCTGACAAAATATCATCTCACATAGAAGTGAGTATGAAGCAAAGGTGAGGAGTTGAATTGCTCCATGCAGAAAGAAATTGCACCCAATGACATTCACTGGGAGTTTTTGAACCTTTTTGGAGGCCAAGCGGTCGATGTGAGCACAGTGAGGTGGTGTGTTTCAGCAGTGGTGACAGCAACCTTGAGTCACCTCCAGTGGTACAAGTTTTGACAAGCATGGCATGCAGGCAGTTGTTCATCACTGGCAAAAACACATAGCTAATCGTGGTGTGTATGGGAACTTTTGAATCATGGCCTGAACCACTGATTGATCACCTGAGGTGAGCACCGAGTCAGCCACAGGAGCACCGGTGAAGGCAATGCACTTGTGTGACCAGAAGGGGTGGAGTCTGACTCCACCTCTCCCAGACCCCATTTAATGGCTGACCAGGGCTGGGGAAGGATTTCTTATTGGAGATCCCTCCTGTGTGGAATTCTAGGTGAGCCTCGACCTTCAGTGTCGGGCGAGCCCTTCCTAATTTACTGGGTGTCTTTATACCATCTGGATAATCCATCCAAAAATATACTGTCCATTTTCATTATATTGTGTGGGTACTATTCATTCAGGGTATTTACCCTACATGGTGACTATATTGGAAAATAGTGTTTTCCAGCTGAGAATTTGCTCTATCAAATGCAGTTACTGTGGTCTTTGTATTTGCTGTGTTTTCCATGAAAACACGTAGAAGGTGTTACTTCCTGAATGGCCTTCATATATGTGGCCCTCCTTACCAAATGTGACCTAGCCAGGCCAGAAGGTTGGACGCTCATGCTGTAATGCAAAAATGATACAGAACTGAAGTAAGGTTGTTTAGCATAGATAAGAATGTTGTAAAATGCTCAGCAATTAAAGTAATTATTTAGGTTCACACAGACAATGTCTTAGCCTCTCAGTGGTCTGCCACTTGAACATGCTTGGAGCTGTACTCAGATAAATACTTATGTAGGTAGACACATATGCCAACATAATTTCTCAAACTGTCAGCATTTGATGAGCAGAGACAGGACACAAACAAAATCTGGGGTACAGTTAGCTTCAGGCTTGGTGACTTGTAGCTCGGGCAGCTATCTCAGGATTTCCTTATCTTTCAGTTCCCTTACAGAATTATTCTATGTTTAAATGTTAAGTTGGAAAATGAAGATTTGGATTTGGGGTGTGACAGTAAACCCTTGTAGTATATCAGTTGTATATTTAGCTCTCTGTGAAGGTTAAGGAGCAGGAATTCAAGATTTATTCAAAAATGTTATTTAGAGAAAGTCATTACTGGTTAGTATACAGTTCTGGATGTGTAAAGTTAAGGAATACTTTCATTTTTTTTCATGAATTCAGTCTCTCCTCTTTGCATAAACTCCAGGCAGAGCAATGAGCCTCTGCAAACTTGCCAGCCCTGGCCTGAGTCTCTCTGTCAGATAAAGGTGATCAATACATGTGGCTTCGTTCACTGGGAGAAATAAATGACTTGTCAGGTATGAAATGGAATCCTAAGGGAAACTAATAAAGTGTGAAGGTAGAGTATGTTTACTCTCACAGCAGTAGTTGCTTCTGCATTTTTCCCTCTTCAGAACAAATGTGAAGTAATGCAGGCAAAGAAGGTAGAGGATGGGGCGTAACGTAAGCAAATGCTGCTGTAAAGCTGCTGCAGTGCTTCTGCCTAGAAAAGAAGTAAAAATCAAGAACTGGTTGGATTTATTTTTTTTTAATTACTTTTTTTATTGTGGCAGGAAAACTGATCTTTGTTCTGAAGAATTTCATTATTTGTTTGTTATTCAGACGTATTCCTCCCCTTCTTCTGTAATAAATAAGAAAATCAAGGATTAGAGGTCTTTAGACTTGTTTCCCCTGCTGTAGAAGCACTTCTCAGGAAGTGCTCTGTGCTCTGCAGATGATGGAGAACTGGTGCAGATTGCCCAGAGAAGTTGTAGACTCTTCCTCCTAGGATATTTTCAAGAAGCTCCTGGGCATTCCACTCTGGGTGTCCCTGCTGGAGCAAGGACAAGATGTTATCTGTAGGCCCCTTTCTAGCTCAGCCATCCTGTGATGCTGTGAAGGATGATGCTTGATGCTCAGTTTGCCCATAAGCATCTTCCAGGGTTCAACTATGGAAGCTCAGTGAAGGCTTATGCTATAGGTATCAACTTTTGTAGCACTTAGTGAATGGATTCTGCATCTGTATGCTTGTGTATTTTCTTTTTCCATTTGTATCAAGTGATTTAGTGCAGACCTTGTCCCATTCCTCTATTTTCAAAGGTACATCTCCGAATGTCCTTCCCAATCTGTGGACTAACCTGAGCTATATTGGTTAATGGACTTGTCCTGTCAGCTTAGTAATACTTGTCTTAAATCTTATGAGTTTGAACAAGTGTTGTTAGTTTTCAGGGACGTTCATATTCTTTAGGGTGTCTTACATTCATCGAAGGGTTTTCCTTATTCACTGTAGAATAATAAGCAACAGAGTTATCTGTGATACAATTTAATTAATTTTGCTGCAGTACACTAATTTACTCAGAAGGCTATCACTGATATCCTGGATATTATACACTACATATATATTTACAGCAAGTTCAATTTAATGTGCTGCATTTTTATTGATTTTTACTTTACCAAAATATGGTCAAACAATCATGCATGGATTTAGAAAGGCTTTATAGTTCATGAGCATTGGCACATTCATTTTTTGACTTTGTCAGCAAAGGAGAATTAGATCAAACAAGGTGCAAGGATGCATTTGTTGCTTTGGGAGCCTCTATTTCAGAACTTGACATTGATAAACTGTTATAATTAATTCTCCCCATTTAATGAGATGGTATACAATATCAGCGAATGCAAGCTTTGATGTCAACATATTTTATTGACCGTCTTCTTGTATTAATTGGAACATGCCTTGATGGAGTTTTTCCTTGTATCTGACCAAAAGGGAAATATACGGAATTTTGCTTATGTGCCTAACCAAGAATACACACACTGAAATGGTTCATGCATGCTTACCCAAAGCAATTATTCGCCAAAGTCAGAGAATGTTTTTCAGTGATAAAGCAGAAAGAATCGGGAAAGTGAACTTCTTGGCTCTAATCCTGGATTTGTCATTGAGTCGGGCAAGTCATTAAACACAGTTCGACTACGGCTTACCTATCTGTTTAATGGAGATAGTAGTATTTTCTTGTTATGGGGAGAGATTGAAAGTCTAATTAATACCATGGAGCTCAATGCAGTACTCAAATGAAAGTCAAAATATTGCTTGGCATAGGTTAAATTATACGAAAACAGTGTAATCTGATATTGCTTTAATTTTATGCATTTTCCTGACAATTAAAATAATTTGATTGCACTAATGTTAACATTCAAATACTTCAGGTTTATTGAAGAGCTCATACTAAAATTGAGTGCCATAATAGTTTACAGACTTTCACTAACACTAAGAATAGCTGGTTACTAATGCTGTATGCAGCTGATGATTTTGTTTAGCTTTACAAGTGTAGAAAAAATTGCATGGAAAGTGAAAAGTTGAGGAATGTTTTGGCATTAACAAACACTCGTAATTGGTACTTGGTGGAGCTCCAGAATAAAGTGATTAAGGAGATCAGCTTACTTATAGTACAAAAAATGAATAAATAAAGGTTAGGCTACAGTAGAAGTGTAAATAGGTAAAAGGAACCAAATCCACAGAAGACAATAATGTTTGTACAACTGTGGCCAGGGTAGTGCACAAAACCACAAAAAAGAAAGTTACATTTTTTCAAGATTATCTGTTTCTGATTATCTTACATACATATTTCAGATTCCTTCATCACTGAGTATGAAGTACTTTATCAGCTGATGATGGCTAATCTCAAGAACTCAAAGCTCAAACAGTTATGCCTCTGTTCTGTCTTGTGCTACATCTGGCTACCTCAGTGCCTGTCTCTCGTTTGAAATCTGCAGGACTGTATGTATTGCTGCCAGTCAAGAGTTCCACTTTACTCTTCAGGCTTTCCTTCAGATTCTTGTTTAATTTTGGGTGAGGACTCTGTGACAGTAAGCATCAATGTGAACGTCCTCCAATCAGGAATTTTCAAGCCAAGTGGATCATTTGCTGCTACAGAGTACAGCCTTTTTCCCCATTGTTAGAACAAAGAAATTGTTGCCAGCGCAGTGACAAGCTTGTCCTTTTTGGTTTCAGCCCTGCTGATTGCTTGAATCAATATGGCACATTAAAATGATGAGATCTGTTGATTTAGGTTGGACAGATAAGTGCCATGATGATGTTAGAGAGAAATCTCACAGATAAGTCTCTGAGCCTTAGAATGCACTGTAAATTATCCTGAAAAATTGTTTTCTGTTCTTTTCATCTGGGCATTATTTATCATCTTAGTTTCATCCTATTTTTCACAGGAATTTCAGTTGACCTAATTATGTTTTTTTTTCTGGTGCACAGAAATTTTTTGTTCTCATAAAGTGTGTTGCCATAAATAACAAGACCCTATTTCTCATCTCTGTCAAACATAATTGTTTTGATGGCAATGCATTCAAATCCACCTTGATATTAGAACTTGCGTCTCTCAGTGATGGGACACAGGCTCAATGTTTCTTAGTGTACCTCTTTTCATAAGGACTTTCATGATCAAACACTTGCAACAAGGCTTGCTTAAATTTGTCTCTTGCCATTCTGAACACCAGCATGCTTCTGTACCTTTCTGGTAACAATTTCCTTGTTCCCCTGAAATTATGCAGTCTGCTTAATTCCAAGCTGTCCAAGGTCAACATGCTCTCGAAGTTGGAAGCAGAGTTGAATAGAATTCCTGAAGCAAAAATCTAATGGGACTTTGAGAGGAATTATTGGGCCATATAAGATGGGTTGGAAATGGATGTGGACCTGAAGTATTCTTATTATACGCACAGATTACTTTCAACCTGACCTCATGAATTCCATAGACTCAAGTTGCTGAATAAATGGTGTTTACTTCTTTTAAATTACTCCAGTGGCAAGAGAAGATATTTATTGGAGGAATGCGATGCTCTGAGAGCATAGGTTGCTGTCAGAAAGTGGTCGCAGCCCTTTTCACAACATTTCATATAGGGAATTCATATTTTCACTTAGTTTTTTGAACAAAAGATGCAAGGCATATCAGAACTCAAGAGGCTTGCCTTTCATTAGTTGCTTTTGGTTACATTTATGTTCTGAGAATCACTATACCAATGTGGCTTTGTTTTCAAGGTTTTCTAGCCCCACATATGTATTTGGGTCATGCCTGCTGGCAGCCTGCTTCAGAGGGGCTGTTCCTTGCATAGCCTGCATAAAACTCCACATTTAATTACTGCAGCTTAAACTATTATGCTTGTAAACACATTACTACTGTCAAAGTCCCCATAATGTCATTTTGATGTTCTCTACGCTACTGATCTACCTCCGGCTTTGTGTGGATTTCCTGAGCTGACAGAAAATGACAAAGCTGTCTTGTCCAAAAGCTCCGGACTGCTCCAACCACTTTGTAGCTGCCTCCGGTTTACAAGGCATTCAGCATGTATTTGAGCCGCTCGGTAGATGTCCGTTTGATGTGCAATGTGCAACCTCCCGGGGCTTCAGATTTTTACCCTGAGCACATGCCAAAGTTCCATTCTATGATATGGAAATGCCAAGGTAATTTCATGCTTTGTACAGCTCTATGAATATTTTTAATTATGACAAAAATGCCATGGAAATGAAGATTGTTCTGGGTTTTATTGTTGCATGTAGTTTTGTATGACTCTAATTTCATAGTAATTTAGTTCGTTTGACACTTTTGAGATTTGTGGGTTGCCTGGAAGCGTAAGAAAGTGAACCCCATATTTGTCATGGCTTTGATAACCTTGGCTAAGATAATGCAGAGACTTTTCTGCTGAGCACTGCCAGTGCTGAATTTTTAAATGTTTTTTTTCTTCTGTCCTCACTGGAGACTGATGATCTACAGGCTCTGAAATGCCTCTGAAACACAATCTTTCTCCATGTTACTTTGGTATGCTTAACACTACTCCATAAGGACTTTGTAGATGAGGGCAGAGACATAAGACATAGGACATCTGTAACTGAACAAGAAACACCCAACTTACGAGATTAATTGTTTTACTTGTTTTGGGCAATCTGAGCCCATGTATGCATGATCTACCTTGAGCTTAGGACTTTGGATGGTCATTGTTTTTGGCATACTAACACAGTGACTGGGCAAGTATGTGAGTTCAGCCATGAGCTCTCACCCTCTTTGCTCTTTCATCATTAGTCTATTGGATTGTTTACATATTTGTTTTGGCCATATTGAAGTAACTGACAGCCTGGACATGGCTGTCACCTGAGATAACATCCCCTTGGTGTAGCTCATCCACTGGTGGTGTAAGCAAAGCTGCCTGGTAGAGCAGTGTGGAGGCTGAACATTTATTGGCTACAGTGGTGAGGATATTGCATGCATTTATGGGTCTTGTGCTCATCCCCTCTGTGAGCCTTCAGCTGCTCCGCCAGAATGTTGGCACTGATTCCAGTTGAAGGTGGCAACTGTGAGCTTGGCTGCTTGTAATTCACTGCATAGCTACCTGGCTGCCTCACTCAGATCTCTGAGCTTCCTTCTGATTTAAGGGGCTATTGAAGATGTCAAGACTGGGACAGCAGGCCATGATCTGCTGTCTAAGGCAAAAGAGTTGGATCTGAGAGTGTGCTATGTGAGTTTCGCAGGAGTATTCCTAGAGGTGAAAGCTGTGTTAGAAAAAGTTTTGCTGACTCATCGTATCAATCTGTATTACATTACCCTCCAAAAAAGAGAGTAAATGAGGCATCCTATGTCTGCTGAAGTCAATAATGCAACTCCCATTAGTCTGAGTATGTGTTAAGTTCGTAATTGATGTATTTGGCATATTAATGTGCTAATTTATGTAAACTGCATAGACCACATGTTTCCTGAGAGATGATCAACAAAGGGGAAAGCAGACTTTATTATTTATTTTTACAGTCTTACAAGTCAGTGTATAATGGATATGAAAATGGAGGGAGAATTCTATAGGGATGTATCACTACCTCCATAATCAAAATTTGCTTTTCCTTCTCAATGTTAGACAATTTTTTTTCAAATATTCTGAACAAGCCCACATACGATGTACAGAAAATGCAAAAATGGAAAAAGAAATCCTGTATCATATCTTCCTTTGTTTAATATTTTCTGATCCCTGAGATTTTTAAAATGCTAAAGACTGAATTTAAATGGAAAGCAGTGTTGCCTTACTTGGTGAGTGTACAGATTTTTCCTCCTATACCCATATGAGTCTTGCTATTGCCTGCTTTCCTCAGTGATTTCTGCAGCTAAAATTTCAGTACTTGAATGCAACTATAACATTTACTGAGTCTTTTTTTTTTCTTTTCTTTCTCTGAGTAAAATTCACCCTGTAGGAAGCAAATGGTTTGTGAATGAAATGAGATTTTTTATGAATAAATACGTGATTTCAAGTGCTTTGACCTGTTCCTACATAACTGAGAGCCCATTTTCTACGTTGGGCTGCTTTAGAAATCGTTTACTCAGAGTACACAGTAATCAGTGTGATTAATCAAAGGGTGTGACCAATTGCTTTGGTTGTGTGAAGGAATGAGCTGTCTTTCTATCTTCAGTGTACAGAAAAAAATGTCCAGTGCTGGCATCTCATAGACTGGTCAAGGGATGCTCACCCCATGCACAGGGAACCAGGTGTAAAGGCAGCAGCACAGGGAATGCTGCTGGACCACAGGCAGGGAGCATGAATGGAACAGTTGTTTTCGACTTAATTTAGTTTTCATGCTGTTGCCTATCCGTGGGTAACTTCTGCTGAGCATATATAACAAACCTGGAGACCTCACAAGTTCTTTATTTTATTTAGTTTGTGAGAGAAAACTTTGGCTCTGAGGTGCTTTCGTTTATGGTCTTCTGACACCAGACCATGTGAGCTGTGTGCTCCTGACACCTGCAAAATGAGGGGAATAGATGTTTCTTATACCACTGCAAGACACTTGGATACCTGTGGTTGGAAGGTACTATGCAGAGTCTAATATTGTTATCTTTGTATAGGGAAGAAATATTACTAATGCAAGAAGGCTGCTTATTGAGGCCACCTGGGAAATGGGAGAGAAAAGGCACTGATTCGAGGCATGCACATTTATATTGAGATACAGTAACCCCATGAAGGCAGGAAATATCTTTCAGTATACATGCTAGGGAAGAGAAGGAAGGATGTCATCTGTGCAAAATTGCAGCTCCTATTGTAAATTTCTGGGGAGAGAAATGTTTCCTGTAAGTATGACTCAGATTTCTGTGAATCAATAGAGCCTCTGAGTGTCAGAGGCAGTTGGTGTATTTTAGAGGTGAAAGGTAGTAAAGTCTCTAGCTGACTGGAGTGAGCATAGACCCAAACTTTCTTTTGGATATATATATTTTTTTTCCTCCAATTTTTGGAGGGGATAATGCAACATATAGATGAATTCCTGATGTTTTCACCCAGAGGAGATGAAATCACTCAGCAGAAAATATTATTTTACTATGATTAGTTTGCATCTTCTTATATGGCTGGGGAAGGTGTTAAGAACATAAAGGAAGAGTGAGCTTAGGAATTTCTCTGGTGAGAATGTGCCTTTGACCTGCTCAGGTCTTGGATAAAACATGGAGAAGCCAGCTGTATCTGGGAAGGAATTAGACTGCAATAGAAAATCAAGCACAGTTGAAAACTGTAGCAATTGCTTTTACTCAGCTGTATCTATTGATACTTCATGAAGAGCAAACAGACATTTATTGATAACAGACTGATCAAATATTTTATAGTCCACAAGAAATGTAAATGTATGCATATATGTTTTTCTTTCTAAAATCTCAGCTCACAGAACTCTCAGGCGTTCTCTAGCATCCATGTGATTTGGGACAGGTAAATCAAAGTTGTTAAGCACTGTTTAAACTTTGAAGCAATCACACTGGCTTTTGTGTGTATTGTTCCTGCTTTCCTTCTGCAAAAGCTGTTCCTTTCTGTGCATCATCTCACTGAATATTGCACAGCATTAAAGAAATGCTAATAATAATATCAGGCTAAACCTTTCATAAACTTATTTCTGAAGGAAGAGATTCAGTGCCAAAGACAGATTTCTCATTTTTCATGAAGTGACCTTTTGCGGTATAGTTCATTGCTTTGTGCTGAAGGACTAACAAGTACCTGGAAGGAAGCTGCTCAGGTTGTACAAGCTTGAAGTGTGTCAATCACTCATGTTATGGAAAGACAACTTGACAGCTTTTTAAGATCTGTTTGTTAGAGGGGCTGTGGGACACACTTTTAAAAGTCATAGGGCCTGTACTTATCAAAAAGAAAGCTAAGATAAATTTGCACTTGAACGTGTCAGTGACATCCTGTGTACGCTACTCCAGCCACCCTTGCACTTGTTTATTTTACTGTTTTATCCAATTTTGTCATTGGAATGGAAGGACTTTATGTGGGAACCTACTTCTTAAGGAGATTCCGTACTCTTATTGTTTGTTTCTTTTCCCATAAGAACATTTGTCACTGAAAGATACCTTCGCTTTGGAAACCTCATAGACTGGGACTTTTCCTATGAACAGGCTTTTTATAAACTTCATTTTATGCCATATCTATCTGTACTTGCTGAGGCCTGAAAAACTTCATGTAAATCTGAGCTTACCTCACAGCTAAGAATAAATGATAATTCAAATCTTTTCTGCTTTAGCCAGCCAAAGATGGAAGAGTTGAGTTTTACGCTGGTGTTTTTGGTGGCATGAGGGGAATTCACTCTAAGCCTGAAATAAAGTCTGTGATAAGTTTCAGGTAGGAACATTTCATGTAAGTGCCTAAACACGTGAAATATCTTATGTTTTTCTGGTAAGCTAGGAGATTTACAGTCCTGGTTCTTTTGGGATGTGACATTATGTACAAATACCTCCAAATGTTTTAATTTGCTGGGCCTTTATATTAAAAGCATGGTCGCTAGCCCAAACTTCATGTAGTTAGTGAAAACTACCTGAGAAGCTCCATAAAGCATATGTGATGTGGAGTTCTGCTTGTAGCTGGTGCTCTCAAGTTTCAAGGATTTTCTTTTAATGATTTTGTCTTCTAGTAATCTGCATCCCGTAATACACTGGAATATCTTTATCAAGTTCCTGTATACTGCACATCACAAACTAATTCACACCCCAATTTTACACTAAATCTAGTGAGCACAGACAGCACTCTGGGAATATCTGCAGCGTAACACTTGTTAAGTGCCTCTCTGCCAGATCCCTGTGCTCCAAATTCTTTCACCATAATTCTGCTGGTGTGGATTTACATAGAACTGAAGTCCCTTAAACCTCCTCTGGTGCCCCTGCAACATACATCAGAGTCCCTGATAAATTAGGCTGGCTCCCAGGTATATGCTTATAACATCCCTAGAGGGGGCAGCTAAAAAAAAGCTCATAATACATCATGGCCTGCTTTTTGCCATGTATCCATGCCGTAATACTGCATATGACCTGTGATCACTTCTGGGGAAAAGAAGGTTTTAGGCCAAATAGTCAAAAGCACGGCGTTTTCTCCGGCAGAATCCTTCCCTTTTTTCAACCTGGAATGATGCTGTGGGTTGCAGAGCCCCTAGGAAGCCCTATGTACTGCCCCGATGCCTTGGACTGGGGGGACTGGGCCTTGGAAGACTTCTGGAATTGACCTTATATCAGTGTATTTCATTTACTGACTGCTTATGAACACTCACAAACCACCTTGTTTCTTATTCCATGAGTAAATGTAAGATATCTTGGTCTCATTATTTTTAAAGCTTTGTTGTTTTATTAATAAGACTGTTTTTGTTTAGATGCTAGAAAAAATAAGCTTGCCCTCCTTTTCACTGTTTCTTTTCCTCTGTGCATTAACTTTTCACACTTCTTATTCTGAAAAAAGCAACTTCTTTTTTTTTTGCTTTTCTTTCTTTTTCTCCTTTAAGTCCTACTTTCTTGCATTCTCAGGAAATGCTGTGTGTGACTTTCCAGGTCTCACCCATTGAAAAAGCCTGGAGGCAACCTCTCTGGCATGCCAGTCGTTGCTTGTTAGCTTTGCTCAGGTTGTATCTCCTTTCTCTACTCAACTGTAGGCTTTCCTTGTCAGGAGCACTTCTATTCCTGTCTAGCACAATGTTAATCTCACTTGCTAGAAACGTTTTTCTTTTTGTTTCTTTTCAAAAATAGAGAATTATTTTCTGAAGGATGTGTTTCCATTGGCGGCATTACTTGAATTTTATAAAGTACCGGGAATTTCTTTAAAGTCTGGGTAACACTAGGCCCCCAAAATCTAAAAAGGATGCAGTTCTTGTGTTCTCTTGGCTGCATTTCTCTGTACTGCTACGCCCAGGTCTGAAGGCACCTCAGCCCTTTGTCAAAGGTTTCTTCCTAGGAGCACTTGTCATTTCTTACAGCTATATTGAACACTTTAACTCTTTGATTCAGATAGTAGGGTGTTTGAGTTTCAGAAAAACTACTAAAATACTTTTTCTTTATAAGTATCTTTAGTCTTTAATCTTGTTTAACCCATCATCATTTTACCCTCTGAATATTCTAATTGGAGGAGAATGTCAAGCTTGTTTTACTTAGGCCAGGAATATTTTGGTTACTAAATTCCATCTATGGCTCTTAAGTCATGATGACAATCTTAATTTCCTAAAGAAATTCTCTCCCTTGTCTTTCAGACAACCTCTCTTCTTCCTAAACCTGTGAGCACTGAAGGGGAATTTAGCTGTGGTTAACCGCTTGCATACCAATTTGAGATAATGTTCAAAATACCAGCAGGATGACAGCTACCCAAGAGAGGTCTGTGTCCTTCACTGCTGGCTCTGAGAAGGTCTTTTTCTGTCCCTAGCTTCTTGTAAATGAAGATATGAATAGCATCTTCTTTCTGGAGCTGTAAATTTGGGCTTTGAGCCAGTGTCTACCCAGGACCCAAATTTCTCCTTCATATTCTGAATTAATCCTCATCGAGTGTGACAAATCACTGCTCGAGGGCCTACTTCAGTGGAAAATAAGCACATCCCTCTGGCTTTGGCCACCTTGAAATCCGGCTTCTGTTGACTGAAGATCCATATTACACAAAAATCAAAAATGTGCCACATACAAACCAGGAAGAGCTCTGAAACAGAGTCCTTATCATCTGATTTACCAATGCTGTTAGAGAACTTTTTAAGGTGGCTTAAAGGACATTCCTGCTGTACATCTCGCCTACACGGCTTAGAAGTTTTGAAAACACTGAACTGTTCTCATTCAGCCGTTACTTTTCTTCTTCGTGTGTGTGTTAAGCAAAAGCGAGGTGGTGGCCCAGTGCTACAGGTAATAGAACCACGCCTGGTTCTGAATCTGCTCTGAAGTTTAATGTTCCTTTTGGTCAGGACAGTACTGGTTGTCATTCTGACAGATGCACTGAAATTCGTTTTGGTGGCAGTGAAAGAACAGCCAGTGACAAAAAGATGTGGCTGTGGAATTTTAGTTCTGAGAAGACCATCTCTGCAGTAGCAGTGGTGGTGGGAGGGTTGTGCGTTTTATTCTTCCTGGTGACATCAGATTAAGCAAGACAAAGAGGAGCAGCTGCCCATCCTCGTAGTTGCAAGTCTTGAGCGCCAGTCGGCAGGGTACTCGAGATGTAGTCTCACCTTTCTCCGTCTACCCTTACAATCGCTGTCCTGAGTAGGTGGTGGAATAGGATGAGTTCTTACCTCCCCATCCCTCGCGGGCTTAGAGCTATACCCCGAGCTTCTCTGTTCCCAGCCCTGTGCTCAATGCTGGCAGCGACTCCTGGAGCCCATTGTGGGGCTGGGCTTGCCCGGAGCCGGTGTCTGGCCGTTCTTTCCCACCTCACCCGGCAGTGGCGGTGCGGGGGGGCAGGATAACAACGGCAGGAGCCGGGGCTGTGCTTTGCCTCCTGCGCCCGGGGAGAGGAGGTGGCGTGGGAGAGGCGCGGGGCGGCGGTTGCGGGCTGTCAGCCCGCGGGGCTCGGGGCTGCCGGGGCCCCTCCCGTGGGCACACCGCGCTGCCGGAGCCCTCGGAGGCTCTCCCCACCCCTTCCCTTCCCGTGCAGCGGCGAGATAGCCGAAACTCCTGCGAGCGGAGACACCCACCCCGCCGCCGCCTCTTCTTTCTTCTTCTCCTCCTCCTCCTCCTCCTCCCCCCCCGCCGCAAATCCCAAATAAAAGGGCGGGGGGCGGCAGGATGCGCTGCTCGGCGGGGAGGTCGGCGCCGCCGCCGGCCGCCTGATGCTGCCGCAATTCGCCATTGCCGGGCACGGCTCGGAGCAGGGCGGAGGGAGGCGAGGGGCAGCGGCGAGGGGCCGGGGGGCAGAGGAGCCGCAGCCCCCCCAGCCCGGCCGCCCCCGCGGGCCGCGGCCGCCGCGTTCCCCGATGCCCGACCGCCGCCTGCGGGGAGCCCGGAGGGGACCGGGGGCCGGCTCCTGCCTGCTCTGGCTCTTTGTGCTGCTAAAGGTAAGCGCGCGGGTGGGGAGGGCTGCGCGCCCCGCGAGCGCGGGGGCCGCCTTTGTGCGTTCGGCTGCTCCCCGGGTTCGGCTGTCCCCGCTTTGTGCTCCCGCTGCGAGGGGGATGAAGGCGGGGCCGCTGCGCCCCGCACCCAGAAGCGCCGGGGATGCGGCGTGCCCCCATCCTTCCCCGTGCCCGAAGTTACGCGGTGCAGTGGATGCGCCGCTCCGGGCGCCCCGCGCTGTCCTTCAGCACCGCGGACCGACAGCCGCCCGCGTCCTGCCGGCTTCCCCCGGAGCTGCCGAGGAAGGCAGCTTAACAAAGGCGGGCGGGGGTGCGCGCGTCTCTTCGCCGTTGCAGAATTTGGCATCGCTTCCAGATCAGTGCCTGCGCTGTCCTCTTGGCAGGTGAATTCTTCAAAGTTGAGCGTGATGCCGACAGCTTGGCTCGGTGTGGCTATCTTTTATTTTTATCATTACGCGTTTGATGCTTTAATGGTTCCTCAGTCGTATTTTAATGCGCTTCGTGAAACTTCTGAAAGAAAACATCCGCTCTGCCTGGGCAAATAGCGCTGACTGTAAATGCCAGCGCCCTAAACTGCAATATTCCACGGTACTGAAAACTTTGTAGTATATTTGTCAGTCGCAACTGAGGACATCGCTCCTTCAGTCTCACAAATGGATGCATTCCTTAGAAGTGTGCAGGGCTCCCCGTGTGAATGGGAGTTTGCAGAGTCGTCTCCTGGATCGGCAGTGAAGTCACTTCTAGCACTGACATTGCATTGACAGAAGTACTAAAGGGGAAGCGCTCACAGCATCTGTTCACATAGGCAACCGTCAGCTGTCTCATTTTCATAACTGCTGAAATGTACATTTATGCAGGATAAAATGTTAATACACTGACAAAACTTCATTCCTCAGAATTTCATCTTTCTTTCTTTTTGTTTCTGTACGTTCTTCTAAGATAATAATGCTATGGACATCGTGGCCCAGCATAAAGCTTAAGGCTGATGCAGTTGATTTCTGTTCCAGTTCTGTTCCTGGTGTAGAAGTGCATGTACAGCTTTACGTAGCTATTTTAATTGTTGTGGTAAAGCAAGATGGGATATAGGTAGTTGAAGTCTGTAAGTTTCTAGACATATAGAAATAAATTTCAAGAAACGTGGCAAAGGTCTGAAGGAAGCCAAGGCCTTGGGTTTTTCTCCTTTGGAAGGTCACCATCACTTCAGAGCCAGATAAAACTCAGATGCACCCTCAGGTCTGTTGCTCGAGAAAACCCAGGGCTGGAATGGCAACAAAAGCTGCAGGAAAATAATGATGAGTACTGGCAGATTTCTTTAGTGTGAGAGGTAAAGCTGTAGACAGGGGCACATCAGCAATGCTATGTGTGACTGGATTGTGATTTTTGTTGGATGCCCACGCATTTCTTTTTTTCTTTCAGTGACAAATAATTGAAGTTAATGAATTTCAAAGCAAGGCATTTCCCTAGCTCTGTGCTGTTCAGTTATGCTAACTTGTTGAACAACTAAAATTATCCAGCCTTGAGTTGTTAGTTTCCAGGTGAGACAGCAATTTAATCTTATTGGGAAAGCAGCTGCACTGAACTGATGACTCTGATGACTGTGTGCTTGCTGTTTCAGCATTAGCAGCCCAAATGTCACTTGCTAAGCCATATCTACTCAGTGTGGCCTTGATGCCCATCTGGCAATTTGTAAAACCATCAGCAAGCTTTGCGCAGTGATAAAGCAGCTCAAAGCACATTTTCTCTTCCTTTCCATGCTACATTTCGTGATGTAAATAAATAGCACCAACTTCTTTCAAGTCCTGATGCAATCTGTGGTTGCTGGTGTGGTCAGTGAGAAGGGGGGAATCAAACGGCAATGCAGCCCACTGCAGGTTCGTGTGCCTGATATTGTTGTCAATGGGCTAGCAATATTTAGTTCTTTCATGTTCTTTCATTCACAGCTCTATACGAGCATTACTCCTTGCTCCAGGGCAGTACCACAATCTGTCTGGGAAATAGAGTAATGTGATCTAGAATCTCTATCATTCTTCAATGGTTTTCTTATGCAATAGCTGGCTTACAAACTAGAGAAAGGCATTGTATTTGAGCTCAGATATTGATACAGGTTTACAGTTTTTGGAATAGGAACTGTGTGATATCTTGCATCAACAGAAAGCTTCCAAGCCTCCTGCCATAGGAATCTCTCACTTAAAACACTGCCATTTTTCAGACATTCTGAGTTCTCCAGTGTTTCAGTTTGGATGGCTGGGATGCATAGCCGTTAGTAGCTTTCTCATCAGTTTCCTCATTTGATGTGACAGAAGCCTGGCTGATCACATCTGAGTGGAAAAGCTATACTTCACCTGAACAAATAACAATAAAAAAAAGACACGTTTCCAGAGGCTGACACTACCCTTCCCATCCTTTCCAACTACAACCCAAGAGGCTTCCCATGGTTATAACTACACTGACCTTTGACCACAGAAGGTCTGTCCTGCATTTTGTGACTAATAGGTCAGATATCTCATGTTGCAGTAGCTTGCAGATGGGTGGTTTTGTATTTCCTTGCTGTGGTATGTGTTTAGGACAAGTAGAGCTAAGTGAGGCACAAAAACTTCTTAAAACTGCCAAACCTGGTGCTGACGCATCACCAATCTGTTACACCTCCAAGAGTATCTGACCAGTGAGGTTCCCTTCCAACTCAAACTTATACTAGGAAAACAATGAGAAATCTGATTGTCTATGTATAAACTGAGTGGAAGGGTTGATAATGTTCAAAAATATTATCTAGGCAGTGCCAAGTGTGTCAAAGAAAAAAACATGTTTTATTTCCAGGAGATTGAGGTCTTTGTATAACAGTTTTTTATATGCTTTTGAGGCTCTGTGTGCAAGGCAGCAATACCTTCTTTTTTTTTTTTATTCCTAGCAAGAACAATATTTATGTCTAATGAAATATTTTTGTCCACTACTGCATCAATACATGGAGTTTGGTGTTTTAGTGAAGTCTTAATTCAGATTTGCATGGGTGAAAACATTCAAAGGGTTCCAGGTGCTGTAAGATAATTCTCAGTGCATCCTTACCAAGCAAAGGAAATGCGTTTCTATTAGTGTAAAGGATATTTTCACCTAATGTTAACAATCTGAAACAAGGATGATACTACCAGGGTACTGCCTTTTTCTCACTGAGAAACCTTTTTTAAGAGAGGCTGATTTTACAGCCAAGAGCCCCAGTGATTCCTCATTGATTCCTCCTGGCCAGAAAAGCAATGGACACTTGAAAATTTTGGTACAGAGCTCTTCTAGCATTTCATACCTCTTTTAGAAATGCTGACTGAGGCTCTTGTTGAGCAAACAAGTATGTTCCTCCTCATGACTGTGTCCTAGCAGTGCCAAAGTAAGCAACTGTGTCACCATTCTGTTTCTCTTTGCTAGACTAGTGTGAGCTTGTAATGATGGGATGGATTCAGATGAACTACTGGGACAAAAAATGTCTGGCCTTTAATGAGACTGTACAGATCATATGGGAGAGAAAATCATCATCTCATTAAAAGGTTTCTATGTATATATATGTGTGTGTGTGTGTGTATACATATAAAGGTTTCTATGTATGTGTGTGTGTGTGTGTGTGTGTATATACATATAATATATATATATATACACATATATTATTTTTTTATGATCAGTCACCCTTAGCTCAGGCCTCCTCCACCAAGTCACATTCTCATTTTGTTATTTTCATGGATTATATCTTCATAGCTTATTTCTACATCAGATTGATTCTAAAGGGCAAAGATATTATGAGAATGCTTGGATGCCCACTCATGTTTACGAAACAATAGTAGGTATGCTGGCAGTGGATAAGTCTACCATTACTCTCTGGTAACTTGCTGACTTCATCACAGTAATATTGGACTGTGAACAAAAGATCTTTCAACCCTGCAGGAGTTATGAGCTCTAGACTCAAATAGCAAGAGATCAAAAAGGCAGTTTCTAGATGGCATCATTTCAGTCAAATGCTACAACCAAGAGTGATTCCTCATTTGAGTTAGGACAGGGACCGTGCTGAATAAAGACTTGCCTGCAGCTATCCTATGGCCTTTGGGCCATTTTTAAAGAGCTTACAGACAAAGTGCTGACTGGACTTCAGAAGCCCACTTATTCTCTGCCTTTCTAATGTCACCTTATAGGGCAATCCAGGCAGATTGTGAAATAACCGTTGATCAAGTGAGTATTAAGCAAAGTCTTGTGTGTAAACCCCTCCTGAGACTAATTTTACAAATGTTTCAATAGGAAGAAGGGAGCTTTCATTACTTGGTCATGTAAGCCAGAATGTTAAATGTCAGAAAAATAAGCTTTGAAAATAAATTCTTTTGCTGAACAACTTAAAAGGGTTGCACTTAACTTTGCATTTAAGTATTTAAAATTATACATATTTTCCACTGGATAAGTATGTATCATCTTTATTACCATAAACACTCTCATCCTACAGTAAATTAATGGTCACACTTTCATTATTAAAGTTTTTAAATATTCTTGTAGTAAAATGTAAATGTAAAGAAAAACTACTTTGATTAGATGCTAAGTGTTTTAAAATTAAAATGTTTACACAGAATGTATGCTGTTCTACAATGACAAACTGCTCAATAAGTGCTCAAAGACTAGGCAAAGAATTGAGCACTCATTAAGGCAAGCTGGACAATTACGTTATTTATATAGTGGTAGAAGGGAGCTGTGCTGCCAGTGTATTCCTGTCCATTTTTCTGTGTCTAGGCCTGAGTTAACTGATGGAGGAAACTTTCAGGAGAATATTCCCAGTATGGAAGGATGGTGAGGCACTGGGACAGGTTGCCGAGAGATGTGGTGGATGCCCTGACCCTGAAGACATTCAAGGTCAGGCTGGGGCAACCTGATATAGCTCTAGGTGTCTCTGTTCATTGCAGGGTAGTTGGACTAGGTGACCTTTGAGGGTCCCTTCCAACTCAAATGATTCTATGATTCTGTCTGCAAGAGCGCCATAGCAGTTACATTCTCACCTGTGATTCATCCAAAGTCAGTGAGCTGCTGCCAGTCTAAGCAAGCCACCATCCTTCACCTTCTACTGGATTGCAGCCAGCATGCTCTTGAAGAGCTTTGGCACAGCACAGCAAAAGAGAATAGGATCATAAGTGAAGCTAAGTATTAACCTTGAGCAAGTAGGTGAAATATTGGATGCTGTCTGTTTTCCATTGAAGTGCCACTGTGGGACATAGAACTTGGCTGGACATTTTGTCTTTCCCATTGAAAGCTCCTAAGTTCCAGAAAATATGATGATTTAGGGCAGAAGGAAAGTGAAGAGAGTGGTTTATCAATATGCATACAAAAGCTATTATAACTTTTCTGTTAAGCTTCCATCAATGTATAGCTGAAAAGAGAAGAATTTTTATGAAGTTGATATAGCAACATATACTGACTGCCACATTCGCAGTGTGT
Source organism: Callipepla californica brunnescens (assembly GCA_023055505.1). Lineage (NCBI taxonomy): Eukaryota > Metazoa > Chordata > Aves > Galliformes > Odontophoridae > Callipepla > Callipepla californica. Next base: position 46,681,950 of record JALIRH010000001.1, read on the forward strand.
AACGAATAGAGAATGGGAGGTAAATGAAATGGAAAGGTTACCTTGCTTTTCATAGCACTGTATAATCTTGAATCAATACAGTCAGTGAAGGGAGCAACTTGGAAGGAAGAAGACTTGTGTCTTTCCAGTAAGCTAAATGCGATGCACAGTGCTTCATTTCTGGAACATCTTCATTCTTATGCTAGGAAATTGCAGTGGCTTTTAAGAGAAGGAGTTCCAGAAATAATTGATACGCATCATGTCTGGCTCACCATAAAGATAGTGCATTGTACCACAGCAAAAGTAGTATGTGCTATTCTCAAATTACTATGGTTATTGTTACAATTTCTGTTCAACTAGATGCATGGATTTAGAGAAGAAATTCTTTACAGTAAGCATCAGTGATGGACAAATTGGTTATACAGCTGATAGCAACAGGAAAGAGAGCTGGAAGATAATATGCTCAGCTTTCAGTATACTGAACTTGAGGTGACAGCATGGGCACAAGAAGAGGATATGTGGGATAGAAACTATGATTAAAATAGAAAACAATACTAGGATGGAAAAATCCAAGAGGGACATTTAAGCATGGAGATTGAGCACTTCAGAGCAGATGAATGCAGGTAACAGAGGTCAACAATTCTGCTGTTTTTCGGCAGTCAGAGATGTGATGTAGCTGTTTGGTAAATAGGAAGCTCTTGAGCGGAAAACAAACAAACAAATTTTTAAGAACTTTGGGGAAAAATAGATAATGTTGCTTGACAACCTAACAGTTACTATTTTTAAGTGATTGGGTGTCAGTGCTCTTTAGGAAGATGAGACATGAGTCTTCTGACTTTTGGGTGGTGCTGTGGGGAGCCAAGAGTTGGACTTGATGTTTCTTACAGGTCTCTTCCAACCTGGAATATTCTATGATTCTTGTTGTTTCAGCAGAATTTAAACAAGCTACAGCTGCTTTACTTGTTATAAACCTGCAGGTCTCCAATCTAGTTCTGATGACGTTGGACTATATCTCTGGGATAAGAGAGGTAGTTCTTGGTCAGCAAGTTGTCAATCAAATTAGATTTTGAGCTATTAAGAGGTTTCAGTTGTTTCCTTCTGAAATAGATGCATTGTAGAATCAATGAAGGAGTTGTTCTCTGAGACTGAGTCCCCAGAGCAGACAATTGAGTCCCAGTTGTCTTGTTGCCTTTGTGTAATTTACCTTATGGAACACATTTGTTATCCACTCCACAGCTATTTAGGATTCTTTCCTCTCTGTTCATATGGAAGTCATTTTTATATGTAAAGGGTTAACTCCTCCTTGACCTAGCAGAGACAAGAAGGAAGGGTCTAACTTCCATTCAATTTGCAAACAGCAAATAATTTTTTAACTAAAGTGAAAAAAACAAAAAAAAACAAAAAAAAGAAAAAAAAGAAACTGACAACCAACTTATTAAAACATTGTGAGGAATAGTAGAGAGCATTAGTAGGAAAAAAAATCCACAGAAAGAATGCTAATTAGTAGTTTCCCAAAGTACTGGAAGGGAGATTTAAGAAAAAGGAATATTTTTCAATAGCAATGAAATTAATATATTTATTATTTGCTTAGCAGTACTGTGCCTAGCTTTGTTCTGTATGCAAAATATCTGCAGGCTCTGACTGAAGTCTGAAAGATAGACACATCAAAATAAGGATGCTCTAGATAAACGAGAAGTGATTATCATACACGCTAGTTGATGGTATTCTCCAAGGGACACTATACCTTCCAAACAGAAATAAGTCACAATTGCTTCCCTTAGGAGCTGAGAAGAGGGTTTTATTTTTTGGTTTTTTTTTTTGGTGGTTGTTTTTGGTTGCTTCTTTTGTTTCTATTCTGTATTGATTTCTACAGGATGTTGCTCATCAAAGCTTCTGGACATTTACATCAGTTGAAAACATCAAAAATAATTAATAATCAATGTGACTCTAATCCCTTCAAAGAGAAGCAATTAACCCTCGCAAAAAAATGCTATAGCTTACAATAGTTTCATGAAATAACTGTAAGCAGGGCAGGAGATGAAAGGGAGGAACATCGCTCAAACTTCTTGCTCTTAAGAGAACTTTTATTCAAAACAGAGAACATAGCTAATAATGTACTGCTTTCTACTTGCTGTAAATCAGTAGGTTTGTCATTCAATAATTTTCTTTCTCTAACTCAGCTGCTACTGCCTAATCTTGCACTGATATTATCTTGAGTCATCAGCGTCTGCTTCCGAGGAAAAGATTATGATGTCACAAAATCAATACTGGAGGATTCTATATTGTAATCCCTTTTCAGGGAAGTCCATTAAATCAATGCCTCTCTTTCTGTGAGTAATGGCTGCAGAATCAAGCTCTCTAATTTTGCTGTGTGAAGGAATAAGAGCAGATGGGATGGGATTTTACATAATTAACTAGTAGTTATTACATACAGCATGAAAAATTATGACGTTTTCTGAAGAATAAATGGATACATAGTGAATACTTAAGTATATTTAAAATGCTCACTGGTATAAAATTTCTTTTTGGTGGGGTTACAAAGCAAGGTGTTAAATCAAAAATTGTAAATCTTTTCTTTGAAAATCAACCCAAGACTCCACAGCCTCCGAAGCCCTGCCAGGTATTTCTGGCATCATCAAGTAGTGTCGCTGGCATTTAAGGGAAATGAAGACAGGTCATAAATATGGATAGTAATGTTGTGATCTCACCTAGTGCTCATATGCAACACTGACCTCTGTTTGCTAGAACCAGAACTGCCATGTTGCCTCTAATTCTTAGGATGCTGGGAGCTATCAGAGAGTCTACTGTGCTTCTGGGAAAAGATCCAAAATCCAAGTAAAATCAATAAAAGTCTTTATGTCGCTTAAAATGAGCTTTGGATCAAGCTGTAGCAGGAAGATCTGCAATCTCTGCCAGGTGGTACCATGAAGCTTGACATGCAGCACAGAGCTAATCATGATGTGCTTGTGACCTTGGGCTCACTGCAGTGTCAGTAGCACAAACTGCAGGCCATAGGATGATTTTGAGTTTTGGAATCCTGAAGTCTGATAGCTGAAACTGCAATTTGGAAAAATCTTGAATAGGCTTCTCTCTGTTAGGGAGTCACTGTATTGCCATGGTCGTTATGCTGTAATACAGCTGCTGGAGCCAGTATAAGAGGAGCCCAGTTTAATGCTTCTGTTCTTAAAAGATGGTTCTCTCTGCAGGAGACTTAAGCCATATAATTAGCACTGGACAAAAAAGAGTGTTTTCATCCTATGCAGAGCAATAATTATCCTCCAGGGACTGCTCAGATAAAAGTTTTGATTTAAGTTCAGCACGTAGCCACTTTTGCCAACATTGCAGCAATAACACAGATACATGGATGAATGGAAGCCAAATTCATGTCAGATACCAAGTACATTCTCAAATATGGATCTGAACAGAACAGCTGATTCTTGTCTCTTTAGTAGGCTATTGGAGTTAAAAGCGATCCCAAAAGCCAGTGACAATTTGGAGTGTGCTCAGGTTCAATCTGAAGCCAGCCTTTATTTCCTAGACTCTCGCGCATACTTAGTTTTCTGTCATTCTATAAATTCTTTAATGACCTGTATGTTTCAGGAGGCCTCTTGCAAAGCAGCATCCTGGAGACCGGTTGGCTGTGGCAGATGTTGTGCTTGATTCTGAGGCAAAGGGGTTTTTATTTGGTGGCAGCAAAACAGACTAGCTATTGAATACCAGCTCTTCTTGGTAGTTGTTACTACAGCAGGTATTGGACATCAGCCAAACAAGAAAAAAATGTGTCCAGGTTGAGGAAACAAACTTTGAAATGCCCATTACATGGTGCCTGAGCATTCAGCTCGGAGTAGAGCCAAACTGCTTGTCTTTATGACCTCACCAGAATAACTGGCATGACTAGAATATTTGCAGGTGGTATTATTTCATTCTCAATTTAAGTATGTTTGTGAACGTTATGAGGTTAGGAGATAAAATGGAAAAGAAATAAAGCATTTTGGAAAATGCCAGAGCATGTCTTAGAGGTTTTGTCTGTCCCAGTTGCACACATTTAATGCCACAACCCTTTTCTTTCTGTAGATAACCTTCAATGAAGACATGACCTGTTTAGAGCCTGGCTTTTGTAATGGTCCTTTGTAATGGTTGTATAAAATCAGCTGTTGGTTGCTGATGTACTGTGAGAGAAATTGACCTCCTGATTAGGGTGTTTACAATTTTAATTAAATAATTGGTTTTATTTGGTACGTCTTTCCTCAAGTTAGAGAATTTTCCTTATCAGTACTAGTTATATGACTGATACGAGAGCTAAAGGAATCCTGGATTAGCATCAGCAGCAACTATTGGGATCAACCTTGCCATTGAAATGCCTAGAAGAATGTAGTTTGGTTTCCTAAGCTGGAGATTCGTCATCTATGCATTTGTGCCTGCTGTTCTTCAAAGTATATGTGTTTCATCTGGTGCTTATCAGGAAAAGACCTGATTTTCTCATGCACATTCCCTGTGCAGCAACCTTCTTATCTAAAATCAACAACACAGAACAACTGAGACAGCAACGAGCAGTCTTTTCTAGATCAAGGAAAGCCAGGATCTGCCATGTAGGTTTGCCTGAGTATGTAGGGGTAAGACCACAAGTCAAAGGTAGGGAATGATTCTTTAAATATATGTATTCATTAAAAATGGTGAGACAGAAGTCATGGTTGGTCTGATGGCTTGGTTTTCCTGGCCACTTTTTGGATTATCTCATGGAAGTCTTCTAGTTGGCTTTAAGTTTACAGTAACAATGATGTTTCTACCCTTGCCCTGTACCTGGAATGGTGTGGAATGGGTCACCTGAGAAAAAATGGATGATTCAGAATTGTTTCCTTGTTGGAAACAAAATGGTATGTGCCACAGTATAGAGCAGAGGTGCTGTGGCTGTTTGAGGATGCAGGAAAAAGTGAGGCTGCTTGGAGCCTATGGGTAATTCAGGCCAGAAGAGATATCTGGAGACCCAGCCCCAGCAAAAAGCAGGGCTGGGATACTGGGGCCGCAGGGCTGTGTCAGATGAGTTTTGGATATCAGCATGGACAGAGATTGCGCCACCTCTGAACAACTTCCAAGGGCTGCAAATGAAAAGAATGGCAGTCAATTAAACCTTTATAAAATAATGAATTGGGGTTTAAAAGAATATGAAACCGTTCTATTAACTTTTGACTTTTTAAAGTCATTTAAAAAATTCATCTTAAGCTATCTTCCTTTGTAGAATGTAAAGCTCTGGGTTACAGTCATATGCCTTTTTGCTGAAGTCTGCCAGTTTCTTGAATTTCCCACTCCTTGGAGCTTGAGTTTTAAATATAACAGCACGGATAAAATTCTTAGTGCTGCCATTGTTAGATTGTGCCTTAATTATCATTTAAACTTTCTGCAGAGTCAAGCATCTATCTGCCATCACTGCACAATTCGTTTCACATATCTCAAGAAGGATTTTTTTGCTGAGATTTTTATTTCTTTTCTTTTTTCCTTCCTCTGACTTATATTTCTGGGAGGAGAACCACCATTTCTAATGTTTTACAAATTTGGGTCTTTGGTATGCAGAAAACCCTTAAACCTTCACTGCAGAGGTACTTTTAAATGACATGAATTAAAGGTGTTGGGGCAGATCTGGCCTCTCTGTCCCGACTGGCTTAGTGCTAAAGTAAAGAAATCAGTCAATACAACATGCAGCGAAAGAAATTTATAAAAATAAAAATGGGAAAAAAAAAATAACTAAATGGAATATGTGGTATATGGTCTGGAAATCTTCCTAACACTTTTTGTATTGATACTGCTCCTAAATTCAATACAAGATTAAAGGTACTCAATACGGTTAATGAGCTTCAAAGGAACTGTTACTCTGGACTGTAATTACAGCTTCTGCTGCCTGACTCTGCATCACACTGGCATTTTATTACTGATGATCTGTAATATCAGAGGGGAGGATGAGTTTGGCGATTCATTAGTGTCTTCACAGATTTTGCCTTAAATTATATTAGCTCATGCTTTCAGATGTTTGCTTGTCTGTGCTAGTATGAAAATTCCTTCATTCTGTATAATATAGTAAAAAAAGAAAAAAAAACACCATACTCTAAATCAAACTCCCACAAAGATTAAATAGTCTCTAACAGTCCCTTCTTGCGCTGTTCTGTGGTCCTTATTTTCTTCAGTTCTGTTCTGTAACTCCCAATTTCTAAACAGTATCACCTTAAAAAAGCTTTCTACTTGTAGCTTTAAAAAGGCAGATTTTCAAGTGAATAACATAATATGATACCTTACAGTTCACCCTCCCCCCACCCCCCCCAAAAATAAAACACAAAACAAAACATAAAACCACAAAAAACAACTTGACTTATGTCATCTTTTAGGCAAAATGATGCTTTTTTGCTGAAGACCGTACAATGCCAGATTTAATTTATTTTGGGAAGAAAGAAAGAATCCTGTGGTATGCGCTTGCCACTTGTGAAATGGGAGTGTCAGCAGAAAGTGTGAAGAGTTCGTGCAGAATGGAGCTTACATGGAATGAAATGAGTTTATAGAAAGAGGAAAAACCTCTGCACCTCCTTTATATTTAGCATAAGAGAAATGGATAGAAGGGATTTCAAGATGTCATGCATGGCCCAGAGCGGATCAGCTGCGCTCAGACTGTGAGTTCAGAAAGTTTGTTTCTCTAATCCCATCTCTTCAAAGCTCGATTTAGCTATGCCAGTCTCTGGGCCCGCTGTACAGGGAGCGTGGTGAGGAGGAAAAAGAGCCTGAGGCTACATGGCATATACCCAGCAGAGCTATGGGCGTGTGGGAAAGGGTCTGCAGACTGATGGGACTCATAGCTCCTCACTTGCAATGCAATTTAAATGCAGTATTTCAGCGATTACTAACACTTTGGAAAATGTATAAAGAATTAAAAACATGGATGGCTATGCAATTGCATGCCAGGTGGATGCAGGGCTTTCAGACATACTCTATTTTTCCACAGTGGGGTTGTTTCTTTCTGTCTTTTTCGTACTGCCAGAACAAAGTCTAATGGTGTCAGACCATGCCCAGAGTTGATCCTTTGTAGCTTTGTCTGGAAACACTACCCCCTATTCCTACAGTTCTATACGGCAGATGACTGGTGATTGCTGGATGCCCAGTGTGAATGTTTGCAGTGATACTGAGAAGTCTTTTGCATTAGGAGCTGAGCCCCAGTCAGGAGGAGGGGAAGCAGATGGACTGCAGAGAGATGTCTGCATCCCACACCCAGGAATGCATGTGCTATGTTAAGAAGGCTAATAGAGTATGTCCCCTTCTGCCCCGTGATAAATCCATCTCCGTGCTGTCAGAAATGGCTGACGAATGAGAGCTCTGGGATTTTTCTCTGCTGAAATGGTCTCGTCTCATTTATCTCTTTTCCACTTTGCATATTGGCATATTCCTCCTCTGCAAGTATTTATCCAAAGTCTTTACTTGGTGTGTCGGACTAAAGGTCATCTCAATTTTTTTTTTCTCTCCTTCTTTTCCCCCTCTAGTTCCTCTGTTTCTAAAGATGTCAAACTGGATAACTGATGGTTTCTTCTGATGCCAGAAGGCCTTCTCAATATGCATATTAGGGTTTGTGCTTTAGTGTTGTTTTTTTTTCCCCGTATCTCAGTGTATTCAATTTGTATGCAGAGCCATCCTCTTACCATGAGCTCCTATGCCCAGATCTGAGGATTATGTTCTTATCCAACATATGTACTTAGCCTGAAATGCTAAATCTGTGCTACTGGAGGAATAGAAAGATTTGATGGCTGAAGGAGCTATGTCAAAGTAACCAGTCAGATGAAACTATAAACTGTTTCTGGCAAGAGTCAAGATAAAGATACTCCCTGAGTGTTTGGATCTGCTGATCAGCACTAACTCATACATTTAAATATTGCTGTTCTGACTATGGAGGATGAAATAAGTATGGTTTTACTCGCTTTTAAAAAATATATCAATTTTTTTTTTTATAGTGTTGGAGATGTTCTTGTAAATGTTTTTTGGTTTTTTTTCAAGGTTGGAGAGGTTAGCAGATTTTGGGAGCTTGTAGCATGAGGACTATGGAAACCGTTTGAGGTCTTTGAGGTCATTATGAGGAAGCAGTTGCTGTGTCTTCCTTTGCAGTGCGCTTGACCTGTTCTCGTGTGTCTCTGATGCACATCTGGCTCCAGCCACAGAAGGACTGCCATTGTACCTTAGTTGTGATGTTTTCTGATGGCTTCTGTTACCATTCACACCATCACATCATCGTTCTGGAATGCTGACTGGTACCTGAAGTACTGGTGGGTAGCTCATCCCAGGATAAGCTACAGGCTAACCTAGTGGAACTAAGATTCTGTGCTGGAGAGGAAGAGGAAGAACAGCATCTTGTTGGAAAGCAAAGAAATAATAATAACAAAAACCCTAGCAATCTGCAAGAAGAATAATTATTTTCTTTTTTCTTTCTCTCATGAACTACATACAAGATTTTTTTTTTTTTTGCAGTAATGGGCAGTGTGTGGATATTTTATTTATTAATGCTATGTAAAAAAATATCATGGGGGGGGGGGGGGTGGGTCTTCTGAATGCCTGAAAGGCAAAATAATCACTTGGATTGACTGACAAAAATATTTTGTAGTTGTTGATAAGATATAAAAGCCTAGTTAACTTCCTAGCAAAAGTTTGTTTCTCCAGAAGGAATATTTCAATCCTAAGCTTTCACCCCTCTCTACACGAATGACAAATAGAGGGAGGAATGGTCAGATCTATATTTTTTCAAAGAATAAAATACTAGCCCATTTCTCACACCTACCCATCCGTCCCTTGGCTATTACTCCCTTGGCCTCTTTCCTTCCCAGCCCATTTTTTACTCTCTGCTTCACCCACATCTCCTTCTGCATTGCTCAGTGCCTGCTCCCTTCCTGTGACACCTCACCCTGCTGGGCTCCAGCAGTCCCAATGGTATCATCTCCTTTCTGATGTACTTTCCTCCTTGTTCCAACCATGTGAAGTTGTAATTCTCCAAGAATTGTTTTGGACTGCGTTTTTGTTACCTTGATAGAAAAGATTTTTCTGCACACCATTTGCAGCCTTTTAGCAGAGCTCAGTAGTTAACTTCCAATGGAATGCTAAAAAGTGACAAAAAGACTGTGATTACACAAAAAGACTAGTTTAGAGAAAATAGCTGCTATTCAAATAGATATATTTCACAGGGGAAAAAAAAGTGGCCAATTACTCTGCTTAGTCACCTACACTGAGATCAAATGAATTTCTACAGCTATGGTCTTACACTGGTTTTAACAAATATAACGAAAATCAATACCAGTCCCTTTGACTTTCATCTCAGCTGGCTATAGCTATGCCAGGGTTATTTCTCTTAAAAATATTGCATTGTAATATTTAAAAGATGGAATTCTAAATCCCTTTTTTTTTTAATTTCCTTTATCTTTTTATTGGGAAGCTTTTAATGCAAGTTTGTTTGGATCTTCTGTGTCTATCTTAATTACATATATTCCCTCCATTATTCATACTCCAAGCTTTCTAGTAGATAAATTGGTTCTCTTCTACCCCAGGACAGCTTGATTGCCCATAAAATAGATTTTCCAGGTCTATTGCTGTGGCTATGTGATTTACATCAGAGCTTGTACTAAATTATCTGCCCATAATTACTAACAGTAGTGCTTCCACGCAACATACTGGGACTGAATCTGTCACGTTAGTATCTAACAGCAATATTTTCTTTCTCTGGAAGGTGTATGACCTTGTCTTTGAATATCACTGTTATAAGTTCTTGAAATTTTGCTAGAAACCAGTCACACACAGTGTTCGTTATTTTTTTGCTTCTGCAAACAAGAACCCCAAAAGTGTGGTATTTTTTGTAGCATATCTTCAAAGGGTATCATCGAATGCACAGTCTGCAGATGGAGAGCTGGTGTTTTGGAACAGGTTCTCATCTAAAAGAAATTGAATAGCAGCCGTAAGCTGCAGCTGGGAGCAGTGGAGGGCCCTTTCAAGGAAGTCATCTCCTTTATGGCATAACATGTCTGAGCTGTCACTGGTGAATGAGTCCCCTGAGAAGGTGAGGAAGATAGACTGTTGGTTTGGAAGCATATTGGGTGGCTTGTTGCTCATAGAATAATGGAGAGGGTCTAAGCTGCAGTGTTGAAGCAGGGACACAAAGGTAGGAACAAATGTGAAACCCTCAGTTAGCTTACAGATTTAAGCAGAAAAGTTCCCTAATTCTGAACGCAGAACTGAATTGTTGTGTCCCAGAGAGAGTTGTGAGTCCAGGGTACATCATTACCTGAGTTTTTTGTAATTGTTCTTTGCTTGTTTTAAAGTCAAAAAGAGAAAATCTTGCTCCTGCAAAGAAGACAGATGATGATGGCTTGTTTGTTTCTTTTCTTGTTTTAATTTAGATTGAAGTTTCAGGTATGTTTTGTCTTCCAAGTATTTTAACAAGTCTTACATAGCTGGTTTGTGGAAGTCTTAGGAAAACTACTGAGAAAAATTGGATCAGTGTCAATGAAAGGTTTTATGGTCATGTTCTAAAATTTGTAAAGGGATTGTGCACTGGGACTACTTTTCACATACTATAACAGATTTCCTTGAAGGGTTTTTTGAATGGGAAATGAGGGAAGCCAGTAAAAGATGGTAGAAATTTTCATGAAGATAAGACTGATTTTATCTCTGGGAGTTATTTCCCCTTCTGCTCATTTCTAGAAATGATTTATCACTAAGTCAGAGTGTTCTAGGTTCACAGCAACTTTCAGTTGAAAAATTCTGGAGATTAAAAATGTTCAAAATATTTGCTGTTAAGTAAATAATGTGACCAGACTTTCAGACATTCACCTGGTTAGCAAACTGATTTGTGTTATATTCCAGCAACAAGAAGCCTGAGCACCCAGAATAGCTCTGCTGTGGAACATCAGTAGGACTCTTAAACAGGTTAATAGCAGCACTAGTAAAACTTCAAAAAAACGTTGCTTGGCTGCACTTTGGTGAAATATAGTTCTACACTGGAAGTGGTTATTTTTAGGTTTGTACTTCAGCAGAATCTCCTACCTGTCTTTGTTGAAGTGGGAACATATCTGCAGATTATCATGGGACAAATGATAATTAAATCCTGACACCTAAATATGCTGAGAGAAGTGGAGAGAGTTAGCAGTAGTGTTCAAGTACTTTGTAATGTCTATCTTGTCTATGCAAAAGAATGAAAATTAATGATACAGAATTTTATTTTTTAGTGATTTCCCACCTGTGTTGAATTGCAGATTATAAACTACAAATCTTATCTTCCTGTAATTAACAAAGGAATGAAGATACTGAATTATATTTTCTGGTTATTATTGGTAATTCCTAAATATGTATATAAATAAATATTATATATATATAAATTCACTCTCAGAATAATGTGTTTAATTAATAGAAATGTAAGAGAAGATCCAAAAAGAGTGTGTTCATGGAGAGCTTGGGACCTACCTGCAATCTGTGTTTTCAGAAATATGCACTGAGCAAGCTGTGTAACCTACTGGTGTCACACACAGTACACTTGCAGAGAGGGAAATGGTATCCAAAAGAGAGCTGCTGCCTGTGCTGACCATAGTAATAAGCGAATTACTGACTACTGACAAAATTTAAGTCACAAGAAATGCCTTAATGTCGATATTATGCCATCAATATTGCCCTTCTGCAGCAAAAGTAAAGGAAGTTCACCTTGTTAATTGTATTCAGATTTATAATTGAGCATTCTGTGTGATGGTTTCATCTACTGCAAGCAAAAGGGAGTGATTTACAATGTGTCAATAGAACGCTGTTATACGAGGCAAGATTAACAATAAAAATTTCAGACTCAACAGTATTTATAATTATGAATTGTCAGTTTTAATGCAAATATTCTTAAATATAATCTTAAATGCTGTGCTTTGTATTGATTAGTTAAAATAATCCTTCCTTGCTTGGGTAGCTCGATAAATTAGTGACTGGCCCAGCATCAGCAGGATCATGTTGGTGCATAGTTTAACTCATACTGATTGTGAAAACTAAGAGGAAAAGAGAAACAACTGGTGTTTTATATATGCAGAGGCATAGGTTCAGATTTAAATTCCTCTGTCCCAATTCATTTCCGGTGTATCATTTCATGTGGCTTCAGTGACTTGGATGAGACTTCCAACTGGCTGAGTCATGGCCCAGCCTTGCTCTCAGATTGCTGTAAGCAGAGCAGCTTCTACACTGTGCTTTTTAGAAGTTTCTGCAATGTAAAAAGGGTATCCAGAGATGTGACTGCATCTCATGGACTTCTTCCTACACCTGTTTTGACTTATCGGGCCAGATACTGTTAGCAGCTGAACTGCAGTGATGTGGGCTTCACCTGCTGGATGTGCAGCCACAGTGTGGCCTGCACAAAAAAACTAGGTTTCCATGGCTCTGGAGGTGTCAGGTGCAGGACCAGGCTGCCTCTCACATGTGTAATTCTGTTAAACTCAGTCATAACGCTTCCATAAGCAGAAAGAGCAGAATTGGTCTGTGAAGTATAAAACTGTATTAAAATTGTTTGCCTATGAAGTGCAGCTGCATTTGCAATGGGGAAGTCTGGGAGCAGTGGACAATGAGCCTGCACTGGTACCTGGTCCTCCTCTCCCATATGGAGAAACTCCTTCCTGGTGCTTCCCCATGGCAGCTGAGGTTTGTGTCCAGAGTGAGATTTGGTTTGTCTCATACCAGACATTTAAAAGAAGTGTATTTTGCTGGATACCCAGTGGAGGAGAGTATTGTTTATCCCAGGTGCTGAATATAGGTGCTAAATTATGATAACTTTTCTTCCAAATCCAGTTATCTCTGCCCAGAGAGTATGAGTTCCACTTGTTTAGATCAGATGCTCAAATTTTGCATCGTTGCAGATGGGGATGAGATGAATCCAGCAATGAAGCTAGAGGCTTGCTTTCTGGTTCTAGCAGCACCCAGTATCTGGGGTTGTTTCCTGTGTGACCAAGTTGTCACATTGTGCTGACTCCTCTGTCCCACAACAGTGTAGGAATAAGATATTCGAGGTCACAGAGACCTGATTAAAATGGTGTTGGAAGTTTCCTGACATCGCTAGAGTACGTTCAAAACTGAAAAACAAAACTGTGAAGGATCTGGAGCACGAGTCTTATGAGGAGTGGCTAAGGGAACTTGGGTTGTTTAGTCTGGAGGAGGCTCAGGGGAGACCTTCTCACTCTCTACAACTGCTTGAAAGGAGATTGTGATGAGGTGGGGGTCAACCCTTTCTCCCAGGTAACAAGAATAGGATGAAAGGTAATGGCCACAGGTTGCACTAGGGGAAGTTCAGATTGGATATTAGAAAAAGAATTCTCAGAAAGAGTGGTGATGCATTGGAACAGACTGCTCAAGGAGGTGATGGGGTCGCTGACCCTGGAGGTGTTTAAGAACCATGAGGATGTGGCACTGAGGGGCGTAGTTAGTGGCCATGGTGGGGATGGGCTGATGGTTGGCCTGGATGATCTTATCGGACTTTTGCAACTTTAGCAACTATGATTCTGTGATCTTTGAATACTGAGGTTCAAATGAAATTTTATTTAAAATCTTTCTGTTAGTTACACAGAAAAGTGAGGAGTGCAGTGTTTCTAGCAGTTCATGACAATACCTTTGGGGGCCTTTTGTGCTTCAAAAATTCACAACATTTTGGGAATTGACATTAACCTTAAATTTCATTAATAGCGAAGTTACTTCTTGGGGTTTGGTGCGTGGTGCTGAAAAGGATAGATACCTTGAAACGTGGTACTTTCATTCTTTGCCCATTGTTCCAGACAAAGATTCCAGAAAAGGAGAAAAAAGTGATCAGTATTTTCTGAATGCCAATCTTCTTCTGTCATTTTTGTTTCTGCCTCTTTTAATACAAAAGGAAATTCAGGATTGCATTTTGTATTACTCTGTTGCTTCGTCAAAACCGGACATTGGATTTGCAAGAAGTTCAGAGCTAGTATTAGAAGCTGTCTCTTTAATATTTAAACATCACAGTGAAACTTGCCTGGCCTCTGGTTCCACTGTAATTTTGAAACTCCCCTTAGACTTGTTGGATTTTGTAACTGAAGTTCATATCTCTTAAATGCACCTTTCAGGCTGCATATGAATTTATATTGCAGAAAGTAGATGAAATTCAGTATCTCTTGTTCATGAAAGCTTTTGAGTAATTTCAGCTGTTTTGAGTGAAGTCATTTGGACTAAGTTTTTCAAAGCTCTGGAAAACATTTAAAAGAACATTAATGGGAGGTGAGTATTAAAGCGTCAGCCCCATATTTTAAAACCAGAACTGATTTCTACTGCCTTTTGTAGAGTCAGGATTTCACTCTGAAGACTTAGTGATTGTATCTGAAACCTAGTCAGTCCTCTTTCCATTCTACATATTATGTGTTAAGATGAGAGGTCCTGGATGAAATTAATGCATACCAGTGACCTCCCACTTCACTTTTTGGATGCAGAAAAGAGTGTGGCCAACACTGTTTGGTAGTTTCCATGAAAGAATTCCCCTCACAGTAGAAACTGCCTGGAATTGCATGAAGTTGCGCATCCAAGCTATTAGTACGGGGAGTCTGAAGAGGCTTTCTGAGTTGCTTATCTAACCAGTTAAAGGGATTGTCCTTGTTAGATCATTAGCCTTTAATCTTTTGCACCCAAAAGCATGGCTTTATAATGAAGAAAGAAAGTCTGATGGCTTGTTCTGAGATATGTTATAATGCACCTAGTCAAAACTGTGTTTACAGTTCTCACTTAGAAGTAAGCAGGAGACTCACCATCTGTCAGTTGATGTCATATTCTTTCCAAAAACATTTAAGTTATTAATTATATGCTTGTGATTCCTTTTTAATTGATTTTTAGAGGTCATGAGAAGACAAGTAATTCCTCAGCTCTAACTATGTAAAGCATAGGCTGCACTGAATTCTTGGTGCTGAAAGATAAAAGCATAAAGCTTGTTGTGCAATTATGAGGTAATTCAAGACATAAAACCGCAGCGTATGGATCTCCACAAAACATAAATGTTTCTCAAACCACTTTTATTGGTTGTTGTCCATCCCACTTCTTGTGTTTAACCACATAGGAGTAGTTCAGAAAAGTTTAGTTATTTTGATAAAAGTTTAATTAGTTTTTGGTATATTTTTAAAGTATAATTTAAAAAAATTAAATGTAAAAAACATTCCTAAAATATTTGTGTTGACATCATCCCGCATAACATTTTTTCTATTCTCTGTTACTTCGGTACTTCTGATTTTGTTTTATAAAACATGGTTTCTGAGACTCAGATTGATACATGCCATTTGAAAGGCTGAAATCAGTCTCTGAAGTGCCACGTGCTACAGACTTGACAGCTCTTTGAAAGAAACAAGGCTGGAAAATGTTGCTGGCTGCAATCTGCTTCTTGTGCCTTAGCTGCGAGGAAGTGGGTCAGCAGACTGTGCCAGTGGATAAGATACGGGTAATGTTCTTTGGCTGCTTTGTTTCAGGGGGATGGGACAGATTTGTTTTTCTTCTCTTTTTGTCACAGGCAATTTTATTTTCTAGATTACTGGTTTAAGTTTCTTAATCTTTTTCAAATCAAAGTAACACACTGCTTTCATTACAAGCTGTACTTACTGTATTTAATGCTATCATTCATAACGTGCAGTAAGAAGTATACACAGAATAGTATGGGTGGGGAAAAAATATCCCAGGCACTGCCTGATATTTAAACATATGTCAAGACCTATTAGCTGTGAAATTGTGTAGTGTAGTGCCTGAATTCTATGGTAATACAATTTTGAACGAATATTTCTTGAATAAACTGTGTAGCTAGGAGAGGTTTTTCTCTCACCAGAACTGAATAATAGCAGCAGTAAATGATTAATAGTTAATACCCATGTGAATACTTCCATTTCAGCTGCCAATCTTGCTCTCCTTTACTGAAAGGAATAAGTAGCACTTATCACTGAGTTTATAAGAGGGAGTTTGCTGTACCGCGTACATACCTTGCAGATGGTTATAATTTCTAGGGCCATCACTCAATTTAACTTGATAGTAAGTTAGCACATGGGAATAGCTCTCACTTATGTTGCTCTTCCCTTTGCTAGCAGCAGAAATTAAGAACAGCATCCTTGTTGCCAGAGCATCATTTATAGAAAGAAGGTCAAATTTCCTTCAAGCTTCTGCCTTCCAGCATCACTGTCCTTGGGACAGTCTCATGAAATGTGTCCTCTGCCAAGCCAACCTCTGCGTTTGCTGGGGCTGCTGCTCATGGTGCAGTCCTCTGATTTTTAGAAATGAACCTCCTAATTACAGGTCTTAGGCAGCCTAATCTGCTGCCATCTGAAGGCAGAGGCGTTTGATCTCTGGTGACCTTGAAGCTGGATTATGTAGTGACCTACAAAAGAGGCTGTAGATTCATTTTCCCATCCCTTGAAGACATTTATTTCTATTAGCATAACTTTTTTTTCTTTGTTTTGCATCAATTTGTTTTCTCTTGGTAAGCTAAGATCGTTATCCAGATGCAGTGAAATTAATTCAGAAAAGAATATGCAAAGGCAATAATGTATGCTAATCCCAGGGAATTACTTTTTCATGGCTCAAGTGAAAGAAGCCTCCTCCTCTTTTTTTCTGCCCTTCTACCCTTTGTTTTATTTTTATAAATGCAATTTGAAGTTTTTCAGGCCCTCATTTTTACGTGGAGTAAGAACACTTTACATGTTACACTGGCAAGTGCAGTGTCTTAGTGTCACCATATCTGCGCCTTGTCAGAGAAGAACTGATAGACCTGTGATAGATGTCCTGGTGCAACCAGAATGAAATTTTAAACAGGGCACACATGAATGTGACTTGATTATTGGGACTGTTTCCTACATCTTTTTTTTTTTCCTTGTTTTCTTGGATGGTTGGTTGGTTTTGGTTCCCATAAAGTTCCCTTCTTGCTTTCTTAGCGGAAATCAGTGGTTTGTAATTCATGAGTCAAGTTAGGGTTTGAGTCTCTCTATTTAATACAGAAGCTGAGGTTTGTAAATACTAACAGAGGCAGAGACCATTTGAAGTGGTTAACTTAAGAAAATTCACAGGAATGAAGGATGCATCTCCGACCAAAAAAAAGTCACGTATGCAGTCCTATAGTACTTCAGAGTAGATAATTGCATTTAATGACTTTTAAGACTTTAGAACATTTTTTCACTTAGTGGTGTACCAACAAGATTTGATTTTGGCTTTAGGACAGAGGATCTATGATTCTGGTTTTACAAAAACTGAGCCCCATCACTGTAAGGGGCCACAGTGTAAGTCAGTAAAAAATCATTTTTGTCTCCCTTGTGTTTATACACCGAGGGAGTGAAAGTAATCATTTCAGCACCTTGGAATTCTTGTTACTTGCTGTTTAATGGTCTTATCAGACAAACTGTAAATAAGAGTATAATTAATTGTTCTCCACTTACATGACAAGTTGAATATAAGTTCCATCCCTGAGAGAGTCTGTTATTTACCTGATTGCACAGGGAAATTACTTCGGGGTTATCTGGAGAATGCCTGGATGATAAACATGGGTTTTATATTCACTTATTTGTACATTATTTCATAACTAAGAACTACTTTCTACTACAGAGTTCATGTAAAGAAGGAAGAATTAGGAGATATCAACTCTTATAAATATAGCTGGCTCGTTTTTCCTTGCCTGGAAAAATCAACATATGGCAAATACTTTATTCCTAGCTAAATATTCTGCATAAAAAAAAAAAAAAAAAAAGCTGTCAAATTCCTACTACTGGGAACAAAATCCTTGTGCTTATGCATACAGAAGATGCTGCTAAAAGTAATGCCAAACTCTGGAGGGCACTTTCTTGGGGTAGTCAAGTACTTTGTGTCTGTGGCAAGATCCTCTGCTTACTCTCACTGTTTTGTTGGAAAATAAATGGTCTGATTTTGGCCCCTCTCTGCTTTATAAAGCACCTCACCCCAAGAAAAATAAAATTCAAACATAGCATTGTAACTGAAAAAATTGTAACATATATATATATATATTTTACGAAAAGTGAGAGAGACATTAAAGCATTTACAAAAAAGGAGGGGAGGAATTAATTAACCTCTTTAACCTCTTTTAAAGGACCAACTGGTCCTTTTCATGATTTTGCCTTGAAATTTCACGTATACTTCAAATATCAAAAGAAATTTCTAAAGCATGAATAGATACGAGAATGTCTCGCCACCCCTCATCTTCTGCTCTGGCACTATTGTTTGAAAAAAAAAAGAAATCAGGACTTTGACTTCTTTTCTCTTGTAGCACAGGAAATTAGATGTGATTACATAGAAACTTTAATTATACTTCTCATTAAGAACTGCTGTAACCTTTATAAATGCTGTAGGATGACCCAAGTGTTCGCTAAGTAAAACTTTATATAAAGCTTTTCCCAAGTGAAGTTGGCGAGAGCTTTACCACTCATTTATCAAGAGGTTAGATTTTACATTGTAACTTTTTAATATGCAATCAGCCTAATTCAAGTTCTTGTGACATAATGATTTTTCTTATCTTACTCCAGCTATTCTGTCTGTTTTGTAATTACCTACTGCTACTCCAGGTGCTGGAAACAAGATCATACTTCTAGTAAACATTGGGAGATTTTTCTTAATAGGCTACGGAAAGGCACTTAACATGTTAGTAGAAGAGTGTAATCTGAAAGTACTCTTTTTCAGAAATCGACTTCATAGCTAAATCTAAAAGGACTCTACTTTGATCAGTTGGAATTCATCTAAAAGAATCTTGTAAGGAGTAAGACCGATTTGTTATTGAAAATCTCAATTTGAATTTCTTTTCTTAAGCAAGGAGACTCACTAATCATGCCACTGATTTCAAATGTACCTTTCTCACCATCCAAACAACTATCAGATTTTGGATGATGGAGGAAGGAATTAGCTTCTCCTCTTCTCGTGCTTTGCCACCCCCTTTGACCTCACTACAGGGGATGTACAAATTCTGCATTTAATCCACCTGAATAGTTCAATTTAATTACAGGATTTGCCTTCCTCTTTCCACTTGTTTTCTGGAGGTCACTAACCTGCTGCAGGAAAGCTAGTCAGCTCTGGTCTGGTGTTTGGCTTAGCACAGAGTCTGGTTGCTTCTTTACCAGAAAATGGGGCTCTCCTGAATTGAATGTAAGAATGATTTGGAGCTAAAAATCCTTTGGAAGACCCTACTAGAGGCTGGAAAGCAACACAGGGAAGAAGAGTGGTGAAGAGAGGTGTTTGATCTGTATTCTTGAATAGTAATACATAATAGGCTAAAACTATTCAAATAGGGGCTGCCTGCAGCATATTGCCTATATTATTGTCAATAGCTTTGTCATTTTAACTCGTAGTTTGGATGTGATATTTTCCCAATACTTCAGCTATACTGTGGAGGATTAAACCCACAGTTTGGGAAATGGTCTCCAAAAATGAAAGATGTACATTGTGCATCCCCTGAAGTAGTTTGATCCTCTTTCTGCCTGATCATTCATCTTCCACAGCACAGGTCGGGCTCTTCAGATAAGGCTCTATCAGGGCCAAACAATGTGGTAAAGCCACCTTCTGTACTCTACCTTTCACAGTTTTTTATCTCTTTTTTTTTTTTTAATTATTAAATGTGTAATATTTACAATAACAGAAACAGAACTGAATGTTGCTTGAAAAGGATTAGGTAGATGAAGTAGAAGAAATGCTTCTCAGAATAGAAATAGACTAAATAAAAGTAGCTTAACTCAGTAACAAATTGCCCCAAACCAATTTTAACTGTGAAGAGGTTTGTCATTTCAGCCCGGAAAAAAATTATTTATATATTTGTTTTTAGAAGCTTAAAACAATTCATCCTTAGGGTGAAGAAAGAGCTGTGAGACTGCAGCAAATATGCAGGGAAATATGTCCTCAGATCTCACTGTAATTAAACTGGAACTAGTTGTCTAATTTCCTTTTTTTTTTTTTTTTTTTTTTTTTATATCTCTTTTTATGTGCAGTATACTGCTGTAAAGGGCCAAATGCATCATCCCTCAGGTAACAGAACTGCTTGATCATCCCTCAGGTAACAGAACTGCTTGATGTGGCCCATGCTCAGAAGTTCACCCTAAGAGCAGTTGTGGCTTAAACTGACAGTACCAGCAGGGATGTGGCAACAGGCTGTATTATTATTTAAAGCCATCATTTTAATAGTAATTGCCACAAAGCAATATTTTATGTGAGAGAAAGTAATGTTTTACATAGGAAAGGGAACCACTGAATGAAAACACAAAACACACATCAGCCTTTTGGCTGTGGAATGATATATTTAAAATATCAAAGTTCTCTGTTACTATATATGAATTTGCATAAATCTCTCATCCAAGAACTGAAAATACTAAATGCCTAAAGCCACAAAATACTTCCAATGTTCTGCTGATTTCACTGTGACAAGGAAGCACTGTAACTCCCAAAGAGATGAGACTAGTCCCCTACATTGATTTTCCTTAGAGCAGGTAGATCATAGGTGTAAAATGGCTCCAGATGAACTTCTTGAGAAGTAATACAAAAACTGGTGAGTGAGGTATCTCCAACACATAGTTCTACGATGTAGATCAGAATTTATCTGACATTCAGGAGCAAACTTTGACTTGCCATTTTCTGTGTATTAGCTCATAATACTCTATGACCTTCGCTGTCATACTTCAGGGACTGAGTACTCCCACTGTCTTCACAGAGTGATTGGCTATTCTGTTGAGTTATATCCAGTTCTCTTATTTCAGCCCACTAAATGACCTTCAGCTTCTTGTGAAGGTCAGGAAGAAGAAGAGAATTGCAAGTAAAAGTATTATTTTTTTTTTGAGAATATGCTTTATTAGCATTAAGTCTTGGAACAACTGCTAAGAGGAAAAGATCATAAATATTATTGGGTACTTTTAATTACAGTAAAGTGCAATTCCATGTTATAAAATGCCATCCTTCTCTACATTCAGCATGAGACTTTCTAGTGTAAAACTATAATACTAAGTCTTATGAATACGTTCTTATCTGAAATCATATGACAATTGAAGCCAAATCCTGTTTCCTTTCAAACTCAGGAAGTCTTTCCATCATTAATAGAAATATCAGGTAAGGAAGTGAAAGGAATGTGACATTTGGTTTTTTGGTCATGAAGTGAACAATGCAAATGACTCTAATTTCCAGCTTATAAATATTGATGGGGAAGAGTTTACATTCTGTGACACATAGAAAAACTGGGTTGTTTTAGTCTTTTTTTTTTTTTTTTTTTTTTTTTTTTTTTTCACGAAACTCAGAGGAAATTCAGGTGAAGACTACAAAATCAAAACTGCAAAACTGTTTTTATCAGTGATTTGTCTTAGAGGCAGTATAGCATCTGCTCATATTCCTCGGGTCAGAGGTTTAAACACTAACTTGACTTGTGTTCAATCTGCTGAAGTGACAAGCCTGGACTCCTGTTCTAGTGACCCAGTTCTTTCATCAGGAAATCTTCCCCTGCAGACTGAGCGATGAGCCTCTGGCAGGGCAAGCCCATGCTCAGCTCCTTGCGTGATTAGAATTAGGAAGTATTTTTTGCATACCTTCATTTATAAGCCACTTACAGTGTGATTTTCCTTTCTGCTTCCACGCTATGTTCATTTATCCATAGACAGGCATATTTCTCAGCATCATCAGTATTAATCTGCCTCTTCACAGACTGATTTCTCATGCACAAAAGCAGAATAAAGCTTGGCAGAGTTTTGAATGAACTGTAAGCAGCTACCTAGAAATTAGCAGCCATGTGCCTACCCTGGGCTGTGAAAAAGTTGAGAACAGACTCAAAAATAATTGCTAAGAAGGACTGCTGATTGCTCTGCTCCTCTCAGCCGCACTCACTTCTTTGGTGTAGGTTGGGTGGTTCATTAAAATGACTTGTTCTTCTTTCGATCCTGGCTTTCAGCAGTGACATGTATAGAGCCCTGGAGGTAAAGACAGTTTTAGGAACGGATGACATAGTTGTCTATGAATCACGACATGATGATGTGCATGTGAGAAACAGTATTCATTTATTGGCACTTGTTACATCCTGATGAAATCAGCAGACTAGCAAGAGGCTTGACTTAAAGAGGGAAGGACTGACAGAAAACTTCTCTTAGATGCTCTGGAAGATAGGATGGCTTTGGCATTCTCTCTTGGTTTTATTCATTTTTAACACTGTATGTATGTATTCCACATCAACCCTATTTATCCAGTGCAGGTCTGAGCTGTTGTTGTTTACTCTGTTTATTAGCTTGTGCAGATGCACTATGCCAGAAGGGGTATGGGCTAACCTCTTAAGCTCACCCAATGTAAGCCAGTGCCTTCTCGTGCAAGAGCTGAGGCACAGCTGCCTCCCACATGATACAGTCAAAGGGATCCATAATTAGGAATGTAAGTGAGGACAAGCTCTGCTCTACCAGGAAGGTGTTTAGTGGAACACTGTGTTCAAATCCTCTGTCTATGTGAAAGGAGACCTTACTTCTCCCCTTCTTCCCTTTAGTTAGTCTTGATCCTTCTCCCAAAGACTGGGAGGTCTAGAGGACTGTCTCCAAGTCACAGCCCTATTTGGCAGAAAATGAGCAAGATTTTTAATATGTTAAATTTAAATATCAGCTGCTGTCCTCCCTGCCCTCAAAGATCAGTGTTACAGACTTAAAGATACTCTTTAAGATCTTTACTACATTGGCAAAAGTTAACTGGAGAAATTCTTAAGGGAAAGGATGCAGAGAAAGCAGATAAGAAGAGACAACAGATCTTCACGCTAGTCCTGATTTGAAACACAATGAAGTAAATGCGAGCTTTTAAACAATTTCACTGTATTCAGTCAAGATACATAAGTCCATTTTTGTACACACAGAAGCACAAAAGAAGTTGAGCAATCTGTTTGTGTCTGCTTTGCTGTTACTGAAGATACATGTCGCTCTTTTTGTTTTCTTTCTTCTTCTTCTTTTTTTTTTAGCAAGGATATGTACCCTTCAGGTGGTAAAAAGAAAATTTATTTTATCTGGAAATCATTATTATGAGTTCATTGTCTTGCTCATTAAAGCAAAACTCACAAAAATCTTCAGCCATGTCATCCAATTTATCTGTGTGCATCCGGACTCCATGTTGAGGTCATTAGTATCTCAGGTGTATTATCTCACCCTGTCAGTTGCTATGGAAATAGCTCCAAGCATCGTCAGAGCCTTGGCTGTGTACCACACAGGCATCATGGAAAGAAAGGCTGTGTACAAGGGAGCAAACTTTAATTTTAAATCATACTGATACAAATTTAAATATTTACAGTTATTTCAAATTTTTGAACTGCCCACAGATTCACCAATACTCAGTGGTGATTTTATGTGAACATATGTCCATCTAACTTGGTGACTTTTTGTCCCTTCCATTGGTGCAGAAGTGATTTCTGAAAAAAAGGAATGGCCTATACAGAAAACATCAAATGTATAAAGGAAAGAAAATATTTCCTTCTATGTGTTTCTCAGGTTCTTAGGCTTTCTTAAGGGTTGCTCACAGCAATAACTATACAAGCTCTGAATCAAATATACTGCTGTAATGAATAATAGATCACACTACAGATAGTTTCACATTCTCCCTGAATTTACTGTTTGGAGTTATTCTCTTCATACTGTGTTGGTAATTATCAAATGGCTTCAGTATAGTCAATTATTTTTGCATACTCTTTTGCACTTTTAGTTTAAAGCTGTTCAAGATCTTGATGCAAGTTTAGACTGAATTGAGCTGCTCCTTCCTCTCTGAGGGAATGTGGAAGAATATCACTGTATTCTCTTTGTTCCAGCTGTAGCAGCTGACTCTGTTGTCTAAGACAAATACCCTTGGCTTAAGGAAGAGTGGACTATTTTATGTGTGTTGAATAGCTGTATGCTGTGCCTCTGTGGAAAGGTTATGGCCATGGTTGGTGGTGATCCCTGCTGGGGGATGGTGTCCCCTGGGGTTTCATTTGCAGTGGGATTCTAATTATAGGCAGTTATGAAGGCTAATCTCCATTTTCTTTTAAACAGTAGTACTCTCCTTCCTTTCTCAAGCTTCAAGGTTGGTGACTTATGATCTTCCTCTGCCCCTTTCTTTAACTATAAGGTCACATTCCTCCAGTTTGAAGCTTTAACCCAGCATTGACAATTTCAGATGTTCTTACTAGAGGAGGACAGCCATAGTAAGGAAGTTTAACACCACAAAAGCCCTTCTTCTGTGTGGTATCAGTCCATTATCTGCTTATGGTCTTTGCTCTTCTCTTCCCATTAATATTTTGAAGCCTTCATTTTTGTTCCACTAGAACGGCTTTCAGAAAACTCCAGACAATGATATGAGCAACATGCATGTTTTTAATCTGCCTGGTTTGGGATATGCGGTACCATAGGACTAAGCAGTTCCACTCATATTTCCTACTCATTAGGTAGTGCCATGAGCTCACAAACTTGTGGTTGGTACAGCCTTCTATAGACCTGCTAGCAGCCAGCTAATAGTTTTTATAACCCTTTCCCCCAGACTAAGGGCGTGGAGCAGACAGTGCTTCCACCTGTTCCTTGAAACACAATTACTTCCAGCAGAGTCTGACAGATGTAATAGAGAAATGCATTTTTTCTGTGCAGCTCAATAGACCTTGGAAAGCACTCATATAAAACCTGTGTAACAGTGATCATCAGCATGTTAAATCAGTATGATAAACTGTTTCCTAGCATGCCTGCATGGTTCTTTATAGAAGTGACTGGTCCACCTATGTCAGCAGGTTGGCTCAGGCATAAGCCATGCGGCCCAAGATGATATAAAGCCCCATAAATCACAGATTGGTTCGATGTTGCAGCAGACAAAGTGGGAGAGCTCATATGAATTCTCTCTATAACCTTTGCTAGACTTAGGCTTTGGAGCTATGACATTTGATTAACTCTTTTTTTCCCCCCTGTTCGTATACATAACACATATGTGCTTTTACCCAGTTCTTTTAGGTATAATTCTCTTAGACATAACTGGCTAGGAGAGGAGTGTTAAAGACGAAGGGGAAGTAGTAACACAGAATATCTTTGCTTCTCAGTATCTGAGCCCCAGTCTTGCTGTTATCCAGGTAAGTATGTTATGTTCGCACTGAAAAGAAGGGAACTGCTCTTTAAAAAAAAAAAAAAAAAGGAAAAAAAAATATATATATATATATTTTTTTTCTATTATTCATATTTTCATTAAATTTTCCTCTATTTGTCATTTTTAAGATGTTGAGAAACAGAGCTCTTGGTGAGATCTTTGCCTGATGGTGGCTAGCTGTACTTGGCTGACGTTGAGGAATCTCTGCCAAGTTATGCTCAATATGATCAGGCTCATTTTGGAAGGAATTCTGCAAATAAATGTCATTGTCTGTGAGGATGTGTAGTGTTCCACCTAATATTTAACAACAGTCTTTGGCTCGGTATTTTGTGTTCTTGTTGCACAGTGCATCTGAAATGATGGGAACTTATACCGAGTTTTGAAAGTTTAAGAAATGTACTTTTGAATCATTTGTGGTGACTGCTACCTTCAGATCCTAATTTTGTTAATGGGAAGCAGAGTTTCACTGAGATCATAAATGAATGGTAGCATGCTTTCTGCAGCTGAAGCTACACATGACACCAAAGGGTGGTTGACTCACCACCCCCCAAAAAGGAAAAAATAAGTAAGAAAGAAAGTGCAGCTTTTGTACAAGTGATAACTAAAACCCAAACAATTGCTGTGGACCAGATCTATGCATTGACAGGGATACTTTCTATGAGGAACCTTGCCCTCTCTGGGATGTTTCTCAAAGCTGGGATCTTGCAGTGACTGAAAGAGGGAAACAGCAATGGAGGGGAGTCTTGCCAGGGTGGAATAACAGCTTTTGTTTGTCAGTGCAACCCTGTTTGAGAAGAAATCAGCAGGAGTTTGGCCCTAAAAATTGTAGATGCCAGGGTGTTGTGTATTCTGTTAACATTTGTGTTGATGCAGAATCCAGCCACTCTGACAAATAATGTTTACAGTTACATCATAGAGTTTTAAATGGTTGAATTTAGTACCTACCGGAGACTGTCATTCTAAGCTCCTGCTCACAGCACTGTCAGTGGAACTACGCCATTGTAGGAAGTGGTGGGTGGCCATTTTCAGCAAAAAGTCTCTTGTGTAGACAGATACTGTTTACAGATATTGTGAAAAAAATACATTCAGAACAGACTAGAATGAGAAAAGCCACCAACATGAATGCATGAAGACTGTTTATTATTGGATTTATTGACAAAGGCATTAAGAAGTGACAACCAACCTAATTTTCGATCCTCAAGTACAGATGAATTTTAGTCTAGTGACATAAAAGGTTTAGATAATGAACACATAATAATGATGTGTATGTCTATTACTCTGTCCATCTCTGTGGCTTACTATTTGCTTGCCAGTTTCCAGTCATACTGGTCTATTCAACATAAGTCTGTACCTGAGAAAAGCTAAGTGTAAGAGAGTAAGCGACAGAATGAATATTCTGCCTCCAGAGTCAAATGGCTTGAAAAATTGATCCATCTAATTCTATTTTTATTTCTACGTTTAAAATGAATTATATTTACTTATAGAACCGTACTGTGTTTTACATCTATTTTTTTGGTACAGGAGATAATCCAAGGTTTAACAAAGTGAAAAAGAAATCTCCCTTCTTCTCCAACAATGTAAATTCCAATTACAGAAGCATGGGAGTTCAAGCGTTAGGCCATTTTTCTCCTTCAGCTGCCAGTTTTGCAGATTTTTGTTTATGAGATGAAGAATTCATCCATTTTTTAAGAATTGGGTATAAAGTCCTCATATTCTGATCCCATGGTTTTTTACGTGAGAATGTTCATTGAAGACATGAGGACAAAGAAGAATTCAGAATCAGGCCCATAGCCAGAAATATGTGAGAACTTAAAAGCCAAGCAGAATAATTGGATCTCTGCTAACAAACTGACAGTAACTGTCATAGATAATCAGATTAACATGGCAGAAAGCCCTGAAAACAGGGACAAAGTAACGTTCATTTCTTACCCAAAGGAAACTTTGAATTTAACAAGCCAAAGAACAGGCTAGCTGTGCATAATGTCATTATCAAAGCCTAAGAGATGTTCATTGTCACTCCAGTACCTATTTCTTCAACCTTTTGAAGAAATTGAACAACTAAAAGTGCTTTCCGTAAGACCAATATTATTAATGCTTTGTGCTTCTCTTTATTTCACCCCTTATGCCCTCTGCCCTCTCACTCAGTCCTCACATTTAGAAAAGGAGCTCCTGTACTCTGAACACAGCCAGAGCTGGACTGCAGTGAAGGATACAACTACATGAACGTGATCTTGAAGCAGCATATGTGGAAATAACCGTAAAAAGTAGCAAACGTTTATTCAGTACTTTTAGCAGAGTTGGGTGTGTCAGGGAAGCATGCTTGGAGCTGTTGTCCTCTGTGGAGTTGACTGTGCAAAAGACTTGCATGACCTAATTGATTGGGACTTTTATAGTCACAGTTGACATATACTAGGAGAAAAGAAAAGTGTAAAAAAAAAAAAAATGTCAGAAAGACAAACATAAGCCTGTTTCTAAATCCTCTTCTTTTAGATAACTTCTACAGCAATAGCACAATCCAAATTCTCAAAATGTGTATTTGGGGGCATTTAATGCGTGAAGAGACTTCTTTTCAAGCCTGGGCTTTGTGGAAACATGCACTCAATTTTTTCAAACTGTGTCTGTTGTCTTAGGCAAATCACTTTAATCTTTGCCTGTCTCAAATCTCTATGGTGTAGCACAGATAGATTAAGTTTACTGCAGCTATCCGAATTATCAATGGTGTAAACCCTCCAGGAAAATCTTCCTTTGATCTTGCAGTAAGAAATGCCCCACTGAAGCTAATGAGACTAAACATGCAGGATAAGTGGTGGTGTAGGTATAATAAAGTTACCATAAAGGTTGGAGAGAGTAATTTCCTCTGTATCTAGATTGCATTTGTTGGCAGAAGAAAGCTGCAAATCCAGGTTTTTGTCTGAAACGTCTGCATTTTTGCCAGGCTGCTTATGCTCTCGCCCCACATTCCTTGTGTGTATGTGGGCCATCCTCCCTAGTGACCCAGCAATGCGTAATTAGCTCTCCTACGCATGGTTTAATCATTCTGATATTTTACACGGTGCAGCTGTGTTGTGCTTGTTGCTGCTGAAATTAAATGTGCCTTAAATCCACCTCCAAAAAGGCTGATCCTGCATACTGAGGCTGCCCTCCCTGCTTAGAAGGGCTGCTGCTGCTCTGGGTGATACCTCTCAGCTGTTGTGCATGTTGTTGGGCCAAATCTGAGTGTGTTGCTTGAAACTCATGGCCCGTGCTGGGAAAGAAGCCAGGTAAAGGAGTCATAGCACCTCTGCTGTTCAGTATTGTCCGTACTGTGCCAGTGTTCCCTACAGCAAATATTGCTCCTGAAAAATGGCATTTTAAGAGTGGAGAGCATTTGCTATATTTGTGAAGTTGCTGATCGTTATTGGCTATGTTAATTTTTCTAGACCTGTTGTCAGTCTGTCTGCATGACTTTGATGGAGATTTGTAAAGAACAGCTCTTCTTCCATTTGTCCTGTTTTGTTTGCATTTTATTGGAGCAATGTAGGACTCCAGCATGAGTCCTGCTAGTAGGAAATAGTGTTGCTTAGTGTTGCTACATTAAACATATGTCCATACCCTTTAATTATGGTTAGGCACACTATTCTTTAACAGTCCCTGTAACAAGAAATGTTGTGATGTAGTTTTATTTTTTGTTTGTTTGTTTTTTTTCCTTTTTTTCTCTCTGCAGTTATTATTATTTTTAATGGATGGGGAGGTCCCTCATTAGTCACTGTAGAATTATAGCACCTTAGAATAACTTAAACAAGATATTATTGGGTCCAATCTTCCACTCAAGGCCATGGTATAGTGACTTCTTGTAGAAATAATTAATGTATGTTAAATGACAGAAATGGGACTCTGAAGATGTGCATTAACTCCACTTCTTTGCCTTTGATTTTGTTCAGAAATTTCAATCATATTGTTTATAGTAAAATTACTAAAGATATTTTATTATCTAAATCCTTGTTTTATCATTTATTACCTTGCTTAGCTATTTCCTACTTTTCACACCCTTAGACTGTCTATTCTTTTTAAAAATCAAACTTGTTTACAGGGAAGACTACTTAGTACACTGAGTGCACTGGATATAACAGCATGACATCAAACAGGATGACACCACTTCATCTAGAGAGGTGTTTTGCAGGGTGCTAGATACTATGATTCTACAACAGGACTGTGGTAAAGGGTGTCCAGTGTTAATCAGATAATGCTCCTTCTTGTAGCAGTAACCTTTGATAATATGTTAGTCACAACTGTCTTTTGTAAATGAAAGAAAGTGAATGTTAATCACTGCAGTGAATAATGCAGGATGGATATTATGGAAGCAAATGTATGTTATTTTGCCTTCTTTGATAATGTTCATATTTGCCTCAATAACAAAATACTAAGAATAAGTCTGCTCTTAGGATGTTTACTACCCATCTGTGGTCTGTGACTTTGTTGTGGTACAAAACTATGTGAACAGCATATTGAACCCCTATGCTGAATGCTTACATGAAAAATGTGCACCAAGGCACCTATATAAGCAGTTTATCTGGGTGAGGCAAAGACCACTTTAAACAAGTTCCAACAAGTTTTGTTTTTTTTTTTTTGGTCTTTTTTTTCTGTTTTAATAAGTAAGCTTTTGTAATTGCAATTTTGTTTGCAACTAATCTGTCCCTTTGCAAATTGGAACTCCTCTCGGAATTGCTCTGTGGACCTCATTCTAAGCTTGTCTTGCATGAAGGTCTCTAAGCTCAACTGAGATCATATCATTGATGCCACTTCCTGTGCTTGGCCAGCATTCTCCAAACTTGGCAGAAATTCAGTCATCAGGGACCTCTGTGGTCACCCTCACGTTCAGAAGTTCATCTGGCCTAGTTACTTTGTTGATATGTCTTATATATTAACGTAGAGATTTGTGGAATAAATTGACAATGCCAAAGGATGTGAAAATGCCCTTTCAAGCAGTCCTATCCATCCCCATAAGCTAAAGGCTTGCAGTCAAGAACTGTGAACTCTTGTGATTGTTTTAAATAGCGTGGATTGTTAATATAGAATGTCAAAAGTCTCCAGCAGATGAAATGTATGAAATTTACACCAAAATATTAAGTTCAGCTGCAGCTACAATCAGGCAGAACAGGAAATTGTAAGGTGGGATGTTTTACCTTCCCATCTCTTTCCCTTCATTTTAATC
Source organism: Callipepla californica brunnescens (assembly GCA_023055505.1). NCBI lineage: Eukaryota > Metazoa > Chordata > Aves > Galliformes > Odontophoridae > Callipepla > Callipepla californica. The sequence goes on from JALIRH010000001.1 coordinate 46,712,203, forward strand.
TGATGTTTCCTCCTTTACCTTGGCTTTTCCTGCTCCCTTTTCTATCCCCCTGTGTTTCTTGTCTTCCGTGGAAAACAATGTAAGTTCTTTTTCATTTCAGTGAAGAACAGAGAAAAAATACTCAAATGCTTTCTGCAAGACGAAAAACACAATATCCCATCACTTCTATTGATGTTTGAGTCAGACTGGCAAAAAAATAAAGAGGCTTCATATTTAGAAATCAAAACAGATTGTAATTGGTACTCCCACAATGTGCAGTAATCTTAAAATGCTTCCAAGTAGTGCTTGGAAAGGCGAGAAATTCTTTCCTAACACTTATGGGTGAAAAAAATCTAAGGAAATAAAATAATTCTTGGTGTGATTCTTATGAAACTAGATATCCACAGGGTTCAGTAAGAATGGAGAGAGCACAAGGAAAGAAAAATAACCTACCAGAGAAAGATATGATTATACCTTTTAGCAGGATCAGTGCTGTCATAATTAAACAGGTATAGGGACTGGCTTAGAATTATAGAATCATTAGGGTTGGAAAAACCACTGAGATCATCTAGTCCAACCATCAGTCCCATGCCTGTGACCACTCTAGACCATGTCACTCAGTGCCACATCTGCTATTTTCTTGAACACCTCCCTGGGGAGCCTGTTCCAATACCTCACCTATTTTTCTAATATCCAATGCAAACGTTTCCCAGTGCAACAACAGAAGCAGCTTTGTAGTAAGTCTGATTCCTTACCAAATCAATAATCCTTACCAAATTATTAATGTTCTCACACGCTTTGCAGAGGTCGAATCAGCCTCCATGAACCAAAATGGGTGAAAAGCATGAAACAAGTGCTGGGGAACAGCACTGCAGCACTGAATTATTAAATAAGCGAACTTTTGTGTAAGGTGGAGGTGCCATGTTGAGGGGAGCTAGATTAGGACAGCTTCTTTGGGTCTGAGAGGCGAGAAAGAGTGCATACTTTCACGGTTCCTGGGGTAGGTCAAAGCATATGAATACCAGTTAGGGTATCTGATAAGGAGAGAAAGAGGCTGTCTCTTCTCCCTCCAAGCAGCCACTGAAAACCTAAAGTCCACAGCTGTTTCTTGTCTCAGCACATGCTTTTAGAAACCCCTCTGTGGCACAGAGTCTGTGAGTGTGGCCGATGTGTTCTCTGCTTTACTGAGGCATGAAATGCCACAGCCTAGAAGGGAAAGCTGCTACAGGAGCTCTGAAATTAGTTTGCAAATGTGTCAGTTTATGCATTTTTTAACAGGTGTCAGAAGGGGTGGCTGCCATTTCCAAAGACATTTAATTGGAGTTCCAGTTTGTCTTTTTTTTTAATTGCACAAAAATGCAGTGAGTAGGAAAACTGCGAGTGGGAGATTAAATAGGACAGTCTGTCTGTAGTAAAATGGAGTTTCCTTAATTAAATCTGCTTGGAAGTTGCTAAAATTCTTCATTCTCTTTGTCTCGCCATTTAGTTTCTGGAAAGGGAGAAGAAACCATCTATGCTCACATAAAAATAATTTATAATTTATTAATTCTTCAATTTGTATGTGTCTAACAGGCTTAAGTTATAGCAGAAATTGTGGCAAAGAAGGATTGAATCATGAAGGCTTTAAGTTTGATGAAAACTTTTGCAAAGTAAATTCAGGATTTCTCTAAATACTCAATATGTACATATGTTATATCCAAATCCCAGTGTGAACTTGTGAATTGCATCCTCTATTTAATAACACGAAGCAAGACTAAAAACTGATGAATGTGAACATAATCTCTGGCTATTATAGTGACATATTTCCCACTCATTCCAAGGAAAGTCCACAGACCTGTGACTCACCAATTACAAAGTAGACATGGACTTCTAGAAAGACAAAGTGTGATGGTACTAGTTTGCATTTGTTTTAATGCCTAATTTATGATCAATGAATCCCTGTTACTTACCTGTTGTGAATGCCCAGCCACGTAGCTGCTCTACACAGCAGCTCAATTTCTTTTTATTGAAAGTTTGACATCAGCTATAGCAGAGCAATTGTTAACAATGCATTATTTATATTATGGAAGTACCCATCTCTCATGACCCTGTGGAAATACACACTGAAGACTGTTCTTTTTTTCAGGAACATAAATAGAGAAAATAGGCACAGAGAACACAAAGAAGCATAGCTTCTGGCAGATATCAGTGAGATCATTTTATACCTTTGCTTTTAACTGAGTTGTTTTAGCACTTAGCTTATATTGCTTGTATTTTCTTTTCACAGCAGCTAGCAGAGGATGTTTTTTAGACAGAATATAAATATATCCGTTGAAATCTGCCTAGGATTAGCTCCAGGCACCTGGCTGACTGTCGAGTTGCAGCTTCCCAGCTGCTAGCAGGCTGTCGGCTCCACATCCCCTGTATTCTGGGCATGCCAGCTCCTCACGGAAACACTCTTCAACTTCATAACCTGGTGCTGTGATTTGGGTCAAAGTCCAAATTGTACTCACGTGGATCTAGACCTTTGGGTTCCCCATTTCATAGGTGCTGTTTTTCAAACTCCGAGGCTTTCTAATGAATGAAAGAACTGTCCTCATTATCTAGATCTGAACTCTGGTATCTGTTGGCATATCTTTCACCCTCAGCTTGATGTTCGTGAGATTGTTGCTGAGGTCATAGGATCATAGAATGGTTTGGGTTTGAAGGGGGCCTAAATATCATCCAATTCCAACCCTCTGTCATGAGCAGGGTTGCCACCCACTAGATCAGGCTGCCGAGGGTCTCATCCAACCTGGCCTTGAATACCTCCAGGGATGGAACATCCAGTCAGGTTTTCTGGTTTTGTCCCTGGGCGAGGGCTCCTTCCAGTTCATCTTTTTACCTGAGCTGGTACATTTACTCTTTCTAGAGAGAAATCTATGAATGAAAGTGAAATTTCCATAGCCCTCAGCCAACAAGATGTTTGCAATGAGTTGGATTAATGACACCGCTTTCTGGGAAGCAAATTGGAGACTTGAGCTGCGGCATTTGGTAATTAGGGATTTCAGCTGTTCTATGTGGAATGAAGTGGAGCTGACAAAAAGGTAATTACACTGCAGCACATTAAAAAGCAGGTACTGGGCGTATAATTGCTGGATATTTTGCATGTGTGCATGCACGTGTTTGTTTTCTTAACTTTGTCATCAGCCTCTAACAACAGAACTGAGGACTGCTGGTGCAGGGTTCTTGCTAACAAAAGCAAATTAGGAGGGTTATTACAAACCACTGTTTTCCTGTGTTCAGGGCCAAACTTAAGATAATGCTCATTTATTTCTGAAAGTGGGAGAAGGAATGAGAAACACAAAGGGAAATGGAGAGTTGAATTGCTGTTGTTTGCTTGTGTCTGTCCAGTTATGTTCTACTTGAACCACTGCTAATAATACAGCAAAATGGCAGTGAGAAGGTATCTCATCAAGCTTTTAATATTTATTGGCGTGTGGGATTGCCTGCTGTACAGCAGCCATCTCTATGGATCCAGGATGGCGTGACAGTAACTGTTGCTTTGAGCTGCAGAAGCAAAACTGGGTATCCCTTGTGTGGTGGCAGTGCCACTTCTCCATGCCATCCCTTTGCTGCAGCCTCTTCCCAGCAGTATTACAGAGACATATTCTGTTAGTTACTAGCAGCTTTTTTCTTTCACTTGTGGCTTTCTGGTCTGGGCATTTGTTCCAGCTGAAGCTTGCATTCAACTGTTTATTATTATTTGGTATGTGCTGTGTGATTTCTTAGTTTCATCCTCAGTTTCTGCATGACAGCACCCCCTTCTCCTGCTCTTCTTGCTGTCTATATACAGTCAGCCCTACTCCCACTGCCCAGGGGGTCAGTTCTTTTTTTCCTCTTCTTTCTTTCCATTCTCATTTCTTCAGAGGGTTATTAATGTTACAGGAGCTCTTTCACCTCCATGATAATTTATACATTGGGTGCTCTTGCCCATGTGGAACTTCTGTTGCAGCTGAGGGGAGAGACCATCTGTGTGATCAACTGTGATCACTGACCTGAACCCATGTCTTGAATTTTTTGATTCATACATTTGTAAGTTCAGCAGATTGAACACTGTTAAAGAAGATCAGCTGGTGCCAAAGTGATGTTTCAAGGAGTTATTTCAGTGTCACCAGCAAGGCATCATGCACCAAGGTCTCCCCATCCAGGAGAACACATACTTCATCACTGAGTGAAAGCAGAGGATGGAGAAACTTCCCCTATGCTTCCTCAGGCTATGTGTGCATACTTAGATGATCGCTGAGTGTCTGCATCAAAACAGAGGTGTGATTATAATGATAAGTTGAGTGCATTAGACCCTGAAGATCACAGTTTGTACAGTTAGTCCTCTTTTATCATACAGAGGTGTTTTTAGGTATAAAGGTGAAACAGAAGGATAGATTTCAAAGAATCCGTGCCTGGATAAATGGGAAGAAATTATTATTATCACCAACCCTGGAGGTGTTAAGGAATGTTTAGACATTGTGTTGAGGGATGTGGTTTAGTGAGAACGATTGGTGATAGGCGGACAGTTGAACTGGATGATCTTGTAGGTTTTTTCCAACCTTGGTGATTTTATGATTCCATATTTCTCAGGCATGTGTTTAGGATTTTTCATTTCATTTTTCAGTTTTCATTTCAAGTGTGAGCAAAGAACGAAAATCTCAACATCCTACTTCTGTACTCGAAAAGCTACTGAAGAGTTTGTTTTTTTCTTTTCCCATGGACACAATGAGAAAAACAAATGCTAGTACAATGCCTTCAAAGGGAATTTCTTTCCAAATGCAGCATACACATACTTGAGAAAATAATGGACTAGAAGAACACTTATCTGGCAGTATCCATCAAACTGCCCTGAAAAAATAAAAGCCAACAGTAATGCTTTATAGACTCAAAGAAAAGAATGACGAGTGGCATGCTGCAACATAAAAATGCCTGAAAAATTTCCATGATAGAAATACAAACATAAAATGAAAATATTTTATTTTAGCCAAATACATCATGAAGATGTGAAAATTTGTTGCGGATATGTGAATTTACATGTACGGAGAAGTGCTGCATTGTCATTAACAAAACAAGAGTAACAGTGAATGCAAATGAGCTCCTCTTTTTATGGAAGGTCCAAATTGTTTGTGTGCTGCCGCAGTTATGGCTGAGAGAAGGGGCAGCATGCATTCTGCTGGAACCAAGTTCCCCAACCTGCCAGCTGGGAAGGTGGTGCCAGAGTATAAGGGAAATCTGCTATTGCTTCACATTTTCCATTATGGTGTAGCTCCTCTTGCAATGGTAAAATGATTTGTATAATTATTTCTGAGGACTTAGGGGAAGTAGGTTTGTACTACCACTTGAAAAACTTCAATTTCTTTCTGTTCTTCCTTCTGTTCCACTAATAAAACCCCCCAAACTTTGGAAACTTTTTCAGCTGCCACTGATAAGTTACTATGAGTCGTATTTCAGTGGTTAAAAAGCAGTTACGTAGTAGCTCCATGGATCTTTTAATGTGGGATGTCCTTTGCATATTTAGTCAGCTTTGTCTAATGTTGCATCCAATTTGCATATGCTCAGGTACATCATCCAAAAACAAAATAACTGGAAATAGGATCCTTAATGAAGCAAAATGCTTGCAGCAGAATAACTGAGATTTTATCTGCAGTTATCATTGCAGATTTTACATCCTACAAAAAGAATCATTGCTGATACAACTGCACTTCAACATCAGTTGTGGTCAGGTTTGTAGCAACACTGTCTATGGTATCTGGAATAATTATCTGAAAACTATCAAAAATCTTAAGTGCAGGATAGCATAATGCTTACTGTGGCATTGTGGCAGTCCTGTTGTCGTTCGACAGGAGGAAACAATGTGATGCTGATGAAATTCCTTCAAGTCAATAGGTCCTAGGATAAGTATTGTCATTTCAGGGTCTCTGCAGACCCAGGTAGCTGGCACTGCATTGATTCTTTGCTAGTCATATTCTCAACTGTTTCCTGCTCATGACAGTTTCTAAAACCTTTCTTTTCTTCACTCTCTGAGAGCTTAACTTATAATGCATGTCTGTAGCTGTAGCTCACGCTATGATGTGGCCAGAGCTGTAACACCGTGCCATAGTCCATCAGCAGATTTAATTCAAAGGATTTATGGGGGTAAAGAGGCACAGAATTTCAAACCCATAATGAACTACTACCAGCTCCTTTTATTCCTTCCTTTGCATTGTTGGCGACACCACAGTGTAACCAGAGTGCTAGTTACTGTACCTCTGAGCCCACAGTGCTTTCAATCTTGCTTGAAATCACAGTACAAATATACTTCTGATTGTGTGGTATTCTAGGACCTGGAGAAAGCTGCCCAGTGCTTGTCCTTACAGCAACCTCAAGGGTCAGATCCCCCTGTGTGCCATTGCCCTGGTCTACCATTGTCCCTACATTACCGGAAAGGCAGTGGCATCGATAGCAGGGGGCTGCAGCTGCTGCACTGTGTTCTGGTGGTGCCTTGTGCCCAAAACGAGGAGGGTACACTAGGATCTGACATTGTATCAAATGCATGGGGCCTGGAGAAGTGCTAAAATTGGGGCATCTGCTTGCTGGTTTGTGTTTCAGTGTGCTCATTCTTTCCTTGTGTTGAGCCTGCTGATGCAGTTGTGTGTGGTCTTGGGCCTGGTGGCGGGGGTGCTGAGAGGTGTGGGCTGCCCCAGGCTTATGTCGCATGCTGGCTGCACTTTGTGGTGTCCTGTTGCTACCAATGTCTGAATGCAAAACTTCCCCTTTTCCTAAACAGCTGCTGATTTTCCCATTCCAGGAGCTTTTCCGGGCTTTTTTGTGTGGACATTAGCACTAAGAGAGAAGAGAAGGGGATCAAATTGTTTTTTCCTGTCCCTTATATTATAAATACTTTCAGCTAAGCAACCTTGATTCTCTCCTGTGAGTAAAACACATTTATGTTTAATGTTTGTACAAGAGAATAAGAATTCTTCACTGAAGGCAGTATAGAAAGTAGCAACTTCTGCTTCCCCAGTAAGAGGTGGTATGTGTTTTAGACAAACTGGTCATTGGTAATGATGAGTTTCTCCAGGGATGAATTTTCATCCTTCAGCAAATGTGGTAAAAGATAATTTTACACAAAACAAACTTTCTTTTCTTAGTGGCTCTAATTCTTCCTATATCTTTTGCTGTCTCTGGGTGATTTTGTGTTCATTCTGCTGGAAATCGCCATTAAAGTTTATAGGGTTCCTCTGCTACAGACAAATTCTGTTTCACCAATAATTTTGGCTCTGGGCTAACAAAACCCAGCTTCTGATGGATCCTCTAATGACATCCAATTGCTTGGTCTTATGACTCTGCAGGCTGTTTCCAAGCAATGTTTTTTTTTTAACGCCTCTTCAAAAGGCCTGCCATGGACTGGGAAAAGGTTGTGAAAAATCTTGAGGAACATGCCTTAGAATGGGAGATTAAAGAGGCTTGGTCTAGTTTATTCCTGCTAAGGGAAAGACTCAATTTGATTATGGTGTAGATATGGTCCATTGATCTCTGTATTTTTTATTCTGTTAGATCAGAGGATTTGATGCTGAGTTTAATATGAAAAAGGAATTTACATTATGTGTAATTAATCTCGGTAGCAAATTAGAAAAGCAGTGGCTTCTTCCTCACTTATAAATCTTTACTTCAATTTTACTTAACTCCTTTATGCAGATTTTCTTTACTATACTATAAGGCAAAGATAGCTTAATGCAAATGATACCAAGAGACAAGGAATCCGTGTAAAAAGTGTGTTATAGCTCAATCAGATGTTTTAGGCTTGACCTAAGAGAGGCTGGTTGATGTTCTCTGGCTGGGGTTATGTGAAAGATCAGGATAACCGTAATGATGTCTTCTTGCTTTACAAGAATGAATCCAGAAATAGCTTGGAATGATCAACTACTAAAGTAGGCTGTTATGAATCAAGGGATGCTATTAAGTAAAGAAATATGTAGTGAGCATGAGAAAAGAAATGACCAAATCAGAGGTGTTCCTCAGGAGAAATATCTGTCTCGTTACTTTCCATCTTTAGCGAATCTTGTCAATATGAATGACTGATGGTATTGAGCCAATAATGGCCAATAATGCTTTATTGGCTCAGTTATCACATGATAGTTGTGCAGAGGTAGGGCTCACAGGCTGGTGGTGGATATCCTGTCAGTGAGCAGCTGGACAGCCCAATGATTCTGCAGAGATTGATTAAGCAATGAGTCTTGACAAGTCTTGTAACGTTGCTGCAAAATAACAAGGCCTCGGGGAACTTTTAATATTACCAGCACAAGCCTTTGGTTCTCTTGGGTGTATTTATCACATGAGATCCTTACTGTAGAGTGGCTATTAATGCCCAGTTGTTTGTGTTAGAAATATTCTGCTTCTACTGCTCAGGTCCCTTGGAAGATTCATCTGGTTCTTTTGGACTTGCTGTCAAAAAGTCTGACTTAAAAGCAGCATTTCTTATACTTAATATTGGCCATTGTCTTCTTCCAGTTACAAATAAAAGTCCCCATTCATCATATCTCCTCAAATTTACATCAGGAAGGGCGAGGCAATACTCTTTTGGTGACCAAGCACTGATGAACCATCTCTCCTCATGAACCAGTTGTCAAAGTGAGAAGTTCTTCTATTAACAAGCTGCATAAAGAGATGCACCCTGACAGAGACAGCTTGTTTCCCTTGTTCTGACAGAGACAAGACATTTCCAGGACTTTTTTTTTTATAAATTCAGTCTATTTCTTTCATCACAGAAGGAAAAAAGAAGTCTTATGTACCTCTTCCTGTCTCTCTACTACTTACACCTGCATGTAGATCTGTCATCCCAAATAGTGATATTCCCACTGATGCTTTGTCTTTATTCTTCATGCTTGGCCTCTGCCTGGTTTTCTAGTCTATTTTGTGCTCTTTTTCAAGGCAAGATCAAGCTCAGTTTTGCTACTGAAAAGTTTGTGTGCTGCTGGAGTCCAGTTTCTCACTTTTTAGCCTTTCTGAAGCAGAAGGAAACAGCAGATGTAAAACCGTCATTCTTCACTTAGGCTGATGCCACATTGCATGAGGATTGTTCTTGGCAGAGCTGTATTAGCACAGGGTCATGTAAATGGCAGCTCTCAGGCTCTTGGATGAAGCTAAGATACATGCAGGCAGCCCAAAGCCGAGGCAAACCAGTTTCCCATGTATGCAAAAACCTCCATGGATGTACCCTGAGTGAGTCAATTTCCTACCCTTTTGAAAAAAAACGTCATTGGGTTTAGCAATTAGCTCTATATTTCCAAAGGGCTTCACCTGGGGTTCAAGGCCTGCGCCTACATGCAGTCCCTGGGAGATACCTGCAGTGATAGTACTGAGCTGCCCTCTGCAGCGCTAGTGGGCCTTGGTAAAGCACTGCTCAGACAGGCTGTGCTGCTTTATTCTCTGGGTATGAATCATCAGTGCTCAAGGAGGCACCAATGGCATGGCCTTGTTTTGTCCTGGAAATAATAATTCATCCTAATTCAGGCTTTTTTTTTTTTTTTTTAACTGTCATAGGAGTTTCCAGGTATGTATAGGGAGGAATGGACAAAACCACAGATAGAGGTCTGAATTTTCTAAAAGCTGAAGGGATGGTCTTCGCTTCATGACTGATTGCTTCTGCACACGCAGTCTGCCTGGAATCTCCCTGAGTGGATTAGGCAATACCTATTGCCTAACCATGGATATTAGACTTAACAGAAACACTGGGTTTTGCATACAAAAGAGAAAATCTTGGTGTCAAAGATGAAGTGTGTTTTTTCTTTTTTTTTTTTTTTGTTTGTTTTGCTGATTTTTAAGGTCTATTGGAAAGAAACTGGCAAGGGAACTGATTGTAGAAGGTAGGCATTATCAGACCCAGATGGCTAGATTAATCTGATCCAAATAACAGAATTCAGCAACATTTCTGTCACCGTTGTTTTGACTGGATTTAAGATAGTTTGAAGATAGGGATGAGAGAAAAATGTTAGAGCTTCATCTGAAAGCTCTATCTTATGTCTGAAAGCATAATAAAGTGGTAGTTTTAATAGCTTCAGTTTTTATAGTACCCCCCATATGAGACTGATCTTTCCAAAGCTAGCTTTCCAGTGTAATCCACTGAATAATGATTCAATGGGCAAATATTGCTTTCCTGCTGAAGTATCCATCAGATTAAATAACCTCTGCATCAGTCATTCTGCATAGCACAGAATGTCACTTTAATAGAGCAGTGACATGGGATCAATAATGTCTGCTTTGAAAATTAACTGTATTTGTCTTGTACTGTTTGCTGGATCTTAAGGACATGGAAAAGCAAGGAAAAAGTAGCCAGAGGAATATGAAAAATGAATCAAAATGTGTTTCAGTATTAAAGCATACAGAATTAAGGATCTCTGTCCTAATAGTATGTTCTGATCTTCTGAGACTGTCTTAAAGCTATATAAATGAATCATTCATGTTTGCTACAAGCACCTGCATGTACACACACACACACACACATACATATGTTTCCATGAAGACACACAGTTATTTGAAACTTTCCCAAGAAATCATCTAACAATGAATATAAAGCCAACAGCATTTATCCTGGTGGTTGTGAGTTGTACTCAGTATTTTTAAGGGAATGGTGGAGTGGTTTTCTAAGGAGAAGATGGTGAATGAGGTAGCATTTATTATAAACAAGATATGGGATCTTGATCAAATGTTCTCAGGCTTTTGGGGAATATGTTCAGAAGTTCTTTGTAAATCCAAGTGTTGTAGGTAGTGACATAATTTCAAAATATGTCGCCTCGTGTTTTGATGGGTCAACTCAACCCATGTCAACAGTGTTTTACACTTTAATCTTATCCTAGGTTTTAAGGGTTATGATTGGACCATTTGTTCAAATTATATCAAAGAAATAACCGGTCAGCAGAACAGGTATTGTTCTGACACAATAACAAAATGCTGAGTCTAAACTCAGAGAGAAGGTACTTGCAAATCATATGTATGCATCTTGGTGAGCTAGGTCCAGTGAGTCTATAAATCAAGTGGTTTTTGCAGAAGTAGTAAATGAGGTTTTTATACATCCACTACATTGCCCCCATCACTGCCAAACGAGTAACTTATGGCACCCTACTTTTCGCAACTGAACTCCACACTTCAGTATCTCAGAAGGCTGAAGATAAAACTGCCAGTAAGTTTAATTTCTGGGTTGTATGACTTCATGAGTAAAATGCGGAGGAGGATGGCTTAGAAATTAAGCATTGGACACAGAAGTATGGTATTTATAGTACAATGATACTTAAAAGAACATTCATTTTTCCCAAACTGCTGTCAATTTATAGCTCTAAAAGGTAAATGGAATGTAATGAAGAAATTAATATCAGTGAAAGAAGCAGGAATAGCACTGTCAGGGAGAAAAAAAATGAAAAAATGAGCGAAGTGTTATAATTATTAAAACAAGATATGGGGGCTGCTACAGAAGAAATGCCGTGTATTTTATGTTGGCCCACAAAATCAGAAGTGTATGATTATAGTATGGCTGTAGAGGTTGAACCTTCCTGCCAATAATCCATTATGTTTTGTTTCCATGTGATAGATGGCAGCAGAGGGGCAGTATGACAGATCGATGTCACTGAAGTGCGTATAAAGCAAACTGTGTAACTCCATTTCCATTTCCTCCATACAAATAATATGTGCATAAATTATGTACATGTGCGTATGTGCCTCTGTATAACTATATGTACAGTGATATCCATTGTGCATATCAAGCTGCTTTCCTGCATCATGGAAGTCCTTATGAATTTATCCAAACACAGACCTCAGTTACAATTACAATGTGGCAAAGCAATTGGTAGAAACAGGTACTAAACCTGGATTTTTGGTTCTGCATCCCTAGATGTGCACACCAAAAAGCGGACTACACATAACAATAAATATGAAGTCAGAAGAAAGAGTTAACACACCACAGTGAAGCTGAGTCCTTGCTCAGGCACAGCATCAATTTGATGTCAGTTTTTTTTTCATTAGAGTTGGTTAATACCTGGAAAACATGGACATTTATCTGTGATCCTGGGGTTGCTATTTCTGAGTAGAAATACCTTTGAATATTGCTTTATTTCTCTAAGAGTTTGCTACTTTCTGGCATTGTATTTATTATATGTTGCATTCAAAACAAAATTGAGTTGCAATCAAGTAGATGTTGGAGCTTTTCTGAGTGTGTTACTGGTTGCAAGAGTCATAGCAGGAGACTTACTTTTATTGTTAGGATCATCTCTGCAGAGGAATGAAAGTAGAATTAATGGCTGAGAACGACCTGAGCAAGCAGAACACATGGTATGCACTCAGCTTTCAGCCTTTGCCTTCCCTTCCTCAGAAACTCAGTTCTAGTTCCAGAAAAGGGATCTTGGAAACTATTTCATTGCTCATCATTGCTCTCAGCATGTCAGTGGGATGAAAGCAGCTATAGAAATGTAAGATCATTATTATCATTCTAGTTTTCCTCAGTGAGGAGTAGAAAAGGGGTCATAGAGAATGACACTAATGAAAATGACTGGAGAAAGGCAAATAAAGCCTAGGTAGATGGATGGTTTCTAATGAAGATTTTGATGGATTAGATTAGAGACAAGATTTCAAATATTTTCTTGCTTTGATTGAAATCACTTCTGCTTGCAGCACCATAATTAGAAGTGAAAAAATGGCAGTGCTGGGCAGACTATGCAGTACTGTTATCCCTGATCTTGTCTGGCAATGTGGTAATAAAACATATTTTAAAGCAAAAAAAAAAACAACAAACCAGGAGTCGAGCAGATGCTGATTTTTTTCCCCTCTTCCATTTTCATTGCTTTTACACGACTGTGACTCCAGTGAGGTCCCTGGAGCCACATCTGATTCTTGCTGTCGTCAGCTTTGAATGCCAGGGGAGCCAACAGAAGGGGCTTCCAGCACAGGCTCTTCCCCCACACTAGTTTCCAGTCTGAGCTGTGACCTTGTGCTGGCTGAATTACCTTACAAGGCTATTGGGGGTCTTAATGAATATTCGCGGAATACTTTGAGACCCTTGAATGAAAGAAAGCATAAAAATGCACCATGTTATTATTTATTTATTAAAGTCCTCTGGGTTTTGGCCAACAGCATGAGTTGTTGACATTTAATTATTGAAACAGTATGCCTATCAGACCCCTTATGGTAGGAAGAGATAAATAATGCAGAAGACTTCTGAAAACCTGGTCAATACCCTCTTGAGATCTGAAGCAAATATACCAGACACGTAGCTCAAGCCTGAAAGAACTGAATAATTAAACCAAGGAATGAGATCAGTTGTTCTGAATGCTCTTTTATAGTTTGTGCACAATGTTATACAAGTTATTTATTATTAGTCCGTTACTTACAAGTAGTTTTTTTCAAAATAAATTCCGCGCAGCTCTCCTAAAATGGTTTCTTCATTGTGTGAATGTTTTAAGGACTGGTGGAAATGTATGAGCATTTTAAGTTATTTGAGCAATGTTTCTTCCTGATATCTTCAGGCTTTAAAGGTTTTAAAAAACCTTATCATAGAACCAATTAATACTTTTAAATATGCAATCAATCAACTTGACGTGAAAAGGAAAAGGGATCTAGATGCTCTGAATGCTTTTGAAGAAGCTGCTTGAAAGGAAGAGAAAGTCTGTGCAGTCACATTAATTATACAGTATACTTTAGATGATGCTTTTCATCCAAGGCTGCAAAGTTTTTACAACTGTTGAGGCTTAATGTCATTGCAAGGCAAAGTACATACTTTACTGTACTGATGGAGAAACTGAGACAGCCTGTTGCAGGAAGTTGTGTTCCTCCAGTTCAGGGCACACTCTATCCTCTCCAAACTATATCTCTGTAGAAGCAAAGATATTATCATTTACAGAGGTCTACTAGGAGGGACGCACTCTTCAGGATGCTAACAAATGCACCATCTCTTGTCCCATGTTCTCAATTGCTTACTCATTTCATCATCTGGATTTTATTGTACAAAGATTAATAAATAGGTGCAGTTGGCCTCCTCTAACAAGTCTCTATTTGCTTTCAAGCTGCAGGCTGAGTAAATTCAGGATCTGAGCTCCTTCATCTCCATGACAATGCAGCAATGTGCAGACATTACGCTAAATGAAACCCCTGACTGAGCAACAGGATTCTTAGCACTGATTTGAACAGAGATGTTTTTTTGCCAGCTCTGACAAGACATTATTTCAGGAATTTAGCTATTGCAGAAGTTCCTAGCATTTTTGACTATCTTAGAGCTGCTCATTAAATTATGGTACTCTGGCTGTCATTTCAAGTAGAAACAATATTTCTCTTCATTTCCAGCTCTGTGGCAGTTATATCACAGCCGGGCATGCTGAAGGAACAGTGCTCTGTGCTGAACTGTGCAAAGTGTAATTTGCTGTCTGCTGATTAACTGGCATCGTCTCCATGGCATCTCACCTCTTCCTGCTTGCCTCTTGTTAAAAGTACTGCCTGTGTCTGACCCTGTCTCCCTTATCAGATATGACAAGCTCACAGCCTCAGGTGGTGTGACTCAGAAGTAGTTGGGGAAAGGGAGAACAGCATTTCAGGCCCATTTCTGTGATGGCTGAAGAAGAGGATTAGTAACTTCCACAGATGTGAATGATTCCTTCAAGCAATGTGGTTATTGCTATTGAGCAAGAAAGTACTGAGGGAAACCGACAATTCAGAATACTCCATCTGAGCGGTGTTGCTGGGTGCTGCTGCTCATTTGAGTAAGGGCTGAAAAGATGAAAAAACATATTTTCTTCCCTTTTCTTAATTTCTTTCTTTGCCACTCTTTCAAGTACTCAGGGTCTTACCATCTCTGTTTTAGGGTAGCTATAGTACATGTGTATTTGGTGACACTTTCAGTATATATCTAACATTTCTGAAACAGGACTGAGAGGAAATATTTCATCTGACACCACCACTAAAAAAAAAGAGTGACTGCCCTCAAACTATTATTCTTGGATTTATCTCAGGAAAAAGAGAAAAGGGATTACTGTACTTTGTATCCATTATAAAAATCTATGAGTGAATGAACGGATTTTTAAGCGCTTCTTGATGGGTTTGTCTCAACTCTTGCAATTAAGTTTTCAAAACATTTGTTGTGATATTTCAGTGACAGGCATTGCACACACTGGAAATGTATGGCATTTTGGAAGAGTCCAGCTATAGTGTTGTTAAACATACCTTCCATTTTACTATGGCCAGTGTGTGGTCCAGGAATTATACTGCCTGTGCCACAAGAGTACTGAAAATAGAAGTCATGTCTGAAATTACACCCTGTGCTTAAAAAGCCCTTTTAGAATCCCTGACAGAATGGAAAAATGTTCACATGACCAACACCTTTCTCTAGAGATTCTTGTTAATTGTATTAAAGCTTAAAGGGAATTTAAGTAAAAAGAAGTATTTGTGTGCTTAAAAGATGGACTGCAAGTTCTGGGGTCAATCTGTGGCTGAGGCATTGACTTAGCTTAGTGACGCTAAATAAATCAGTCTCTCTTCCTTTGCCTTGATTTATTCATTGAGAAGGAGGAATGGGGATTTCTGTGCTCGTCTAATTAAATGGTCTGCAGTCTGGGACAGAGAACGTGTGACTGCACAGTGCTCAGTACAATGGTTCCTGCAGCTTGAATAATGATGTGCATTCAACTCAAGCTTTAGGAGCACTGTGGTGTGGGGCTCGGTAAAGTGGAAAGAAAAAGGTTGGGATATTAAAACTGCTGCAGATTTTAAGAACAGGGTCTTGTATTAATTTCTTCCTGTCTTTAACTTTCATTGTCTTACCAATATTTTATGTAGGATGTGAAGTCATATCTAATATTGATTGCTGTGTAGTCTGAAGTACAGATAAGTGTCAGTTTGCATTAAGCTGTAGCTAGACCTCTCCTTCCCCCCAGCTCTCCTCCTCCCTCTCAGTGCTTTAATGCCGTAAGTAGGTCATTGCAAAACTGGAAGCTTTATTTTTGCCTTCTCCCCCATGTGGCTGCTGGAATACATTTAATTGCAAAGCAGAACATCAAAGCTGGAGTAGCCAAGCTCACCTCCGAAAGATAATTAGTGAATCTGTTTCTGTGCTGTGCGCTGGAGGGGAGCTACAATTAGAGACGGATAAATACTCTGGCATTTGGAGCACTCACGTTTTTTAAAACAATTCCTGTCTGAGACATCAAGAGATCTATGTTTTATTGGGCCAAAGCTGAAGTGCAGTGATGGGCATCTAGTCAGATAATAGGGATGTGGATGGCTTCAGTGCTGCACTCTGGGGACTTAGGAAAATATTAAAACAGAAATAGTAGACTGAGGTGGAGAAGAAGGAGCTAAATGAGGTTTTATTCATAACTGTGTCAGGCAAAAGGGCTGCTCTCCAAGAGCTCTGTGGTGAAGCTGTAATCCAACCTGTGAGAGTTGGTGTGCATTTGTATTGCTGCGAATATACCAGAATAGCTGTTTGAAAATATCTGATATCTGAATGGGTTTAATATGAAGGCTATTTTACCCTATAGAAGACAGAGCTGGAGTTCACCACACTGGGATTTGTTCCTAAAATTTTAGACAAAGTACTAGACTAAAACATAGGATAAGAAATTAGGAAATCTAAGGTTTCTTTTCGATTCTACGAGCTTTTTAAATGGACTCCCTGTATGACCTGATGCAATAATGTAGCCCCAAAATAAGGATTATAGTATTTTTTAAGGCCTTGATAACTGTGGTACTCTACTGATTATGAGATAAACTGATGAACGATGTCGCAGGTATCTTTACTGACAAACTGAAAACAGATTCTCATATTGCCATTTTAAACATTATAGAAACATACTTACCCTCTCACCCCCCACTTATTTTAAAGCAAGGCAACCTTCCTAATCTTAGTCGGGTAGGTTGTTTTAGTAAGTGGACAGTCTTATCCAGAATTCACTGGTGGTCATAAATACAGGTTTTGTCATTCATCACTGCAAAGGACTAAATCTGAAGGGACCGCTTGTCACACTTTAATAACACTAATTACATCTCGTAGGCAGCTATAGCCAGAAGATATTAATCCGAATGGCTTCCTTTCAGTCTAGAAAAATTATAGACAGCCATAAAATTTAAAAACCTGCCTCTTATGTATGCACAGTACATTGAGACCTCATGTGACTGTTAAATAATTACTGAGGGCTTCTTTTGGAGCCAGTTGCGAAATTCTGAATGGGCCTTGACTTGTCTCAGGGTGGGATTTTCAGAAGAGCAAAGGAGCCTGAGCTGAGTGGGGGGAGCTGCAGCCTCTCAGGACTTCCTCAGCCCTCTTTAATGTTAAGTATCTTGCCCTATGGACCAGAGTAGATAGCTTTACTCTGCACATCGGATTTGAAATGATGGGTCAAGTATAGAGCTGAAGTAACCTGAAGTCGTGCCAAGGTGGAAGTGACCTACCTGTTACTCTTTGCAACAATTATGTTAAGTCTTTTTAGGGGTCTTCACCCAGCCTTGGGATGAAGGTGAATGCTGGCGCTGTGCTGCTGGCTCTTGACTGCTATATTTTGCTAATTTTCTGAAATAGTGTAATAGAGCTAATTTCATATTGTCTGTCCTGGCCTGCCTTGTTAAAAAATAAGGCTAGACCATTTCATTTCAGCTGAGTCCAGGTTGACATATTAGCTCAAAGACATCTCTGCTCCAGTGGTAAATGTTTAGAAATCTGTGAACGCTTCCCTACTTTTGCCATGAGATCACTCTGCATTTATTTGGTCATATTTTTTTAAGACCTCCAGTTTCTGAGTTTTCTGAATCATTTTTGTGTTCGTTTCTAATCTGTGTTAAGTCCTTGTGGATATCTTTTTTCTTGCCCCTTATATGAGCACGTCCCTGGATTTGCTGCTCGCTCTACTGGTTACATTTTCCTTTTTGTGCTTTAATTTGTGGAACATGATAATGCTACTTTCCTCCTTTGTAAAATCACTGAAGAGTTACAGCTGAAAAGAAGGCTTGGTATCTTTTTTTTTTTTTTTTTTCCTATGTGAGAAGCTTCTTTCCTGCTTCAGAAGTAATAACGTTCAATCTACTTTAATTTGAATTACAAATGGAAAATCGGTAGTTTCACTGAAGAAACAGTGACAACATCACAGCTCTAAAGTGCAGCATGCCAAGCCAGACCCTTGGCTGGGACAGCTCAGCATATTCCACTGGCAGCACTGAAGCTGTGATTTACAGCAGATAAGCATCTACAATATCTCTAAAAGCTCTCTCTGCAATTTGTCACCTTCTTCTGTAGACTCAGCGACAGGATGAGATAATAGGGAAGATAAGAAATTATGGAAATGCTCGCTTTCTACTAACACAGAAAAGGGATGTGGCTCAAGAAAGCAAGGCTCAGTCCTGCCTTTCCCATCATAGCATTCAAAGACTACCACCATGGGGGGCAGCCTGGTCATACCCCTTGTTGTGGCCCCATAAGAGCACGCAGAGGAAGATGATTGCATTGCAGCTGGGCTAGCTGGGAAAATCTTGCAACTGCCTTTGATCTGTACCCAGACGGAATGGTACAAAAAGAGCAGATAGCACTAAATACATAGATCGCTCTGCAAGTAATGCCTCCTATTTCTTTCCATGAAAACTACAACAGATAAAAAGCACACAATGAGGCTATTTGATAGGGCAAATTCTCAGCTATGAGTCACTGTTTTTCAACATGGCAACTACTGTTAGCTATCCCTTTTTGGCAGTGATGAACAACAGCCTGAATGCTGCTCTCATAAAAATCTACATGGCCATCCGGAACATGGCTTATTTTTCATGCTGCTGTTCCTACTGCTGAAGTGCACCACCTGCTACCTCACAGTGCTCACATTCACTGTTTGGCATCCCTAAATGTTCAGCAAGCGTTGTTGAATTTCAATGGTTGCCATTTTTTCTGAGTGGAGGAATTCAATGGCATACCTTTGCTTCATACACACTTTCATATCAGATGCCATTCTGTCAGAGTGCACCTATGCTGCCATCTGTTACACAACAACCAAATGTGATGGAGCCTGGGTGGGAAAGTTCAATCTTTACTGCCATACCACCAACATTCACCTCTGATGTTGTGGGCTGACATAATAAAATAGGAGGTATTTCTTTTGGAGCAGCCATCATTGTTCCGGCCATACTATTTCATTATTCATTCCAATATATCGTTTTTGCCTAAAGCCCGCAGTTTGGTTCTTGCAATAGTTTTTTTGAAAGAATAGTACGCAATAGTTACAAAAAGAAAATGTTGAAGGGTCATCTTTCTTATACTTTCAATGTCTCTTGATGCTGAGATAGTCTAGCCAGTTTTCACTGGAATTTTCAAGATACACTTGTGTTTATTTTTAAATTGCTATGAATATTTTTATGAAGTACTAAGTTTACTGACTGATAACTTTTCAGTTTTCATCAACTGTGTTTAATTGAATAGCCTTCAAAACCTACAACTTCTATATTTTATTTGTTCTTGGTTTAAAATACCTATATAGAATAATAGGATCACCAAGGTTGGAAAAGACTTCTAAGATCATCTACTCCAACTTTCCACCTACCAACAATATTTCCCACAAACCATGTTTCTCAATGAGACATCTACACGTTTCTTGAATGCTTCCAGGGACTGTGACTCCACCACCTTCCTGAGGCAGCCTGTAACAGTGCCTGAACAGTTGCTTGAAGTGCTTTTCCTGATATCCACCCTGAATTTCCCCTGTCACAACTTGAGGCTGTTCTGTCATGTATTTATTACCAACATATAGATTAATATGTTTTTGTTTTTTTTTTTTCCCTTTTAAAAGCCAAACTTTTCCCCAAAGGTAAGAAAAACTAATCTTCATTTATACTAAAAGACAGGAAATGTTGAATGAAAATAATGATTAAGAACATGACAAGATACTACCTTCTGAAACTGTCTTTGTTTTCTTAATACTTTAAAGTGACCAGGGAAATTATTTGGTTACACTGTATGAAATGCATAAGATACTACCGACGGGAATGTGGTACTTCCTTTTCAGTTGACTTCAAAGATACAAGTTTCAAGTTCAGTCTAACTCCTCATGCAACCAATTTCTTTCCAGATGTCTCTCTTTTTTCTTTTTTTTTTCTTAATTCAAGCTATGAAAATAACACAATTTTTTTTTCCATGTGCTTGTTACTTGGGAACTCTCCTGCTAGGCTACCAGTTTTTTCATACTATCATAGATTATGTAAAAAGCTGTGGATTTCAGACATTTCTCTCAGGGAACTCTTTCCTGGGCCTAGATGATAAAATTGAAAATGATGTATTTCCTGTAAAGCATAATTAGGCCACTTTGAGGAAGTCCATAATGAAATAGGATGTTGAGTTAGTGTCCAAAACCACATTAGGTGCTTCTTTTCAACCTGTTTTGTTTTACTTTAATATTTTAGAGAAATTATACTATATGGCAGCTGGTATTATAGTTCTATTCTGTCATTAACTTTCTGAGGTCCCATAATTAGGTCTTAGCCCAATTGGAAATACGAACTTTTTTTCTATCCATTGAATTTTTTAGATGCATTGTTTTCTATGCCTAATATGAATTCAGAATAGGAAGGGAATTACCAGAATTGGGATAGGAAATTTGGATGAAGATCTCTAATAGTAGAGAAGTATCTCAGGATAGTAGCTGAAGATTCATTATTCACCACCATAGGTTCAAAATGACATAAATGTGAACCTGGATTTTGATGCTTAGCCTACTTAGATGTGCAGAAACAGACAGATAGATGTGTTTAAATAGACTGAATCTTTAAGTGATTGTCATACATATATATGACATCACTGTAATAAGATTCATGAATTTCCTTTCATGAACTGCAAGTGAGATTAGCTCTAGGCTTTTTTTCTGATCTTGACATAAAAATTTACATTTTTTTACCATTACATTTTACATTCCTGAATAATCTTGAGATATGGATCTAAAAAGACCCTCTTTTATGGATATTAAAAATGTTAACAGAATCACCTAGTTTTTCCCCTCGGCAGTTTCTAAGGAGCAGAAGCTTTTCTGAGGTCACTTTAAACACTAAAGCTCTGCCTTTACTATGTCTAGAAGAAAAGTATTGGGCACTAGCAGATCTCTAAGAATTTGATGTATCACCCTCAACACATACAGGTGCACTGAGGTCCCCTCTGAGACAGATAGAGCCACATATACAAAAGCTCAGCAGAATATTCTGTCCACTTTTCATACAAGGTCAGACATTCCCACCAAAATGAACCTAATCTATTGAGGCAGCATGTGTATTGTAGTTACAAGGGCAGAGGTATAAGTCGAGAGGTTTATGATCATTTATGATCAATTTTCCTACCTTTGGGGGATAAAACCCTTCAATACTGTTCAGGTGTTTTAAACTTCATTTTGCTGTCTATGAACTACACATCTTGATAGGAGGTGTAATGAATTGGAAGAAATGCTCTCCACTTAGATAAAATGTAATGCATGTAAAATCAAAGCATATAAAATGAAATCCCTCTTACCTCCTACTGGATTGGAAAGGTACCAAGGGAACACACGGTCTGTTGTACAGTATTTGGAGGTGTATATAACTTCTTCTTGTTTAGTATTCACCTCTGAAACCTTTCACTGTAATTAAAGGGCTCCGTATGAGGATGGAGATAGATTTTGAGGTGTCAGTTGAAGTTGAACTGGACTCTGACTGACCAGATGGAGTACAACTAACCTTTAAATAATGCACTTTGGTGCTGGACTTTCCTATCAAATTTAATTCAATGTTGTTTGCCTTCATCCCCCTCCATCCCTAAAAAAAAACTAAATAAGGAAAAAATAGAGAGAAATACTGGACTATATCTAGTGGAACCTGGTGATATCTATCTTCCATAACAGTTGCAGAAACATGTTGTCTACAAGAGGAAGTTCCTTTTGATCCTTTGAGGAGTAGGACAAGAAAGAAGCAGCACATAGCTGCAGTGATTTATCCTAACCTTCGTACAGTCACTTTGTTTAGATCTTCCTATTTGCTCTCTGTACACAACCTAAAATGTTGGGGGCTCTGCAGTCAGGTTCTTCACAGTTAATGTATTTAATCTGTATGGCACACCCTTATTCAAATTACTTCATACTGTGTTTTTTATGAATGCCCTCATGTTCATGAAGAGCTTGTCTGGTATGAGTCTATTCTCTGAATTTAGTTTCCACTGAAGGTTATTTTCCTCTATAACATCTAATTGAAACATAGCCTTATGAAGCCTTGGCTAGCAAAATCACTTATCTATTATCCAAAAGGTATGGGATTTGGAATCACACTGCATTTTCCTTTTTAAAGCTGTAATGTGAAGAAGTGTAACAATGAGGCAAACAAAGATTCAGAAGTCTGAGTGCAGGCATCAATGAGTATCAAAAGTGACCTAGATTGTCTTCTTACACTTTCTTAGCCACAGAACATAGGTTTTTAGCCAGCAAAACCTTTTCCTGTAAGATTTTTGTTGGTTTGCATTTATTTTAAGCTTGTCATTTCAGTGCTGTATTTTTGGAAGGATGTGCACACATGTGCATATATATATATGTGTGGTCTTGATAGATTCACTAGATTGTATCATGTGCTCAGTTTTATGCTTTCTTTTTTCTTTTGTGGTACGTCTTGTTTCACACTGTGTCATGGGATAAATTGGAGATGACAGCAAACAATGTGCTTGACGTAGTATCTTGTACATGATCTGAGGGCAATGTTTATTCCACCTTTCAAGGATTTCCCTCAAGATCTGTACCTTCGCCTCTGATGTGGCAGGGGCAGGGATTGCTTCCTGTCAGATCTTAATCCCGTTGCACAATAAAACTTCACAGTACAAAAATCCATAGCAAAATCTGTTAGAAGTGAAAAACCTGTTCCCAGGGCAACTTCAATGCAAAGTGAAAAATACAATTTCAGTAAGAGAAATGCATCCTCCCAACCCTCCTGCAAAGGCAATCTCCCCTAGCAGTAATGGATGTTACTATCATTACCCTTCACTCAGTAGTTATCATGTGTGCAGAATGAGACAGCTGTATCCATTCTGATGTATCAATGTATACCTTCTTCCTGCTCATTTTGTCCAATATGAATGCTTCACTGAGATAGAATATGAAGAAATGAATGCAAGGAACAGTGGAGAATTCAGGCTTTTTGTGATCTGATGAGATCTCAATTAATTCTAGGCTGCCTGATCTAGTGGGAGGCAACCTTCTCTATGGCAAAGGGCGTGGAGGTAGATTGTCTTTAATGTCCCTTCTAACACAAGCTGTTCTATAATTCTGTGATAATTACTGATGGACTGTAGGAGCATCATTGAATGTTTCCTGGGGTAAGCTTGCCCATGCAGAATGAGAGGAGCAGAGCAGCAGGCATCACCCAGGAGTTAAGGAGCTCCTCACCCTCTATGCCTGGTATTGTACCCAGCAGCATCCCTCACATCCCTCTCTGTAATGGAATGGGACTATGAGCTTTGAAGTCCTCAGAAGTTGGAGACAAGACCATGGAGATCATGTGCCACCTTGTAGGGACCTGGAACCTTGGGACTTACTGCTTAGGTCTTGAGTTTCCTCCAGTTGTGCACTGAGCGCTGCATCACATGCTAAAGTGGCATTTTCATTCACTGGGTCAGGAGTCACATTTTTAGTCATGTAAAAATCTTATTCTGCTATCTTTCAATATAATGTGCTGACTCTACTGTGAATTGAGCCATTTCAGTACTGTTCTTTGTATGTAGTGCATGAATGAATGAATACTAACTGGGACCGATGCATAATTATTTGAGGCTGATATATTATTTCCATTGAGGAGCAGGACTGTGTGCAATTAACTTGGTGAAGGACAATTATTGTATATTTTGGGTAATGAAGAAATGTCAGCTCACTAAATTGATGTTTCTAAGTAAACAGTTCAGTTCAAACTTCATTTGTATAATGGATGATATTCAAACCACATTTGGACTTTAATAGATACACTTCAGGTCACAAGTTAATTTAAAATACATATAAATAGCACAACTTCCATGTTATTAGTAGAAAAGACCAAATTTGGAGCTTCTGGTCTTGCAATGGGAGCCTTAAGTTCAGAAACACTTGTTAGACTCCTGTGGAAAAACACTGCACAGCTTCACTCTGTCTTCTGCAGGGTTATTGTTGTACTACGCGAGACTTCTCCACCCCCTTTCCAAACCTTCTTAACCTTCAATTGTCTCTTCCATCCTTTGAAATATATTAAAGATAATTTCTTTTCCACAGAAAATTATCAATTCTTGAGAATAGGGACCATTCCAATTTTAACTCCATCAGGTGTTTCACAAGAGCAGTGCATTTTCCAAATTGTACCTCACAACAGAGATAAGTCCTTTCAGGAACCCTTTCAGACTACAACAGTGGCCATCTCCCAGATGGTCCATGATTGATGGATTGCAGTGCACAGAAGTTAGTCTCAAGTTGATTCTCACTGATTGTGCACATTTTTCCATCTTTTTTTTTCTTAGCTTGTCATTGATTAACCATCCTTAGGAAGTGAATGGCTAATAGGATGAGGGCAATGCTCTTTTGCTGAAACATACAAGCAGAAGCACCTTCATTTTCTGATGTTTTCCCTACCATTTAAGCTGTAATTTCTGGAGATGCCAGAACATTTTTGTACTGCAAAAGAAATAGAATTCATCCATGCAAAGCACAGCAGGTCAGACTAAGACAGAAATACTTTAAATGGTTAAGTTTTAAATTCAGTCTTTAAATTACTACAGAAGAGGCTTAAAAATTCATCACTCAACTTGGTTGAAGCTTGAGTGTACTTCATGAATTGTCAATAGCAAAGAATAGATTTTTTTTTTTTTCATTTAAATCAACATTTGTAGATTTAAATTCGTGGCAATACTAGCAGCTTACAGAAACTTATAGTAAGTAGGATGGCTTAAAGTCCAGAGATAGATTATTTTGTTACTGATAACTATTTAAGAGATGAGACTTCTGTGGCTCAAGTGAAGTCTCGAATGCTGCTATCTCCCTTCTACTCTTTTCTTTGCTTTGGAGGAGCAGTGCAGTTACTGCCGATCTCCTATTTCCTTGTACTTTGTGTTAGTGCTCTCACCTCTGAATGGTGGAGCAAAATCTGCCCTTCCTGTTTTTGCTGAGTTCAACCACATTGACAATGCTTTGTGCGGGAAAGAGAAAATGCTTGGTACATGCTTGATTTGTTGCTTGTTACAACGTTTTTTGATTCCGCTGAGACTAGGTCAAAGAAATCTGCTTACTCAGTCCTACCTTTATTATTCACCCTCTATGGGCACTTTAACCATGTATTTTGATAATGGTAGCTTACAGACTGGCCTCAGTTCACATGCATATCATCTAAGCCAGCAGAAAACCACGCTAGCCAGGGCTAATTCTGTACTAATGTACCTGACCTCTCATCATTCATTGTGCATGCCCACAGCATCTTATTTATTTCAATTGAACTGTGTCTATCTGACTCATCATTCCTATCAAGTACCTGTAAACAGATTCTTCAAGTGCCTTGGTTGTTACTCTATCTGCACAACTTCTTAAATGGGTAATTGCCGCGAGAGTAGAGTGAACGCTTTGAAATAACTGAGGGATTTTCAGGAACTCAGTATTAATAGTTAATTAAGCTAAGTAAAATGTGTTTTAGTTAGGGACATGAGTAAATGAAAGAGATTACATATTGCTTTTTCTCCTTCATAATTAAGATCTAGTCCCACAGAGGATTCTAACCTATTTCTGGGGGTAGATATGGATCCAAAGTTACTTCTCTTCCTTGCATCCTGCTATTAACTGATGGCCTGGTATGAAGGGTTTAGCATATAAGCTACTTACACATTGTTTGTATACAGAGTTTATTCTTGTGTTAGGTTAGAACACTATGGTTTTGGCAAGACCTGTGTTGCAGCTTTGCAAGGCAGCCATGCCCTGGGAGGATTGTGCTAAGCACAGAACTTCTCTTTCTGCCTAAATCACTCTAACCAGAGTCAGCTTTCAGGAAAACTGACTTCTGAATAGATAATGCTATTTTTATAAAGTTCTCTATAGAAACATTTGTTTGAAAGCTGCCCTGCCACTCTTGCTCAAACTATGATGTAGGTGATGTAAAATTAATAAGCTGCATGAGTCATATACACATGATACTTTATTTATAGCATTCTTGTGAGGTCTCATTAACTTGTATTGGAAAAACGCTTTGAAATTCTCCAGTGAAAAGTATAATATCACAGAAATACACATAACTTTCCAATCTAGATGTATGCTGTTCTTCAATTTCAGTTGTGTGGACCTGAACTTCAGTTTGAGATCCTCTCCCTCAGGGTGGCAAGGTTAAAACACGTAAATGCTCTCAGATTTCTGAAAGCACTGAATGAAGACCCAAGAAGACTGTGGCATGAGCACCTCCTACATTATGTTTGTACCATCAGCCATGCAGATTTTCCCTAGTCTTCTCCACTCAGCTGCAGTATCAACAGCAGAACCACATAATTAACTAAGAAATATTCTTTCATCACTACTTGATAGCATAATAGCTGAGAATTTAGGCTTAGATAGACAACCAAAACATACTCTTTTGCTGCTGAATCCTGTGTGGGAGGAAGTGAGGTGGGGGAGAGTACATGAGTGCAAATTGCCTTTTCCATGCTCACTTGTTCTCAGCAGAGGGTGGGCTTGCTGCCTTCTGAAGGGGAGGGAGGCAGGAGCAAGGCATGAAGACAACAAATAGGGATTAGTCACCACAGTGATCGTGCATAGAATAATATAGGATTATTTCGAGCTGACTTTTCTTGGTCTCTTGTCAAAAAGCAGTTTCTGTGCATAAAGGGAGCAAAACCTGAGCAGAAGGATTTTCTGTGCTGCCATTACTGACATGAGGAAACAGTTGTACAACTGAAAGCTTGTCAAACAACGTTATTTGCAGGGCTGTCATGTTACTTCAGGGCAGAGTCTTGTATTTTGAGAGTGATGTCCTTCTGTATGGAGATACAGAACCAAAGATATCTTGGAGAGCAAAGCAATGAAAATTAACACTGATTCATTATCTCAAACATCTAATTGAGTTCGACTTGCTGCTACCAGACTTGAGGAGAAGCCAGCCACTTCTGAGAAGGTCCTTTGTATGTAATGCACATGCCTAATGTGGATTTCACATCTCCATGAGGCTTCTCTTGCTCTGGACCTGCACCAGCACTTTGTCTGGCTTTCTTTGCAAGTGCAGGGACATAAGAACTGATGTTGGGAAGCACTGATACTATGTTTTCACAGTTCTGTTGCTTCATTTGTAGGTGCAGATCCCAGCCTGATGCAGTGATAGCATTGCACTGAACTGAAGGGGTTGGATTCTGTTGGATGGACCTATGGGGTCCCCTCAGGGCAGAGCCTAGCTGGATGCTTGCCATGCAGAATGAAAGGGCAGGGTGGGCTCCAGGTAGGGCTGGCAACCCCTTGGGCTGGCTTCTGTCAGCACTGGATAGCATTCCCAACTTGGCATCCAAAGGAGCAACATCAATCCACAGCAGTGAGGAGTAAGAAAAAAAAGATTCAGCAAAAAGAGAGAAACTGCAGCATGCAATACAGAGGGATTAGTCAGCAATACCAAACACTTCTATTATTTATCCCTTTTTTTAATTTTAATTTTAATTTTTTATACTTTAAAGATGAAGAATATAGGAACAAACCACATACGTGTTTTATATGAAATGTGTTGCTTGAGTATATAATGTCTAAAAATATACATAAAGTGAATTGACAGAAGCTGTTGAAATTTCTCAGAATCCCCTAAATAAATGAGCGGTTCTGGCATATTCATGTCAATACAATGTCATGTACAATGTCATGTCAATAAGGAAGGAAGCAGAAATAGTTACTTAATGTCTCTTATTAGTGGCAGAACAACAGATATGTGAAAATATGAATCAGATAACATTTTGGAAGTCTTTATGGAGAAAAGGCAAAAGATTATTCTGTGTGGAAATACCAGCAGAAGAACTCAATAAGTCGTCAGAACACACAAGAACCTCATTTTAAATGTTAAGTGTTCAATTCATCTCTCAATTATCAAGGCTAACGGGAGATGGGCTAAACCAGTCAGAGTCAATAAAACATTTATGAATGAGGCTCTAAGGATATGTGCAACACAGTCACCTTGAAAACTTTTAAACAATTTTCTGTGAAATTCTATTGAATAAATATACCCTTGAACCAAAGCCAGAGAGTGGGGAACAGCATTAATGATTTGTGCTGTGCATCTTGTGTAGCAGAGAGCTAGACTGGGGTGAAACACAGCTGAGATAATGAGAGCTTTGACATCTGTCCATACCCAGAGCTGTGTGGATGGAGCCCCTGAATTTGATCACCCAGTCCCTAATAAAGATTCTGACTTATGTCAGCTCTAGGGGTTTATTATTCAGAGCAAATAATGCTGTGTCAAGCCCCTTACTTTTCTCTAGTTTCTAACATGACATTCTGTCATTAAGATATTCCTTGTACCTACAGTGGAACAGCCCCTTGTTCTGTTAATTGAGACATAGAGAGAGAAATGTCTGTAATTGATCAAATTACTGAATCACTTTTTTTCCTCCTCCCTCCCAACTTCCCTGCTTCCTCCTTTTGCTGGAGATTACTGTAGCAAGGAAGAAGTTGAACAGCACACTTACTGCAGATAATTACTTCCTGGAAGGTATCATTTTTCTTTTGGATACGCTGCCTGACAGTTAAAATCTCAAAGAAAAGGAAAAGAAAAAAAAAAAAAAAGAGGTATTTAATTACATCCCTCTTTAGAAATGTTCTGACTTAGCAGGGCAAAAGCCTTATTTATTTATTTATTTATTTATTTATTTATTTTTGTGTTTTTGTGTGTAGAATCAATTAATTATCACAGATGTAACTTCTCCCTTGTTCCTTAATTGGAGTTGCTTTTGCACAATTATCCATTAACCATTATGAAAAGTCTTACAATGAAACAAAACCCACCTCATGAGATAGAATCATAGAATCATTAATGCTGGAAAAGGCCTCTAAGACCATCTAGTCCAACCATCATCCCATCACCACCGTGGCCACTACATGGATATGGATATCCAATGCTCTATATGACCTTTTAAAACATAAGTTTCATTAAAATAATATTTTCCAGCTTTAAATAAAATCTGTGAGTTATCTTAGTAGACATAAGTGAACTGCTCACACCAATGATCTAGCTGAGTTCTACAGGAAACATGACAAACCCCACAGTGTTGAAATCATACCAACCAGATTTGAAGGTCTGTAGTGGTACAGCTGGTGCCAGTGGGATTTTAAAAAGCAAAACTTTATGTTCTGGATTTTTAAAAATATCAGAGAGTTTTTTTGTCTGGTGCAAAAAAAACCAAAACCAAAAACAAAAAAACCCTACCAAAACTTTTCCAAGCCACGAGACCAAATCAGAGCAATACTGGGGTAGCATAGAAAGGAATGGCACGTTTTCAAGACCATGGAGACCGTGTGTTGTTATAGTTTCCTGGGCAGTAAAATAAGGAGAGATGATTTTGCCATTAACACAGTAGACTGAGAGCCAGGAAGAATGGCTTGGCTTCACATTTGAATTGAGAGGTGGTTTTGTTTTCAACCTCACAGCAAACTGTGCTCTAGCAGGTGAGGATGAGAAATTCATGCATCAAATAATTTCAAGCTACAGTCATGCCAGATTGGATGATGGCTTTTTTGACCTGCAGCTGAGTGATAGCTACTGGCTTTTCTAGGGCAGCTTAAAGGAACAGCATGGTCTCTTTGCTCTCTTCTGTCCTACCGTGTATAGAAGCAGACTGCTTTTTGCCTGCACAGACGTGTTTTTGTATTATTTAGAATTATTTATAATGTGACTGTAGCAGGAGATTCTGCACCAAAACATGGCATTGTAGGAAGTACAATTTTTAGCAGTGAAACCATACTGGTAATGATGTGGCTTCTGCACTGAACTGGCTCAATGCACTGTAATGAATTTGTCTTAACACTGGACATGGTTTCATTTCTCAGAGTTAAAAAAATGTGGTTATTGTGTGAAACAAGACTAACCTTGGATTTTATTTTGTATCTCAAAATCTCTGCTTCTTCATACACTTCTTTTCAGGTGGGGGGGCTGGCAGTGAGGAGATTTTGGGCTAACAGTGTCTTGGTGTGTTTTGAAGAGGAAGATTTGGAGGAGCTCAGGTGTGTTAGTACGAGGGAAACCTCATCTTAGGCAATGAAATTGTTATTTGTTCGTAAAGGTCATTCTGAACTGCAAAGCTATCCAGGACTATGAAGATGTAGATTCATTTTGGTTTTGCTTTTGTGTGCCTTGGTAGCAAGCGCTGTAAAGTGATTTTTAATTTCGTACCTGTTAATCACTCTACATTTCAGGAAGATATGTCAGTTTTGTATCACAGCAGGAGACCTAATCGTGAATGAGTCCTTGTCACTGCTGTGCACTTTCAACTAGACTCTAGGTTAGTCTAAAAAGTCACACATTCTGACAGCATGAAGTTCTCAGAAGTCTGTCTTTATGACAGAGGTGAGGAAGAATTACGCCAAGGCAGAGGGTGTATTGAGAGAATAATAGATCTCTCCATTCTGTATTCTTCTGCACGTGTTACTTTGTACATAATGGGACTTTCATCTGGCTGAAGGGATATGGGGAAAATTATTTCACAAGGATGATATGTCCTTGCACTGTTTCTCCAGTGAATTGGACACAAATAGATCTTCCATTAATATCACTCATGCATGGCTTCCATCCCCCCCTTCAAGTACAGCCAAACATGCAACAAAGTCCAGCATTTTTCCAGCTCGTTTTCACTGTGGCCAATAATAAGTCACTGCTGCTCTTTGGAGCATAGTCTGTGGGATTTGGGCCTAGTCTTTGCTATTTAGATAGATTTTCTAAGGAAATTGATGCTTTTTTCTTGCCGTCTTTTCACCACAAAATGTGTTAACTAAATGAAGACCTTGGAGAGCTAATGAGAAAGAAGAATGCTTTCACATGATTTATAGTTTATTCATAGATGTACAAATACTTAATGCAAGTGTGAATGTTCACTCTTTCACATGCATACTAGGAGATGCATTTGCCACAGCAGGGATGAGCAGAGCACAACCAATTCTGTTACCACAGATGAATACATTTTTCCTTTTCAGTTGAGTAACTGATTATGTATATGGTTCAAATCCTTTGGGTAATTTAAGCCAAGCATTTTTACATGGTGTGTGATGTGAACTAAGAGCATGCACATAACCTGTCACTGCTGGTGTTTCATTAAGCTGTGGTGAAGCTGCTGCTTGCAAATGACTGTCAGTGGTGGGAGACATGAAGAGTTCAGAGTGACAGAGGGCCATGAGATTCCCAACTGAAGTCTGGAAATTTGACAGAAACCACGATGACAAGATTGAGTCATAGCTTTCTGCTGTGTGCTCTCAGCACTTGGAATAACTTGAGAAATAATCACAAGAATATGCCAGGTGTTGCAGCTTTTAATATAAGGTATTATCAGAAAGTCAAAGAAAAAAAAAAGTAAATAAACAACAGAACAACCAAATGAAACAACTCTCAACCTTCTGAGTTCTCTGCTACTTTAAATTCATGATGGGAAACAGTTCTGGCAGGACCAAATTTCTGTTCATTGACTCTCCTGTCACCCAAGTAAGGAGGCTAAAACTGCATTGGGATTATGCCTGAGCTGAGAAGCAAAAATATAGAACCCATTGCTGCATGGGTACATTGTAGTGAAGGGAAAACTGAAATATTCCACTGAGGACCTGGTGGTGAGTAAGTGGAGAGGGTATTTGCATTTTTAAAAAGCTTTAGGTAACTAACAGAAACCACTCATTTGTATTGGTTACCAAACAGCTCCCATTGCCATGGGGGCTCTGTTGCCAGTGTACACATTCTTACCTCTTTCTGTTGGGTAGGCTGTGCATGTATATCTACATAGGGGACTATGTGTGGAAGTTGAGAGATATAAAGGTGTACACTTGACTTTTCTAAAGAATATCTTGGAGTCCAGCATAGGTTAAAGAACCTTGTAGATACTTTGTGGCATCGTAGGTCAGCTAAACATTTGAGAAACTGATCTTAGTGACTTCTCATGATTATATATGTGAAAGAACAACCTGAATTTCGGTACTCTGAAATACTGACATATTGATGGGAGGATCATGAGAAAATGCTTTGGTTTAGTCAAAGCTCTGGGAAGAGCCTAAGCAATATATGTATTTCTTGAATTTTGAGTAGAGGAATTGCTCAGATAAGAGAGATTTGTATAGTTTCAGTGCTGTTACTGAGAAATGACCATACCAAGAATAAAAAATGTCTGCCAGCCTTCTAGGCTGGATCAGTGTAATGCAAAATGACCAGTGCTTTCTGCAAAAAGGCTTGCTGTGAATTACAGAGACATGAATAAACTCCATGGCATCAAATTTATACTTCTCTTTCAGTGATGACAAAAATACTTCATAAAATGCAAGAAGCTAACAATGACGTAAACCAGTACATGGTGAACTCATATCTAGAAATTAGCCAGGAAAGAAAGTAATTATCACTTTTAAACTGCTCATATTTTTATAAGTCACAGTAGTTTTATATATTGCATTGTCTAGTGACCTGAAAGCTTTTTATATTACCATTGAGTTAATGCCTATGAAATAAAGCTCAGAAAATATTTACAGTTGTGTATGTCTGGGAAATGTCATGTGACTCATTTAAGGTCATGCTGGTTATAAAATCATCCTTTTGAGAGGAGACAATAAAGCACTAACATCATGAGTTGAAATGAAGCAATAAAGTCCTAAAACTACGTATTTTTATTTTGCAGTCTATTCTACTTCAGGGCACAGACTTCCCATTGAAGGTTGCCATGCACGCTTTCCTTACCTGTCTTTCATCTCTCAGTGTATTAAACATTATCTTGCCTGGCTTTCCATTGTCATGCATGGAGCAAATCTCTGTCAGGTATTAAAAGAGAAATATATAAAAGAAAGGTAATGACCAAAGTTTAATATTCTAAATTCTGCATTCAAAAGGCTTTTATCTGCCAAACCAGCTAGAAATTTAATCTGTATGCTCTCTATGCTACTGCTACTAAACTACCTCAGCCTAAGATACCAAGCTGATGAATGTATTAATAAGGGTTTGTCCGTATCCCTGGCTGCTGAATGACTGCCAAGAGTAAAAATCACCCGGCAATAGCAAAGAATAATCATTTGTATGAAGAGAATACCCAACTGGCACAACCAGAGATCTCAGCTTCATGCAATGAGCCAGTATTTTCATTATCATTTGAATGACTTTTAGCAAATTCATGTCATGGAAGACACAAAACAAATCTGAAGGAATTTGGAGGGTTCATTACTCTTAGCTCAGAAAGAGGGACCTTGATCTCCTGATTGATTCCTGCACACAGAGCCAGCCTCTGTCACCCAAGTAAAGGATTTATGATCATGCTTATATCTTTTGCTGAGTAGGATGTTTGTGTGCTTAAAGTTATATACCTTGCTCAGTTGTGGCCATCATGTACTTTTATATTGCTGAAAAAGAGAATAGCTAAACAAAATTAAAACCTTATACTATCAATTTAGACCAAAAATAAAAACAAAGATTAGCAGACATATAACAATGGCAGTACAACTACATATCTGTTGCAGCTGCAATAGGCATCGGGTGCTTCTGGTCTTATCTGATGCATAACATTTAAAAGGAAGGTACAGAAAGAGCAAAAAGCATCTGCAGAAGGCAGTTTGTTCAGTATTAAGTAGATAAATTATTCTAATTTATCCCTCTCTACAGGGTACAGAGTGAGCCTATGTGATAGGATTAAAATGTGCGCCCATTTTTTTAGCCAGAAGAACCCCACACCAAGTACAGAAGTCTCAGCATAAAATTTCTCCTCACCATCAAGTTAACACAAAGCTCAGTATTTTAGCTGTAGACACAGAGATGTGTGGAATATTTAAGAAAATTCTCGTGATAGTACAGAAGTGGATCCCAATTAAGGATAAATGTGGTGGCTGTTATTAGAGTAGTAGTAGAAGGAATTATTGTTTTCCTGATCTGGTAGCCACAGCTGCAGACAATTCTGCTTTGGAAGTTGAATACATTTGCCACAAATGGATTTGCAATTAACCCAATAGGAGAGCATTGTGTAGCAGATTTATATCTTCCATGAGAGCTGCAAGTCACTCAGTAAACTGGACTGTCATCCCTCTGATAAGTAACACCAGTCATTCTCTTCCTCTGAGCAGGTGGAGCAGCACATGGAACAGCTGGAAGAACATTATCCCATTTCTGAGAATGCTGATTTCATTTCCTCTTAATATTAGCTCCTCATTCACTTCCTTTTAGTCAACCCATGGCTATTGTACTAAATAATAAGCACTTGATGCACTACAACTGAACAGATCCTGCTGGAGTTATCCTTGCAAGAGAAGGTGGAAAAGACAAACTATGAGATTTTGCAGCATTAGAGGATTTGGTAGCATTCATCACTACTGAGCAGCATGTTGCAATCAATAGCGTGATGGAGAACTCTTCTATGGGCAGGAATTCATCAAATGAGTATAAATGGCTGATCTGAGCCTAAATCCATGTGAAAAATGAATTTAAGATCAGATCTGTGGATTTGCAACTGACCCTGTGCTGTAAGGAGAATTATAGAGCTTGTCCCTTGCTAGTAATCAAGGAAATGGCACTGGGTGCTTGTATCTGAACGTAGTCTGAAGAAAAGCAAAATAAAATGGCACAGCAAATACTTTAGCAAGAAAATAAAAATTCATCTGCAGAACTATGTACAAATAACGTGAAAAGTCTCAGCAGGTGATCTCAGATCAGCCTTTCCAATTTAGAGAATACATGAGCACAACAGGGTAATCAAAGTGCAGAACATAAAGTTCCATTTGGATCTGAAAACAAAATAAGCAGTCTTTCAATAGAGGGAGCTCCCACCATAGTTATAGCTTTGGGCAAAAAGGTAGTGAGTATTTTAGAGCACAATTTACTGATCTGGATTTCAAATTTTTTTTTCTTACGATGTTACATAGGATTTGTATTTGTATGAAACATAGAATTGTTCCTATGACTTCTAAGGAAAAGGTGGTGGCTGTTTGGACTCTTCTGCCGGGGAGGTGTGGAGTCAGGAAATAGGAGAAAAATGAGCATTAGTAGGGACACAGCTTGTTTGAAGTAAACTCACAGATCATACCAAAGTCACAATCTTAGAAGGAAAAAAAAAACCATACTCCTCATCTGCTTCTGAATTTCTCATCTTCTTTCGATAATTTAGGAGGAAGTTGAGTGAATGCTTCCCAATTTCAGTGAGGAAGAGGAGAATTCATCTGCACAACTGCAGCTAAATAATTGTCTTTGCTTAATAAACTTCACTGAAACTTGGAGCAGTTTCTCACAACCTTTATTGCAGTGTAAAAAACTGTGTATAAGTTTAAGTGCATCAGTAGCTGCCTCAAATTTCACCAGGGGAGGTTTAGATTGGATGTCAGGAAGAATTTTGTCACAGACAGAGTGGTCAAGCATTGGAATGGGCTGCCAAGGAAAGCTGTGGTGTCCCATCCCTGGGAGTACTTAAGAGACTGAGGAACATGGTTTAGTGATGGGACTTGGTAGGTCATGTGGATGGTTGAGCTTAACAATCTTGAAGGTCTTTTCTTATGTACTCAGTGCTATGATTCTATGACGCTGAGTCAATGATATGCCAGAATCTAGAGTGTCAGTAAAGTTGGATCTGATATGTTTTAATAAATTGCAGTGCCAGAAACACAGACTTAAAACAGAAAATTATATTTTTTTTTCTATGGCTACTTTTCAAATCTCCCAACCTCTCTAGCAGTCTCAGAAGACTTTGAAAAAAACAAGTGTTTCAAAATACTTAAGAGTATCTTGGTGCTGAATTACTATTAAATTCGCTCGGAGTTAAGGAACAAGGTGCTAGTCTCCTAACTACAAGTTTATTAATTGGAGTCTAGTCTGTTATCTTATTAGAGGCTTACTCTGTGGGGAACAAGAAGTCTCACTCTCTTCCATTTTTTCCAACTAATTTGCTTTTTGATTTCAAATTAGAAAAGCCACTTTGGTTTCCAGTTTCTCAGATAAAAGTAGTTTATGATGTCCTTCCAGCTGTGCTCTTTGTACTCATTGAGAACTGCAAAACATTTCATGCTTTCTTAATAACTATTTTGCTTGTGCATATAAAGGGCATACATGCACTATAACAATTTAAAATGAAGGCGTTTTCACTTTTATAGTACCCTAAGACTCAATCTTTACTCCTTCGTCATACATTCTGCAGCACACGAATGATGAAGTTCAGCTGACACCAATCCTGTTTGTCTCAGCTGCACAGCCATAATGAAGCATATATTTTTCATAGCTTTCTTGTCTTCCAACATATATCTGCATTCTCCTGAATATCAAGCATTTTTTGTAAGCCTTTCTCCTTTCCCATTTAAGCATCAGTATTTATTCTGACACTTATATTAAAGGCTTTGGTTATACACACAGGTGAATGTGCCATTTTAGGAACTGAAATTGTCCATCATCATCTAGAAAGTGTCGCCTCCATTATTCCTCTGTTCTCCCATTGGGCACTTGGAAATGCAAAACACCTCAAAGATAATTTTACTCCATGGAAGGAAGCATTATGCTCTTGTAATCTCAGCTCTTCAAAACCTGATATATGCGGGCTGCTCCAAAAGTAATGCCTCCCATTTCATTATCTTGGCCCACAATGTCAGAGGTGGATGTTGGTGGTATGACATTATAGGTTAAACCTTCTCACCAGTGTACTATTACATCTTGTTGCTGTGTGGCAGATGGCAGCAGAGGGGCAGTCTGACAATTTGGCATCTGACATGGAAATGCGTATGAAGCAAACATGTCACTGAATTCCTACACATGGAAAATATTGCGCTCATGGACATACCTCGATGCATGCTGTATTTTTATGGAGACCTAACAGTGAATATGAGCACAGTTAGGTTGTGGGTAATATGTATGAAAAATACTGTTCCATAGCTGAGAATTTGCTTTATCAAATAGTGTTATTTTACTGTCTGTGTCTGTTGTATTTTCCATGGAAATAAATAGGAGACATTACTTTCAGTGACCTACGTTGACTAATTTCTCATTCACTCTGTCTTCTCATTTATCATTTTCCTGAAGTAACATATTCCATCTTACTTTCCCCATGATGGAGAGCAAACTGAAGTATAGTTGATTATGCTTTCACTTGTAGACTCTTTGCTGTGAAGTCACTAACGCTACTTATGTATATACTTTCTTGGGATGTTATCTTTGTAGAGCGTGTTTCTCAGTGAACTCCCAAAGGTAATATTTCCTTTTCATTTCTCTCTAACATCTCTGTTTCAGAATTTAGTAGAAGAGCTACCTAATATGACATTGTCTTCCCATCTGGATTAAGTACAGTTCTGACCATTTCATGCTTTTGAAGGTGCAAATTTGATTTAACTGTTCACCCAGAGATAGAGAATAAATGTTGACTGGAGGTGGTTACTATGAAGACCAGTCTGGCAGAACCTAGGGCATTACTGAGATTTCTGTACTAGAGAGAAACTAATAGTCTAGAATGGAGAGAAATCAAACTGTAGTAACTGTCACAGTATGGTTTCTGGTCTCATTTGAGGTATATGCAGACAGTCAAGATGTAGAATAAAGAAAAATTCCATCAATTAAAACCTAACCTGGTTTTGAACTTCATCAACATCACGGCCCCTGGGTCACTGGGTTTGAGTTTTGCCCTCTCCAGTATATGCTGTAAAGATGGGATAGAATCATGTTTTGAAATAATATATCCAATATTTGATGCATTAAGAAGGTGATATATAAAATGTACTGTCATTACAGAATGCAAAGATTTATTTTTCACATGTTTAGCAATCTGTCATTTGCTTTATGCTATTGTAGTTGATAGTGTTGATTGGTGGCTCTAAAGTTTATCATTAACTTACAGTAGTAACAAAACATGGTGCTCTGTATGTATTGATGATAGATGAAAAAAAAGCCCTCATATTTTGCATTGATGCGCAGAGACAGGGAAAAATAACTGTTCCTTTAAAACTCTCTCCCCGAACAAAGAAATGTTAAAGCTCATTTATAAAATATGAATAGCAGTGTTACTGCTGGCTTTTTAAGACTGAGAATAGCAACAGTGCTGAGGACACTATTCATAGTGGAGAATGCCAAAAATGGTGTGTTAACCTAAATCAAACATTATAAATTATTGAGAACTGCTTCTTTTCACTTCTTAAAATACTTCTCTTTTGCATGAAGAATCTTGGGAGTTATGGTTTTCCATTCTTACACGCACTATTTATTCTAAAGTGTGTTGATTAAGGAAACTTCTCTGCACAACCTGTGGAGAAGTGCACAAAGTAGCAAAAGTTCCTGGAATTAGTATCCTTATTTCTACCAGGCTCTATAATTTTTATTTATTTATTTTTTCATATTCTTGAAATTCACTAGTGGGAAGGCCATTTCAAAAAATTATTTCCTCTTGCAGTTAATATTTGTGCAATCTGTGCCTGCTCCAGGATTTGCTGTATTAGGAGAAAACCTTAGGACTTGCTTCCTTTCCCAGATGCTTTAAGAATGACTTTGCCTTTTTGTTAAAACAATAGGACCTAATTGTGACAGATAATGGTTCCAAAGAAGTTTCACTGTGGGGCAGTTTGCACCCAATCCTTATGTATGCTCAGAGAGTATGTTTCTCAAATAACACCTATAGGAACTGCATGCATCTTTTTGTGAAACTCTATCAGTTTCAATCACATTAAACACTTCACTGAGTACCTTTGAAACAGTAATAAAGAGATTGCTGAGCATGGACAATCAAAGTTTGATGTTGCAATATTTAGCCGAAAATACAAGTATTATTATTATACGATTGGTGTGGGGTGGATGGTTGAACTGGATGATCTAGTAGGTCTTTTCCAACCTTGATGTTTCATGATTGATTCCATGATTTGCCCTATTAAGAATGTGGGCAGAGAGCTGTGAAACTGAGAATTGTGTGTTGTTGGGATGAGCCAGGTAGACAATGCAGGACTGATAGAAGCAAAGTGGGACGATGAAAGCACAGCTAAAGTAAAGATTTAATTCAGACTTCAAAATATAACTAAACCTACTGAAAATAGTCTGCCATTGCAGCAGCAAGGAGTTTCAGGGACCCTTCTTTTTCAAAGTTATTAAAGGCCAGACGGTGACTGGGATCCTCCCACATCTGTAGAGTCTACAATCTGCAGATACATAGCATTTATTCTATTTTAAAAATAAATACACAGATTTTGACTCTGTTCCCTGTACAGTAACTCAAATGAAACAACAAATTTCCAACAAGTGCATTGCAGATTTATTGGATATAAGGACAGAGTTTCTGAATAAAATGAAAGTTTACCATTTTTATTGCAATTGCTGTTCAGTATCATTTGTCACCATCAGAGGATAACAACATTAGTGCAGCATATATTAGGAAGTTGGTGCAGAAATATGGTGACGTGACTTTTATATGTGATTTGCAATACTATTTATTTTATGGAACTTATTTTATGTGCCTTCTATGAAGGTAGAACTGCAAGAGCATAATGTGGGCAAGGATCCTGAAGTCTGTATTCCAGCTCTTTTCTTGCTTCATGGGTTGGACTTACTGCACCCAGTGAGAGAGGACAGAGGAATCGTGCTGAGCTAGGAGCACAGACTCCTTGGCTAGTCAGTGCACTTTCTTAAGTAATTCAGATCTTACACAAATCCACAAGTAGTCTGTCTGGAAAGGTCATCTTGGTTCTCAGTCATTCCACTTATGTGCCTACAATTAAAAATGAGGAATCTTGGCTAAAACGAGTCATCATGTGACTTAGAATAAAACTAGTGTTGTTGGCTGCAGGAAAAGAAATATATCTGAGTACAGGAGAATCAGGAGAATCACTGTCAGAAATTAGCCAGTGTGTTAGCTAGGAGACCTGGATATAGTTCAAATACTATCTTGTAACACTTGCAGTTATGTTAGTTTTGGCCAGTGTCATATGGTAGATAAGCATAATGGTACTTTTACTCATAGAAACTCTCATAGATTAAAATCATACTCCTGCTTTGGGATTTCAGAAAATCACTTTGAAAAATTCATAATATTCCCAAATGACTCTGTAAGAGCTGTTAGAAGACAGATTTGTTTAGGGCCTTAGTTTCACCTGCCTAGTGTTAGACAACATGATGGATTTGCCAGTACTTTAGGCTTAATTTTCTCGTGTTGATGAGTACCCACAGCTCCTCCAGAAGTCAGCATGACATTTAACTACTTGCACTTTTGATAATAAAGTTCTAGCCCCATTTGTTTCAGAGAGAGACGTTCAAAAACTAAAGTACATAAAATTAATAGCTGTTTTGCAACTTTTATCTCTTCCTCATGAAAAGCTTAGAATCTTATGGAGGAATAAACTGAGGATATCTACTTCCAGAAAGAGGACGCTGAGCTCTTCTGCACACCATTTATTTTCCTATTACTCTTTGAAAACTGTTTATTTGACATGTCGTATTTCTTCTTGCCTCCCCTCCTTTTTATTTTAATTGGGACTTGGTTATTGGCTAGAAATTCCACTAGCATGACTCATCCCTGCACTGAAACTGACTTCAAACAGGCATCGCATTGTGGGATGTAACTTCCCTTCCCTTCCCCCCCCCTCTTTTTTCCTAAGTGCTTTAACGTGGCACGAGCTTGTAATAATAAACTAGGAAGGAAGTTGGAGCTAATCATTTGGTTCTGAATGCACAAGCCCTGCCAAATTTCCCCACAGGCATGAAGCAGCCGCTCAAGCTGTGACACCAGCAAATTAAATCCTGGAGGTAGCTGACCAGAAGTAATGAAATGTGTACTTACCATACTGATGCTGTCAGTCCTAAGACACACTGGCTTTACAATCTAGTTAAG
Source organism: Callipepla californica brunnescens (assembly GCA_023055505.1). Classification (NCBI taxonomy): domain Eukaryota; kingdom Metazoa; phylum Chordata; class Aves; order Galliformes; family Odontophoridae; genus Callipepla; species Callipepla californica. The sequence goes on from JALIRH010000001.1 coordinate 46,753,124, forward strand.
TGGGGCATGTTTGTCACTTTCAGTGCTGTTTACGAAAAATACTCAGGTTTGTTCCTAGCCTTCTTCCCAAGATCACAAGAACAGTGCTGCCTGATAACCCTCACTTGTACAACAGGAAGATTTCTGTAATGGTCTGCTGTTTTTTAAAACACTGCCAAATTGAAATCCATATCCCAAAGGAGATAAGTGATCTAGTCTTATGACACGTTAATTGCTGAATCTTTGTATTCAACTCTTATCTGCTGCTTGCTTCTATAAGCTCAAAGCTAGAATTATGGTGAAAATTACTCAAGCAGCCAATGGATAATTTACAACAGAGGTCTTCTAGTAACCATGTGTCTCATGCATGCAGCAAATTAAGATCCTGGGAACACACAGGTGTGTGGAAGAGGGCCACGTAAGCACTGAACAGAGTAACACTCCAGGGAGGTATGAGTTATGTAGGTGGAGACAGGTACACAAAGGAGAGGGACTACCATTTTGCAGTCCCAACGTATTTTGGTGGTAAAGGACTCCAAATAAATAGTTATTTTTGCCAGTCATGTCTGGTCATAACTAACAATAGCATATGTCTGTGAGGTTTTTGTTTAGCTAGCACAGGAATGTAATACTAACTTCATGAGAGCTATTTAAGCGGGTTAGCAGATCATCTGCTGAGTGGTACTCACTGTGAATTCGTGAAAACATTGTAAGCAGAAAAGTAAATGTGGAATCTTCAATGTGGTTAATATAACATCCATGGAAGAAACAAAGTATAAAATCACGCCCCATATAAGCAACCTGAAAGCATCTAATTATATCATAGGAATGTCTATAAATCTGCAATTATATGCTTAATTTCCAACTGTACTTGATTAATATCAGAAATTATTTATAACCACTAAATACAAGGAGCTTGCTTAGAACTGTTTTTTGGAATGCATAAAATTTGGGGTTTCTTTTGCCTGTTTCTGCATGGCAAGGCAGGCGAACTGAGTTAGAATCATGCAATTCAGCATCAAAGCCAAGAGAAGACTAGACTGTTCTTAGAGATAAACTCTTTCCTCTAGTGAAGCATTCAAATGCAAGTCTACGGAACCTTCAAAACCCACTGACTTCTGTGAGATTTTAACAGAATAAGTGGATAACTATGGTGCTACAAAGGATGTCAGAGTATTGGAGGGTGGAAAAGCTGGCACATGCTGCCCCAGCCCTGGAGGTGTTCAAGGCCATCTCGGATGGAGCCCTGAGCAGCCTAATCTGGTGGGAGGTGTCCCTCCTCGTGGCAAGAGAGTAAGAGCTAGGCAATTTTTAAAGTCTTTTCCAAGCTCTCCATGATTCTGTAGTACAGCAAGTATACTTTAACCTAAATACATAGTAATCACGTATGAATTCATTCTGTCTTTCCTTGACTGATCTTGGAAATAAACCATGCTTTCTGTGCTGTGGCAGCACAGATTCTCTGAAAACTGAGGGTACGTCGTAGAATCATTAAGGTTAGAAAAAGATTGCTAAGATCATCTAGTACAACTACCAAGCCATCAACACCATGTCCAACAACTGCATCCCTCAGCACCACATCCATATGTTTCCTGAGCATCCTCCAGGGGTGGTGACTCCACCATCTCCCTGGGCAACCTGTTTCAGTGCCTGACCACTCTTCTGGAGAATATTTTCCCTAATACCCAGTCTGGATCTCCCCTGGCACAGCTTCATCCTACTCTCTCTCATCCAGGCACTGTGACTTGGGAGAAGAGGCCAACCCCCGCCTCACCACAATCTCCTTTCAGGCAGTTGTAGAGAGCAATAAGGTCTCCTCTGTGCTCCTCAGCTGCTCCCCATAATACTTGTATTCCAGATTGTCTGTCAGCTTCGTTGCCTTTCTCTAGATGTGTTCCATGGCCTCAGTGTCTTGTAGTGAGGGAATCAAAACTGAACACAGTATTTGAGGTGCAACCTCACCAGTGCCAAGTACAGGGGAGTCATCACCTCCCTGCTCCTACTGGCAACATTTTTTCTGATACAAGCCAGGATGCCGTTGACATTCTTGGCCACCTGGACACACTGCTGGCTCATGTTTAGCAAGCACTGACTAACACCCCCAGATCCTTTTTCTCTCTGTAGCTTTCCAGCCACTCTGCCCCATGCCTTTAGCAGTGCATGGGGTTGTTTTGACCAAAGTGCAGAGCCTGGCATTTGGTCTTGTTAAAGCTCATACAGTTGGCTTCATCCCAGTGATCCAGCCTGTCCAGATCCCTCTGGAGGGCCTTCCTGCTCTCTGACAGATAGCTATTTCCTGCCAAAATGATGTCATCTGAAAAGCTGCTGAGGGTGCACTCAATCCAGATCATACCAATAAGGATATTAAACACAATGAACTTCAATACCAGCCTCTGGGTAATGCCATTCATGACCCATCAACAGCTGGATTTAACTCCATTTACTACCAATCTTTTCATATCCCCATTTAAAAAAAGTTGAAGTAGGTGTTCTTTGTTCTCCTCTTATTGAGGAGAGAATGAAGTAGGAAAAGAAGACTACCCGTTTGTTTGTTTTCCTTGATTCTAAATATAATCCTCAGTTAAAGATTCAGGGCTGTTCAAATCCAAGGGCTGAATCAGGATTTAGGTAAAATATAAACACTTGAAATGTGGTATTTTAAGCTTTTCAAGGGTAAGCCTATTGAATTCAGCCAATGTTAAGTGAAACACATGCAAGCTTTTGCATAAATTTTGTCCTATTTTGTAAGCCATTCAGAGCAATTGCTTTCTTATCTGTGAAAAGTGACAGGTCTGAGTGCAGTACTACAGGGGGGATCTCATGAGGGCAGAGTAGAGAGGGACAATTACTTTCCTCTCTCTGCTGGCCCTCTTGATGCAGTTCAGGATGCTGTTGGCCTTCTGGGCTGCACTCTACTGACTCGCTTCGAACTTCTTATTCGCCAGGACCCTCCAGTTCCTTCTCCACAGGGAGAACTCTCAATGAGTTCTTCTCCCAATCTTTATGTATACCTGGGATTGCTCCAACTCTCAAGCTTGAAGCTATTTAGACAAGTTATCTCTATTTGGACTGAATTTACTATGTGGTTGTTACCATGTTCTCATTTTGGGCCAGATGAATAGATTTGCTTAAGTCCTTTCTTCTCAAACCTAGAATCCTAGAATCAATTTTATTTATTTATTTATTTGTCTATATGCCTGGAGCTGGCAATATTGTACGTGTGAATTCCAGATAGGGGAGCTTGTCTCTCACATCATAAGTCCAAAAATATTATTCTTATAGAAGAGTCTCCACTAAGCAAAATTTCAAGAAGACAAGCTGCTACCTTCTGAATGAGGTGTCTATCTCTGGTACAAGAATAACCTGACTGGTTGAATAAACTGCAAAATAGTCATGGTTGCTCATCCTGCCCTCCAAAAAGAGCTCAGAAAAAAAATTTCTCAGATGGTAAAATATGAAGGAGGAAAAGATATGATGGAGCTGGAAATTGAAAATATACTGCAGTTTTCATTGAAGTTCAAAAGAAAAGAAGTATCTAAACACCAGTGTGTCCTAATAAACAAAAAGACATACTCTGATATGAGCTTGAACTACATCTCATTAATTGCTGTGAAGCTGTTTTGAATTTCCTGTAGAGATCAAGTGCTTCTTGCTGACAGCTGGTTTGCAATTAATCGAAAGGAAAGTATTTTCAGCTGGCAATGACTTAATATGCTCATGATACGTGAAAAGGTTAAATTGCTCCTTTTTCACTACTAGTAATAAAAGAAATAGTGAAAATGAGGAAATGAGAAGTGTCAACCAAAGCTATAGACCTAGAGCTGAGAGCAGCTCATCACCTGGTGTTTACTGGAAAGGGCATATTTGGAAATGCTTAGTCAGTGCCAGATATTATTCTTTAATTTTGGACTTTTTGAGTTGTATTATATAAAAAAAAAAAAAGAAAAAAACAAATAGAATTTGATGTTAACTGCCTTGCAGAATAAGAAATATTACTTTATCAGAAAGGTAGCACAAGCATCTTATGAATACTGAAGGAAATGGGTACAACTGGCTTTAAGATTTACTAAATAATAGATTTTTACTTCAACAAAATCTTTTTATTTTTGTCTTGTAGAATGCAGAACCTTTCCAAGTTACTGTCCGAGAAGACAATTGTATCGTTGTCTCCCTGGAAGCATCAGATGTGGTGAGCTCATCCTCTGTATATGTTGTGAAGATAGCTGGAGAATCCAAGAACTACTTTTTCCAGTTTGAAGAATTCAATAGCACTTTACCTGCCCCTGTGATTTTTAATGCCAAATACCATGGCCTATATTACATAGTAACTCTGTTGGTAGTGAACTCAAATATGGTTTCCAAGTCAGCAAGATCAATCACTGTGTTAACCAGTAAGTAACAACTTATTTTTTCTTTCTTCTTTGTTCCTTCTCTTCGTGTGTGTTTGTTTGCATATATATATTTTTCATTTAGAAGTTTGTTTTCTGGAGAGGCTTTTTTTTTTCTTTTCCTTTTTTTTTGTCTACTAGGTCCTCCTTGTGTGTGGGATGAATCCCTGTGTGAGAACAGAAATGAAAATGTGTTGAGAAGGCTGGAGGGAAAATTCACAAGGTCTGGGCAGGAAGAAGGGGGCAGCTGTGGGTTTCCCCTAGCTGGCCTTTCCTAAGCATTAAATAGTGAAATATAGCATATTGGAGTGAGGGGAATGTATGGAACTCTTCCCCGGGCGGTCATCCTAACCTGTGAAACAGTAATTCTGAAAATCTAATGGAAAGCACAAAAAGTGTTGACTGGCACTTCAGTCAAGTATTCCAGTTGCACTGCGAGGTATATCCTGCTTTAGATGATGTGACAGTGTTCTTGGGTTGCCAATACAATGGAGCAGTACTAAACCAGAAAAGCAGACAGTAGTCTCCGAGAGCATGTATTTCTGCCACTACAGATGAAGATTTCCATGTGCTAAAGTCTATACTTGCCATCATCTGCCCCTACCTCCAGGTGATCTTGGGGAGAGGCATGATTTGTTTTGCTCTGTAACTATGCAAAGCACCACAGATTCCTGTGTGATTCCTGCCATATTTCCAGAATTTGTACCATCCATAGTCTTCATCTTCCCTTCTGTGCTCAAGTTGTGCACTAATGAGAGTAACCATAAGGGCTCCTGTAGGAAAAATATAATGTGGCAGAGTAATGCAAGTCTTTCATTAGGTATATTTATGTGTAGTGGAGTATTTAAGTCTTCATAGGCCATCTGGATTTCCCTTTTTTAACTGTTTAAGCTTTACAGCCTAAGTAATAATTCTAACCCGATTTACTGTCTTATTTTTATTTGTTGTAAGTATTAGCTGACATATATAACTGAACAAATTCCTCATCAAGTATTTCAGTGATTTTAGAACACTGGTCTTGTAGTCATGCAGTAAAGCTAGCTGCTACTCGATTTCCAGAGCCCACAAGGTCACTGGTGGCAGGGACAGATCCAGGATGGCAGATGGAGAATGGCACTCCTGTGCAGGGAATCTCTGAAGGAAGAAGGGAACAAGCATCTCTCAGCCTATCATGGCCAGTCTCTGGCTCATGGGATTTCCAGGAGATGTTCCTGAACAACTGTGAGTCTGCCAGCTCCAACAGGCATAGCCCACATCACTCTCAGTCCTCCAAGGCTACTTCATTTCTACTTCATTTACATCCATAGGTTTTTAACTGTGTAAAGAGACACGTAACTATCTAATTGATTCTGTCTATATCTTACACGTGACAAATGGTACACTGCAAATAGCATCCAGGACAAAATTAATTCCTGTTCTAATTTCAGCGGTGTTAGGAGAGCTTTGCCAGTGTAGATTGGCCCTATTCATTAGTATATCACAAGATAAATCAAGTGGGATACTCAGTGATTCCAGTGTGATAATTCCCAAGATATACTTAAATACTTCACAATAATTTTCTGGGCTCTCCAGATGCCTGCAGTGGGTTCAGTTCAGAGAGGTGGTGTCTTTCAGTTTGTCCATATGCTGGAGATCTGAACATCATACGCAACAGTGTATATTCAAATTGTGCATCTCAAACTGAGAACAAGGTCCTTCAAAGAGATTACCTACTTATAAATTCAATAAGAGTCACAAAAGAACTCTGCTTTCTGATGGTCTATCATGTTGGCCTTTTTCCTGTTCACATCCCACAATGATGCGCTGCTTCTCAACTTACTGGCAAGAAAAAGGTATATCTCTTTGCAAGTTAAAACATCCCACTCAAGTCAGGGAAGATTTTTTGTTTTATCACTCAAAAGTCTCTGTATGGGAGAGAGGTGATTCACCAAGACAAAGATAATGTCAAAGCTAACAGAATGCACAGTTTATGTGTATGTGCTTATTTTGTAAATTTGTTAATGTTTTGCGCATACATTTACCTTTATGCATAACATGCAAATGTATAATTTTATGTCAATATATATATGTATGTATAACCTTCTGTTTTTACCTTAGGTCTTCTATGTTAGGCAGAATAGTTATTTTCTTCTTTGACTGAAATAATTGTAGGGGTTTCTCAGGTTAATCAAAGCTCCACAAACTGTGAGGTGTATTTGTTTAGATTCTATACACCAGTATGTTGCAAGGCAAAGTATGACCTATTTGCTGGAGTATTTCTTCTCAAACCCTAAGGGTGTTGTCAGCTTGAGCACAGCCACATCCTCACATTACTTCCTGAGCTGGGACTTTTAGAAACATAAGATGATTAGGGCACATTCAAGACCCAGTCAGGAAACTTGTAAGATAAAGTCAGAGCACAGAAGAGCACTTATTCTTGTGATTCCATAGCAAAGCTGTGTTCTGTAAACTGGGCTCTGTACTTCACTTGAGGGGAAAAAATGGTAAAGCGACACCTTGAGCACTTACTGTTAACACAGACATGTTGTCATCCTGGCCAGTTTCCTGTGTGAGCAATTGTGTTGTGCACATCTATACGACTGTCTTTCCAGTTTTCAATCTGGACAAGTTTAGAAGTTTACCTGGTGTAGGGAACCTGCTTTGGCAGGGGGGTTGGACTCGATGATCTCTTGAGGTCCTTTCCAATCCCTATGATTCTATGGTTCTGTGATAAGTCATTCTCGTATCTAACAGGACCATTTTCATTTTGTTTTCTTCTACTGCAAATAGCGTGTGGAGTTGACAACAAGACTGAAGTGACTCCAGAGTTTATATCACTAATTTTGTGTTTTGAAATACTTGAAGCATAAGTTGCAGGAGTTTATCTCTCAATTAAAATTAAGTTCATTAATAATAGTTTTAAATTAGTTCATGACAAAAGGAATACGGATTCAAAATCAGTGTTAATGCTCATTCATCCTACATTTTCTTTCTGGTGTGACTCATACAGTTAGGTTTTTTGTTGTTCACTAAACTGTTGTTGGGATGAAAAAAATACTTGAAATGGGGAAGTCAGTACATAGCAAGGCTATTTTGTGCTGAAGGAAAAGAAGGCTCTGCAGGATTGGAGAAATCAGGATGTGTGAGGGTAATCAAGAAGAGCTCTGACGACTTATATTTTAGCTTGTGATTAGGAGTTTTCATCATTAAATGTCTCATTTCAAAAGCCGATGATTCCTTACATAAATCATTGTAAACGATATTTCCTTTAGGGTGAATTCTGCCTCTTTGTCTTCTACCAGAAAATATTCTCCTCAGGAGTCCAACAGGGCCTGCTGCCTGGGACTGTGATCTCTTCCGCTCCCAGAAAGTAATTGGCATTAGCCCTTGTTAATGCTCATCTGTCATTGTGCCAGATGCTGCAGGAAGCGATTCAGCAGATCGAATCCATGCCTTCAGCTTGTCAATGGATCAGAGCTGCTGAAGTAGGAGATTCAGAGTTGTTTTTTTTTTTCCCCAATGAAATATAGAACTGAAGCCCATTGTGTTTATCTTTCTTAAACGATGATGGTGCACATCTTTAAAAAGGCTGGTTATTTGTGTAACTCAGAAGAACTTTTAGATCCCTTAGCACTCTAATCTCCTCAGCAAACAGATAGTGTTATTCTCTTTTAAGGGAAAATCAGAATTAAGAAACAAAAGAACTGTAACAAGGTGAATATTTTTTTCTGCCATAATTTTTCTTGGAAAGCTGATTTAAGGTATCAGCCTAAATATGTTCAAGACTAAGACACACCTTTTTGTCAGTGTATGGTCTTTATAGTTGTCATCTTATGTGGACTTCTAGAAACTGCAGTATATAAACTGCATCATTGCTCAGATGCACTTACTTTCCCCTTTTGTAAGCAGTTACACACAATATCCTCTATTACATATCATAAACTTGAACATTATGTTCCTGAAGTATTAAACAGCAGCTATTAAATTTTAAAAGTAGTTGCTTTTTAACAAGAAATAAAACAGTCCCTAAAGTTTACAGCATAATGAAAACTTTGTCCTGGCTATAACTTACTCCCATGAGCAATACAAATAGGTAAATAATGCCATCCTGGTGAGGATATTGCCTAGTTCACAGCTTTTCCATGTGAATTAAGGTGACTACCTGTGGATTTGCATCACTCCACTATTGAGACTTCTTTCTTAGGAGAGTTGTGTTATTAAGGTAAGCCAGAATTAATCTAGATTTGGGTGTGAGAAGCAAGGTATGTGATTTAAGTCCCATCTCATCCAGCCACATGTAATACTACATCTTATTTGCTACTTTATTCAATCGTCAATTCCATTTGTAGAGTGGCAAGGTCTATGAATATTAAAAACAAATTTATTTGGCCTGGAGTGTGGTACTTGTTTTCAGTGTCATTTTTTATCCCCTGAATTGCAAAAGCCACCTAAAACATTAATGTATCTGGCACGGATTAGAATGTATTTATGGAGGATTTAGCCTCTAGAATTTGCCAGGACATTTGGGGAAGAGGTTAGCAGCATTTATTATGCTCTCTGTTTGTATAATGCAAGATATGTAATTATTGAAAAATGTGGTAATGTTCAGGGGAACTGCAGAAGTCAAATTTCCCATAAGCAGATATAATTGGAAAGCAGTTGCTACAGAAGCAGCAGAATGTGGGGTGATAAAGAAAAAAAGAACTTTGGTCTTGATCCTGCAAGCTTGTCTGTGTGAATTTAATATAGATTAGACGTCTAAAAATAAAGACATTGAGCCCAAAAAAAGAGCCTTAAACATACTATTAAAGGGACACTAAAATCTTTTAATTCCCTTCCCTTCCTTAATATGTCTTCCAACATCAGTATTGCTGATTCCTCTACTTTTTCCTACGTACACATTAGATTATACCTTATTTAAGCTACTTCTTGAGAATCACTGAAGTCTATGGAAAACTGGGTTCTAAATACTGCACCTTGAACAGCGAAGAAGACCAAACTGATTATGCTCTGAATTATAAATATAAATGGTGAAGAGTGACATTTTTCATATTCTTTGAGCTCTGATAACCCCAGGAACTGTTAGTAAGTGAAAAACTTGAATATGATTTTTATCTGCTGAGTGTTCTTTTAATTTCACAGTGTGCAAATAGCTTTTGATGTGAATATTTGGTGCTGAAGGAAGAAAGATAATGGAAGACTCTTTAAATTGCATTATATCTCTCAAACTACTCTGCTAACATCAGCCATGAGCAAGGAGAAGCCAGTAAGCGGAAGATAACAAGAAAGAGTCTGCGGTGATTACCGCTTAATTCAATTACTGGTTAATTAAATCAAGGCATCAGGAAGAAAAATCATTTAGATTAAAAATGAATATAACTTCCATGTTGTATTTGATTTGTTGTAGGAAGGAATAAAAGGGGTAATTCAATCACTGACTCAGGGAAGTTTCAGTAAGTCTTTCAGGAAAAAGGATACCCAGATCTGAATGAGATAGCAAAAGCTCAGGACACGCCTGCTGACATGAAAGATGGCTGCACGTAAGGGTTGTGCTGTTTAGAGATTGCTGTTGACATTTGAACTGCAATCATGTTTCTTGCGAGATGTGATATGAAGCATCACGGGGGTTGCCAGTTCAACTGTTTATTTTCAAATAAGTGATGGGAAGAGATTCAGCACAAAGAGGAGTATAGGCTCTGTTTCCTGTGATCTGCTTTGCTCCCATTTATTTTCAGGCTATCACAAATTGTCAGCAAGATTTTCACAGATTCCATCATTGCAGTGCCTCTTGGTGTCTGTGAGCTTTGAAGTTTCTATTTGTCAGTGTCAAACATATGAATATACTGATAGTCACCTGAAGATAACAAAACATGTTTTCCATGAGAAAGAAGTTAGAAGTCCCACAGCATTGTATTCTGGTACTCTGACAAAGTTAAAAATGATAACACCACTTCTTCCTAAGACATGGGCTGAGATTTATCTGTGTAGCTATATTTTTTTGTTCTTCCTTGCTTTTTCTTCATTTTTCATCACAAATAGATGTTTTGTACAACAGTGAAAATACTGTGCTAGCAAATGGGATTTAATTTTTATTTCCACTACAGGCTTGCTTTTCTATCTTTTATTAACCTGTTCTGTCCACCTTCTGTGAAACAGTACCCCTTTTGAAGCTAGTACTGCTTTTCTTTTCGTCCACCTTTTCTGCTGCCAGTCATGACTGTGTGCTTCTTGGAGGAAATTGTATTATGAGTTTTTCCTCCAGGGCCAACTTCAACAGAACTTTGTACTGCAAGTGTGTAGTGAGACCATGCTAATGGGCAGCCTGAATTTTTCAGTCTGTTCCCTACTGTGCATAAGAACTAAATCAACATGATAATGCCTAAAAGGATGCAGGCATAATTACTGATTGATGTGCATTAACTACTTCTATTAATATATTTTGCAATGACTAATTCTGAGTAAAACTATAGCCCTGTTTTGAATAGCTGCTTGGTCTTCTTAATCAGGGCATAGTTGCTATCATTTCTTCTCTTCTAGTCGTCATGTATAAGTAGACAGGCTATTGTTTTTTCTGTGGCCCGATGGTCAGAGCTGAAAGCAGTAGACTGGCAGTTCTATGCTTACCTGCCATGTGTGTGCAGGCTACCCCCTGTCCTAGGGTAAAGCACATTACTCTGTACCTCAGTTTTTCATCTGTAACATAACAATGGTGCTGCTGTATTCTTTAGAAGTGTGGTGTAAATGAGTACTTTGAAGATGGTGGCTTTCTCAAGTATGGTAAGAATAGGGACTGTCTAATTGTGAAATATATAAAGTTTATAAAAATCATCATTCAGACAGTTTCCTCTGGTCATCAGACTGATAAACTTCTTAGCTAATCTTAGAAGTTCAGATTACTGCCAAAATTATGAGTAATTTCAAGTGTTTGTTGCTTTTGCCTGGGCACTTCTACATGATCAGCAAGTGTTGAAGGAGAAACTCTTGCTGGGGTTATGACTGTCAGTGATTAAGTGTGATTTCAACCATGATTTTTGTGCCTGCTCCTCTGCAAATAAGGACAGCTTTCTGATAAAATGGTTTTTTATCTCTAAAAAAGCATCGAGTGCACAAGCATGTTGTGTGTGGGGGAGCAGAACCATTGTTTTGATGGTGTTACATGCAGCTTTGTCCCAGACCTCTGTGAAGCCTCAGATATCACCTGGGAAATTTGAGAGTCCCTGTGTCATTCCATGCAAAATCATTTGTTTCTTTGATATTGTTTATGTATGGTTTGCCTGTTAACCTGCTCGTTTCTGCCTTTTTTCCCCCTTTATTTGTATATCCTTTAGAACCCCTTCCTGTGAGCAGTGTTTCTATCTATGATTACAAACCATCTCCAGAAACAGGAGTGCTATTTGAAATTCAATACCCAGAGAAGTATAATGTTTTTACCAGGGTAAATATAAGCTATTGGGAAGGAAAAGACTACAGAACAATGCTGTACAAAGGTAGGAAAATACTATTCCACTAACTATTCCTGCTAACAAAGATATGTGTTCACTTTCTAGTTGTACTTGCTAAAATCAGTGGGTAAAATTCTGTCTCAGTTGCGGTTGAAAACATCAATGCAATTCCTTCTTTCCAGCCATGGTTTCTCTTTGTGAATAGCTAATGGGGGAGCTTAGGGATGCCCTGCATCTGGGAAATCCATTCAGTATAGCTGATTCTTGGGAAAGGCTTTGAACCTGGTACCCTCTTTAGCACTGTGAAGTCACGTAGTGCCAGTAGCACTGAGTGACACATTATGCTGTGTTATACCGTGTATTACTCTATCATTCTGTATTGTCCCTGACCTAATAAACCTGCTGCATTTTATCAATTTCATCATTCTTAGAACAGTCCAACCAAGGAGAAGCAATCTCACGTTCTACAGAGTCAATGTAAAGAATTTCAGCAATCAGTCTAACCATCTAAACAGACTAACAAGAGCAAATACTGCTTTCTTTTTTCAGTTTTTATTTTTGTTTAAATCTGAACTCCCCTTTGCTCTTTTGCCCTGCAGTAAGCTTAAGCATAGCACTTATATGAAAGATGTAAAACGCTGTCCTATGGAAAGTACCTAAGAGGTGAAAAAACCTCTGCACGCTGTTCAGGTCCCAAACCCCAGCTAGTTTAATATTGCATGGTGGCAATATTACCTCTGAGCAATCCAGTAGGGGCTGGATTGAATTTTAGTGATGGAAGCGAGGCTCCCAATGGAGCAGCCTGGTTGCTGTATGTTCTCTCTGGAATCAGCAGAGGGAGATGTCCACCTCCAGGAGGAGCCTGAAAAACTTAGGTGTCATTGCTTCAGTACATAGCAGGACTAGGGTAACATCTGCAAGACTGTGAAATGCCAGATATTGGGAATGGTGGTTCTGGATCATAGTCCTAAGTACAAGTGACCTCTTTCCAGAGAACAAAGGTGATACTAGCAGTAATTTTTCTCTTTCACAGCTCATACACAGAGGCTGTAAGGCTGCTGTTGCAGCTGCTGATAAATAAAAAGTCACCTTGAATTGAGAGATTCCCTAATGAGCAAGCATACTCTTTCCCTCAACAAAATTTCCCTGAGCAACTTCTCTTCAGCCCACACACATACTGATGCTGGAAATGAGCTCAGTACTCAGACTGCTGCTCTGTTGATAGCCCTCAGTCCATAATCTATCTAACACTGTGCCTCAATCAGCACCAAACCAAAGAGATTTTTGCTTGCAACTGTTCAAGGTCTCCCAGAATTGTCAAGTGCTCTTTGAGATGCTCAGTGTCACCTGAAGCAGGTTGCCAGGTTGAATTGCCTTTCCATGAAATGTAGTTCCTATCTCTATTGCTGGGCATTTATTTTTATTTTTATTTTTTTTTTTTTTTTGTAGCAAAGTGGCTTTGACAGCTGGAAAAATGTTGGCAAACTGAATTAATACAGTTTATACCAGGCTGAACAATGGTTGAACATCTGAAACACTGCTATTCCAGCATGTGTAGTTGCATTATCAGAAAGCAGAAAGTGAATATTTAATACTCTTTTTTCTTTTCCCCCTTTTTTTAATAATAAAAGGATTCTTTTCTTTTTAAACCTTCTGCAGATTTCTTTAAAGGTAAAACCGTTTTCAATCACTGGCTACCAGGTATATGCTACAGTAACATCACATTTCAATTGGTATCAGAAGCAACCTTCAACAAAAGCACACTAGTGGAATACAGCGGGGTTAGGCATGAGCCCAAGCAGCACAGAACAGGTAAAGAAAATGGTACCACGTCTGTATGTCTGTTTTCCTTTCTGCCATGGGAGGAGATTGACTGCATGTGGAGGAGGGGGTGTGTGTGGGACCAGTTATGGAGTTTGCTTCTGGCCAGGAGCATAGGAGAAGGATGCTGCAGCTGGTACTGAGGAGGCAGGGAGTGGAGTTATGTGTACAATATAGTGCAAGAGGAAATCTGTATGAGGGTTTCTTTTATAAAATTGGTTTATTAGAACATAAATTTTGCTTCACATGAGACAACTTTAGCCTTATGCTAGAAATTAATTTTTAACCACAAGAATGCCACACTGAGAAAGCTATTGATCTATCTGTTTTGGTCTGTATCCTCTCACAGTGAATCATAGCTAAACAGTTGGAGAAGGCCTTCCTCATTGTGCAGTCTTCTGTCATAGAGAAGAATGTCACAGTGTCCCCACTTGGCAGCCAAATTATGCCCTGAAGCATGAACTTTTAATTTCCAAGACAGCAATGTTGCAAAAGCTGAAAATTGCATTTGTTCAGGGTCCAGAACTAATTTAATTTGGTCCTGGGATGGTGCCCAAAACTTTCCTGTTAATCTGTTGGACCACAGACATTTTCCAGGGTCCAAAATGAAATGAACCAGTGGTAAAATCAGAAGGCAACCAATAGGATTACATTTTTCTTTCCTGTTGCCTTCCCATCCCTCATTCTGCACATGAATTGTATGAGACTGTAGTGTCTATTTTTGTATTAGTGTCTGTAGCTGGGACAGGGGGAGATGAAAAAATTAGTGTGTTATATGGTGCCAGCTCAAAATATGTCAGACGAAATGTTTATGGAGGCTATCCACAGGTAAAGGCATACAGGCAAGCAATTATGGTACTATTTGTTCACATGCTGGCATAAGCAGAAATGACTTCTTTGCATTCCATTTGCCTTCTGGAGATCCAGATCTAGTGATTAAGCTTTCACAAGTATTAAAATTTAAACTGATCTTTAATGCTTGTGAAAATGTGCCTACTAAGAGCATATGGAAAGCCCTATGGCAGCAAGAAGGTCATGCTTTTCAAGTACAAACCGTATCATATGCTGTTCTCACATGTTTTTGAGTTCATTTTTACAGAAGTATTTTTTCTGTTTTCATGAAGTCGTGGAAGACATAGTAAATGGAGATCCACACTTACAAATTCACAATTAAGTAGTATTACTGCTGCATTAGCGCAGAAGTCTGATTTATGTTGACTTTATGTGTACATCATGGTATTCTCAAGTGCTTTTTTTGTCTATGAGTTTGCCTTAAGCTTGATCCCACTAGAATCACTTCTTCTATGTAATTTTGTAACAGAAGAGTTATTTCAAAAAGAAGTTATTTCAAAATATCCCTGATATATTGTTTTTCTGGAAATAATATTTCCCTAGGGAATTAACACCTGGCAGAAGTACACAGAACACACCTATTGAAAGATTAACCTTTGCTTTTCTTTTAGCTCCTTACCCACCTCGAAACATTTCTGTTCAGATTGTACCAATCAACAGAAACAACTGGGAGGAGCACAGTGGGAATTTTGCAGAAGAATCCTTCATGGGGCAACAAGAAATCATAGGCAAAGAAAAACTTAGCCGCTTTTCTGGTGACCAACCTGAAATTCCAGCAGCAAACACAACTACAGCCTGGCCTGATTACCACTCTAACAGCACTGAGTACGAAACCACGTCGCAGCCATACTGGTGGTCTAATGAAGCTGAATCATCGGAGGGTGAAGAGGAGTTTGTCAATGCAGTTCCCAGGGATTATGGGGCTGGTGAAGTAAATGCTTCTGGAAAACACACAGCAGAGCCCACTCATTTCCTTCCTGTACAAATGGTGCTAACTTGGTTACCACCAAAGCCACCAACTGCCTTTGATGGTTTCCATATCAATATTGAAAGGGAAGGTAAAATCGAGCCTTATACTCTCCTCTCCTCTCCTCTCCTCTCCTCTCCTCTCCTCTCCTCTCCTCTCCTCTCCTCTCCTCTCCTCTCCTCTCCTCTCCTCTCCTCTCCTCTCCTCTCCTCTCCTCTCCTCTCCTCTCCTCTCCTCGGCTGGGTTTCAAACTAAAATAAGGAAGGTGGGGTACATCACTGTTTGCAGTTTTCTTATACAGCTGTGCATACTACTGCACTATTTATACTGCAGTTGTTGTAAATCCACGTTAGTATCGGAGTAAGGAGAAACAAGCTGATAGAAACAGGAGATGGAGAGGGTACACTGTTTAATGCAGCTTAGTCAGTCCCTCAAGAAATGTTCTCAAGGGGACCTCAACTGGAAGGGATCAGAGAAAAGTCATTCCACATTCAGGTTAACAGTTGTCTCAGGAAAGAGACAGAACACTTTCCTTAGACCAGAAAGAGGCTGTGAAGGAGAATGGAGAGAACTTTCAAGTGGTGAGGCTAAATTAGAAAAGCCGTATAACTTAGAGGTATCTGATT
Source organism: Callipepla californica brunnescens (assembly GCA_023055505.1). Lineage (NCBI taxonomy): Eukaryota > Metazoa > Chordata > Aves > Galliformes > Odontophoridae > Callipepla > Callipepla californica. Next base: position 46,769,178 of record JALIRH010000001.1, read on the forward strand.
TTAAAATCCTTTTTCTCAAAATGAACTTTTTTTTTCTCAAAATGAACAGTTTTTATAAGCACTCCCTCATTTAGGATAAATAATATATATATAGTATATACATACATATATATATATTTTTTTTCAGAATAAGAAGGCAATAGAATTGGAAGCTTCTTTTCTTCTATGCTGTGCTGTTTTTCACTTGCACAGTCATGGCAACCCTATTTTATCATCCCCACTACTGAATGAAATCTTGTCCTGGGTTTATTGTTCCTGTACACCTATACTGCAACCTTGGTCATTAATTACTCTTGTTCTGATGGCAAGAAATAAAACTACTCACATAAATCCAGTTCTTTTGGAAACCTTTAAATCCCACAGCAGAAACTGTATTAGCATTTCTGATATAAATCATTTTCTCAGTTGCTGGAGCCTTTCAAATTTCAATTAATCCACAATATCTTTCCCCCCTGATTTAGAGAACTCCACAGAACTTCTGACAGTCAGTGAGGACACTCACAAATTTGTTGCTGAACTGAAAGAACCAGGAAAATATAAGTTGTCTGTAACAACGTTTAGCTCCTCTGGCTCTTGTGAAGTTCGGGAAAGTCAATCAGCAAAAACACTCAGCTTTTACATCAGTAAGTTCCTCAATAAATCTTTTTCTCCCAGACCAGTACAACTTTATGGGGAGTTTGACCAGTAACACACTGTGGCAGCTGTGGCATCTGCTTCAGGATCAGAAAAGCCCATCTCTTACAGAACAGGCCCTCTTTTGGCATCTTTCAAAGAGGGGAGTTCAGAGAATTAAATCAGTGGTTATAAAGAATCTTGAAAATATTTAATTTCCTTAAACCTGGAGGCTGTATGCATAGCATTAGGGACAAAGGGCATCCAAGGCTGAGACTATGGGAATTGCACAATTAAGCAGTGAACTCTGAAATTAGATGGTCTCTAAGATCACACAGGACAAGTTAAGGTAGACACAATAGTTCAGACTGCTAAATTCAGAGGAGGAAAAAGTAATTTATTATTTCCCTGTAGAATCTCAGCGTTTCTTAAATACAGTTTTACAAAAGGCAGAATAACAATCAAGTACTTAGTAATCTGAGATCTATATTGAGAATTAGATCAGAAAGTGAGACAGGTGTAGGTAAATTCAGATGATGGTCATTCTGAAGGATTTGGTGATCTGTACAGCAACAAGGGAATGAGATGTCTGAATAAGTATACCAGTCTACATATGTAGAGTATATTTTTGTAGAAGAGGAAATATGGGCTACAGAATGCCCAAACACTGAGAATAGGGGACTATTTGCAGCACTACACAGTTTTACCTGAGAGGTTAGTGTCTACCCCACATAAGGAATTCTGCAACAGAACATGGTGGCTGGGCCAGGAAATGTAGTCATGTACATTACTAATAACAAATATATTTACTATCATTACTAATAACAAGTATCTTTAGGTCATGACATTTATAAATACTATTTAAGCTTAAATTCATCAGAATGGTTATTGCATGTAGCTGAATTCCTATATTGCTGCAATATTTTTAACAGCTTAATAGTTGAAAGAAAAAGTACTCAGAAAACAAAGAGATGTAACAAGTCTTGAGAGAAGAGGTCTCTGTTGTTTTCATTTAATTGTGTTCTGATTTTTATTAGGAATATTTCATAGACATCTTCATTATGTGAAAACATCAAGGTATATAAAACTATACAAATAGATAAAAGTATATATAAATTATATATTATTGCTATCAGCACCAAATATTATTCTATCTTAAAGTGTCCAATTTCTGTACAGAAATATGCAGTCCTGCATCCTACACACAGTCTACTAACTGAGGACATAGATCTCTCAGAAAGTGAGAAAGTGTTAATCAATCAGAAAGCATATTTGAATAGATTGCTAGAAGAAGAATGGGCTTGGATGTCACTAGGTATAAAGTTGTAACAAGAATATAATGACTTATTTGTATTACTTTAATAAATGAGGCTGTTTAGGTGTTTTTTTGTTTTTTTTTAATAAGTACTTTTGTTTGGTATGTAGGCTTCTAGATGTACGTGAAGATTATTGGCAACTGACATAATTATTTTAACTTGAGAACCTTAGTTCTTAGGTAGATTTTGTGTACATTTCTTACAGCATGCCAAATCTGAGATGCACACAAGGGCTCTAAAGCTAAAATAGGTTTTCCATTCTTATTTATGAGCCTTCTGTGGGGGCTACAGCTTTGGGCCCTGACACAAGGTTGAGGTAGCTTAGTTTCTTTAGTACTAATGTTGAAATAACTTCTGAATAGAAATAGCTACACATATATCCACTGAATCCAGAGACTAACTTAATGATCAGATCTTTCTTTTTAGTAGGGTAGATATGAGTCTGCTATTGTGAATAAATTTTTCTCACAGCTTCACCCTTACCTTATTCTTGTAACATTTCTGTTGTTGGATCAACCTGTTGTGAACTACTGGTTTGTATTATTCAGTATTTTTGTTACACTCACAGGGCAGTCTTGATTGTCAAATCTTATAGGCTGATCTTATACAAAATCCTTGCTCTGGATTTGTTTTATTCTCTTAATAAAATTAAAGTACTGTTTGAATTGTGTGGAGGAAAGGAGGAATTTAAAGGAGAGAGCTTTCCTTGACTTAAAAGAATAAGACAAGAATAGTTGTTAATTTTCATGACATCTGAAATTTTGACCAATACTAACTAAATTTATTTTCCAAATTATATGTATATTATTGTATAATATATATACATATTTAAAGAAGTGCTTCAAAAAGTCTGATGGAGACTTCACTATGGTAGACTCTGTGAATGCAATTTTAACACTGCTGGCACATAGTATACTTGGGCAATTTGGTGTATAGTGAAGGGAAAAATTGTGTGTAATATTTATCATGGATCTGTACATTACTGGATATCATTGCTCTTAAAATGCTCCTTTGGAACGTACCTGATATTGCTTGGTGGTTTTTGGTAAGCAATAGAAAATACATTTCATCCAAATTTTCGAAACAGAAATGTTTCTCTTTTCTACTTTTGCTCTGCTACTGGTGAAAATAGCATCGACTGCAGGCTGCTTCCCATCTTTGTTTTGTGGAGATGGAGAGCTGTAATTTCAGCCTCTTTCCCTAGTAGTAGGAAATCCTATGAGAAAGGATGTTTTAGCATGAATGCCTTAAATGTGCGGAGTGCTTTTGCTCACATGTACTTTCTTGGCATGTCCCAGGCCCCACAGGTGAATGGATAGAAGAGCTCACAGAAAAGCCCCAGCATGTGACAGTGAGAGTGCTCAGCTCCACTACTGCCCTGACGTCCTGGACAGCCTCACATGAGAGCGGCAGCAATGGCACAATTGTATCTGTGGTCTCTCTGACTTGTCAGAAGCAAAAGGAAAGTCAAAGGCTTGAAAAACATTACTGTACAGAGGTATGGGGCCTCCTCATGAACTGCAAAAAGATTCCTAGTCATCCCACTGTTTGTTATCACTGTGCCAAGGGCCCCATCCAGCTAAAGGCTGCAAAGCAAAGTGCTCCATTCTGCAGAGTGGAGGGGAGAAAAAAGCATACAGAAATGACAGCACTAAAGTCTATCAGCATTAAAACTGTATTTCTGCTGCAATGGCCAATTCTATGTTCAAAATTCTGTGTTACATTATACCCTCAGAGAAAGGTTTGCAGCAGTGAGCGAAAAGGTGTCACATCATAATAACACCTAGGCATATGCTGCAGTCTGTTTTTGTCAAGAAAGTGCTCACATGGATGATTATCATTCAACTTGCATGAATTAATTAATTGACTCTTAGATTCGTTAATTGATTCTTAGATTTTCCTCCATATGAGTAGAGAACTTGACCCTACATTTTCTGGAAGTTTACATGTCATCTGAAGTCAGCTTTTCCTTTCATCTACAAAAGATATTTCAAAAGTGGGAATTAAATAATCGTCCACACCACATGTGATTTGGATGGAAAACACTTCTTTAGCACTATCATATGGCACATATTTATTGTGATCAAGCTTCCTGAACCCCAAAATAAGGCAATTTTCTGCTATCTGAAACCTATGGCGAGTTCATCTCCATGTCAGATCCTATGGCTCTGATTGATGAGTGGAATATGGTTTCAGTTAGAAAGAGATTTTAGTCTACACCTTGGTTTCCTTGCCACAGTGCTGACAAATCTGTTTTCTGAGCATTGCCACAATTTCTATATGGCTTTCTAAATGTGTGTGATTGAGAAGTCTGAAAAGGGCTGCAGTGCTGCTATGTGAGGCACCCTCAGCACACCCACAAGTATAGAAGAACAGAGCCAACATTCTCAGTAAATCTTCACTCCCTTCAACATTGTGATTACCCTGGCAAGTTAGCCAGCACAAGGACTCCTGCATCCTTTAGAAGGGTCTTTTTAAATAGATTTTGTCAAAATGTTTTGAGTTTTATTTGAAGAATGGCCGTACGCTTCCATATTGGGAATTGTCTTTTAGAGACAATTTGAGAATTGTTTTTCAGAACCAGTTTGTAATCTCCTTGAGTTACATTCCTTACGTTTATTAAAAATGCATTAATCTAATCAGGAATCAAAACAATATGGTAGTTGATTATAAACCATAGAGAGCAAGTATATGTATATATATAGGATTAAAGTAAATAGTCGGGAATTCATCTACAAACTCAAATACAAATACCTAAAACTAATCTGTGAATAAACAAGACATTTGTAAAAGTAAATGTATTTGCTACAAGTAGGTAAAGTGTCTAAACACCATTGTTTATTTTTATCCCCATAGAATTTCATACTGCCTTTAATCAAATTTTATCAGATTATTCTATGTGGAATTATTAATGGCTGTTGGTTTGAATTCTCCTTGACAAGCTGAAAAGGGCAAAATTCAGTACAGAGTTTTATTCATTTCTACTATTATGCATGAATTGATTAGTTTTCAAAAGCAGCTGTTAAAGATAAATTCCATTTGTCACAAAATCTGTGCTTCCACTGATGTATTCATGTGCACCACAATAAACCAAAGGAGGCCCTGATGAGATTGTGGAAAGGTTGCAGAGAAAATGTTGCTAGGAAATAGCAGCCTGCAGTTGTAGAAAGTTCTTTCCTCAAAGCTGCTCCATGTCTTTCTTGATAGCTCAGCTCAGAATATGAGGTTTTTCACATATTGTAACAGATTAGGAATCACCTGGTCAGGCTTAATGCCTCTAGCTCTGACCAATACCTGGTATGCCACGGCAGAAGATTGAATGTTGGTGTCTCAAACAGAAAAGTCACAAGGTCTTTTCATCAAATTTTGTAGTGTGTGCAAGAGAGGTGAAAGAGTAGTTCTCTGATTTCAGCATTCAGACATTTAACACTTGCATTCAGAGGACAGATTTCCCATCAGGCTGCTTTCAGCTCACATAGCTGCAGTTGAATGAGATGGCCGATGAAAAGCCACAGGCTTTTATTGAAAATGTACTGCCTAAGTACTCCAGTCTTGATAATATCACCTGAGTGCGAATAATATAGCCTGAATATTTCAATAAGCCTTGGTGCAAGGAGAGAACAGCTCAAGTGGGTCTGCAGTGCCACAGTTGACCTTACATGGCAAAGTAAGCATGATTCTTTGGGTAAGATCACTTCTGAGTGCTTTCAGAGTTTTTCCATTTGGGGTCTACTTCAACGAGTATTCAGCTGCTGATGCTGGTTCAGAAGCATGCATTCTGTTAACTGAAGCAGTTCAGGTACAGTCTCAATATTCCTTTAACTAACCAAATAAATAATTCACATCTGATGTGCCCTCTTCCATTAGGTAAATTCAAGCAGTAACCTTATTGAAAATCTTGTTCCTGGTGCCCAGTACCAGGTTGTGGTTTACTTACGGAAAGGACCCTTGGTTGGACCGCCTTCTGATCCTGTTACATTTTCCATTGGTAAGTTCTGCAGCTACTGTTTGAATTGCTTTGTCCTTTCTTTCCTCTTTCCTCTTTACTTTCCCTAATATGAGTAGTATATTCATTATACTCTAGAGTCCACAAAAAAAGTACAGAATAAAAATTGTCATGTTGGTTATTTCAGATGCAATGAACACATACCGAGAGTATTTGTTTTCCTTGTGTTGTCTAGCCCAGTAATGAGGCAGGGAAAAGCATGGATGTCCTTCAGTGGGTGATGGATATTTCATATTTAGGCACTGGGTTGTTACAAAACTCAACTAGAGAACCATTATGGGTTCACACATGTGGACCCTTTTTTAACAAACCATCTTCATCTTTGCCACATATATGTTCATCTCTGACAGTACTCCTGGTCTATGTCTTTCTGGGAGGAATCACCACGCTTAGGTGTGGCCAGTTTGAGCTGTAGGTAGTCTGTGATTAATGGAGAGATATGGGCACCTCCTGGAGGTGAGTCATTCTTACTATCTCATGAAAAGTATGAGACTACTGTTAAGGCATTTGTAGCAAATGTGCTTTGTGAATGATGTGATCTAGTCTGAAGGCCATGGCACTAAGTCTGCAGAGCTGGATTATCTTCTCTTGTACTAAAGCCATTGCTGTCCTTGATTTTCTTGAGTTAAACCATGAATCTTGATGTTATCTGCTTTGAAATCTGAAGATTAAAAAAAGGCTCTTGAAGATTGAGATTGGCATTCTCAAGAACGTGGTTTCATGACCTACACGCAGAGCTTCAACCCCCATCCCTATAATCCAAGGTTCCATCAAGCTCCTAACTAAAGAGTGACTTAGGATTTAATATCTTTTAGTTTCTGTGTCATTTATTTTGTTAAGGTTCCCACTTTAACAAAATATAATGAAAAAGGGCAAAGAGAAAGATATTCAATGTACAGCATCACATTTGCAGATAAATATTTAACCTGAGTCACCCAGCCTTCTCCTGCCTGCCTTGTGGGCGAGCAGGTGGCTGAAAGTTAGAGATCTTCAGCATTTGTTACTCTACGTCCTTGCTGTGGTACTGGGAAGAAAGCAAAACAAGCAAGCAGACCAAAATTATCCTGATAAGAAATGAATTCTGTAGATGAAAGCAAATATGTAAAGTAGTAAATAAGGTAAGTCTTTTCATACTAGGCAATCTCTTCATGTATTTCTGTAAGTTGGATCCATATAACAATTTGAAAAGAGGGCATGATATAGTACAGTAAGGAAAAAAATGTAAGTTAGCAAATATGTTTTATGTATACATTATATATATATACACACATACTTTATTAAAATCTATATAATTAAACAATATTTATGAAAGCATTTCTGTTTTTCCTTCCTGTAGCTAGTGAAGAAGTCTGTGAAGTTCTATTTTCATTTGAGAAAGTGAAATACATATTCCCATATTAAATCAGCTTCCTAATTTTCTCCACATTTTTATAGCAACACAACAATAAAAGCTCTTACTATTACAAAGGGAACATTTTATGGTGTAAAACACTGGATGTAAGAGTTTTAATTTGATTACATGATACTGAATTTATACTAAAATAAAAGAAATGCAAAACAAACTGCTCACTGAAATGATCAGTGATGGCTAAAGATGAATGAAACAAAAATATGTTATAATACACCTTAAAAAGTATTCAGTTCTGCCTGCATTTGTCACAAGCCTCACTTTCAGTGGGGTGAGTATTAACACTTTATGAAATGGACAGAAAAGATGAAGGAAATGGTGACTGACTTATGAAGGGAAATTCAGACATGTGCAAATACTTCAGCAAATATGGGCTGAAGTAATCTGAGTGCTCTTTATTCTGTGATAGTTGGGGCTCTGTAACCCTTGAGAATGTTAGCAAAGTACTTATTTAAGTAACCTCATGAAGTCATGAAGAGTGATTGCTTTCCAGAAAGTAAAGGTTGCTGAACTTGACCCTGATGTGACATTTTTCAAATCACTTGACTTCTCTTTCCTGGTTTCATCATCTGTGAGGCAAGAATAGCAATTCATGGCAGTGCCTTTAGGTTCCCTAGGGAAGGAAGGTTAGGCATATAAAACTGTGTTTTTCTGGTGGCCTTTATCTTCCAAAGTGCTGTGGCTTTTGATGCTTTTGTTTTTGAGCCTACAACTTGAAACATCTCCTAAACAGCCTGATTTTCAAAGTAAATGGAAGCCTTTAGCTGTTTCTGAAAAAGTAGACATAAGAACAAATGTTGAAAAGAATGGTATTCCACTGCTTGTGACAAGGAAGTTATTAGGAATTAAAATCAGGAAAAAATCAGAAACAGATAGAACTTCGTTAATAGAAGGTATTGTTGTGGATTTTCTTTCTTTCTTTCTTTCTTTCTTTCTTTCTTTCTTTCTTTCTTTCTTTCTTTCTTTCTTTCTTTCTTTCTTTCTTTCTTTCTTTCTTTCTTTCTTTCTTTCTTTCTTCTCTTTCTCTCTTTCTCTCTTTCTCTCTTTCTCTCTTTCTCTCTTTCTTTCTCTCTTTCTCTCTTTCTCTCTCTCTCTCTCTTTCTTTCTCTCTTTCTCTCTCTCTCTCTCTCTCTTTCTTTCTTTCTTTCTTTCTTTCTTTCTTTCTTTCTTTCTTTCTTTCTTTCTTTCTTTCTTTCTTTCTTTCTTTCTTTCTAATTAATAATAAAAACAATGCTAACTACAATTTCTGTTTTATAGTGCCCACCGGAATAAAAGATCTTACGCTTTACCCTTTGGGACCTACTGCTGTGGTTTTGAGCTGGAACAGACCCTTTCTTGGGGTGTTCAGGAAATATGTTGTAGAAATGTTTTACTTCAATCCATCAACAATGACCTCTGAGTGGACAACGTACTATGAAATAGCAGCAACCATCTCCTTGACTGCGTCAGTGGTAAAGTAGCTGTTACTGACTATTGCTTTCTTATGCATGGCACCTTGGGGTATTTCCTTGCTCAGCTTCTCCTTCATGAATATGTATATATGCATTTAAACCTGGAACATTTTTCCAGGCCAGGCAGATAAAACAGTCAGGATGCTGGTGGCATTTATTTCCTAAAGTAGGGGAATACAGGTGAACGATGCTAAAATTTAAGTAGAATGATGAGACAGGAGATGAGCCTCTATTTGTTGACAAATGGGCATATTCAGCAAGTCCAGAGGCAGCTTCAGTTTGTATGTCAATTTGTCAGTCAAGGCTTTAAACAATTCCAGCATCTCCTCAGGGGGAGCAGTCCAAAGCCTTATCTGCATAATTAATATTGATAATAGGGATTTGGGGCTTGCAGGCTAGTCTTGCACTGAGCCATCTGGAGCACTTAGCTGCAGAGATGCTCTTGTGAAAATAGCTTTCATATTTCTGAAGCTGCAAAGACATGCAGTGGGCTTTCACCTAGGCAAAGATTATTTTCTAGAAGAATACACACACAAATCTTTGCAAGATTGAGTATTTAACAGAAATCCCATGAAATTTTCCTCTTGCTTTCCATGTCTTCCTAGAGAAGCAGAACAGGTTATATTCAGTCTTGGCCATTGCACAGTGAAGCGAGCAATTTTAGCTGAAATTAGTTGTTCAGAAAGTTATGAGTATGCAAAAATGATAGCAACAACTTTTGCTGCTTATGAGAGCTGCAGTGATTTACTGTAATTCATTTGCATAATACTATTTGTATAGTCGTTTCAGCTACAGCGGCTGAACAGTAATTGGGTATGTGACAGTAAATCTAGCACATAAATCTCCAAGGAAATTAAAACCAAAAATAACTTACCAAGAAGTAATTAATATCTTGTAGTCATGACTCAGCACAATCAGATTAATATCTGAGAGATCCAAGTCATCTTCAAAATAATACTGTCTGTCAGAGTTCATGTGGTTTGTTAGAAAATAAGATGATATTACCCATTGCAGTCACAAATTCTGTTCATAGACACTAAAAGAAATTGGCTCCCTTTTCAACTTCTTTGTCTGAATTTCAGTTTGAAATACAACAGTGCCACACAGCAGCTAAAGTGAACGTTTCTTAAAGAGTAATTTTTAATGTAAATTTGAGAAATAATGTTTTTCTGCTCTGTTATTGGATTTAGCATACAAATAAGGGTTGATGAACTTTTAGTTGGGTTCACTAGCTCTACTCAAGAATCCCACTGTGTCCCACAGATTTCTATGTGGTCAGTCGATTTTTTATTCCCTTGCTTCCACAAGGGAAGCAAGGGAATAAAAAATCTGCCATCTGACAGCAAGACAAAAAACAGTTTCCTGAAGAGCATATCACCTAGTCAGAACTTTTGGAACTCAATTTCCATTTCATTCTGTTTAATTGCTTCATTCATTTTGGAATCTTAGAATCATCAAGGCTAGAAAAGACCTTCAAGATCATGCAGTCCAACCATCCACCTGTCACCATTTCCCAGTAAACCGTGTTTCTCAGTACAACATCTAAATGTTTGTGTTCTGAAGTGTGTTTTAAAAAGTCATCAAAACATCATTACGGTTTCCAGTATTGCAGCAGGAGTATGTAAGAAGTCCAAGCAGCTTCAAGGTTTTGATGTCAGGTGGATAAAATCATTTCTAAAACTATAAAGACAAGAGGCCCCAAATGCTGTATTTCAATTGCCTTGTATCATCTGAAAAAAATAAAATAAAAAATGACACTGAAAACACCAGAGATCTGTGAAATAAGCAATTTCCAAGTTATTGATTTTTTTTTTATTATACCAATATGCTTTTATTTGGAATTACAAAAATACCACTAGGATTTTCATTTAAATATAACTTTAAATATAAAAATTAAAACTTTTTTTGCTGGCATTGAAAGCATTTGAATTTTAAGTTAATATGACAAAAGATATTGCAATATAATATATATTATATAACTTTATACTTCATTTATATCTCATTTGTATTTATATCTATAATTTATTTCTCATTTATAACTCATATTTAATTTATATTTCATCTATAATAAATGATAATACAATATGAAACACACTTCAAAAGTTTGAGGAAAGAAAAGAGTCCTTTGAAGTGATGGTATCTGAGTCAAAAACATGGTTTTTAATATATCTTGAAAACCCACTTAGTCAAAAAAGAACAGCCCACATTTTAATGAGTGGTCCTCATGGTGGCTGGACCTGGGACCGTGTGCCCCCGCTTAAGCAGCAGAACTGCCACAACCAGCTTTGGTCTTCTCGAACACATTTTTGAATGAATTCAAATGCCAAATTACAGAAGTTACTACTGGAGTAAGAAATGAGAGCTCGGTAAAACAGTTCCGTGTGTGGGCACTGGATTTACAAATATGGTTGCATTTTATAAGTCACACCATGCTCTGGTAAATTTGCTGAGCTGCTGTTTGCTTTTTGTCTCCGTGCAGAGGATAGCTAACCTGCTGCCTGCGTGGTACTATAATTTCCGGGTCACCATGGTGACCTGGGGAGACCCAGAGATGAGCTGCTGTGACAGCTCCACCATCAGCTTCATAACAGGTAAGCTGCACTCTGAAGAGACTGTGGAAATGATGCCAGAGCAGGAGGATGGGAAAGAATGCTGTGTTTCACCTGCAGATACTTGAAATTTAGAGTATTTAATAGCTAAGAGTGGGGGGTTGTCCTTGCTTTTGTTTTTTTGTTTTTTTCTCAAAGAAAGCTCTTAGGCTTGCTTAGAAGGTATAATTCTCCTGTGCAAACACAGTGCTTGATTACTCTCTTCCACCCTCCATCAGCTGAAAGCATGGCTCCAGTGAGGCCAGTGCTTGCCTTTTATGACACTGGGTGTTTTGCACTTTGAAAGGTTAATGAGTAAGTAGATAAATTTAAGTAGATAATTCCGATTTTGTGAAATATTTTTCCATATATTTGCACTGTCTCCAAATTATCAGAGAATTATAGAATTGCTAAGGTTGGAAAGGACCTCTAAGATCATCTAGTCCAACTGCCAACACATCCCCACCATGCTCACTAAGCATGTCTCTGTGCCACATCTACACAGATCTTGAAGACCTCCAGGGATGGTGACTCCACCACCTCCCTGGGCAGTCTGTTCCAATGCAGAATCATTCTTTCTGAGAAGAAACTTTTCTTAATATCCAACCTGAACCTCCCCTGGTGCATCTTGAGGTCATTCCCTCTCGTCCTATCACTGGTACCTGGGAGAGGAGGCCAGTCCCCACCTCACTACAATCTCCTTTCATGGAATTGTAATGAGCCTTGTAGAATTCTTTCCTTCCTTTCCCCTTTAGTTACCCACAGATAGGACTGTGACTGTGACACCCTAGCCAACATGGGATAGAGTTCTGTATGCATCATGCAGATCTAGGCAGGGACTTTTTCTTGTGCTCAGCTTTCTCTGCTGGCTGAATTTTGTGTGTGTCCATGATGAGAAGAGTACTGCTGAGATCAAGGTGTTGCTCCTGTGCTGGGTGTATTGGCACTGGGCAGCTGTGCCCTGGCCAGTCCCTCCCGGTCCAGGTTCTCAGCTGCAGGAAGTTGATATGACCCCATTGCTTGCCCTCCTCCAGCTGGAACCAGCTTTGAATCTATCACACTCCCTTGTCTCTTGTCAGTTTGAATTTAGGTCTTCAATATATAAAGTGAAATAGCCAGAAAGGGAAAAGCATTTGAGACCTCCTGTGAGTTCCTTGCCATGTGTTTCCAGCATTCAGACTGCTTGAATCGAAGTCCCCTATTGAATCATTTTGCTTTTATGCATCACCATTTAGCTCACCTTGCAAAATACAGCTGATTGAAAGCAGTAATAACTCAGGCACATCATGAGAGGAAATAAATGTGTCTCACTTTTCTTTCCCAGCTGTAAAAAAGACATTAGGAGGGAAATCATGCTACAGTAACTCCCTCCAAAACAGATAGTAACCTAGGGTAAGATTTTCTCTCTGGTGAAAGTCTTAACAGGATGCAAGTGAGGAAGGGAAGTGAATAAGACCCATTTGTGACGATGGTAACTGACAGAACCATGGGAGCAAAATTTTTCACTGCATCAAGTCTTAGCTCCACTGAAGTCAGATGAAACCTCCCATCCTCAGGTATTTGATCCCACGCTATACTGGTACAAATCCTGTCACTTGGCTGGAGTAATAGAAGCTCACAGCATTCAACAGAGCCCCATGACACATATTCAGGACATTTATTGTCCTTTGGTGTCAGTCATCTTTTATTTTTCACTGTAAGAAATTTTCCTGCAGATTGGTTGTTGCATGAGGGGAGAAATATCTTTTCCAAATGATCTGGGTACTAGTTTCAGCATTTTTGAGTGGAAATACTCTAGTAGGGCCCACATACATTATATTGTTTCCTAAAACCTGCGGGAGAATATAGGAAGAAGAAGTTATTCTAAAATCTGAGCTTTCATCAGGATCATTCTGGATCTCTGTGTGTGGGGGAAGTAAGGACTTTTACTGCCACAACACAAATAGGAAAAGGATGAAGACCTCAGATGATGTTATCCATTTGCGACTGGCAAAACCACTTTGCAGAAAAATCTTCTCATATCCAGAGGGAAGAGGCCAACACTCCCTCTGGAAAGTTGTATTAATGCTTTCTTCCTCTTATTATCAAAGGTTTATGCTTTGCTCCTGATCTGCATTTGTCTAGTTTTAATATCCAGTCCATGGTTCTTGTTACACCTTTTACTTATTAACTGAAAAGCCTCAAAGCTTTTTTGTTTTTTGTTTTTTCTTCCTCCCTCTCCCCCCTTTTTTAAACCTTTACACAGAATTTAGCTTCACATTTCCCTCCTGATAAATTGTGTCCATTGAACTCTTCAGGTGCTCTCTCAGTAAGGCATTTTCTCATGCGTCTTTTTTTCCCAGCTCTGCCTCCATAATTTTAACTGCCTTTACCAAAGTACACGAAAACCTGCATCTGAAATTGCAGTAACAGCTGCTGAATACTCCTGCAGAGGCAAAATCAGCTCCCTATTCAATACTCTTCTGTTTGTGCCTCTCAATGATTGCATTTGCTATGGCATCGCTGTGGAGGTCTGTGTTGATTTGCTTCTATTCTGTCCCTTCCAAATTCCTCCTAGGGTAGCTATTTTTCCCTTTTCCTAAAGATTCTTGCACCTGGTAGTCCAAAATAAGTTTTGTTTGGATGGGCCCAGTAGAGGGGCCAATAATTTACGTCACAGTCCTGCCCTGAGCGTTTCCTTCTCCCCCAGTCACTGTGCCACTTGCACAGATCATCAGCTGTGCTTTTATTTTCAAGGTATTGATGAAAACGTTGAATACCAATGAGCCAGGTCTTAAGCACTGTAAGGGAGGAATCCTGATTTAAAAAAAAAAAAAAAAAATCAGATCTGACCAAATGGCAAGTGCTTATCAATAAACAGTCACAATCAAATGTGAGCAGTAAATACCTCTCTGTCCTCTGACTGCATTATTAGTTGAATCCTCTTCAGTTTTATGCTGAGAGTGATGTCAGACTAACTCACGAGAAAGAGATATGCCAAATTTTCATGTTTGCAGTTTGGAAACGTTTGTCCCCAGTAGGTGCTGCTTTGAGCTATCTCAAGTTGCCAGGGGACTGCAAAGTCCCTTATTACCCTCAGCCTGTTTCCTTCCAGAGAGAGAGCAGATGTTATAAAGAGCTTTTAGTTCCTTTCTGCATCATTCTAAACTACTATACCTTCCTCACATAGCTGGCGAAGGTCGTCAAGAATTAGAAAAAAAAAAAAACTAAAAATAAAACCCATCAGAACTAAACTTTGAAATATTTAATAGCAGGTTTTGTGGGCTTCTTGACAGTGCACCATCTGTCAGACCATTTCCCTAGCACAGAATCCCATGTGGAGCTCACTGGACCACAGTACCTGAAGTGATAACAATGTTAGAAGTGACTGCGTGATGTGCAGCTCTCTCCCATGACAGCTGGTCAGATGTCTCCAGGAGAGTGGGGGGATTGGGGGGCCCAGACTGCCCCTTAAGTAAACACTTCCCAGGAGCAGCATTTGCTCTCAGGCTCCTGCATGAACAGCTGCATGCTGTTGTGATAACACAGAAAGAGATCGTGGCACTACCGGTGTTGCTGTGGTGACTAATGAGTTTTTAATGCCACCTGCTGCAAGCAGCTGGATATTAAAGTAATCATAAGCAAGGGCACTTCAGACCACCAACGTTTTCTTTTACAACAAGGATGCTTTTAGCTTTGGAAAAAAAAAAAAAAAAAAAAAACTACAAAATTAAAGAAAAAAGAAATAAGGCAAAAGAGGCAGACTGTCAGTGCTGGTGAGCACAAGTGCATCTGTCCTTCCTGCAAGGCTGCTCTCTGTTGGTCCAGCAGATGCTTTCGGCTGTCACTTTGGCCAGGTTGGCCACAGAGTGTCATTTCTGACAACCTTTCTGTGCCACTCAGCTCCCAGTGAAAAATGGTGCTCAGGGGAATGCCAATCCTTGCCCAGGGTTTCATTTCACATATCCTGCAGGTACTGTTGCTAGATATCTAAAATGTAAAGCTATGTGAGTGGTAGGAGAGCAAGTATGTCATCAGTATGAAGGCTTAACAGAAAATAATTCATAGCATATAAGATTCACGCTAGTACTGGCCTTAGGTTGTAAAGAATGCATAAGGATGGACTGGGAACTCTATAAATTAAAGAAGCATTGCTTTAAAGATTTTGTACTAAATAAGGCTGCTTCCTCTCAACAGCATAAAAGGATGATCTCAAGGTGAATTTTGAGACAAGAGGCTTCCTAAACGTTTATAAATGGCTCTAAATTGCCTGTCCGTTGTATTTGCTGCCTTTTGTCAGTAGATCTGTGTTCCTAACAAATCTCAGTGAAAACTCATAGAAGCCTTCTTAAAAAAGCAGCAGTGACACCGTGTGGCCCCTTCAAGCAGTCCCGCGCTCCCAGTGCATCTTTTTTGTGTGGCTGCTGGCACCCAGGGCTCTGTCAAGGAGCGGGGCAGTGGCCCTGCAAAGAGGTCACTCAGATCCCACTTAGGGCATGTGCAGCTCTCAGTTAGGTGATCAAGGTGAACCAGTCAGCTATGCTCCCTCTACAGTCAACTGGGAGAGAGGCTCCTCTCTTACTAATCCTAAATACCTGTTTTAGGGTGAAAGATCTGGAGGAGGTTGTCTTGCTCCTTTGGCATCACAGGGAGACAAGATTTTACTGATTTGACTTCAGCAAGCAACCCACCATACAGCCAGCCTTTGAACAGTCACAGGGCTATAGAGGAATGAACAGAGGAAGAGGAGGGACAACAGCTGCTTTGCTTCATACCTAATGGCATAGTCCACAAGTTGCCAACTGCCTGTAGATCTGAGACTTAATGCTCCATCGAGGGGATTGGACTACATGATCTTTTGAGGTCCCTTCTGATCCCTTACATCTGAGATTCTTTGATGATGGGACTTGCACATTGCGAGCAAAGAGACTGAAACTTTTCATGCAAAGAGGCACTCTTTGTTCACATTCGGAGTTTACTTTTTTTGTCATTGTTTGTTCTTTTTTTTCCTATGGAAAAGCTATCCAAGTTATTCAGTGTGACAATTCTTATTTATTTGTCACTAAATGTCATAGCTTTTCAGTGCTATAATGCAGTGAAGCAATGTCTTAGACTTTTAACTTGGCTTTGAATTTCATTTATAAACGTTGATTTGGAAAATGGTTTCTATCAACCAGGAGCTTCATGCTTTTTTTTTTTTTTTTAACTGAAAGGCTGCGAACAAACATACATTCCTGTTCCAAATGTTCCTCAGGGAAAAGCTGTTTTTCATTTATTTCTGCTAGTACTCAGTTACCAGTATGAAGTGCAGATGATTTTACCGATACATTTCTGCTGTATTCATGATACTCTTTTCCCAGTTGTATCCCTTGGCAGAAGCTTATTGTTGGACTTGGTAATCAATTGTGTTAGAGCTTGCTTCTAACATGTTTGTCCTATTCCTTCAGCTCCAGTGGCACCTGAGATTACCTCCATAGAATATTACAACCACCTTTTGTACGTCACTTGGACCTATGGAGGAGATGGTACTGACCTCTCTCATTCCAGGATGCTGCATTGGATGGTCATTGCAGAAGGAAAGAAGAAAATCAAGAAGAGTGTAAGTATGACCAGGAAAGGTGTCATTCTCTTTGTATTCTTCCACTCAGTTGATGATTTTGCATGCAATATTTGAGCATGTTGATTAATCAGTTGAAGTTATTTCTGTGTGTGAGCACTTCTGAACACTCAAGCTGTTGAAACAGACAGTGGGCAAAATGCTTCCACTGCAATCCAACAAGAAACTATGCTCTTTTAGGTGAGAATTTAGAAATGGCTTATTGAACTTCTGAGTTGCAGCTAGTAGAAAATGAAGAGTATTTTTTAGTAAACAGAAATGGTGCTTTCATTGTCTGGTTAATAATAAGCTACATGACAATACTGTTGTTTTTTTTTAGTCATTCATACCAGGTGCTATCACTTCCCATTTTCTGTTTGAACACATGTGCCACTAACTGATCGGAAGAGAATTTCACCCAGAATCCATGCACTATCTAAAACTTGCCAGATGTTATGTTGTATTCTTGGCACATTCTTCTGAACTCTTTGAGCTAATTTAAAAATCAGTTAGAAAAATAAATTTGAGTTTTCCAATTATGGAATAAATTTGTGCTTCGGCAGGGTATCGAGATGCATGTTTAACCTGAAGCACAAGAGCAGCCTCTGGAAATATAGTGAGCATTTAAAATTGCAGTGCTGCACAGGAGCACATATTTCCAGCAGGGTAGTGCCTTGCAGCCTGTGACCTTCAGCACCACTATTGATGTTTTGATCATTTATAAGTAGAAAGTGGCTGCTCTTTTTTCAAATGAAAGGTTTTCTCCAGCTGAAGACTCACCAGATGTTGAATTGGAAGTGGATTTTCAGGATAAGCGCAAATTCACCAGCAATTTTTATTTTAATTTATATGGCGCATTATTGAATTCATTGGTTTCTTAGTGGCTGCAAGAGTGAATCCATCTGGAGCTTGTTGCATCATGAATCTAATTATATGATTAGCATCATAGAATGGTAGAGCAGCCTGGGTTGAAAAGAACCTCAAAGATCATCTGGTTTCAACCCCCCTCCCATAGGCAGAGTTGCCAACCACTAGAGCAGGCTGCCCAGAGCCACATCCAGCCTTGCCTTGAATGCCTCCAGGGATGGGGCATCCACAACCTCTCTGGGCAGCCTGTTCCAGTGTGTTACCTCCCTCTGAGTGAAAAATTTCCTCTTAACATCTAACCTAAATCTCCCCTGTCTTAGTTTAAAACCATTTCCCCCTGTTCTATCACTGTTAACCCATGTAAACAGTCATTCCCCTTCCTGTTTATATGCTCCCTTCAAGAAATGGAAGGCCACAATAAGGTCTCCCTGGAGCCTTCTCTTCTTCAAGCTAAACAAGCCCAGTTCCCTCAACCTTTCCTCATAGGAGAGGTGCTCCAGCCTCTCTGATCGTCTTAGTAGCCTTTCTCTGGACCCGTTCCAAGAGCTCTGCATCTTTCTTGTCCTGGGGGCCCCAGGCCTGGATGCAGTACTCCAGATATGCAGATGAAACTTCAAAGCTGTCCTGAATATTTTTCTTTGTGTTATTTTCAGAAGAGTACCCAGCAAGTACTCTTAAGGGAATACCTACAGTAAGCTGTCTATGACTGCACTTTATGTTACTGCCTTTATTTGTAAATACATAATGCTTTCAGGCTTAAGGGTGGACCTGTTCTCTTTAATCTGTGTTAGTCTCTTTCAGAAATAGTTTCCTTTGTAAATCATACTATATGATTATCTCTTTATATGATTCATTGTGGTAAAGATTGTCCATATGATTGCTTTTCTTGTGGGATTATTAAAAATAATGGATAATATAATCAGGTAATGATGGCTTTTTCTTTCCACTCTTTTCATATTTCTGAAGACTCGAGAAGTTGGTCAGTTTTTAGATAAGTAGACAAACTAATGTTAGTCACTGTTAGTCTGCATTCAGAACTGTTCATCTTTCTTGGACGTGAAAACTTCAGCTGAAAATTAAGTCTCTGTGGAAACCAGCATGAGATTCCTGAATGCACCATTCATTAGTTATCCTGCAAATACTCTGAAAACAGTCTGTTGGAGTGTCTGTGTCCTTCTCTGTGGACCTGGAGAAATGAGGAGCTTACCCACTCCTACAATAATAGGAAGAAGATATTCACAGTCTATTAAGCCTTAGATAGGGTTTGGATCATAAGTCGTTTTAAATCTGTAGGTGACTCCAGTCAATACTGGGTCACGTAACAAGTCTAGAATATGCAGAACGAATTTGCTGTGATGTACGGAACTTTCTTTGTAGAACATTAAACATCCAGACTAATTTTAGAAGAAGAATATCTGGTTTGGGTTGTACTTAAGAATTGTTGTCTTTAATTATTGTAGGTAACACGCAACGTGATGACTGCAGTGTTGAGCTTGCCTCCAGGGGACATTTACAACCTTTCAGTAACTGCTTGTACTGAAAGAGGCAGCAATACTTCCCTGCCCCAGCTTGTGAAATTGGGTAAGAAATGTGTGCTTGTTTGCAAGTTGTGAAACCACTCCTTCACTCATTAAAATGCAGAATTTGCTCTGTCAGCAGGTTCATCATCTCCCTCATTTCAGAGTCATGTACCTGTGATCACATTTCTCTTGGAAATTTGTCTCTCCTTGCTATGAAGATTGGCCTATTCACATATGTGACTCTATTCCCTAAATAGTATTACTCAAGAGGAGCAAGAGTAGCAGAATCTGATTGTAAATGGAAATAGAAGAATGTAAATTGCTCACTGTCTTTCTGGGAGTCCAACTCTGTTCCATATTTATTTACTGAAGTCTTGAACACACATAGGTTTTGGGAACAGAGATTCAAACTTCCCAGCTAAAATTTTTATTACAAAGCAAATCTTAGTTTTGTCTGTTTCTCAGTCTTCATTCTGCCACCTGGTATGATTTTCCTTTCCTCTTTCCCTTAACCTCTCCAACACCAATGTCACATCAAATTCATAGCTGAGGAGCCCTGCATCATTCTAAATGAAATTTGTGTAACCTACACAAAGAAACAAGGAAAAAAAAAAAGAGAGAGAGAGGGAGACATCTTCCTTTAACTCTGAAAGAAAACTGAACAGTACATTTCTGTGCCTCAAGAGATTTCACTTCACTTTTCCATGCACATGGAATTGTTGAACCCTTGGTGCTTAAAGCTATGAAATATTGAAGCATGCTTAACTGCTTTTACGGACATTAACTCTACTGTGAAGGTGGTTAAAGGAGAGCTGATAATTTCAAACTGGATTATCTTCTCTATACACATAATATATCTTTTCTGAGTGGCAGTGGAAGGAGTGATATCAAAGGTTGTCATAATTTATAATGAATTAGAGGTCTTTTGGCAGTCATTGTCTATTTGTTATTTTTCATTGCTCTCTTTTACCCAAAGCCCTAAAACAGTTCTGGGGCAAGCAGTACACAGGAATCTGACTACCCTCCAGGTCTTTTCATGAAAGGAAACACTTGAAACAAATTCCATGGATTTTCCCTTCTTTGTGCAAGTCTTGTCCACTTTTCTGCCCAGGACTGTATCTGTGGACACAATTAAGCACGTACATTCCCAGCAGAGGATAAGTATACCCCACTGCTATTACTATCCAAATATTTTAGGAGCATTTCAAAATATCAGTTAGCTTTATCATTCAGGAAGGACTTTAAGTGCCATGTGTTATTAATGTTACGCCCCCTGCATCCTAGCTGTGTCTTCCTGTTTTTCCTTATGTACAGGGAAAGCAGCAACTGGCAAGAGCAGGGAGGCTCTTATTGAACTCTCCTGGTTATTTTGTTCCTTCTCTTTCATTGACAACAAAAAGAAACCGGAAACAATTCAGTTTTGATAAATTGCCTCTAGACTTCTGTGCAGTCGTTTTCTTTCCTCTATCCTGTTTGCACTTTGAATGGTCAATAGTAAGGGTATTTTACCAGAGGTTCTCTTTTTTTCTGAGGGAGCAATAGGAGTTGTAATTAGCAGTAGTGGGAACTGATTCTAAGTGATAGACAACTCAGCACTTGGCAGTCACTTAAGCACTCCTGCCAAATGTTCTTCCCTTCATAATGTTTGCTTCATTCTGGCATCTTTCCACTTGCAGAAAAATCAAGCCATTTGCTGGAGGCAAAAGGAGGATTTGCTTGGGATGATGCCAAAATGTAAAACTCACATTTTCACTGAGACAATTTTTTACCTGGATGGAGGGATGGAATGTATTTCTTAATCCAGGAGCAGATACACAGGCATAATTAAAATGAGAGATGCTTTCCAGTGTCCTTCTGGGACAGTGTTTATGCTGCAGACCCCATGACACAGAAGAAGCTATGTAAGCATGCCTCTGTCCCTGCCCTGCTCTCTTCAGCTCTTTCCCTGTTGCCAATGTACTCTTAGCAGCCTCAAACCCTAGAATGCTGATCGTCTGGGGAACAGATACTTCTCCCAGATGTATAACTACTCAAGCAATTCCTTTGTGCTGGATTTTCAGTGATGAATCTTACATCCAGGCTCCTGTGAGAGCATCCTATACAATTAGAATAACAAATTATTTGTAAAGGGAAAAGGTCAGAACAAATTGGTTTTGTACCCAGTGAGTCAGGATTGCTTTTCTCTGCCCATCAAGATAACCTTCACATGCTCTCAGTGCTCCCAGCAACACAGGCAGGCCTTGCACTGAGGGCTGACCTCTGCTGGAGCCATGGCGTTTTTAATCATTTGAAAGCCCATGTTAATCACCACAGTTCTATCTCCAGAGGGTTCCAGGGCTTCATGTCTTAAATAGAACTTTTCCCTTTTGACATTTGATCTTCTTCCTCCTCATACTTTGTTCTTTCTCTACTCATTTCTAATTTTTTAATCATTATATTCCTCCTTTCTACCCACGCTGCAGGATATGTGTAATAAAGCTTCAAGAATGACAAACTGAGACCTTGGAGACTCAGTGGATGGCTGAGGGAAATAGTAACTTCAGTGGGCAGTGTTTGTACCATGCTCCCACACTCCTGTACACTTTGAGAAAGTAGTGGTAGGACAGGGATAAGAGTTTTAAGCTACAAGAGGGGAGGCTTAGATTAGATAGAAGGAAGAAGTTCTTTACTCAGAGGGCAGAGAGGCGCTGGCACAGCACACCCAGTGAAGCTGTGTGTGCCCCATCCCTACAGGCACTCAAGGCCAGCTTGGATGGGTCCCTGGGCAGCCTGAGCTGCTGGTTGGCAGCCCTGCCCACGGCAGCGAGTTGGAACTGGGTGGGCCTTTCAATCCAAGCTGTTCTGTGATTCCATGATTCCTATGCCACCCAGTGGTCTGCCATCACTAGTCTGCTGCCTTCAGTATAGCAACAGCCCTCTTATCACATCTTCTTCTTGTCATGTGAGAAGCTCAATGCCCTATGTTAGTCTGTTACAGCATAACAACAGCAAGTGCAAAAACAATACAGACTCTGAGATCTGGACCTCTCATTCACTGAGGAGAGAAAACTCCTGCAACTAACTGAAATGACTGAAGATCTAATTGCCTTTAAATTTTAACCTGAAAAAAAAAAAAAGGCAGGCTACAAGATATAACTGAACATCCAAATGACTATATACTTCCTCTGGTGCAACTAAATGAATCTAGGAGTTCATTTTGGGGAGGCTGCTTCATCATCATTTCCTGGGTCAGGCCCTGCAAAGTAAATGTTTATCAGTGCAAATGTGTTGCTAACAGGTGGACAGACATCTCCTGAAAGAGTTTCTGCTAGCATTTTTCTATTAATACAACATGCTGACTGCCCTAAAAGTGTGTGAAAAAGGAAGTGACTATCCAACTGCCCAAATAGAGAACATTTTAAATTAAAAAAAAAAAAAACAACAAACCTAAGACACTTCACTGCCTTCCCATTTTGCATTGGTATCTTGTCATCATGAGAGATGGTGCTTTTCGCTGACAGATTATCTGAAGGAAATGAAAGATAGAAAGGCATCAGGCATTGCATTTATTTTTATGTGATGCTTCCTCTTGTTTGTACAAAGACTCCAAGATAGATAAGCTTAATAAAAGGAGATTTTCTCTTAACTAGAACCAGCACCTCCAAAGTCTCTGTTTGCTGTCAACAAGACTCAGACTTCTGTCACTCTGTTGTGGGTGGAAGAAGGAGTGGCCGATTTTTTTGAAGTCTACTGCCAGCAGGCTGGATCCAATCAAGAAATGAAAGTCCAGGTATGTGAGCTCCTTTTTGCTTTCTACTCTTCATTTCTGGAACTGTGACTGGGCCTGGCATCTTTTGGGTTTACTGTCTGCTGCTTAGCATTAATCTGTAATCTCAAGGAAATATTATGGTTAATACACAAGTTTGGTCTTTGAACCAAATGTGATAAGATAATTCAGAATTAAAACCTTTAGACAAGAGCTGCTAAAGCATTTGAAGTGCTAATACATTTGTTGTTTTGCAATGTTAAGGCTGGCTTCTATCTTGCTGATGAGATTTTTACTCATTGAACAGAAGCTATGTTCATCCAAGACAGCAGCAGTATCAACACTTGGATAGTGATGAAATGGATACTATTATACCTCACAAAAACATAAAGAGCCACAAAGCTAAGGGAATGTAAATGGGCAGAACAGGAAAGATTGTCAGGTAGCTTGATTAGAAATGGGAAAAACAGACATATTTAGATGCCACAGGGCAGAGCTCTTTTATACAGTAACAAATCATTGCTGGCTTACTTTCCTCCTGGACTGTTAAGTGAAGTTCAGGATTGATTTAATGACCTTAAGTGCTATTCAGGTTTCCTTTATGTGCAAATGTTGCTACTACATAAGCATTTTTTCTTAGGGTATTTCCTTCTAGACTCACCTTCTCAACTTCACTAAATAATCTTTTTTCTGTTCTGTCCATTATGACACATGTGCTCTAAGGACCCATGAACACCTGGATGTTCAGATTGGTAAAGCTGTTCTCTGAAAAGGAGGAGCAGTAGTAGTTTTGATTTCTTGCCATTCAACATTGGACAACATATGAGGATTACTTTGTGGTTTAGCTGACAGCTTTGTGAATCACTGTGATTATATGCTATGAAATATCATTCTGTCATTTGGACTTTCCTATAATACGAAATCACTCAGGAAAAAGTAAAAAGTAAACAACACAGACACACTCTCTTTAACTGCATCTGTGAATTATTTAATATTTTAAGTTAAGAAAGGCACTGTTCAGATGCACTTAAATCTTTGGGATAGGTTGGATTCTGCATCTAGATTCCAGTTCTTTTCACAGTGAACAGACAAAGATCATGAAGTCATTATCTACTTAGTACAGATTCAAAATAATGATGTGATTAGGCAAGAAATATACCACAGGATTTACAGCTTCAGTGCTGATCAATTATGTTTTAAGAACATCAGGAAAAGACTGCTCCTTTTGGCAGAAACTTCAGTGGTTTCTCATTTGTTGACATGAACATCTGGCAGAGGGAAATGCACAGAGATTAGTAGCTCAGTTCTCATTAGATTCATCACTATCTTTTCCCTCTCTATGACAAAAGAGGAAGGACTCCTTTTCAAACCTTAAAAATGGGTGCTTTCTCATTAGACTGGTGAAAATCCTTTATTTGTGACTTTCCATGCTAATTACATGAATACTTCTGTCACTTTCCTCTGTTTTTAAACTAGCAACAGATTTCCATGTTTGAACATCTTGGGTTTTGTTTCACTTAGTTAATTATTTCCAGAGGGGAAAATGGAAAAAAAACATCATACCAACTTCAAACCATGGCCCCTCCTTTCAGCTGAGGGAATTCAACTCTCCTCCCTTACATTCATGCACGTGTGATTTCATCTGTGTAACATAAATCAGAATTGTACTGCAACAGGAACCCTTTCTTATATAGAAGGAACCCCTGTGGCTGATAATGGGCCACAGAATATATCCAGTGCTCAGGGCTTGCTGTGTTGCCCTCTGTGTCTGGAGAAAGTTTATTCATTAAACTTGCAACCCACCCTTAGCTGTGTTGGAGAGTACAGAAAAGTTTTTCAGAACAAAATTACCTATATCTTTAAATCAATTTATGCATGGTATTTTTTTTTTTTTTTTTTTTTTTTTTACCAGACCAGCAATTATAAAACAAGGGACATAGAAATGAAAACCTTGCATGAAGTTATTATGTAAAAAACAACTATTTTCCTCCTACTTGTGTGGCTTAGTAACCAGTGCTCACGATCTTCCTGCTGGCCCTAGGAGAGCTTCTGCCTACCTCTGGGAATGTTCCAGGGGATGATACACTTTCCCCACCATGAGTGTGCCTGGCCAGATCACTGCAAAGCACTCCCCTATCTACCCCAAGGGGCTCTGGAGTCCCTGAGGTGATCTTGGCTTTTTCCACTGCTGCTTTCGCCCCTGTTGCTCTCCTCTCTTCTGGCAGACTAGGTGCCTACAATCGAGGGCAGGCCCTGGTTACTGTCCCTAGGTTTTGAAGCACTGATTTTATCACCAATCTAACTTCATCATTTCAAACAGGCGAGGGGAGAGCAGAGCAGTGATTTGTGTTCTTGCATTTATGGCAGAGACAAACTACTGTGTGTTTTTCTCCATGTCTGTAGGAACCTGTCACTGTCTCTTCACACGTAGTGACTATTTCCAGCCTAACTCCTGCCACCTCCTACAACTGCAGCGTGACCACCTTCAGCCACAACAGCCCCAGTGTTCCCACTTTCATTGCGGTTTCTACCATGGGTAAGCAACACTTCCCTTTCTTCTTCCTCCTCCAGCAAAAGCATCCGTTTCTTCTTGCTTTCTAAAGCTTCTCTCAGCAGTGCTGGCAACCAAACATCTTTTGTGTCATGGAAGAGACGCCAGATGTAGTTGGGATGGGGAAGTAACTTTTAAGAGTTTTAATAAAAACTCTGATGGGGTTTTGACTTGGAAAGATACAGACTGCCTGTTCTCTAATGGCTTCTAGAAGTTAGAGACCTGGTTTGTAGTTTCAAGGCTGAACATCAGTGCGTTGCCTGATGGTGTTTATGGAGAAAAAATGTCTCCTCAGCCAATTCCAAATGAGGAAAATCACATGGATGAGCTGCTAAGGAAAAAAATCTTTCTGTTTTCAACGAGGAAGTGAAGACAGAGTGAGAGCAAAGGAGAAGGGAGAAAGGGGTATCTTGAGCCATCATATTCCAGAAGGATAACTCCCAGTAGAGGCTATCTGGGAGTGCCATCAAATCTATCATTGTACTGGCTCTGAAGAAAGAAAATATATTATGGATTTCCCATAGCAATGGACTTCTATTTAAAGTCTGCCATACAGAATGATCAACATGATCACTGCTTGGTTAGTATTAGCTTTAGTCATGTGTCATATACATCATACAGTAATCCCTCATGGAGTTCAGTGCCTGAGATTTAGCTTAATGACTTTTAGCTCTGTGATTTCTAGTCTAAAAATTCTTCTCTGGATTAGTATTGATATAAAGTTATTCCAAGCAAGTAGAGCAAGCAGGTTTTCTTATGTAATGAGCATAATAGGTTATCTGTTATTATGTTAGTAAAACTGATTAGCGTATTATGAAATGAAAATAAAACAAGATTTTGTTATTGAGAGTTGTTTTGAGCTGTTAGTTAAAACAGCATATACTGTTAACATTTATTTGCAAATTTTATTCATCCTACTTCAGCCCAGTATATTAACAGAGCCTCTGTCTGTTTTCTTGCTACTGAATCAGAGAAGGTATTGACTATTACTGAAGAACACTTTCAGAGTTGGAACTGTGCTTTGGAGACATAAACAATGAAGAACATATGTATTTTGTATTTCCTTCTCCATTTTCTCTTGTGTTGAGTATGTCAGTGAGGAAAAAGAAATAAAAAATATCAGGACACAAAACTCCATAGTGAAGTCATTTCCCCATGGAAATGTTGTAAGAGCAATAACTAGCCAAAACATCCTTTTATGTCTAGTAGTAGATTTTTCTCTCTGTAAAACTCTAGGCTGATCAGTTCATAAAAATAACACTGTGGGTGGAGATGAGGGAACTTAGTTCTTCTGAATCAAATAACCAAGATCCCCTTGTTTGTATATACAGTCACTGAGATGAATCCCAACATAGTGGTAATCTCTGTATTGGCCATCCTAAGTATCCTTCTAATTGGGCTGCTGCTGGTGACTCTTGTTGTCCTTAGGAGGAAACATCTACAAATGGCCAGGTGAGTCCAGATTTATGTTAATTCAAAAATTATCAGAATACAACAAACACACTGTGACAATAGTTATAACTTGGGATGCTTGTAAGAATGGGTAATGTTTGAGAAACTTGCGATACCTTCAGAAAATTGGTCTTGCTGATGTTTAGGAATATCATGTCTTCTATTTACTTTCATTCTGGACCTGAGTTATCAGCCTGAACATTTGTCTCATTTTAGCTTTGCTTATTTGGGTAAATATGAAGGGCAGTCACTTATTACAGAAGGGTTGTGTCAGGAACTTGAAGGATAATTATGATTTGAGGCACCTTGGCATGATCAGGACATCAAAATGATTTGCAAATCTTTCATTCGGTTTTTAACAGGGGTTTTCTGTATCAACAGATAAGTTGGTTAGAACATGGTTAGTTCATCAGGTCCAGGATTTTGCATTTCAGGGGCCATGCAAGGCCTCAACCCTGTCAGCCAAACCACCAGGATGAGGAAGGATGTACCCAGGGCCTTGACAGTCTGTCCCAAGAGCATTTGACAGTCTACGTCCAGCTCCTGGCCTTTGTCTGTCCAAATTCTGCATTCATATGAGATTTCATCCTATGGGAACAGCAACACGGGACAAAGCAGATGTTCTTGCCTAGATCTTGTCTTTCCATGGGGTCAGGGTGCATTAACTAGACCCACAAGTCCAGAAAAGGTATCAAGTCCTTCTGTTCACCTATAGCATTAATGATTCCCATTTGTTCTATTGTAAAGATGAAGGAAAAAATTATCTTGCACAAGTAAAACATTTTTACAGACCTGTTTATTCAGATATCTACACCAATCATTTATACCTGAACATAGAAATTCATTTTTTTCCTTGTATATCTCACATGTAATAGTTCTGTTTTGTGTGAGTTACATCATGGAGTAGAACAGTAGAGAATACTCCAAACAGCCTGTATGTGGTTTACCTACTGGGTCTGGAAGGTTCTCTTCATCCTTTTTTAATCTATGCAGTATACCTTATATTAATTTACTCCCCTAGCAAATTGTAATTGTTTCATATAAAAAGCTTGTGTATAGAATCTTGGACTTGATTACCTAGCAAAATCCGTATTTTATGTATCTTGTCTTGGCAATATATCCCATGCAACAGATGACCACATCACATAGATTTTTCAGGCCATTTCTTCCAGGGAAGATTATGTGGTTGGTTCCTTTTATATGTGACTTGCTCTGGGAAAATGCCATCTAAATTAATTTTCTTTTCTAGTGAATTACTATGTAGGCAGCCCAGAGCTGTTTCTTGTTCTCTTCAACATTGCTTCTAGCCATAGAAGATAAAAAACCCAAGAGGAAATTAAAAAGTAAATCCAGTGAAGCTGCAAGCACTTGTTTGTTTAAATCAAGGAAGCAAAAATAGTCAAGTCAGTTTATCATATGCAGCAGAAAATAATAAACTCATGATAAATGCACTGGGATGTTCCTTGGAAAATTCAGTCTGTTTTGCATTTATTTTCTGAACACAAAATTACCATGCTTTTCTCAAATGAAGACAAATTATATATCTTTTCCTTAAAGGCATTGGGACAGGGAAAATTTAGTATAGAAAGGTAAATCTTTTGTGTGTTTACTGAGGCCACCAAGTAGACTCAGTGCCACACTATAGAAAGCCCAATTCTGAATAGAAGGTGAGACTTATCTGAGCTCTTTATTCGCAACCTTTTCCCTTTCTTATTATTTTTTATATTGAGATTTTTAGAAAGCTTAGTCTCAGGTTAATGGTTTTGGAGGACTATATTAAGGGATTTCAGTTTTATTTTTTCACACATTATCTTAGACCTAATAACAAACCTGAGTACTCAGCACATCTCAGGAACTTCTGCTGTACTGTCTTGAATCAGCACCATTGCAATCATTGTGAATCCTAAGATGGTAACTTTGTATTCAATGGTCTTCCTGAAATAGGGAGTGTGGGGCTGGAACCTTCGTCAATTTTGCATCATTAGAGAGAGATGGAAAGCTACCATACAACTGGTGAGTTTTTAAAAAGAAAGATTTTTATTCTGTTTTTCTCCATCTCTGCTTTATTGTCAAATAGGGTGTACAAGTTTTAATTTTCTTTCTTTTTTTTTTTTTTTTTTTTTAATGAAATCACTGTCCCTATTTATGATAAAATTATTTCTGTTACTTCAGGGTTTTATTTTTTGAAGGATGACTAAAGACTGTGTACTGTCACCTGGTATTTTTAATAGGGTATGATGCATAACATGTCAACAAAGTTGCATAGATGTTGGAGTTTTATTGCATAGATATTTCTTTTTTTTTTATTACTTAATGACTTGTTTCCTAAAGTAACACAAGTATAGAAACTTGATCTATAAGTCCATCAGCACTTCCACAGAAATATATTTGCATCCAGGAGTAAGCTTGCCTGTAGATGATCAATCAACAACAATCTTCACCAAACGCTGTTAGTTAATTTTTCCTTGAAGTGAAAGGATGCAGTGACAAGTGCAAACCAACTCCCTACTTACTGTAAATTTGTGTTCAGCACTATTGAAATGTCTGGAAGAAAAACTTATTTTTTTCTAGCCTTGAAAGTTACCTACAGGGGTTGCAGGCACTGACTATGGACTCCATACCATCACAGACACTATCAGCTGAGGAGAAGTATTTGAACAAACGTGGTCAGTAGGATTAGCTTTTAAAGAAGCAAAAGTGCTCTAAAACCTACCTCACTGGTACCAATATGGCTATTTTCATTCCTAATTTGATTAGCATACGGGTGTTCGTGACTGATCTAGGGTTTACTATCTTATTATCAATCTCCTCAAAAAGACACATGTTTTTCAAGGCAAGTCTGAACACAGATATCTAAAAACACAGTGTCAGCCCCCTACTGCCCCATTCCAGCACATAGGAAGAACCTTGGTTTAATGCTTATGGTCAGCTTTGTTGACAGCTAAGAAGTTGGAAAGCAATGCACTGGGAGCTACCTCAATGATCTCATGGGACCCAGCCTGCCCAGCAAGGATAGAATTCAATGAATTGACACTGCACCACAGCAAGCCTTGTGCTAATAAGCGTGCAAACTGAACTAACAAGCCCAGCAAATCCTGTCAATACCTTACTGTGCTGCTAATTAACTGGATATTAAACAAGCTTCGCTTGCTTGGTTTAGCTTTAATAGCAGCCAGCTGTATGAAGTAGAAACTAATCTCTCCTTCATCTTCTCTTTCTTGGGCTGTACTAATGGCAATGAAGGCAGAAGATCAAACACTCATGTTAATTAAATATCCAAGCTTGAATCAAATGATTAAACTAGAAACAGATGTTATTAAAACCATAAAAGGCTTTTTTATGGAAAAGGAAATTAATTAATAGGTTTGGATATGTAAGTGAAGGATCTTGTCGCTTGATTTTGTTTATGTACATTTATTTGTATAGATATATATTTATATAGACATCAATTTTATTATAAAAACATAGATTTTAGAAAACATTCCTGCTTAATACCTTTGCAACTGTTTGGTAATTGAATGCAATGAGCCCTAATCATACAGTCCTGACTTCTTTGAGGGTTAGTGAAGACTTCTTGCTCCGTGTGCCTCTGTTGTCTAATCTCAGCTACAGATTCATTGTCCATCCAGGCAGCCAAATGAGAACTATGGCCCCACAAACACATACAAGGATTAAGAAACTCAACTTTGCTTGGTATTGTTCCAAGGATCTAGTAAGGGTGCTATGGGCATATCCATTGAATCCTAAGGGAAAGGCAGCTCAGCAGAGCTTTCGGGATTTGATCAACCTCTGCATTTCTCTCTTCTAATTGTATAAAATTCAAAGTTCAGTACACCTCAGCAGTAAGTGAAAGATGATATAATTCCAAGAAAACAATATTTTATTTATTGGACAATTATGTAATTTTCAAACATTCAAGAAAATCAAGTGTTTTAAACATAGAAAGTTCCTAAATATATGCTGTGGACAGTACGAGAAAGTGTGCAAGCATACTCACCTGTGATTTGATCAAGTGTAGAAAGTGCTCGTGATGATTTGACAATGAAAGAAGACACAAGCTTAAGTAATTCCCCTCTGCCTCTGTAGACAAGAGGAAGTAAAAACTCTAGAAAACCTCTGAGGGATATACCAAAGAAAGAGGAACATTTTAACAACATCATGTCTTTCTTCTTGGCCTAATGAGAAGCCCTTTGTCACAAAGGTTTGCTAATGGAGGGCCAAATTTAAACCTCAGTCCAATCCCATAGAAACACCAGATAGGCAGTAAAACCCTGATCCTACAACTGTTGTGGTATGTGATTAGCCAGAAAGATGTATTGCTACACTGGATTTGCTGTTGCTGTCCCCAAAGCTCAGAGGAATAACCCACTGGTCACCGGTTTTATTACCCATTTTCAGGAGAAAATGCTGGCTAGCTATCCAGCAGAGGAGCTGGCAGAGGAGGAGCAGCCACTCCAAACTCCATGAAGAGATCATGCTTCCGGCTGGCCCACACAATCCCTACCAACATCTGGGGAAGCTGCCCAGCATAAATAGCACTGCCCATTCTACTCAGCAATAAAACTCCTTGAAATGTAACTTAAAGTTATCAGTGTGAGAGCAATTTTCCATTCTGGGATGGAAGATTACTACAGTTGATTTGCTTTTCAGGGAAAGCACAGTATCTACCTGTCATAACAGCCAGGAGTACTGAAAAAAGAAATTCCACTTTGTGGTTCCTCCTCAGAACATTTGTGGAAACATGATATTGTCTTTAGGACAGTGGACTTTCTGATGGGGAAAAAAAACAATCCAGAAGTGTTTGGTTTGGCCAGAAGTCCTACTACTGGGGCAATTTTTTTTGTTGTTGAAATTTGAGCTTTCCACAGTTGCAAAGTATTTAGACTCAACCTCAAGAAGAACTGGATTGTTTGCGTTCCCTGGATTAATCTGGCAAATAAATTACAAATTCAGAAATTTAGTACTATTTTGTCCTCAAGTTTCCTTTGGCTGCAATGAAACCATGACTAGAAGTAGAAAAGATATTTTCATAAAAACCTAGGAGAGAATTGAAAGTACTTAAAGATAGGACTCTGCAAGATTTTATGTGAATGTTTTCAGAAATCTGACTCAGTTGAGGGTATTAAGAGATATTAGAATTACCTGAATTTAATTCTGATACAGATGTTACTATTGATACCCATAGGATCACTTGCAGGAACAGATGTGGTATATTATCATAGTCATATGTGGTAA
Organism: Callipepla californica brunnescens; assembly: GCA_023055505.1. Lineage (NCBI taxonomy): Eukaryota > Metazoa > Chordata > Aves > Galliformes > Odontophoridae > Callipepla > Callipepla californica. The sequence goes on from JALIRH010000001.1 coordinate 46,801,504, forward strand.
AAACAAGCAGTGTCTGTTCCAAAACAGCTCAAAACATCAGGAAACAGATTTAGCACCACTTAAGTAATGAGTGAAAACTGTGGATGAAACTTTCAAACTCTTTAATCTCCCAATTTATCGACTTAGAATAATTATATAATTATATGGATACCAATAATATAGTCACAATGAAATAAGTAAGGAGAAGCCTGTATGGATTTAGCTGAATTTTAGAATAGCATTTGCTGATCTCCTGACTTCTGTTTGTCTTACTAACTCTCCTCACTTTTTCATCTTTATGTATGTTATTTATTAATGCTCACAGGCGTAGAAGTGTATTTGCTTTCCTAACTCTGCTACCCTCATGCCTTTGGACTGATTATCTTTTGGCATTTTATATTAATCCTTGGTAAGTGATTTACTTGTTTTTCCATATGCAATGTGTAAACAATGTTAATTTATGTTATATGAAAAAGGGGTGATACTTTTGCTTTCAAACGGGTCAAAGCTCTTAAGTTATAATTTCCTTGTAATAGAACATGGATTGGAGAGGATGTGGGTATCAAAGTATTTGCTACCCTGCTTCATCTATTTTGTGTCTGTTTATACTCCAACCCATTTTTGCTATTAAAAAGCTAATTATATTGTGATAATCATATTCATTTCATTGCTGTCTCTCTGCAGTTTTTGCCATTTCATTATAAATCTTGGCTTCTTCTGTCCCAGTTATTCATCTGTTCACTGCCTGGCATTGCCTTCTGCCTCTTTTCTTTTACTAAAATTGTGTCATAGTGGCCCACCTCTGCTTTGTGATGTCAAGTGACTTGCTTTTAAAGGTGCATTTTTGCTTTTGGAAACAACAATTCTCTGGGAATCCATAAAAAGTAGCATTCCCCAGGTGTAAAAATTGGGTCACTGTGTGCATGTCTGTGTGTGTGTGTATTCAGTAGTTTTGTCTACAGATAGTTTATAAAGGCTTTGTAGATTACTTTGTAAAAAAAATATATATATACATATATATATGGTTAACCAGGAAAGTCTCAGGGTCTATTTAGAACCAGAACTGTTTTATGAACCATTTATAAAATACATAGAGATAGAAGATTGGCAATGATCCAAAAATGCTTCATTTATGTAAAAGAAATGCATGTTCCTGATGGTCTGGAGTCCAAGGGATAGCGGTGTATAAAAATTCAGACTTGCTTTTAACTGAACACCTTTTCATCATGTTACTGTACAGCACCAATGCCCTGGTAGGCAGTCGTAGAAATCTTTAGTATAGGGATTTCTGAGAATGGTTTTCTTTGGGTCACATTTGCTTTGTAGAAGATACAAAAAGAGTAATTTCCCTCTTTTACCCCTTTGCCTGTACTTGTTTATTATGCATTAACATTACCTCGCCTCCTTAGATATGTATTATTCTTCAGAAATTTCCCCTACTTTCCAGTTTGATCTAGATTACTGCCTTTCAAGGAGCTGAAGTTGAATGAGATAAGATGAATTGCTCTCTTTGTATTTTAATCTGTAGGATAAATGGAAGAAAAGATGAAGTGCCAGCTAATGTTTCAACTGTATTTATTTTGTACTTACTTTGGTTTAAAACATTCATGAACATTCAGGGAACAAATGCAGTGCTAAGAAACAAAGGCCTCTTGAGAGAATCAAAGGATAAGAAATTGTTGCTTAGAAATGGATGTCAATCATTTGTTTTATTGCCTCTTGAAGTGTTCCTTAGAGAATGTTCTTAGAAAGTCCCAGCATAAACAGCACTTAGATATTTTTTTTCTTTTGAAATGAGTTGTGTTCTGCCCATCCTTAAAAGATGTGCCGCAGTCACAGTGAATAGCAAAGACATGAATTAAATAGTTTAGATAAATTAATGTTATGACTTCTGTGGAAGAAGAGATGTTTGAAAATGTGGAATAAATGTTACTAGTTTATATACAGATGCAGTACACATGAATGGTATGAATGGATTACAGAATCTGTACGGATAGCATTGTAGATTGGAGAGGCATATAATGAGGCTTTGTGAAGTAAAGTGCCATGTTAGTGTGAAGTTGGTGTTGCCATGGGTCTTTGTAACTCTGTAAGCAAAGCTTCACATCTAAATGGAAATGTACCTTGACAAGTTAAGAAAATTGCTGAATCTGATGGCTCCTCTGAAAACTGAACATTTTGTAGAATTTAGTTTTGGAAATTAGGTGTTTGTTTTTTTTTTTTTAACTACTATTTCACTTCTAAACTTGAAGGGTTAGAAAAGTACAGATACTCCACTTTTTATAATTTCCTTTTGCATTTGTTACTTACTGTTTTGAAATTAAAAGTTTTCACCTTTAATTTGCCAATTGAAGATGTGATGCATGCTATCTAGGAATCATTTTACTATTAGAATGAAATTTAAAATGTAGCAATATAATATGAGATATTATTTGATGCCCAATATTAAAAAATTAACGCCACTCACTCACTTCTGAGTGAGAATCTACTTGTGCTCTATGCTTGTAACTGGATTGATCATTGTTTTCAAAACTCTATCCAAATTATTTTAGGTTGCGAACTTGGTATGTTTAATCTGGTTGGATAAGTATTTGTAGCAACAACTTGAGTACACATGCACACATCCTCCCAAAATCCATGTAATGATGGTTAGTTTAACGTAGTTCCTAAGTCCATTTGTTATGGGTTATACCACTTAATTCATAAGCTTGCTTGAAATAGTCACTAGTGAATTATTTCTCTTATAAATCATGAGAAGACATGACTGGAATAATTCTCTGTAGCAGTTAAAAATCAATTAGAATTATCAAAGGTTTAAGCTTTAATCCATCTAAGACTGTATGATATTTGCCATTCTCTTCATTGATCATCATAAGCAAGTTGTGAGATAGGTGAGAAATGGCATTGAGATCCTTTCCTTCTCCTTCATTCTTAATTGAATTTGCAAGTGTTCTCTGCCAAAGAGGCTCTTCTCATTAACGGTTTCTCTCTCCCATTGGCATCATTTCCCAGCCCAGTAGAACCAGAGTGGAGCAGCCTGGGAACACCTTGATGCTCCAGCTCCTGTGACAACACTGACAGGAATTTAGCCAGGCTCGGGACAGCCCTAGCCCATGAAGTCAGTAGCATTGTTGGGTCGGTATCTAACCTGCTTCTTGTGAGAACAAGGTGATAGTTTTCAGGACCACAGAATGGAAAAAGCATCCCACTAACATCAGTGGAAATTTTGCAACTAGCTTAAAAATGCCCAAGATATTTTCACCAACATTATCCTGACTATTACGTTGACCAAAAAGCATACATTCTCAGACCAGTACTGAATCTGAATAAAGAGCACACAGTAGTTTAATGAATAAAAAATACAAATTTTTTCTTTTTTTCAGGAGTAAAAATGGACTAAAGAAGAGAAAGCTGACTAAGTATGTAACTTCTTTGATATTTAGACAGATAACTACTAAAAAATTCTCCTTAAACTAAACATTCATTATTGGAGTACATGGTATAGTGGTATTGCAATAACAGATAAAGAAAACTTCTTGAAAATCACACCCTAAGAGAGATGTCTGAAAGCAGAAAACAAACAATAATTGGACAAAAGCAATTCTCCTCAGTAGATAAATTGTGGTAAAAGAGCTCCTCACTGATAGAAAATAAGTCATTGGGGAAATGATCAATTATCTGACTTAGTTATTCCAATGGAGCTTATCCTTAGTTAAAAAATGACAAATGGCAAAAAAATGGAATACATTTGTTCCTGGTATTATTTCCCTCTTGATGTAAAGTTCTCATTATAGCTGTTGCTAGAACACGGAGATCATTAATGTTACTGGGTAAACAGGAGTAATTAAGTGGTGATGAGACAGGTTCCTCTGGGCATATTGCCTCAAAGTAAATGAAAAGATTACTGTGTACATGCTTTAGTAGCTTGTAAATTAGAGCATGATAATTAGGTGAGGGAAGCTGTTTACCTGTGTTCTGTTATTCAGTGTTATCCTAATTATTTCTCTATGTTCAGAGGTTGTGCCTGTACTAAGGATAAATCCTCACCTGATAGAAAAGCATGTAGAATGATGAGCATCACTAAGTCAAAGCCAGTTTATATCTGATGAAGCTCTGCATACTTTTATTTATGGATATGCAGCTTTTTCCAGTCAGTATCTATTCTGGAGGAGAATTTGGTCACTATAACATACATGCATAGTTCTTGAAGCCAGCAGAGAAAACAGTGGCATCCAAAATACTGTTCCAACATTTTTTTCCTGGGTAAAGCCTGCATATGAGATCTCTTCTTCTGTGTGAGCAAAGCTCTGATGAGTGTTAAAATTGTCGTTTTGCCAGATATTTTGCTTCTGTGAAAACATCCTTTTGTATGGCACAGAAGGAACTTAGATAAATCAGTGGCTACCCTGGTGCCAGAAACACAGTGGGACAATACAATGAGCTGCCTTGCACCAGGGTGCTGGATCTCTCCATTTATCACTGTGCCACCTGCACTTTGGGGACATACCTGCCTTGATGGTGATTCAGGGGCAAGGGAGTTGTAGGAAGGGTGCACAGACCGTTCTCTCCACCTCAGGTCAGCAGTTTTGCTCATGTGGGACAACTCTGATTCCCCAGCCCACATCAAAGCCATCAGCACTAGCAGCACTTGTATATAGTGTTCTGGGGGGATATAGAAATGAAACCTAGTGCATTTATTTTCTTAATTTTGTGTGTTTTTCTTTTTAAAGCCCTGTCCAGTTGGATGATTTTGATGGCTACATCAAGGATATGGCCAAAGATTCTGATTATAAATTTTCTCTGCAATTTGAGGTAAACCCATAGGGACTGTCCTCTCCTAGCTGCCATACTTCAGTCAGCATTGTTCTAGATGACATGTTTGTGTGGTGTATTCCTGTGCTCTGTATTGTGTAGTTTGTGCTGCTGTAAGGTGGGTCAGCTTTATGTCAAGTTCTGCAGAATTTCAAGGCAGGAGTTGGTGCCATTAAGAAGTAAACTTATCTCCCCATCTCATCCTGTGCAATTCAAGATAACTGTCAGATCAGTACACTTCCTTTAAATGTAAGACATGCTGGTGGCCCAAATTACATTCAGGACTTTTGCAATGCCTTTAATTTGAGGAGCAGCATTGAAATGAGAAAGTGGCATCAAAAATATCTTCAAGAGAAAGGGGTTCCCTTTAACAGTAATTGAGGTACGTTGCTTTAATTCCACTGCATCTACATCAGCTTAGGAATGCTGAACTAAAAAGCTCCATTCCTTGAGCTAACTTACAAAGGCTTAAAAGGGAGCAAGGGGACCTCCATGGTGTTTCCACTGTTTTGGATGGCTGGTGTACCCTTGCTTCCAGTGAAAAGTCCTTTGATGATATGATACATTTGGTGTAAGTACTGAATGTAAGGACTGCAAAGATTTTTCAAGCATTCCCCAGTAAAAAGACCAAAAGCCACTTGAGGACCTCGAGAAAGTCCTTAAAGTGGTGTGAATAACTACCACAGAATGAATCTATCAATCCCATTGGTTTATGCTCTTCTGATTAACTACATGTAGGTGGAGAAAAACAGGCTGCAACCACAACCTTCAATAGCAGGAGTGCATCGGCAGCATCAGTATACAAAGTGTTTTATGAACATTTTCAGTCTCGTTCAAATGGCAAGCATTCGCTTTGTAAAGAATTGCTTTCAGAGTCTTGGTGAGTTTGACCTTAACACTTTTCTCTCTTACCTCAGGAGCTGAAACTGATTGGGCTTGACATACCTCACTTTGCTGCTGATCTTCCCATGAATCGCTGCAAAAATCGCTACACAAATATCCTGCCATGTAAGTACATGCACTGATGAAGTCCCTTGAGAGGGAAAAAAGATTTTTAATAATAGGGAAATCATGACAAGTTTTCTGACTGATAAAAGCCTGTTCTAAGACCTGCCTTCAGAGAAAAGCAGACAGTAGTTTTTTTTCCGTTAGCTATTAAGACATGTTTTTTGGAGGGATGTTTATCAAGACTGCAGTTAGGAAGTGAGAAATACAATGTTGTTTATACTACTGAAAGGTGATACTATATTTTTTCTTATGGTTTTAATGGAACCTAAGCGAGTCCAGAGGACTGGCAGTCAGAGGTTGTATTTTGCTGAATCGTAGTGATGGTACATCCACAAAGTATTTATTGAAGCAAACATTGCACTCTGTTGGTGCATATAGAATCCTAGAATCACAGAATCATAGAATCCTTGGAGTTGGAAGGCACTTTTAAAGGCCATCTAGTCAAAATCCTCTGCAATGAACAGGGACACCACAGCCAGATCAGGTTGCCCAGGGCCTGATCCAGCCTTGTCCTGAAAGTCTCCAGGGTCAGAGAATCAACCACATCTCTAGGCAACCTGTTCCAGTGCCTCACCACCCTTAATTTAAAAGTCTTCTTCCTTATATCCAACCTAAATTTACCCTTTTTAAGCTTGAAGGCATTTCCTCTTATGACCATTCTGTTTTTCTTTTTTAATAGATTTTTTCTCAGGATTAATTTAAAATACATAGGATTAATTTTGAGCACCGTGCTTGATAGCCAATGATTTTTTTCATTTTCTTTTACAGATGATTTTAGTCGTGTTCGGTTAGTCTCAATGAATGAAGAAGAGGGATCTGACTACATTAATGCCAACTATATTCCTGTGAGTAAGAACAGCGTCCTAAACAGCACTTAGGACACATCTGCTGCAAAAAGCACAATAGTTGCTGGTGGTTCAGTCATATTCTCAGCATCTTCTTTAGCTTCCAGTGTTTTGATGGAAGGAAGCTGTTCTTTCCACCATTCACCAAAAAAGAAAAAGAGAAAAGAAAAAAAGGATGGGGGGAGACAGGACTTGTCACCAATTTTTCCCATAGAAACACTGAGTGAGATGTGAATAGTTGTGAAAATAACATTGAAAAGGTAGAGAAATGAGGAGGAATGGTTAAGTGGTGCAGTAGCTTCTTAAGACAGCTGGGAAGAACGTCAGAAACCTTTAAACTGGAAATGTTTCAAGGTTACTAATGGGCCCAGTCTACTTTCCTCTCTGTGTTGATGAGCAGCTGTTTACCAGGAAAGAGCACCAAGTTCTAAAATAACTGAAGTGGACACAGAGGTGTAACCAAGTATTTTAACACCAGAGATGGGCCAAAACTTTGTCAGTTCTTTCCACTGTTGCTGCCCAAAGGTTTGCTCTTGTTTTATTCCCATGTTCTCCACTGCCTCTTCACTGGGGTACAGTGTGTGCTGTGCTGAGCTTCTTCACTACAGCATCTGTTTAGAAGAAGATCTTTGGGTGACAAGCATTTCTGCATGTGTGACATAAGCAGAGAACAGAGCTGTCCCTGGCTGTGCTGGGGAAAGCTGAGTCAGGATTACAGAAAAGGGAGGAGCCCTCAAGTGAGTCAGTGAAACCACTTCTCTGTCAGTGAGCCATCGCCCACGCATGTACTGCTGAATATGTTGCTTGTACTCTGTCTCTTGCAGGAGCATGAACCTAAACACTACAGTTGCATGTTTCTGAGCTGGTAGTGAATTGAGAAGTGTTCCAGTCTTCAAAAGCATCATTCACAAAACAGAAAAGATTCTCAGAGATTCTAAGATATAGAGTTATGGGTAATAGGATTGTATGTAGCAATTCTTTTTAGATTGCTGAGTTCTAATTTTTTAGTTGACATCTGTTTGGTTTTACTTAAAGCATAGTGCTGAATTTTTCTTCCCAACAGAGAACTTTTATGCTTCTTTTTTTTTTTTTTTTTCCCCTGAAGATGGCTTCTTTACTGAGTACCTCCTCCAAACACTGATACTAGTGGTCATCTGTGTCTCTGTGTTCATAATAATCTGACACTTGGGCTATACAAGCAAACAGCATTCTGTGTAATAGGAAAACTTAGACTGAACTGACCTTTAGAGATGTCTAGAAGAAACCATTTGTGAGAAGTGCTCCCAAATGGTCAGTATTTTTACAGTCCGTGCACAGGGGTGGCACAGAAATTACCCAATTTACATGGGATCGTGTTGTGTGTTGAACGTGTCTTTTGTTCTCATTGGGAACACTGAACAACCTTCCAATCTCAGCAAATATGATTCTAGTAGATGCTAAAATGGCCTTTCTTTGGGTCTTTTACTATGATCTTTAAGACAGTCTTTTTGATTATAAGAAGGAGGTTTTTACAGCTAAAAGCATGTTAGTAGTGATAGGAAAAGAAATGTGAAATATGAAGCATCTGAATTCGAAAAATATAGCAATGACAATTATGTTAAGGTTCTTGACAGAGCATGTTCTCTATTATTTTAAGCAGAATTCAAATTAATATCTTAATAATGTAAGTCTTTATGATACAAACATGTGCATGATATAAATGTGCACATATTCCTATTTATTGCTACCCTCCAGTTACATCAGTTCTTGAAAATCACCACGCGCACTACATATATAATTATGTCTATAACTAAACAAACTCTTAAATTATGGAATCTTGAAGAAGCTGGATTTTTTGATGTTTTAATGTTGCCTTTCCAGCTCTGAGGGCACAAGATTTGTAGAATCATTGTCTTTCATTCTAGACTGCTTATGTTTGGAAGCACCAAAAACTGGCAAAAATTGTGAAGTAATCGTTAAGTAAAAATCATGAGGAGGTTTAAGTTAGAGGTCACTTTTAAAAATACACATTTAACTTCAGCAAGCCAAAAAGTTCATATGCCAGAGCAAAACAGGTGTTCTGAAGCATTAAACATGTTAGTGAAAAGCACTTGTCTCTTTGTTTTTTTAAGGGTTATAATTCACCCCAGGAATACATTGCAACCCAAGGACCACTGCCAGAAACTAGGAATGATTTTTGGAAGATGGTTCTTCAGCAAAAATCTCAAATTATTGTTATGCTCACTCAGTGCAATGAGAAAAGAAGGGTATGTAACAAAATCTTTGGTGTGGTTTAAGCACAAGCAATTGCTCACCCCTCCCAAGCTGATGCCCAGCTAGCCCCCTAGTAGTGGAAGAAAGAGATGAACTCCCACCCCCTTCAAAACTGCTTCTGCATGATATCATGTGGTATGGAATATCCCTTTGCCCAGTTTCAGTCAACAGTCCTCATTTTGTTCCCTCCCCTCTCCTTGAGCCCTTCACCGGGACTGGCCTTGGCTCTGTACAGCACTGCTTATCAGTAACCGTAAGCATCAGTGTCTTGTCAAAGTAGTTTTTCTCCTAGAACAAAAATATAACATCATACCAGACACTGTGAATGAAACAGTCCTGTCCCAGCTGAAACTAAACAGTCTTAGACTTTTTTTTTCCTAATAATCTGCTCTGAAACCATGTTTACTTATCGGTGTGTAGATTCATTTGCATTATTTTTCACGAGGCAGCATCATTATTACACATGGAATTTCACTTCATTAAGTTGTGGTAAACATTTCAGGATGATGAACAGTCTGGAACATCTTTCACATGAAGAGGCTGAGGAAGCTAGGACTCTTTGGCCTGGAAAAGTGTAAACACTTTATGGGAAAGAATGGAGATGAGGGGTCCAGACTCTTCTCAGAGGTGTCTTTTGACAGGACAAGAGGCAGTGAACACAAACACTAAGAAATGCAATTAAATCTAAATGATTTCCCTTGACATTGTAATAGAATAATGTGAAAGATACATTTTTTTCAATATATTCTTTTTCCCCAATTTTTTTTCCTCTTAGACCACTTCCATCAGGAAAAGTGACAATCTACTAAGAAGATGTGTATTTAAATGCTTTGCTATGCTAATGCTCCCCTTCAGAAAACTAATGCATAACCATGCCTGTAGTAATACAAACAGGAATGATGAAGCTGAAAGTAATTACAGGATGTATTACCCCTTATTGAAACATCAAGCAAACAGTGCTGTAGGCATTTCTATAACTGCAGTTCAGTCTGTATTTGATTTTGCTTTTTTTAAATATGCATATAGATATAGATGTTTTTATATGTTTCCCTTTTAGGTGAAATGTGATCATTACTGGCCTTTTACTGAGGATCCTATTGCATACGGGGACATTACTGTCGAGATGCTGTCTGAAGAGGAACACACAGATTGGGTTTATAGGAATTTCCGAATTAGCTATGTAAGTGGAACACGTTTCATAGCTCTACTAGGAGAGTGGGAGCAGTTTTTGTCCAGGCTTTTCTTAATCATTTGTCCATTTCTGGCATGAACTGAAAAGCACCTAAGAAAATGATTACAGCCTTGCCTTCACTCCACTCAAGTAAGTATCTAAATCTCATGGTTTTCTCCTGGGATTGCCATCTCTGTGAACTTGTCAGCAGCACGTAAGACTGAAGCAACTGTAGTACTTTGGATTAGAGACGTTCCTGTGGAGCAGATAGTTACTGAAAATTGACAAATATACTTATTATTTTTCTGTCAGGCATAATCTTACTGCTATAAGCCATTCAAAACTTGAAAATGTGTATGTAGAAATTGAAAATATTTTTCAAAAGGACAATTGTGCAATATTTGTAGCATAAGTTTAGTGCATGTCTCAGACAGGATCTTGAGTAAAATGTGCAGGAAACACAAACAACCAAGCTTATTTTGCAGCTGCTTCAATAATGCATGTTGAAAATACAGCGAGGAACTGGCATAAGGTATGATAGGATCAGATAAGACTTTGGGCTGTATCTACTGAAAATAACAGTCAGAGTTCAGTTTGCTGTTCAGGCACTGTCCTCTACCAAAACTAGGACAGCTACTTAAGGGGCTTTTGGACTGGTCTCCTTTTTAATATTTGTTCCGTAAGACCTGCTGCTGTCTGTGACTGCAGAAGACTTTCTGCAATAGAAATCTGTAGCCTGATCCAGAATGGTAAAACCAAAGGCCTTGACTGCCATGGCTTTTTTTTTCTTTTTTTGTAATAAAATCCTCTCAAACATATTGGTAACCTTCCCTATGTTCTGAGCTCCTTTATGTCTCAAAGAAAAGATCAGTTGTTCTGAGGATTTTTTTTCACCTAAATTTCACCTAAAACTACAAAAGGTTTTAGAAATGCTCTTGAAAATAATTGATATTTTTCTAAGATCTTTCTTTTGTTGCCTGGCAGTGACCATGTTGGGAGGGGATATATTTCCTTCCCTCTTTTCTTTAAACTTCAGAAGAAAAATTCTCATGAATCCAGTATTAATTATTTGCCAAACGTGTTGTTCTTTATTCATGGCAAAAGGAGAAAAGGAGAGGAAGTGGAATGAAAGAGGAAGAAAGCCTAAACTTGAAAAGCGCAACAGTTCTTGTTTTATAGGCCAAAAAACCAACAAAAAAACTAACAACCAAGAGAAAAGAAACAGTCAAACAAACACCAAAACCAAATCCCAAACCCAGCAACAAGAGTTTGTGCCTTCTTTTATATTGATGGAATAAGCTAAATTTCCCCCATTTTTAAAATCAAATATCATGTAAACACATTCACACCTTTTTGGCTGACTTTATGACTTTACTTTCTTAGGCAGTATGTGAATCAGGAAAATAAAAACAACCAACAAAACCTCAGTGACTGAACGTGACTGCACTGCTAAAACCCCTGTGAACACACTGCTGTTCTGCTTTTCCCACTAGGCTGATGAGGTGCAAGACGTGATGCATTTTAACTACACGGCCTGGCCAGACCATGGTGTCCCCACAGCCAACGCTGCTGAAAGCATCCTGCAGTTCGTGCAGATGGTCAGGCAGAAGTCACTAAAGAGTAAAGGCCCCATGATCATACACTGCAGGTAAACATTTCTCAGCCAGGGCAGCAGGGAGTTGAAGGAAGGATCCAGTGAGATAGGCTGGGGGGATAATTTCTGGGAGGAAGCTTGATAAAGAACTGATATTTCTATCCCTTGTGTGTCATCTGGCCTTTGATGAACACACACACTTCCCTGGCCCTACTGGGAGCAGCTGCCATGCCAGAGGTGACATCATGCTCTATTGCTTCCTGACGCAATGCTTCCCACTGACTTGAGACCTCTTTGTGGCTTCCAGGGTGAGAACTGCTCTTCATAGTTCTACAGAGGGATGTAAATGCCAGGTTGCAATGGATGAGTGTGCGTACGCCACAGTGACATGGTCCAAATGTATGATGAGGCTGGACAAGCTCTGTACCTGCCAGCTCTGCATCGTCCACCTCAGATAGCAGCTATGTCATTGAGCAGTGTGTCAGCACCCTCCAGCATGGTCTAGCCTGTTGCTGGTGTGTTGGTCAGCACTGTGTTTCTCTCAGCACAGTTTTGAGAACTACTTCCCAGAAAGCAGTCTTTTGTAGCAGTATCTTTTCAAGTTTCCAGAAATGACAACTAGTGTTCTGCTGGATGCAAAACAAGAGAATCTGTAAAAGCAGCAAGGCATGCAGCCTTCTCCTACATCTTAATGGAAATATTAGTAGAGGTTATTGTTTTGGAGTCCTAATATCAAGAAAGATGGTAGTAAGCCAGGGAAGGAATTATAATTAGGGCTTTGAAATGAAACTTTTTATATTACTTAATTGTTCTGTGAAGGAACAGGAGAAAGCATTTTCTGTAACATCTTTTTAATTACGATGCTTCCACCAGGAGAGAGAGAGCTTTTCAGGTAATATTTTACGCTTCACTGTGCATATTAGGCCACGCAGGTCAGAAGTAACGATGTTCTGGAATGAGTAGAAGTGGGGGGAGAAAGAATATATTGATAAACTACAGCAATTGCTCTCACACTTTAAAGAATGGAAAGAACTGACATAATTACAACTCTTTCACTTGCTCTTTATGTATTTATCAATTAATGAATCTATGAATATTATGAGCATATCAATTAATGAATCTTTCAAATAAGAAGATTGAAAGATCCATTGTACTCACCTCTTTTCACATATTGACATTTTTGCTAAAGAAATACAAGTGAAAATATTGTTTTGTGAAAGCTATGTTGAGATGAACTGTTGAAACAAGGCTGCTACAGACCACCCAACCAGAATGAAGAGGCCGATAAAGCATTCTATAAGCAGTTGGCAGAAGTCACACAGTCACGGCCCTTGTTGTCCTGGGGGATTTCAACTTACCAAATGTTTGTTGAAAATAAAATACAGCAGGGATGAAGCAGTCTAGGAGGTTCCTGGATTGTGTGGAAGATGATTTCCTGACACAGCTAGTAAGAGAAACTACCAGGGGTCTACCAGCCCCCTCTAGATCTGCTATTTACGAACTCAGGACTGATGGGAGATATGGAAGCTGTCTTGGGCTTAGTGATCACAAAATCATTGAGTTCTTTGTTCTTGGTGAAGTCAGGAAGGGGATCAGTGAAAGCGCTACCCTGGACTTCTGGAGGACAGATTTTGAGTTGTTTAGGATACTGGTTGGGAGAGTCCCTTGGGAGACAGTCCTGAGGGCAGAGGGATCCAGGAAGGCTGGACATTCCTTAAGAAAGAAGTCTCAAAGGCACAGGAACTGACTGTCCCCATGTGTCATAGGATGAGCTGATGTGGAAGAAGGCCAGCCTGTCTGAATAAGAAGTTTTTGCTGGAACTGGGAGAAAAGAGAATTTACCACCTTAGGAAGAAGGGGCAAGCAACTTGGGGAAGTACAAGGATGTTGCTATGCTATGCAGAGAAAAAACTAGGAAGGCAAAAGCCCAGCTGGAACTTAGTCTGGCCACCGTTGTCAAAACAACAAGTGTTTTAACTAAGACATGAGCAAAAGGAGAACCAAGGAGAATCTCCAACCCGTACTGGGTGTGGCAGGAAACATTACCACAAAGGGCGAGGAAAAGACTGAGGTACTCGATGCCTTCTTTACATTTGTTTTTAATAGTCATAACAGTTATCTTCAAGGTACTCAGCCCTCACGCTGGAAGATGGGTGGGGAGCAGAATAAAACACCTTAATTCTGGAGGAAACAGTTAGTGACCTGCTGCTCCACCTGGACTGTCACAATTCCATAGGGCCAGATGGGATCCGCTGGAGGGTATTGAGGGAGCTGGTGAAAGTGTTTGCCAAGCCACCTTCCTTCATTTATCAGAAGTCTTGTTAAACCTGGGAGGTCACCTGCCAGGTGACCGGAGCCTTGCTAGTGTGACACCCATCTACAGGAATGGTCAGAAGGAGGATCTAAGTAACTACAGGTCTGTCATCCTGTCCTCAGTACTAGGGAAGGTTATGGAGCAGATCATCTTTAGTGTGCTCAAACAGCATGTGTGCAACAACCAGAGGATCAGGCCTAGCCAGCATGAGTTCATGAAAGGCAGGACCTGCTTTACCATCGTGATTTCCTACCACGAAAAGGTGACCTGCCTAGTAGATTACCTAAGCTGCAGGTCATCTACTTTTTGCAATACCTCTCATTTTCTTCTGTGCACAAGACCTAAATGAGACATATGTTTGTATTTGTTGCAGTGCCGGAGTGGGACGAACAGGAACATTCATAGCCCTGGACCGGCTCTTACAGCACATCCGCGACCATGAGTTCGTAGATATATTGGGCCTGGTGTCTGACATGAGGTCCTACAGAATGTCCATGGTTCAGACAGAGGTAGGATGCTGTGTCCAATTCACTTTGGTGCAAAAGTATCATGGGATCTCTGTCACGCTCTTCTGTAGCATGCTCATGTCCAATGATTGTCTAAACAGCTGTGAACTGAGACAACGAAGTTTTCATCTTTATTGCAATACTGTCATATAGCCAATCTGCTGCATAGCTGAAAGTCATATAAAATGTCTTCAGTCTCACTGATGTCTTCCAGAGGGGATGGGCAATTCTCACTTTCTGAAAAATAACTGTGTAAAAATGCATTAGAAGAGATTAGGATTTAAAAATTTCAAACCATTTTGAAAAAAATGGTACTTGCTGCAGGGATTAATGACTCATAAAACAGTATCAGTATTGGACAGCCATGCACACATTTTCATGAGTGTATCATTTGGCCAAGCATATGAACTAAGTTACATGATAGCAATACAAATACTCAAAGCAAAAGGGTCAAAAGAACATTTAGAAGTTTTACTTGAGTCCACCCTGTCCACTCCCTGTATGTATATCTATTAGATACCTCTTTTTCTGTTGGAGGGAGACATTTCATAATAGCCATATCAGAATATCTGTATGGAAAAAAATGCCCAGACTCTTCTTCCAGAACAGATGGCTTTATGTATCTGGAATCTTCCCAGTTTCTCTACTAATGATGGAAAGATTTCACGTTTGTTTTACTCTTCACTGGTTAGATGCAGTACGAGCTGGCAACCTTCATATAGCTGGAAGGACCACCATCACTGTTAGCAGCCTGGCTCCGGCAGATAATCTGTTGCCAAGGATTCCTTATCCCAGAGCAAAGCAGAAAAGACTTAGCAGGGGTGGGGAGGAAAAGGAAAAGTGTCAAGGATGCCAGCTACTCTCTAGGAATTCAAAAGGTCAGAATCAGACCATTCTGGATCGTTCCCATAGACTACCACTTTTCAACACAATTCCCTAAAAGGCCTTATATAAACAGTGGGAAACAAATCCTGATTCTTTATTTTGGCTGCAACTGCATTAACACTCCTGAGGTGATGTGATTACTATTTTCTCTAACATACAAACTCACTGCTTGCCTGGGGCTGATGCCCAGTCCTGCTGAGCATTGTGCAGATGTCAGCAGGTGGCACCGGCACCCAGGTGCAGGGCCACTGGAATGGTTCTCCTTAGAAAACCTGAAACCATACACCTGGGCTGACCTGAGCTCACATTTCTTCACATTCTGGAATCTTGGCTCTGTCTCATGGAGCAGTTGAGAAAAAAAAAAAAAATAGCACAAACCTAAAAAGAGTTTAGAAGGGAGAACACCCTGAAATAAAACTGGTCACTTCAAACCAAAGGGTGTGAAGAAATCCTGTCTTTTATGTGGCCTGAAATATACTTCAAGCTCATCCTTACTCCTGCTGGGATCAGCAGTCTGCTGTAGGCAGGGGATGAAATCCACACTTAGATTTTGAAGCTTGAAACTGCCTTTGCCTTTGGAGAGTCATTTTTGCTCAAGAGCCATTTGTTCCCCAT
Source organism: Callipepla californica brunnescens (assembly GCA_023055505.1). Lineage (NCBI taxonomy): Eukaryota > Metazoa > Chordata > Aves > Galliformes > Odontophoridae > Callipepla > Callipepla californica. Next base: position 46,817,486 of record JALIRH010000001.1, read on the forward strand.
GCATTGTGCACATAAGGATTACTGGAGGATTTGTTGTGGCTTTACCTCCTCTATTCTTGGAAAAAAATCAAGTGATGACTTCTATATTACAAACAAAAATGCAGTGTTTCTCTGTATGATGATTTGCTTTCAGTGGCATATGCAGAGGGGGTGATAAATCCCCAAATAATTAACTGCTCTGTGAGCAAACCCAGGTTTCAGCATTATACTGGTAAAGAAGTCAAGAGTTAGGGAACACAAAGGTTATCAAAACTTTTGTGTGTGGCATGTGTGGCATGAATGCAATTTGTTGCACTTCTGTGCATTTGGGTACTTTTCTGGGAATTAATTTATTTTCCAGCAACATAAGATTGATGCACTTTCAGAAGGTAATATAAACCCTTCAGACTGAAGATCTCAGGGCATACAGTATGAAGGTTACACCTGTAACTAAGACTTGATTTGCTGGATTGCTGTACTTCACAGTTCCCTGTAGTTGGTTGCCCCTCTCTGCCTGGCCAAGACCACAAGGCTGTCATTCCTAGTCCTGCAAAACTGCCACCACTGACTGTGTCAGAGACCATGAAAGTGTGAAGTTTCATTTCAGACTGAAGTGGAAAAGCTGTCTTGCATACACAGCAGTGCCATTGCTCAGTGAGAAGCATGGGGCTCAGCCACGTTCCTCTCCAGCATGTCGCTTACACACTATGGTCGCTGACCATATGGCCAGCATGTGCATGCACAACCTCCTCCTGGAATCTGATAATTCACACTGCAAACAGACAAAAGGGGGACTGTGAATGATAACAACCTTTGTTTCTAAAGGTACGACTGCAGCTCTGAAAGCACTGCATCCTATGTTATTCTATCAGCTCACCTCATCAGAGACACATGCTGATGATATAGCAGTGGAAGCTGAACTTTCCCACCGGTGTTCCATTACATTTTGCTGCCGTGTGACAGATGGCAGCAGAGGGGTAGTCTGACAGAACAATGTCTGACATGGAAGTGTGTATGAAGCAAAGGTGTGTCATTGAACGCCTCTATGTGGAAAAAATGGCATCCACTGTCACCCATCAGTGGTTGCTGAACATGTATGGAGACAAAACAGTGGAAGCAAGCATCATGAGTTGGTGGGTGGTGTGTTTCAGCAGTGGTGACAGTGACAGTGGGTCCTCCACTGGTGCAGATTTTTTTGAGTGTGGCATGCAGGCTTGTGTTCATCGCTGTTGAAAATGCACAGCTAACGGTGGTGACTATGCTGAAAAAATAGTATTTTGTAGCTGAGAACTTGCTCTATCAAATAATGTTATTGTACTGTATGTATCTGTTGTAGTTTCTGTGGAAATAAATAGGAAGCGATGCTTTTGGAACAATCTACATAAGATTTCTAGAAAGCTATGTTATAAATACAGCTGCGGTGCTTCTCCTGCAACATGGTTGTATCTTAACTTACAATGTACCTTGTTCAGAGCTTAGATTTGCTACCATCACAGCTAGTGAGCAATCAGTTATTGGTAAAACTCTGTCCAAATCACCCATCGCTTCAGCTTCTAGTCAGGTTGCCCTCACAGCCAACACTACAACATAGCGTTAGTTTATCTCACAGCACCTCTTGTATTATGACGCTGGGGGAAGCTTAAGTGAGCTTTTGTGCTTCCAAAGCTGCTACATGCAATGGTAAAAGGCTATTCTTTGGGGAGCACATTGTAAGGGGATAGAGAGGGCAAAACAGGGAAGCTGTGCAGACATCTGCTATGAACCATTGAACTGTTTCACTGGGTTTTCATCAGGCTTTGTGAGTTGCAAAAATGCCAATTCCCTTGATTCTTTCTTCCAGGAACAGTACATATTTATTCACCAATGTGTGCAATTGATGTGGCAAAAGAAGAAGCAGCAGTTCTGCATAAGTGATGTAATATACGAGAATGTCAGCAAGTCCTAGTTTGGAGTCCCAGGCGGTAAGTCAGGGAAGCCTTGTGTGATGCTTAGAGTTCAGCATCCTCACTGCTTGGTAGCAAGCAGTGTCATGACATGGCTGTGTACATCTCACACTGAGGGAGCTTTGCTTGGAGCTTTCTTCCTAGGTCTCTCTGTGCTCTGAGGGGATTTTCATTGGAGTGTGCAAACAAAATCCCCTCAGCCTCTTGCATTAAATAATTTTCTGTACTTCCTATATCAGTGTAAGGGTTTGTTGACTCACGTGTTCGAAGAATTAGAGAATCCTTAAATCCTAAGGATTTAACTGAAGCTCTCCCTCCACTTGTCCTACTACACCCTGCAATGAGTGAAGGGATCAGTCAGAGGGAGAATTTACACTGTCCTCGCATCACTCCCAGCTGCACATTACCAAGGCCAGCAGAGGGTTTGGGTTTGGCTGCCAGCAATGCTGGCTTGTCAGTTGGGCTTCCTAAGGAGTAAGATGGGAACTCAGAAGCTCCAGCAGGGAATGCTAGGAGCCAGGGAAGAGGAGAGCACTCTGTCAGGCACTGCCATGGGCAGGGACCACCACCGTGCTTTTCCACCAGGCTCCAGGGACTGCCTCAGTGCAGACAACAGTGTGGCCTGGTCCCTTGCAGCACACCAAGCAGCGCTTCAGGGTTTTCTGTCAATGAAGCTAGTGCTTTTCCTTTTGCTTTGGGCTCACGCTGTGAGGACACATGACCCTGTTTCAGCTAGTGAGCTTTAGTTCATTAGGTGGCAGTAATAAGCCAGCCATAACTTTAACATTTGCTTTTGGGTGAAGGAGGAAGCTGAATGCTGCTGACACAAAGCGGCTTTTTGGCTACCTCGTGGGGAGCCATGACAGGCACCAGCCATCTCCATTGGCATTCTGTGGTGTGGCACAGGCACCTGTATCAACATCTCTTCATGTCATTCCCCTGCTCACAAAATACACCCATGACTGCACAGGCTCACTTCCCCACCTGTAGAGAATTCACCATCTAAACAGAGTCCCAAAGCATAGTTGTACAGCTAGGCCTCTGATGCGTGTCTAGCAGAACTATATGCCAGCATCTCTATTTATTTCCTTATCTAGTTCTAACTTGTTCTCTCTGTGTTTTACTGTTCCAGGTGAGACCATGAAGCACACCCATCTTCCCTTGCTTCCGATTTTTTTTTCTTTTGGTGACTTGAACCACCACGAGACCGCTGCCTAGTGGTGTGCGGACAGTGAGAAACAGAAACTTTAACTTTCAGAAGCACTGGGGAGAAAAAGCCTTAACAAGCCTGCGGTGTCTTTTGAACTGTTTTAATTTCTGGACCTTTTTTTAAATACTGGACCAAATTCAACTGAACAACATGAAGGAAAAGACACTACGAGATGTGCATAAAATAGAGTGCTCCAGAGCATTGGGTTTTCTTGTTTGGTACTTTCAGTTATTTTATTTGTTTCTGTGCAGGTTGGGCTTAAGGTTAAAGTAAGTAAGTGCAATATTTTTTTAAGGGTTGAATGAAGACCTTTCTTCATGTGTCACTGGTCTGTGCTAACGTCCATAGGAGAACAGGCATTGTTAGTATCTAATAATACCTCATTAGTGAATAGCGAGGCATGAACATACATGAAGAAATCTGGAGATTGTGAAAGAGGGGGGGACAGGGGTGCTGGGTACCTGGATTGAACTGTTTCCTGCAGCCCTGATATTCTCTGCTTGGGGTCTGGGGAAAAGCAAGACCCAAGGAATGGACTGACCTTCAGAAATGCAGACCATGGAGCGCGAAGCTGAAGCAAGCAGCTGAGGAACAGTGTCATTGTGGTTTGTGACATTGCTGCTAGGAATAAAGCAGAGAGATTGCTCTTTTCTCCAACCTTTTCAGTAACGCCACTGAGCAGGTTATTTTTTTAGACCAATCTAATCCAAGTGCAGCTGAGGTAGCTTTGACTCCATTTCTATAGCATCTAACTGTCCAAGCAATCTATGGTGCCTATACCCCTCATTTGTTTATTATTTTTAATAAGTATTAAACCTGTGTAAAAATGTGAAGCTGATTCAGGTTGGGGAAAAAAAAATGTGCTTTAATGGATGTAACTATTTTTCCGAGCCAGGAATTCACGCTGATATGAAAACATTTTTTTTGGCATGTGAAGGGATATGGTTATTGCTTTATTGCTACAAGGCTGCCAAAGCATCGGGACGGATTCCTGCAGGGACGTTGGGTCAAGGAGATGGGCTCTTTTACTTTTTGCTGTCAGTTTCAGTTCTAGTCAGAATAATTAGCTATATATATTTTTTTGTCTTTGTATAATTCCAGTACATCATTGTGTATTGTGACATGGATGCTGTCAGAATGGATGTTTGATGGCATTTTGTAGCCTGTTGCTTTTTGTCACCTCATTGGAAGTTAGCAGCAATGGTAACTCAATGTAAACAAAACAAACTTGAACTGAAAGTAAACACACTGGATTGCTTACCTGTGAAGAAGTCACTGTCAGCAAAACAGCAAGTGCGCCCACACATACTTTGTATTCACCTCACAGCCAGTGTAATAGAGCTGGTAGCTCAGCCACTTCCAGGACATCCTCCTTCAGATGACATTGGGTTTATTTATTTTTTAAAAAGCTATTCCTTCAGCTGAAAAATAGGTGCATATTCCTTTAATATCTACACCATCTCAGTAATGGTTATGATGGAAAACTTCCTTCAAACCCTGCACATCCGCAATGCAAAGCTGCATAAACAACATAACCCTTAAATAAACAAGGTCCTTCTGAAGGGTATTGAAAGAAACATGACTCTACCTCTAATTATTAAATGGGAGGTAAAGTGCACACTTCTCCTTCCATGCATCTGATACAACTTTGACAATTTCCACTCAGTCCCTCCCTAAAGCAAAGCTGCCATGTCTCTAAATAGGAAGTGTGGAAATGGATGCATGGAGCATGGAGCTGTCTTCAGGGGGTGGGATTCTAACAAGAAATGCTTCAATAATTCATTTCTTTCCGTTCCTTCACAAGTGCACTTCAGTAGGAGGGCCTGCCATCTACTAGGAATGGCCAAAGCCAGGATGATAAAAGAAGAGCACTTGACCATCCAGAACTTTCCTTTTTGTTGGTTTATATATTAGTGTCATTAGTGTCACGTTTACTTAGAAAACATGTGCACACCCCTCTAGAGAACTTCTAGCAGGGATAAAAAAGAAGAAATCCACAAAGGTACAAATGTTCTTGCTTTTTCGTCTACTGCCCTCTGTGCCTTGCCCACTGATTTTACATTTATTCTTTATCATCAGCCAGCGTAACCGGGTTACTTTTAAAAAATTGATGTGCACACAAACCAGCACAGTTGCTACTTCACAATGTCAATTACTATTAAGAACAAACAAAAAACCCTTTCTTCAGACAAAATTGTTGTACCTTGTCAGTCAACATAATTCTCTTATGCACCAAAAATGGTTCTTCCCATCCTCCACACTTGACTCACTGACCAAACAGTCTCACCACCTCTCCCCAGCTTCTAACTTTTTTTCAAGGGTAACACATGAAAACAATTGCTCCTTTCAAGCAGGCAAACATTGCTGCTTCCAGACATTTCTGGAGACAGGGTAACCACATTAGTTGTGGTGAAATGGATGAGACTGGGGACTGGTTGAGCTTTCATTGTGCCAACTAGGAGTGGTGGATGGGAAGCACTTAGGCTCTCTCCCCATATTCTTTCATCATCTTCTCTTATTTTAATCTAAAAATGTCATCAAGAAAAAAAAAAAAGCACAAACTTCATTTGGTTTTAAGAAGTATCAATGCTGGGTAAGTAGTAAAAGAAAGACAACTGAAGCACGTACCTACAGGGAGACTAAAGAAGGATAGTGAAGGGCCAAAAGATTTAAAAAGGCACTTCCTACTAAAACTAAACACACCAACAGTACAAAACTCAACAAGTTTCAAAATACTTAAACACAGAACTCAATGTACTCTTACAAAGCTGCTTATGTCTGCACTCCACATCCGTAACTCCACTGTGTGAGTGCAAAGGCGGCACACTGAGCGCAAGGATGTTCTCTCAACAACTACTCTTGATGTGACTAATCCATTCCTCACATAGGGGTGCTTGCTTTGTGTTTTAACATTGCACAGACTTCTTAAAAGTTGAGGAAAAACATCGTAGAAGATTGTGCTTTTATAAAATGATGCCTTGGTCAAAAGCATGGGTTTCTGTTTATAATCATGTTTTCCATATTTACGAGATGCAGTCCAGGAAAACATATGGAGATACTTGCTGGAACAAGGGTCTGGTATTCAAGCTGTGTCCTACTTATCTATACATCCTAAAGAACTGAAAACTCAAAATGCATTTTTTACTATAAGGCAGTGAGGCACAGGAGCAGGCTGCCCAGAGAGGTGGTGGGTGCACCATCCCTAGAGACACTCAAGGTCAGGCTGGATGGGGCTCTGACCAACCTGATCGAGCTGTGGGTTTCCCTGTTCACTGCAGGGCAGATGGACTGGATGGCCTTTAAAAGAGTCCCTCCCAACTCACATGATTCTATGATTCTATGAAATGCTTAACCTACAGCACACTAATAGTTATTATCTTAGCTCAATTAGTAAAAAGTACTGCTGTCCTGCAAAGCACTGCCAGGGATGCTTTTAGAGTTTCCCAAACACTATACACTTAAGGTCATAGGGTGCTCAGTGCATTTCAGAGTATCGTGGCATTCTGGTTATCTACTTTGACATAAAACATTTCTGTAGAAACAATACTGCGGAAGTCTACACTTATTTTCTAGGCCCCAAATAACACTAAATTTTCTATAATACAATGATTTGGAACAATAAAAGTGTGCAGAAAAATCTTGCTCACAGATCACAATTTGTCTGAGCAAAGCACTGTTTAAAATTTAAATTGATGAACTGTAAGTAATCTCATCCACATGTCAGTATAGATTAGACATGTTAATGACAAATTAAATGTGGGCTCACGCTGTCCCAGCAAAACAAGCTGACTAAAGAAGTGGGCAGAAGTGACTTGCTGATGTTATGTGGTGTGCACCTAGAAAGCATAAAACTGTTGGGTGAGCACAGGATGCTGAAAGTCCTTCACCCCGTTATGGACTTTTCACACAGTGCATCTTTCTAAAATATTACTGCTCAAAGCCTAGAGAAGACATTTGGAATAAAATGGTGCACTTGGTCATTTTGTTTTCATTCGAGACACAGAGAATTTTGTAGAAAACAGTGTATTTTCATTTGCTCACCCCTAAAACAAATCTCCTTTTGATTTCTCATAACTGTCATCAGGCCGCAAACTCAAGGACTGCACAGCAGAGGTGCGAAGTTCCCTGAAGTGCTTTAAGCCATCAAGAAAATTCCAGGAGAAAGGGAAATCTTTGCCTTAACATCACTTCAATTTCACAGATTGTTACACTGAAGTCATGCAGTCTAATTCAGAAATGTTGAAGTGTAAAATACAGCTTCAAGCTTTATTGGCTTGGTAAATTATTAGCAGTTAATTTAAAAATAGTAATTATTATTTTTTAAAATGCAGAAAACAAAATTAGGGGAAAAAAAAAGCATACAGATTATTCTGCTTACATGGAAGGGTTTTCCTCCCAAGAGTCTCCAAAGATCTCTGAGAATACTGACCACATTCAGATTAAAAATAACAACCAACTACAAACCCAGCTGAGAATCCACCTCTTTTCTTTCAGAGAGGGTATATGAGGCTTCTTCTAAGAATTCTGTGTACCAAACTCCATGAAGTCTAATGTGGTAGCTTCTTTTGGGGAAAAGCAATACTGTATGTTCAACGCAAGAGCAAAGTTGCCATGATTATGAAAATTGGCTTCATATTTTTATACCTAACAGGGAAAGAGAGGTGCAAGGAGCCATCACTACGGCTTTTATAGTAGCAGATGTACTTTCCACGTGAAAAGACTCAAGATCTTTTTAAGTTTCCTACTTCTGTACTTACAAGCACTGAATAATCTATGTAAGAACAGCTTCAAAACTTCCTTTATACTGTTAGTCATTCATCAGCTGGTGAAGGGGACTGCTCTACAGCAAACACATCAGGCTGGGTAGTACAGATATGTACATAAGAGGGTGCAGGAAAGAAAATTTAAAATATGGCTTAGAGAGTAGTTTAAATCTTGGGAGGACCAGATCTGACTTTTGACAACAAGTTGGGCAGTGAGACATTCAACTTTCTCTCATAAAGCTGTGTGTATAGGTTGAATGGATGCAGTCATCTTACATGTGTGCTGGTTCCAATGTCTCCAATAGGGAGCATGTAAAAGGGGAATCATCATTTCTTTCAGAAAATCCTCTTCTTGGCAATTGCTACTGCATTTGGAATCTTAAGTTTGGAGTCTTCACTTTCAGAACCATTTCAGCATATGACCACATTTAAACAACAGGTGTCATACACACTTTTAACCAGAGTAAATATATACACTGACACATAACTGACACACAGAAGTAGTTTTTGTAAGGACATTTACAATAAATGGCACTAAACACCTTTATTAAGATTTTAATTTCTTTTATGAAAAAAATGAATAGGATTCTTTTTTTTCCTTGTATGCAGAGGAAAAGCAAACTAATGGCAAAAATCAAGACCACCTTCTTATCTCAATACCATCTTTGTAGCCACAAAGATACAACTATTTAACAGACAAGAAATACTGTTTATTGCAGACTTTAAGCTGATTCATGTGGAAAAGGCACTATGGAACTTAATCAAACTAGATGATTAAATTTGTCTAAATTAAGTGATATTATATATTATATATAATACATATATTATATATAAAATCACAAGACCAATGTGAAGTAACAGAACACTTTGTGACAAAAATCATTGCATCTTCAAAAATAATATTTGTTGGAAGGGACACTGCCTTTTCTCTCCCTTTTGCCTCCAGGAATCCAATTTTCCAAACGATTACATTCATAAAGGAACAACAACTTTTTACATATGGAAAAACTGACGTCTGGGATCAACAAGCAAAGCCTAGATTATACACTGTTCCTCTGACAGGTTAAGTTACAAACAAAAGTACATAAAAAAATAGTAATGAGAATTGTTTCATGGCTACCTACAGCAGATCTGATCCCCTCTTTCAGCTGAGTTGTGTTACTATTTTCTACTAATTCCTTCTTGTGCAATACTACTGTTCATCATGAGTGAAGCATTGATAAAATCATAGTACAGAGTATTATTTTGGTATAAACAGCGTCATTAGTAATAAAATACCTCAGGAGCGATGCAAGAAAGATTCAGTCTATACTGAGCTGCTGTTCATACCCTAAACATTACCTCTTTTATTGCTGGCATCAACTAAACATCCTGCAGCTGAATGCACTGTAAAAAAGACATAGTTGCAAACTACAGCTGGCGATGGAATTCAGAACTGTACTGTTAACTGGAGAGTTCAAATGCTTTTTTATTGCTGGCTCAGCTTTCCTAGCATGGATCAAAAAGAAAACTACGTTCCAGTTTACCTGTCACTGAATGCTTAATTCTATAAAGCCAAGGCTTGTCTTTGGGTATAAGTGACTGAAGTGCCAATAGTTTCACCTGTCAGGAACTTACACTGGATTTCTCACTTTCATTTTTAATGATGAAAAGCCAGCAGCAAGTACTTCTGCAGATACTACTGTAAGTTTTCTTTATGATGGCTAGTTATGTATTTTAACACAGTAATAAGACATTCCCGTTCACTAAAGCAAAGCTGGACTGTATAATGCTATGGTCAGAGGAACTAAAGAAAAAATGAGACTTTTAGTGGCTGCTTGCTTCATCAAAAGACTCCACACCTGAATCTGATGCAGCTGCACTGATTTTTTCTTGCCGTCTTCTCATAATTTCTTGCAGTTCTGAACTGCCACTGTTAGCCTATAAAGAGAGAAAACAGAAGAGCTGTTAATCTGTGATTTTGACAAAGAATTAAGTTATACTGACAGCCTTTTATTTAGATAGGTGTTTGAACAAGTTAGACATACTTTGCAGCTCCAAAACTAAAACTGCACTAAGAAATGTGGTTACATGACATTTGGAATACAGGAGCATTTACACTATTCCTAAATGTAGATCAGAAAAGAGTCTGTAACTGCTAATCCAGCACAATTTTTAACACTGCTGGGTACCATCGCTTCTCATGCAAGCTGCCATTAGCATTGGATATTCACGGGATGAAATACAGCCTAAATACAGATTTAAAGTCCACCAAGTTTGCTAGGATTTCACACGAGTACTTAAAAATCATGGCAATCATATTTAGAAATTGAAGCACAAAAATCCTTGGGCTTTTAGATTTATGTCACCACAAAATTCACACATGCACAAGAGCTTGCACAGCCAAGGCCTAAGTAAGGATTTGGATCTTAGTATATCCTACATCACGCTGTCTGCCATCAAGCATTTGATGACCAAAGGTGCAGTACTGAAACCCAGAGCACGATAATAAGAATTGAATCCCATTAACGTATCAGTGTTGCCCAAGAGCAGCATTGTGAGGACAAGGCTTAGTTTCATGTTTAGGGTGAAAAAACAGTGCTGCAGAGTTAGTGTCGAATAGATTTCTTTGAAAACATAAATTATTAACAAGGCCAAGATGCACTTACAGTAGAACATAACTTTACAAAGCACGCGTGACTTTGAATTAGGGTAGAACAGTATGAAACAAGATCTATATCACTGCTATGTTACTTGGCTGTGAAGTGACCTTCCAGACTTAACCACTAGCTTCCCAAACATCCCGTCACTAAGGAAGTAGAAACTGTTCTTGAAATTTGTGAAATAAATTTCAGGGCTGTTACAGGGAAAAAATCCTTCAACTGATTCCTCAACTTTCTCAAAATCCTTCAACTCTCAAAATATACCTCAGGACATGAAACTTAATTTAGTTTTATCCCATTAGGTCTATTACAATGCATTACCTGATGCCATTACCTGGCAGACAGGTTGGGCATCTAAAGAGAGAGGGGTTTATCCTATCTAAAGTGCCATTGCTCTCTCCCCTCCTCCCTGACTGGGAGCACAGAGCAGGGGGCACATAACTAACTCACTGAAGGTGAGAGACCTGGATTTGTCTTCATTCATCTTGTCCTTGCCTTCTTGGTTCCAGATATAGAGCAAGCACAGTAGTTGCCCATTACTGAAGTCATGCATAAAAAAACATTAGCAAATACCTTACAATTTGCTTTATTGGAGGTCACAAAGAAATATTTTTTTTCTGCAAAGAGCTGAGCTACCAAGGCTGCAACAGTTTATCTTCCTGATAACATCAGTAACAACATGACTGATGGGCTTGAAAAGCAACTGCAATACATGTGGCCCAGCACAATTGGCACATTCTGCTGACACGGGGAATAGCATAGCTCAGTAGCCTAGGGCTGGTTTGGGTAACACAATTCTTCGAACAGACTGTTAGACTTCAGCTTTGCTGATTTACTCAGCTTAGTATCTAACCAAATCATGGGGTATCAGTAAACTTTACATGCTTTAGACTCAGACTGCTGAAATCAGAATCAACAAATGCAATGACAGAATCATCAAATGGCTTGGGTTAGCAGGGACCTCAAAGATCATGTTGTTCCAACTCCCTGTTGTGGGCATGGCTGCCATCAGGTACTAGATCAGGCTGCCCAGGGCCCATTCAACCTGGCCTTGAGGATCTCTGGGGATGGGGCATCCACATCTTCTCAGGGCAGCTTGTGCAAGAACTAGATCAATTTCTCAGTGAAAAGCTCCATCAATCCATCATATTTCTATGTCAGTGATGTTTCATACATCCAGGTGAACAAACAGTTTGATACATAGACTAGATAAAAACTATTCTCATCGCACCCATGCTTTCCATAGGCGGAGCAGAAAGACCACAGGAATGTGCACATAGAGACAGCAAAGACAGTGTTCAGGACATTTTATCTCTATGCTTATCTTCTGATTAATATTTTTAATAAAAAATATCAAAATCCAATAACAATTGGAATTGGAATTCCAGTTTCAAAATACTTACTTCCTCTGCCTAAGGCAGAAGAACTTAAAACAAATAAATAAGTGAAAAATGCAGCTGCATACTAGTTTTCAGCATTGGAGAACACAGGCCCAAATCTGAGAGAGAGGGCTTTCACTGTCCTGCAGAAACAGAGTGAATCAAGAAACCCTCATGGAAGTTCCTGGCTACAGATAAAGCAAAGACGAGGCAGAGAGTTCTGTAATACTAGACAGCATGTGGGTTTGCTTTTTATTGGCAATTATTGTTATTTATGTGTAGCACACAGGACGTTTACAGAAATATGATACCAAAGGACTGTGGAAAGAATGCCAGAGCTACTTCACGAGAAGTTGTCACTGATTAATAGTGTAGGTCAAGCCCATAACCATACTTATAAAAACCATTCAGTTTTGCTTGATTGCATACTAGGTCTGACACTGGTACAACAAGTACGTGTACACTTAAATGCTTCTGTAATTGGAAATGCTTCTAGTTCAAGCAGTAAAACATAACCTTGGTTTGGAAGACATTAGCCCTTGTTTCCTGAGTCACTTGTAGACTTTTTGGACTTATTCCTCATGCATATTCCTCCAGATTATCTTAAACAGAGATGGACAGCCTACGACTTGCAACATGAAATATGAGTATGGTATATCATATGATACATGAAATACAAAATATGGACAAAAAAAAAAGATATGTCTGTGTTCTGGACAACACTGCAAACAGGCTAAAGTAATGAAGAATTTCTTCAGTTCTAGAATTTATCAGTTAAATCTCAACAAACTTAAGTAGAAATAAATATTTGCATTACCTTCTTACTAACAAAATCCAACAATCTTGCTTAACTCTCAGGACCCACTTATTAATACTGGTAGAGCATTTACTAGATGAGTTTTGACTGCTCAGTTTCCTGAAGAGTAAAGCCTAGCTGAGGTAAGCTTACCTAGCTGAGGTAAGCAGAAAAACATCACAGAGAGGGAAAGGCCAGACCTCTACAAACCTACACATCTCTGTTTTTTCAGCGTAACTTCCACCATAATTTTCAAGGAGTAATTTTTAAGATTTGGAGGCAGAATCCCGTATACATGCCTAACACAATCATGAAGTTAGCTTTTCACACTATAGGATGCCACCAAGATTTTTGGCAGGACAGGCAGCTATTTAAAAGGAATGTTCTTCCAGGTGCAGTGTCAAAATCTCATTTCGTGGATCTACTCCATCAAGTCTGCATCTCTGAGTTATTCAGCTTATATTGCTCCTTTAATCACATTCTGAAGCATGTTGGTAAGAAATAATGTATTTAAGAAAAAGAAAAAAAAAAAAGAACCCTAATTAAATTTCTAAACAATAACATTTACTAATAATGATATGGAAGTAAATCTGGTTTTAGACTATTTTAATAAATTTTTTCTTGTTTCCATTTCCATGCACAGAGACTTCCTTTATGAAATTTAAGACTGTTTATATTCCAGGGAAGCTGAAGCATATACATACATACTAGCAAATTATGGATTGCATTGGACTTAGCAACATAATCCTAGCAGGAAATTAAGGCTTGAAGCAAGTTTGATAGTGTTAATAACAATGCTCTCTGGTCCACACTGATCAGGAAAATTGTAAAATATGCATCACCTTAAACTTCTCTTTTAAAATAGATCTGGTAGTTAAAGGTTCAAATCTTTAAAGCAAGATAGAGAGAAATATATATATATATATAATTATATATATATATATATATATAATATACAATTAATGGGACAATACCACTGCAATTTGAGAAAACTGCTGCCTAGCAATGAGCACAGAAGTACTGTATGTATTTCCATGGCTTAGAAATTCTGTTAGCACCCTGTTGAGTATGTTTGGCTACACTTAGATCCACCAAGGATCTTAAGGTTCAGTACCACCATGTACTTTTTCTAATGCTTTGTGGGTCCCTTCAGAAGTGTGGAGACATACCAACCAGTGTTCTGAGTAATGTTGCTTGAATGCACTAATACCAAATAACCCAGGTGCAAATGATGCATATCATCATGATGGGAACAGAGGAAAAAACTATCCATGTTGCAGAAAGAGCTATTTACTTCTGTACATTCAGAAGCAATGACTCAAGGAGTATTTCCTAGATATCAGCAAGCTAGCATTAGAGTAGTAAGAATGGTTGCACATACCTCCAAAGCAGACTTCTGTACCGTAATTTGGCTGTAGACTCTAGATCCTTCTGGGCAAACAGTCCTCAGTTCCTCTTTATTGAGGGAGAAAAGCTGAGCACCGGTCAGAACACCAAGGCTGTTCACAGTCCTGGGGTCACAAAGAACAAGCAAAAAATAAGTAATAACACACTGACCAAGGAGGAAGAAGTACGTTGTCTTCCTCCATCATTACCACAGGTAGGGATACCAAATCAAACTGCAAGCAACAGGACAACCGAAGTAAATTCATACCTATCATAGCCAGTATCTTTTGGTGGAGGCTAATGTGCAAACGTTTTTTTTTTTCATATATCTCTCTACATAACCACCAGGTCAAAACAGACATATTTGCTAAAACAAGTTTTTTTTAATTCCTAGAGTGTCTTGCTTTTCAGAAAGCTGCTTGATTTTAAAAAGCAAGCAAACCATACCCAACTAACTGTAAGGAAAATAATTCTAATAACTTCCTCAAATTTGCCCTCTAACTTACACGGGGTTGAATCCTTTGGACTGCAGCCACGCTTTCACATCCTCAGGTGAGGAATCGTACGTAATGTTCACTACAGGGATGTTTGGCCGTGGCACGTGGAACTTCCTCTGGGCATTGCTGCGGCCAATGGTGAGCCGGTGAACGAGTTCATCCTGCACCTCTTCCATCTGAGATTTCCTGCCTGGAAAGAGAGTTGCCCCACAAGAGTTACACTCAAGAGTGCTTTATCAAGGCCAGGTTGTTTCTTATGCTCTAGCTTATATCTTAAAAATCTTGAACTTCTTTTTTTTCTTTTTTCTTCCTTTTTCTTTAGAGATCTATTCATTAGCTCTGCTTGAGTTATTATTCTCATTTTTCCCCAGGGAAGACTTCAGTATTCCCACTCCTGCCTTTATAAACCAAAACAAACTAAATATATACATTCAACAGAGACCCCAGAAAGAAAATAGAAACTTGGTATTGCAGAAGTAGATAGAGCGGTCTAGCACTCAAGCAGGAAAATGTGCAAAGGGGTTGTGTTGTTCAACTGCCACAGTTTGAATTTCTTCCAACATAAATGTAACGTTAAAAATGAAAATAAAAACACGAGGAAGAAAATAAGACTGCTTCCACTTTGGAAAGTCATCACAGCTTCTTAGTGCAAATCAATGTAAGTTAAAAAAAAAATTTTACCATTGCTGGGACATACCGCCTTAAGCAGTATACTTTACTGTAGTCATCAAAATGTTGAAGGATTTTAAGAAAGGTCTACAAAAAGTAATTTGAATTCACCCAAGTTGACTGAAACCATGCCACTCTTTTATTTAAAAATAAATAAATAAATTACTATTAATATTAATAGTAATAATGTTAGTTTCTTACACCAGAGATGCTGGAACTGGGGTAAGACTACTTTTTCCACTGAAATCAAACTGTATAAGTTTATACAGATCCCTTTTATCTGAAGCATTCAGTTCTGTTCTGTTCTTGGTCACTAGCATACAACTGGAATGCTAAATATATTTTTAAATTTAAATTTTTAAATGTTCTATGGAAGATTTCACAAAAATAGGTAGAATCTTCAGAGACGGAGAAGGTACTCATTTAACAGAAACTCATCATGCATTAACTCTGGTATTACGACAGAAATACTTGACATGCAACTTTGAAGTGATCTAGGAAACTCTTCATTTCTTTAAGATATTTTCACTTGTCGTTATTCCACATTTTGACTTCATTGCACAAAGAGAAGCTACATTAACTTTTCTGAAGCATTCAGATGGCAAAAGTTTTTCTTTCTTCCCATTATACTTGAATGCAACACCAGAAAATGATATAGCACTACATGGAAAAAACATGACAGCAAAAATTTTTCAATCTTTGATTTCATTTTATATTTTCACAAGAATCCTCCAAGGATTCATGTCTCTTGACAATCATATGAATGAAAACAAGGTGGCTTTTTTTTTTTCTAATTACAATTTAGATTACAAAAGAAAAACCTATGTTTTAACCATTTGCTTGCTCCTTTTATAAAATAGCCACAGGCCCCAATCTGAAAGTGGACACAGTGACTCTAGCAAAATATTTTAAGTGTTTTAAGTGTTTACCATCCTATCAATGATTTTTTTTTTCCCAAAGCGTGAATTGGAAGCCAAAGTGACATGCTTAGTAATATATGAATAAAGACTTCAGACAACGTCACTGCAGTATGCACCAGTTACTTTTCCAAACAGGAAGAGCAAGAAAACTGCTATTGTGCCTCTATTTACACAGATTTTGGAAGATCTAGGTTTTATCTAGACTAGGATGGTATCAAAAGATAAATGTTAGCTGTTAGATAACAAATTCTTACTATTGTTAGACACATTATCATAAACAAACAAAATGCACTCAGCTGTGGTTGCTGCTACGTTGCTCATTCCCTGCAGCTGATTGGGAAGGACTGTCCATGACTGTTGTAGGGGCAGGAATTTTGTGAGGATGTAGGCACCTGAAGCCCACTGGGCTTGAGTTTCAACACTTGGTGAAGTTACAGATATCAATCAAGGCCTTGGGCCTGAGTGGAATCTAAGGGGCTGCAGATGATGCCTTGCATCAACTTGGTCTACAGCAACCCCTCACAGCCCATGCTGTGTCACTTTTGTGTTTTCATTTAAGAGACAAACCAAAGGCAGAGGCTGCCCCTACTGTTTGTCTGGGAAGCAGAAGTGAGACATGTTCCTCCCAAGAGGCTGTTCTAATTACCAGCTAGACTGTCCATTGTGTGAGAAAACTAAAAGAGTCCCAGAGTCTTCCTGAGTTCAGAGTCTAGGAGAGAGCTGGTCTACCACCAGATAATGCCAAAGCAGGCTAGGTTTATCCAAGCAGGGATGCTTCCCATCTTCTGGGAGTGCAGCATAAGAAATCCTCTACAGAGAGGCTTCAGTTTTCATCTCTGGTGGAAACTGGATTTTCTGATGAGGAAGGGGATTGGAAAATCTGTCAACTCCTGAACAGCAAAAACCTAATTATTTTAAGAACTACTGGTTTAGAAGCTGTAGCAAGTGCTTGCCTACAAGTTTCAGTTATTTTTGAGCTAGGGAATTTCATTACTTCAAGTATATTTAGACAGAAATCAATGATTAAGGAAATTCTGTTAACCTAAACCACCTTTCATTTGCTACAGGGTGGGAGCCTCAGCAGCAGCTGTGGTTTATAATTACAAGGAAACTTTAAACAGATCATTTCATGACTGCCACACACTGCTTGGCTGCAGGTTATCATGTTTTTCTATTGACAGAGCTATGGATTATGTCTTCTCATCCTCCTAAGACAAGGACACATAAATTTGCTTAGTGGCCTGCCAGTTGCTCTTGCTTTGACCAAGGGTCCTGAATATAAAGACAAGTCACCTACATCACCACAAAAGTGTGTTTCCTATGCATCAGCCACTGTAAGCCTCCTTGCAAGCCTTGGGTTTGTATTTCAGAAAGGTGTAAATGCCCCAGAAATATGGCCAACCATGGAGAGAAGTGTAAAAAGAACCTGATTTCAAAAGTCATATAATTAGAATGCAGTAGTGATTTCAGGCAGGCAGTGTACATTAGGCAGCATAACAACATGAGCATCTGCCGTGTTGAAAACCACTAAGTGAAGATTCTAGATAGTCATAACAGAAGAGGATGTACTCCAGGACTGGCACAGGTACAAAATTGTTTTTGCTCCTACTTACTGTCACGATTGTATAAAGAACTCTCTACACATAAAACATGAGTATTTTAAATATGAGATTAAATCTAAGCATTTCATAAACATTTATCTGAAACGTAAGGCTTTAAGGAATTTAAAGATTAAGCAAAAGATACAAGGATGGGAGAAAAACATTCTTTTGCTTCTTAGACAAACTTACGGTCCACAGGAACTTGTTTGTGCTTCTGGCTGTCTCGCGCAACACTACCACCGCTGTCGCTAGAGGTGCTGCTTTGGCGGCTGACAGTTGCTGGTGCCTTGGGCACAGGAACTGGAATGGGTGCGGGGGTGCTCGGAGGGAGAGGGACAGTTGCAGGAACTGGAGCAGGCATCGGAGGTGGTGAAGGAGTAGCAGGAACCTGATCAGGTTGTTTCGCGACATAGTCCGTCCTTTGCTTCTGAAAAGAGGCAGAGAGACTCAGTTTGACAACAAAACTTGGACAAGAAGTTAGACACACTGGCTTCTGGAGAAAATATCGGGGTCTTCTGTACCTGTCTCCGATTTCATTTATTGCACAAAAAAGTCATCCTTGCCAGACACAGTTACAAAATTTGCCAAAACGTGATCTGGTATTGCTTTTCCTTCTCTTTCAGACATAAAATTCAGAACAATCACATCATATGAAATGTGCTTCTTTCTTCCAAACAGATGATTTCTATAAATAAAATTGTTTTAAAATTCTGAACTTTACTATCTGGCACTTTTGAACAGCTTCCAAAATTTTTGAATTGCTGGAGTTTATCGGTATAAAAACATATGTTTTAGAAATGTTCTGCTAGAAAGAGTGAAAAATGAATATATCCAGTCACTCTTAAGCCTGGCTAATGGTTTAACTTAGGAACATCATTGAATTTGAGGTAGCACATTGTTTCCTGAACTTCGGACGCTGTTTAAGAGATTCCTGCTCCTCCTACCCATTGAGATGTGCCATTTCAACTATCTGCCTGAGCACTGTGTGCAACAATTTGATTAAACACAAACATCACAGTTCTTTGAATAAGGCTGCTGGCTTTTTTTCCCCCTTCTTTATGAAGTGTTCCAGCAGCATGCAAATTATCTTGCTGTTAATAGCTAGCTGGCAGGTGCCTCAAAATTAATTCTGCGGAATAATTCCTCTCCTTCTTTGCCTTTAGAATGGTGCCAGTTGCAGGAAAAGGCGTGCATTTTCCCTAAGCAATCACAGTGTCAGACAAGCCCAGAAGACTGTGAGCAACCTATGCTAGCCTTTTCTTTCCAACAATTCAAATTCCACATCTCACTGTTTTAACACTGAACCCTCTCTACAATTTTGGATTAACAAAGCTTGAAATTTTAATATTAAAGTTTGTTTGCTTAGTACTCATTTTTAAATTATGAGAAGTCTGCTTTCTTTGGTATGAAAATAGAGGAGAACACTCCCCAGGCTCATTGCTCCTTCCAGAAGCACTGTTCACTAACTCCTTGGAGGTAGAGGGTTTGTGGCAGATGAAGTAGGGAAATATTTGTAGGACCTATATATTATAAACTGAACAACACATCATTGCCCTGACAACAATCAGACCTTAATTAAATGTCAACCACTGCCCTCATATTGGAATCCCCAACATGGTACACCTAACCTATGGGAGAAGCACTTTGTAGAGAATGCGAACCGGGACTGTTCACATTCAATGCAGAGTTACACCAGCCCAAAATTTATCCAATCAGGTTCCATTAAGCCTAGGGAAAAAATCTATTCTGCCTTCTTTATATCACTTTTAACTTAAATTGCAGCAGTCAGCTACTGAAGCAAACATATTGCCCTACAATACATTCCTCATTAAACCTTTTGTGTTTCAGTCTTCAGCACTTAAGAGATTTAAAGGCATTCATATGGATTGGTTTGTGTTCATTTTCTGCAGTACACTACAGAGAGATTAAAATAAAAACAAGAATCATGTGACTGACTTGTCTGTATTCTAGTACTTTGATGTGAAAACAACAAAACATTTTCTAACAATGCTGAAGAAGTGAAATGCGGAATATAAAAGAGAACAAGCAGAATTACACATATTTCAGTAATCTGTCTTTTGGTGGAAACTGTGCACTACTAGGTATTCAGTAAGCATTCCATAATTTATTTCACATAGATGCACATCCAAAATTACCTTAATGAATTTAAGAATTTCACTGATATTAAAATATTTTAGCAATATATTGAAAAGTTTGTGGTTTGTTTCCAAATTGAAATGTCTAGACTGTTACTCCCACAGTGTGTCATCATGAGTGTCCCTGACCTTCCTAAATAATGTGCAAGGAAAAAGGACCACATGCTTTTAATGGTAGAGAGGATTCATTACAAACCAAGGCATCAGCTGCATGTCACTGCAATCACAATTCAGAAGAAGTGATAGCAAAGCATTACACATAGCTCTCAACAGATGCTATTAATGTAGCTTCTGAAACATTGTACTGCAATCACAAGTCTCATCAAAATGACTTACTACATGCTAGAGTGAAAACTAAACTGGAAGCATCACTCAAATTCTAAACATAAAGACGAAACTTAAGGGAAGTACACTTCAAATGTTCTTGAACATTGCACAGCAAAAAACTATATGCTTGAATCAATTTAACATCGTAACTTTTCCATTTTTTAAACATTCTTTTCTTCTGGGTATTTTGAGGATGTACACACATGCATCCTATCATTTCTATTCACTGCTACAAATAAAACAAGCATGCTCTACAGGATTAGGTAACTACACACTCCAAAAGAATAATTTTAGAGGTTCAATATCAGAACAGTAATTCTATTACCTCTGAAAGCTCTCCCAGCAATTGCTGTGAGGAAGATGGAAAAAATCATATCAAAGAGTATCGTTAGTAATGTAAACAGTAACTGCCTCACATATCGCTCCTGAAATTTCATACATATTAGCAATTTAAAAGAAAAAGAACATCAAAGCTAATAATGAGCTTTTCTTACTCACTGAGCAACTCCTTACTTGAGTTATTTTTCTTTGGACAACAAATGGAGCAGTGGTAACCTCAGTTCATGTATGTGACACTATATAAGCAATGAGCTCTTTTCAAAGCACTTACCCAGACAGACAGAAAATTGGAAATAGATGTTTAAATCCACAACAACAAAAAGATGAATTTACAGAACACATAACCGCAGAATATTAAGAATTAAATCAGAGTGGATTTGGTAACAAAAACTTAATTATTTGAGCTTAAACATATTCAGTAGTTTACAAGACAAGTTAAAGATTGCTGCTGACACACAGGTACTCACTAATTCACTAATAGACATCAGATAAATCCTGTGATTGTTTTCTTCCTCCCTTGCATTTTGTTTTTCTTTAGGAATAAATTTAGTTTATGTCAATTGGAACAAACCCATTATATTATTTTGAGCAACGATGATACACACTTACTAACAACCTGGATATATCAGAGAACCTTGCTGGAACTAGATTACTATTATTATTTATTTATTTTTGCCTGAAAAATGTTTGTATTCAATGGGAGAAAAAAAATAGAGGTTCCAAAGCTCTTTTTCAACATGCTACAGGCGGGATCTTGTCCAAAAAAATCAAGATTTGGTATGATCTGATCTATTTTTTATATAATTTTTTAATGTCCTGATATGAGCCCTAGTTCTAAATCACTGTTACAAAATATAAAACAAAACAACTGGAAGCAGTGTGTTTTCAAATACACTTTGACACCAAAAACAGGGAACGTGTGTTCAAGCTTTGACAAATACATACTTAGCATTAAAGAGTCACTGCATACAACTATCAGCAGTGTTAGTACTGGGAAGCGTTCTCATTAAGTTAACACAGAACATTCAATTTATTCTCTTTATGATCATTTCAGTGTCCCATTGCTGTTGGCAGTGACACCAAGAGTGGTGCAGAACTCTCAACTTTAGATTAGCCAACATCATGGTGGTTTGGATGTTTTCATGAGATGCACACTGGGAATCTCTCATTCTGGAGCATGTGCCTTCTTTCTTTTGTCTGTATTTTAAGAGACAAGAAACAATCAACTGCCTGCACCCAAAAGGGACAATGAAGTACCTAGAACTGAGACAGGAAATTTCAAGTGAAGTCTTGAGTTTCTTTTGGTGGATTCCTCTATTATGCAGAATCAGCCGTCTGCCTAAAGAAATCCAATTATGAGAAATTTATGTTTTTATGCCAAAACATATATTAGAAGGCAAAAAGGAGAAATTTGGATAGAATTTACTTAATCAGATTGGCATTAGCCTTACTTAGTTCCCACTTCTTACAAAAATACATAGGTAACAGGGAGGCACACCGTGGACTTTCAATTCTCACCACAGATCACTTACTTCTTACAATTAATCAAGTACACCTCTATAATAAGTGCCAGTCCATAATTTGGGATTGGAGCAATGTTGAATAAGACAGAAAGCTACCTTTCCTTAAAAGACATCAAAAAGCCTTGATCTGATGGCAACTTTAAAGAGCATTCAATATGAAACAAAGTAAAAAAGATACTGGCTCATGATCAAAAATTATGACATCTCTTTGGCCACGACAAAATGAACACCTGGCAACTGCACCTCTTCATTATCAAACACTTAATGATTTGCAGGAAAGATACCAGTTGGCAAAAGATGAGTCCGACACTGTGACACTAACTTGGAGCACAAATGCTGGGCTTGAGAGAAAACAAATTCCCACAGAGAGATATTTTCAGTGAGCTGATAAACGAAGAGGCTTGACAGAGACTTGAAGGAAGACTGCCTACAAACATGGAGGTCATTTGTCACAAATGAGGTAGAGACTTTTGGTGTTCTCATACTAGAAGAATGGCTCCTAGATAACTATCCACAGAAGTGTGATAATATAAGATCTATTAAAATAATACTGTCAGACTACATCTGACTTAACATTTACTCTCTGTGCCTCAGGATTTTATATATGTCAGTGAGAAAATAGCTGTCTCACCTCACAAAGTGTGTCATGAGATTAATTATCACACCCAGCAAGATACACATCTCTATCATAATTAAGTTTCTCCTATTTCTATTTCATTGAAAATAAATAAAAGGCACATTATAAATGAAATATTATGATTAATTAGTTTATAAGTTCACCAGAGAAACTTGTTTGAGTGCTTGGGAAACTTGATACTCATCTGTAGAGGATGTTGAAGTATGACTGCTGTGTCAGAATAAAGATGCAGACAAAATGACCAACATCAAAGAAAACTGAGAGTGTATAATTAATGGTAGTGGAAGATAGAAAACAAAAACATCAAAATGCTCCACTAAATATTCAGAAGTACTGAATGGGATGGTTTTACTAGAGATAAAATTCCAGATAAACATATATATTTCATATATATTCAGTACTTCTGAATATATATATAACTGAGCCATTGTTTGCAGCATTCCTGCAGGTAACATCTCTAGTTTCGTAAAAGCATTGAAGTGATTTTATCTGGGATCTAGATCCTGAAAGGAATCGAGAGAAAAATCAGACTCTAATCTGCTGTGAGGACTCATGGGTTTTTAGCAGAGGGAACACAGCAAGAATAAATATACTTTGCAGCTCTAAAAATAATCATGAAAATCAGGCATCCAACTCTTTGGTAAAGGGTATCAGTCTGAAGAATAACTGACAGAAAAAGTGTTCTCTTGCAGTTGAATACTTCATAATAATATGGATATCTATTTTGGCCATCAATGGCTTGAAGGCCATGTCCCTTGTACACAGCACTCATCTGCTGCGAAGAATGGAGCATGCTGCTCACCAAATCTGACACACCACTTGGAGAGGAGTTTTCTGAAAACCAAAAGACACTCAGCTTGATGCTAAGAGCTTGATAATGCCCAAGGTCTTGTGAAGACACTGACAGCAAGAGCTTCCATTCCCTGCTCTGCCCGCAAACTCTCCTGCATGACCTTGAGCCAGGCAGTAATCCCTTCAGTGCCTCATTTCTCTCTTGAAATAGCAGCAATGTCTCATAGTACTGTTATGAAAACAAATAGGATTATGCAAACAGATCCCAAATGAACTGTGTATCTATCACAGAGAAAGATGAATGGGCACATACAGTACTCTGAAAAGTGTATCATTATCACTGTAAAGTTGAGAACAACATTACTGGCATGCTCAGTAAAGACTCCCTTTTGTTATATTCTTACATAGTTACATAGCACTTCAAGCTCACATTTGAATATGCTAAAACTACAACCAAAAGAAACAATAGGCTGGAGGGAACAACCTCCCCAGAGGGAGAGAGACAGAATAATATTCAGTGTTGTCCCCTGCCTTTAATTCTCATGGCTTCATGGAGATTGATTTGTGAAAATAATTATTTTACTGTTTCCCCTGTCATGCAATTATTTTGAATAGTAAACTTCAAAATCTGCAGAGCCTTTCAACAAAAATATATCATGAGAAGCTCTACTCAGTTCTATACTCATTCAGTCTGCTGAATGTTTTCTGGCAAATTCCAAACACACAAAATGAACATGCACTTAAAGAAAATAAATCAGCCCTTTAAATCAGGATTGGAAAAGCACTCCAGATACATGCTTCACTTCGCACAGAGCTAAAAGGAAAATCAGTTTTGAAAGAGCTCATACATTACTGGCAAACAATTAAGGATAGGAAAAACTCAGAAGTGATCTGACTAAACCCCACCAAGCTCAAGATACGTCAGCCACGACAGTGCCAGAAATGACATAGGATCCATTTCTCAAGAGACTTTCCATATCTGTGGAAAGACTGGAAACACTGTAAAAGTTGCAGCTTATCAGATAGCTCTGCACACATCATCTGGCACAGTGACACCTTCAACTGAGACTTTTAGATGAGTTTGCAGTATAGACTGCTAACAGTTACATGACATTTCTTGTTTTTCAATCATCAGCTGGCGTATGCAGATACAAGGAATGAATATTTCATGAAATAAAATTTAATTCAAGTTTTAACAGAAGTTTGGCACCCACTTGGTCTGAAAGTCTCATTCAGAGGCAAGTCTGGAATTTCTGCTTAATCCAGATTTGTTTGCATAGTTTTCAAAATCAGTAGATTTTGAAATTGTGGACAACTGCACTGATGTAAGATATTTTTGGAGGGTGGAGGTATAGGCAAGGGGGGATTTGGTTTATTTTCTTTGCTTTACTTCTTTATTTTTATTTTCAGCATACATAAGAAACAACAAGAAAAATATTAATTCCATTCCATAACATGAAAGAAAGAAAACCAAAATTAGGTCAGAAGACTAAAGTGCTGATGATGCACAGGGATAATAACTGAAAATACCTGCTTTGTGAATTCAAAAGTAAAAACATCTGCTTTTTATACTACTGAAATCATGGTAATTAAATACGAAGGGCAAAGATAGAAACACATGCAAAGAGAGAAAACAAAAAAGAAAAGTAAGTGCTCACTCTCTTAGAAGGCACAAAGATGACCCTACCTTAAATAATTCAAACTCCTTCTTTGGCATCAACAGCTATCAATGCACAAAGGATATTTGCAATTAAAATAAATGCATAAACATCTACTAGGATGGAAATTACCACCTCATAGTAAATAAGCAGGAAAAAAACTTAAAGGAGAAGATTCTGCTATACCTCCATTTTGCTTTATTTCTATTTTGTTGGTTTTTTTTTTTTAATATGTATCTCTATATCTTTCTTGTTATACTTTACACAATACAGAAATGAACTTCAGCCTGTAAAAGAAATATTTATATTTTGACATACTGGTATCCTGCACAGACATTTTATCTTTGCTAAGAACCTTTCTCTTCACATGCCTCAAAAGAAAGCTTCCTTCTCACAGAGCAGACAGTACCTGGATGGTGCGGGTGTACACAGGTTCTGGCAATCCCAGACCACCTTCATAATTCCTCAGAGGGTCCAGAATGTTGTTTGGCACAAAGCCCATGTTGCCGCTTTTATTCCGGACCTTCCACCACTGTTTCCTATCATCCAGAATCTGAAATAATTTGTTAAAATAATCACATATATTTTCTGATTGTACTTACACGGTGTACCATTTCCAAACAAAATCACAGCCAGGTTCTGTGCCTGCTAACAGACCTTATGTTGCTGTCACCAGGAAACCACTGTAGGTTTCCCCGATTATCACTGTAACTAACTCTAGACAGCAGAACTTCACTTTTCAAAATACAGCTCTCAAGAAAGGATATGGAAGGAGAACAAACCTATGCAAACTCAGACATGCAGGACAACACGTACACAAATACTTGTGCAGGGAGGCTTGCATCTCTACAATCTACTTGCTGCTGACAAAAGGAGAAACTACTAAAAGACCAAGGAAAGGGTGGACAAACGCAGAGCGAGTGTGCTTCTGAGTAAGGAGAAAACTAGGGCAGGAAAGATAGCAGGAATCTGCGTTCTGGCTACCTGAGTGTAGCCTTACACAAAACACTTTTTTCTGTTTCTTCTTCCTGTCTACATTTATCTGCCTCTCAGGGTGCCAATGGTTTCCAGAACGGTTTTTCATTCGGCCCCATGCATAGGCATGTAGTGTTTGCCGAAGTCAATAATTTACATACTACTGAACGATTCTTCAAAAGCAATACTAGGGAAGACAGAAAAAGCACACAATTTACAGCACTGGTCCCTAGAGAAATGAGTCATAACTATCATAAATTCATGCTTTCTTTTTGCAAAAATGTTACCTCTACAATCTCTTCTTTCAGGACAGAAAGCTCACTGTTGTTTCTTGCCATAAATTCATACTTGCATTTGGCATATTTCTTGGACTGTGCTTTATTGTGTGCTTCATAGTTTCTGCAATGCAAAGATCAGACATTCAGTGAGAGGTGCAAGCAAGTAAAACAACAACCACCTGCAAAACATTTAAGCAACAAAGAAAAGGAGATAGCTTGCTGCTGTTACAGAACTGTCTCTTCAAAATATATTGACTAAATATTTATACCAAAAAAAAAAAAAAAAAAAAAGTGGTTGAGTTGCATCAACCTCTAGAATCAATAACCTTTTTGGCCTACTTCTTGCAATATCTATGATAGCAACTAAAATTTGCAAGTGCCATTATGTTCAGATAAATATACACACTACATTTAGTCTGTTTTCCTACACAGAACAACAGAAGATTAAGTGATCGTTTGCCATACTAATGACTGGATATACTCAGTATCTCATGCCTTGCACAAAATTTCGTTGCTAGTATTTCTTATAAATAAAGCTTCAAGTCACAATTGACACTGATACCAATAGGACTAATTCCTATTTAAAAAACGCTTTCCTCAATAGGCCATTTCTTTTAATTGTCCAAAGGATAACATCACCTCAAATTATTGCATCGATTAAAAATGTAGAATTACTTCTAGGCAGTTAAGAACAGAGTAGATTGTAGAATTAAGCATACCGCAGTATACCTCAGCAGCTCTCATTTCTTTGAGGAAAGATCTGTGCAGCCTTTGGGTAACAAGTTACTAGTTTGTTTAATGTGCCACCTCTTCAAATTGAGAAATCCCCCAAGCCCCTCAAAACACATCCAGAAGAAACAGTAACATTATTCACCTGTTGCCAATGACACCCAACAACCCAAATCCATATCAAGCAATAAAGTTACAAATAAATAAACAAAAATAAAATTAAAAAACAACAACACAACAGTTAAAACATTGCACAAACAAGGGCTTGCCATACAACATCACAGGGATACAAATGCAGATAGTTGCTGATGTTTGTGCTGTGTAACCATGGATCCCAGGTGTGTGCCTCAGCAATCCAGCAGTTATCTAGCTATTGCATGGCTGTGGAGAACTGTCTCATTTGACTTGAAGAACAGAACAAAGGAACAGTCATATTTAGATTGAAAATGTATTATTTTGAAAGAAAGACAAAACACTTACAGACTTTGAGCACTTAAAGAAGAAAGTGAAAAACATGGGACGAACCACAGCCTGCAGAATACCTGTTACGAGGTTTAGAGACGTGTGAGTAATCCCAATTTTTTCAGCCACCCACTCCAAATTTATATCATTTTGAAGTGCTATGACTAACGCTTCTGAGAGTATTCTTACTTTTAGACTGCCTTTCCAAACTTAGTTCACTAACTGTCTTCCTAACTTGTCCACCACTAGCTATTCTGATCCCTCCATACAAAATAACTCAGGAAGAATTAAAGACAAAAAAATCAAGAGCAGCATCCCCAGCACATTGGCTGGACAGCGGTTGTACACTTATGAAGAGACCACAACTTTTCAAATCCAGCTTAATGAGCCAAGCATCCTCCAGACTGCATGACAGCCTGGCAGACAGAATGGGGTCCCAAGGTGTTTTCTTACAAACAACAGCAGAAAAATAAGCTATATAGCCTACAAATTTGAGATATGATACACCTTACTAAAAAATGGTTCAGTACTCTTCCAGAATCAGAGTCCCTGGTATAGCTAGTAACATATGCTGGAAGTTTAAGATCCTGACACTTAAGTCACACAAAGAAAGCATACCTTACTGGAGGTCCTGGCACCTTGGAATAAGACTCATTGAAGGTCCCTGTGGTTACAAGCTCCCTGGACAATATATAACCTACCTGTCCCTCTGCAGATACTGGGTGGCTCGGTCACTGCATTCAGATGGCTCATAAGGAAAGTTAGCTTTCAACAAGAACCAGCAAATGATGGCTGAAATATTCAGCTTCTACTTCTCACTCCCTCCCCCAAATCCACAGAAGTGCTTACTCACAGGTGCTTTAAAATTTATCTTAAAATGGAATTTACTTAGGGAAACGCATATGAATAGCTTTCACTCAATAACGAACTCCTACTGGGCACACATTATGTGTCTCAAGAGCCAATTAGCAAAAGGAATTTCGTGTTGTGCAGGATGGGGACACAGTGGCTCACTACAGACATGTGCATCAGTGCTAGCCATCTAGACTCCCTCCTGCTCTCGGTGGTGAGAAGTGAGCACTTCCATGGCATGTCTCATTTCACATCTTTCAAAAGACTGACTTCACCTGACGTGAACTGCTTCACCTGACATGAAATGCTCCTTTCTCTTTACTTGCTACAAAGGAAGCTTGGATGACTCACTCAGCTGTGGCCAGATACGCTGATATCATCAACAGGGCAATGCAATAAGTCCCATTCTCTAAACTTGAATAAGAGGCAGCAGCCTTTGCATAGAATAGTCTTTCTCTGAAAGGACAAAACAGGTCTTATCGCATTGCAGATAAAAGAGAAAGGAATTTTGAGCGCAGATCATTCAGGTTTCAAGCTGAGTGGTCCTCAGACAAGAACTCTGGAAGTAAACAAGTTTGAGAAAATGATTAGAGGTGACTACTATGGCTGTTGTTGTAATAAAGAGTAAATCCAATATTCAGGAAAACAATGGAGTCTTTACCCTGCACACTATGTGGGAATTTGTTTGCATGCAGATTAACAACACGATCTTCTAGGAAAGAGCTCAAAATGAGGGGTTATGCAAAGGTTTCTATCAACAGAGTCGCATCAGTGCTGTTTTTTTACCAGCAATATAACCCCAAAAACTGAGCCCAAGCACCTTCCACAGGACAGGAGCTAAACTACTGTTTAATGTAAGGACATATAGTGGAAATGCTTTGGTGTGGGGGATCAATTCCAGCACCACTTTGCTTTCACAGCTTGTACTGGCAGAAATTCTCCACGCAGACAGGGCTGAGACTCCGAGAATGAGTGCGTTTCATCATTAAGCTAATCAGACTTAGGCTAAAATGAAGGAGATGAAAGCGTGTGTGCAGAAAGATCCTGGTTGCTATGCAAACATTTCAGAGCTTTGATTGTAGCAAGAATGGAAGAAAAAATCAGTCACCAGACACGGGTACTTATGCACTGGCCCAGAACTCCCAAAGCAGGACACGAAAGTGGAAGGGCAGTAAGTGAGCATCTAAACAAATCAAATAACCATTCAAAACACAGACAGACGAATCTCAGAGTGGACTTGTCATTCTTTGTAGTTAAAAAAAAAAAAAAAAAAAAGAATAGTTTTTAAAAAGTGAAATAAAAGTAGAAAAAAAAAATAAACCCAAACAGGAGGATTTTGTGTTCTTAATCAAGTTAGAATTCCACTATATAATTTTTTGAGAAAAGCATTAATTTCACAGCATATGTAAACACAGTTTCAAAGAAATAATACTGAAAGAGTCGTAGGGATGTGCCTTGGAGAAGCACAGGCAGACACCTGCTGCAGTCAGAGCTGCTGCCTTACAGAAATACGGGTCTGCTCCAGGCACAACCTGAGGCCAACAGAGATACCACCACCCCAATAGCAACAAGTCAGTAAGTCGGGACAGTTATCCACAGCACCACGTACGCCGTTGACTCTGTGTTACCTATCTACATGGCGGCTAACAGTTTGCTTAAAGGCAGCAACAGCTGCCCCTTGGTCCAGCAGAGGCCCTCTTTTGTACACTGTGTTACTGAATGCGTACCCATCGGCCGGAGGGTAGTCGGGAACACTGGGAGGCTGCAAGACAAAACAAAGACAAAGCCATGAAGGGGATTAGGGTGATGCACTGCAATGCATTGCTTCCCCTGACCCACGGCCCTGTGCTCCCTGCCAGCACTCGCACACCCTTGCTCTCAGGTCCACATAGTTCTGCTAAGAAAAGTTAATAGCTTCTGCATTTCAAATACATGCACTGGGAGATCAAAAGGATAAGAATAAAAGAATTTCTATCCTAAGTCATCCCCTGCATTAATACTGCAGTGGATAGTCTTTACAGAAAACTGTTCTCCAGAGCAATGTCCACGTCCTCTCTTACACATTGCTACAGCAACACAGGCTATAAGCAATGCCTGAGTGGCTTTAAAATAAACTGCACTAAGAAGCTGCTCTGAGCTCCTTTCTAAATGAACACTAAGCCAGAAAACTTCAGCTAGCTAAACATTAGCCCATTTAAGAAATAAAAGCTTCCAAGTAAAAATATCACCCCAATGCGGGTTCATAATATCAACTGGTTAATTTATATAAGTTACCCCCTTACTGAACATGTCTGAAGTCAAAGAAGAAATGCAAAAAAGGAAGGTAATTCTCTGTAATTAAGGATTTTAATTAAAGAAAACAATCACAGTTTATTACAAGCATACATATGAGAACATTCATGCGCTTAGAAAATTCTTTTTAAGCAGCAGTCCTTTAAAAAAATCCTGCTTTAAATCCAGCAATGATACTTTGCTTCTACTAAGAATTATTTTACTGTCCATTCCCCTAAAGATAAACTGAACAGTTCATTTATAGAGATTATGAAACTGAAGATGCCAATTTTACATCTTTATCTTATGACACCATTCAGTTGCACAACGAGACAGAACAGCTGACGTGCATCACAAATCACCAGAACTCTGAAGCTTGGCTCTTTTTCTTGCTATACAGCTATAGAAAAACCCACTCACTTCTGAATACCAACCTGGCACCCAGAGACACTTGCAACTGGGGCTGAGTGTTTGCGAAATTGAAAACAGTAAAAAAAAACAAACAAAAAACAACAACAAAAAACAAAGAAAAAAAACTACAGACAGACTATTCTTAAATGCAATGCTATTAAAACCTCTTTGAAAAAATCTCTCAAGTGTCGCTGACTTTATATCTCAGATCAAAAGACCTGCACGAAGCAGGAACTTGTTTTTACTTCACACAGAAATTACTTGCATCACCTTAGAGTTGCAGAATTCTCCTCACCAGCTCCTCATCAGCTCCCTGCCATTTGAAGTCCCCATGGCTGAACTGAAAGGACATCAAAGCCCACCCAGTTCCAACCCCCTGCCATGGGCAGGGCTGCCACCCAGCAGCTCAGGCTGCCCAGGGCCACATCCAATCTGTCCTTGAGTGCCTCCAGGGATGGGATACCCACAGGTTCTCTGGGCAGCTGTGCCATGACCTCACTGCCCTCTGAGTAAAGAATTGCTTCCTAACATCTAACCTTAATTTCCTCCCTTTTAGTTTAAAGCCATTCCCCTTGTCCTATCACTGTTAGACCACGTATAAAAGTTACTCTCCCTCTCCCTCCTGTTTATACACTCCCTTTAAGAACTAGAAGGCCACTATGAGGTCTCCCCGGAGCCTCCTCTTTTCCAGGCTGAACAAGTGCAGCTCCCTCAATATATCTTTATTCCTATGAAGGGTTCTCCAGCTCTCTGAGCATCTTCATGGCCTCCTCCATTATGGAGCAGGTCCATGTCCTTGTGCTGGAGGTCACAGGCCTGGATGCAGTACTGCAGGTGGGCAGTCACCTCCCACTCCCTGCTGGCCACCTTTCTGTTGATGCCACCCAGGAAAAAGCAGTTGACTTTCATCTTATTTTACCATCGCTCTTCTGTTCAGTAAGCTTTCATGACAGATTTATAAAAGAATAATTCTTCTGGCATCACCCAGTCCAGAGAGCTCCTTTTGCTGCAGTCATTTTGCACTGGTGCAGCTTTTCCAGCTGAGCACCTAACACATTTCACAGATATTGAGCAGCTCAGCACTTCTCCCCTAAGAGATGTGCTAAGAAGGCACTGGCGCGAGAAGTCAAGAGCACCAAGGCTAAATGACTTGCCCATCATGAATGGAATCATGAAACCAAGGCCTGACATCCTAAGTGCCAGTCACACAGATACCTTTAGTTAATTATGATTATTATTAGTAGTGTTATTCTTATTATTGATGTTATTATTATTACTCTTATTATTTAGTCTTTTGAAGACTAAAAGGCACACCTACCAATCTAACCAAAACTCAGTTTATTTGCCTCCTCAAAGTAATTCTTTCAACTTATATGCTAACATAATATACACAGTCTTCATTAATAATCAAAACAGAAAAAAACTGTCCCGACTTTTCAGTATTATTTTGAACATTTCACACAGTCAAAGTGGAGAAAAGACTGTTAATTTTATTTGGGTTTTTTTTGTTTTGTTTTGCTTTGTGGCTTTTGTTGTTGTTGTTGCTGTTTTTAATTTACAGGGAGCACAACATAAAAAAAACACCCTGCATGTCGATGTAGAACAGCAGTGAAACAATGATGAGGCTCTTTTGGGAGATGAGTAGAGAGCTGGGCAAGGGAGACAACTATATTTCATGTTATTGTGGCCATTAACCTTACTAAATGCTTTTTTCTGTTAAAAAAAAACAAACAAACCAAACTATACAGACAGAAACTAGGGTGTATTTATTCTTGTATAGCTTATTAGGTATAAGGACAAGCAGTGTTTTAAGTAATGAAATGTGAACCACACTAGCCTCCTTTGCTTGGCTAACTTTTTATGTAGTATATGCTTTTAAGTGGAAATTATCATCAAAATAAAGTTTGTTACAGCTTTTACACAGGTAGTTCTGATAAAGCTTCTGTGGAAGCTTTTTGGTCTCCAAGAAGACAATACAAGAGTTGTTCTGAAAGAGAAAGACATCACGCAAAATCTAATAAATAGTACATTATGAGCTCAGCTTTACCAGGCTAAGATTGAATACATCTCCCATACCTGAGTTAAATAATGTAACCATCAAAATATTCTAAATTTTGATTGTTTTCATAATGAAAGCTGTATGAGATAGAAACTGCTTTTCCTTTTTAGCTTCAGCCAGCTCCAAGCCCCATCCCTGTGCAGACCTGCCAGCAGAGTGCGAAGTGGCCAGGACAGGAAAAATGCCCTTGGCAGTAACTCAGCACTAGAAAGCTGAACCATGCTCTAAACCAGAAATGGCAACTCTGACAAATATTTCTTGAAAGCACAGCAATCAGGTGATCCTTCTGAAATCCTTCCCTTGAATCTTCCTCTCTATATTCATTTTTGTCACTAGTATAATTTTATAATGATTCTCTTGATAAATCTATAATCATAGCATTGAGATGTACTCTGAATATAATATTGCTGTAAATTGATCAAAGAAGACATGAAAATCTATGGACTGAACTCAGAAAATTCATAGCTATGCTCCCATTTCACCATTGCTAACAAGGGAACTTGGACTATCAAAACTTTGAATTAAACTAACGCTATTTAAATAAGCTCATTTCCCCCCCAGAACAAAACAAAACAAAAAATCAAAACTACATCTTTGATGTGTTTAAAATAGAAATAGGATTTTTTCTGTTGTTTGCATTCTTGCACATAGATGCATATTTGACAACACACGAATTCAAATTCTTCTTAAAATGTATACAATCAAAGGAACCTGTAAGCACAGGGCAAGAATCAAAACAAACCTTAGGGTCTTGGATTGTCTTCCCAGCTGATGTGGGAAAACGTACGAAGTTCAAGAAGGGCAGTAGGCCCTATTTTTCCTATTCACATTTCTGTGGTCGAACACATATTTGGTTTCATATAGCTTTTCTGTAAGTACACTGAGCTTGCACTGATGTAGCAGAGAGTGATCACTCCAACAGCATCCCAGAAGAATTTTTTCTATGAAAAGCTAGTTGATTCTGCTCTTCAGTAATTTACAAAGCACTGCCAGTTAGCTTACCTCAGTTGATAATCTTTTTATTTCTTGCTTCCGCTGTTGCTCTGCAAAGTTTGCCACAGACTCAGCCAGATTATTGAGTTCTTGCTCATTTGGAGCTCCTGTGAAGTTCAGCAAAGGAGGTTCCCAACCATTTCGGAAACGAGGAACATAAGGTGGAATGAACTGGTCTTTGGGCCAGTCCGCTCTGCATGAAAAGTAAATTAGAGATCTTTATCAAGGGCCATACAACTACTACTTTCACAGGTTTCCTAAATAATGAAATTTGTTTTAATATCTTAGTAAAGAAGAGAGCCTATGATAACCATACCGACAGAGTTATGTTAGACCACAGAAAATTTTCAGAAAATATTTATTGACCATAACGACCTTTCTGCAAGGCACAGCGAGGAGCAAACTGTTCCTGCCATAATGACTTGTCAGTGCTAAAACACAACAAATTTCTGGCTCGTAGCAAAGGGTGAGTAATAGAAGAATTAATCACGAGCACATCTAGGATGTGTTATAACTGTTAGATGGGAGAAAAGTGCTGTGCTGCAATGTTTTGTTTGTGTTAACGCACCAAACAAAAGACTTCAAAGAAATTGCCTACTTTATATGAAAGACTGAAAGTAGAAATGTAGGTCACTCCAAAAGTAATGCTACCTATTTTTTTTTCAAGGAAATTACAGCAGATACAAAGAGCACAATAACACTGATTGATAGTGCAAATTTTCAGCAACAAAGCACTATTTTTCAATACAGCCGCCATGATCAGGTATGCATTTTCACCAGCAATGAACAACAGCCTGCATGCTGCGAACAAAATTATCTACACCAACAGAGGTGACTCAAGCTCGTTGTCACCATTGCAGAAATGCACCACCCACCATGTCACTGCTCACATCCAATGTTTGGTCTTTGGAAACATTCAGTAAGTGTCACTGAATGCCAATGGGTGCAATTTTTTTTCATATTGAGGAATTCAGTGATACTTATGCTTCATACTCGCTTCCATGACACAAGGCATTTTGTCAGGCTGCCTCTGCTCCCATCTGTCACACAACAACAAAATGTAACTGAATATTGGCAGAAAGGTTCAGCCTTTACTGCCATACTATCTCTGATGTTGTGGGACAATATAATAAAACAGGAGGCATTATTTTTGGAGCTGCCTTTGCATGGAGCAAGGAAGCTTAGGGGCTTGGGCTACATATTAAGGAAGGTATTAGGCAATATATAGCTTATACCCTAATACAAAGAAGTCTGCATTCTCCAGGACACAAGAATTATCATCACATTTGCTGCTTAATAGTCAAGCTTAATCATAGAATAGTCTATTATTTTTTAGTGCTTCATTCCCATTCTGTATTTTAATACACAATACCTAAATTAATGATTTAGTGCTCTGCCTTTGCACTGTGCATGACATAACCTCCTGCAAAATAAATTATTGTATCTTCACAGTGGAACAAGAAATGGGAACATATATTACATTCTCTTAGTCTCACTGTTGTCACTGTTCAAAATTAAGGGGCAAATACTGCCAGTCACATAAGTTGCAGGACCAGTCAGCAATTATTAGCCCATTGGAAGGCTTGAGTTAGGTCAGTACCCCCCATGTTCCAACATTCATTTATCTTACTAAACTGCTCCTCAGTGTAACTCTGAATACTGAGATCAGACTACAGTTTCTAATCTTCACAGGTCAATCAGTATTCTACGTGCTTCATTCTTCTCTGTGCAGCATGAGCTACTTCTCTTTCAATTAAACTTTTTTCAGGATAGATTAAATGAATTGTTAAGGTATTTCCTAAGATGAGAAGCCTACAGTTTTACACAATAATCCACACTCCCTGCAAGAGGCTCTAATGTTATGCAAATTTCCACAGCCAGCCCTCCACAAGCTGGTGTGAAGCCAGCAAGGTAAAGGTAAGCAGATGACACTATGCTGAGATCAACTCTCTGGCAGTCACAAGGAGCTCTAATTGTTGTTTCCAGAACATTTTGTAGTAGTAGTCTGAACAGCAGGCCCAAAGGATGAATTTGAATGTTCTGGTCCAATAGCAGAACAAGATCAAGAAAGCCAAACACGTGTACATCACACTTCCTGCTATGAGGATACTGGTCACTTTACATTCTACAGCCTTCCATGTAAGCTTCCTAACACTCAATTTACTGTTATCAATTCTTAATCACTTAAAAAAAACAACAAGCATTTTAATTGGTTAATTAATTTATAACATAAGAAAACCACTCAGGAGATGTTTATTCCTGAAATTGGAATCTAAGAGAAAGATGAGCAAACTCAAAATACATGGTGCCTTTCCAGTCCAAGTGCTTGCATGCTTAATCACCATCATGTGTTCTCATCTACCACAGACTACAGTTAACCCACAATTTGCTAATCTTTTTTTTGCATATTTTACTTAGCTAGGTAATTCCAAACCATATAGTCACCTCAAAAATAACAAATGCATTAATAAATTAAACTTCAGTGAAATCTAACTGCAATAGCAAATCAATTAAATGGGACTTTTATGGGTATGCAGATGTAACACAAATTGGCCCATAAGCATTCTTTAAAAGTTTAAGCACTTTCCTTATAGCATGATGATACTTTTAAATAAGCATTAACATCGACGATAGAACGCCGTATCCTCTTTTCCATATTTTTTCATTTTTTATTGCAACCTGTTCAAACTGATTTTTTAACCAATTTCAGAGTGGTTGGGTTGTGAAATAAGGGTGGAAAACAACGGCAAACATGCAACAGACAGTTCAAAAAAAATGATGGAATAAGTTCACATAATTACATCTTTAGCCCTTCATTCCATGGAGAAAAAAAAAATATTCTATCTGTATTTGCCCCCTCCATGTCTAAAATTAAGCCATTCCCAAATCCCGGTGAGGCTAAAGAGCTCCTTTTCATAGAGTTTAAAGAATAGTTGTGAGGAATACTCCAAAAACCATCAAATTACTATTGAGTTTGTTGGGTGTGGATTATCTGGTTAAGACTGTGTCTATTAACATGAGCTTCTTCTCACCTGGCTTTGGTCCATGTGTCACCCAACGACATCCATAACTGTCCTTCCTCACTGGTGACAGTATACTGTAGGAAGTCTATGGTATCTTTTGTTAGGAGGGGACTTAGCACTGTACTGGCAAGCTCTGGACCTCCTGTTGTCTGCACCACCTAAATCAAAATATTCAAATAATACAAAGAACAAACACATAATATGAAAGGAAGTTACAATTAATATGTTACTTACATCAATGCTTGGAAACACTTTCTACTCAACAAATACATTTTGAGAGGTTAACTTGTCTTTATGTCCTATGGATGGATGAAGTAAAACCATTTACTGCAGAAGAACTGTTCTAGTCACCTTTATATTTAAACCCACTTTTGTCAATGTTATTTTAATCTATTGATCAAAATGACACCTACGTTAACTGAACTGGCACACAGCTATGCTTCCAATACTCCACTTGCCTTATGTAAATTATTTCTTAATTTGGTTTGTTTATTAAAATTAAAATGGCTAATGAAGATAAAGATGTTTTAAACAAATATATATATACAAATGAATACGTGCAAAAAAGGATAAAACTTGTTTTCTAAAGAGATCTTCATCCTTGGGTACATATTTCTCTATAGTAACTGTTCAGGGATGCATTTTAATCTCAGTATTCTTGGAAAGGTTTTACAGCATACAAGCATAAGAGTTCTGGAGGAAAATACCTAAAAAGTTATAAAAGCTTACCATATGTAGTGGGGTAAAGAGAAAATGAACCAGTTCAGTTGCACTAGGATTCTGGATATGGAACTTTAATTTGGCCTAAGGGAAAGAAAAAAATGATAGATTTTAAGATACGATTAACTTTTATGACCATAAATACTTCAGGTGAAAATGACTGTCCCAAGTGAGAGCACAGGTTCATTTAAGTTGAATGTTTTATCTCCAGCACCAGCTAAGAGGAAGTGTTAAAGCAAGTATGAGGAAGAGCATGGCAAACATAAAATGACTGGGAAAAATTCTTATATAGCCACCAGTAATTTTCTCAGGGACTTCTTCAACTAGAAGAACAAAATGTTAGTGTTTTGTATTAGTAGCCACTGATGGATTCTTCAATAAATTCATACAATTGCTTTTGAATTCATATAAATCTTAGCATGTATTGTGCAAATAAGAAGTACAACAATTGAATTGTATGTTTTGTAAAGAAACATATTCTTTGGAAATATGCTACCTCTTGGTTTCATTAATACCCTGTAATTCCTTTCCAAAAGAAAACTGAGCAATTATTCTTTCCTCACTTTTTCCAGTGATGCTCATAACCAGTCACAGATTTATTACATTATGTCTCTTTTTGGTCTTTCTCCAAACTGAAGAAAAGTCTATAATCATTTCTTAGAGCATACTTGTTCTCCCTCCACCTTCTTCAATTTCACTGTAGAAGGAACAAGATAAAGCTAATGAATCTAATTATATATTAATGCTCTTTATTTGTTCTTTTTTTTTTTTTTTTTTTTTGTATTTTCTTCCCAATGGCTATTCCAAATGGCTCTTAACATTCCCTTTTTAGGACAGGCAGGGTAGGAGAGTTGGGAAATTTTCCCTCTATGCCAAGAGGTGTCTCCAGAAAACAGTCATTGTAAATTTGAGAGCTTGTGGGTTAAAATTAGGGAACAGACCAATAAAGGACATCTGATGGCTGGGATCTACTACAGGCAGATCCTGATCAGTGAGTGGCCTTCTTGCTTTAGCCGCTTACAAGCTCTCACTCCCTGATAGGAGATTCCAACCATCCAGATGTCTTCTGGAAAAGCAACTCAGCTTCCAATTCAGGGGAATCCTGGAGTCCACTGAGAATAATTTCCTGGTTCAAGTATTAGAAAAACCAACATGAGGTGAAGCATTACTGAATGTGATGCTCATCAAAGCAATGAGATCATTAAAGAGGTTAAGACTGCAATAAACAATGATTTTCATGAACACGCTGTCCACTATCAAGCTTTTCCAAGCAAAATATGAATTTAAAAGAAGGCATATATTTTCTCTGCTACAGATTCTTGGAGGATTCCTGTCATTTGTAATCACAGGCTCTGGAAGTAAGAAGCATGCCAGAAAAAGTATACTTTGCAACTCCCCTAAGGAGCCAACAACAAAGCAGCCACACTCTCTCAAACTGCAGGTAATCTCCAAGAAAACCCAACTTAAAATTAACTAAAGAGAAATCTGTGGTGCTTATTCTTCCTTCTCTTTAACTTTCACCAGAATTTTAGTTCTTCACCTCTTACTAGTGGAATGTGACTCTAGGAAAACCATAGTGTTGCCCAAATGAATTTGTAGCAACAGGCAAAACAAATATCATGTTCTATGTAACATTACCTATCCAAGGTAAAAACAGAGAACATGCCTTTCAACGCCATATTTACCTGCATTTACTTACCAGAAGATTGAAGCCATGCTTGAACTTTTGGAAGCAGTCAACAAACTCATCTGGAGGTGGTGGCTTTGAACGGAGAGTAAGAACTCCCTCTGATAAATAAATTGAGATTTTTTTACATTCATTCATATTTTACATCATTTCTAAAAATATTATGGATATAATAAACATATAAAACATACTTAATAAATTTACCCACTTAAAAAATGCTGCAAATATAGAACAACTACAGTGAGCATGTTCTACAGTCACATCTATGATTAGTTACTCCTCACTGATTTCAAACAAAAGTTTTTGATTATTTTCTAAGAATATACTGCTTGAATATCTTTTTTTCATGCTTAAAGTGAAAAAACATTACTACCTTCATAAAAAAAACAAACAAAAAAAAACCAACACATATGCTAGCTACTTCAGTGATCCTTAGAGAAACAGAATTGCACGCAGTAAGAATTCCTACCTCCAGGTCCTTTCTTTTTACTTTTCTTAGTTTTCTTCCTCTTTGAAAGTTCAGCAAATGCTTCAGCAGCTTTTTGAAGTTTGGTAACAAAGTATTCAATATCATCCAAAATATGGTTAAGTATTTGCTATGGGAGAAAAGAAGAATAACAGTTTCAGTACTGAAACTGTACTGACATACTCAAGAAGTCAAAAGGAGTACACTCTCAGACACCAAAAGCTCCATCTGCACAAAGTTCACACTAGAACATTGTGTATTTAGTTGGATTATATCCTTTTCTTTACATAACTGTCAAGCATTGTGGAGCTTAGGCTATTCTCATAACTCTGGGCAAGTAGAGGTTTTTAAAATATAAGGTTCAAGATTATTAAGTTCAATTACATAGTCCATTCACACACTAAATTTTCTCTCCCAGCACATGAAAAAAATTCTAATTATTTTTGTAGGATAGCATTTTTCTAAGCTGTATAACTTCATAATCTCCTTTAGTCCAAAGTATTAAGCTATTTGTTGAATGTCAGAATGTTATTTCATAGAAGAAGTGCTCTTTGAAGAATTATTTTCAAAGAGCAAGTTCAGAAAAAAGACGGAGTCCATGGGGAAGCACATACACAGCAAATTCAGCAGGCCCCAACATGTTTCCCTCAAGACCCCCTGATGCTGCAAAGTAAAAAGTTACAACAAGCAAACAAAGAAATATTTGATACTGCATACACCAGAGGACCTGTCCTAGATTTTTTGCTGTTTGGCTAGAAATGGTTAGCTTACGCATGTGCATAGTACATCTGACTTCACAAATGACCATACACTTATGTTTTGGATATAGCACAAATTCACATCCCACTAAATTAAGGAAAATTAAGTTTACTCTTATCTACACTCTCAAATTTAGTCTTCACAAAATTAATGTTTATGTTTCTATCTCTTCACTTAATGTTAAATTTTCTTCAGGGAAAAAATAGTAATAAAATTAACTATTACACACACAGGATACCCAGAATGCTTTCCTTCAGAAATGAATTTCCCATGTGGAAAACAGACTTCCCAAGTAGTAGAGCCACATGATTTCTCAGAAATTAAGTAATATATTTCGTAGTTTCTCACTTACAACATCTCTGTCAATCCTGGCTGCTATCATTTCTGCTGTTTCCTCATGGTCAGGGTATTGTCTATGTTTTTCATCTGTGGAAAATGATGAAGAAGAATGAGATGTATTTATGCAGAATAAAAAAAAAATCACCACCTCCTATGGAGCTTATGCTTGAAGGACAAAACTGTTTTTACTATTCAATTTCCAAGGACTGAAGAACTTGCACCCTAATGCCTGATCCTGTCAAGTCTTACTAAAGAGCTTACAAGTATGATTTAAGTCAGCCTACCTGTATAAATTAAGTTAACCACACTCCAGAAGTATGGTACTAGAGTCTTAATTAAAAACAAAACAAAACAAAAAACAAACAAACAAAAAAGTATCAGAAAATGGCAGATTATACAGATTATAAATAAAAAGCAAGGAGAAAGTGTCCTGTTTTGCAAATTTGCTGAAACATATCCCAGTAGAAGTAGGCAAGAAGTAAGAGCATAGCCCTGAATTTGAAAACAGTTTTGATGTAAAAGATAATAAGCAAAAAGGGATATAGGAATTTGGGCAAAATGACCAAGTCTGGCAATAGAGAAAAGAAAGATATCAATGTGATAAAATATGAATTTTGGAATAACAATGGACATAGTGACTTACACTTGAAAGCAATAAAGGTAAGCACATTAAGAAATAATAAGTTTAGCATTTCTAATCACTGCATTGCTTTTGTTAATAAGTGGGATTTTACTAAATATATTTTAGAAAAGATCCACATGAATGGAATAAAAGGAACTGCAAGAACTCAGACCACTGACAGACCACTCAGTAAAGTAATGAAAGTTTTGTATGGGTTTTTTGTTTTTTTTTGAGATTGAGAAAATGAGAGAGAAGCCAAACAAAAGAACAAACTTGCTTTTACTCAAGGTTGGTGCAGATTAGTAGGTGAAAACATTCTTAATGTTCCGCGTTGCTCTGAACATTTTTGTTCTTCCTGCATAACTGATTTATTGACTTCATTGAGAGACATAACTCAATAAACAAAAATAATATATATGTCTTGCATAATAATTCTAGAATTTTAGTATTCATTTTTGAAAAAACCTCTCACCTTAACTACACTTACTTCATTATTACAGTCTGTTTTACATAGCTTTATTGTTTCTAAAGAATTTTTTAATCGAATCTGATCAAAATAGAATGTTTTCGCTAGAGATTATAAAAATAATAATATTCAGAAATACTACAGTATTCCTTGGGTAAGGCTTT
This sequence comes from Callipepla californica brunnescens, assembly GCA_023055505.1. Lineage (NCBI taxonomy): Eukaryota > Metazoa > Chordata > Aves > Galliformes > Odontophoridae > Callipepla > Callipepla californica. The sequence continues at coordinate 46,859,979 of JALIRH010000001.1, forward strand.
AAAAATATAAACTAGGTTAGCCATAACTGAATGAATAAATAAAGACATATTGCTGATCTTTAGTCAGCTTTTAATCCAAATGATTGTATTTTTTAATTGCTTGAAATATCTGGCCAGCACTTTCCACATTACTAAGTAGAGCACCATTAAATTTCTAGAATTATGACAATACAGATTACTGTGCATGTTATTATGGTCACATAAAAGCCCAGGTTAAAATCCACAGCCCACATATTCATCCAACTGTTCACAAGTAAACAGGGCTCTGAACACAAATTCAGAAAAACGTTAAGTAAATGACAAATCAGATTATGACTGCCATGTCTTATTCCACAGATCAGTCAATGGTGGCTTGGGGCGTTTTGAAATGACTGGGAGAACAATCCTGCCCGCTCCCAGCTGTGGCAGAGGGGTGACCTAGTAAAGCAGTTCCTCTATCTTCATCCAATTCCTGAAGTCTTCATGCTTGTGAATTATTTTTTTTGTTATTACTAAGGATCGTAAAACCCTACTGCCCAGAAGAACTGGTTAGCATTGCACAGTGCAGCACAACTCACAGTCCCCTTGCTCAGCAGCCCATGCAGACCACGCTGCCACACGGCTTCTCACATCCACCTGGGTGACAGTCCCCGGGGGCACGGGAGCAGGAGCCCGTGGAGGGGGAGGGATGGCACCATCGGCACTGGAGATCATCCTGCCAGAAGAGAAGGGGGCCCACCAGTGAAGTAAACACAACACATTTCTAGTGCATTATCAGAGAAGACAGCAAGGTTTACCAGGACCCTTCTATTGCTGAACATACTACAGACTCGCCAAGTCACCAGGTCAGTGTGCAAATAGATATAACAGGAAACCCACTCTGTCATGAGGTTAGCAAAATATGCATCAGTAAACTAAACACTCTTCCACATAGCCACATGGGACATGTTAGCGGGGATGGTGGTGATGGGTTGATGATCATCTACTTGATGACCTTAGTGATCTTTTTCAACCTTAATGATTCTACAATAAATTCCAAAGCAGTGCCAGCTTTGTTCTAAAGTCTTCATTCAGAGTCATCTTTCAGCCATCACTAGTTGTGTACCTACATGCTAAGTCTGATAAGTGTTCAACCAACTGAACATAATCTTTATAATCCCATTTGACTCATGACATTCAACAACAGCATAAAATACAATTTGGTCATTTATCAAAAAATTATATTTCTTTCATAGTTCCTTCCTCTTGTCTCCTGGGCATTCTCTCTCTCTCTTTTTTTTTTTTTTTTTTTCATCTCCTACATTTTTTATGTGTAAATAATCTTGCAGCAATTTGATGGTGCAGTGTCAGGCTTACTACAAGATCTCTAGACTAGTCAAACAGGACCCATCTAGAGAAGTCTTTCTTCCTGTGGCCCAATGCTAACACGTACATGATATGACAGCAAGTATCCAGTGCTGAACTCTCATGTACTCATAACATTTAGGCCTCAAAGCTCTTAGAGACTGATATGTCAGATTTACTTTCCCCATGAATGTACTGACCTACATTCATTTCAATTAAATCTCATCAGCTTCCCCCAACACCCCAGTGTGTTTGAGTCCCTGTGGTACACACCTCTGTGCTTACGCTTATCTGCTACCATACCACAAACAGTAAAGTGTACTTGCTTAATATTAAACTCATATGTAAAATTTGATGCACTTCTGCTTTTTTATTTTTTTTTCAAGAGGAGTGTCCATTATTCTAGGAAAACTTCACGACTCACACAAAAATTTAACAGGCAACTAAGACTGCTATAAACTTAATCATATAATAGTGACATTTTTACTTCAAGATTTTTGTACAGCAGAGAATTCTCTCACTGCACCACAGAACTATTACTGAAAGATGCAGGAGGCACATATATACTGCCATCATCCCATCCAGTACTTATCAGCACAAGCTACCACTCATTTCCATATTAATTTCAACCCTATAGACTCTTCTACTTCACTTTCCTGGTAGGGAAAGCAGAGAAGCAAGGAGTCTTTAGAGTCATTAAACAGGCAGGAAAATATTTTAGTCTTCAGTTACTGTTTTATTTAACATTTTTAGTTCCCAAAATCTTGCTTACTTGGAAGTCAGGAACATTATTATTTTTAATTCATATTTTGAACTATTTTCCTCAAATACAGAACTGAGACACACAGTGCTATCCTCTAGCAACCTGCACTTACATCAGCTGTTTCAGTTACTAAAGCAGAATTGAGAAAGTTAAGAGTGACACTATACATTGAGAGAGATTGAGATAACTTATAAGTCAAGTCCTCTACATGTGCTTTTTGAAGTATACTATCAACTAGAAAAAAAAAAAGAGAAGAAACAGCAGACAGACTTGAAGAGTGCATAAAGACCCCATATATTACCAAGAAACCAGGTTTTTACCTCAGTGTTTCAAGTCTCTTCTTTTGTTTTCCACTCTTGCTGTCACTGATTGCACTTTCTATATCTTCATGAATAAAGCTAGCCTGACAAGACAGAAGCAAAGTCCATCAGTTCTCATCTAGACTTAGCAGATAGATGAACTAATGATATTATAATGTACTTTTTGAAGTTATCTTTTGATTACAGAACTTCTTATCATACTCCCTTTAAAAAAAAACCAAAAAAACAAAAACAAAAAAAACAGCACTGGGATTTGTATGGAAACAGAACAAAGAAAACACGCCATTCTCTGGGAGTTGGTATTTTTGTCAGTGTTCCAATCTCAACCATTGTCATCAGATAATGTGTTATCTGGATACTAAATCTGTCTGAATAGTTGTAATTATCCAAAGTCAACAATTATTGCACGACCTATCTTTCCCCCTCCATGTTTTTTTCTTTTTTTTTTTTTTTTTCTGTCAAGTGTGTTTATGGAAGACATTAAGTAAAACTGCTATAGATTGGAGTAGCATAAGGATTAGGAAAATAACTGGTAGCAACACAGTCTCCTGTAAGAAGATAGCCCCCAGTTTCTCTTTGGTTCAGTAAAAGATGAATTTTTCAGTACATTTCCTGATCTTTAGGTTCCTGTTTCTACATTACTGCAATCTGCCCCCACCAGCAGCCTACAAGTGAAATTCTTATACATGTCTGATGCATTATTTTAACAGATCTTGCATTAAATAGGTCACAGCTTCTCATAGGATTTAGGATGCTCTGTTACGTATTCTCAGCTGACAAATTAATTTCCCATACAGCATGTAAAGGCCCAAATCTGTCCATGTATGGCTCATTCTAGAAGTCCTGCCTTATATCTTGGCCTCCTCAGGAAAGTGTAAAAACAAGTAACCACTTAGGAGGAATATGTAACTGCTGGGTCTAGAAAGCAATGGAACTTAGGATCTAAAGAGATGAACAGAATTTTCAGACTACACTGAGATACATGAAGGTGAAAGAATTAATTGAACAACTTGACAGGATTTGAAGAACAAAAGAATGTCATTAATTATACTATTTAAATCATTTAACTTTTTTTTTTTTTTTAGAAAATATTGACTGGCCAAAATACAACTGACTTTGAATAAGTTGTTATAGCAGAGGCTCCTGAAGTCTGTGACACATTCTGATTGAAAGCATTAAGAAGGCTGTGAATAAGATCTAACATTTCAAGAAGAGCAAAGTCTTATAGAAAAGGAACAGAACCTAGGATAAGGTCACAGACTCAAATAATATCTCAGAAGGAAACAAGGATCCCAGACTTCAAGTCATGCTTATGTGCTCCACAATTTTATTTGTACACACTGGAAGAACTTCAAAAGATAGAAGTCTGAAGAGACTACAAGTTTGGAGACTGTGTCCAACCAGACCTAAAAAGAGGAGTCCTGCATGATTTGCCATACTGCAAACTGAACTTAAAGTATCCCCAGTTTCACTGAAACAACAGATTTTGTGCAACAAGTCACACAATCAGCCATCTTCACACCACTTGCAACGAACCAATTTCAAAGTGTTTGCACAATGTGATTAGCAATATGCTGTTTTAAGACAATGACATAAACTACTAAGATGCAATTGAAAGAAAAAAAAAAAGATTAACTGAAGTTGAACGAAATACCAATTATATGGAGTAAATAACACATAAACATTTATAATCCTGGAAATGAAGCAGCATTGCTGTGTGCATTAAAAATATTTACTTTGTAAGCATGAAGGGAATATCTGAATCAGAGATAATCTCTTTCCTTCTTTAGTCCCTTTTGCAATTAATATTGCCCATTTTACAATCTGCAGGACAGAGATGCAAGGAGGTGGAAATATTGAGGCTTAATTGTTCATTGGCAAAAAAGTAGAAAAAGGGAAGGAATACGTAAGACTCCAGACTTGGATGAGTTCTTTCCAGAATATAAAATAAATTTGAGATAAACTGTTTTACACCTCTTTCATAGAAGTGTGAATGCAAATCATATGCATATTTCAGAGCTTTACTCCTTTGCAAACATAAATGGAACAACTACAAAGCCCAAGAATCAATATTTACAATAACATATTTGCACATACATTAAAGATTGAGCTTACATACAATAATCTTTTCTTACAAGATATACTACGCTGCTTATATTAGCATGCTAAAAGTCATGTAGATAGCATAAATGCATGAAGCATGAACTACACTTATAAGAAAAAAGAACATAATAATTTTCTATGAATCACTTTATTTGATTTTATTCATTGTACTTGCCAAGTCATAAAACTTCCCCGGCTCAAATAACTCATAGCAGATCTCCATTACCACCTTACCTTAATCTCATCACATTGGAAAAGATGCAAATCTGGCTTGTTCTGAGTTGGTTCTTTACATACTAAAGCAAGAATGGAATTGTAATTGCATGCATTCATCACAGCTTGGCAATGCTGAATTGTGCTTAAAGGAAAATTCTCCAGTTCATTCTGCCAGAAGAGAAACAAAAACAAAAACAAAAAAACAAAACAAAAAAAAAAACAGAGAAAGAGAAAAACAAAACCTTAATATTCAGTGTCCTGATCTCAAAAAAGCATGAGTTAAAACGAGAAAGTGATAATAACCTAATTAAAATGCCAAATCTCACACACATCATTTCTTCCTTCCGTTTCTTTCTCTCTCTGAAAATGAGACTGCCACTCACAGATCATACCTTTGATTCCAAGTCCACCAAACTGACAGCTTTGTCATCTACTTGAAGAATCATATCTTGAGTCCACACTTTGCCTTTGGCATCCAGTAATTTTAGCTTCCTTATTCCATCATCTACTGTAATCATTGCTTCTTTTCGGTCCAGAACAAAGGTGGTCAAGTGCTGGTGAATGACACACACATTAAAAAAATAACAAAATTGTAATCTTCAGTATCGCTAGGCAATGTCAATATTCAAATTGCCATGAAAGAGCAATACAAATAATTCATGAATTAACATGCATTACGACAATCAACCAATACGCCACAGGGGAGATTGTACAGTCCATAATATCATTTTAAACTTGCCGTCTGCCATCCTCTGTCATTTCCTCACGATGGCATGTGGTTACACTTGAAGGCATATTCTGACGTCTTCCAGGTATCACGGTGAGAATCAAATCCCGAGTATTTAATTAGCTTTTTTTAGGAGCGAAAACCTGTCTCAATTGGTAAGCTGAATCCAGAAAGCATCAGTAGAAGTCTTGGTGAAACATGCTGCCAACAGACCTCCAGTACCACCATGGCCTGGAGCACCCCTCTCTCACCCAGAGCTGCCAGCTAACACACTGATGGCAAACAGCACGGGCTTACATCTGACTGGGATACCTTACACAAATGGCAGTTGCTTCCTTTATGCAGAACACAGTAGAAATGTAGCATATAGACTACACTTCCTCACCCTCAACTTGGAATATTCTCAAATTTCAATTAATGATCTGGTTATGAAACACTACTCACAGACATCACCTCAACTAGTTCCTCTGTCTTTTAATTTTTGACAATTTCCCCTTAAACATATAAGCCACGCAAGAAAACATATAATGCCACTTAATTTTATCCAGGCACAACTGCAGCTTCACATTCTTCTTTAAGACCCGAATACAGTCACTCAAGCTGAACTGATTGTAATATATGTCTGCACACCTATCTTATAAATAGCTTAAAAGAATTAAGTGAGCTTTCTTCTATTACAGGATAAAAGCGCACGTTAATGACAGACAAGAGAGTAGACACAAGCTGCATATAATCGAAGTATTTTAAAAAGTGAAACAAACCCTGATGACTGCTCACACAGGAATACTTAAACTTCAAATACAAGTACTAATTTTTATGCCAGTGGAGTACCAAAACGGTTACACAGAAGCTAAATACAGACAGACAATTAAAAGCAACATAAACGTTCCTTTGCAAGCCAATCAAGGATAGAAGTACTTGAAATAAAGACTCTTCTGCATCCCATCTCACAATTTACAGCTAAATATAAAACCCAGCTAAAAGGACCTGGGAATCTATGTTTTTTTGCAAAATTCAGTTAAACCCATGACAGTGTTCTGACAGTAAAGGAAAAAGGTTTTGGAAACGAAAGACTGCATAATGAGAAACAACACTCATAAGTGCCTATAGACTACATATAGGCACTCAGGCTTACTTTGCTGAATATTTTATACTTGCCTACTTCTGGACAGAATATGACAGTAGCACAGAGTATTTCTGCAAAGCTGCTTAAGATAGGAAGGAAACTATTTTGCATTTCTCACTGGAGAGTCTGTGCAGGCAGAATATCACCACTAACAATAGATTCACTAATGCTTTTAGGGCTTAGTACCTAGCTCTAACTATTACGACACCTCTGATGTTTATAAATAATCAGAGTATTTATTTTAATTATCAGCCAACCTTCCTTGCTAATGGCCTGCCTCATCCCTGCAACACAACAGGTTCAGAAACAGGGCAACATGGCACACTTAGCTGTCATCCCATTGAGAAACCATCTCCATTTGCCAAACTATACACAACTTTGTTTACATTCTTCTACATCAAAATTCCATCTCATTATGGCAAAGAAAATTTGATACATTTCAATTTAATCTGTTCTGAAGTGACCTCGGGCTGGCAGGATATTTTGGAAGATTCATATGTCTTCAAGCATATTATCCTCAATAATCATTTAAGCAAAAATCACCATACAACCAAGAGCTGCTAACAGATAGATGACCTTATCATACATCCTTATCTCACCTCTACGTGATACTGGGAAGTTTCCGATATGCTGCTGGCACTGTCCCGTGCATAGTTCTTTCTTTGTTCTAAAGAGGGAGAGAAAAGAAAAGAATAATTATCCATTTGCTGTCTTATCATGCTGTACTTTGGATACTTCTTGGAGATGCTTAAAACCAGAAATGAAACCAGAAGGTGAGCTGCAGTTATTTGTGTTTTCAGAAAGAAAAAAAAAACAACTACATGCTCACACACTCCAGCACAAGAACCATACTTACACTGATGCTACAAGCCGGCTATCTCGTCTTGGTGGCACCAGATGGGAGGAAATTTCTGGCTGGAGATGATTCACTGGGAAGCCTGACTTACAAATCACTGGCTTACCACTTGGTAGCAACATGGTAACTAGCAGCATTGCCTTTGCACACATGGAAAAGGGTTTTCTGACATAAACAACTCTCACAAAAAACAAAGCCACTCGCAGACCAGACCTGTGTCATCATTTATTTCTTCCTAGTATATTGTTTGTTGAATTAGCAATGTAGAGATATTCATAGAATGAAAGGAGGAAAAAAGGATCCAAAAGCTGTAGCAACATAAATATAAAATAGAACAGAAATATTTTTCAGCTGAACAAAACACAATGCTGCAAAATCAGAAACACTGTTTGTCTTTTACTCCATACAGTGGATTAACATCAAACCCAGAGAGGAGGGAAGGGAATATGCAAGATGAGAACACAACACATACCCACACTAAAAAGCAATGAATATAGGTGAATACTCCAAAAAACAAACCACCACTTTTCACCTTTATTTTGAATTTTGAATGCAACATTCAGGGAGCTTCCCTCTTCTTTTTTTCTTTTTTTTTTTTTTTTCCTGATAACCAATGAAATGGACCAATTTGAAACACCAGAGCATTGAGTGAACAAGGAAGTCACTGAGAGAAATCTAAGGAAAATAATCATTTTCTAATTTTTTCCTCTCTATTTCACTAAATACCTTGAGTTCTGATCTTCAATAGAATAGGCAGTTTGATTTTGTTTGGAAGGAAATGTCTATAAGTGAAGCTACATTAATTTCACCTTATCCAACTGGAGTATGTGTGGGCAAAATGAGAGCGCATGACTCTGCTGACAGGAGATATTAGTTTCTTTCTGCAAAATTAAAGATGCCACCAATGACCACACATGTGATCTGTGATGTAGAGAGATCTGCAGGGAAGACACTGTACAAGCAACACTTTAAAAAGCTCTTCTGCGACCAGGGCTCCTTCACACAGGAGTCTTGGGTACTAACATGGAAAGGAATATCCTCACTTAGAGAAGTGTTTTGTTACCTTTTATCATCACACCCCTTATCTCTTCAATTCTCAGCTTGGTTTAGCACAAGAAGTCTGCAGTGCAATTACCAAACTGAAGAATGCTGTGTATTATCAACATTTTTTAGCTAGGTATGTAAATAGTTTAAAATAGGTATTTAACTTCATCGCCTGTTACCTAGAAATCCCAGGACAGAGTACCTGCACTGATTCCAACTGTGACTAATATTTCTGCTTTTGCAGCATGTTATTTTAGGTATTTTGTTTGACTCTTGTTCTTTTAAGGACAGTAGACACACACACACACATGCACACCCCAACAAAACAGTCAGTGAAGCAGTACTGTCTGACTTGCTACCTTTCTTTTTTTGTTTGGATGATGATCTGAAGAAGTAAAGTCCATCTGTTCCTAACAAAACAAGGGAATTAGAAAACAGTATCTGGTTTAACTCCATACAATTATTTGCATTTCCAAGGGGATCAGTTAACAATCTTTCATTACAGACTATAAAATACTGTCTAGTAAGAAAGAAAACAGGCCTAGAAAAATAGCCATGTTTCAATTAACAATTCGTTCAACTCTGATTATTATCTTTTTGAGGTGAAAAGGAGAATTATTTTTAATGTCATCAAATGAAACCAAGATAAGGAATCTTACAACCACTGCAAGGCTTATGAATCCTGTGAGCAGCAACAGTCAGAGTGGCTTTTAGCAAAAAAAGATTTCCGTAAGAGGGACTCCAAAGGAATGAAAAAGCAGAGAGCAACTTTTGAAAGTTCATGCCCTGTTTCCCAGAGATTTTGTCCTGCTTTAGGATATCCAGAAGCACTTGCAGCACTGACAAGCACATCCTCCCCCACAGAGCAGCACAGCACTCACACTAGATAAGACAGTAAGTTTTTCAGCACACCATGTCATGGTGAGAACAATAGTGTTTATATAAGAAGGAGCTTTCTAAGTGATAATAAAAGCTGTGGTTGCCTACATTTGAGAGTGAAAGAGAACCCCTCAAGTTCTTAATTTTTAGTTACAACAGGTCAGCAACAAGAACTTCAACAGAACTTCCAATTAGCAAAAGCTAGTAAGTGTCTGTGATAATAAATAATAAACATGGATAATAAATAATAAACATGATAACCACGACAACTGACAGTCTATGTTGAGTTCAACAATAATTCCTGTTTACCTATTTATTTTATAAACATATTTATGCAGGCAGTGTTTATTAGAACTCACCAGAGATCTAGATTATCCTTTGTTATCCCACAGGCCCTTCAATCTTTCTGACAGCCTTAGCATTGGGCAAAAATCTCTGGTTGCTTCTTGAAGAGTTTTTCCTCAACCTTTCTTTTTCAACCCTTTTATAACCTAATATTTAGAAATATTCTTCCCCTTACATATTCAGCCCAGCTGCTAATAGCCCAAATTCCCAAAAAGAGCAAGGTTTCCTGGCTGCCTGGCATAAACTGTGCTGCAGAAATTGTCATAAAAGATGAGAATGAATGAATGAATGATTTGCATGATAATATGAGCACAACACAATGAAAATATTAAGAACCAAACAGACAAACTGCAGTCCTCTCCAAACTCACACCTTGCACTCAGAAAGGAGGACACATAAACTCTGCAGCATCCCTTCTGCTCATGCGTCTCCGCATTGGATTTCCAGCCAAAAAAATAAGTTATTATTCTGACCACTTTTACAGAATATCTGAAAACCTCCCTCGACTTATTACACAATATTCAAATGCTAGTAATTCATACTCTATTATTGAAAATGAGCAACAGAATTTGCTGACATACTGAATGCACTGTGCCTGGCTAGGGTGGATTTAATTATTTTCACAGCAGTTTGCATAGGGCTGTGTTTTGGATTTGTGACTATAGCAGCGCTGGTAATGCTTCAGCTACTGCTGAGCAGCATTTGCACAGCATCAAGACCATCACTGTTTTTCTGTCTGTCCCCCAAGTTTGCTGGGTGGTACAAAAGAGTTTGCAAGGGTACAGTTGGCCCAAACTGACCAGAGACCCACTGCATACACAACAATAAACCCATGCTCAGCAATACAACTGAGTTGTGGTATTTCCAAATTAGCTGTAGTTTTGAGCACTGATCTGCTCGCAGGAGCTTGGGAGGTGGTTAGCCATGCAAAATGCCTGTAATCTTTGTTTTGTTTCATCTGTTTGTTTTTAGTGCTTTTCCCTCCCACTCTTTCCTTCACTTATTAAACTGCCTTTATTTTAACCCAGGAGTTTTTCTTGCTGTTGCTCCCCTAACCGACTGTAGGAGAGGGAAGGGTAACGACAAGGCAAATCACTCAGGGAAGATCCTCAGTTGCTGGCCAGGGTCAAGCCCTTACATTGGAAAAAATTGTTTTATATGTTCTGTTCCACTCTCCTAATCCTGCAGATCAATCTCAGCCTCTCAGGAGTCTTTTCACCCATGAAGAGAGTTATTGAACATGAAGTGAGGCTTCAAGATGTGATGAATAAAGCAATCGCAACTATCTTTTTTTTCTGTTTATTCTATTTTTTACAGATCTTACACCCAATACATAAAATACAATGCAGCCTTAATATCAGTTAATTCAAACTGAGCTGATGTGCTACATACAATTTATCTAAGATAGTTTGCCTCTGATAAAGGAAAACATGAAAGTAAATATAAAAAGAATCACAGCAGAAGACACCAAAGTTAAATTCTTAATCACAATCTACCACAAACACAACCCAGAGGAATTTGGGCAAAATAAAATTACTCATAAAGAAGTGCAATAAACTTAAAAGCAGAATAGCTATTCACTCGTGACTCTGACAGTAAGATCTACCAGCAATTAAACTTTTCAAAAGAAGGCAAACATTGATCCACAGAAAACTAATACTCTTGCCTCTTTCTGATGTCGGGCGATGCTACTGCTCTTCATGTCTTTGTGAACTTATTGAATTTACCACTCATCAGGAATGGATAACATTTCTATTTTCAAACAGACATGGAAAGGTGCTGACACTATACTAAACTTGGAGGCAGACATGAAAACACCAGAAAATGATAGGGAAAAAAAAAAGCCAAAACACCTCAAACCCTCAACCAAAGGCTCTTAGTCAAACAAAAATACACTAGACAGTAAACTACACAGACAAACAGGACTGATCACTGCCCTCACTATTCTAAAAAACTCTGCTTCCCCCAGTTATTTCTTTGAGATACCACTTCTTAGTTTGGAAAAGTAACAGACAAAAGTTTCAGACAAAAATACTGTACTGCCCAAGGTCAGCTGAGGCAGAGCTATGAACACAAACTGACATAGCTGGAGTTCTCTTCCACCCATTTGACCACTGGAAGAGGTTGCAGCTAAATGAAAAAAAGAGGATTTGGACAACACTCACAAACATAACGTTTGAATTTTGGATGGTGCTGTGCAGAGCCAGGAATTGGCCCCTTGTGGGTCCCTTTCAACTAAGATATTCTGTGATTCTAAGATGAATATGCTTCTTTATCTAATTAAGGAAAAACCTTACTCAAAAAAAAAAAAAAAAAAGCCTGAGGCTGGGCCTTCATGGATGACCTGAAGCACAATTGGCACTAGCTAGGGCTATGCTATGTTTAGATACAAACAAATTTTCAGTTCCCAGAGCCTAAAATTGAAAGGAAAAATTCCAGTGCATATACCTCCACTCATACCTTACAAATAATTGCACAGATCAGATGTAATAAATCTTATCAGCACTCCAGTTATGATAGTGCAAAGAAGAATAATGGTGGATCCCATCTTTGTCTTCCATAAGGAAATTGGAAAACGTCTATACTGTGTACAAAGAGACAAAGCACTGAAATTAGATGGCAATCTACATACAGATGATTTAAGTGTCTCATGAGCTGCTTCATGAATCCTGAAGTGACACTTTAGATTATTACCACACACTGAGAAGCAAAAAAACACAATGCTTTTCTTTTAATACTGTCCACTCATTGGAGTGATTGCTTATATCCCTTTAATTACAGCAGCTGGAAAAACTCAACTTGAGGCTCAGAACAAAGTGCAAGAGATGTGATCTACGCACCCAAGGAAAAAGGTCACAAATTTTAAGTACAAATATTATTAGAGGAGTAAAGGCCACTGCTTTCAGAGATTCTTGACATCAGTCTTCTCCTTGATGACTACAGGGAAACAGCTATCAGAGAAGGTGCTTTGTTTAGAAGTCAGTTGTCATTTTAATTCAACTGAGTATCAAATAACACTAGAATTTTACATGGATAACTTATTTTAACAGACTCTACTACACTGCGTTTCTTGCTCTGAATGAGGTATTTAAGCAATACAATCCAGACATGCAATTTTACTGCTAGCACCTAATCACAGCCATGAGAATACAAACACAATATATAAAACACCTGGTCTTTCCTGATCAGTTGCTTTTGTAACATCTTCCAATTTGGAGAAAACTACTATCTTATGACTGCTGCGGAACGGGGCTGCTCTGCAATGTGTCACTCACTGGCAAACCCAAAGTGCAGCCCCAACTACTTGCTCCAGCTGATGCTGCCTTTCTCCATGTGAGCAGAGCTGCAGAAGGCAGACAGAGAATCTAATGCTAGAAAAACAGATGAGAGTATGAGCCAAAATTCATTTCAGATGGAGAGATGAGGAGTTAAATAATGAAATGAAACTATAAGAATGTGTAAAGGGCATCCTTCCTCCAAGTTCAGGGGAACATTTATCATGCAAATACAAAAACATTTCATTTGAGGCAGGAAATGGATGAAAGAAAAGAAATTATTTGACACAGGAAAAGGCAATTCGAATCAAGTCTTTGCTATCAGATAACCACTTCAGAGATAGCAAAGACTCCAGTTTTTAGCTGAACCGCCCGTAATACAAATAAAATTCCAGCTGCCTTTCTCACCAGCAGTCGGCCTTCTGACTGAAGACCAAAGAACTGAACAGTCGTGAATGACCTTACTAAAACAAGCGCTGGCACTCAACATTTAAACTTTGTGTCATGCTGTATATATAAATCTACATAGAGAGACAGATAAGAGATATGTTGTCAGATCTTCACTGTGACTGGAAGAAACTATATTCAAGATCAAGTGACAGCTTAAGAACCCAAAAGCCATGGATAGGTGCTCTAGTACAAATGACATTAAGAAGCTTTCCAAAAAAGCAACTTGAACAAAATTAGCTCCTAACATTACGTAACCACATTTTATCAAAACAAAAAGCATGTTACTCCTATGCCAAAATTATATATATATATAGATACGTATGTGTATATATACATATAATTATTTATAAGTGAATCTATTAAATAGATACAATTAAAGTATTGACCTAAGTGTTATATGTACATAAAATATATTCCATGTAAAATAAAAAAAACAAAGCTAGAAGACCTCCAATCTGCTTCACAGGCATTCAGTCTCATGGATCAAAAAGAATGCATGCATTAAGCGTACACTAATTATTAATAAAATATTTTATAATATACATTTTAAACTGTTTTTAATGATTCTCACATCACTTAGCTGCTTCCAACCTCATTGGGACAGCATGTCCAAAAACTCCTAAACATGACACGGGGAGAAACACTGAAGACACGGGAAGCAGAAGAACTGTAACAGGGCTGCTAAATATAATTGCCTTGAATTTGAGAAAGGTTTTTGGTCTTTTTCCTATTTTCCCCAGCTCATACAGCTAGTGACAATGACAGACTTGTTCTTCATGCATACAAAACAGAGAAAAAGCAGTAAATAGTGCAAACTCCTCTCTACAGGCTGTGCCAGTGTATGTTTACTTTAGGTTCAGAATTATTGATTCTTCTGCTTTATTCAGTTATTGGAGATTGAGACAACAATTTTTTGATCTCTCTGCTAGCAATGGAAATGAACCAAGATCAACAGTTAATTTTACAGAAGCCACCACACAGTAGTTACACGGTAATATTTCCAATTAATATATGAATTCAATCAAATATTTTAGAATTAATAGGCTGTTTACCATTGTATATTTCAAATTTAATCACTTTTCCCTGTCTCCTACTTGCATATGAATATCCCGTGATGTTTGACTTGAAAAAGCTCAGAGAGTTATCACTGTAAAGGCCCACAAGGATTAAAGGACATGCTTATGACACTTAATGCTGCCACACTATTCAAAACATGCACTTTTGAAACATTATTTGGATGACATAAAATGAATAAGAAAAGTGAAAAGCATCTCAAATAAATAATCCGCTAAGAGCTTTTAGACGTGTCCCTTGCTGGTTTCTGTTACCACTCACTATTTCTGTCAACACATGCAATCAGTTTGTCATGTGAATCTATACAGGATGCAGAAACACTACTGTTGAAAACTCTTACTGCAGAATTTTGCTCTGTGGCAGTTCATGCCTTTAAGACTATGCTAAGTGAATGACTTTTGTAACATGCCACTGAAAAAAAAAAAAAGTCTAAACTTAGAACTATTCATATGCAACATCATTTTAAATGGCAAACGTTTCAAACAGTTTCTACTTCTGTCTGCTGATTTTTCTGGAAGTGGAATTTCAGATACTCTAGCACAGTGTATTCTGCCTCCAAACCACATGAGCATTTTCCCACCTCTCTCCTTCTCAGGGGATACAAATCAAGAGACTTCCAATCTCTCTAAGTTTTTAGTCTCAAGAATTTCAAAGCTGTTTAAAAGTGTAAGCGATAGAATTAAGTTCTTTTGTGTTCACAGGTGTATAGCCAACACAGCCAGACACCAGGCTTGTGAGGGTGTACTTCCAAGGGGAAATGCAATGCTCTAAAACAACCAAGCAATCTGCCATCACTCCCCTAACCTCATGAGGTCACTCCTGGCCATTACTAAACTCAAAAGAAGAGGAGGGCAAAGCTAGTTATCAATAGGGTTGTTGCAGTTACTAGATGCAGCTCTTTGAGCTTTATGGTTTCCTAACCTGCAGAAGCAGCGTTGAATTCAACAAGGAAAACCATGGAATGGCTTGGGTTGGAAGGGACCCTAAAAATCAACCATCTCCAGCCTCTCATGATGATGGCAGGGATCCCACCCAGCAGCTCAGACTGCCCAAGACCCCATCCAACCTAACCTCGATTGACTGTGCAGCCTGTCCCAGTGCCTCACTGCCCTCTCAGTGAAAAATTTTCCCCTAAAAGCTGACTGAGTTGTGAGATGTCCAGTACAGGACTTCATCTTCACAGCACATTTTGTTTTTCCATTCTCAGACAAATACTAGCGTCTGCAGTTTGCAAGAACAACCTTCAGGCATTTCTAAATAACAGTATAATTGGTAGTTACACAAAACCTGTCAAAAAGAGCAGACCAAGTAGGACTCCAAATCTGTTACTCCAAATTTAAGCTTCTTGAAATCCTTGTGTCAAAAAATAATAACACTGTTGTAGGTTGCCTTTATTCTAGCTGAGCATAAAGTTGGGATGGAAGAGGGAGATACAAAGTATGAGTTAAACCTACAGCACAGCTAGATCCCAGAGTGCCTATTCCGTATCACTCTTAGTTTTCTGAAAAATGCCTTAAATGTTGTTGCATTAAAAGTTAACAGATGGGGGTTCTCTGTTTAGAAAGAAGCAAAAATATTTCATAGCTAGACAAATCAGCTTCAGTAAGAATAAAATCCTCTAGTCTTTTTATTTTTGTTAAATACAGATTTTTCAATATACATGAATGTACTTATCTATAAACATTTATGTACACAATTTCAGTTTTGTATACATACATGTACGAAGTATCTAAATAAAATATATATGAAGACATCACAATCAACATTTAAATAACAATTCTAACATAGAAATTCAGCGACTTTCTGCCACCTTACCATAAAGAGCTTTTGCACTTGTTCTTGAATTCTGCTCCCTCTCTGCCTGAGCAAATGTTGGTGAGCCATAGCCACTGGAAGGAAACATTTCTGGTTAAATTCTGTATCGATGCAATTTCTACAAAAACACAGTCATAGAATAAAACTTTCCCATTGTGTAGGGCAACATGTACCTACAGTGTTTGCAACAGAAGAGATGCTACTGGATACTGGTTCCACATCATGAATATTATGAAGTGTGCTTCACCTGGGCTAGAAGCACTCCTGTGATATTTCTTGTTAACAACATCATGCACAATGAGGGCTGTGACATACATATAAATACTACCATAAGGCAAGTAATACTAATTACTAAAATGCCAAAGACTCGGTAGGATTTTGGCTTTTGCTTATGTACACAAGTGTTGTTTTCAACAGTTTCAAGTACTTTTCATAAATGAATAAAAGGAATATCATTGCCTACAACAAATGAAAAGACAATCCAACTTTCTTCTAGCATAACAACAATAATGACTCATGTACAAACTTTTGTATTAGCTGAGGCCAATTCTCATCAATGGTGTGAATGGGTCTAGTGCCATGCTTCTGACACAAGCTACATCTTTCTATCTATCTATTTTCAAGGAAAGCAATAGTTGTTCAGTTCTATTTACTGAGAAATGATATTTTCTACAGATGGAAAGCGCAACGTCATCCTCAAGGCACAAGAACGCCTTCACTCACAGCTAGCCTTAAACATCTCAGTCATACGAAGACTTCTCTGTCTCATGTCATAATTGTATTGTGGCTACAGCAATTTATTCCTCTGTTCCAGATGATGTCACACAGTAATGCAGCTTTACTCTTTCATTAATACAAAAATCAGTCAGATAATATCTATTAGTGTGATTCCACAGCTTGGAAACTGCATGCTCTTTTAGAGAAACTGCACTGTGTTACTCCATTGAGCTCTGATTATTTTTTTTTTTCCATAGAAGGAAAATCAAAGGCATCAACTTACTTGATTTGAGGAGAATAACTTCCATAGCCACCAGGAGGGGTATTTGATATATGGCCATTCATTCTTATCGTCACTTACTGAGGGAAATGATCTGCAAAAGAAATAGCAGCAAATGAATTGAAGTTTCTAAATAGATGAAGATTTAATACAGATGCAATACAGACCTAATGAGAAAATAATGGTTGAAAAGTGGATGAAATTGCATCAAGCAACTCAATTGTTATTACTTTTATTGCACTTAAGCCTTAAAGACCTATTATGGAACTTCCCCCCCAGTTGTAATTTGATAACTTTTTCTTCAAATAATTTGGTAAGTTAAGTCATTGAAGTAGTCTTTAGGAATAACTTCTGTTTGAAAAGGCTGTCTAAACAGAGAACAACATCTGCTTCAGAAATGGACAAGATGTTCCAAACGGCAAATTTAATAATCAAGCATGCTTGATTTTCATCCACAATTCATTCATCCAAATACAACTTTTGAAATGGTTTTTTGATGCCTATTACATCTACAATATGTATCAAATGAATTGTTAGAAAGATGCATTATCAAAACAAAATGCAATTGTTAACACAGAAGGAAACTTGGTTAGCTATTCTGGGACTAAAAAAAAAAAACCCTTTCCTTTCCATTTTTATTTTTTTTTCTAAGCAGCATGTAATTTCCTGAAATGTTTGCATGCCAAAAGAAAGCTCACAAGAAATAGCAGTTCTGAAAAAGCTATGAAGAAACAGTTAAAGGAATGTTTTCTTTCTTAAATATAAATAAATTGAAGTTAAAATTGACTCTGGAAAATGATTTTCATACCACAGTTAACAAATCACTATTTAAATTTATAATGGGCAAATATAGTTTAGTGTATGTGTGTATTGGTCTATGTATGTACAATCACAGAATGACTTGGGTTGGAAGGGACCTCAAGAATCATCAAGTTCCAATCCCCCTGCTGGATTGCTGGCCCCTCAGTCAAGTACTAGATCAGACTGCCCAGGGTCTCATCCAACCTGGCCTTGAACGTCTCCAGGGATGGGGCACCAACAACCTTTCCGGGCAAACTGTTACAGAAGCTCACCATTCTCTCAGAAAACAAACAAACAAACAAACAAACAAACAAACAAAAAAAAACCTTCCTTCTGACATCTCTCCTTTAGTTTAAAACCATTCTCCCATGTTCTAGCACTATCTACCAATGATTACTCTCATGTTTATAGACTCCCTTCTAAATACTGGAAGGCCACAATGAGCTATCCCTGCAGCCTTCTCTTCTCCTGGCTGAATAAGCCCAGTTCCTTCAGCCTTCATGGGAGAGGTGTTCCAGCCCTTGGATCTTCTTTGTAGCCCTCCTCTGTGCTTTCCCCAAAAGCTCCACATCTTTCCTGAGCTGGGAGCCCTGGACTTGGACGCAGTATCCAGTTGGGTTCTCATAAACACAGGACAGAGGAGGACAATCTCTACCCTCTCCCTGCTGGCCTTCCTCCTCATCTCATGGAACCCAAGATACCATTGGCCCTCTGAGATGCAAGCGGACACTGCTGGCTCAACCTCTAAGTCCTTCTCAGAAGGGCTACTCTCAAGGAGTTCTTCTCCTAGCCTGTATACATGTCAAGGATTATCTCAACCCAAGTGCAAAATCTTGCACTTGGCTTTGTTAAACATCATTAGGTTCACAAGGGCCCACCTTTAGAGTTTATCAAGGTCCCTCTGGAGAATGTAATTCAGAGTCATTAAGTAAAAAAAAAATTTCTACTCTGCAAATCAGTCTAAAGTATGCCAGATAAAGCTTGTATCCAAAAGACACTCAATTTACAAATGTGAGCACAACGTGCTTTGTTGTGCTAAAGCCATTTTACAATCAGCTTATATACTGAATCACTGTCAGCCTACTGCCTTACTTTAACAGTTCTCTTCTTGCTTTACAAAGAAGCAGTAGCTGACTGACCTATAATATGTACTATATTTTATATCTACATGCGTTCTTCTCCTTTCATCTTTCATGCAGAAAAAGAAATCCAAATCAAATTCAGTTCCCAGCTACAAAGACTTCTGTGATTTCAAGAGACTTAGGAAGCTTCTTCAGCACTCAGCACAGAATCACTTCTACACCTTTCTCTCCACGCGGATTTCATGCCAAATGTTGTCACGTGGAAGTGTAGTACTTCCTCTGTAGTAAGGACATACTTTGCATTTTAGCTTAGAATCCCTCTCCTTCCAATTCACTCCCACCTTTAAACTTTTGATTGCTCTTTGCAAAACATTTTTATTGGCAGATAAACATCTTGCTTTCATTTCTCCTGCGTGACAACAAGAACATATCACATAACCAACATGATGGTGTGCTTGGCGGCTCCAAACCGCTCCTTCATAGAATGCAATACTTAGTAGTTGTCTACAATAGATCACTTCCCTTGTTGAGTGCTGTTCAGTTCATTAGCAATTACAACCTTTTGGAAGCATCCTGGATTTGTCCCATGATTGGAAAGAATATAAATATTGATTTTTTTCAGCAGGATGTTCCAGGTTATTGTGCACCCCTTGTTCCATTTCAGAAAATGCATGGGCCAGGGCTGTTTGGACTGCTGTTGATTTAAGTCATGCTGCCATTAAATTCTTTAATACTACATCCTGGCTATGAATTCTTATCAACTACTAATGCTGTTCAGCTTTAATACACTGTTAAACAATTTTACAGTTGGATTACTTTCCCAATAGTGATCAAATCCTAAATCTTAGACAAATTACATCAGTTTCTTTTCAGTATCCCTCATTTCACACACTTTCCACATATACTTTTATTATGATAACTCTCACTTTATTTTCTATATCATTTTATCAGCTGTGATTTGAAAAATCACAAATTCCTGAGCAACTCATTTTAAAGTGATATCTGAGAAAACAAAGCAAAACAAAAAAAAAAAAAAAAACAAACACTTTTTTTAGACTCTCAGGGTGAGACATACTATTTTTTTTTCAATTTGCAACATAACTATGTTTGCTAGTTGTACTCCAGGATAGCAGTGAAACTTTTTAAGTGGAAGAAATGAAATAAAACAGAACTCAAAGCTTCAGCCCTTCAAATTAGCATAGTGCACTGCAAGTTTTTAACCAACAATGAACTTGAAAAGCAGATTTTTCACATTAGAAGAAAACAGGTCTTGACTAAATACTTGCCAATGTCAAGGTGTAACACCACTCAGCATTAACGAAAAAAAGCTTTAAAATTACAACTGGGATCATGTGATACTGAAAAACTTAAGTTAGAAGTGGTGTCTTTCTCAAAAAACTAACAAAAAAAAAAAAAAAAAAAAAAAAAAAAAAACACAGACAAAAAAAGACCCAAGAAGAACTTTCTGCTAAGTAAGCACAAAAGTGTTATGGAGTTTCAGCTGATTTGCAAACAAAATGATGCATGCTACTTCATTTGTGTAAAGCCAAAAATATTTCCTGTCTTCATTAAAAGAAATTAAATGCTTTTGAAATGTCAGGACTCTAGACTCCAGGTATAATACCTGAGCCTTTACAGTTTTACCCATAACTTCGTTCAGGAAAGCTCCTGAATGAATAAAATGTAACTTGCTACTGACATTGTTTGGGGAAGTCAGCAGTAGTGTGAACTAACTGAAATTACCAGAAACTGCTTTAGGGAAATACTCCGAAATCTTATTAAGTGTTTTATTAGGATAGAAGACAAAAGCATAAAAGGATAACAGAATGTGCAGTGCTTTGCTTACTATGCACTTACACAGTTTTCTCTGCTGTCTTTCATTCCAAATTCTCTTTCAACTCTGACAACCAGTCCCACAGCAAAAGTCTGCTAGCACACACTGCTAAGCCTTTGTCACCAAGGAGCCTATTAATAAACTCTGCTTCCTCCTTATTCTTCTCTTTCACCTCAGTCCAGCAGTTCACAGTAACATATGCTAATGCTGTGAACTTTAAGTTAAACATCCTTCATAATTAACTGTATAAATCCTCTTTAAGTAGACCTGAAATATCAACAGTTTACTTGTTAGTATATCCAAGCAGGGTCATGTCTTCCTCATACTCTTGAAAAAAATGAGGCCTGCCCTTAACTGTAAATATTTTAAAACAGGGAAACTAAAGAAGAATATAAGAAGAGCAACTATGATACTGATAAAAACAACAAGACAGTGAGATAAATGTTTCAATATTTATATCAAAGTATATTATCATGATATAAAAATGAATGTCATTAGAAAATAGGAAGTTTCTTAATACAAAACAAAAACAAAAGAACACTAAATCCTTTTCTGGCAGGTTCTGCGGCTGAACAAAAACAACAACAAAAAATTCACTCAGGACTTTACCATCACCATAAGCTCTATTTTTGGTAGGATGACTAAATATTGTTAGTAAGCAGCAACATAAACAACAAAGGTCCAGCTTTTGTAACTGATAAATCATTTTGGAGAACGATGCACTTTAGTTCTTCAGTTGACAAACAGAGGTGGTCTATTGTCAAATATAGGCAGTATTGCAGTGGTATGTGAGATGACTTCATAAATATTCATAAGAAATATGCAAAAATATTAAAATACTCCTTGCTATCTTCACCTTACAGCCCAGTATCCTAATGAAGACAATCGGATTTGTGCGCAAGAGCAAGCTATAACATAGGCGACTCACACATTCTGCCATTAAATTTCCTAGGAGGAATCCAAAGGTAACAAAATTGCTCAACTTACTTTAAAAGCTCCTTTTCTAGAAGGCCAGAACTATTTAATTACAGAAAATGAGATATAGGAGACACTGGTGTTCCCTTCCACTCAATCAATCAGTCCTACCTAGCAATGGATCACATCATACGGGAAAAACAAGAAACAGTTCAACATTGTGGGGTTTTCAGAAATGATGCAGAGAGCCGGGAGGGTTAAGGAGAGGAGGATGCAGGGGAAGGAAGAGGAAAGCTGAGAATGGCTGGAAGAGTAATTATCTACCGATTAAGAAAATGTTATTAGTAACAAGTCATTGTTATCACATGCCCTCAAAAACACAGGATTCCTTCTCAGCTAGATAAGAGGTACAGACTGTAGCTCCAGTCTGAAAAAAAACACAAGTGGACTGTGACAAGGTAACCCATATCTGCACCAGACCTCACATTGTAGCAACATCAGAAAAGGACACTGTCTCTCCACACTTTCCCCTCTAAAGAATTATGGAACAACAGAAAAAACTTCAGCAAAAAACAGATGAGTCTATGCTACACTGTAACTTGCTACAGCTAGAATAAAAATGCCTAGCATTGCTATTCCACAGCACTCAGTGCAGCCGTTCTAGAAAACTCTCCTGCTCTGTCATTTCTTATATTTCATGTGTTTCTTCATGAATCCCCCACACCCCCAATCCTTCCCCCATTTGCACTTTCCATGTTACCCCTCATGCTAAAATTTGAACCGTTAGTATTTTTAATTCAGTTGCTTCTCCTCACAGAGGTCATTTCTTTGGCTATTTCTTACATTTTTATATTCCTGCATCTTCTCTTGCATCTACTTTCTTTTTCTCTCTCCTATAACCACAGATACCACATACCTGTAACCACAGATTTTACAAATGGAAGTCACAGACAGACTCAAATGAAGTGTTGCCACTGCTCTCCGCCTCAGGATTTGTTTCAGACAACAACCAAGAGCAAACATGCCTTGCACATTCTCTTCAGCATCTTATGTCAAGATAGACATCAAGACATGCACACATTCGTATAAGTAGGCTTCACTTCAGAGATGACCTGTATAGGCTTTCCATCCTCTCTGCACACTGGTATCAGAATTTCTCAGAGACAAACCTCACCTCTTTGGGCTGGCAGCAACTTAACACTATCCTGTTTTCCATTTTCTATTAAGGGGACTGGAGTATCCAAAGCACATGCAAAAGGATAATGGCAAAAATCACACAAAGACTTCAAAGTTAGACCTAAACATGACTCAATTTCAAGCAAAAGACTTGGTCTACTTTCACCACTAGTCTGCCTCTTAAGACACTCTTTATTAATGATGGGAGGGGAGAAGCTGAAAGGTGTTGAGAAGAGAATAGTTACTCTGATATGTCTGAGCATCAGAATTAGAAGAAAATATGTTAAGCTCAATAATCACCGTGCAATCACTTTGAAAAAGCTGCTACTTTCAGGTCTTCTCCTGACTGGATCCTTCATAAGATGGAACTGCAGAGTGGGAGCATTTCAATAAAGACAAATAACTATGGCTCTGGCCAGGAAGGAGACAACACTGTGTGACAGGACACAGAACTACCCAGAAGAGATTTTCAAATGCATTCATGCCCAAAGAACAGGGCAGCAGAAGAGCTCAATCAATACTGCTTTTTCACTGCATTTGTTTTTATACACTTTCTTCAATTTAGCATTTTTCCCCCAACCCTCAGTAGGACTATGCTAAATTTATCATGATTAGTTTTCTCAGATAGACAAGATATATTTATTAAGAAAATTCAGAGACAAAAACATCAGTCAATGTAGAACGTAATGTATGTCAATGCAAGACTAGTCCTCGGAAGAAGCACTGTTAATTAGAAGTTTTCTTCTGGGAAACTACCAAGATAAAAAGTGCCCCTTGAATTTTCCTTTTGCTGTTATGACATCTTACAGTGATGTTAAGGAAACATTCTAACAATAAAATTAAGATATGGATCTTTTATTTGGAGAAAGAGGAGAAATATGGAGCTCAAGAGGAAGAACTGAATGAATAGCCTTCATAGAGATCCTGCTCACAGATTTGGCTCTTTGTATTGACACGCTAATAGAGAACCTACAACAGGTTTTTATTCAGGCATGGTAACCTATTTCCATTCATTTCACTCAAGCCTGGGCTATGATTTATGATTAATCATACTGAAAGAAAATAGAGCAGATGCTTTACAGCTTTACAGATACAAAAGCTGCAAAGACTTAAAATCCCTGTTATAACAAAGGAATGCTAATAAATATGCCAGCATTAAAGCCACTGCTCACTGCTATTTATAATTAGAGAATTAACCAACCCATCTAAAGCATGAGTATTAAATACCAAAATCAGGATAATTACGCAGATCTTTACAGAAGGCGTCAGACAACTGGAAGAGCAGCATCTTGTGCAAAAGAAAAAACAATCATACCCCACCACACGCACACAAAACCAAAATGCATTAAAAAACAAAAGTATGCAACATCACAGATACAGAAGTATCTTAAGAGGAAGGTGGCTATGGTTCATGAAGTATTTTGTAGAAGGAGGCAGAAAAATGTAATTACAACGTACCACTTAATGAATTAATAAACAAACAAAAATCCCTGCTGAAGCTAAGTCTAGCTCAGATACTTAAAGAAAACCAAAGAAGAAACTCTTTCAATGAAAGAGGTCACCACTTTCAAGTACCACAGTGCTCTGGAGGTTAACGTGGAGACTGAGAATACATTTGCCATGCTCAGCACCATCATTAACTTCTCTGCTGCAGCAATCAAGCAACAGCTATAAAACAATTTCACAAGAGAAACCTAACTATGATTATGCTTGAAATTAAGAACAGCCAGTCACAATTTGTACTTCCCATTGAAGGCTAGTGATTTCATCTCAGGAAGTATTTAGTTGTCTGGAAAGCATCTGCTACCCCCATGTACAGCAATGAGTTAGCAGAAGATACTATCTTTACTTACAAATCCTAATTCAAACATAGCTGCATCACTGCTTACAATATCTCCACTTACAGAGAGATAAACAATAATTTATCTGTCTTAATTTGATTTTATTCTTTAAAACTTTGTTTTGGAAATACTGACTGATGAACGCAACTGAACTTGCACAAACACTATAGTTTTATACTTCTTCGCATTAACTTATTTCATTATTTCCCTCTATTTCCTGCGACAAAAGACTACAAACTAGACCATCAGCTTTCAAAAGAGGGCATTTTGGATGCTGATTTGAAAATTGGTTTGCTACTGTACCATCAGAAAACCATCAATCTGACTTGCAGAAGGAGAGATTATAAATGATACTAATACTGTTGCCTGAATATTTTCTTGCATCAAAGTACTTGTACAAATGTTAAGAAATGCTAAGAATTGGAAAAAAAATAAATAAAACAACAACAAAAAAAGAAGATGCACTGTAAAAATAGCAAAAGTATATAAAAACAAACAAGAAAATGGCTTTAGGTGTTGTCTGTTTTTTCAGATAAAATTTTCATCTAAATCTGGATAAGAAATGAATGAACTCCCAACATGGCTAAATTACTGCTTACTGCTCCAGGTTAACCAGATGAAACTGGATTAATCCCCTATCATATCTTACTTGCAAGCTTAACGATTTTGTTTTGTTTTAGAATAAACAAACATACAAACAAACATTAACTATTCCAATGATGCTGATTAATTCCTCAATCTTACTAGTCAAGAAAGACCTTTTTTTTGCCTAGATCAAGTAGTGTGCAATCAAAGTAGCAAATGAAACCTCACAAAGCTGATATGCAAGAACTCAAGGCTTTAGATAAGATAATTTAAAACAATCATCACCATCACAAGATCTGGGATTTAAACAAGAAATGTTAATACTCAGTTAAAAGAGTAATCATTCTCAGAATTAACTTAAAATATTCCTCAAATATGTTACGCTGCTCATAAAAGTTTCTATCTAAATTGCCATCCAGCCACTGGACTGAGCATTATCTCCTGTAATTTTTGTTATTAGAAGAAAACACCATGAGAAGTGGACTAGACAAACACTGTGTCCATAATATCAAGGTAACAACAAAAACAAGATGATGGTGACTTTGACAATAAGGCAAGGAAGAAAAAAGGCAGAAAAAGAAAAATTAATTTTTAAAGAAAAATGGAGAACAAGTTCCACTAGAAGCTATTTTAAGACCTAACAGGAACCTCACTGACTCTTATAAAACCTGTTCAATTTTCCTATTGGGAAAAAACAAAGAATCCATAATGCTGTCACACTGGAGAGATGAGTGAGCTGACCATAAAAATACAATAAGACTTCGCTGTTACTGGAAGATATGCACTGGCAAAAATGTTTTTCAGGGGAACATCACTCTTTCTTTTTTTCCCCTTCTAATTCAAATACCCTCTAGACACCTTTTGGGTAAAGTACCATCATTTCCCACCCCACAGCGTTGAGGGGTAATGTAGTGATATGAGAAGACACATGTGGTTTGCTCAGTTACACAGAACTGTGAAGCCAAGCAGCCAGTCCTTCTATATCACACATTTCTCTGAGGCTTTCCATTCTGAACCAAGAATCTGCAACAACAAACTACAAGGACAGCTTCTCCTCACGCAGGGTTAAAGACAGGCACATGACTATGTGCAGTAAGATGTTTGACCTTGAGGCAGCCTATGCAGCTCTCAGCTCTTTCAAACACGCAGTACCTCACCTCCACCCAAACATCAGCTGGAAGAGCTTATTTGGGTCATTAAAAACTCCTGAACATCCACTTCTGGTTGCATTAATCTGCACATAATCCAAAGAGACCATACTGTAATTCAATGAGTAAACAAAAGGCACTATCTTAAAAATCTAAGTATGACTAACTGGTCGACACTGGGGAAACAATTAGGTAGCAGAAAGTGATCTAGTGCACGAGAACGTGTTGAACTGAGTTCACAGCTGCATGATGTCACAACCTACCTCCGAATTGACAGCATATGCTCATAACTCAGCTATGGTACCATGAAACCAAGTAAGACTGAACAAAAACAGACTCTATAACTTGTGGGAAGAAAAGCAATTCAAACTTGGCATTTTGTGCCTCTGATTTTCCTAATTGCAGTTATTTATTTCCCACTGTACAACTTTTTTCTCCAGCAATCTGGGCAAAGCTCTTCCCCCACATGCATTTCAGAAATGAAAACATATTCATCTAGTCCTTTTTTCAATTACCTGATCAAGTACAGAAAAAAAAGAGTTCTTTTTCAAATCTATTAACAGATTATTTGGAAATTCACATTTCCAAAAGTCTCTGATTTGAATGTCTAGAGCCACAGACTTGATTTTTGAAGTCAAAGTAAGGAATTTTTGTTGGTTGGTTTCCTAAATTTCAGTGCCCTTACCATTAATCACTCACTAGGGTTCCAGTAAGCATTCAGCAACTAAAGATGACCACACCACAAACCATTTTAAAAGTCCAATTATAATCAGCATAAAATGGATTTGGCTCCAATTTCCAATAATTGTGGAGCTTAAATTTTCAAATGCCACTATATAACGTCCAGAAATTTGTTGGTGCTAGTTACCATGTCAAATTTAACAAGGCATCACAAGAAAGCAATCCCAAAAGACTGCAACCAGTCATTTTATTCCAATTTGCTGATTCACTGAATTGAAAACATTTTTCTGAGGCTTTTCCAATATCAGAATGTTTTTACTGATGTCAGCTAGGTTCACAATGAAAATCTCAGTCTGAGACTGGGGCCTAATAACACCCTGCTCCCAAGAAACCTCAGGGGAGTTCTATTTTTCAGAGGGTTTCCAAAGGCCTTGAGGGAAGCCAACTTTCAAAAATCTTCCAGAAGATGAAATTACTATTCTACACTTAGTTCTTATATTAGAAACAAGCATGTGTGTATAAGAATTTGTGGTAAGGTGGAGAACAGAAAGAGAAGGGGCTTAAGCCATATGTGTTAACGCTTTTCTGACCTTTTTCTGCCTAGAAAGACAAAGGGATAGCTTGTGGAAATCAGAATACACCACTGATTTCCATGAACTTTTAGAACTGTTCTAGAACTGATTCCAGTGATGTTAATATGACATAAGAAATACTCATGGGACATCTTTTTTCACATATATGGTTACCCTCCTATGGAGCCAAGAAAGAATTAAATAATCCAGCTTTCAAGACGAGTCACCATTTTATGGGTCTCTGTAAGACTAACAGTCATTTGAGGCATTATAGGTTGGTTGGACATTTTTCTTCCCTCCTCACTCCCAGAAAAGCACTCTTTGACTTGGTACTTCTAGTACATGTTACCAAATGGAACTGTCAGGCTTCACAAACAGCTTGACTTTCATAGCAATGATATCACTGCAAAGTGAACTATACTTTCAATGGAAATAACAAGAATTGCCCATTAATATAGTCCTTCAAACAATGAATGCTACCTTGAGCATCATGAGATTCTTTTCCTCCTGGTTACACTGATGGACAAATATACTTTCTTATATATGTGTCTACGTATATACAGTCACAGATTCATAGAATGGCTTGGGTTGCAAGGGTCCCCCAAAATCATTTTTCAACGCCTATGCCATAGGCAGAGTTGCCAGCCCCTCGATAAAGTACTAGATCAGATTGCCCAGGGCCCCACCTAACCTGGCCTTTAACACCTCCAGGGATGGGGCATCCAAAACCTCTCTGGGCAACCTGGTCCAGTACCTCACCACTCTCTCTGTAAAAACTTCTCCCTGACATCTAACCTAAATCTCCCTTCATTTAGTTTAAAACCATTCCTCCCTGTCCTATACGAGCCCATATAAGCTGAGCTCTCTCTCATATTGTAGGCAACCAAGAAATCCTGTTTATTAAAAACCTTCAGAAGCTCCTCACCAATGATTAAATTTTGTTTACAGAGCTGCATTGCCTTTACTGCTATATATTTTCTATTCCTTTAGAATGAGAAGGATAATTTTTCCTTTTCCAGAAGGCACATTAGATAAACTTTAAACTTGCACCCACTTTCAAAGGAAAAATATTTGTCCTACACAAAGCCTCCATTCAGAGTCCCTGTTTTTACTACAGAAAGAAAAATAGCTGTGTCCTGGATAATTTGTTCATGTATGCCAATAAAAGCACATTGGATTAGAGCCAGTACTTCTGGCAAACACCCAAGGGCTTCTCAAAACCTAAGAAAAGCTGAACACTTGTTTTCTCTACTTTTTATCCTTTTTCTGTGCACTATTCCCGGTACTTATTAATTGTTTACATTAAATATATCTTTATACTACTGTGAGAATAAATTAAAGGAGGATAATGAGTCTAAAGAATACAAGAAATGCTTTTAAAGAAGCTCTTACATGAAAAAAATGCTTTCAGATATCTTTGTAGGTTTCAAGTCTTAAGTACACATTCTCTTGAATTCCACTCTATGTAAAAAAGTTAAAAGCAAATATACTTATATTTTAGAGGTAGATATAATTAACAAACATACTGAAAAATATGCTTAGGAACCTACACTTCCATGTAGGACTCTGATCCAGATGCTTGTTGTCCAACCTAGGGCAGAGTCTGTACAGAACCAGATTGCACAAGAACCTGAAGAAAGGTTTTGGAAACTACTCAGATCACTGAGGATTTTACTGTGCCCAAGTACTTACCCCAAATCCAGTGTTTTTCTAAACAGTGTCACAGAATCATAGAAAATCGGGCACCTCTCATCCTAAGGATAGGAACAACTGTGCCAAGACACTTCCCAAAAGATGCTTGCCCAACCTGTCCCTTGGGAACACCAGCATGAGAGGCTAAAAGCCAAGCCTGGGGGATCCCATGGGCTCATTAGCCTTACTCATGGAAAAGATCTTCCCAATAAACACTCTAGATTCTTGTTGCAGTTTAAACACAGTTGATACTGCTTCTATCCACAGCATGTGGAAGAAATACATTAGATTAATAATTGTAAAAAATAAAAGTCAATAACAATGTGCACACAATCAGTGCTAAAATGGGCTTAAAAAAAATCCTGTTCCTCAGTCTGGGTCAATAAAGAAGAGTTGGGTCACTGTGACCTCCTGTATCTTTTATAACTTAACACACATAACAGCACTGCAAGAGGAATACAAGGATGATGTCTCATGCACACCACCTCACTTGTTTTTCCAACTAAGCCATCCAAAGTAAGCAGACATCAACTTGTATTTTCCCAAAGGAGCCCAATAGGCAAGTTTTTAGGGGAAAGAAAAAGTATTACTCTTACTTCATCTATATATTATCTTTCATTATCTCAGTGTTTTTCTAAACCATATCCCCTTGCTTCTTCAACTTTGCATAACCTCTTTTCTTTCCTCATATTGTTTAATTCAGCCTTATGCTTTCCTCCTCCATTTCCTTTTGTCATGAACATCTACAGCAGTATTTCAAGAAAAAAGAAGACAAGTACAGCCCCCACAGGGTCCCTCATGATGTCATGGCCTTTGAGAAAGTCACTCAGCTTGCCATCAGCATCATGACTATCCTCATCTGTCTGATTAGGTTGGATGGCCACAGAGATAATTAACACTGACAGCTATAAATACCATATTTCCCAACACAGATTGCAAAACCATTAGAGAGGTGTTTTTTTTTTGTTTTTTTTTTTTGTAAATAGATTTTGTAACTTATAATTTCCAACTATTGTTTTAAACATTTTAAACATTTTCTTTATGAACCAAACAGGTAGTACTGAAGAGACTCCCTACCTCAAACTGGTATTCTGTGAAAGGCCTGGAGAGCAGAGGCCCATTTTCCTGTTTCTCACCCACTACCTGCACTCTAAACAGACCTAAATGACTTCATAAATTCTTTTTGTTCTCTCGATATTTGCCCTTACTTCAACATGTACATACTTCATATCCACATTACTTTACCGATATGCTCACCACATTTTATTGCAAAGAGAGGCCACAGGACTACAGAGAGCCTCCATGATGTGCTGTCCATGCGCAGAAAGTTCGATACCCATAGCCAAAGGCATTGGCACAATTAATTTCTAGCCAAGCTAACTACCTTTGTGCCCTTTATGGAAGGGAAAACAGCATGGCTGGAGTCCAGCACACTGAAGGTGACATCTCAGCAAAGTACACATCCAAAAAATATGCTCTCTTTGCTATTATTCAGATTTGTGACTTAGTTCTTCCAAACAGAATTGAATTGCAGGCAGTACCAGCCTCTCAGGTGATGTTAATGAGAGATATATGTATCCATTTTTTCTAAAAGCAGCATAAGAAATAAAACCAGTGCCAGCTAGGTGCTCTCATCAGCCCAGGGACATCAAAGATTACAGGGATTACAACCTGTTTTCTGCTACCAGACTGCTCACTTGGGCATGGCTCCTGGCAGCTTTCCAATCCCATTGCTGTAGTAGTACCTCTTGAAAATCTTGTGCCCAAAGGAGAAAAGGGAACAGATGAGGCATAGGTGACTCCTGTGAGAGCTCACCCTTCCCTTCTGCTCCTGAAGGACCTGCACTGAATGGATCCTCTTCTACCCCACCAGAACTGCAGTACAGAACATAAATTGAATCACATCTGGTCATGCAAGGCCCTTGGGAGGGCCTTCAGTTGGACTCTCATACTTGGCTAAAGAAAAGGCACAGAGGGTTTCAGCTGACAGCCTTGAGACATGCTAAAACCAATGCACATTTGGAGAAAAAATTACTACTGGTTCTCTAGGGATAAAGAAAAAGCACATGCTCTTTAGGCTCAAATAATGGCATTCATGGCAAATAATCTCAAAACTCTTTATTGTTTCTGACAGATTGTACCTTGTTGTCCCTATCTTCCTAGTGAAGAACAAAGCAACTCAGTTTAGAAGAATTTCCAGAATATTTGCATGCCTCTGCAAGGAACTTAACAGACAATCAGAGACTGTGGGGAAAAAGAGTGTACATTATCATGTAATAGAAATCCCACCAGGCATCCAAACATCTGGTGCCCAGGTGAGCACCAGAAACTCCAGTGCAGATAACAGCTGGGCTTCGGCCTCACTCCTCTGCCTGTGCAGAACCTTTCTGTCCTTATCACTATTTCATGGCAGCTAAAAGCAGAAGCATCAGCTTGACAGCCACCACACTCTTCCTTTAGTCTGGTGCAATCTCAAAGCTCAAGCAACACCAAACACCTACTTTGCTTGTAATCATTAGCAGAAGCAGCAATGTGGCTGCAACACCCATGACCAGAGTGCTCTGCCTCACCACCTGAGTCAGGATGAAGTGTCCCAGTAGCACACATCCAGCAGCAGCGATGGCTATCCTTTGAAACTCCTGATATTCAAGGCACAGCCTCTTCTCAGCAATGAAGTTAAAAGCACCAAATTGTAGTAGATTGCACTTTCTTTGAGTGGTTAACCAGCAAGTCTCTAATGTGCCTTTTTTGAGCGGTGATGACATGCTTTTGAACTTGTTCCTGAAATGGAAGAATGGGCAATGTGATGTCATGTACTTTGCACTTCCTTAATACCAGGTTGTTCTTACCATTCTTCCTCTCTGTGTCATGCTTTAGTGCACCCTGAACGAGGATAATACACACGATGCACAAAGCAATATAGAAGCTAATGTCAAACTAACTGCAAATTCTTTTCCAGAGATGATTTCCAAAACCATCCAAGTTGAGCCAAGGAACAGAAGAAATCCCTCACTCATGAGTCAGGCTGTTGGCCCAAGCACAAGGTGTTTCGTTAGTCAGAAACATCTTTTGGACACCCCCGGCTCAGAAGCAGAGGGCTACAAGGAGGGGAGGAAACAACCACAGCTCCAGATTTGTGAACTTTCACTCCTCTGTGAAGGAGACTGCACAGAACTTGATGAATTCGAGACATATTTCAAACCACAGGGAAACTTTAAGCAGCAGAATGAGGTTTTGAGTATTTTTGAATTATCTAGAGAGAAATGCATCTCTAAACTATAATATATTTTGCCTACTGTCCACATCTCACAAAATTAAATTCAGCTGTGTTCCTCTCTCCTAAGCCTACAAAGAAGGGCAGTCAAAAAACCTCACTTCCACCATTTTTTAAATACTAATATTATTACTGTATTTTTTTTAAGATCCCTGGCATACTGCAGAAAACAAACACTGGAAAGGTGATTGCTAATACAGAAGATACTTGAAGCTACAGCTCAATACTTAAAATCAAATTTTTAGAAAAGCAGGAAAAGGATGTCCACAAGGTTACCAAAAATCTTGAAAACCCTGTTAGGACTGGAAGGAAAATTCACATCTATTTAGAAGTGGGATGCAACACATTACTGAGATGGATACTGCCTGAAAACTGGAATTATTTTTCAACCAACTACAAGATATTCAAACTGTTAGCGTGAATTAGAAGGGAAAGAGCATTTTAAAAGGAGAGCATCAAGAGATGCACACCAATCTCTTTCCAGATGAAAGCTATCATTGCCCTTTTCAAGACCTATCCTTTCCAGAGAGTGGAAAGAGGGTGAAGGAACTACAGATCAATCAATTGCCCAGATTCCATCAACCTTTTTTTATTACTGATTTTGAAAAGTGTTAACATTTCAGGAGAATCAGGGGATTTGCGTACAGCAGAATGATTCTCAGAAGAAAAACATGGTGTGAGTAATATCTGTGCACACGCTGGTACAGTCAGCTGGACGTTTTTGTCATCTTTAACACTCAGTTCCAAATGCCTTGGTAAATAATTTATTTCAACACAATATGCTTGCTCCCAGGATTAAATCCCACACTGGATAACTTGAGCACTACTGTACACGGATCACTCTGCTCAGAACTCCCCAGAACACCTAACTCAAAAACCTAAACCAGAAGAGACTGGCACTCTTCGAATACTCCAAACTCACAATGAAGTTTTAGAGAGGAAATTTACTCTTTCCAGAGATTTGCAATCTTCCTCTTTCTTCTCTGCTCTTAAAAATACACACCCTCCCCTGATTCTTCCTCAACACCTTTTCTTTAGACATAAAGGAAAAACATCTCAAGTGCCAATGTCAGGTTGTTTAAGGATTAAACTTCACAGTTTTGACAAACTTTAAGAATTAAAAAAAAAAAAAAAAGGAGAGAGTGAACCTGAGAGCCTATTCCTATTTTAAGTTACTAGGCCATGCTGGAATAGAAGTTTGCCTATTCTGCAGCTATACCAATGTTTCTTTAAAGATATTTTCTCTGTTTATTGTGGTTACTGTGCTATATACGTTAAAAAAAGTATAGGTAGCATTTAATTTTTATTTGTTTTGACTACCACATATAAACAGTCTCTGGGAAGTGAATAAGTCAGATGTTAACTGTTATAATGTTGCAACTAGAAACCACCCAGGTTCAGCGAGGACTCCACAGAGGTATAGTTTAATTATTTACAGTTTATTTCATGACAATCTAGATTCCAAGGTTATTTATCACCAAGAATGAATATAAGTCACTGGTTTCTATTTTTGTAGTGCAGCCATTAGCACTTAGCAAGAGCAGCAAGGTGAGTAGGAGGAGATATCCACCCTTAAACAGCAGAAAGAGATGGACTTTATGAGCTAGAAAAATACTAGAGGACAAATATATCCATTTAGAATCACAGAACAATCTGGGCTGGAGGTAACCTCAGTGATCATCCAGTTCAAATCCCCCTGCCACAGGCACGGTAGCCAGCCAGTTTTAAAAGCAGATACCTTCCAAATGAGAAGGACTGACACGTTGTCACTTCTTTACTGAAACTTCAAACAGCAGAGGTTATTGGGAATGCACCAGCAGCTCCTCAAGCCCATCCCATCAGCAGGAGCTGATACTTGAGCTCAGCAGGGGCAACTGCAGCCACTCCATTTGCCCCTGTGCCCACAGGAGACATCACACACCAGCCCTTGAGTGACTGTGGTTGTGAACCCATGTGGCCATGCCCAGCCACGGGGTTTCCTACTACAGGATCCTTTCCCAGATTAGCAGTGCAGTAAGCATACAACCCTTGAGCAAAGTCCAAAGGTTTCAGAAACAATATACCTGGGAGTAGGGGCAGCAATGTTAGCTGGCACTGGCTTGTGAAACAACAAAATGACACACATGGCTGGCAGGAACCTTGGCAGCCAACTCTGCCAAAGCAGACCACAGCTGGAGGGTGTACCCAACAGGGCAGAATGACCTGCTTGCCACCATCCCTAGAGACAAGGAAACCTGAAACTAGTGATTGTACTTTGGTCTAGGTGTCATCTCAAGTGCATCTGGATTTGTGTATTTATTGCAGGAACCTCCACAACCCTAAGGGTATCTTCCACTCCATACACAAAGAGAGTATTTCTTCCTACTCTCCTATGCTAAGACAGAAAAAAAAGAAAGAAAAGGAAGAAAGGAAGAAAGGAAGAAACTAAGGCAGAGTTCAGGGCAATATTTAGGTTCTCTATGGGATGGCTTGCACCACTAGACTGCATGCACCACTGCAACCAGCGCCCTCACAAGCTCCCAGAGGAACGATTTGGATAGCTTGTAAAGACGATCCAGGAAAACTCCAAGTGGTTCAGAACTTGGATGAAGTTTCAGACAGGAATATGTAACTTAACAATGCATGTATTACAAACAAATGAAAAGAGCACAATCTTCAGCATCTATCTTACAATAAATAAATAAATAAAGGTTGTTTCAGATCAAATAATCAAATATTCGGTAAATAAAGCAGATATCAAAGGTATAAAACATGTACTAGTCCTGTGTTGATTTCATATTCAGTCTGGTATTTGGACCATTTTAGATTTGTACTTATATTTCAAATTCCAAATGTATTTGATTCTTCTTCTACTTGAAGGAAGAAAAGTAAAAGGAACAAAAAGCAACAAAAATTATGTAATGTACCGGTATCTGATGTACACTGGACTACAAATACATAAATATTTATGAGGGTACATATCATTACAGATAATAATGATATGCTTATGCCATGTAATGACAGCAACAAAACGAATTCTTAGTTTCATGAAGAATGAAAGTTCAGTGATTCAAAAGCGTAACAAGTCAACCACAAAATGAATAAAATACAGATTTATCACTAAGATAAAGATTACTGTAGAAAGTTTTATTCTAGTGAATAAACAGGATCACTGTGTTGTTACTGAGCTGTTTCTAAATGGGCATAAAGGGCTACCAGCATGTTAATGAGCTATCAGAGATGATAAAAAAGCTACAGACCAATCCTTTTTTTAACCTTTCTTTTACTCCCATACACACTACTTCCATATCTTTAGCACTAAGCATTGCAGCTTGTGCTCTTTTCTGGAGAGTTAATAGCAAGAATGTTCAACAGCATTCATTCAAGATACACACATAGACCTTTATTCCTAGTAGCTATCAAATATATAACGGTGACCCTTAGAATATCAGCCTACAAGAGTCTTAACATTGAAAGACACATGCTTAACTCCCCTCTATCTTTCAGCTTGTAAGTCACCTGCTGCTTTCTGACTCTACTACACTTACCAGTTCTTCGGCTTGCAGCATCTACTCCATAAATGCATTACGCTTACTGGCCTGCTATATATTACAGAATAATTAGCATTTGCAATGACCTCTAGAGGTCATGCAGTCCAACCTGATACTCTTTGAAACTAGCCCAGGATGTGATCGTTGAGTTGCATAATACAATCACAATTGGATGTATCAATCACAATTGTTGTATAATACAATCACTATAACTCCTCAAGCCACAATACAGTCAGTAAAATAAACTCTTCCATCTTGGTCTCGCATTTACATCCCATCACATCTGAATAGGATCAAGTGCAGAAGTAAAGAGCTTGGCAAGAGCACAGCTGCCAACCTGTGAATGACATGCAGTTCAACAGAATTTTAGGAAACTTGTTTGGGCAAACAGGATGTTGACAAGGAGATAGAGTAAGGGCAGAAAGCTGCAGGAGCAGAGGAGCAGAGTATGGATGGAAGGACTGGGGCCAGAAGTCAAAGGAGCATTTCTCTGGAGGACAACAGCACAGCTTGGTTGGCTGATATATGGAGAGGTTCTTGTAAATCCATTAAGTATGGCCTGCATGGTCCCTGGCGACTCAGAGATCCCACTTCAGGAAGACATCTGTATTCACAACAGCCTTGCCACAGCTGTTCATACACTCCCCTTAACTGAGGCCTCACCATGGTGCTGGGGAGGAAAGCGATTGGGTTACAACAAACGCCGTCCTCTGGCACAGAACACAGAATGAATGTTTACTATCTCAAACAGACAATCTGTCAAGTTGTAAAGTGATGTCATAATTTTGGATTAGCGTAATTCACATATAGATTTATTTCATGTATATGTAAAGATGTATATACATGTGTATATATATCATATACACACACACACATATATATTCAAAGAGATATTTAAATAAGAATTGTAGTCCCTCAATGAGCCTTGATATGTTTGGCTTTGCCTACACACTGAAGCTGCAGGAAGCATCTATGCCAAGTGCAGCAGGCTGTACATTACTTAATGGTTCAAACATCCTACACCACAGTTTGTCATAATTCCCACATGCAGGAACAAACCTCGTAAAGCTCAGGATAATGTTGAAAGCAAACTGCTTGGAAGGTATAAAAAAACAGGAATAAGTCTTGCTGTTCATATTGTGACCATATGGGCGAATTGAGTAACTGCTGCTTCACCACCACCACCACGGTTCTGAGCAAATTCCAGACACTATAGCAAATCATACTGCTTACAACCCCCAGTGACCATAGCAGTTCCCAGCAAATTGAATACATTCCTCCTTCCCCCTTTCCTCTCTGCAGAACAGCTGAATGACCACAGAGGTGGGGAAGGTCAGTGCAGATGAGAAAAAAAATGTTTAAAACACTGTTTCACTACTTGATTTTAAGCACTAAGTTAACATTTCAGAAGGAAGTCCAAGTTTATTAAAAGTGTCTTTGACTTAAAAGAAGATACTGAAGTTTCAGGAATTCTTCCCACAAGTCAAGTGAGCGATAGCACAAACATCTCAAAACTGTCAAACTGAAAATGAAACAAATACAATGCTAAACAAAGCAATACACAGATGGTATTAGGAAGAGGATGGGGAGAGTTCAAACCTCACATACTCTTCACTTTGCAAAGTACCATAAATGATTTCATTCTGTTGCAGGTCACACTTAAGGTTTGGTTTCTATTTCTGCCCTTTCTTTAGCTTCTTATTCTGCAAGTAAGCACAAGTTCCTGAGGTTCAGATGCGTAGAACTTCATGAGGTTCTCCTGAGCCCACTGCTCAAGCCTGTCTAGGTCTCTCTGGATGTCATCCAATCCCTCAAGAACGTTGACCACACCACACAGCTTGGCGTACTTCACAAACTTGATGAGGGTGCAATCAATCCCACTGTCCACGACATTGACAAAGATATTGAAGAACCTCAGTTCCAGTACTGACCACTGAGGGACACCATTCATCACTGATCTCAATCTGGACTTTGAGCCTTTGATCACCATGCTCTGGGTTTGATTGTTAATCAAACAGTCCACCTGACAAATTTGTAACTTTCCAATTTGAAGAGAAGGATGTGGGGGACCATGCCAAAAGCCTTACTGAAGGCCAGACAGATGACACCAGTGGCTCCTCCCTCATCCACTGAAGTAGTTGTACCACCATGGAACAGCTCTAGGTTGGTCAGGCAGGACTTGCACTTGATGAAACCTCACTATTTATGTCATATCACATCTCTCTTCCATGTGCTTTAGCACTGCTTACAGGTGGGTCTGTCCCCTTCATCATCTGTCCCTTCTTAACAGCTTTTAGCTGTTGATAGCCACATTTCAGTCACGGGTTCAGGTTTCAGCGATGGCAATTATGTCATGGTTTTCTAGAAGCATGGTGACTTCCAACTCCTGTTTGTTTCACAAGCTGTGTACATTGGTATAGAGGTACCTCAGCTGGGTAGATGGCTGGAAAAAGAACTGGCTGAAGGTCTGAGCCCAGACAGTGGTGGTGAGTGGACTTAAATCCAGCTGGTGACCAGTCACAACCGGCGCTCCCCAGTGGTTCATACTGGGGCCTGTCTTCTTCAGTATCTTTACTAATGACCAGGATGAGGGCATTGAGTACACCCCCAGTAAGTGTGAAGATGACATGTTGATGACCATGTTGAGGGACATGATTTAGTAAGAACTATTGGTGAAAGATGGACAGTTGGATTGGATGATCTTAGAGGTCTTTTCAACCTTCTATGATTCTATGGTCTTTGTGTCTTCTTGGAGAATAACTCCTTAATTTCTCTGAAGTATTTCACTTGAGTTTCCCTATTGTCTTCTCCTATTGCCTCAGTGGTCCCTGGCTCATGGTCATAAGATTTCAGATGTGCTGCAGTGTTGCCAGCACATCTCAGAGCAGCAGGTTGAGGGCCTCCACTAGCACCCTGTCCCTCTAACCTAACTGTGATGTCCCACAACTTGTCAGGGGCAGGCTCAGTATTACCCAGCTCTTCCTTCAAACCTAGTTTAAAGCCCTGACAATAAGACCTGCTAGCTTTTCCCCAAGGACATTCTTCCCCTTTGAGAAAGGTGAGTAAAACTGAACTCACTACTTTTTGCATGTCTAAAGACAGTGAAGTTAAAATCAAATGAAGCATCTGAAAACCCCGTGCTCATCTTGTGCTATGCTCTAGCTTGCTACAGGGCGACTATTGTTTTGTCTCTGGCATTTTATCAACAGTTCCAGGGTAGCATACAGATAACTTCATGGAATAGGAAGTTTCTTTGAATCTATTTGATTAATTTGGAATAATGGGGGAAAAAATGTGAGAAATAACTTTTAAAAGCAGGTCTGAAATACTTTTCTGAATGCAGTTTCTCCACAAATGGGTTTACACTTCACTTCTTCTGCAAGAGTACTATCTTCAAAATAAATATAAAGTGCTTTGAGAGTAAAGGCAGCAGTACTGCTCTGATAAATAACAACATAAAAAAGGCATCTCCTCACTCAGCATATCTGGCTCCGGTGCAGAGTTAAGAGTGATTGCTGCTGACTAGCGAGATAAATAAGGTCTACTGCTTTTGTGGTTGTTTGCAATAGGATGTTAATGCTACTGTAGCAAAGCAAACTGAATGCTGTTGCTCCATCTATAAGGCTAAGTTCTTCATTAATTTTCTTTTACATATCCGGATGGTCCCTACCATACCACTCAGTAACAGGCAACGTGATGAAGAGACAGTGTTAGAGCACACTTCTGTCTGCACAAACTTAATGAGGTGAAAATGCTCAGGAAGGGAGATCAGCCTACCAGACTGCCCAGTGTTTAATTCAGAACCAAACAGAAGCCTCATAAAGCTACTTTTAAACAACCACTTTTCAATTCAAGGGTTGCAGCTTTTCCTCATAAAATGCTCTGGATACAAGCAT
Source organism: Callipepla californica brunnescens (assembly GCA_023055505.1). Lineage (NCBI taxonomy): Eukaryota > Metazoa > Chordata > Aves > Galliformes > Odontophoridae > Callipepla > Callipepla californica. Next base: position 46,900,319 of record JALIRH010000001.1, read on the forward strand.
CATTAAAAGGGGAAAAACTAGAGCAGCAAATCAATAAGCACACACATTGGTACAAAAGGATTTAACAAGTGGTTTTCCCTATCAAAGTTTAACACCATCTGTGTTGGTTGTTTGTATAATACATAGAATAAAAATGCAACAAATATATTATTTATAAATACCAGCTCATCATCTCAAGACTATAAACCAGAAAATCCATTTCACCTCACGATCCTATCAGAATGAGACTAAATAATATTTTACAAGACTGATTAGTAAATGATTGAAAAGAAACAGTCCACAAAAGTTCCAAGCAGTTGGCAAGCTAACACTTCTTAGAAACTATTAGGAGGAACTATTAGGAACATTAGGAGATAAAACATAAGCTTGAAAGTGAGGGTTTAAAATGTTTTGGATTTTATTTTGACAATACTTAGCATAAATAACTAGTAGTGTTGCCTGCTCTTTGGAATCTAGACATCAGAGAGATAAGGAAGCCTCTTAAAAAAGTAATAGATAGTAAAGCAGGAAGACTGGCTTCCACAGCCACCCAAGATGCAGAGACAAAACACATTACCATTACTTTCTTAACATATCTGACTTAAAGCTCCTGAAAGTTAAACTATTTCTCTTTAATGCAACACAGCACACATCACATTTCCACCTGCAAGCATTTGAGACTTCTCTAATACCCCAGAAAACAGTCAGCAGTGCTACCCTGTGCCACTCTGCAGTTTTCTCAGAACACCCTGGATCCTTCTACCCTATGTCCCATATATATATATATATATATATTTAATACAAAGCTCTTTATAAAGTAAACTTCATTGTTGAGCTTACTGAGCAGACATATTATTCAAATTAGCAGGCAATATTTCTTAAATACACATATCTACATATAAAGACAGATATGTGTATTACAAAGAACTCTCAATTTGAGCTCATGATACATCAGATGTGTTTCACTTCATGCCTCCAAGGAATAAATCAAATACTTAGGTCAGAGAAGCACTTAGAAGCTTCTTATTATTACTGTCAGTCAGGGCTTCTATTTCATTCCACATTTCAGATTCAAGAAAACATTTTCCCTACATTGTGGGATTCTTAAAATGCTGCAAAAGCAGATTAAAAGAGCTGCTCTCCTTTTGGCAAAACCTTCAGGCAAGTTTTTGGTACACAAGACAATAATATAAAGCAAGTTCTTTCAAATGCGTGCCTTTTTATGACTCAAGCTAAGTGAAGAGAGATCTCCACTCCTGCAGATGCTTCCCCCATGGGCTTAACTTCCTAATATGTAAGTGCACATATTACTACCTGCTTTTCTTCAGCCTGATAATTAAGACAGCTGCTCAAGTGGCTGAGACATGTGCATCATGAGGCTGAGTCCCAGGAAAAAAATCAGTGGGCAGGTGACAGGACTGCAGGCTTCTAATGCATCTTGACACAATTGCAGGTGTAGGATGGCTCCTACACCTAGGTTTGGGAGAAAGTGTTTTAAACACATCTGTTAATGTGTAGGGATACCACCTGTGAAACATGCACTCATATATGTTTTACTCCAAATACAAGCACAGGTCCAGAAACTTAAATACCATTATATGAATTTCATGAAAAGGATTAAAAATAAATGGGTATTTCCATGAAAATTTACCATGGAAGTATGACACGCCTCCTTTCCAAAGTGTGAGACAACCAGTATCACCTATCCTTCCCAGGACAGGTTAGGGATTACTTCCAGCTACCACATTCTATCTTTCAGAAGTATTTTGTATCTCATTTCTTTCACACTGCCTAAATCTCAAAGTGCAGCACATCCTTCACCTCAGGAGGTAGGCTGTGCTTTACTGTCTCTCACTCAAGGCACTGAACGCACATGTTCTTTGTGATCAGGCCGGTATCAGGTTGGTTGTGGCAAAATATCCCTCTATTTCCCTGTCAGTCTTGTAATAACACACAGTTCCCTTTTGTTTTACAAGAAAACTCTGGAAAGCTTTTTTGTTTTGTTTGTTTGTTTTTGCTTTGTTTTGTTTTTGTTGCCAGTTCTTATGACTCATGAGAAAGACAGAAAAGCAGACTTTCAGAGTTTATCAACAGATGTTTCCCCCATGACCGTTCCCTTGTTTGGGCTTGACAAACGCAACCTACTAAGTGGAAGTACTTCTCTATACCTGCCAAACCAACCTAACATACAATTTGCTTTTGTGCTTGCTCACTGTCTCTGCTCTGATCACATATTCACATAGCACAATGAAAAAGCACATTGAAGATATCTCACAAACTGGTCAGTTCCCACAATAACACACTGAGATTTTTGGTCCTGTCCTAAAAACAGCAATGTCTGGGCACCAAATTACCTAGGCAGTTGTGCTGATGCTCTTTGTGCTGGGTAGGTAACTTAGCCTGAATCTTACAAATTCAGCACACAGCCAACCTGCTAAAGAGTCTGACATCTTCCTTCTTATGGCCCCCTAAGCATTAAGGAAATCATTACTTCTGCTTCCATACCCCACTCTAACTGCGTCAACTCCCCAGGCAGCTCCTTCTATTTCTGTGGCACAGGAGGGGTTGAGCAAGAGAAGAGAAAGGTGAAAATAAGATGATGAAGGAGTGTGTCATATATGCATTAAGAATTCCTTCAATTTTATCTCTCTGGACTTTAAAAGTTGTTCCATCTCCTGCATTCTATATTTCCAATCAACAGATGCCTTCTGCTTTCCAAAATGAATGCGAGTAAAGCTTTATAGTGCTTTGTGCTTGTTAAGACAGAACATCAGAACACTTTTGCCTTTCATTACTTAATGCAGCTAAGAATTCGAGTACTTTCCTACCCTTCCCCAGGGAAGGAGAGAGAAAGGAAGGCACTGGAAAAACACTTCTTCTGGTCCTGAAGTTTCATTCCCCATCTTCACTCAGAAATCACTGCCACGAGGTGGCCTTCAGATACTTCCTCTAGAGAAGAGGCAGCATCCCTGCAAGGGACTCGGGGCTGCACATCTACACTGCATGGCTCTTGTGCACACTGCAGAGGAGCTTTTGCTAGTGGGCTGTAAAGCTTAAGAGCCTTCAGCTCTCCAAGAAAAAACACGTCCCTGGTTGTCTGAAGGCTTCACATAAGCATTTTCAATCTTGAAAGAGAGAAAAGCAAAACCTTTTGAAATTTAACTCATTCTGGCCAAACAAGTGGTCTGAAGAAATAACTTCTGAGTGTGTACAGGCACTCTGGCCACTGCAAACAGATTGCACTGTGTGCTCACTTGGGCAAGCTCTTATCACAGGATCACAGAGTCATGGAATTTCTTCAGTTGGAAGGCAACTTAAAGATCACCTAGTTCCAACCCCCTGTCGTGGAAGAACTGCCACTCGAAAGATCAGGCTGACCCATTCAACCCCTCCTTCAGCATGTCTTGATTCAGCTTATCCATTGGTTTGTCCTTCTTTTGTATTTTGATTTAAAAAGATAAAAAAATGTGTTCTAACTCATGAGCAGTACGATAGCACCAGATTTTCCAAGCATTGGTTAGTACAAACAGAATTAAAATGCATTTAAACTCAGCTGCAAACATGGATTTCAGTAGACACTATCAACTCAGGTAGAAAAATAAATAACAGTATTTTTTTAGGCTAACCCTGATGTTTGGACAGGTGTCTGAGATTTATAGGACATGATGGTTACTGAAGTATTCACATCTGGGCATTAGAGCTGTCACCAACTTATAATACATTTCCTATCCTCCTGATTTGGATAAAAAACAAAACCAAAATATCCACTCTTACATATCAAATTTGTCTCCTTGACTGAGCACAGAAGTGAATAACCTGCCTGTTTTTTTTCCTTCCAACTCAAAACACATAAGCGAGTAACAGCACTCTGCACTTTGATACAGTGCTGAAAGGAGTTCTCTCCATGTGAAGAAAAGACAGACCTTCCGTTTCTTTTTATGAGCAAAGAAAAAAAAAAAAAAAAAAAAAAAGAGATGGAAGTAAAAAGGAAGTTCTCTGAGGAGAAAGGGTGCATTTATTTGTGTTTCTCCATGCCCCTTTCATCACAACTTACATTTGCATACCCTGTTTTTCCTGAGAAAAGATCTGGTGACTGGAAAACCACTACTGATAAATGAACAAAAAAAAAAAAAAAAAAAAAAAAAAGGCATTTAAAACAGAAAAACCATTAAGGTTGAAGCTTTATTCATAAGGATCTCTCTACTCAGTCCCACTCCTAGAGAGGCTGCTATGAGCCAGACCTCCTCAGTTCCCTTCCTTTTGCCTTTAGCTCCACACTTTCATTTACACAGTTCCCACTATCCTGGCTCTTAATTATGAGTAAAATTGGCAGACCAAAAGACTGCAAAGACAAATTGGAAGAGGCAGAGCACTATGGGGAGGGGAATGCCAGCTCACTGATGCCTGTGGCAGTAATCAAACAGTTAAGTGACAGCTAATTACCTATGTTCCTACACTTGCCATTCAAGAAGTAAAAAAAAAAAATCAGTGTTTCTTCTTGTGTACACTGTTTTACATTCCATATTTTTCATCCTCTATTTCAGTATAAATCAGGTCTGCAGCCCATCACAAAGGATTTGCCTCCAAGCTCAATCAATTGCCTGGTGTAAGGATTCTTTAAAATAATTTGTTTCTTTATTATGCATTGCAAAGTTACAACATTACCTTTTCCATTTTGAGTGGGATATATTGGAATGGAACAAATGCCTAACACAGACCTTTCATTAAAACAAGTAGTAACAGAAGCCAGGTATAACTGCTGAAATATTTGCTCTGGTAAATCCTAGCACTTCATTGGTCTTCATTTTAAGAGTGCTTTTGTAATCCTTATAAACAAAACTACTTTGGAACAAAAATGCCTGTAATGAAGAAGTGAAACATGGATTGGCATCCCTATGGCACACCCACTCCAAGGAATCTCCAGGAGCAGACTGCTATTCTCCAAACTACAGATACTATCACCCAAAGCCTTTCTTTCTCAGTGCTTTGATTATTGATTATTATTATTATTATTAAATTGATTATTAAATCCAGCTTCTGTTACTTCATTCTCATTGAAAGTAACTTAAGCTTCCTGAGTTTGAAGTGAGAATTCAGAATTGCACACCATTATAAATCTCCGAACAGACTTGTAAAAAGTAGCTTTGTTGCAGTTTAATCTGATGAACTCTAAGTAGTATTATTTCTTTGTACTAAAGGAAATTATAAAATATTTTACAAAGAGAGAAGATTTGATGTTTCCTTTTTCAGGAAAAGAGAAGGTGAACAGCGAGTGCTGCCAAGAAGGGGACATAGGGAATCACAGAATCACAGAACTGCAGGGGTTGGAAGGGACCTCTAGAGATCCAGTCCAACCCCCTGCCAAAGCAGCTCCCTAGCCCAGGTTGCACAGGTAGGCATCCAGGCGGGTCTTGGACATCTCCAGAGAGGAGACTCCAGCATCTCTCTGTGCAGCCTGTGCCAGTGCTCCGCCACTGCACTGTGAAGAAGTTACCATGCACATCTGTGCAGAACTTCCTATGCTTCAGTTTCTGGCCACTTTCCTTTGTCCAATCACCACACAAAGTGGCAAAGAGTCCAGCCTCATCCCTGAACCTCTCACACCTTACATATGTATAGACACGGATCAGATGCCCTCTGAGTCCTCTTTTTCAAGGTTGAACAGATCCAGGTCTCTCAGCCTTTCCTCATAAGGGAAACTGAGGGACAGAATATTCCAAAGGCAGAACAACACTCAGTGCAGCACTGAAGTAGACATAATTGCCATGAGGCTGCTTGCTGTCAGCTGTGCACAACTATTGCTCTGAATTCATGCTAAAAGGCATGAATCCACTGTCAGAGAGAGAAGCTGAAACTGGGAATCCTTTGCCATGACTCAGTATGCACATCACATCACACCATGGATTCAGGACATTTTTTAAAAAACAGAGAAAAAAAATATAAAATCCTCTCAAAAACATCAAATGGGGTTGTTTGCTAATAAATACATCTATTTATATGCTAAAATATTCAGTTCTTTATCCTGTTTAACACAAATATTGTAAGAGAAAATACCGGGGCATCAAAATTAAACATACCAATTATATAAAGCAGAATCAGAAATGCCAGTACCAGGGGAAAGTGACAAAGCACAGCTTTTTTTTTTTTTCCAAAAAATTGAGAGGACTTTCAGGCCAATTTATAAATTTTAAGAAAAAAAATAAGTTTAAGCTAAACTAACTAAAACTTTAATCTGAAAAGCTCAATTTCTATATTTAAAACATTTATTATTTATTATATCATATTACATATATATATTTATATAAATCTTCAATTAAAATCCCAAATTTCAGAGTTATTTTGTTTTTAGTTCAGAATTCAAACTTCTTAAATATTCTCTAAGTGCCTATAAACAATGTCCAGAAAATACATTATCCTACAGCAATACTTTTTAAATATCACACAAACTAAACAAACGAACAAAAAACAAACAGTGAAAAGCAGGCCATGAAGCAAATTTTTCAGTTTTCTCCTGTGAATGCATTTTAAGTATAAGCAGATCAAGAACAGAGCCACTTCTGCTATATCACATTGTTCACTGCTGGCGCTGAACACTGGAAAGGAAAAAGTAGTAGCTGCTTGTGCAAGCTCCAGGACTGCAGACCAAAGGATCAGTAGCTAGCACCATTATTACTCACTAAGTTATTTCTTAGCAATTTTTATAAACATGGAATTCGTGGTCAAACCACTCCTTAATTACGTGACTAATTCCAAAGGTCAAACATTAACATCCAAGAGCACACTGACATCTGAACACCAAGAACACTGCTTCTCACAAACTGAGAAGTGAAATTGGTCAAAATGTACTTGGGAAAAAGAAAAAAATGAATCTAAAATAACTACTTAATACAAGGGCTAACATCATAACAGTGGAGGAGTAATGCAGCCCAGCCAGCTCCACTGATTTCTCACAGGCTGACTGCAGATGGTGAAAGGTTTCTACCCACCTCACCAACTCAGACTCCGAGGAAAAGGAGAGTGGGTGTCTGAGAGCATCCCTCTGCCTTGTCTGCCATCCATACCCAGACCAGGCTGCTGCCGTTTTCACCACCAGCAGAAGCAAAGCAGGCGACAGCACAGGCGTGGCCCCACGCTCACACTGGTGAGTCACTGCTGGGTGACAGCCACCGCAGAGCACGATAGCAGCCTCAAAATCTGAACTGCTTCCTACAGGTAACAACAGGGAGCTGCCCCATCACCAAGCCCCGTCTACCACTTCTACAAAGCTGAACATGATTTTCTCTGATACTTCCAAGACAACTTTCCTCACTGTCTTCTTTGGCAATTCAGTTGTGTGAGAAGAAAGCTACAGTTGGCAGCTTCATCAGATTCACACCACTGTTTCTTCTACTGTGAGCAGTGAGGGTATAGAATACAGCCCTCAAAGTTTAACAGGAGAACTTTAACAAACACACACCATGATTTTCTCTGAACTGTTTTTCTTTCAATGGCACGATAACAGACAGGCAGATGCAGACACAATCTTTTCCCTCCAGTGCACAAGATCAAAGTGTCTATAAAATCTGTAAAGAGTTTCTATTATTGTAATACAGCAACATAGAGACTGAACAAGGTGTCATAAGTTACCTTGGACTTAGGTCTTTTATATTGCTTAAGAATGTACTGATAAGTACTTCAACCATTTCCAGTTACGGAAAGTAAGAAAAAAAAAAGCTTACTGGAAAACAAAAGCAACTAGAATGAATTTAAAGCAAACACACCATACCTGGATCCACGACAATTTAATTCCTGTTCTAGGACAAGGAGCCCCTTCCTTGTCACTATGGGATAGGCCGATGTCTGCTTCCTACTTTTAAGCCCCTGATCTTCTTCTGAAGTGACGATGCTGGAGACGACTGTGCGAGCTGCCAGCCTGGAACCACGAGCTAAGCCCTGACTCACTGTGCCCCTGCCCTGTGCCAGGAGTTGCTGGTCCTCAACACCACGTTTAGGAAGCCCAGATAGGTGCTAAACCTTCTGCCTTGCAGGCATTGCAGGGTTTCAAATGACAGCAAGAGAGAAAAAAAGTGTTTTGTTTGTTTCCCTCGGCTCAAATTAACAATGCAGATAGCAGGTGACAAAGGGCGTTGGCTGAGTACTGCCAAAGGGATGGGTGAAAGTCAACAAGATCTGTAATTAAACCACAAAGAAATTCTTGGACTCAAAGTCATCTTTCACGGACACAGCAAAACGAGACTAAGCATCTGTAAAGGATGTGAAGAGAGAAAAACATCTGAGGCACTGTGTCAAGAGACTGAGTCCTTGTAACCAGCACAGAATTTCTGTGTCCCCCACACTTCTGAACTCTGGGAGCAGAGGTGTATTTGGGGTATTTTCCCCCTTCCTTTCTCTGCAGAAAACATAAAGCTGGCTACAACCTCATGGTGTACCTCCTAGTTCCTCAGGGAAGATTTGTGTGCTGCAGTGAGTGCAGCAACACTCACAGAAATGAATGAGAAATAGTGCACAAGGCCACCACAAGGACATGGCACTAACACGGTCCCACACCCACTCAAACCCATCTTCCATAGTTCCAGGAAGCTCATGGCCTACAGCTACATAGGCCATGCTGTAAAGAGCTCCTCTTCCCTCCTCCCAGATTCACATCTATTGTCAGTGTCCATTGACAGACCTAATTCCTAAGAAAAGCTTACACCTGAAACAAGGGACTTCACTAAGTCATCAGGAAAATATTTGAATGATCTGTTAGACTCACTAAAAAGCCCTCAGAGATAAGGCTCTACTACTTACTTTCCTGTCAGTACCAATGATGCTTAATTTGCTCTCAGGTGTAGAAAAAGTTGCTCCTGCAACAGAAGTAAGTACCATGTGTGCCACAGACACAGCTGAACAGGAGCACAGCTGTCAGTTCAGAACTTCTAGACCAAAGACAATACCACTCAATATCACCTTAGAAGTGTCCCAGTCCCATATACACACGTCATCTCTACTAAAAATACCCTTACTCCTATTTAAAAAATAAATAAGTTAATCATATACCAAGAAAATTGTCTCATTTTCCCCCTCTGTGATTGATTCACAGCAGACCCCCTCAAATTCATCTCTCTTCATCTCATTTTCTCAACCTGTAAAAGCAGGATTGTTCCTGCTTGCTCTCACCACAGGCTGGCATTTGACCTTCTCTATCAATGTTTAGGACAACACGAGGCAAAATTCAGTACAGAAACATTTTATTTTAGTGTAGCACACAAAAAAGGAATTCTTCACTACTCAAAAACAAACTCAGTTTGATTACAAATGATATTTCCACATATGTATATGTGTGTGTGTGTATATATGTGTATATATTTATAATGATTATGTCAGATTCCAACCAAGTCATTCCTTTGATACAAACAACAACAAGAGTGATCTACTGTAGCATCTGCTGGAAAGTCTACACACTGCTGTCAAGCCTCTACAACATGCTGAAAGATGCTAAAAGAAACACACTTCATTCCTTTGGGGGAAAAAAAAAATCCAAGCAATTAAAAAGGAAATCCTTAGGATTAAGGCTGTGTACTCACAGCTTACATTTTCATCATCTGGAAGGTGACATTAATGCTGTAAGTTCTCCCAGTCATATTTTACGATACACTTCACTGCCAATATGCTATATACAGTCAAAGAATGAACAGTCTGATATTATCAATAGTATAAGACATGCAGCCATTTTTTGTTACATACTTTGATCAGTGACAATTAATTCCAAAATAGCAAATAATGAATTCTTTCATAGGTTAATAATAGGCTCTTTCAGAGCCCCACCTCTAATAAAAATACTTTAAACATACAGTCAGGAGTCACCAACGCTCCAGATGCTGCTTGACTTCTTCCCTGAATGACAAAGAACTTTGCATATCAGCAAAAAGGTGCCTTCTTCTTATGAGTTAGCTATTGTGTGATCTGCCTCACTGAGTTTTCAGAGGGCGTTAACCAAGAGTTCCTTCACTTAGTAAGTAAACATTTACCTTGTTTCTGTGTAACATCTATTCACTGCGTTATAATCTTACAACTGTTAATACCATTGGAAAAGGGGAGAAAGAATAAAAGCATGGCTTCTCCCAGAGGCAATACTAGTTTATCTGAAGGAATCATGAATTTAGCATTGACAGAACTTTAAATTAATGCACGTTTCAAAGCAAAAAACTTAGTTTTACAAGGCAAGAATCTAGGCAATTAATTAAACCTCAGTGGCCCTAAAGAAACAGAATTCCTAGTGAAATGAATGCAACATGCAGGATTACATTTTCCAAACCGCTTTGAAAAATCCCAGTGCACATACATTAGAACACAGTTGACAGTGTAAACTCTGCCCTTGAAATCACTACTGTGTTGGGCTGGCATCCCATAGCACTTCAGCCACACCCATTAAACCCCCCCCTCAGCCTGTCAAAGTGATTTTCTACAGAGATTTGCTTAAGTATTAGAAGCATAATCCCTGCAGCTTCCTATATATCACAAAGTTCATCTCACAATTACTGCCTACAGCACAGGGCCATGCTCTGTTACTTCAGCAGCAAATGCAACATGTAACACCCATGTATGGAACCATTCAGAGAACCAAGCAACAGGCTGAGCATTGCCTTGGAAGCGAAAGAAACACGAGACACACACACCCAAATCTCAGCTTTGCCAGGCAACCTGGGTTCTAGGTACAGCCCCAGGAGACAAAAGGGCTGGTTAAATAAACTTCCGCAAACTACTGACCTCACCTGAGCAATTTTGAGGAAAAGCCAAGAGTAGACAGCAGCTGTTCAAACCAAAGGTGAAGTGTCAGAATAGCAGTAGATTAATTTCAAGCACTCTTCCCACTTAACATAATCTTCAAAACAAGCTTTAAGCAGTGCCTGGAAGGTTTGGCTGATTTTGCTTATTCAATAATGAGTTTCTTTGCCAGCAAAGGACGGAAATGAGCCCTAGGAAGAGACAGTGGAGAGAGCAATCCCACACATGCACACAGATGGAGTGTGCAGAAGCACAGAAAGAAGGAACTAAGCAGCAGGAGGGAACAGGGGAAGGGGACTGCAGCTTACAGCTGCTTGAGTAATTGTGTTTGCCATACCAATAACAAACTAAGGATTTTCTGATAAACACGCTTTTTTAAGTATTGGGAAAAATCATATCTCTGTGAGTGAAGATGACAGCGTCCCTCAAAACACCTTCAATGATGGAACTGAGGAATTCTTTTCCTAATTTTTCAAATAATAAAATCACTAAACTATGAACTTGTTTAAAATTAGACAATACTTTTCTAAATGTACCCACAGTAGAAAAGTGTTTTGCTTTGTATTTAAGACAATGTGAGTAACAGTAACAACTTAGTAGAAAGAGTTCTGGTCTGAATTTCTTTGGGTGTCCTCCGAACAAGAATAAGATGAAACAATTTAGCATCCGTAGATTTTTTTTATATACATACAGAAAATACTAGTAACAACTACACAAAAAATTCTTCCACACAAGAAGGAAAAGCCAACAGCTTTATTTAAATGAGAAAAACTATGGCATAAGAAATAAAAGAATGAGATCACTCTTGCAACACACAACTCAAGGGTTGGATCAATTTGCTTTAATATTTTCTATTTGCTAGCAGCCAATAGTTGATAACTGACCACATCATAAAGTGGGTGATCCCTGTGACATTTACTAAAAATGTCAGGCAGGGAAAAAAAAAACTTTTGAAATCAGTGAGGGATCAACAAGAAAACTGAAGAATGATTCTCTGTTTAAAAAGTGAAATCTTCCACTGGGGCCTACAGATGAATGCTATAAAACTGTGCAGGTAAATGAGTGCCTTGCCAGTACTCTGAACTTTACTCTTGCTTTCCTTGGAAGGAATTTATTTTTCCTTATTTGCTCTACAGACCTTATTTTTCTGCATTTAACCTCTATTGTATCTATCATTAGTGTAACCAGCTGCACATAAAATCATAGGGATTGGAAGAGACCCCAGAGTATCACCAAGTCCAACTCTCTAGTAGGTTACACAGGAAAGTGTCCAGAGAAGGAGACAGAACAACCTCTCCGGGCAGTCTGTTCCAGTGCTCTGTCACCCTCAAAGTAAAGAACTTCTTTTCCGTGTTTGTATGGAACTTCCCGTGTTTGATTTGTGCCCACTGACCCTTGTCTTGTCACTGCACACCACTGAAAAGAGCCTGGTCCCATCCATTTGACTTCCTCACTTCAAAGAGTCTTCTGCAGGCTGAACAGTTCCAGGACTCTCAGCCTTTCCTTATGGACAGATGCTTTAGGCCTCTAATCATCTTTGTGTCTCGCAACTGGACTCTCCAGAAGATCCTTATCTTTTCTGAACTGAGGAGCCCAGAATGGGACACAGTACTGCAGATGTGGCCTCACAAGGGCAAAGTAGAGGGGGAGGATCACCACCCTCCAAGTAGAGAGGAGCTGAAGTTCACGAGTTCCTGAGGATCTCACAAGCACATAATTCTACCCAACGCAACTTAATAGGATCTTATGACAAAGATGTCATCTGAATCAGACCTCTACTCACCAGGGATTTTGTCTACCAAGATAACATCTTTCCCTTGCATTAAATGCTTTTTGGCTCCAAAAGACAAAACACAGGCACAGCACCTTGTTATGCACTGTACACTGCATGTCTGGTGTTAAGAGTAATGGTATGTGGTCAAGGTTCTTGGTTGAACAATGGAAAGGACACTGTAAGTGACAAAATCAGATGATATTAGGAGTTCGGCAATAAGCAATGTGCCTTGCTTCAAACTGAGCAGCCACAGAAGCCAGAACTGCAGGCTTACTTTGATGTAACCGCAGTGCAACAGAGAAGTGAAACTTAAATTATGCCATCAGGAAAACAGCTATTCTGTGAAATCACGAAATATGATTCAACCACCCGTGCCCTGTCTTCCTGACTAGTTTTGTATCTCTGGATGAGCGACTGCAAGGAGAGGAGCATCACAAGCGCATATGGTTATGGCTCAATACTTAGCTGACTCAGGCTGCCCTGCAAACCCAAAGCAGTCATCCTAGCAAAAAATCACCCTAAAAGGCACTGATCTTATTTCATACTGCCCAGTGACATCTCACATTGTACAACTTTATCACAGCACATTTGACTGAAGTGAAGATGAAAGTAAATCAGCTCAATGTACATTCAGTATTTAATTCTAGACTTACTAATGTACCCTTTAGCTCACTACTCCTTGTAATCTTGTTAATGATAGATGACAGACTGCTGTTTGACTACACAGAACACTGTGAGGTGCTTTCAGGGAAAACTGTACGTGAATAAATAACAAAGAGCAGGTTTTAAGATTCTTTTCCCTCAAAACACATCTTCCCAGATTCAGTAGAAAACACTAAGAAACTGCTTATCAAAGGAAAGCAAGTTATAGACTGTGTGAAGAAGAAATCCTATAGGTAAAGATACTGATGAGACTACATTACATAAACACATTGAGCTTTACATGTTCAACATGTTAACAGTACTTTCATCTAGAGTTTAGAAATAACTAAGTAAAATGGAAGAAATTTCTACTTCCTTCTACCGTAGCTGTAATAGCTGCAGTATAAATTGAGGCACCATGATAAAGCCTCTATCAGATTATCAGCTGAGCTTATACTACATGACAACTGGGTTGCTAGCAGTTTCAACATTTTGCTCTCATACCTCTATCAGATCAACCATACTGTTTCAAACCTTCATCAAGCAATGCAGGGATTAACAAAGATAACAAACTCTCCAAATCACACTGCCTGTATCTTACTTTCCAGGAACAAAATAGTCCTGCACAACAGATAAAAAATTAAACCAAGCATCACAATTTTATTTGCAACTATCCAAGGACAATATAATGCAGAAGAAACTTAAAAGTTTTATACAGCACTAATGATGTTGCTCATGTTACTCATTCACCTCAGAGATGTAAAAATTACACATTCAGTCAGCTGTGAGTATTGACAAAAATCCATTATTCATCACATGTGTGAGAAACTAACGATAAAGAAGACATAAACATCAATCAGCATTTCCACTTAAGGCATACCATGGAGCTGAAATATTGATTTTTTCAATTTAATTTTATTTTTAGAGACAGTCATAAAAGCCTAAGGAACAGAAGCAACATAAACAAAAACCAACACTTCATCCTATTTATCAGTCTAGACAAGATATCTAGGCATTTCATTCCTAATCCTCTTAGACAGCTCTGCTGCCTCTCCAAACGCCCACCCACAAGCTTGGCACACTGTGCCTATGCCTTCCCATGTTGCAGGAAAATGCTGTGCTTGACCCCACACTTCTATGCAGGAAGAGAAAGAGTTTTCCTCCCTCCTGTCCTGACAAATCCCTCCATTCAGGCCCAGCTTATGAAGTCTGAAAAGCCAAAGTCAGAAGGCAGTAGGTTTCCCAGAACTGCCAGCAGCCCTCTACAGGCAACACTACACGCAGCCAGCCACAGCAGTTTGCTCAGGATGCTTTTCTGAGCTACTCCTGCTCAGTGGCTATATGAAAGGACACCTATTTGCAGAATCTTGCAGAATCAGGTCCTTCACTTGCTGACCCGTGCACAGCTTGTACTCTTTGCTAGGTTAAATGGTGAAGAACTGAATGCTTGCTCTTTGCCTGCAGCTAATTTACAGACACTTAATATTTATAATCCAAAGTGGGTGTTCAAATGAATGCCAGATCTTAATGACTGTTTTTTTACACTACTAAGTATTTTAAAGGAAGATAACAAGATACTGTCATCTCTAAAGCAATTGCATTCCCCAACTAAGTTCCCTGATTAAACACAGGCAGGAAAAACAATGTACTTCAAGGAAAAATAAAAGAGCATGTATTGACTCTTTCTGCCAGCCATATTTTCTAAACGTAAGCCAACATCAATCAATCTCTTCACTCGATGTGCAATTCACACCATCTCCATGTGGAACACATTAATGAGTCTTCGTCTAGAAAAAAGAAAATCAACTGAATTTATCAGGTGTTTGGCAGCAAGAAGCTCTGGCATACACAACGCCCTTTTCTCTGTATTGAAAAAAAAAAAAAAAAGCTGCAAGATTCTTCTTGCAAGATATGACAAGGGACACTACATTTCAAAAATACTGCTCTAACATCACCTGACATAAAATACAGTCTTAAAAACCAGCCTGTTTTGTTGTATTGCTGTTCTTCTGTATTTTTTTTTTCTGTTTAGTCCCTTCTCCATACTTCTGCCAGTGCTGAATTTAGTGTTAATTAAAACACTGATTTGGCACTTACCCTAAGGATGCAGCAGTGAGGCAGCTGCGTCATTGTCCACTGAAGCTCAGAGTCCACAACAGTGAAACAGAGAACAAGGAGCTTGTACCAGAATCCCCAGACTTAACCCACTGCATGAGCAGTGGGTCTGTCACTGGACAACATTTATGCAACTCTGATAGAAGGTACACCCTGCAGCTGGAGAACACAAGAGCCCTGAGTACAGGAATACTGTAGTGCCTTTCTATTGCAAAGTAGGAGGTTTTTTTCAGTGAGAAAAAAGGTTGTCCTCTCATAATCTGGGTGAGGAAGAAACAAGGCAGAAGGAAGACATCAGAAGTTATCTGTAGATAAGACCAGTGGGCTGCAGTCCAAGAATAAGCTGGGTTTCATACACACTGTGCAATTCACTAATACCATTATTAAGGACTGAAGCTTTTACATACAGTTATGAGAGCAGTGGATGACCATTATGAGTCAGTGAATGGCAAATTATTGCCCTCAAATGTTGCAGTAAATGCATTTTGCAAAGCAGCCTCAGCTGACATGCTTCAGACTCCTATTGCTCCAAACAAAACCAAGAAATGGTGCATGCATGCTGTGGCAAAGAAGAAGCATTGTCCCCTTTTTCCTGATTTGCATAAGCCTCTTCTCTTCCTCTTAAATTCGTCCTCTGGAATACTACTCTTCTGCCCCTAAAAAGCATGTGATAGACATTCATCAAAGGGTCAGGATTAAACAGCAGGCAGCAAATACTGCATACAGCTTCTGGAAAGCTAACTGTGGTACACCTGCCTATTAGTTTATACAACCTACAGCTGAACATTATATCAGTGCAGAAGTACTGCTTTGCAGCCACTTTGTTCTCTTTTCCACAGGCTGCAGCAAAGTACAAGATAGAAAACTGCAAGGGTATCCCAGAGCCCAGGACAGTGCACTGCTGGGCTTCCCCTCCCCTTTTTGGCAAACAGTACCCGGATACTGGTGTCACCAAGTCTACAGACAATCTGCAGTTCACACTTTAAAGAACCCACTGGCAGATGGATTTGATTTAAAGGATGACAATGAACAGCTGCTGCTGATCACAGGCTTGTAAAGTAAACCCATTCATCACAAAATAGTTCAAAAGAATGAACCAAAATGGAACAAACGAATTTGAAGATGTATGGGAGGTGCAGTATTAGCCTTGGATAATGTGTCAGATGGAAGAAGATACAAATATGGTGCTGCTATTAATTTATTCCTGTGAATGCTGGTTCCACTCTGTTAGTAGCATTCACCAGATTCCTAGAAAACCAGAGTGGAGCTTTAATAAAGAATTAGAGGACACAATTAAGTATCTCCTCTGTGAAGGTGGTTTTTAACTAAGCTCAAGAAGGAGCTGAACGTGTTTAAATCGTGCTGGTGAAAGACACAACATGAAAAGATTCAAAACACTGCTGGAGAGACAGGTTACCAGGTGCTCTCAACCAGCGTGAAGTCCTGTCGAGTCTGCATGGGGCTATGTGCTCTGCCTTCCCTGGCTTCACTTAGATCTACAGTGGTCTCTCTGCTTCTGAGAAGTCTTCAGCTTCATATGAGATCCTGTGCTGTAGCTTCAGTTAGGAACAAGTCAGCCTTCAAAGTAGTTGGACTTAATGATCCTTGTGGGATCTTTCCAACTCAGGATATTCTACGGTTCTGGTTAGCCTTACAAATAAAATCACCAAGCATGATTGTTCCTATTTAAAAAAATGCAGAGCTGACATGGAACTGAGTAATTCATACTTCATTTCTATTTAATTCAGAGATTATGTAGCAAAAATAGACATTTTAATTTCGCTGTGCTTGTTATAGCCCCTGGATTATTCCCAAGTGACTCACTTTTTCCAAGTCACTTTCTAAAAGTCATGTTCAGAGCAGATTCACCAACACTGGGAACAAGGGCAATAAGCAGAGAAGAAAACTCTCCAAGAGCCGCCTCAGGTGGGAACTCATTCCTCCCAGCTCCACTGAGTTTTCTTGTGGATGAAAATGCATGTGTTTGAGAAGAGGGACTGCATTTCACTGAAAAGCACATTTGACTAGTATCAAGCTGTTACTCTTAGCTTAGGAACAATGCTATAGAATTTGCAAAAAAGAATTCCAAGACCTTTTCTAAGGCGTCTTTTTACCTGCAAGTGATATTTACATCTTCAAGTATATACTATATTTGTGAAAGAGTGACATCATTAAAACTTGAAAGCACGTGTCTTGTGTAAAATACTTGTACATATCTTCTAATACTCAGTCACTTCTGTACAGTACACAGTTGTCAGAACAGATTTTTGTATTGTCCATTTAGAACTGAAGTAAATTTAATATTCTGCAGGGCATCTCTGTGTACTTCCTTCCCAGTTATCCTTCCTCATGCCTGTGTATAAAGGTGACACAGCTCAGTGTCACCAGCTCACACAAATGAAGCATACTGTCTGGTCCGCAAATCTTACGTGCACGCTGCCCTGCCACCGCCCCACCAATATGAGCTGGGATGGAAGTAATATGAGGCACTGGTCACTAGGTTAAGGTTCCACCAATGTCTAGCTCCAAGACAAAAGCTTGGTTATTTAACTCATCCTGGACAGCAGAGGGCTGTTGCTGAATGCACAACCCTGTCTGCTACATTGAGAGACAGTCTGGTTTACATACACCTCTGGCCTGTGTGCTCACTTGCCCACACACCTCCACCAAGGCCACATGTGGCCACCACAGCCTCCCAAAACAAAGACTCCTCTGAGAGCCTTGGAGGAGTGAGGAGGAAGGGTGCTCTCCACCTGCACCCCACGGGGTGTTGGCTTCCTTTTGTTTGGATAGAATCAGATCTCATTTGCTAATTTAATTTTAAGCCACATGGCATGCACACACAGAGAAGGGAACAGAAATAACTATGCATTAAGCGAAGACATCCTTTACAGATCCAGTTACAAGAACCAGGAAAGAACCAGCTCATGCTCAACCCCTCCTTGCCACATAGCTGCGCAAATGTCACTTATGCATGCCCAACAACACCTCACCTTCCCCATGTACTACAAATAGCTGCTGTAAAATAAACACTCCACCTGTAAGCAAAACCCAAAGCTGTTTAACTACCACTTCTTCCTCCTACCTTCTTCCTACTGCTCCTTTTCTTCACATCCATTTTTCCTCCACAGAGATTTAATGACTCTGGGTAAGATTAAAAAAATCTGAGGTAGGCAATAAAAAATGATTGTATGTAAAGTCAGCACAAACAAAAAGTGGAACATTAAAACCATTCCCTAAATTACTGAAGGAAAGAGATGATGATCATTTCTGAATCTTTTCAGAGATAAATCAGAAGGAAAAACCCTGCAAAGGAAAGCTGCTGGTATCCAGAGATCAGCATGGCTCTCACCCACGACACCAATATTCCACCTGCAGCAAAGGACACATGAGCAGCAGCAACCTCAGCACATGCAAGGATGGCACTCATAATGCCCACATTTATCTATTTCTCAAAAGGCAAATCCCCTACGTGAGCATCTAGGCCTTGAATATACTGATGGGAGAGTGCCCTCCTTATCAGTAGGATTTAAAAGATCAGGTAACCACATGTCTTTAAACACAGGATCAAAAGGGAAAAAAATATATCCAAACCCATAATAGTTCTTAGGAATTTTATTTTCAAAATAAATAATAAAAAAAAAAGTGATAGACACAGTTAACAGGAAGGTTAATGTCATTTACTCCCATCAAGAAATAAGCTTACTATGCTGAAGCAATCAAAAATACTCATCTAGCTTCAGTGATTCCATGGAGCTAAGCAAAACACATAGTAACAAGAAGTGTTTTGATTTGTTCAAATGAACTGATTAAGCTAACATTTTCTTAGGTTTCAAAACATTCACTGGTAGCTGACCATTAGCGATTTGCAGGTTGATGGGGATATGCAGTTTCTGCCCCAACGTTTCAGCACGTCAGACATACAATAATCAGCATCTGCGGTTATACGGGGCAGATTTGTTCACTTGATTCTGCATTTTGTTTTAGCCAGCCACCTGCTCTGACACCAAAGGATGCATGGAATTCAGAAAAAGCACCATCATAATAATAATATATAATAACTATAATAATTAAAAAAAAACTTATGAGAGAACTCAGGTTGAAGTCCAAGATCAAAATTACAATTTCAGAAGAGCACACTGTGTTTTCAGGTAGCAGAACAGAATTGAGAGGGAATTAAAGTAGAACACAAAACAGCCTAACCCCAAGTGCAGGACACTCACCACATATGCTGCAATTCAAGCTCTACACCCACGGTATTTCTACAGCTCTCAGGAAAGGAAAAAGCTGCATTTAAACTCAGACACATTTCTTATGCACAGCCCCAGGCAAACCTATCCAATTGGATGCATTCACAGCACAAGGTGATTTACGTCATGGTGTAATCACTACTTGACGTGATAAGCAGGCATTGGCTGACACAATCTTTATTTGTGCAGTGACTTTTCATTGTACCTTCCTGATGGTGTCGATTTTTAAAAGAGGTCGCTCCACATTTAGATGCTTTCCCAACTCTGTCATAGGGGAGCAAAGGTTCTTGCCTTCTCCCCCATTCTGGTATTCAGGCTTGAGAAACAGACCGAGAACCATGACAGCCATACTGAAATGTGGGACCTCCCCTACCAAGACACAGACATGCTTTCACTGCGCTGTGGGAGAATAATTTTTTCTACCTCAAGTGATTAGGCTTCTATAAGACTTGTGGTCTCTAACTTCTAATAATTGAAAATACTTATTGGTTAAAAAATTCAGTGACTACCCTGCTTTCTCAATTTCCAGGCAACCAGAAAATCAACAGCAATAATTTCAAAAACCTTTCCCTTAAAGATTCCCAGAGTTAGTGCTGAAGTTGTTGCATTATTTAAGCTCTGGGGTTCAGAGTTCTGGAGCAGCATCAGGCAACTGTGTATACCTTAAGTGGTTCTCAAGACAGCAGTTGCTATGCTTGCACTGAAGCGGGAGGAACAGAAGTAATGAGTGAGGGGAACTTGAGGACACCTACCTTGCAACCTGCAAAGCTACACTGGATACTTTACAATAGCAGAAAAACTACTTTTTTCAAACTTTCCATCAATTAAAACCTACTGGTTTTAGCCTGGTTTAATAAACCAGTGGACCTTGAAATAACGTAATTGAATTCCTTGTTCTGACTTTGTCTCCTCCAGCATAAAATCTGAATTATGCTGATCATTTTTCAGGCTGTACCACTCATCAAACTACTACACACAGATCACTCGTGCACCAACCTCTGGGTTTTTGTCCAAATGTTCCAAAGAACACTCTTAACAACATGGTAAAAAATCTAAAGGTCTTGGGCAAGAGTCCATAGTATATTTCCCTTCCCATATTCAGTTGTACAAGTGGCTCCTTCTGTCTTTTCAAAAAGATGACTTCAGGCAATTCTGCCTAAAGCACAAATCTTCAAATCTGATAGTCTGCTGAGCTATATCATACTGATGCTTTAATGGGACGATACCCACATACAGAGTGTCTGCTTTAACCCAAAATTCTCTGAGACACTTAAATGGTTAGCAACAGCTAAGGGCACACATGTTTTTTTTTAAATAGTCAGTGTGTGTTGTGCAGACCAGGCTGCAACTCATCAACAATTCCATGGTGCAGCACTCCTGGGAAGACAGCAGTCAGCCCAGCATGACAGCGTCTTAAATAAAGAAGGGTGTTACAAGGCAGCACTCCACACATTTGCTGTCAAAGAATTGCAGTGCCTCAGCTGCTGAAAGAAGCAGATTGACATTGTTTTATCAAAAAAAAAAAAAAATCACAGATGGGAGAAACCGACTGGAAACCACCTTCCCTTTAGACAGAAATTGCTAGCTATTATGTTTTACAGAGAGGGTACATCTAGTATTGAACTGCAGACAGCATCATGCTTCAGAGGTCAAAACAAGTACAGTCCTTTCTTTACAAAGCATCTTCAAAAGGAAGCTGGGGATGAAGTTTGTCTGCACACAGCCACACAGATTCAGCAGGAAAAAATCCCTGGAAAAAAAAAAAAAGAAGAAAAAAACAGCCCATGCGCTTATATAAAAGGCTTTGGAGAGTTTCATTTTCTATTCAGCTGGAAAAGGAGTGAACAAGCTCACACACACACTCTCATTTTTAATCATCTTCATGCTGACAGCAGCCAGTCACTATGTCTGTTATCAGAGCCCTACAGCTTGTATTTTCAGGCTGTGAAGCGCTAAGGCACAAGGTATAAAATCTCCTCTGATTAAAAAGGTGTGGTGATCTTGCCTGGTATGTCACACCAACAGCTACAGATTTGAAACTTGTCCTCATCAGGATGATATTCATTTGGCAGAGGGAGGGGAAAATCAAATCCACGAACATACAAACAAATAGCAAGGATTTCCTAAGATTAGCTGGCAGTCTGGCTAAGGCTCATTTTCTCTCAGCTCATCAGATAACAACTAGGGAAAAAAAAAAAAAAAAACAAGAAAAGAAAAAACCAAGAAGCAAGTTTTTGCATCCACAAATTTATAGATTAGTAAAAGGTGCCAGTTGTTAAAGAGACAGGGAGAGAGAATCTGCATTAGGTGCAAGTGCTCAGTGAGCACTTCTGGGGAACCTGGGGAAGGAGGATGCAGCAATGGAAGAATATAGCAAAACCCAAGACAAAAGGTAGAGGGAGAAGAGAGCAATTTTCAGTTTTTTTTATTTATTCTTTTCTTTTTGGAGCGGATAGTTATGGTTCACTCTCATTTTCTC
The DNA here is from genome assembly GCA_023055505.1 of Callipepla californica brunnescens. Classification (NCBI taxonomy): domain Eukaryota; kingdom Metazoa; phylum Chordata; class Aves; order Galliformes; family Odontophoridae; genus Callipepla; species Callipepla californica. The sequence goes on from JALIRH010000001.1 coordinate 46,922,325, forward strand.
CATGAATTTATGCCACCACCAATGCTTCCTTCCAAACTGGTTATATGTACAAGTCACTTCTTGCTTTGTCTTTGCTCCATCCCAAGTACTGACCAGTCTTTCAAATTTTAACAAACTGGCCCTGGCTACAGTTGTATTTTCTTACAAGTTATTCACTTTGGGACATTATTTTGATATTATCTCAATTCTATGAGAGTTTTCACCTCCCCTTCCTTACAGGGTCAACTCTGCAGTGATGTTTTCCATTTTAAGACAAATTCAATTATGAATAATTGAAATGTACAGATCAATTTGATACAGCAACAGAGAGCACAGAATTAGAAAGGAGCAGCAGCAAGTCAATTCAGTAACAGGGCAGGCAGCAACAGGTCAATTCAGTCAATCTGAATTGATCCAATAGTTGCACATTAACACATAAAGTCATATATTTAGCTAGTTTATGTACTGAACATTATGAAGCTGCTTACTAACATGCAGTGAGGGTTTATCTGGCAATCACCTTATTTAAATTAAAAACCTTCAAATTCAATTTTTTTTTTCTAACCTATTCAATACACTACCAAGAGGAAAAAGGAACATTGTCAAAATTTCCCCTAAACCAAACAGGTTAATCTACAACACTCAAAGGAATAGAATTCGATACATTTTCAGGAGGATATTATCTATGCACGCATTTAAATATAGACAGATGCATACATTGATAGGTAAATATATATAACCTACATGAGTATGTATGTAAGAAAGACTGTAGATTACATTTCTTCTTAAACAGATAAATGCAGTGTCTAATCCCTTCCCCCATCTCAGGAGGATCTATCTATAGTAATACATTCACAAGTTATGTATATAAGTAAAAAAACATGGCAGTCTATACTCCTTATTAGATTATAATTTATTATCCTAGCAGCATCTTACTTAGAATGCAATTCTTCTGAATAGTTTGGAAGAACCGAAGAATTCTGCTAAGAAACAAAGTACCAAAGAAATAAAAATAAAAACCAAACCAACCTAATTTCACTGTTTTAAAGCTCTTTATCTTGACAACTTGTGACTGGTTTTGAAATTTTAATTTGAAGGCCGGTTAAAAACAAAACAAAACAAAACAAAAACAAAAAATGAATAAATGGATTTCAATGGGGAGTCAGAGCTCTGCCTTTGCTAATGTGATTTTAGTCTTTGCAGTCCTGGACATCAACACAGTTAATGAATAATGACGGTGCAAACAAAATATCAGATAATGATGAGGGGTGGGAAGAGTGAAATAATTGTGTGGGTGGCTCTGATTGGACTTGCCTTCAATTGGAAAAAATCATGCCCCCTTAATTATAGGAAAAAAGGCTTTAGTAAAAAGATCAGACTGATGTGAAAATCAAAAAGCTTTACTCTTTGGATTCAAATGTATGGAAATGCAATGTTTGTGAGGTTTGTTAGGTTGGGTTTTGTTTTTGTCTTAAATGTAGTTCTTTCTCAAAAATTACATCCAAACATGCATGTAGAACTTCACCTCACGTCAAAGCTGTTTCAGCAAGAGATCTGTTCAGATAGTATGTTTGTTTTTATCACTCTCGGGGAACATTGCTTTCTGCAAGTAGGACTGACTCCTCTGGCACAGCATTTCCCTTCTAGAAAGAGCTCCAGTCAGTAGGAGTTATGGCCACTTGAAGATCAGTCTGATAACCTATCAGCATCACTCAAGATCTCCAGTAATTGGCTCCACTGAATATGTTATCATAAGAGGGCACCAGAGATTTCTCGCTGTTTGATTAGGACTGCACTGCACGCTTTTCTTTCCTTGCTCTCACTCAATTCCTGCAGCACATGCCAAATTCCCACATGTGAGAAATGGCTAGTATAAGAACATTAAATACACGGTTTTCCATACTCCTCTAGATAGTAAGAGAAAGTAGCTAAATAATACCCTTGCAAAAAATATTAAACAAAAGTGAAGGTGACATCTCACTATGAAAGTCTCATGCAATTCCTTAGCTACCTGATAAAGAAAAATCCCTTATTCCTTACTTTTACAGCTCTTTCCCTACAACATCAACAGTCACACAAGCCATATTTACATGACAATTTCTATAATGAGATACAACTGCTTCTGAAGAAGTGATATTTTACGAATAGTGTTTACTGTCCTTCAATTTGTAGTCATCATTTCTATTGTTTGGTATTTTTCATCAGCAGGTCTCAGATAGTGTTTAGAAGATTTAATTGCTCATCTGAGTTTGCAGATATGGCTTACAAAGTGAAAGCTCAATTATATAAGGCAAAATTCATCCAGGAAACAGGAACTGTGATACTTAATCTCAGAAAGTAACCAGGAGATAATTTAAAATAAGGTATCTACAAAGAATAGTGCTTTCGCCAAGATATTGTTTGTATTGGTTTTATAAAGAAGGGACAGAATGTTCTCTTCCAAAGAGCCACAAAATAAACTTCCTGAACCAATGTGAGCTTTATTTTTGCTTTTATTTAACCCAAGTAAGTGTAGCTTAGCCAGATTTGCTTCATAAAAGAAAACAATTCAATTAATTTTGTATAGCCTTGCCCGAAAAAAGCACAGACACACTCCTCAAAGTGAGTAGAATTGGCAACCTGAACAAATCTGTAACCACAGCTGCTTTGTGAATTTAATAACAGTTTGGAAGGAAGATTTTTGGTCCATTATTTTTATTATTTTTTTATTTTATTTAATGATTTCTCCATAGAATTCTGAGCAGATGTAATCAACTCATTTATTTTTTAATGTCATTATCTTGATGCACTCTAGAAGGGTTTGAAAGAGTGGAGATAAGAAATGCAGCACTGGAAAATGAACTTGAAGTCATTAAATACCTTACTATATGATGCTACATGAATTTGTTCCTAAGTCAGTCACATACTCCCTTAGAAAAATAAAAATAATCACAACTTCTAGCCAGTTTTTTCTCTTTTTACCATTCAAGAGCTGATTTTGTCCAAAGGAAAAAGCTTATTTGCAAGACAAAGAGAAAAGCTTCAGTAGTAACATCAAAAGAGACAACTTGTTTAGTGTGGTATTTTACAAAGTCTGTTTAGCAATAGTAATTGATGAAATAATAATGATATCAGATTCATTTTTCATTATAGTGATTGAGAAATTCTTCAGAAATCTTGGTATCGTACTTAACTGAGATATAATAGGCAAATTTTCAGCAAGTTGGAAAAACTATGCAGGAAAACTTACAGAAAAGCAAGTGCTTATCAAACAGTGTTTATCAGCATGCATAAATAACTGAGAAAAAAAGCAATAATTTATCATAGAGGGATGTGCTATCACACCACTCCTTAGTAAGCAATGATATGAACTCTCTCCCCCCTAGATAAGAACACTGAGTCCCAAAGCTAAAAATAAATAAATAAATAAATAAAAATCACTGATATCTAACTCTACTGCTGCTCTGTTTACACGTGGCATTTGTGAAAGTTTCTTGACTAACAGAAACCCTCATTTCACAAAATCTACAAAGCAAAACTACTTCTAGAGAAACTGTATGTTCTTACCCACCAGTGTACCATAGCAGTATTTGTCACATTTGCCATACAAATGTCCATCCATCCTCAGAGCCTTGTGGAGTTAAAATGGATGGAACATTTTGTCTGAAACAGGCAGAATGCCAGAACAGCTGGAAGCCTCCACCAGGCTTGGGTTTTAAAAAAACTCAGAAACTTGTTAAAAGATTCTACTCAAAAATATCATTTCAAAATGGTGTCCTAAATTCCCACCGTAGAATTCATCCAAAATAGACCAGTCAATTATCCCCCGAACTGGCAAGGAGAAAGTCATCAGGAAAGGTGGTGATTTCACAAGAAAGGGGGACGATCACACGGAAGGACAACAGAATGAAACAGAATATCTCATTTTACTTATATTAATACCATTTCCTAAATCTGAGTCAGATTTCTAAAAACTGTCTATTTTCATTGGTACGGAAGTTCAAACTTGCTTCAGTATTTTTATTTTTATTTTATTGCTCTTCAAATTCTTCCATGTTCCTTGTTTTGGCTGTATATTAATGACAAACTTGGTTTATTAACAGCACAGTGATAAACAATGACTATTTACTTCTCACTGTTTCCTCATCTACTTTTGCCTTTGTGCCAGAGTCAACTTCTGGGAGGGTGAACAGTGAAGTCTTTTTTACTTTTTGGTCTCCCTTGCCACAATGTTTAAGCCTCAAGCTTTGCAAGAGTCAGGTTTATTCACTTTAAAACTAATCATTGGCATGTTTATTCTGTTTTATTTTAAAATAAGAATAAAATATGTATTAGTCTCAGGTTTTCTAAAAGTTGTTCTCATATATCCAACTTCAAAACTTGAGTATGGAAAACTTAATCTGGCAAATACATTCACACACAGAATCCAAATCCTCCCAGCAGGTTAGTATATCTTGGTAGCATTCCTAAATTGATGCCTTTATTTTTTTTAAGTGAAGAAATATTAATACTAGAAGACTGAGATTAAGTCAATAGACAGTTGGTCTTAAAATTCAAGAGACACAGGATTTTTTGTTAACACTACAAAAGAAGTAGTTGATGAGCATACAAGGTATCACAGAGGGGAACATACACATGGGTAACAGTAGTTTGAGGACAAGTTCCCTGCCTGCTCAAGAAAAGGGAGCACCCTTAAAAACTGCATCTTGGATCTTTGGCAAGGGCTGACACAGCCTAAAAGATGTGTAGGAGGCATTACACACTGTACTGGAAGAAACAATAAGAAATGTAATTCATTTTTTCTTTCTAGAAAAGAGCAGAGAGTGAGAAAGGGATGACGTCTTTCTAGTTGCTCTGAAGGGTGCTCAGATCAGTGCATAGCCCTACTCTCTCTGGTCAATGTAACCCAGAGAGAATTTCAGCTACTGATTGCTAGATAATGATTTGTGGCAGAAATACCCACGACATCCCTGGCAGTAGAAAATGGAACACTAAAAGTAACAGTGTGCATTCTTCTGGCTGGCCTTTTTTGTTGCATTTGATGACCTTCCACAGAAAGAGCGAAACAAGAAGGATATGCGCAGACTGGCAAAACAGAATACCCATCCTTTGCATAACTCAGCACCAGAGCCTATCAGAACACCTGCTGTCCTCTTAAAAAAAAAAAAAAAGAAGGTGAACTTCCCCACCTGCTTGCTATCATGTCCTTTTTTTGCTAGCCCTCTTGTACAATGAGGGCTTGAATAACTCAGGCAACTGTCCCACCATATCCTGAAAAGTCAAATTCCCTTGTGGAGCTTTTTGATAGACAAAGAGTGCTAAGAAAACTGTCTAGTATTTATACTTAAACTAACAAATAAACTTGCTTAGAAAATTTGCTAATCTTGCCTTGGACAGATTTATTATAGTTTCCTTGTCTTTTGAGACCTCTAGAGATATCAGAGAAGGAAATCCAAAAAACTGAAAGGGAATCTCTTCTCAAGGAGAAGGATGGAGAAAAGAATGAAGGAGCAGTTGATAAGAAAAGTTAATAAGACAACTCAGAAAAAAAAGTGAATTGCTGAAGATTTGTTTTAAACTATACAAGCTTAAAACAGGTCACTTACTACCCCTTCCTGAGCTTACCACACTGCTAAACTCCATCTTCAGGAAGATCTTTATATCTTCTGTGTATCAAGGAAGGCACAAAAGCTATGCAGCCTTTTGAAATCACTTGTATAAGTAAAAGCACACTGGTTTCTGCATCAATCCACCCATAGAATTTTACCACACTATGGCCACTAGAATAATAAAAGCTATTTTAAGTACTGACTGTTGTAATAAATCAGTTTCAGTGCCAATAAGTTTATCTTTGTAGCTGAGGAGCAGGGTGAGGTTTCCCCATCATAACGTAATCCGAAGCGGTTTCCAAGCTGTATCAAAGCTTACAATTATGAAATTTCTATCCCAAGAGGAGACAGAGCACACCATACACATGACCTCTGAATCACCTAAAACTTTTCTTACTCAGACGCTTCAGCTTATACTGCATACACTCCAAAAAACCAAACCAACCAACCAACTAACCAACCAACCAAACAAAAAAAAAAAAAAACAAATACCATTGGTGCTTTCTATCAGCATGTCCTTCATGTCCTTTACTTTTTCTGAGAGTCATATACAGGTACACTTTCAAAACAACTGGATGCTGAGATTTTCAGTTCAACTCTCCATTTTCTCAAATACAGTTTCTCACCTTTGCCTTTAAACTTCTCCTTGTTTGTCATCACTGATGTTAGAGTTCATCTTTTCCACTGTGATCAAAGCATTATACCATAAGCAATGTTTTCCAGACCTTTCTGATATTACCCATCTTGGTAATAAAGTCTCTACTCTAAGTCAAAGCAATCTGTTATGCGACTTAAAACCTGTGATCATTTTTTATCCTATTCCACCGCTGGTATAAACCACGGCCTTTGAACTCATTATTATTTTCTGTGGGACCACTAATTTCAGAATTATTGGCTTATCATAATGCTGTGTACTTTAGTGTTACAAGTTAGATCCCCCTAAAAATCAATGCACCTATGAAAAGCAAGGTTTGTAATAGATTGTATTAGTCCAACAGTAAAGCTGAAATAAAAAAAGTGCAAACCACTTTCCAAGCCAACTATCACATCTGAAAAACAAAAATTAAAAAAAATCAACATATGCTTCTGACAAAAGACTCAGAAATCTAAAGTCTGCATGGTTTGCAACACATTCTAGGTTGCAATTTCCTTGGGGCCACAATTCCTTTAAAAGAAACCATCACCAGAGCACTTCCAATAGAGCCTAACTGTTAATTCCTATAAAAAAGGCCATGCCAGAAATCTCAGTACTCTGGGAGGCAGAGGTTTCTCGAAACTTTGAGCTAAACAGTCTTCTCAGATCCTGCAAAATAATAAGAAATACAATGGTTCTTTTGTGGTAAAATACGGTCTTTCACATAGGTGGTGACTGGTACTACCAATGGTCAAGTAATCAGAAGGAACCCTATTATAGAATACGGTGAACTAACATTCCGTTAATCCATTTGCTCCCAACTCCTCCCAAACTGAGCTAGGAATCAGCTCTCTAAAAGGCCCCACTTCTGAAGAAAAATAATAATAATAATAATAATAAAGAAGAATAAAGACCACCACTTACTTCTTACAAATGTTTCCTTGATAATGTTTCTCTATTGAAGCCCACTAAAAGGTAAACGTCTTGCAGTACTATCCTGCAGACTAAGGGAGTACAAAAAGGGTATCTTCATATTTAGACACTTTACGTATTATCTTCCAACTTTTCCAAGCATCTTCCTTCCTCTGGTTTATAATTAAAGAACAAGAGAATTTATTCTTAATCTAGTCCTTGCTTCTTTTTGACCTTCTTATAATTACTTGTCTGTAGTTTTTCTTGCTTCACTGCTATGAAACTGATTCTGCAGCATGGCACATTTAAGTATATTAAGAAAATTGATGGACGTTCATGTCAGGACAAGAGTAGGATTTACATCAGAAAAAAAAAAGAAAAAAAATCCTGGACTAACTGATTATAAGTAACAACAAATACAGAAAAGCCTAACTTCCCTGCACGAGGAAAAAAAAAAAAAATCACCAGGTTTACATATACACTTATCCACAGCTCTAATAACCCCTTATATTTTCAAACTACTGTTGCCAGCAACGGCAACCAGCCACCCAGATAGACAAATTCGGAGCCATGCAGCCAGAATAAGGGGCTACATGATCAAAAGGGGCCTTTTGTGCATCCCATCCTGAAGCAAAACACTAGAAAGCTGGACAAAAGCTAGCCTACCAGCTTTCCTGAGAATGCCTGAAGTTTTTTTCTTGCCAATATCAACAAAGTATTTTTATTGTGCTTATTTTTGTTCACTTCATTAAGTATTACCAACACTTAATATACTCCAATACAAAAACTCTGAACAAACAGTTCCTAATCCACTGTTTCCCCATTTTAATCTTACTACCAGAATTCCAATGGAAACAGATAAATAAAAGCAGAAATCCACCATTTAAAACAGTACAAATCAACTCATTATCTCATGCATCCAAACCTAATTTTAGACTTGTAATTGTAACCATTAAATATGATTTTTGCAGTACTGGATCAAAAAATTAAACCGAATTAGTAAAAAAAAAATCAAGAAAAATGTAGACAAAATAGTGTTTGCTACAGGCCAAAAGATGTGATGCCTAAACTTTGTGCAGAGATTTAAATTTAAGGTTAAAATACAAAACTAAAAGTTGGAGGTTATAACAGAGAGACGAGTACCGCAACATGAATCTTACACACATTACCCAGCTTGGAACAAAAGCACAACAACAAAACCTGCTTAGAGTAGGTTTAGTTCAACTTCATGAAGCTCCCAGCACAAGTGTTTCCACTTCTTCATCATCTCTCTCCCCTTTCACAGAACAGAAACAGAAACCTGTGAATGTGTCACACGAAGGGCAACCCTGCAGGAGAAAAATGTTACCGATTCTCCTTGGAAGTCTCATTTATTTGGAACATTACAAAAAACAGAGAAGAGAGCCCTGTTTAATTCTAGCGAGCAAAGCAACGCTGATCAGTCTAACTGGAAGCCAACGTTTGCCAGCTGTTAGCAGATGCAATGAGGTGAGAACCTCTAGCAGTCTCTGCAGGAGATCAGGTAACTCACTGAATTATTTACGTAGCAGAAGCAGTGTTGTTTGTCTGTCCCTTCAAAACAGTCTGTGCACCATTTTTAGAACTTCCGAATAGATCCTGGCTGTGACCACAGACTCCCTCTGTTTGGCAGGAAGAAATAAAGACGATCAAAATAAAAGAAGGATGCTCAGGGGAGGTGCCCAGGGAAAAGTGTAAAGAGAAACCTTTTCATGCCTCATGATCCAGGAGGAAATTTTATCAATTCACAGAAGGCTGGAAACACTATTGTCAGTGTGGTACCACACCTCAAGAAAGCCAAAGGTGAACCAGATACTTCAGATCACCCACAAGGGACACAGATCTATGAAATAGCTAAGTTGTGCCAGTGGAATATAACAAGCACAAGTTGTGCAAAAGTTTTCTGTAAGCTTCTATAAATTGTTTTACAACTAGAGGAATGAAGAAACTGACCAATGGAAGAAATAAATGATGGCCTTTAACCTGGACGTTTAGAAGAAATACTGATATTAATAATACTGTCTTTCACAGCTTTAAAGAACAAGAACTAAATTCAAGGCACTGTTGATTATAATTGCTGCATAAATATGCATAAATTTCATTATGAGACACAAAGAGATATGCAGAAACACAAAACATGACAATCAGAACCAGAATGAGATAGGTGCCTTGTTAGTGCGAAAGACAGCAACATTGGCCCGCAGAGGACAAACCTTCAGAGAAAGCTTTCATCGCATTTAAACCAAAAGATCTGAAGATGCTAAACTGGTGTCTGTTTTATTATAAGGCAGACCACATAATAATAATTCTGCATGGTCCCACATCTGAGTGTTCTTAGTGCAGGAATTTAACAGAAGTTTTAAATCAACTTAAGAATGCATACAAAAAAATACCCTTACATAAAAATGGCAACCATCTTTATCACTCTTAACTTCAACTGTTTCTAGCATATGGAATCATCTACTATTAATTTTGTCTCTGTTATTAATGCTACTCTCAATGCTACAAGTTTGACTCAATTTATACTAGTATAACAGACAGGCTTATTAAATGAGCTTTCAATCTACTCATCTGAAAAAACACTCTTTCCATGAAGACAAAAGCACAGTAGTCAGTAAAAGTCTAGCACTGGTCTAAAATGATTAAATGAAAATGTATTTTCAGAAGAATAAATATGAAATATATTCACATTTTATCTAGAAAAAGTAATGGTCTGGTCATAGAATGATCCTTAAAACCTTTAAACTCCACAATATTACCTTTTTTTCTTTTGGTTTCTTCCTCTCTAAATTTAATTAAGATTAATTTACTGGCCATCCTGGAATTGGACAAATATAAGTACTATATTAAGCTGAAAATTCAATCTTTGATTAAAGGTCTCAGGTAACTCTGTGGGGACCCTGAAGTCCTTCAGAAAGTTAATCCTCATATAAGCATTGCGGATTCAAATTCTGGGCCCTTTAGAAAGAGCTCACTAAGCTCTTTCCAATCCAAAAGAAAACAAAGATGTAGAAGTTTCCAAATCTCTGCAAAGAATTAGCAGAATAATAGCTAAAAGTACAGTGAAAAGACTCTTTCTCTTTTAAGTCATAAACGCATCTTTCTACATAAGAGATGATTGTGTTAACCAGAGCACTACTTATTCTATTACACTAAATATTGCCTCAGGACCTCAACCAACCATGAGATGACAAGGCTACATGCCAATTCATTAAATTATTTCAGAAAAATGAAGCTCAAGCCAGTATTTCTAAGCTCTAAATTACTCTTTATAGGAAATTAATGTAGATACAGAATGACTTGGAGTATAGCAGCACAACGAAGATAAAGTACTTTGGTCTGTACACATACTTTCTTCCATGGGAGACTAATGTAACTATTCTGCTGAGAGATGACACATTCCACCTTCAGATGAAAATGGTGTGAGTACTTATCTGTGATAGCTTTAAGTTTTACCAGGTACATTATTCATAAAATAGCCTGTCAAATATTTCCTTAGCTGCGATATCAGGCCAAGGACTTCACGAGACTCACTGATTTATTCTTGTGAAAGTAGCATTTAATATACTCCACAGGCCATAAAGGAAACAATATTAGAACAAATTCTCAGGAAAACTAGGCAGGAAGATGTTGTAGTTACAGAAATGAGAGTTTAAGTTACTTGGCTTATTTTTTTTAGCACTCATTACTTACACGAATACTGGTAATGGTGTGATGGCTGCTGAGCTACAGTGGTGTCCACTTATGGCTGGGAGTTTAAATACACAGCTCTTCCTTGCTCCTACAGCAAGTAGTAGCAGCATGGAAAAATTTCATCTCCAAAATCTAACTGGTTTACAAGCAAATCCCAGAAATGAAGACTGCTTTCAGAACCACATACAGTGGGCACAGATGGAAAAAAAAAAAAAAAAGAAACACTCATTACTGACCTGCAAAAGTACTGCAGCAACAGGAAAACAAAAAATTTATGTTTAATCACCTGTTTTCCTGAGGGAAGTGAAAATGTTTTGCATATAAAACCTACTCGGAGACATAATAACAAAATAATTCCCAGCACTGAAAACATGGCACATTTTTCAGCCTTATTATTTTCTAAGTGCTTTTATTTTGTTTTCACTACAGCTGCACAGTGCTGATACAACAAAGAGCCTGTCAACCTTAAAAGTCATATTTGAAAGTCCCAGTGACACACAATTTTGTGTTTCTCAGGTTACCTGTGGATTCTTCCTGACAGTGTGAAAGATGACAGTTCTCTAGCCAGGCAAGAAAATAATAGTTTCTGCGCGTATTGATGCTCAGACAGTTCCTACAATCTAACTTCAGCTTGGCACATTGCTTTTTTACTTTATTTATTTATTTTTACAAATATGCAAATCCTTTGTGATTGTGGATTATTATTTTCAATATGCATCACCTTGCAAAACCAGGAATGAAAACCCCATTCCTCTGCCACAATTGCACTGAACTATGAAACACAGCTGAATGCAAACACTGGAACATATCAGGAGGCACGGGACCTCTCTGCTTAGTTTGCACCCAAAAGAGCAAGGAAAAAATGAACATGTCTGCACTTCTTATTTTTCCCCTTTGTAAGTTCTTACAAAACACATCTTCACTACACAATTCTCAAAGTTAAGCAAGACTGCAGAACAAGGAGAGGGTTGGGCAAATATTTTCAGCTAAATTTGCATGAAGAAAGAGAAATATCTGCAGCTTTACATAGTTATTCTCAATCAGTGTCCTAAGGGTATAAAAACATGCCTATTCTACCTTATTGAACGGTTATTTGCATTCAAGTCAGGATTGAGATGCAAAGCATCAACAGATTTCTAACTCTAACCACATAAAATATTACCTCACTCATAAACATCAAAGATCATAAAAGAAAGGAAGAACTCTGGACATTCACAAGAACTCCCTCCCCTTACCTCCAGGAAAGGCAGAAGGCTGAGTACCAGCACTGTATTTCGAGATACTTATCAATTTTAAAAGAGAATAATTTACCTAGGGCTTCCAAGTCGGTAAGAGAGTTGGTTTGCAAACATGCCTCAGCACAATGCCTCAAGTCACCACCCTAAACATTTTTATATCTCTAGCCTTGAGCAACTTCAACTTATTTACTAAAACTAGCTCCAACAAAAATGCACAACAAAACAAAAATTAACCCCAAGGACAAAGAACTGTCAGCGTTAGTTGAGAAGCAGATTTTTCCACTGCACTTCAAAAAACACAAAATAAAAAATAAATTTAAAAAAATGTAGAAAGGAAAAAATAAAATAAAACGAAGAATCACCTCAAGATATCTGGCACATGGAAGATACAATTTTTTCCTCTCCCTGAATTAGGAAAGAGGCTTCCTACAAATCAGAAAGTCATGGAAAGCCCATCACAAGCAGAACCCAAAGGAAGTTTTTGCCCAAGAAAGATCCCATCTGCTTTTTATTTTTACCCTAAAGGCATCACAGCCACCAGTCAGTGCTGCACATAAACTGATGAAAAGTAGGCAATGGGAAGCTACTAGCTGGAATATTTAATGGGTAAATATTTACAGATGTTGCAACAAACCTAGCAAAAATAATTACCTATCTCACAAAAGTTAAAAATAGGAAGTTACAGGGATCTGCCTACATTAAGAAAGGCAAATAATTTTGGCATTATCGGTTAGGCTTGCAAATTTGCACACAAAGTACACCTACAACCAACAGCTGAGAGTGCTGTCTGTCACAGCCCTTCTTCCCTCTCACCCAAACATACCCCACAACACCAAAGCTCCTCTACAGACTGCTTGCATATGGTGCTAAACCCCTCAGCCAGAATGTTTTAGAAAAAAAGGAAGAAAGAAAAAAGCACCAGGGTAATTTGATGCAGCTGCAAGCTCAGAGAGGCACCCAGCCCATCATCTGTGATCAGGCATGTGCTCCACTTTGCTGAGTGCTCAGGGCACTGACACGGTTGGCCCACAGCCCTACCACAGAGTGAATGCAAAAACATCACCCAAAGTAAGAGAAAACTTCTTACACAGAAGAAAGAGCAACCGTCACATTCTTGCGTGTGGGAGATGCCTGCAACTTAAAAATGAAGCCTCTTTTGATTAAAGCTCTGCAAAGAGCATAGACATGAAAGAGGAGGGAACTAATCTCACTAACACAAAAGTATATGCACAATGGTCCCTAACAGTTCCACCCAAGCAGGGTTTCCTCCTTTCCTTTAAGTGCACAGGCAGTCCCATTACTTGTTCTCAGCACAGGAACAGGGTGATGATGACCTACTTGAGCTGCACTGGACAAGATCCAGGCTCTGAGGCCTGTGCTCTGAGGTGCTGCATAGCACAGACACAGCTGGGCACTGGATGGCAGCTGGAATCTCACCCATGTGCCCGAGAAGCACCTGGTTCTTCATGCAACACAGAGAGAAGATGAAGGCACATACTAACAAGATATAACACAGCGAGAAGATACTTTTAATATACCCCAGATGTGTTTTATGGGAGCTCAGAGATTTACCACATTTCATGAGGACTAGAAAATTACATGAAATATGTACACCTAACTCAAGTCCCAAATGGGATGTAGAATGTCCTATTACCATAGCAATTTTCTTTTCAAGCTCCAGAACAAATTGGGTTTCTGATTCTCTGCACTAATGCAGTTGTGAGAACAGACAAGATAACTACTGCTACAGCATCATTTCAAGTGCCTAAAATAAAATGAAATTATTACATTTAAGACTGTACACTTTTTTTTTTTTTTTTTTTAACCCTGAATGTCAAAATAAAGCATGTGTACATAACAGATATCCAAAAGTGTCATAAAGACCATCTAGGAGAACAAGATGGCCTCCATGAACTAAAAGATACATGCTATACGTAAAACTTTTAGGTAAAAACACATGCCTGTAGAATGATATTTCACAGAATCATAGAACGGTTTGGGCTAGAAGGGATCTTAAAGATCACTGAACTCCAACCCTTGCCACCCACTAGATCAGGCTGCCTCTTATTTAGTATAAGAGTTATAAAAATCTGTAATGTATAGTGCAAAACAACCTCAAAGGCAGATGAGGTAAGCTCCCTCTTTAAGATCAGGTCACTAACTCTCAAAGGAAACAAGACTATTTGGAAGGGATCTCTCATTCACTAACTAGCATTATTGCTCCAGGAAGGGAACACTGCAGTTTTTCTCTTAAGTACTGTGTTACTGAAACAAATTTTGCTACTTGAAGTAGCATTCTTTTCCCCTTGCTATAGTCTACTTGCTACAATGAGAACATCCTACTTCAAAACCATTTCTGTAAATGACCACCTCAGTTACTTATACAGTGCTTTTTAAGCATTCCTCGTATAATTTTCAACTGATTCACCATATTTTTTATTTAATGTCCAGTTCTGATTTTGTTACTTGTTCAAGAGTATCCTCGTTTTACTAATAGATGAACACTGTCACTATTCCTTAAATACAACTGCTGTACTGAATCGTAGCAGCTGTTAAAAATAAAAAAAAAAGAAAAAAAGAAGAAGAAAAAAGAAAGAAAATAAAAAAATAAAAAAATAATACCTTCCTTTAGGATAAATGCAAATAAAATATATCTAGTTATCATCATAGAGAAAAAAGCTGGCGTTCCTGTAAGCTGTGAGTCAGTCATTTAGTCCTGTTATTAATTTATTTTAAAGGAATCTTTTTTTTTTTTTTTTTTTTATTATTTTCTTCAGGTAGTCTTATGGTTGCAAAACTTCCTTTTCCTCCCAATAGTATTAATTATCTGTCATGGGATGAAAGGGTCTCCAAATGAATGCATCAGAGGTTAGGAGAACTGTAAGCTTATTCAAAAATAATAATAATAATAATAACAATATAGTTGAACAGATAGCCACAACTTGTCTTTTTCAGAAAAATAAATGGGTTACTGAAACACAGTATTGAGAGAAAGTAAAAAATCTGCTAGTAGCACCCATTGTGTGCCATCCGTCACCATCACCTTATCAATCACCTTTGCATCATTCATCAGCCATCAGTCTCAGACAAGTTATCTGTATTTCTACTGTAGTTGGAGATCTACTCATGGAAAAAGAAAAAAATTAAAGCAAGATTCGGCTATAACTATTACTTAAATTCTATTTACTGAATAAGGAAACATTTCAGAGTGTATATTCCCTTCAAGTCACAGAGATGCTAACCAGTGGTGTAACTGCATGGCAACATCAGAATTAAGATTCAGCTACAACTTGGTGAGAGGAAAAAAGATTAAAAAAAAAAAAGAAATATACAAAAATCACACTTTGTCAGGTCACTTTTACAGTTTCAGGAACACCAGTTGTTCATTTTAGCACACCACAGTCCCAAATGGTGAAGGTGCTGTCAGACAAAATGTTTCAACTACAAACATGCTCTAGGCTTGTATTTAGGCACAGAAGTACCTAAATAGCTGAAAACAATCACTGCTCAGGGGATATATTTAGACATATTAGAGTGGAAGAATAATGAATAAATTAAAACATGCTTTTTCCTTGTGAGAAGAGTAGCGTCAGTGCTGTGCAAGGGGCTGGTTACAGCCCCAGTTGGCCAGGGACTCCTTCTGCTCTTTTGGCTCATGGCCTGTTTAGAAGAAAAAAAGCAATCGTGCACCAGCAGTGCTTTTGTGTCCTGAGCACTTCAGACCTTTTAAAGATAGATGGGGAGTCAGGGCCACCATTCTAACAGGTCTGTATTTGTAAAAATCACTTTGCATGCCTTCAGTGCATGCATGGCCTCTCAAAAGTCATTACAGAGGCACAATATTCAGCCAATTTTGCATCTGCCCTCTCAAAGGTCTCATTTCTCAAATGCTCTTCAGCCTCCCCAGCCCCCACACAAAATGAGCATTTCCAACCTAAGTCCCCTTTTTTGAACAAGACTTAGTGTCTTCCATGGTGTAATCTACAGCTGAAGCATTGATACATTGTATTCAACTCTTACATTCAAATACAGCAATTTCTTCAACTGGTCAAAATCCTACAACCCTCTTTTAGTGACTTGTGAGCAATCGACCCAACATCTCCTTGAGCTGCAGTGCAGCTTCCACCCCAAGCCTTCATGACTATAGTAACCCCTTCCTTTACTCTTGGGAACAAAATCTGAATTTTAATGCTAATGCCTAGAGTTTCCTCCTTGTTAGATGAACCAGCTTATCCATTCACAACACTAATAAGTTGAAATGAGTAGTGACAGTTTCCAGTCATGCAGAAACATAGGCAGACTCAGATGTCATTCTCAAAATGGTGGCTGACTTCTGAGAGAGCATCACAGTCCAATTGCTAACAAAGATATCCATTTTTAAATTAAAATCCAGGGCAGATCGAAGAGCCTGATATCAATAGAATTACAAGGGAATAAAAAAAGGTGTATTTCACGCATTAGCAAGCACATTAGAATCCCAAAGAAAGAGAAAGCAGTCTTAGTTCTGAACAAAAGGACTCGCCTTCATGAGGAACAGCAACTTACTGTTAACTCAAGATAAAAATCACACTACTGGAGGCGAGCCAGTTCATTGTTTTCACAAGACTTAGCAGACTGAACTCAAGATGACAAAGGAATCCCAGAGCTTTGCAGAAGAGGCACAACAGCCATCCGCTCTGGTTTCTTGAATGGCAGCACTGATGTTCTACACTCCACACCTCTGCTTGCTACCACGGCCAACAGTCCCACCTGATATCATGGCTGGGGAATTAATTTGCTAGGATACTGGGACAATCATTACATTTTTCACTATTTGGTAGCTAACCACATCCATTTTCACTCAGTGCAACACAGCTGGATAAAATACATAGAAG
Organism: Callipepla californica brunnescens; assembly: GCA_023055505.1. NCBI lineage: Eukaryota > Metazoa > Chordata > Aves > Galliformes > Odontophoridae > Callipepla > Callipepla californica. Next base: position 46,939,261 of record JALIRH010000001.1, read on the forward strand.
CAAAAATATACAGAAGCAAAAATATATGGAAGCAAGAATCATTTATTCTACTCCATCTATACAGTAGACATTATGAAAAACAAGCAAATTCCCTGCTTACAGTTATTTACTTCCCATTTAACTGTTAGCCTTTACAGGCAGAATTCTAGACACAGAAAGAACTGATTGGAAACAAATTCAAGGGCTTCTTGATATGAGACACTGAGGACTCTCCTAACTGTCAACAGTCACGTACTGCTTATTCCCCAATTAACAGCTGCAATTTCTTAATCTTCCCACTGCTCACCACATCTAATACACCTACATCTACAGCGCCAATACTGCAATCATAACAGCTGATTCTTTGGCTTAGCATACAGCTGGAAACTGTAATAAATGGAAATGGAAAAGAGATTAAAGTTTCCAAGAAATTGATAGCATAACATAGCATACCACAGCATAGCATTGCATACCTTGAGGAAGTACTGAATAGTAACATTGAGAATGACACACCATATATCATTAATTGGCTTTTCAGAAATTGCAAGTAGCCAACCTTACATACAAATGATCTCTGCTCTTTTGAATAAGACAAACAGCCCCGAAACAGAGAGGTTTATCCTCATGTTTACTTCATCAGGACACAGAAAGTGACTAAAATATGTTACTTGTCAATAAACACACACATCAATCTCTGAATTTCCAGCTCTCCTCCAAAATCTACAGTTGAACAGAGTAAAATCAGAATCAGTCTATGTGAGCCAGTGTATTACAACACTTCCAGCCTTTCTTTGCAAATAGTCTGAAGATGATATGCAATTAAAGACTTCCTTGTAGTTTATACTATATTGACATATGAATGAGATGGAGTAATACCAGAGGACTGCATAAGAGCATTAAAGAATATTCAAGAGAGATAAGGGAGACTGTTGGGTAGTTTTAGATCCTCTCTCTCAAACTCTCATCTCAAATAAACACAGCTTTTGTGTCTGGAGTTAGACACTGCCCAGCCCAATTCTCATGAAAACATGATGCTCATTTAAAATAATACACACTTCAAAGAAAAGTCATTACCCATACTAAAATGACAAAAAAAAAAAAAAAAAAAAAAAGAGAGAGAGACAAATTCTTTTAATTGTTTCCACATGATCTAAGATTATATTAATAAAATAAGAACCAGATTTTTGGGGGGTTTTGCTGCTGTTTTTGGCTTGGGTTTTTTTGTGTGTTTTTTGTGTTGTTTTTTTTTTTTTTGTCTGTTTGTTTGTTTGCTTTTTTGTTTGTTTGTATTTTAATATTTGAGAAAGCATTTTAAGAGCAAGCAGAAAGATAAGTTGCCCCATTACGATTAGCAGAAAAAATACTTATGGATCAGTATTTTGACCCTAAATTGACCCCTCTACCCTGCAATTGAGGACAACTCCTTTACAAAGACCATTATCAACATTCATCCGGAGCCACTTCCAATAGGACTGAAGAATACATTCAAACTGTTCAAGGTAGGTTTTAGACAACTGCCAGCCAGCTCTGAAACAAAACGATTTCTGCTTGCTACATTCAACAAATGAGGGGGAAAAGACTTTATGCTAAGCTGCAAACATTTGAATTCTACTGTACGCCAGGTCCTACAGTTTTTCAGATTCACAGTACATGAATTGTATTATTTACTGGAAATTGTTAACAGCTGAAGACATGTACACATAACCAGATGTTTTTTTTTTTCCTAGGAAAGACACTATAGATGAAAAAATATATATGTGCATATGTTGTAACACTGAACAGAAACTGGCAAACTGTTTGCATAGAATGTATATACAAATGGTCTTAAAGACATAAATGATAAAAAGCAAGAGAGGGCAAAGGCCCTGCAATATTTTTTTTCAGCCAAAACATTTCTCCAGAGGCGTAATGTGTCCAGAGCGAAGAGTGCACATTTAGATCAAGAATGTTAGTCACACATGGTTTATAATCAGTGAGTGCAACACCACCAGCCCAATGCCTATGAAAAATCACTTTTGTTCACTAAATAACCCCAAGCTCCAGATCTGCATCAGTTTAAGGTCATTTGATTCCTGAAGGCATGTGTCTATCACAGGAGAGTATCTGGAGGAGTCCTCTATTTCTGTAAGTCATCATGGCAACAGCACTGCCTCAGAACATTTCCTCATTACTGGTAGTAAGAGTCCCATGCTGGGCAGGCGAGCAGTGAGCAAATAAAGAGCAAGGTCATATCTAAAATTCCAATGCACTTTTCTGTACATCCTAAAGTCTTGCACTAAGAATCTGTGAAGGAGACTTTAAGACCATGCAGGACTTGCATCAGTTGTGACATTCCAACGCAGTTGTTGTGGATTCAATTTACTAAGTTACTAAGTTGAAGTAATCACTGTGATTCTTGTTCAATAGCAGCCATAAAGAACATAGGACTAAGGAGAAAAAGCATTACTGCTGGCATTACTGGGAGTACTAGGGCAGTGTGCATCTGGACATCCATGTCACCATACAACACCCTCTCCAAAGTTCAGTAGGTAAAAAGGCCCAGACTTGCTCAAATCTGCCAAGGTGGAGATAAACAGGAATCCCATCAATACTTCATGGATATTTTCCACAGGGCAATATAGCTTTTAACTCTTCAAAAATGTTTTCCAACCGAATGTCAGCCATATGAGCCAAAAATAGTTATGCATAGAAGTTTATATAATGGCTCAGAAAGAGATTCAAGCTCATACAATTTATACAGTGAAGCGTGAAAAGAAAGGACAGGCTCCAGCATCATCTACTTTTAGCCTAGGAGGTTTTGGGGAAAGCCTAAATGCAGAGGAGTAAATCTGTACTTGCATTTGCCACATGCCAAAAAATATAAAAATACAAACAACAGTACCAAGGGAGTAGCACTGTGTTCTGGCATTCACACAATGCCAACACAGAGCCACTAGAAATTCACTAATGTACTCAGTGAAAAAGGCCAATGCATACCAGAGGCAACCAGTTTAAATTAATGTGTCTATCCTGGACAAAGAAGAAGGACAAGAAATCTTGGTTTATATTTTCCTACCAGAAATAGAAGGGCAGAAGCTCTCCTCCTTCATACATACTGAAGATCAAACCAAATGATGTAATGATCACCCATGGCCTTAAACAGGTTTTTTAGATTGTACGACTTAAAAATAGATATTATGTTTAAGTAACAAAATTCTCTTGAAACCGAGTGCCTGGTACAGTAAGCCTTCATTCACTGACTAAGATCTGGACAAGCTATCACAATACAAATAGGTAGACGCCCTGAAACTGTAATTTCATCCCACTGACTCCCTCTGCCTGAAATGTAAACAACACGTACTATCTCCTGCACACGTCAGCTAGGAGCAGAACTGCAAAAGGGCATGCAGATGGATGACATGCATACAGTGCAGACACCATAGAAGGTTCAGGCACGAGATACGGTTTCACCATGGCTGTAAGGACCTCTGTCTTCAGCCATAAGCACAGAGACCACAGTGTCCCACACAGTTTAGCCTGTTTCCTGCAATGGAGTAGCACAGTTAAAATCAGCTAGCGCATATCTCCTCTGTCTTGACATCTCTTTTGTAGGGCCTGCTCCAAGTGACTTCATTCAAAGCCTGTTCCCATGCAATTATGGTCAGAGGTCATCATCCTGGCTCAGGATGAATGATCTGAATTAATTAATTAAGTGTATCAAATTATGCACTACTTTTTTGCACAATTTCCAAGTGGAAGGCCAAACAAGTACAGGAGAGAGGTGCTATCATCACCAGCTACTCGGCTGTTTCACTGGTCACAAGTACAACATAATACAGCAAGGCTCACCAATTTGTACAGATGGCCTGTAAGTCCAGTGGAAATCAATTTCATGAGTGAATTCAAGAATCAGATTGATTTTGTTTTGCATACATTTTGACAATAACAATTTCATTTCATGTATTATAATTATTCATGAAGCACCATCAAAAGCAGCACAAAATCTCTTATAATTGCAGTCTAGTAATACAAGATCTCACTGAAGCACACCATTAATTCCTTGACAGTTAAAGAACGAGCCAAATACTTTGTTCAAATGAAGGATTAGCAAGGTTTCAACATATACATTTCCTTGCACTTAAATAATGCAAGGAATGAACCTTATTAAAAAAGAATTTCATATTAGACTTTAAAATGATTGCCCCTTAGGCAGGTTTTCTGTACTTCAAAAGACAACTATTATTCTACTATCTGTTACGGTCTAGGATAACAGAAAAAGAAATTCTCACCAAATTGCTGCACTACTGTATGCAAGGAGCATGAAACAGTTACTCTTTATTGCAGCCCCCAGAAAAAGAAAAGCAAACAGAATTTTGTCCAAAGTGAGAAGTCACCAGTCTCACACAATAAAGAGAAAACAACTTCAGTACTACACTACGTCTTCAGTTCCACTTCTTTCCTGAAAATATTTTGAGCAGTTAAGGCAATATGCATATCCTGCTCCCGAATTCTCAGAACCTGCCTGCCAGCATCAGGACAACTCCTCTGGGGCTGCAAGATTTCACCACTAACATCTATATGTTGAAACTGCAACTAGCTCTATGTAGAAGGACTTCACAGCTGTAAAGGTTTTTGAAGCTTTTTAAAGGTCTTCAAAGTTGTCTCAAAATTTGTTTACACAGAATCAGAAAAGACCAAATCAGTTCCCTGTTCTGCTTCATTAATGGTTTAGGAGTTCTTGTAATGCAGTCACAGCAAAGTGATGCTGCTCGTTATCCAAATTCACATGATTCTTTCAATGTGTTCACTCATTCAGGTCTTCATAATTAAAACTGATGCAGAAGCTACTGGGAAACATTTCTAGCAATCTGAGCATTGTATGAGGTACTAAGATATAACCAGTAATCTATCACTTATTGTAGAGCTTAACAGCCCTACTAGGTGAAGTAGAACTCATTACCAGCACACAAAATATGTAGGAACAATATTAAATTAAGATCGCATAATCAGCAATTAAGAATGCTGAAAGAGCTCACAATGTGTTGTGTTTTTCAACCCTTTCAATCTTATCTTAAATGTTTATAGTAAAAAGAACAGAGATGTTTTTCTCCAAGTACAAAGCACTACCAATCCCACCAACATTCCAGCACCAAGAGATTCTTTCTACAATGTGACCAAGTAACTCACTCAAATCTTCAGGATATGATAGAAAAATAATTGTTCCCCCTGTGTTTTTTTGCTATTATTGTATTTTTTCTTATCCTTATTCCTTCAGGCAGAAGTGACGGGGAGATTTTATCATCAGCTCAGCAAAACAGAACTCCTGCATTTCCTTTCTTTTAGACTCAAGCTTTACAATTAAATTGTGCATTAGAGCAATACCTAATAATTTTCCACCCGGCTAAAACTGATTGGCCCTCTAAGGCTTCAGTTCAATTTTTCTTCTCTCTCATTTTACCAACTAGAAGAAAAATGAATCTACCTCCAAGCCTGTTGGAATCAATCTTCTTTTCTTTTTCTCACAATTTATAAGTCAGAGCTTAAAAAGTGCTCATATCCTCTTTTAACAAGCTGGTTATGTGAGATAAGCACAAGTACATTAATAAAAATAGCTCAGCATTAAGTCATGGATGTTTTACAAAAGTAAACCTAAAAAAAGCCCTGGAGGCTAATTGTGATTTATACCATTTCTCTTTCCCTATACTACTAGATATCAATCATCTATAAAAGATCCCTTTTTTTACATATAAACATCATGAAGGCAACTGCTGCTGGCTCATTTCTAATCAGCTCAGGCACCGCACAGCACAGACCCCCCAGTCAGCCCTAGGATTGGCGAACACTGCCACACTGCAGATCAAACATCAATCCTTCTCAGTTACAGACTTGAACTTTTCTCCTCTCCTCTCTTTTCAAAGAAGCCCTTTACCAAAATTTCACAGCTGGAAGCCCAGCCTATCTCATCTCAGCTCTCCTACAAGCTGCACCTTAGCAGCATCTGCACCATTGCTTTTACTAGCCTCAGCACACACATTCCTAAGCTTGTTTCCCTGCGAGAGGATCACCACATACAGTGTGAAGAGAGGATGTCAGAGCATGGGGAAAACTTGGAAGATTTCATGAAGAATGCATTCCGGAATGCAAACTTAATTCAAAAGGAAATACGCGAAGTGGTGCCCTACACACTAACTTTGGGGTGGGTTACCTTGTCAAGTGTTTTGAATAGCTCATTTCCTGCACAGCACAATGGTAAAAGAAGAACTCTCAGGATCCCCAAAATGATACAAACCTACAGCTATGGCAAGGTTAATACAACCACTAGCACTGACACTTTTATTACTGTGATTACTATGAAGCAGCTGGTGATAATAATAACAATACTTAGCATTTATATGGTGCTTTACATCTGCAAAGGCTGTATAAACATTTGCTAATTAAGTCTCCAAGAACCCCCGAGAGACAGATACATTTTCAGTTTTATAAATAAAAAAAAAAAAACTGAGGCAGAGAGACAAAACTGCTGCCTCCAACACCAAGATCTTGAGATGAATTTTAGAAAGGGGAGTAGGCATGTCTATGAACACAAAGAACTTTCTGACTTAAAAGTACTAGTTAACATTCTCAAAGAATGTGATGGGACATGATCCTTCATGCTCTGTGCACCTACCTCCTCCAAAAAAGTAAGAAAACACTTTCACGGGAAGGTGTATTTCACTGCTGTCAGCTGCTCAAAGCTGCGGAGCACAAAGCACTGACTAAAGAGGCCAATAGCACCACCACATCTGCCAAATCCTCAGCTTGGAAGACAAACCCTGTGAAGACTCAAATTGTTGATAAACTGCATAAAACTGCAACTTCAGTCACCACCAACACTGGTCCCCAAAAGCAACTTGCTTCAAAAGCAACTCCCCCAAAACAGCTGCATTCTGCACTGTCACAATTAAAGGAAAAGATGAACATATCTTTTTTTAATTGCATATTAACATTTGATTTTAACATAAAAATAAAGACTTAACTCTACTAAGCTCTTAGTAGAAATGAACAAATGCCATAGCTTAAGGAAGGCACTTCTAAGCAGATCTTACATTCATATTCAGTGAGACATTGATTGAACATATTTTCAGTGTATGTATTAGACACCTCACTCAGACACAGAAAACAAATGCCTACACACACTTCAACACCTCTTATTCAGGACTTGAGCTCCAGAGCAGCTTGAACTGAACTTAAAATTACTGTCTAGATAAAATGCAGTAATGTATTAAAGAACACATTACTTTTAAAGCCATATCCTAGTAGACTTAATTATACAATAATTTCTAATATAACCTGTCCCATTGAGATCAAAGGACCTGAAATGCATTTCAAAAAACAGTGGAATAAAAAGTGATGACAAATATAGATGAGGGAAAAAAAGATGGCTTGTGGGAAAGGAACAGTTTTGTTGCAAGGAGTGGTAGAAAGTGACTGTCTGAAACTGAACATGACGCATGATGAACAAAGAATAAAAAGAATAGGGACAACTTATGAAATAAATAAAGAAGTGAGAAGAAATAAATTAGATTAAAGTTACAGCAAAGTGCAAAAGCAGGATGAACCACATCATGGAATATGGTGGAGAAAAATGGCTTGAGCAACCAGAAAAGGAAAGAAAACACTAAGAGCTAACACAAGGGACAGGCTGACCAAGGGAAGAACATGGACCAAAGCAGAAGGCAAGGCTCAAGATGTATCACTGCTGTAACATGGGAACAGCAACAGAAGCAACACAGTCACTACAGCAGAGACACTTTGTTTCTCAGCAGAAGGACGCCCATCACACAGGTGATTTAACTACTGGACACTTAGGGGCAAAGTCCAGATTCCTCACTCTGTCATGCCCTCTGTTAGACAGCAGGGCAGATTTCTTAGCTATAAGGAAATGTGCAGCTGAAGTGGGAACAGACTGCACCACCCTATCTCCTAGCTCTCTGCCTTAACCCCTGGACAACTCTTTGTCCCTAAATACAGGAAGAGGAAGAAATAAAAGAGATGAAACACTACACTGAGGTTGTGAAAGGATTGCAAAGTGATAAATAACAATGACACGGAGAACAGAATAAGCAATCCCACTATGAGGAAAGCAAGCCTGAGACAAAACTGAAGTAGAAAAATACGTATATAAATACACTGCCTCCCTCCAAGCTCTCAGAGAGAAACACACTCATATTTATATACCCTACTGCAGGCTATATAATGCATTCACAGGTTTCTCAAAGCATGTTGTGTAAGGCTGTAAATTACTTGAGAGGCCTATCAATAAGTGGCTGACTTTCCCATTTTAAAAACGCCACAGAAGACCATTGGTCTGTACTCTCATGCAACTTGATTATCACAAACTCCTAACAGCATAACTCTATTTCATCACACAGCCCTTGTGATATTGTTGTATGTACTGAGTGATACTCAGCACAAGTCTTGCATCCCTGCGATAGGTGTAATAGACCTGTACATCCAAAACATTTTTTGTGATGAACACTGGGATGCTCAAAAGCACTAAACTCATACTGAATGCTTGGATCAACCAGATATCTAACTCCCTGAAACACTGAGGTAAATCCCTTATCAATTAGGAGAAGACTGATTTCTCAAGACCAGTCACTTCAAATTATATTCTACGCAAAACAAAACAGAGGGTGACATTGGAAGAAGAAAGAGTACATCAGAACTATGAGAGGAGTTGTGCATCTTCACAAGAATGGCACTCAGATGCTAAGGCCCCAGAACAAAACAAAGTGCTCAGGACCCAAGGTTCACATGTAAGAAGAACCGCTAAGAGTATTAAATGGACTAAACAGAATAACTTCAAATACCACCTGCAGTGAAAATACATTGAGATACCCTCTTATCACACCTTGCAGCTGCAAGTATGAGGGAACAAACAGACTTACCCGATCTCGTGTATTTGTTCTGCTTTTCAGATCAAGTTTTAAGCAGCTAATCTGTGAGATATGTTACGTATGGTTTCCCTTTCCTAATGGCTCTGGACCTATAGTAATGAAGAGTGAAAAAAGCACTGCTAACATCTGACTTTCAGCTTTTCTTTGCAGGTGAGCCAATTTCTGGAAGGCAAGGGGGAGGAGAAGGGAGTGCTGATGGGAGAAGCAGCAAGCTTAGCGCCTGCTTTACTACTTGGCCAAATCTTTAAAAAAGCTTTTACATGCAGGAGCAGAAATCAAAGTAATACACAAATCCCCATGAGTCATACCTTTATTTTCCAGATAAAAAAAAATAAAAATCCTGAGCTACAGACATTCAGGCTCACAGTGATACTCCTGCTGTAAGTGAAGTCTGAAACATTTAGGGGCTCCAGTAAATTTCACCTCCCCACCAAAGAACCAGGTATGGTAGCTTCACCATCAAACCAGCTGAACACAGCTCATCTGTGCTCACTGGGATGCTTAAAAGAAGTTGTATGTTTCCCTACCTGCAGTGATAACCTACAAAATCTGGATGATCTACACATAGATACATTTTGGATTATTAAAAGACAAATCCTCTCTCTTACATAAAACTGGTAAGTACTGGAAAAGAAGAAAAAAAGGACAAATCACACATACACAGATTACTTGAAGCTACCAAACAACTCTAACACCTACACTGAATAGATACCATTCTTAAAAAGTGTTTTCTAAATATTCTACTGAAATGCTCAATGGTTTAACAGCATTCCAGGAAAACAGGTTCATCATTTCACAACACACAGTTTTATTAGAGAACACAACAACTTCCAAGCGTGGCTGAAATGTCAACCTGAGCGAGGCTTTAAGAACAAATGCAACCAGTGCCCCCTGTCATACTGCCAATAATGAAGATGCCTGTTATGCATCAGAACACTGCACAACTGAAAACCCTTCAGAAACGCATAAATTAAGGCAAGACGTACAAATCCCACATTAGATGTCCACCGTGAACCTTTGAAGTTAGAAACATCTGCTAACTCTGTCCATCCAAAATGCAAAAGATTGCTAGAGTCTATTCAGAAAACGACAGAGGTAATAAATGCAAACAAAGTAGCTTGTAATTTGCTATTTCCACATCAGATCTCTTTCCTGTGGAGAGTCACAGCATGAGTAGCTTTAATTGCATAGATAGAGGCACAAGGAGGGAAGGGAAGAAAGGACTGTGTTCAACTAGTAGAATGCAAGGCCTTGGGTTGGCCATATTGAAAAATGTTACTAAAAATGACATTAGTGAATAAAATCAAAGGCATGTGTCAGCGAGTGAGGGCTCAGAGGTGCAGCTCAAAATGAAAACCAGTCCACAAAAGCTAAAGCTAATGATGCCTGCATATTTAACTGGTTCATTTTTTATCCTCTCAAAATCCATAATGTGCTATTGGAGAAAAAAAACAACACAAAACAGATGTGAAGGTTGCTTCTTCCTGCATCCCTGCAGTCTTTCCAAGAAACTTGTGAGTAACCTCGCACGGGAACAAGCACAATGATACAGAACCACAACATTACTAAACCTTACAACAAACACCTCCTCTTATCTTGCTGCTTCAGTGAATCCGGAGCTCTGCTTTGTAAACACTTGTGCTAAGCTGTCACACGCAGACAGAGCAGCCTTACTGAGATGAAACTTGACTGCGTCTGTAAGTTCATATGCACGTAGAACTGTGAGAGACGGAGCAGTCCCTCTCTCATGACTCTAGTAACTGCTGAAGTTCCCCGAATAAACAAATAAATAAATAAAATTCAAACAGCAGCAGTCATATAGCTCGGCACCCAAGACTGGGAATTGACATTTCCAGGTATCAGGGTTAAATCATTACATATATAAATCCTGTGTTGGATGGGTAAATCAATGGATGGAGCAGAATCTAACTCTGGAACTGAGATAAAATGGCAACAGTCGTGGACCTCAGCGAAAGCAGGAACTCTAGTTTTGCTAATGCAAAGCATTTAATGCTGAAAAAAGCTAGAGAACCAGCACTGAAAACAACAAATTAGCCTCTCAATACATATTTCCGCACTGTGAATATTCCATATCTATAGCCACACTCTTAGTTTAGTTACCAGGGGTATTTTTAGTGATGTTCAGTTCTAGTGTACGTTCAATAAACGCTGCCCTTGCTCTGGCAAAGGGGTATTTCAGGCATCAGGCTGCTCCCTGAACCACAAAACAAATACAGAGGCTTCAAATCAGCCCAGAGCCATGCAGTTGCGAGGTGTTGACAAGCCTCCCTGGGAACCCAGCTAAGGACTAGAATGATGAAACCCCTGACGCTCTATGGACACAGGAAAACACAGAACCAGATGCTGTGAAATAAAAAAAAAAAAATAGAAGAAATTTTGGTTTCAAAGGCAGTATGAGAACAAAATCTACTCATACGTAGAAGGCATATACATAAGCAAAGAACCTTTCTGATTCTCTTTGAACAGCTGTAGCAGGACTGGGCTGTGTTCACTGTGCAACATCTGCACAGCTCTGAGGAATTAAATGTCTTTATCTGCTGGCTATGAGCCACAAAGCAGACAGAGAGGTTCTGCGGTGCTCCAGTTTGGAGGGGTCATGGACCAAAGGCTCTGTTTTTCCACCTGGTGTGGCTGAGTGCTTCTTTAGGGAAACCTCCCACCTTTGACCAGTCATCCACTGTCTAGAAGACAAGACTGACTTGGCAATTGAAATCAACAATGCAAGAGAAATAAGTGTTAGACACTGAAATCAAAGTTAACAAGCACTTCACTAGTGCAGCCTTTACTTTGCGCTCTTCAGCTATGGCAGTGGGACAACAGAAGATTGGAGAGCAAAGTTCTTATACATTTGATCTATTTTGACCCTCAGGGCACCAATTATTCAACTTCATATGTTTAGCTTTTAATAAGCTCTCACCCACAGGGGAAGAAAAAAATAGCAGTAAATGTGAGTGATTTACCATTTACAGCTAGAATATGGACAGAAAGAAAATCAATCATATTTCACAAATTCAGCTGTCTCCAAGTGGAAAGTTTTTTTTCAGTCTGTGTTTCACAACAGAAGTGTCTTTAGATCAATCTTGAGCTCTGGATTATCACTATGTATAGACAGGCACCTATTGGGTGTTCTTCCTTGTGGGGCTGCTACCTCCTTCCAATTAGACCTAACAGGATGCTCTGAGTGCTTTCAAAATTACACACAACCCAACACACTTATTCTGAGCTATAAGAGCACAAAACTCAATACTGCAGCCATTATGACTATGCAACAATAAAAGTGTTGTCCAAAGCCAGTCATATATCCACAGCCACTCCAGACAAAGCAGCCCTGCTCTGCTCCAGCAGACCTTTGAGCATGGTATCTCATTACCTGGAAGTACCCGTATGCTAATAATAACACTGCAGTCGCTGTGAATTGAGCTGAGAAACGCTGCATCTTCTGCCCAACTTGGGAACCTCACAAACTTTTTTGCAGCCCTCACCGCTCACTGAAAGAAGCAAGCAGCCCATGTCATGGATGGTCTAGGAGACAACCACTGCTCAGAGGGCTCTGCTTGCAGAATTTCCAGCAGCACTCTGTGGAATGGGGACTGCTCACACACTGCTGATTCTGTACTTCCAGTTGCTAACAACAGAAATGGTCATATTGAGGTTCTTCCATGTAAGCAATTTTTATAGCTGACATAGACGTTGTACAGTCACAAACGAGAAGAAAGATGGTTAGTAGGAAGGGAGGAGGACCCTATTTCTGGTGACAAAAGGAAGGAGAGGCCGTACTAAAACACGGTCTATGCCGCAACGAAACCTGAGATCCATCATTTGGTTAATATTTCAGCAGACACAACCTACAGGAGTAATATTTTTATCTCCAGTACTTCACTCGAAGTAAACAGACTCCACCAAAGGTCATCCTGCTGCACGTCTGTACCTCGGGGAGGTACAGGAACTGCGAGTACAGGAGCAAAGCACGCTTTTGGGGTGCGAGGGTTGGTTCTCAAACAATATTGTTTTGAAAACCTTGTTCTGCCCTTCTATTGCCTTCTGCTAGCTGGCTTGAGACAAGGGTTCAGTAGAAGCGGAGGTGTCTTGCTGTTCGTGACCATAACCCGACCGTACAGAGGTTACAGGGGGCCAGTAGCATCTTAAATCATTAAATGAAATGCCAGAAAACCTGTTTTCCATCGCCTGCCCAGGTCATCGTTAGTGCACGGCGCGATGCGTCCAGGAGTGCACGTCATGGCGGGGAGAGGGGCAGAAGGAGGAAGAATGCCAGGGAAAGTTAGCAGCGAGCACGAACGGAGAAGGAAGGCAGCAGGGCAGCGCGCCCGGGAAACACGGGTACACGACGGGATTATCGCACCCGCCAGCTGCTCCTCGCCAGCTCCCAGCAACGCTGCTTGGGAAGCCAGCTTAAAGGGCGGAAAACAACGACACAAGAGCAGGAGAGACAGCCCGGCCACTTGGGAGCAGGTGGGAACACGGGAGCCCCGCACCGGGAGCCCGGGCAAGGTGCGGCGGCACGCACACAGCGCGCAGAGCCGTAGGAAGGGCTGCATCCCCAACGCCGTCCCCAGCCGCGGAGCCCCGCACACACCGGGGGACCCGTTCCCGAGCAGCCCCATCCTCCTCCAGGTGGCCGCATGCCCCGGCTCAGCTCGCCGCGTTACGGAGCCGGGTGCCTGCCACGGGGGGGATCTCAAGACCGCAGCGTTACCGCGGGGCGCGGAGAGCCGAGGGAATCCCCTCCCGGCAGCCCCTTACCTTGCGGGCGTTCTCCTCCCGCTCGGAGGGACGGGGCTCGGTGCGGGGCTCGGTGCGGAGCTCGGTGCGGAGCTCTCCCCGCGGGGCCGAGCGCGGGGCTCGGCCACACCAACAAAGTGCCGGAGCGGAGCGGGCGGGCGCCGGGCAGCGGGAACAGCCGCGGAGCGGAACGGAGCCGAGCTCCCTCTGCCGGTCCGCCCCGCCCCGGCCACAGTCCCTGCCCCAGCCCGCGGTCGGGGCGGGCCCGCGGCGGGGCATCGGGGAGCTCGGCAGCCGGCCAGCTGTGTTCTCCTGTTGCGGCTTGCAGGACGCCCTCAAGATGCCGGGGTACTGAAAGCAGCACCCCGGAGCCGGCGTGGGGTAGGCGGCTTGTTTCCAGTCATCCTAAGCGTTCATCAAAACCGCCACAAAGCCGCACAAAACCTACCAGGACTCCGAAGGAAGGAAGGAAGTGTATCTACACCACCTGCGGGATGAGTCGGCTGCGGGAACGACGCTCTCCCGTGCAGTGCCGGATGAAATCTCCGAAGCTGTTTCCATTTGGCTGCGAGTGCCCCTAGCCCCGACTGTTCACACGTGGCTGTCGATGTGTGCGTGAAACAGCCCCGCACGCAAACTCTGGGTTTGCTAACAGGGGGCTGAAGTGCTGCCTGCGCTCATGGCTTCTGTTAAGAGGCACTCCCGCTCCTAAAGTCAGGCTGTTCCCCGAGAATCTCTCTTTTCACCGAGTTCCCATAGTTTCTGTCTTTTGTGACTTTGGAGAGAAGCTGGAAAAGAAATCCTGCCGCAGCATCTGACTGACAAAAAGAACCCCCCATCACAAGGTCTCTGCTATGATGAGACCTCATCTGGAATGCTAAATCCAGATGTGGAGTCCTCAGAATGGGAGAAACATGGACCTGTTGGAGCATATCCAGAGGAGGGCCCCATAAATGATCCCTGGGATGAAACACCTCCCTTACAAGGACAGGCTGAGAGAGCTAGGGCTGTTTAATATGGAGAAGAGAAGGATCTGGGGAGACCTAAAAGCAACCTTTTCAGTATCTAAACCAAAACTACAAGAAAGAAGAGGACAGACTTTGTGACAGAACAAGGGAAAGTGGTTTCAGACTAAAGGAGGGGAGGTTTAGATCGAATCTGAGGAAAAGTTTTTTTACTGTCAGGGTGGTGAGACACTGAAACAGGTTGCCAAGAGAGGTGGTGGATGCCCCATCTCTGGAGACACTGAAAGTCAGGCTGAACAGGACTCTGAGCAACCTGATCTAGCTGTGGGTGTCACTGTTCACTGCAGAAGAGTTGGACTGGATGGCCTTCAAAGATCTCTTCCAACTCAAACAATTCTGTGATTCTGATTTTATGACAGGCACAAAGAACCTCCATTTGTATATGATAGCTAAGCTAACTTCTGAGGTTAGGTTCCTGGTTCTTGCTCCAGTGGAACTGGCAATCCTGAAAGACTTACAACCCTGTATGAGAATCCTCACAAAGTGCACATTTAAGAAGAGCATCAATCTTTGAACATCTGAAGCATGCAAACACCACAGCAGGACAGAGTGCAGTTACCCAAACACGGCAAAAAGGCTTTTCTGCTGCAAATTTTCTCTGACTCCAGGCCCTCTCTAAACAACCCATACCAGAGAAGTATAAAGTAGGGAAAGAGCAGCTGTGTTCTGCCATTCCCACTCGATTCCAGGAAATAGGACTTGGCAGCTCCATGTTTTCCATACCTCTCTGTGAGTCACCTGCAGAGGCACTGAAGGCAGAACCATTGCTGCCTGCTCCTTTTCCTGGTGTAGATGGTCCAGGAAGCAGGGAAAAGAACAAACTTCTGTGAAATAATGGAGTTGGGTAGGGAGGTTGAGATTAAAGCCGCCTTTGTGTACCTAACCAGGCATGAAAGGCACAGGTACCATCCGTTTATCTTGCTTGTCTTGCCAACAGGAAACTTGCTTCCAACAAACAACCTGAAGGAATCGGGTTGTGGAGCAGCCACCTCAGTCATTCACAGGGGTGAATGCTTACAGGAGCACTTACATCTACACTAACATTCCCAAACCATTCATACCAGTCAGTAACAGTAATTTATGGAGAAATGTGCTTACCCAATGAGACGGAATATGACAGATACTAATAAAAATAGGAGTGGGGGACTTTTCCATCCCTGACAAGGAAAGGCAGTGCCTCCCTTTTCCCCATTCCGTGTGGGACAGCAGCCCATGACCACCCCTGCTTTAGTTCCCTTTGGCAAAGACCAGGAGACAAATGCAGATTACTGTGGGGCCGTTCTCTTTGCTTCTTTTGTTTTTGTTTGAGAGGCAAGTGTTTAACAAGAACATAATAAATAGAATTAAAAAAGAGAAAGAAACAGAAACTGGAAAGAAAGTGAGTAATGAGGGATAGGAAAGGGAAACCAGAAGAATTACTGGGAGACAGAAAGATTTGGGGAATTCTGCTTCTGTACCTACAGAGAACTTGTGCTTTATTGCTGCTCTTCAGGGCCATCATAAGGTTGTACTGATAACAGACAACATTTGACTTATGTGGTATGGACTGCAGCAAGCCCAGGGATTTGTAGTTCATCTCCTGATACTGGAATTTCCACTGCCATCGAAAACAGACACTGTTTTGTCCATAGTTTCAGGAGAGAAGTGCTCAAAGCAAGTGTCATGCATCTTTCAGTTCTAAGGTGCACATCAACAGTGAGAAATGGCCAAACTGTTCTTAGTTTGGGATCCTAAAATGTGAGTTTAATCCACAGTAGTGCACAGTGGGAGGGAGAAACAAAGGAGAGTGGCACTGCCTGTTCTCCTCCCCTCTTTGTGCCGTTGAAATAGGCTGCCTGAAGAAGAAAAAAGAAATCTCAAGCCAGGAAGCTATTTATTTGCTGCTTAGGTAAAACTATAGAAAACTTTTTGCGTTAAGGCTAAACTTAGTGCCATCTAGAATGCAATGCAAACTGGAGGAGTTGAAGAATAAGTGCAGAGAGTCTTCTAGACCCAACATTGTTCACAGTCTGATAGGGACTTTCCTTGGGGTGTGCCTGTTATTGAAATAATGTGTCCTTTGTGCTCTAACAATATTTTTATAGTTGCAGTATATCTATAAATAGGAGCAGTAAATCTGTGAATAACGTAACAGCCTCAAGTCTGCTAAGTGTGCTGGGGGGATTCTGTAAACTTCTGCATAAATTAAGAACATAAGTTTTGCTATCCAAAATAGCAAACACTCTCATATGTGGGGTTTTATTTTCCAGGATAATGGAATATCAAGTAAAAATATCAAAAAGCCTTCCTCCCTCTTGATGAGCTCTGGAGCATTCGGAACGGGTTAATTTGTTCCTTTGTTGGAAGTCTTGCGCTTTGCTCATTACAACTGCCCTGAGCCAAAACCAGGCCTGACACCAGAGAAGGCACAGCCATTGGCTCCGCAGCCTGGTGGCACCTGCAGCCTAGGTCAGAGATTGTGCACTAATCCCTCCTGGGCATTCTGTTTTCCACTGTACTTAGTGCAGAGCTTGCATCACTACATACACACTGTATTTGTTCCTTAGTCTAGTTGCCAGGGGCTATCAGATTTTTATTCCCTGTTCCTAATTATTATATCTCCTTGAGAGACATTATTTGAGTAAACTGACCCAGATAAACAAACCCACTATTTATCATCCTATTAGAGCCCAAATCTCCTCAGCTGTCATAATGTATGGCATTCAGACTCATCATTCAGCTGTTCCAGTTCCTAATGCATCACCTACAACCCTTGTAAACTCAAGGCTGGGATTAAAATTGAATTTGCGAGGACAAAAAGCCTTGTGGAAAGATAAGGTTTCTAGGGTTTTGTGGGTTACTTGACTCTCAATTTCTCCACGAACCTCTGTGGATCATAAACAGCAAGTGAAATGAATTAATGTGGAGGAGAATTCTTTCATCCCACTGAAGGCATGGGGAGTGCTACCATTGGCTTCAGAAAGACAGAGGCAGCACTGAGTATTTCGTTTTGGTTTGGAAGGAAGGGACACTGTCCTAAAGGAAACC
This sequence comes from Callipepla californica brunnescens, assembly GCA_023055505.1. NCBI lineage: Eukaryota > Metazoa > Chordata > Aves > Galliformes > Odontophoridae > Callipepla > Callipepla californica. The sequence continues at coordinate 46,956,971 of JALIRH010000001.1, forward strand.
TAAAGCTATGTGGGCTTTTCATACATGTTCTTTGAGCTAGATTTTGATCTGTCCCACCTCAAGAGCTACACTCTGTTTGATGGATGAGACTATAATTGAATTTATGCAGATAAACTGCAGGTTACAAAGCAAACTTGAACACTGTTATGCACCCCCGTTGCCCTCAAATTCCTATTTGAGGGAGACAAAAGTGAAATATGGTGCAGACAAACTATCTTTTTATATCTATCTGGTGGTCTTTATAATGAAGCATGACAGATTTTTTTTTGTGTTTACTGGGAGAGAGGCAGAGCATGAACCCTCAGATATGTCATTTTCCTCACATCTCATATTCATGAGAAAAGAAAGAAGGTAGGCTGAAAGAAAAATATACAACTGAAAATGCTTACTCGATATATTTTGCCAGAATTTATAAAAGTTTCTGGGTTTTGCTTTTTCATTCCAAGGTCTTGGACATACACTTCTCTGGTGGAGGAGGGGGAACAGTGTTTAACTACTCCACTCATTCCAGGCCTTCAAAGTTCTTGAGTCAAGCATCTAAATGCAAGGCACTTCTTCAAGAATCATGAGATGATGGCAAAAAATGGTGCTGATATACCTTTATTTGCCTTTTGGGCCTGAAGGTTTCCTATTTCCTAGCAGAAGTATGTGAGAGGAAAAGACCCTAACAAATGGCAATCTTTTGGTGCATTCACAGAACTACAGCCAATTAAGCTTTTGAGAAATATATCAAATACAACTACTACAAAACTAAAGCCACTATATTAGCTAGAATTTATCTGTAAACTGTATTATTATTATTATTTATTAAATCTTCCCATTCTCGCTCTGAATTTTAACTTTGAAAATCATAATCATGGTTCCCATTTTTAAGGATGGAATGGCCCAGTTGAGCTGTCTAGCCTGCTTAGAGAACGTGTAGGGCATGTGATATTCTGCATTTGTGTAAGCATGAAAAACATCCCTATCATTTCAGCACACAGTTGTTTACTTCTGTTTGCATAATTACTTCACTAGCTGAGGAAAGCAAATAATAACACTGACAGTGTCTTTTGGTCATACTGTTCATAGAATCTCAGAATGACTTGGGTTGGAAGAGACCTTAAAGATCATCTAGTTCCAACCCCCTGCCATGGGTAGAGTTGCCACCCAGCAGCTCATGCTGCCAGGGGCCCCATCCAACCTGGCCTTGAGTGCCTCCAGGAATGGTGTACCCACAGCTTCTCTGGGCAGCTGTACCAGGACCTCACCACCATCTGAGTAAGGAATTTCTTCCCAACATCTAACCTAAATCTCCCCTCTTCAAGTTTAAAACTGTTCTCCTTTGCCTTTTCACTGTCAGAGCATGTACAAACTCTCTCTCCCTGCTGCTTATGAGCTCCCTTTAAGCATTTATTTATTTATTTATTTATAGACCACAATGAGGACTCCCTGGAGACTTCTCTTCCTTAAGTTGAACAAGTCCAACTTCCTCAACCTTTCTTCATAGAAGAAGTGCTCCAACCGTCTGATCATCCTTGTGGGCCTCTTCTGGGTGCACTCCACGAGCTCTGCACCTTTCTTGTACTGGGGACTTGAGGTCTGGATGTAATACTCCAGATGGGGCCCTACAGTACAGGGGGATATTTGCCTCCCTGAGCCCACTGGCCACAGTTCTTTCCACAGACCTCAAAATCATCTGCCAATACTAGTAAATCTGGAGAGACAAATTTTATCGTACAGAAGGAGTAGACAAGGCTTATCTAATAATTAAAAACATTACAGTCATACCCTGAAACTCAGATGAGTTTTATTTTTATTAGAGCCTGAAAGCATAGAATTTACAAGATGTTACCAAGAGATCCTGGCAGCTCAGAAGTGAAAATAATAATAAAAAAAGATAAGAAAGAACCCTCTGTGTGTGTACACACGTAGTTTTGAATACTCATGAATACCTGATGAGTTTTGGATGGAAAGACAAGACCTCCTACCTCTGGTCACACTGCACTGGCAGTGAGAGGTTAGGAAGCAGTGGAAAGCTGCATCCCAAGCATGTGGATATAGGCCTGTGGTGGGGCTCAGAAAGCCAGTCAACCAGTGTGGTGCTCTGTTCATTCCAGTTTCTGATACAAAAATAGGACAATGCCTCTAAATTTAATTTCATAGGAGCAGTCCTAGGAGCTATGACTGAGAAGGTTATGACACAATGGAAAGACTGCCTATACATACACATATGCGACTAGATTCAGCAAGGTTTTCTTTCCAAAGAAAGATGTTCATGAGAATTCCGTACAGTTTTCGATATAAACAGATGTTATGTTCAAGTGCTTAATTGCTTAGGTCTTTGGGATAAATGGCAAATATGCATTGTGGCATTATCCTAAGCAGTAATTCTGCCTTAAGGCACTCCAAACTCTGTGATGAGACTAGCATTTCAAACACAAATGCTACCAAATCAAAGCAAGTTTTCTGAGAGCTTATAAGAAGAAAACTCAGGGAAGTCTACTAATTAAAAGAGAATCTAAATCTCACCTTTATTATGATAATTAGTGAGCCAGTAGTGTATTCTGTACTGAGGGGTTCACAACTCTCTTCTCGGATATGCTGGAGCAAGGATAAGTCTCCTATCTTAGTTGACCTCAGGCATGCCCTGAGCAAAGAGAGGGGACCTGCAGGCCCTCTGTGCCATCTGGCAGTGACCAAGAAGTTTGATGGCTGCTGTTGGAGACTGAATAAAAACCTGTTGAGGAAAAACAGTCAGTCCCATAAAGCTCAGGGAATTGGATTCAATGATCTCTAGATGTCCCTTCCAACCCCTACAATTCTGTGATTTCGTGATTCTGTGACTTCTTCAAATTTACCATCACGCAATGCAATTGATTAAGGCAAAGTGACAACATAAATACACCAAACAAATACATGCTCTAGAAAGGCAGGGTTCAATCATTTGAGCTGAATTTTTACTGAGCTCTATGCATGTTAAAGAAAGCACTGCAGAGCAACAGATGAAATATGGAGAAAACAGAATATAAATGATGTGTCAGTCAATACACATTTCTTAATTCTGGGATCTATATTTTGGAAACCAGGGATAATTTTCTAGTTTAACTGACTCGTATGTTTATCCCGTTGTCTTCTACTGCAATATTTAAAATAAAAAAATAGAGCTTATCTCTTCAAGACCGAAAGGTGCCAACGAGGATAAACCCCTCAAGGGCATGCCATTAACAGCATGCAGAGCTGACTCTCTCCCACTCCTCCACCCAACAGCAGTGGGGGATCTCTCTTGTTATGACCCAATACACAAGATGCAAGGGAGTGCCAAGTGGGAGGGATATAAGGGAAAGACCTAGTGCCAGGCTGAAGACAAGGGGAAAGTCATCAGAAGTGCTTCCATTCAGCTTAGCATGCTGGTGCATCCCCTCCTCCTCACCCCATCAGCATCCAAAGTGTGAGAAACCTGAGATGCCTTCCCTCAAGCACAGGGGTGCTTTTCAACGAGCTGAAAGAAGAAACAGAGTTTACATGCAATTATGATCATCTTGTTTATTTATGGAACCATTTTTCCCCCACATCTTTTGTGGTTTTGGTTTTGAAAAGGGTGAGAATTTCAAGGCAGAGACTTGTCCTCGCTTCTGTATACATACAGTGCCTAGCACAGCCAGGGTGCCATTCTGAGAAGAGATTCTGTATCCTCCCCAAACAGATTTAATAACAAAAATGTTAGCTCTTCCTTTCTGCATTATCCTATGTCAAAAGAATAAGCAGTCATTTGGCCAAGAGAAGAATTTCTTCCTCCTCCGAGCCAGCAGAATTCACTGCTCCAAAAGGGCAGAGACACCCAGACTGTTGTTGAATTTAAAGAAGGGGGGTTGAATGGTCTTGATCAGGCTGTGCCTGTGCCTGGTGCAGCTGTATGGGAACAAAAGGGGAAACTGAGAATGACTGAAACTCTTAGAACATAACACAGATTACTTAACCCCTAAAGTGAACACACTAAGTAGTGGGAACACTCTCTTGATATGAGTATTCTTGGACTATAAGAAAAATAGGAAGAGAAGGAACCGAGTTAATCCTAGAGAAAAACAAAGAAAGAAACAGTTACTGGAAATAAATGAAAAGACAGTTTGGAAGACTCCCTGGAGGGACCAAAAGAGCTTTCACATTTGCAACCAAAAGACAGCAATAGATGACAGAGATTTACAAAATGCTTTACTAGTCAACCTGGTATAATAGAGACCCATTTCAGAGCTTTGAAAACCACAGAGCATTTGTGGATTTGGGAGATTTGGAAAAGAAAAAAAAAAAAAAAAAAAAAAAGAAGAAGAAGAAGAAGAAGAAAAAAAGAAAAACTATTTCAGGTTTTTCTCTCGCATAGAAAACTTGGGGAGCGTATTTGTTTTTTGATAAAGATGAAGAAAGTGAACCTTGGATGTCTGGAACATCCCTCCTTCTCAGTTTGAAAACAAAAGTGAAGCCAAAACAAATGAAATACTCAGTGGGACTTCCACCCTAAGATCTCAAATCTCTTTTGAAAACAGAAATGCTGAAGTATTCGTATCTCTGAACTTCTGTTTGAAAAAATGCTTCCCTTTATCGTAACTTGAAGGTTATTCCTAAATTGTTTTGATAACAGTTGTAAGAATTCTTTCACTGCCTTCTTTTTAAGTATACTCACACATTGTGTAAGCTGTAGGCAATAATAACAAGTTCGTTGTAAGAGCTCTCCTGAAGTTCCCTCAAAATAGAGGCTCCATGACAGTTTTAAACAGTGTGGTATCTGCATTAAAGGTAAAGTTTCTTTTTAAAATGTGTTATATGCATGTCATGGTCAAATGGACTAAGGGTAAAAATAAGAATTGTCTCAGATTTCTTTTTACATCAACACAGACTTATAGTGCAAGTCCATCACAAGTGTGAGGAGGAAGACTGATTTTGCATGAGTACCCTTAGGAGGCCATCTCTCACACAGAGGGAGTGAGGCTAACAGAGCATTTCTTTGTTGTTTTCTGCCTCCACATTCTACTCTGTTCTCTGAAGAAGGTGAATTGTTACAGGGAAGAGAGTGACACACTGTGAAGACTTATTCAGCATTAATTACAAAACACTCCAAAATCCCAAGATAAGAATTGTGATATAACTGAATTCAAAGTCCACCAAAGCCCAGACGTATTTTTCTGATTTATGGGACATTAGAGTAGGCCCATATACATTGCAAAATTACTACTGAACTTTACAGAGTAACTGACTGTTGCAACAGATAAATCAGGACATGCACAGTGCTATCAAACTAGAATTAATTATCTTTCCATGTGCTTTTGTTCTGCATTATTTCAAAGACAGATTCTTGTTATCCTCATCTACATTACAGGCTGTTAAATTTTCAGCATGAAGTCTTCAACAATTCACAACAAGTCAGAAACAATCGATTGAGCGACCGTCTCTGTGAGAATGGGGCAAGTGGCAAAGACTGTTTTTCAGTACTGAGTTGAACATAACATATATAACATCTGACAGCAGCTCCAATCAAATCTGTATAGTACAGGGAGACAATACTCCCCCAGTGTCAGGCTCTGGAAGCTGAGGGCAATTTTCAATTAATTTTCCTCATTTCTCAAGTAGATGCTGCCTCCGTTTTGAAGGACTCCAAAAGCTCAGCCATAAAAGAAAAATTACTGTGTTTTATCCGATACTCTTCTCTCTCAGGTAGAGCACAGAGAGACAGTTTGACAGCTTTGTTCTCTGGTAGACAGACAGACAGACATGTTATATTACCTAATCCTATAGGCACTCTCCATTCATTCGCTGTTGAAAATGCACAATGGGTAAGGTCATAGTGAACACAAAGCAGATTTCATGCAACTCCCTGTGCACTGCCCTTGAGGAGCTACTGGCCAAGAAAGCTGAAGGCTTAAAAGAAAATGTTGTGTGTACAAGTGAATCTTCTCAGTACAAGGTTAAGTCTAGCTTCTTGTTTCAAGCAGATACAAACTTCTCAGTTTCTCAGTTTTTCTCAGTGTGCTGTTTCCACCAAACAGCAATTTGCTCAGGGCAGTTACTGTACATGATACACCCTCATGGCTGAATTTGAGATTTGGTGGTCCTGTTTCTTGTTTAATCTGCTACAGAAATTAGCTTAACCATTTCATTTACTTATATGCATATTTGGTTTCTTTATTTATACTTACTTGAAAGCTGTGCAAAACTCAAGACTTGATGTATAAGAGGCTTTAGTATAAATGTGAAACAGTAAATTCCAGATTTGGAGAATAATTCGGTTTGGAGAGTACCTCTGGGAATCATCTGATCCAGTCTCCTGCTCAGAGTAAGGCTGACATCTAAGTTAGATCGGGTTGCTCAGGGATTCATACAGTTGAATTTTGAGTGTCTCTAAGAAATGTAAATTCCAGTCTATCTGTGTCGACTAACTTCATGGTGGTTCTTTGTTTTTTCTTTCCTTTTATCTACTTGGAATTTCCCATGTTCCTACCTGGGGTCATTACTTCTCCTCCTTCCCATTGCCCCTCTGAGCAAAGTTGTACCTTGTTTCTTCCAAGTGCTTTTGTTGGACAGTTAAAGACAGCAGCAAGATCTCCCACAAGTTTTCTCTTCTTAGGGCTGAAGTTTTCTCAAATTCTCTTTGTTTATCATATAGCCCAACTAAATTATCTTAATGACCTCTCCCTTAACTCACTTCAGTTTGCCCATACTGTTCCTGTATTCAGGGCCAGAGACAAGACTCACAGCTCTACACATGGTTTCATAAGCTCTGTTTGAGAAGCACAACTGCTTCCCTAAATCTGCAGTTATCTTCTTGTTACCACTGCCTAGTATGTTCTTTACCTTTATTTCCCCAGTGGACACTGCTGATGCATGTTCAAAACTGGCTGTCTACCAGGACACTCGAGTCCTTTATTGCAAAGCTGCTCCCTGACCTGCTCAGTCCTCAGCTTTTTCTCCAGCTCAAATGCCCTAGAGCTATTTCATGTTTTGTCATATTTTTCAAGCATTTGTACATTCATTTCAGTTGTTTTTCATTTTGCATTTGATTTTAAGCTCCCTGGAGAAGGGTCAGCATTCAGTCTGGCTGCTGTATAATCCTGGTTCTAGTGCTTTCAAGCATTTCTGTTCTACAAAATAATGATAATATGGTAATGTCTGCAGAATCCAGGAGCAAAGAAAAGAAAAATAACAGGAAAAAAAGACAGTACTCAAAACAGCTTTGTTAATAATACATTATCATTATTGCTTAAACGGCCTATTATTATTATAGAAACCCTATCACCTTAATGAAGAACTCAGAAGTGAAAGGAGCAAGTTCATAGAAAAAAACTATATCCTAGTCTTTGGGAGCCAAAAGAGATACATATTAAGGTAAACTGTTTCAGGTGTGGATTGCCCTATTGCGTCAACCTATCTGCAACACTTCCAGATCTACTGCCCTTACTCTACTTCAAATACTCATCTGTGACATAGTTCACAGATTCATAGAATCACAGAGTCATTTGAGTGGGAAAGGACCCTGAAGGGTCACGTCACTGTAAAAAACTTTCCTTATATCCAATATAAATCACCCCCATTTCCCGTTGTCCTATCACAACAGTTCCTGCTAAGTAGTCTGTCATTTTTTATAGCCTCCTTTAGATACTGAAGGGCCACTATCAGGTCTCCCCTGATCCTATGTAATATATTGATGTAAAATGCAAATGTGGTAAAATCACTAAGCTGTCCAACCTTTCTCTTCCTCAACTACGAGCTGCTTCTTAAGACCACCAACGCTAATCTGAGGGGCCTTCTCCCTAGCCATTCTGCCTGATGCAAACCTTCAAAACCCAAACCTTCTTTTGCAGTTCATAAATAAATCCCATGGTTGGAAATCTCTTTTTCAAATCACCAGATTTCAGAATCCTGTTGGCTATGGAGTCTGGCTTACTGTACATCTCCATTCATATTCACAAGCTCGTGTTAACAAACTGGAGTATGCTGCAGGACTGCATAACTACAATGAAGTCTGATGCAGAGGCACAATAGTGTTACTGCATTTTTATAGAATATCAAAGAATTAATTTCATAGCTTAGAATAAATACAGGAATAGAGTATTGCTCAAAGCATCCTAGTGAAAATAATACTAAAGAGATTTTGATTCTGTTAGAAGTTATTCAGAAAAATGAATGCACTTTCACTGGTAGTACTACTACTGCAGATCTTACAATATATTGGAAATAAATAGCCCTCAGTCTGCCATCATCGTGTGTCAGCAAATGATTTGCTATGTTTTTCATCTTTATTGATATATTTCATTGAGTTTACAATGTTATATTGACCTCATCCTTGTTCTAGTCATCCATTCCTTTCCCTAAGATATTTAAGGACATTAAATCGTTAGAGTTATTGCAGCAGACCTTTCTCTTGAGAGGATTTATTATTTTATACTAGAGGAATGAGATTTTTTAATGACCTGTATTTTAAAGTATTTCTCACTTGCAGGTAGTTTTGACCATATGTTAATAAAAATGAGACAAAGGCCTACTCCTGGGTCCCAGGAGGAGAGCAATAACCTCTCAGAGGAATCACAGCTAACTACTTATAACATAGTGTTACTGTTTACATTAACTGAAATTGTGGCAATATGCCAAAGAAATTGCAGTTGATATCTTATTCAGCTGACTGAATTTTAGTACGTATTATTTCATCTCCTTGGGGCTGGTTTTTGATTTTTGTTTTGTTTTGTTTGGAGCCCTGTATTGATACTTAGAAATACAAAAAGTTGGCTTGTTTTTGTAAGTCACGACAGGAGGTAACTTTGAATTGCCTTTTCTACCACTGAGTCATCTTTTGGACTCATATGAAGACCCCCAAATACCTTCCTCTTTCTGCCAACAGCCAGCACTGCATTTGCCCAAGGGTTGTTCTAATATCCTGCAGCCTCCAGGCCAGTGTTGTCACAGCTGCACATATTACAATAGGAAGTTTGTCATTAAGTTAGCAACGTAAAACAGAAAAGAATTTATTTAGTTTAGAGTTATAAATGCAGAGAGCTCCTTCAGTTGGCTCTTAATAGAACTTCATATAGGTAGAAGAAAAATTCACACTATCAGCAGGTATCAGTATAGAGATATTGATCACTAGATCTGTTTCTCGGAGAGCACTTAAACCAAAGCTCACTCGGGACCATAGATCTGACTATATCCTTCAGAACTCTGAAGATGAAGTGGCCAAAGCTATGAAGATCTAAATACTGAGTTAAAAATTTCCAAGTTTGGCAGTAGCATGGGGCATTTGGCTCCCAGTTCATTTTGCAATACTCCCATGTATATTCAATATTTGGGTCCTACAAATAAGGTGGGAAAAAAATATACTTGTTGCAACAGGCTCTGTAGGTTCAGAGTAAAATAAAACACAGTGCTCTCCTACGCAGTCATCATCTTCTACCAAATTCTGGAACCACACAGCTGTTCAGAGGAACAAATCTGTGTGCATCTTTGACCTTAGCTATTGTCATTCTGGGATCCATAATAGTTTCTGTTCATCAGTTGTTTCCACTTATTAGAGCCTAACCCCCACATCCCCAAGCAGACCTCTAGCTCCTGCCGGGTTCAGCAGTCAGACTGCTGGAGGCTGGGGTGGGGTGAGGAGATGGGGGCATCTGCCAAGGGCTTAGCAGTTGTGAGGGTTAAAGGAAGCAGGGAAATAAAGAGAATGCTTGAACTATTGAGAAGAGCCTGTTTGTTTTTAATACACCAGAGAAATCACTGAAGCACAGAACAGCCATGTGAAAAATATAAAGTTAGCTTGCAGAGCTGACCTTGGCAGCAAACAGCAGCTGCCTGAGAGAAGATATCATTTTTGTATTCAATTTTTGTGAGATTGAAAACAAAAACAAAACAATGTTAGAAGAAAGCTGAGTTTTTCTTCTCCATTTGCAGGAATTTGAAAGAGAGCCCACTTGAAATAAGTGTGTAAACATATATCCCCATCAATTTCAGATTTCTTCACACATTATTGCAATGTAATTTATTATCCTGGACCATCTTGAGTGCTATCCTGAAGAGACTTCTAAAAAAAATAATGAATTGAATCTAGAGATATCTTACACCATATTATTTAGATTGAATTGTTTCTGGAAAAATAAGGAACCCACCGTAAGTATTAGAACTTCATTTGGACACATTCTGAAGACAAGAAGAAAAATGTTTGAAAATAACAAAAACAACCTAGACAGCTAAGTTAGAGATGTGTTCCTTTGGCTCAAAAAGCCAGACAAACAAACAAACCAAATTCAGCAGCCTATATAATCAAGAGATCTCTGCTTAGCAGCTTTCTTTTTCACAAAACCTTACATGAACAGCCACCCTCTCAGATTTGTTGGGAGGTTTATAAGCACTCACAAAGCCAAATTTCTTCAGCTCTGAGCATCAAGAAACTAATGCAAAAGAAGCGAAACAAGTGGAGGGGCTTGTTCCCTCATAATTTGAAATAAAGCACTTCTTCATTTTAAACTGTCACTTGCAAAATTAGCAAAAATCTTTATGCAGAAAGGCAGGTAGCTGTGCTCTGTGCAGGCCAGCATTGCTCCTTTTTGTCCTATGATTTCAGCACCCAGACCCAGGTTATCAGAGTTGAACCTTTATCACAGTAGATTAATAAAAGCCTGTCCAGCTCCATTCCAGATTATACCTTAATGAAAAAGAGTGGAAATAATCATTCTGGGACTGGACAGAACTTTGAGAAGATATGCATTGACAGGATCACTATATGCATTTTATATGTTTTTAGATGCAATAACTAATTCGTGTCTTTGCATGCAATAGATTCAGAGAGATCTGTACTCTGTTGGTGTACAGAATCATACAATTGTAGAATCATCTGTGTTGGAAAAGACTTCTAAGGTCATTGAGTCCAACCTTTTAACCAGCACCACCAGGCCTACATCTACATGTCTTTTAAGTTTCTTTAGGAAGCAGCAACATGCATAAGGCAGCACCAGCTACATTTTGGGTAAGAACAAGACTTTGTGGAATAGTATTTTACAAAAAAATCATACTTATTTTATTAAAAATGAATGTAAGCCCTGCTAGAGGCAGGATCCTGATGGATGTGCTGGAGAGTTCGTCATCTGGACTTGTGGAGCTGCTGGAGATGGTGGTGGTGGTGGTGAAGGATCTCTATTAGGCAGAAGCCATAGGACTGTTGTCTTGCCCCGGGCAGTACCTTTGTCTTCAAGGCGCTGCAGCCTCCATGCCTCCAGGCCGCAGCTGTTGATTATAGTGTGAATCAGCCAATGTACTGCATGGCAATGGGTCCCATGCTGGGCACTGGAGCATGGCATCCCTGTCCAGCCATAGCTGGCACAGGCAGCACAGGAACAGGCTTTCTGATGATCTGACCTGCCACCAGTGCATCCCATGGATGGCAGACAGTTTCTGATGCAGGGAGGGTAGCACAGGGTCAAGGATGTGACGCTGCTCCCTAAACAGTGCTGCCCACTTCTGTGGCAGAAGGCTACCCAGTCTTGCTCTCACCCTTTACTGAAACTCATCTCATGCCATCTCATGCTCTCCACAAACATAGAATCAGGCTCCCTGCAGCTGCCCCAGAGATGTGTCCCTGCACCACTTACCTCCACTGCTGTGAGCATGTCCTGCTAAGCCTGGGCTGTCTGCACTGGGAAAGGTTGGGGAAACACAAGGCAATGCTGTGGGGATGGGCACTGAGACCTGCTGAAAGCAGGCACAGGCAAAACCCAGCACAGCCAAAGCCTTGATCTACCTCCAAGCCTTGCAGAAATATTCAGTAGGAGCCAGCAACAAGCCAGACAGAGCCAGGCTCTGCTGGCACCCCCAATATAAGCAGTGAGGGCCATGCAGTCACAACCCTTTGCCAGGTTATGTCACAGCCTGTTGCTCAGTGACATCAATTGTGTTAGAAAAGACCTCTAAGGTTACAAGTCTAACCATTAATCTAGCACTTCCAGCTCTGCCACTGAACCAGGCTGGTCCAGCCCAAGGCCCACCAGCTTAATGTGGCCTTGGAGAGCCAGTAATTCAAGTTCCAGTAAACTTTTAACACTGTGATTTGATTTTTAGTGATATTATTCATTAGTCAGATGCACATAGCTCAAGCACGGACTGTGTAAGTGACAATGGAATGTTATGGAGGAGCAGGCACAATGCAGTGCTAACCTCACTTCTCACACCTTCCACTTACACTCAGTCAAACTGAAATCTGCAAGTACATTACATGAGCTTGGCAAGTAAAATGCAGTGACTGCCAATACTAATATTTCAACCTACTTACATGTGTGTGCATGTGAAGGCATGCCTTTTTTGTTATTAAGCAGACATGCAAGTTTAGCTATATAACTATTAAACCTGAGCTTGTGTCATTCTTATAAATAATTTAATAAGTTTAAGTGTTCAGAAGAAATATCCAGAATATGTATATGGTGCTGACAAATGTTGTAATTTCCAACATGCACAAGGTGAAAATCTACTTCTCTCTACTATGTTTCACACCGTAATAACATTCAAAATGCAACTTGAATTATGGTAACCTCAAGTTATGGCAGATAATTTTACTCACTTGGCTAAACAATGTCCTGTAAACAGTGAAAAATATGCAGCCTTGCTTTCCATTTTGATATACAAATTTGAGAATAAGTTTTAAGATTTCCAAACATCAGTTTTCTTGAATATCTGCAACTCCATTTTCATTCAACATAAATGTATTACCTGTGGATTTTCAAATGGAATGTACAGAGTTTCAGTCAGACACTGCACTCAAAGAAATATTTAATCACATCTCCTTAATGGACTTTTATTTTCTCTTACCACAGAAAAATATCCCTCACTTCACAATCCTCCCTTCTTTGTGTCACTGTTTTTTGGCAGTAAATACATCTGTGAACAATTCTTTTCAAGGACAAAGTATAAGAAGTGTAATATTTTATCAAAAAACTCTGATTAACACCTAGGGAAATCACTAAGAATTGCAATCACTGCCATTGAAACAAATGTTAATACATTGGTCTTAAAAAACAAGGTCAAATATCCCACTATTTTTATTTTGGTTGCCGTCTTGTTTATATTTTAATAAAAAGAAAAATGCTTCAAGAAGTTTTGTTTCTTACATACATATATTCTGTATTTTAAATGAGATTAATTCCTCCTCACTCAATGAGGACCAGGCAAATCAAAAGGTTAGACACCCATGCCTCACACCATATTATTTCAATGAATTAGTTTAAAATGATTCTGGAAAAATACATGTCCCATCACAAGTATTAGAACTTCATCTGGACACATGTGTAAACAAGAAAAAAATGTTCAAACTAAGAAAAACAGCCTAGATAACTAAGATAGAGATGTGTTCCTTTGGCACAAAAAAAAAAAAAAACAAAAAAACCAAAAAACAAAAAAACAGACAAACAAACCAAATTGATCAGTAATAAATGTAGATTAAAAATAAAAATAATAAACATTTTGTTCATAAATAATACTTTACAGTATTTAACATGTATCATTTAGTTGCATCTAAAATCTTATGAAAGAGACAGCAATTATCTGTATCGTGACAGTAGGAAATGGGAAGACAGGTACCATACAGCCCTTAAATATTTATTCCTAGTATAAAAATAAATGAAAAGACCATATTCAAAATTCATGTCTGGGCTTGTGTCTGTATGTCAGATACTCACTATGACAAATTTGGGGGTTAAATTCTACTGTTAATTCACAGCATCCTTCACTGAAACTTGGTGTGACTATGTATATATACATATATATATAAAACTGCATTTCCTAGTTGCTCATCTTTCAGCATAGGACAGACATTCATCTTTATCAGCTGAGATACAGTAAGAATTTAATCTGGTGAAGCAGAAGCCAGTGGCTCCCAAATACAGTGTGTGATCTGCTTGGAACAGGCAGAGACAGTTGATACTGAATTCTAGCAAGATAAGGTCAAAACAGAAGCTTGTGCACAAGAGCAGTATGTTTAGTTTCTGAATAAAAAGCTTTGCAGGCCCTTCCAAATGTTATTATTTTACTGTAACAGTGTAGTAGGGTTGTTTCAAGGAAACCATGTCCTTAATTTAACCACAAAACAGAAACAGAACCGACACAGAGTTTGCCTGAAGTAAGGGAAACATGCCAAAGGGATAAGGATTTCTGTATGTCTTGAATTACTGAGAAACTAACAGCAAGTATGTTAAATAAAACTATTCAGTATTTACCTAGGATTTGCACATCAGATTTGGAAAAAAGCTGCAAACACTGCAGTTTCTCTGGCATATACTACAGTTCATGCAGCTTTTCACAACTGACAACAGCTGGGTTTGTATTGGTAACAGGTAGCAAAAGATGCTATCTCACAAAGAGATGCCCACTTAGAAATTATCAGAGGTTGTGAGTTTCCTTCTTATCATAAATTCTAAGTGGATAATACATTTGTTATCGCTGATGTTATTTGTGTTATCATGGCTCCAAGAGAATAAAAATCCCATGACACCAAGAGCATGGGAAAGACTGAAAATAACTCGCTTCACAAATGAATCACAAAAATGGAATCTGAGATGTTTTTCAGGGTAGGCCACTTCATATTTGAATTACAAAAATTATCCCAGAAGTAATTAGAACAGAATCTTCAGTCGGATTGCTAGTTGTAAGAGCTGCATGTTACGGAGACTATCTGTGAAATATTACATGACAATATTTTTAGTTTCCACCTAACTTTGAGCCTTAAGGTACACTTGGGTTTATATATTTTTTCCACCATGTGAGCCCTATTAAGTTTATAAAGCCGAAGTCTGAGCTTCTTCAAGAACTGAAGTATCAAGTAAAAACACAGAATACTCAAAGTTAGAAAATTAATCCACAACTATCTGTTGTTCTACTGTTGCTAGGCAAATAGGAGGCTGGGTATGAAAGAATGGGTATGAAAGAAAAAGGCAGTCTTCGCTTTCTATCCTAAATCATCATACAAATATCAACAGGCAGATTTCTCATATTGGTGTACTACAAGACAGAAAATGCAAAATCAATACATCATGAAGTGGGGAGTTGGCTGTTGGTTTTATAGAGCTCCTTGTAGACTGTCATACAGGTCAGGTGATCTTCAACTGTTACCTGACTCCTTCCATCACCACTTGTAACACATCTGATGACTTGTAAATGAAAGATAAATCTCTTTTTTTCAAAAGTACCTTCAAGCAATGATAGACACTCTATTGCAGAAGTAAATCTTGAGCAATCTCACCATGAATCAGCAGCTGCAGGGGATTATCCCAGCAGGATATGTGGAAGGCAGAAGAGGCTACCTCTGAAGAGAGATAAATACGTGACATAAATCTTCTCTGTTGGTAAAAATATACTTCTATAACTTGAATCAACTCTGTTCTAGTGGAAAAAAATCTTTCTCAGGACAGGTCTGGAAGTGTATATAAAATTGCTCAAATATGGGGTCTAAAAGAACAACTTTCTTCGACAATCTCCAAAGTGGGAACTCAGAATGTCATTAGGTTCTTAAAATGGACAACGCAATACTTTTCGTGTGACTAAATTTTCCTTGACTGTCAGTTTGTTTATTCTAGATTGCAAAAAATGTCAGTAATCACAATTTCACTGTTCTCTGTATCTGATAGAGAATGCATTATTTTCTATCATAAAGACAAGCATTCTGGAGGGAATAAGTGAAGCAGGAAATGATATGAGGAGTGGTTTCATGGTTCAGGAGTGTGATGTGTGACATCCTTGAAGAGATTATATTGTAGTGAAGACCCTCTGTCAAAAACATATTTATTTAGCTCAAGCATACTTTGCTCTGGAGTCTGACACAGTGTAGACAGAAACATCCTGCCAACATGAGTAGATCAAAACTTGGTAATGGCTTTGAAGATTAGAACCAGACCCTCAAACTGTCAGTTAAGTCAGACTAGAAGCTAACAAAGATCAGTGCAGAAGAACGATACAGTATTGTTGCAGCTTTCAAACCCTCTCAAAACTAGTCATCTGCATTCTTCTATAGTAGAATTTCTGGTGTTGTCCTCACCGCTGGTCAATCTCTGTAGTTGATGGCCTACCGTATTTAGGATCTCCTCTGACAGAATACAGGGAAATGGAATCAAATTTAAGGATGAGCTCTTGCCACACTGCCTAATGAATAGGCTGATGTTTCTACCACATTAACATCTGGATAGAAGGAATAAAATATATTGTAGCTACTCAGGCCAGCTCTGTGAGGCAGCTACTGTTATTTTGGCATGGCACACCATTAATCTGAACAACAGATTCCTCAGTCTAACATTAATTCTTGATATACTGTGGAATTTTTGATGATGAATCATTTTGTGGAAAACTATCAAAGCAACTGTGCCTGATATATGACTGATATAATTCATTATTTATTTTTTTTTTTCAAGTAGTAACATATGTCTATTGAAGCAAGATTTCTGTCCAGGACAATTTAGTGGAACAGGGCTTGTTGCTTCTTACCCCATGACAGTGTTGATGGGGAATGACTGAATCCCCTTAGTAGTGAATGGCCAAACTTTATGTTCCAGTTTTACTTCACAGTGGACACAGGTTTTCTGCATGTGAGGGTCAGACCTGCCACCAAATGTTTCCAAAAGGCTGAACCTTCATGAATGGTTTCTATCCAGTAATTCAAGAAAGTCTTGTCCTTTATTTGCATCATTGCTAGCCTCTCTGTATGATGCTGAAATCCAGTTAATCTAGTAATAGGAACGTTTCCAGGCCTTAAAACTTCTTGACAAGAATTTTCATCAAAAACAGGAGATGAAAATTGTGCCATAAAGGGGGAGGGTTCCAGTATCCATTGTTATGCTGAGGGTCCAACTACTTTCACAAAACCTGTGGTGGCTTTATTTCTCTGAAGGAAACTCTAATTTTCCATCAATAAGCCAGTGCTTCCTCATCTATCAGAAGATATGCTAGGCTAGTTTTGCAGATAGCCAAGTTTTGTAGCCCAAAGCTTCAGACAGGCTCATGTGTTTCTAACATCAATTTACAGAGGTGGGAATCCTCTGTCAGCTGGGAGTGCCACTCCTACTTGGCTGCTGTCATCTGTAAAATGGGATAGATTGACATTCCAGATGTTATTTCTGTGGTTGAGTTTCACAGCACAAAAGGATAAAAAACCAAGAGATCTACTGAAAGTAGAAGTGGCACTAGATAACTTAGATTCACTAAAAATAAAAATAGAAATAAAAATAGAAATAAAAAATAAAAATAAAAATAAAAATAAATCATATTTGCAGTTTTCCATCTCTTCTAAGAGATGAAAGATAAAATTTGAACACAAATTGAAAATATATGTATGAGACTATTGTGCCATATTCGATTGTCTTACTGTTCCTTGTATCAACTATGGATTCCTCTCCCTAGTGTGCTACTGTGTTGCTTTGTAACTATTTCCACATGTATCCATTCTCAAGATGACTTTCTCAGACTTATGGAAGGAAAAATCTCTGTTTTCTTCAATAAAAGATCTATAGACAGGATAGTAAGTACTCTGGAGGTGTCTGATTGCAATGGCAAAAACCAAATTATCTCAGGCATACCTAAGCAGACAATCTTTAAAGCAAATGATGAATCATTTTGTTTTCTGATTTTTAATGCTCCATCTTCAGTTAATTATATATTCAACACTGTTTTAAGTGCACTTAAAAAAAGACTGTGGAAAAAGAATGAGGTATGCAATCTGTTTCCACTAAAATCATTGTAAGAAATCCTTACTGGTGTGACTGGAAACAACTCTGGACATGTCAGCTATCATTAGAAATGGAAAGCCTTGACTTTTTCTGAACACTGGATTTAAGTTCTGTAACCATCTCCATACTTACTGGAAAACACTTGTGTTTCTTTTTAAAATGTTTAAAAATCTGGAATATCAGAAGTTTTTCAAATTATGTTATATTATTTTACCTCAGGGGCTAGGAAACAAATGCCAGGACTGGCTGAATGCTTTCTGGGAAGCAGCTAATCCATATGGAGTTTCTGTTGAGAAGAAAATAGTTGAGAAATCTCCTTCAGTTATGAACCAAATATCATATCATAACTCACTCTTTAATTTGGTAAATGAATGCATTTGTGATGAAACAACATCACTGTCTTCTTTCCACATGGAGCAGGCATGAGGGCAGCAGAAGCAGCAGCTGGATGACACAACCCCTGAGTACTGTATCAGTGATCTTGGTTCTTCTGCATTCATGCTTTGAGTTCTCAGGTGAGAATGTTCACAAATAAAGAATCTAGCTAGAATTGCCTTTCTTACTTAGCAGGTATCTTGGAGAAATGGACAAAAAATTTCTCAGACTCACTATATAAATGACACTCAGTCCAGTTAAGTAGTCACAGTTCCAAGTAACAATTTGTAATCACTACAAATTGCCTTTTGCTCTCAGACCTGGTCTGTGGTTGACAACAAAAAATCCTGGGGCCAGCCATAGGATGCATCAGACCTAGCAGTGCCATCAGGTGGGGGAAGAGGTTGTTCTGCTCCACTCTGTGCTTTGCAGTCTCACCTCAAGCCCTGGGTGCAGGTTTGGGGCAGCACAACATAAGAAGGACATAAAACTACTAGAGAGAACCCAAAGGAGGGCTACATAGATGGAGAAGGGTCTGGATGGCAAGGTGTATAAGGAGCAGCTGAGTGCCCTGGGTTGTTGGCTCAGTGCAGAGCAGAGGAGCTGAGGGGAGGTCCGATGGCGGCTGCAGCTCTCACAGGAGCAGAGGATGGTCAAGCACTAGGAACACGCTCATCAGGGCAGTGGGAATGGCCCCGTGCTGCTGGAGCTCAACGGAGGTTTGCACACTGTTCTCTTACACAGAGTTTGATTTTTGGGTAGTCTTATGGATCTAGGAGCTGGACTCAGTGATCCTTGTGGGTTGCTTCCAACTTGGGATATTCAACAATTCTGTGAAAGAGTTTAATAATCCCATTTGTTGACCTCTTGAAGTTAACAGAAGTTGTTTCTGACAGGTTTTCTGAGGATGTTTTGAACCTCTAGATTATATATGCCTTTGTTCAATTCCAGTAGAGTAATGCAAGATACATGACAACACATGAAATACAAAACAAACAGTAGGAAACAAGGGATTTGATATTAGACAATAGTTGCTGCATAAATTTTCATGGTCAACCCCCCCTAGGAGTGTGCATATGTTGATGGCTCATGCAAAACTGTTTTAGAAGAAATGGAATAAATGAGGAAGGAACAGTGCTGGAAAAGACATTGAATGAACTCATTGAATGAACATTTCTGAATGATAATGCAGAAATGTAGGCAACTTGGACATGTGTTTTAAATAGTGCTTTGAGACTACAAAAGTACCAATGGAACATCACAAATTCAAATGAAGATATATCACTAGACTGCATGATGAGCAAATTTGCAACACAGAGGTTAGTTCATCTTTTAAAGAAGATGATATTTTTTGATGCATTTTACTAATTATAGTAATAGTTGTATACTCAATTGCAGTGGAAATCAGTCCAAATATGATCTAGAATCATGGAATCATACAATAGAATCAATCTATGATTCAGTAGCTGGAAGGGATCTTAAAGATCACCTGATCCCAACTCATGTGAGGGTTGCCATCCAGCAGATCAGGCTGCCCAGGGCCCCATCCATCCAGCCTTGAATGAGGCATCTGTTCCAGCAACTTCACACTCTCCAAGAAAGACATTTTTTTCTAGACATCTAATTTAAATTTCCTCTGTTATAGTTTGAAACCATTCCCCTTTTTTCTACTATTATCAGACTATATAAAATGTTGGTTGTCTTCTTTTTATAAACTCCCTTCAGATACTGGAAGGTCACAGTGAGATCTCCCTGAAACCTTGCTTTTCCAGGCTGAACGAGTTCAGCTCCCTTGGCCTTTCTTCATAGGACAGAAGCTCTAGCCCTCTGTTCACTGTCATGTTCTCCTCTGGACACACTCCAACAGCTCTATGTCTATGTCAGAGCATGTGGTAAGGATAGGAAAAACAGCATTAACACCTCTAGTCTTCACTATGGAGTAGTTCTTGCACAGTATTAAATTAAGGGTCTCCAAACTTCAGCAGTTTTAGAGCTGGCTGTCAATGGCAGCCTTTATTCTCGTTTCATATTGCATCTACATAACAGAGAAGTACGCTCTATGCTTGGGGAACTTCTACACTAGACTTTCAGAAAACATAGGTTGAAAATCACTTTCCTTATCTCGCCCCACAATAGCATTATAAAAAAACTACTTTTAGGCCATAGAAAAATTCCCATTGCTGATTGATTCCTCAAGTCTGTTTGGCTGATTATAATTCCCCAGCCTACCCATATGTGATTCACACTCACACATCTGCTCTAGCTTCAACATATAATTGTTATTCCACACAGACACGAGTATTTATTTGAATAAGGGTGCTCTTGTGTATTCTCCTATTTTAGCTTCTCTAAAAAAAAAGTAAATTGGTCATAATAGATGGCATTGTATGTGTGTGGGAATAAAAACTAATTTTATTATCCTCTGAAAGGCTGCAGCTGATTGCTAAGACAAAATAAATAAGAGAACTATTTGGAGTATTGTACATTTACATTAGAGACAAGGCATTACATTACATTATAGGCTCTACAATATTGTGGCTAAACAAAAAAGATGGCGATTTCAGTTATTTTCCACTATTCTTTCCAATATTATAAAAAAAATATTTTCGCTCCTACAGATCTGTTGATACAGTGAAGAATTATAAGCTGTGACTGTGTGATGCTGGAAATCTTTGACTCCTATGTTATCATTTTGTCCTGAGAGAAGCAGGAAAGATGCTCATAGAATGAGCCAGTTGGTACTGCTTGGATTATCTTCACAAAAGAACCTAAATGAATTTAAAAACATTTGTTCTCTGCCAGAGTCAGGGGATCTGGTTCTCAGGAGTTTGTGTGAACTGTTGTTCCACAGTTTTTTGGCTCAGACATTTGTTAGAAGTTTGGGACAGTTCAATGAACCCAGATCTCAAAGCAAAAACATTTTATCTACGTTTCCTAGTGAAGGCGGTTTAAACAGCTAAATTTAGTTCCCTGGAAAATATTTTAAAAGTAATTTCTGACTAATGTTAGCTTTCTTAATGAAAACAATCCAAATATAGACTTGAAAGTCTAGAGGTGGCAGCCCGGGCTTTGGCTTAGGGAATTATACAAGTAGTGACTTCCTTCTAAAAAAATTTCTGACTGCAAACTTAATGCCAAGTTAGGTGGATTCTGGATGTGGACTTTGAGATATTTTCAGTAATATCTCTTGAGATTAAAGTACTACATTTGTTTGTTTCCTTGTTTTAGAAGTATAAAGCCTTTTATCATAAGGAATTAATACAGGTTTTATTCTTGATACTTATGTGCCTCTCCTGTTTTCAGTAGTATGTTTCCCTTTGTCTATTTTTTCACATTACAGCTCTGAGTAAATATCCAGTAACTGTGTTTCACATCAAACTCATTGTCAATGAAACTTTAACCTGCAGGTTCAGCCCAGTTCCATGATTAATGGGGCATGAGGACCCACAGACCCATGCCCTGTGAAATGGGGGAGGAGGAAAAGGGGAAAGGGTAGGGAGGTGGGCCTAAAAACAAAACAGTGGCAACGATCTGAGGAGGAAAGTTAATTTACTAAGTAAGATATCAGAATACAGGATAACACAATATAATACAATATAATTGGAACTGAGACTAATATATCAAATAAAATTAGTATCTAGAACTGAAGGCCTTACTCTAATGCTGAAGGTGAGACAGCTAAGGAGCACACACTGCAGATGAACAGAATGGGAAAAGGGCCATCATGAGACATGCAAACAATTTAATCCTTCCCTCTGAACAGAAAATGGAAATGGAACAGTGAAAGTCTTCTGGGATATGTAGTTCTACCTCTCTTCTGAGAACCAGGTACCTGGAAATATCAACAGTACATGGAACTGGAGCATTAATTCTTTAACTCCCAGTGCTCTGCATCATATTATGATATGGAATACTGATAACAAAAATCATAAAACTGTGACATTCATATCATGTGAAGTACTCTGAGTTTCCCAAATAGATTTAAATAAGGAGCTGGTACCCCTAAGACATACAGACTCATACAAATCAAACAATTATGTCCCAATGGCAGCTTTTATCTGGACTCTTCTGCATTTTCAACAAATTCTGTTGTCAGTAACAGGTGAAGAGAATAATCATATTTTGTTAGCAAAATATTTGTAAAGCAATGGGGACAGCAATGTCAAGCAAATTAGCTGCAATTTTAATGGAAGAACTGATAAGAGGCAAAAGAGACAGACGACAGAGAAAGCAAAGAGAGGTGTCAAAACCTGGATATGAGACACAAGGCAGAAATCTGAAGGCCTTAAGGCAACCTTAAGTTACTTCAGTTAACAAGGTGAACAAAATATTCCACTCCCATGCCACCAATTCACATTCAGCTGCAGTCAGCAGTGCCTGTAAGAGCTGGTGATCTGGTAGATAAGGTGATCTGACAGTTGTTTAATGGAATATGTGGAATAAGTCTCTTTTTTCACTAGAATGAAATGAATGTACTAACACATAGCTTACTGCTTTTCCACCAATGTACTTTAATTCTCACAAGGAGAAGAAAACTGATTCTGCTGAGAGGATTAATCTGCCTCTGGTCTTTCAAGTGATGCTGTCACACGGAAAAGCTTTCTGTTACTTTCGACTGTTTGGTTTTTTGGGGGGGGGTTATTTTTGTTTTTATTTTGTGTGTGTTTATATTTATTTATTTACTTACGTATTAAGTTGACAAACTAACTGATGGTAGCATTTGATCTTTCAAACTGTCACAGATTTGATTAATAATCTACTGATGAAAATCTCTGTGGTTCTTGCCTGCTGTAGTAGCAGCACATTTTCAGGTGCAGAGCAGATTTTTAATGGAAAAATATTTTTCGATTGGCTAATACACTGAGTTGTTACATTAAGTTAAGATACTCATGTTATTCCTTTGGGATATCAGTTATTAACCTCCAAATTCAGTTCCCATGTTTTAATTCACATGTGGTAATTTGTTCAGTGCCTTGAATAGGTAATATACCAGATGCATGTTACTGATTAGAATACTACATTCATATGAATTATATTTATTATCCATATGACTAGACTGAAGTCCCCAGATCTGCTAGTTTGATCAGTGGTTTTGTCTGTAATTTGTCTGTAACTATCAACCCTTGGGCGGTTAGAATGTTCAAGGGTTTTTAGGAACTACAGTGGTCATTTCTTCTACGAAAAATGACAAGCTTTTTCAAAGATGTTTCTTCTTGGTAAGTGACAAACGAAAGATTTCTAGAAGGAAAATGAGAAGTTTCCCATAGCCTGTATTTGGTGATATTCCCACACTGGTTCTATATACTCGAACAAACAAAGCGTGCCCCAGCTGTCTCAGCAAATGTCTCTGAGATGTCTGAATACCCTACTCTCTGTTTATTTATTCCCACCTACAAAGACAGATCGACCCAAGTCTACAAAACTCGAGCTCAAATTAAAAAACAAAAAACAACAACAACAAAAAAAAACCCAACTCAGTAATTAGGTCAAGGCATTAGATTAAAAGTAAGGGAAAAATGACAAATAGAACTCAGAAAATGCTGCTCTAGCTGACACATAACTGGTTACTTCTCTGTGCTTAGATACTTTTACAATGAGCTCCTTTGACATACTCTGGTGTTCAGAGCCAAATACCAAATTTCCAGAGTCCATGGTCCTGTATTTATATCCTTGGCATTAGACTCTAACATAAAACTTCAAAGGCCAATGATGGATCTGAAGAGATCTAGCTATCTTGGGAACTTGTGATTTCTTCCTTGGTCACACTCAGTCGGTAATCATGGTCTTACTCAGAATCAAGACACATGGGTTTCTAAAGATTCATTCTTCCTCTATTTTTATCTTGTCTGAGAGCCAGTCATTTCTAGCCTAAATCTAAGCTACTATTTCTCATAAAGCAACTTCATCCACACTAATGTTAAACAAAACCCATGACACATGGTCATTCACATATAAATAAGATTCTTGGTTTTAACACTCCATAGTGATTACAGATGATCCATCACAGGCTAGCCTGGCCTTGTCCGTAAGACTGCTAATGCCTCCCTCTTGCTGAGCTCTTCTTGTGTCACCATCAAAAAATAAAGCAAACAAACAAACAAAATAATTAAAATCTTTGGAATCCTAGCCTGATCAGAGCTGAAAGTCTCACAGAAATGAAACTGACAAGTATCTTCACAAAAGAATTTCCAACTATTTATACAAGCCTTGCAAGCAAAGTTCTATTCAAGAATTATTACTGTACCTCCATTCTTTTTGACTCATCCCTCTGTTACATATTTTCATTTCCTTGGAGATATATAACCATTATGCATCCTGGGACAGTAATCTTTGTTTCCTCATATATCAATAAAGTAAAAACTTTTGCAAATCTCTCTGGCATGTCTCATAATTGTAAAAGCATTGTCATTTTCTTCTACTGTCGATGCTACTAATATATTTCAGATTTGATCCTGGCAAGAAAACAAAACCCACAACTGTATTTACTCCAACCATAATACCACAAGCAAATTGAATTCATGACCTAATACTGATGACATTGGTGGACTTGGTCCAGACACAAATGTAGCTATAAGTTGTTTTGAAACAGGACACATCTCAGTAATAATATTTGTTCAAAAGCTGTTTTTCTTCTATGTTCCTATGACAGAGAAAATTGTATGAATTTATTGTCTATGCATAGAAATTTATCTAGTAAGTCTGAGGAAAGAGCTATCAGAAAACCCTGCCTGATGTCACCTAGTTTAGCTCCTTTCTTTTCTAACTGATGAATTCAGAAAAGCTTATGCCTCTGAAAAGAAAAAAATACGTTCAGTACATATCAACATAAATTTAATTCTATATTGCCTGCCCTGTCAAGGCTTTGACAGCTATCATGAATTACAGAAACAAATTCCACTGTGTTCTCTTTGCTTGGTCTAGATCTTGACAGTGCTGGAAGCCTTTGTTCACACCGGGTTGGCATTAATGCAGAGCATGGAGGTCACTTAAGGTTTATCACTGATCTTCTCCTTGTCACATCGGGTTGTATGAGTAAAGGAAGCAAATGTATAAGTCTTTGGAATTATCCAATTTGATGGTGAGTAACAGCCATTCTGGATCAGTTAGCATTGTGTGTCTGAAATGTAAATTCACTAATGCATAGAAAGCATAAGTTAGATGACATCTTGTGCATGAAGGTGAAGGACTTTTGTAAAATCTAGCAGTGGAACAGGATATGCTTTGGAGGAATTAGGTCAGTGCTTGAATATAAAGTATGCATATGTGGCATGTGTCAGCAAATTCAGATGTAGTGTTTTGCCTTAAACATGAAGGCAATTTGGAAAGTTGTTCTAACTCATCTTCAAAAGCTGAGAGCAAATACATCTAGTGAAGGAGTAAGAAATCATCATTCAAAGCAAATAAATAACTAAATAAAATCACACAGGGTAAAAGGAAACTCCAGAGGTAACCTTGCCCATCCTTGAACTCAAAGTGGGGACAAGATAGGTCAGGTTGCTCAGGGACTTGTAAAGTCAAGTTTTGGGTATCTCCAAGGCTGGATATGACATCATCTCTCTGGATGCCTTTTCTAGCTTTTGTTCACTGTTACAATGATTTTTATTTTGCTTATGTTTGCATGGAATTTCCCATATTCCAACTTGTGTCCATTATTTTTCTTCTTCCCACTGTACACTTCTGAGAAAAGTCTGGGTCTGCCTTTTTTACATCCATAGGTTGTTATACACAGCAATAACATATTCCATCTTCGCCTTATATTTTACAAAAGTACAATCCCAGAGTCACAAAAGCAAATCAGGCAATACGATTGGTCAGACATAGTTTGCCCTTGGTAAATTCATGCTGACTATCCTGGTTGTTCTTCATGCTCTAGAAAATGCCCTACAAACCTCCTAGGAACACAGATGAAGTCTGCTGCTCTGCAGTAGACTTTGGATTCTCCTCTTGTCCTTTCTGAAATTGGATGTGTTGTTTTCCTTTTTCCAGTTCTGAAGAATCTCCCTTGATCTCCACAACCTCTAAAGGTGACGGAGAGCGGACGTGCAGTGACACTGATCTGCTCCCTTGGCACCATCAAAAAGATCCTGTTTAACGCCATGGATTTGTTTGTGGCAGTACTTCTAGGATAGCAGGATAAAGTCTGCCTGCTGTTGATGATTTTTACACTTTGATATTTGAATTACTTTATCTTTTAAGAACAATGAGAATAAACATCTTCCATGGTGAAGAACACCTTCCAAGTGAAAACATCAAAGCAGCTTACAATTATGAATTAATTCAGCCAGAGCTCATTCCTGAAAATTTGTATTACTGCTCTTACAGAGAGAGAAGTATTAGAGATGTGATAATACTTAGAAAATAATAATTTTGATAAATCGTTTCCTGGAAAGTAAGTGAACTACTAGACAAGCTGAATTCTCTTTTAGCAAAGCTGTTATAATCTGATTCACTTTCACTGTGAATTTAAATCCTTCTTTGAATGAGTATATACTTATTTAGGTAGCCTGAATTATCAAGTGGTTCCAATATGAGACTTGAAAAGAGGTGGGAAAAGAATATTATGTCACTCATAACTATGTCTCCTATTCTATAATGCAGTCATGACTCAAACTGCATAGGGAGCAAAGCTGCTGGATGACAAATGAAATACACATGGTTTATTTCACCTGTAACTTAGCACCCATAACACCCATATGCCAGCTGGTTACAGTAACTAAGCATGGGAATAGACTTGTTTATCTTCTTCCCCTGCATTTCTCCTTCTCATCTCGCCTATAAACTGTGCCCTTCCATCCCACCAAGCCTCTACAAAGCTGTTCATATAAATCCTTATCATATTCATCAGCTTACCATAAAACTATACTGTTATATGAACTGATTGAACACAATCAGACATAGTACAGGATTTTGGAACACAGGCATACTATACTTCATGCTCTGTGTGAGTTTCCTATGTTGATACTGTCCAGGTTTCTCCAGCTGTGCCTTTACTCCACATCTTCCATCTTAAACCCCAAACACGTACGTACTTACTTAACATTCCTTTCTTTTCTGAGAGTTAACTTTAGACAGTCTGTGTTTTGGGAGTATGTGGTTAGTACTGAATTTGGGGAAGCATCTCCTTTCCTCAGATTTGTTTTTATCTCAATGATTTGTTCAACTGTTGCTTTTACTTTTGCAGTGGCTTAGCTTTTCAGTGAAAACACTGGCTACTTAAAAGTTTGTCATCACTTTTTCTTACTGCTATCCTATCTATCTGCCCAGCACTGACATCTTTCTCCGTTTGAAAGAATGGAAGCTGAAGCCTGAGGATCAGAGAAGCTATTACAGCAAAGATAAAACCATTTTTAATAATCCTTATTGGCTTCATCACTCTATCGTTTGTGCATGTTCTGAATGTTCCAGACCTTTGTCTTCAAGTCAGATAGAAAGGTTCATGAGTGTCTAAGTTGCAAGCAGAAAAAGTCAGGACTAAAATTCTTCAGAGAAGCGTGAATTCTTCTGATATTCTAACATCTAGGTGATGATTAAAGAAATGATCTAACATATGACCTCATCTGTAAGAGATGGGGAAAAAAAAGTACAAACTCCACGACGACACATACAATAGGGCACTGAGCTGTCTCTTATTTTCCCTCCTATCTACTTCGTGCTATGTGTCTCACACAGAGCCACTTATCATCTCTTTCTTGCTGCTCTCTCAAATTCCTCTTTATATTCTCTACAGTTCTTTTCCCTGTTTAGTCCTTTTTGCCTCTGTTCACATTGCCAAAAGATACTGCCATGTACACCCAACAGAAGGGTTTCTGTGCAGCTGCCCTCACATTCCCTGGATGCGTTAAAATAAGGTCCATGATATTATAAAAATAATGTCATTAACTGCTGTGAAAGGCTGTTCTATAAAGGAATCACTGCCTTGATGCACACTTTTCTATTATTTGCAAAATATGATTACTTCTCTTGCTCAGTTACTTAGTGATAATTGACTGCTTAAGGCTGGCTCTCAATTGTAATTATTCCCCTGTGAAAACACAACCACATGCTCTGCAGTTGCACTCATATCTGCTCACAGCATCTGCAACACATCATCCTTAAGCAAATAGCTATTCCTCTTCTTTTTATTTTTCTTCCTAATTTAGCTGTACAAATTAATAGGGAACATTTATCCAAAGGAGAACTCAACATAGGTAAAGAGCACTGGTGTGCCTACATTGAATCTTCAGATCATTAGAATAACTCAAATTCAAGGTCATCTAATGAAAGGATTGCCCTGCTGCCTCCTCTTGTGACATCAGTAGCTTTTCATTCACCTGTTGAGCCAATTCATTTCAGAGAACTAAGCATTTACTAGCAAGTGTTATGCTATTTACTTAACTAGTGTTATGTTAGATGTGGCTTTGAGGAACATGGTTTAGTGAGAACTATTGGTGGTAGATGGACAGTTAGACTGGATGATCCCGTAGGTCTTTTCCAACCTTGATAATTCTATGTTTCTATGATTCTGTGTCCATAAGACGGACTTGTACAAGCTGAAATCACCATCAAAAAGTCACCCCAGAGCAGCAGCTCTCAGCTAGAGCAAGAACGGTCTAATAGGTATGTAAGCAGCTCCCCTCAGTGGCAAGAGGAAGCATTTTCAACAATGTTATCACAGTAGAAGGAACCGTTGGAAATGTAAATATGTACACTAAACACTCCTTGATTCAATCTCTGCTTGATCTACTTTAATCAAAGCACTAGAAACATGACCTTTCACTAGGATAGCTCTATTAGTGTTCAGCAACAATTTCTATAAAAATCCAATCAGTGTCTGTGGAAAGATGTTTTTAATCAAGCAGATACCCTGTATTATAAATCATAAGTGACAGAGAATCTTGCCCAGGTGCTTTATAACATATGATTGGCATACTTGTTATTCTGTGCAGTAATGAGATGAACTGCTCTATATGATTACAAGTCCTTGATTACTTCCTGACAAGTTGGAGTTAACAAATGTTTATTTAACTCTTTAGGATAATTGTAAATATGAAGCTCTGAATAATTTTTTAATGAAATTTATTCGCTTACTTTCCTGCTATCTGATGCACAATAACCTTGACTGAAACCAAATAAAACAAAACAAAACCTTACTATTTTTATTTAAGTTTCTGAGGCTTCCATTTGTAAATAACCACTTGTTCCACCTTTCCTTCTTTTTCCAGTACCATCTCTAGACTTTCTTGAAAACCTGAGTGCTTGTTTAACAGTCTGTGTTTTTTCTTACAATCTCTGTATTAAAAGATATCTAGCCTGAGTGCACAGAGTTAATCTACTTCTAAATCAAAGATCATCAGACTGTTGTGAATAAACATACCTAAATGGAAGTGATACAGTGAAGCTAAGAGTCAGGGATAATCTACTTGGACTTCAGTACTTATGCAGACTTCGAACTAGAAGAATGGAGATTTAGAATGGATATAAGGGAAATGTTTTTTTTTTTTTTTTACAATAAGGGTAGTGAACCACTGGAAGAGGTTGCCCGAAGAGGGGATGGATGCCTCATCCCTGGAAACATTCAAGGTCAGGCTGGACAGGCTCTGAGCAACTGGATGACCTTTAAGGGCCCTTTCCAACTGAAATGATTCTATGATCCTTTGATTCTGTCATGCCAGAGGAAGTGCAGCTAGAGCCAAAGGCTGCCAGACCCCAGAAAAGGAAGAGTACAGTTCTGAACACAAGCAGAGGAAATACACGTGACAGAACCGACTGCATTAGGACACAC
Source organism: Callipepla californica brunnescens (assembly GCA_023055505.1). NCBI lineage: Eukaryota > Metazoa > Chordata > Aves > Galliformes > Odontophoridae > Callipepla > Callipepla californica. Next base: position 46,986,815 of record JALIRH010000001.1, read on the forward strand.
TGTTCCTCTGCAAGATTCTCCAACAGTGCTCAACCAGTTTAGCAACTCCTTTCACTCCTGCTCTAAATTTTCCCTTTCCATTCTCACTGTTCCTCTGTTTGAAATGTTTTCTCCTGAAGACAAGCCTCAGTCCATAAACAGTGGCTGCAAGGCAAAGTGTTTCTCCATCCCCAATCACCAGCACGCTTCATAGAAGTGTTTCCCCACTCCATGCTCGGTTTAAGAAATGCTGCACTAGAAATTTCAAGTTGGAGTTACAGAATGTAACCAGAAATACAGGAGGCAAAATGCCTGAGCATGCTGCTAAGCAAATCAGCTTGCTGAATTATGCAAGATATGTCCTGAGTTGGGCCTAGGATAAACTTCAGAGACTTTCAATGACTATATATGGTTATAGTATTCAAGATTCAACTTACAAAAAAAAAACATAGATAACTTTATCTTTGGTATTATTTCCATATGTCATTAATCAAGTTTTCCATAGATATCACAGCTTTGCAGAATTTCAGCTTAAGTCATGCCTTTCTATACCACTGTGAAATCAGGACTCTTCAGACTAAGAGAGAAAGAAATTTCTACACTTGAGATGCAAGAATTACCCCTAACCAGCCACGTGGCTGTACAGTTACTGTATGTAGGAAGAGAAATACTTCTGTAAGCAGAAGCAAAAATCAGTTTTGGGATGCTCTTATCTGATTTAGCCCAGGGATCTAATGGGTGGGAAATGAGGCCAGAGAGGTGCTGCCTGAGACCGAGCAGGCAGTGTTCAGCTCCCATTTGGAATCAATCATCTAATGTGAGAATCAAACATGGAGATGGTGTGAGGACTGGTGATTAAGTAAAGCATCTACGTGCTTACACTAAATCCACTTCCCAGCAGATTCATAACTTTCATAATACTGAACAGTAACTGATAGCATTCAATCAATACATGCTTCCACCCAATAAATTTCTTCAGGACAAAATTCAGCAGTGAAACGCATAGTGCCTAATATCTGCCACAGTCTTACGGGGTCCCACTTTCTGAGATCTGGCTTAGCAGTACCCATCATGCTCCTCATCAGAATTTTTATCTTCCTGCAGCATACGAAGAGCTTCTTTGATAACATCAACCAATTTAGTGGCTTTGGAATGTATTTATAGTTTTGTCTTATAGTTTTATTTATAGTATTTATAGTTTTGCTGGGTCTGGTGGAAAAAAATCTTACCAAAAAATGTTGAGGCATAGGAACAGACGGCTCAGAAAGGTGGTGGAGTTTCACCTTCTCTGAAGGCATTCAAAAAACACGTTCACATGTCACTGAGGGACACCCTTAGTGGCTATGGTGATGATGGACTGATGGTGGGACCATATGACCTTAGTGGCTTTTTCCAACCTTCAGGTTCTATGATTTTATGAAGATGGGTCATTAAATTACAGCATCTGGGAAGTTTTTGTGTTAAGACGTCAGAAACTGCAAATAGAGCACCTGGTGGTCAGAGACAAGAGGTTGCCTATGCTTTAAAGAGCAGTGGTTAACTGAAGTTATCTCAAACTTAGGTTGAAACATTTCTGCTTCATTCTGGTAGGATTAACTTGCTGCTGGCTCAGGAACACCATTCAGGGTCACAGAGAACTGTATGGGAAGCAGCTGGGCGCAGCATCACACCAAATACTACAAAAATCAAACAACTTCAAGACTTAGCCGCGCTGGGAGTCCCTCCAAAGGAGCTCCCACTTCGATCACCCCGACTCTGAGTAGGTTGAAGCCTTTCAGGAAGGAAAACGAATCAGCAGAGAGCACAACCCCGCCAGCCACACTCCCTCAGCATTCCCCCTTCAGGCAATGCCGCGCCCGCCCGTAACGCCAGCCGCCACTTCCGGTTCCGCACCCGCTCGGTGAGGTAGCTTCCGGTCCAGAGCGCTTCCGCCGCCGTCATTTCCTCCGCCGCCGCCGCCAACGCCGCGGTCGCCGTTTCCTACCCGGCTGGAGGGGGATCCGCGTCCCTGCCCGGCTCCCCGCGCCTCACGAGTTCGGCTGCCGCCATGGCCATGAGGCAGACCCCGCTGACGTGCTCCGGGCACACGCGGCCCGTGGTGGACCTGGCCTTCAGCGGCGTCACCCCCTACGGCTACTTCCTTATCAGCGCCTGCAAGGGTGAGCGCGGCTGGGGGGCGAGGAGCGGGCTGCCGCGCCTGCCTCACCGGCCCCTTGTAGGGGACGCGGTCGCTGGGACTGCACCCGCCCTGAGCTCCTGTGGGCGGCGGGCCTGCGGGCCTCTGCTCGCGGGTTGCGCGTGGTTGCGGCCGTAAGCTGCTTTCTTGAGGTGTTTGCAATGGGGAGAGCGGGGAGGAAGGTTGAAGCGAGCGTTCAGCGGGGTGTTGGTGTTCTTAAACACGCTTCCAGCGCGGCCAGGTGGAAAAGGGAGCTGGCTGGAAGCTGGTTTTGTGGGGTTTATTTATCAAGCTCAGCCTGCAGGGTGTTAGGGCTCCCATTCATTCGGGTTGAATCGCACTCGTGAAGGAAGGGCTCGAAAATCTTTGAAAATGGTTATAACTTCATCTTGTGTACGTATCCTGTACACCTTTTAAAGCCAGCTCCTTTTCAACAGAGACTGCTGCCTTGCTGATTGCAGAGCAGTGATGTCGGCTTCCTTTCTTGTGAGAACTCTCTTCTGCTCATTTATGAGAGTAACATTTTCATTAGTATGCATATAAGTTAATTTTCCATATGTGTTCACAAGTTTAAACGAGCATTCCTCATTGCCTCAGAGGGCTTCGTATTCAGCTCAGTTTCTTCATGGTAACCTGTGTGGTAACCTCCAAAAAATAGCCAAAAAATAATAATAATCACAATAGAGGCTTTTTAATTCTATTTCATTTTTACAGCATCTCTCTTTGAGTTTTAAATGTATCTCAGTTATAAACCCAAGACTCCTTTTTGTGTACCACTAGTCTGAAAATATTGTTAAAATCCACAGAACTGACCTGCCCAAAGAAAATTGGACTATATATAGATAAATATATAAAAGCAGCAAACAAAAACGGTGCTCCTTTCTATTGTAGAAACAAAACTGAAAGAAAACTTAAATTTCGTTTGGAGTATTATTTCATTATCTGTGAGTTTAGATGCATGCAAGAGGTGCAGCTGTATATCTAAGTTCACCTAAGTTATTTTACAAAGAATAGCTTCATAAGGTGTGTGATATTTCCATTAAGGGAGGTCAGTCTAGTGGCAATTTAATTTTTGTTCTGTGTTGGTGCTTAAAACAGCTTCCTGTTCTGTTCTGTTGCCTGAATATTGGTTTTGTTTTTCTGAAGATGGAAAGCCGATGCTACGTCAGGGCGACACTGGAGACTGGATTGGCACGTTCCTAGGGCATAAAGGTGCTGTCTGGGGTGCTACTTTGAACAAAGATGCCACTAAAGCAGCTACAGCAGCTGCAGATTTTACAGCGTAAGTGACTGTCTGCTTTTCAAGTCTGTATTTTGATTTTAAAGCCCATTTTTTATGCAACTGTAGTAAGTTGCTGATTTTTTTTTTTTTTTAATATGTTGTTAGCTTATTTATAAATAATTATACTATGTTGCTGAGCAACTGTATTTGGCAAAGGGGAAACCATACTTAATTACTGTACTGATTTGCTCAAATAAACAATGCTGTGCAGTTCTAAACTTTAGTACTGTAGTTATGCCTGAGTGGAAAGAGTGATTTTCATTTTGTATACCAGTCAGACATTACAACAGTGTCAGGAAGGGTTACGTAGGATATGTTAGGAGAGACAACCTAATTTGTCTGTTCTGATTTGTCCTGGAGCCACTGAAATGTATGTGTTTTCTCTTGTCCTTTAGCAAAGTGTGGGATGCTGTGTCAGGAGATGAACTAATCACATTGGCTCACAAACACATTGTCAAAAGCGTGGATTTTACACAGGTACGAAAAATCTTTACAGCATACTCAACAGAGAGGTAAGGTCTTTGGTGTGTTGTGTTATTGGCTACTTCTTTTTGTGTGTGTGTTTTGTCAGGCAAGTAATTTAGCATACATTTAAGCTTTGGTTTACAAATGAGAAGTTGTAATAAATATTTTAGAGACCGTCCGAGAGAAAGAACTGATATTTTTAAGGCTTCGGGATGAAGGATGGTATTTCAATTCGAAATGGAGTTGACCCTTTGTAACTTCTGTTTCAGGATAGCAATTATCTGTTAACAGGTGGACAAGATAAATTGTTGCGTATCTATGATTTAAGCAAGCCAGAAGCAGGTGAGTCTGCATTTAGAACTCGTTATTGTTGGCTTTAAGTTGATTTTTCTTGTATGTGAATTAAATCTGAGTTCTGAAACTTGTTATGAGTCACACTTGAGGCTTGTTCTACAAAAAATGTGCCTATTCCACTACAGAAAACTGTTATAAATTGTGTTAAATATAGTCTTCCAAGTGAATCAGAGTTTCAGGGACAGCATGTTTTATTTCAGCAGAGACTTGTTAGGGGTGGGTCTAATTAAAGTTTCCCTACCTGATAGAGAAAAGTCTCTATTGATTTAAGTGTGCTTAAATTCATATTATTGCTGAACTGATGAAAGTTGATATGAAGCTAATTAATATTGATGTTAACCTAGTGAAGCTTTCTAAATTTAGACAATAGCATGGATTCCTAGAGTGAAGTCTGTACATACCCTCGTAGATTACCAGAGTTCCTAAACTACTGCATGATGCTATTTAATGTCTCATATGTACTAAAATGCTTGTTTTTATTTTAAGAACCTGACGTTGTCAGTGGGCATACTTCTGGTATTAAAAAGGCTTTATGGAGCAGTGATGACAAACAGATTCTTTCAGCTGATGATAAAACTGTCCGGTAAGAAAAAATAACTTCTAGTATTCTAAGAAGGTCACCTGTACTTTTTGTGTACAGTTTCTGTCAGAAGATCATTATATCCATAGGAAATAGGTTATTTGATTCTAGATTAGTATATGCACACATAATGCAGTTCTTTTATGTTGTTGCAGATGTAATTTTTGTAGTAACTCTCATTTGCCCTATGAACATATCCTCCCCGGTAGGAAGAGGTAGTCTTTGATACCTGAATAGTAGAATGAATTTGATTTTCATAATCCTAGAAGGAATTAATTTCTAGGTGAGCTCTTGTGAAGATACATGCTGAAGCGTTGATGCCTTGTCTTCTGCAGTCAAGCCTTGAAATGTACGCAGGGTATGAACTAGATGGGGGCAGGGATAAAAGTCAGGGAAGCCTCTCTGGGGACAGTGCACTCTTCATAGACATGGCTGTCTTTCTTTACTGTGCTGGTAAGTTGAGGAAGCTTTTGTGGCTTTATAAGATGGATCATCCAGTCATGGTTAAATGCAGATGTGCTGAAACCTAGACAGACTTGTCTGCTGGGATGATGAAATGACAAAGATAATTCCTCAAACTATGTTGATCTAAAAGAAGGAAGATGTGCCTTGCTGCTTCCTCAGCTTTCTGGTTGATATGATCAGTATCATCTCATGCATACTTCTCTCATTATTCTTATATTTTTGGCATAGAGAAATGGTGGCTTTCTGCTTTTGTGGAAGGACAGCAGATACTGCAACTTTGATTTTTGCCCAGTCCTTGTTTCTATTTTGGCTCCAATTCTTTTTAGTTCCCTCATTCAAGATAAGCAAGACTTCTTTTTCTTCTATGAATTATAGAAATAGAAATACAACCTTACAGTTAACTTGCAAGTTTCTTTCATTGAATCATAGAATGGTTTGGATTGAAAGGGACTGTTAAGATCAACTAGTTCCAACCTCCCTGCTGTAAGCATGGACACCTCCCTCTAGTCAGGTTGCTCAAAGCTCCACCCAGACTGGCCTTGAATGCCTCCAAGATGGGAGCATCCACAACCTCTCTGGGCAGCCTTTTCCTGTCTCTCACCATTCTCACAGTAAAGAATTTCTTCCTAATATCTCGTCAAAATCTACCCTCTTCCAGTTTAAAACCATTTCCCCTTGTCTTGTTTCTACATGTCTTTCTAAAAAGTCCCTCTCCAGATTTCCTATAGGCCTCCTTCAGGTACTGGAGTGCTGCTGTAAGGTTCCCCTAGAGCATTCTCTTCTTGTTCTAGCCCTCTGATCATCTTCATGGCCCTCTCTGGACCCTCTCTAACAGTTTGATATTCTTGTGTTGGAGGTCCCAGAACTGGATGCAGTACTCCAGGTGGTGTCTCATGAGAGCAGAGTAGAGGGGCAGAATCACCTCCCTTGACCTGCTGCTCACACTTCTCTTGATGCAGCCCAGAATACAGTTGGCCTTCAGGGCTGCAAGCACAAATTGCTTGCTTGTGTCGAGTCTTTCATCAACCGACACTCCCAAATCCTTCTCCTCAGGGTTGATGTCAAGCTGTCCTCTGTTTAAACTGTTTCTCTGCTTGAGATTGCCCTGACTCAGATGTAGGACTTTGCACTTGGCCTTGTTGAACTTCATGTGGTTGCCATGGGCCCACCTCTCAGACCTGTCTAGCTTCCTCTGTATGGCATCCTTCCTTTCTCGTGTGTCAACTGCACCACTCTGTTTGGTGTCATCTGCAAATTTGCTGAGGGTGCACTCGATGCCACTGTCCGTATTGCCTGCAAAGATGTTAAATAGTACGAGTCCCAGCGCTGATCCTTGAGGAATGCCCCTTGTCACCAGTCTCAAGTTGGACACTGAGCTGTTGACTGCAACTCTCTGAGTGCAACCATCCAGCTGATTCCTTACCTAGCGAGTGCTCCATCCCTCAGATTCATTTTTCTCCAGTCTGATGATCAGGATGTTCTGTGGGACAGTGTTTTACAATTTAATTTGATTTCTGTATAGGCATTTCTTGCCTGCTTAGGCAATATGCTAAATTATATTAAATGAGTCTATTAGTTTCTTAAGTTAGTATTATCTCTCTTTGTGTTTTGAGTTAAAAAGGCAGAATGCAATCTTAAAGCTTTGGTTCTAGGAAGCTGTATTGTTCAAAGGACTTGTAATAATGCTTTTAGTCTTTTAAGAGAATCCTTGAGTAGTTAAACAGTAAAACAGTAGGTGTTCTGTTTCATGTTGTTGCATTAAGTTTTAAAAGTAGCAGTACTTGAATGTAAGCTTGCCTTAATTCTCATGTAAGTAAAGCTAGGCAAAGCAAAGAATGCTGTTGAAATTCAAAACTGTCTGTGGGATGTTCTTTATTAGGTGGCTTTTTGAAACCACAGCATGGCATGGGTGGAGGTGAAAATCGATTTGCTGAATTAATCTGAGAGCCTTTCTGATTTCTCTTAAGCCTCTGGGACAGGAGTACCATGACTGAAGTGAAGGCGCTAAATGTTGCAATGTCTGTGAGCAGCATGGAGTATGTTCCAGAAGGGCAAATACTTGTGATAACCTATGGGAAGACTATTGCTTTTCATAGTGCAGAAACGTGAGTCTAAAACACAGAATCTTTATGACTTGAGTGGTGGGTTTGATTGTGAGCAAAACTGACAGTACGGGGCCAAAATCATGAAGCTGTCAGAACCAATGTCAGCGGATATCTTTGCCTACCATTTTGTCAGAGGCAAAATCTGAAACAGCTATGCTTTTCTAAAATAGTGGTCCCTGCAAGGTGCTAGACTGTAAGGAATCAGTACCATTTTCATATCTCAAAACTAACTGTAGTTGTCATTAAATAAAATTTTCATCCAGAGTTCAATTTAGTTCTTTTAAGAGAACTAATTTACACAATTTCTATGATGTTGTAACGCGAGTTAGTGTTAAATATGCACCAGAAAGTAGTTTGAAATGTGTGAACTTATTCTGTGTGTTTTGCTTATTCTGAACTTGTCGTTTCTAAACTTTGAACTTGGGTTAAAATTTGTTTTGAAAAGTGCATGTGGGTCTTCTCTTTTTTTCTTAAGAGCTTTGTAGAATCACAGTTCCTTTGCTTTCAGGACTCTCTATGAAATAACTGTTGGTGGTTTTTTTTTTTTCTCTATCAGTCTAGAGCAGATTAAATCATTTGAAGCACCTGCTACAATCAATTCTGCATCCCTTCACCCAGAGAAAGAATGTTTGGTTGCAGGTGGTGAAGATTTTAAACTCTATAAATATGACTATAACACAGGAGAAGAATTAGGTATGTTTGACTTCTGACAAATATTAGATAAATGACATAGTGGCTGATGAATTAAACTTGTAGAGCATGCTGTGCTACAAACTTACTTGAGTACGTGACAATGAAAAGGTAAGTAGTCAGTTAAGAGGCTTTGTCCTTTCTTAGTATACCTAATGTTACTCTTGTAGACCTCATTAAAGCCTTTGCTAAGCATCTCTGCAGCTATTAGGAAAAAAAAAGTTGAGTCATCCTGTACTGCTGCAATAGCAAACTATATGTTAACTTAAATGTCATACTGTGGTAATCATTAATTACGTCGAATGAGTCACATTTGCTTGATTGTATTTTAATACTGGCCATATATAATTCATTTTAAAGTGTATTTTCATCTGTTGTTCCTGTCCTCATTTAAAACTACGTAGGTGCGTGCAGTGAGTGGCAGAAGAAACAGAGCATATGTTATCCCTGATACTGTCTTGCTCTGTAGTTTTGTCTGTAATAATTAGGTGCCTGTCTTCTTGCATTTAATTCAGATAACATTAACACTTCTAATAAAGTTGTGGAGATATTAATTATTAGCAACTTACTGTATCAGAAACAAAGTACTGAAGAAGTTCTGCCAATCCATGTTTTTCTTCTCCTTCTAATCAGCTTTTACTAACTCATTTCTGCTGTCACCTGAAATTTGAAGTTATCAGCCTTGATATGTTCTATTATAGAATCTTACAAAGGGCACTTTGGTCCAATTCACTGTGTGAGATTTAGCCCTGATGGGGAGTTATATGCCAGTGGCTCAGAGGATGGGACACTAAGGCTGTGGCAGACAACAGTAGGGAAAACCTATGGTCTTTGGAAGTGTGTAGTTCCTGGTAAGTGCATTTTTGTTTTCTTTTTCCTGGTGATACTTGATTGCTTCATTCAGAAATCTTAGTAGTATAAATGGCAAAACACCATCTGAATTTGTTATGGTAACTGTACTGTCACTGGCATCTTTTTAGCCACTCAAATCTGTTGTGTTTAAGGTTTTACTTCTGTAGCTCTGATTTAAGCAATTTAAAACCTGTGAGTTTAATGAATATAGGCACTTTGTATCAAATTGCTCAGTCTCACATCTTCATGTTATAGAGCAAGAGGTATGAAGTAATTCTGTGCATACTTGAGATATACCCGTCCTCCTACAGATGCTGATATTATAAGCTTTCTCTGTATTTTTTTCTAGTATTTTTGGGGCTTGGGGAGGCAGTGCTTGGAAAACTGTAAACAAGTAAACGGTTCATGGAATTGCTTACCCAGCTCTTTCTCCTCAACACTACATAAGTGGGAATTATTATTTATTTTTTTTCTGTGTGGAAACGAATAACCATTTTTAATCCTCTCTACAGAAGAGGAGAATGCAGAAGCAGCAAAAGCAAGGACCAGCCTTCCAGGAACTGCGGAAGAGGAAATAGGTAATACTTTGTTGAGTTGTAGTTGGCAATTCAGTGTGTTAAAAGATCGGTTATGGCTTCCTTAGTATGGAAGAGTTAACTTTTTCCAAGTACCTTCTGGCATTTTTCACTCGAAAGGTCTTTGAGCATGTTTTCCTGAAAAACTGTATGTTTAATGTCAAAATAGTGGCAAACTTAACAGACACAGTAGATAAACCTGAATGGGGTGAAGTGTGAAAGAAAACGAAGCCATCACTGCAGCATTCTTTGGTTTATATATATGTAAACTGATTCTCACTCTTTATTTAATTGCAGAAGAAGTTGCCTCTGAAAACTCAGATTCAGTGTACAGCTCAACTCCTGAAGTTAAGGCGTGATTATCTCAATTGTTATGCAGCGTATGGACATACGAGACTAAATCAAGTGAGCAGTGATAAACAGCAGCCTTCCAGAGTGCACTCTCTACATAAGGCAAAGATGGGCAGTAATTGATGAGAATGCAGTGGAACTGGCTAGGTGTTGTCTGTAAGAGAACTGAGCATCCAAGGAAAGACAAGTAGTAGAGTTTTGCTATCTTTTTAGCATAACTGCCTACTGTCTTTTGAAAGAAGTGTGCGAGCCAAGATCCAGTCTCTCCAATTTCAATTAGACTCATTGTAGTGTGTTTTCTTTATTACGGAGAAAAAAAAATACAGTGGCTTTTACCCATATTTTTTTTTTCCTTTAAAGTTGGAAGATTTGGCTTTAGTTGAAAAGAGGATTACGTACTAAAAGTATTCAGTTTTTGTTTCATTGTACACTGCTTCTGAATGTTTAACTGTTATTTTCAGTTGTCTAAATAAAATGCCTCTTGAAACTCCTAGCTTTACTGTTTAGCATTGGGTTCATGAAATGGAAAAGCAGCCAAGTCAACGGTACGTTCCTTTCTCGTATCTGTTTTTGTACTATACAGAGGGAAAGCAATAAGAATGTTTTAGTGTTTGGCCCAGAGAGTGGCGAGTTTCTCGATATGTAAGCCTTGAATCATTTTATTCTTCAACTTTTGAATGTAAAAGTGAGTCTCTAAATCAAAAGCATTGAGAACTCCTAAACTAAATGTACTGACTGAAATATGTGGTTGTACGTGAAAATCTAAGAGGTTGGCTGAGTTTGTGAAACAAACAAACAAAACAAAACTTGAGTTTAGTTCTCTAGACTGGATAAAAAAAGTTACACTCTTAAGGTTGAAACTCATACTTTCATCATTAAAGAAAATATTGCCATTCTTCTGCTTGTCACTTCCTTTTATGTTAATGCTGAATGATTTGCGTAAGTTGCTCTTTTTGGAAAGGAAAAACACTATATAAATACATGTTTATATACCTTCCTGATTTTTCATTTTGAGACTCGTCCTTAATCTTCTGACTCCTTCCCCAAAGGCATCCAGTAACATTAGAAGGAAGCGCAATGTTTGAAAACCTGACTGTTAAATTAACAGAAGTAATTCTGTCTAAGCATGAGAAAACACTTTTTCGTTGAGGACGGTCAAATGCTGGAAGTGGTTCTCTGGAAAGGCCGTAGAGGCTTTAGTCTTGAAGGTGCTCAGAACTCAACTGGACGCGGCCCCAGGGAGCCTGCTGCAGCTGAGCCTGTCTGAGCAAGGGGCTTAGGCTCTGCTTCTGCTTTCAGACTTTATTCTGTGGTAGGGGGAGGATAGAGCAAACAAGGAAAATGAAGGAAAAATGTAGTCTTGGTTTCTTGGTACGTAGTGCTGAGCATTTCATGAAGAAGGCTGCGCTAGCGTTCCCTCACAGAAGAGCTGTGGCCCTTCACTGCTTTCTCAGGTACCGTAGTGCCTGTGGTACGGGCCCTCTGGGCTCGGCGGAGCAGGCGGGGCGCGCCCTGCTGCCGACGCCGCTTCCTGCCGGCGCGGGGCGGGCCCGGCTCTGCACGTCTCTCCCCGCCCAGCTCGGGCCCGTGAGCGCGGGCTATGGCGGCCAGGAACGCGGGCACCGGGCTGGGTAAGGGTCGGCGGCCTGCGGGACGGGGCTTTTCTGTGCCACTGAGCCTGTATTCCCGCTGCCGGGCTCGGGGAACGAGGAGCAGCCTTCCCACTCCTCCACACAGCCAGACCCGAGCGTGGGCTGAATTCGGGTGAGCAGCTCCCGTAATGGTCCGCCCGGAATGGCAGTTTGCTCCTTGGAGCAGCAGTGCGTTAAGAGGGGGAGATTCAGAGGTGATCTTGAGGAGGGGGAGCAGCAGGGCTCAGGAGGAATGCAGCAAAGCTTACACTGTAGCACAAGGGCACGCAGTATCACAGAGTTGATATGCGATTTAAAGGCTGTGGGCAACTTGAAGTGAACTCTGTTCTCATTCTCCGCAATGACTGACGCATAGCTCCTCTAAGTGAGCTGTGGCATTGCTCTGTGCTGTGCTTATTCTTGGTCTGCTTGCAGAAAACAGGTGAGTTAGAACTGCCACCCTCTGAACAGCATCATTTTTGCTGACACAAATGTGTTAATAATACAGTAGCAAAACTTCTGTGTCTGTTACAAAAAAGTCAGCATGCAAGCTTGCACATGCACTCCAGCTACTGTAAGCTTAGGCACATGTTTTATTTCTTAACTTAAATTTATTCTTACAGTTAATTGTCTGTTCAGAAGCTCAAGAAACTTGAATCTTAAGTCAGTCCAATTCTATCAAACATTTGTCCTCCAACAGGTAGGAGTACTTGTAAGGAAGGCAATGCTGCCAAGTATAAAATCATCGGTAGGGACAGGTGAGCTCATTAACATTTGGTTGGAAAAGAAGTAGTATGCAGTATGTGACTGACCAGCAAATTTTGATCTTTGTTTTTTTGGACCCACTGAAACAATCTTTGAGTACTTTCCAGACATTTTGAGTTACTCCTTCTCTTCCCACAAATGACCCTCCCCTGCCCTAGGGATAGGGTTAACTTGTGCACAAGGCTGTGAAGAGAGAATGCAGTAGGATGGATGTTTTCAGGGCTGTGACACGTGGCCTCTGCCAGTTACAGCTACAGGTTGAACTGAAACTACCACTGCCCCCCAGCTTCTTGTTGCCATCCCTTCTCAGTGATTTTTAAATCATCTTCAGTCAGAGAATTATAGGGGTTGGAAGGGATTTCTCTGGAAGTCATTTCCTCTGACTTCCCTACACTAGGTTGCACAGGGAAACATCCGGGTGTGTCTTTAATGTCTGCAGAGGAGTCTGCATGCACTCTTTCTCAACAGGCTCTTCCAGTGCTTTGTCACTCACAAATAAATAAGTTCTTTATTGTTACGGAACTTCCACTGTTCCAGTTTGTGCCCATTGCCCCTATTCCTGTCATTGCATGCCATTGAAAAGAGATTGGCCTCATCCTTTTGACTCCTGCACTTTAATTTCTAAGGAGTGATGTTCCCCTCTCAGTCTTCTTCGTCTGTACTAGGGGAGCATCAAAGAAATGAAGCCAGTCTCTGAGCACAGCAGGAAATCAAGAGATATCAGAAAGGAATGGAGACCAGAGAGGTTCAAATTGGATGCAAGGAAAAGTTTCTTCATGCAGAGCAATTAGGTGGTGAGGAGACTGCCCAAAGAGGCTGTGCAGTCCTCGTCTTTTGGGTCTATTAAGATCCAACAGGATAAGGGTAAGGCCTTGAGGCCTGACGTGATCTGAGAGCTGGCTCTGCTTTGAGCATGAAGTTGGGTGAAAAACCACCTAAACCAATCCAACCCAAAGTATTCTGTGACTATATATACCTTTGTGTATATATTCTTTTATTATATTCTTTATATATATGTACACAGATATGTATGTGCATATGTATGTATTCTGAGTAATGAATAATTACAGTTGTTTTGCAGAGCGTGTTCTTGGACTCTTTAAAAGAAAATCCATCCTGTTGCTCAGCCTTCTAGTCAAAGGGCCAAAGATCCATTCATTATGTTTCTACTGATATTTTTAATTATACGTAGTTGGTATTTCTGAGCCATTTAAATATGAGAGCTAGCCTTTGGTAAGTGGCATTTAGATAATGAAGTGTTGCATCTCTTTTCAAGACATCATGATTATGTTCTAATATATTAATAGCTGTTTTTATCGCGTACAGTGGCACTGTTCCTTCACTCTTTCCTCTATAACACCTTCTGAATCTGCTGGATAACTTTAATCATATTTGAAATAAAGACAGATACCTCAAAGATAACCAAGTCACTGGGCAGGGTAACTGAACTGCTTCCACTGTTGAGGCAAAGGCAGGCACATCTCAGCAGTTACATGGCTCCTCGTTGCACCTTTAGTTTGGCTTTATTCAAGTTATGATGTCCTGCCTTACTCCATGGTCATAAAGACCATATCAGGACACCTGGGCTACTGGGGTAAGGAGTGGTCACTGTAGCAAGTGAGGAAGTGGAGGACTCAGAGCTGCAGGAAACCAAGCTCCAGTTGTTCTACAGTTCATGGAACATATTCAAGTTATGATGTCCTGCCTTACTCCATGGTCATAAAGACCATATCAGGACACCTGGGCTACTGTGGTAAGGAGTGGTCACTGTAGCAAGTGAGGAAGTGGAGGACTCAGAGCTGCAGGAAACCAAGCTCCAGTTGTTCTACAGTTCATGGAACATATTCAAGTTATGATGTCCTGCCTTACTCCATGGTCATAAAGACCATATCAGGACACCTGGGCTACTGGGGTAAGGAGTGGTCACTGTAGCAAGTGAGGAAGTGGAGGACTCAGAGCTGCAGGAAACCAAGCTCCAGTTGTTCTACAGTTCATGGAACAGCTGACATTCTAGGAAAAGTCTCCTCAGTTGTTGATTTGGAGGGTATTGAGCTGTTTGTTGTGACCCACACTCAACACCGTCTGATCTTAGCAGCATTGAAATGGAGTTGAGCTGATTTCTATTTGGGTTTATGCCTTGGTGTCCTTTGCGTATGTGAATGCTTATGACTTTCAGACTGAACTTGTATAAGGAGGACCCAATGTGAAAACAAAATAGGTCTATTGAAGCAGTCACAATGATAAAACAATTACAGCTTCTATGTAAAAAGAAAAAGAATTACCCTCAAGCCTGTGAGCAGCTTTCTTGATAGCATAACTCTGATCCTGAAGTCTTTTGCTCGGCTGCACGTGGCCAGCTGGATTCAGCCTGCATTCACTTGTGTGTTTCATTTCTCTAGTAAAGGTTCAGAACAGTTTCATAATAGTTTGTCCAGAAATAATAGCTTTCATCACTTCTCTTGGCCATTTTATCATGTGTTCATGGTAAGGAGGAGCACACATGCTGTTCCTGGCACAGAGGAGGAAATAAACAGTTGGGGGGCAGCTTCCTTTGGGGACAGAGCTGCTTTGAAATGCTTGTGAAGCTACAGCCTCAGGCATTTTTTAGCTTTCTGTTTCACCATCTGAAGGGTAACATCTACACATTTTCTGAAGCTTCTGAAAAGCTGAGTCTTTTTTGTGAGGAATGTGTTGGATATCTGAGATATTTATGTAATTATACTAATGAAGTGGTTTTATTTATTGTTTTCTGAGGAACTGCTTGGTATTTTTGGATTCAGTTCTCAAAGGAAGGAGTTGAATTTCCTGTTAAGGTTTTGAATATGATTTTTTCAAATGTCTGTAGAGGAAAAAGTAAACTCGAGGAGTGATTACAGAATATTGGCTAATTAGCTATAGTGTAACTGCTTTAATTACTTTTATCCCCGAAGCCACATGATTGTGCAGATGACTAGCAGATGACTTATTTAAAAAAAAAAAAAAAGAAAAAAAAAGACATGTTCACACTGCAAGGTTAATGAGCCTAATTAAATATAGTTTTCCTTAGCCAGACACTAAATTATGAAGCTTGGGGGAGTGGAGGAGGGGCAGAATCCAAAGGCGGTCAGTTCTATTTCAAATAATGGTTTTGTTCTGATTTTTTAATGAGAAAAAGAAGAAACTGGAGTTGTAAGTGATCTTTTTTTTTCTGAATGGAGACACGTACATTTGAAGATTTGGTGAGACCTCACATGGCAGACTGTCAGGAGTCTGTTTAGAGACAATTATGAGGAGATGTATTTGTTTTCACTTGCCCACTGCTTTAAATAATGGAGAAGTGGGCTTGAATAAAAGATCTGTGTCAGACAGAAGTCTCCATCTGCTGCTGTGTATTACGAGAACCTTTGTCCTTCTTTGCCATGCATTCTTTTTATAACGTAATTAACCAAGGGCCTTTTGGTTCTGAATAGAATTTTTAAAATGAACCCTAAGAATAAGCATATAATCTCTCAGGTTATTCATTCCTTTAAAAGCAGCAATGGGTGTAGATTAGTTAGCAGAAGTAATAGCTTATTTCACTTACACTGTTCTTCCCTTTCTTTTCTCCTATTGATTGTGAATTTCTTAAATATTACTTTCTTCTTCCACCCCCTAGAGCTTTACCCTTAATTATTTCCTTTAATGCAATCCAGTGAAGTGCTCCATTTCCTGAACAGATTACTCAAACCTTCTGAGAAGCTATGTCCAAAAGTCAGGTAGGGCCAGATACAGCAACAGTATGTCTCTAGTATGTCATGAGATGTATCAGATAAAATCCTCTCCAAACAATGAGTAATGAAGGGATAACCCATGGGGAAATTTTCTGTCCTTCCACTTAAGTTCAGGTTTATGCTCCAATAGCCAAGGGGATGAACATTTTCCATATCTAACCAAGTAGATGTTGTCTTTATATTATTTCAAACACTTCTGCAGACAACAGTAGCTTTTACAGATAAATTATTAAGCTGAGTTTCTTTGTTGTCTTCCATACTGTAGAAAGAATAGGTTACGGTAGAGTAACTGAGACTTCTGGATCCTTATTGGAGAGTTAGAAACTGATTTCCTCATCTGAATTGGCTTATTTAATTTTATTACATTTTTCCAAAGAAACTGAAAGATCACCAAAGTTGTCATGACAAATTGGATCACGGTTAAGTGATTCCCCCTGAACACTTGGCACACAGTAGTAGAATCGCTACACAGAATTTCTGTGTGCTTTGTTTGTTTGTTTGTTTATATTTTCCTTCCCAGTGGCAGAGATTGCCTATGGTAACCCCATGGGAGATCTGTTGCTCTCACCTAGGAGCTGACCTTAAAGCAGCTGCAGAAGATGCAGCTTGTGTTTCAGTTGTCTGTGTTTATATGGTTTGCAGTTACTGACATTTAAAAAGCAGGAAAGATTTAGCCATAAGTGTTGTAGCAGTAGCTTTTCTCAGTTGCTTTCTACATGTCAGATTATTTTTTTATTTTTTAGATACGGTGACCTGTGGCAAGTGGAGAGAATTATTGTGGGCTTGTAGTTAAATTGATTTTCATCTTGACTGGCTCCTCCTTATCTTGTACATCATATAGTGAGGCTGATGCTAGAAATCATAAAATTCCTTATGACTAATCTAGAATTCCTTCATTTTTTTTAATTTATCTGCTTTGGACAACATTTTGACCCTGCAGACTCTGCTTATGTTATTAAGAGAATGTAGTGATAGGAAAGCGTTAGCAAGGCGACTAACTAACTATGCTGAGAACAAGACTTAGTTAAGCTGCATCTCCTGCAATTGTCTTACATTTCCACTGAGTCGTCTCTATCCCAAATTGTTCTCTCCAGAGTTATCTGTAAGTCTCAATAGGAAAACAAGCATGTATTTACATATATTTTAATGCATTTTTATGCATTACTAACACTAAAAAATATAAAGAGAAAGATGGAGACAAGAAATTAGTAAATTAGTAACAAAGAATACTCATAGAGATGAGATGTTCTCAATAAATCTAATCGCACAGAATTATTATACCTAGTATCTGAACTGTTCATACATAACCCTTAAGTGATGATGGTAACTGACGGTGGTGATTTATTGTTGAGTGGTGGTTGACGACTTGTTGATATTTCCTTCAGTGTATTTTCATGGATTGGTTGTATGATTAATATTTAGAAGAATTATTAATGTTTGGGGTACAAGAGATTTTTAAAGATGTTCTGTTTTCTTTTATCTGTGTGCTTCTGTGAGTAGGGGGATGAGTTTGTGTTCATTAACATTCAAAATTAGACCTTTGATTCATCACACTAAGCAGAAATTTCAAGATGTGAGGGCGTGAACCATCAATTCTTCTTCATTGTTCAGTTACCCTTCATTAGGAGATCAGCATTTTGTGGTGCTTCGATATACATTTTTATTATTTTTGTAAATGTTGAGTATCCACTTCTTTTTGGCTCCGGTTGTTGGTTTTGAGTACTGTAACTCATTGAAATTGCAACCCAGACCACCTGCAGCGGGCATCTAAAGAAATTCACAGATGGAAGATGTTTCCCCAGGTTCCCCAGGGTGCTTGGCGAGGTGAGCACTTCTAAGACAGGCAGGTACACATATACTTCCCAGCAGATGTGCTGCCCAGGAATGTGCTGCTTTTGGAAACTTGCAGATAGTCCATCCCTCATAGCAAATTCATTAAAGGTAGCTCCAGATGAGTTGTTATTACACAAAGGTCTGGAGATTCTTGTGACCGCGTGGGACACAGTTCCATACACGTACACATAAAATGCCATTGCATCCTCATTGCAAGCAGACTGACTAAATGTTACCTTACTATGGAATCAAGAAGTAAATCAGCAAGGAACAGCGGAAGACTGTTTATCTGCAGCATGTGTATTAAACTTCATAGTTTGAGACTGGAAATGCAGCATCTCTCACCAGCATTAAGTTAATTCGGTTTTAACAGCAGACAAGATATGTTGTGTGAAATACCCAGTTCACAGTTCACCCCCTGATAGAAGTTTATCATAGTGTGGTGTTTTGGGCTGGTTAGAAGTCCAGGAGCCCTTAAAAGGATATGAAAGCGCAACACGCTCTTCAGAGGACCAAAGCAAAGCTACAGCTTCCTTCTGAAGTCCCACACAGCACACTACAAGAACACAGAATCAGATTAGAGACTTCTTTCCTTTTTTTTTCTCCTACATCAGAGCTTGGCTGGATCTCCAACGTGTATGTGAATCCACCTGCAGTTGTAAGGCATGCAGAACAAATTCAGAAATGGCGGACTGTGAAAGGTAATTGGCAAGTAAGTGCTCTTTTTATGCATTCTGTTCCTGTATTTTTAAAGCAGTCACTCTCCCTCTCCAGGCTGAAATATTGAATTTTCCTCAAGATGCATGTAAACTTAAAAGATGTGCTTGTCCATGTCTTATTTTAATAATTTGTATTTGATGATGATGGGATGGAATAAGGTGACGCATTTATCCAAACAAGTTAAAAACCTTATAACTCATGAGTGGCAAAACCGCAAATGAATTTCAGTCATCTTTATTCATGAGTGGATTAAGTTGTATATTACTATCCCACCACATTTATTCTGTATCCTAGACAGACTTCTCTGCACACAGCCTCCTTATTTTTTAATTTAAAGCTGTAAGATATGATCGTGGTCCCTGTCAGGTTTGACCTACCTGGATGATTGTTGCTTACTTAAACATTCCCAACAAGTGTGATTTCTTTGCTTAACTAGTTTTTGCTGAAAACTCAAAAATCCTAACTGGCTATAGTACCTGATGTGTGCCTGTGTGTATAGCTACGGTGAGCAGATCTGGGTGTAGGAATGCCATAGATAGACAGTTTGGCAGCACTGAGCAAGGACAGGGCCTGAGAAATGCTGTAGAGTAGGCCCAGAGCTCCCAGGGAGCACTCAGCTGTGGGCTGTTATTGATGTCCAAAGGACAAGTTGATTTCTGGTTCAGCAAGCAAAAGTGTTCCTTCTGAACAAATGGTTTCCTTTCAGCAGTGACTGATAAACATGGAGCAGGAGGTAGGAGGCAATAAAGAAGCAATCTTAATAACGCAACTGATTAGAAAGAAGCTACAATCACTTCTTTGTAACTTCTTCTTCAAAAAAAATGAGGTAGTTGACATTCTGAGCTTAATGTGAAAAACAACTGTTTTGGGGTGGCCAAAGCTGCCTTTGTGATGAGAAAAGTCTGAAGTATTTAGGGTGAAAGTAGAAATTGTTTAGAAGCAAGTGGTCAAGCTTAGGCTAGCAGAGTCCAGTAACAGTTCATTACTCAGGTCACTATCCCCAAAGCAGCTTCTGATGAAACATCTTTTACAAGTTGAGAAAGGAGACTCTCATTAGCAAAGTGGCCTGCCTCTTACGATTTGCAGGGTAACACCTCCATGCAGAAACAGGTTTCGCCTCACACGCTGACAAGCCATGTCATAGAATGGAATGGTCAGGAAAGGATTGTCCTTGGTATTGCTGTGTAGACTCAGGTGGACTTCGCTGCCGTCTCCCTCCTTGTTGAACATGTGCCAAGCAGAAGATGTCTGTTTTTAGTGAAGCCATCGCTGCAAATGAGCGTCCACTGGAAGACCTCCAGCGAATATTTCGAAGTAATGTTTCGGGTTCAATTTTTGTTCGACAACATACCTTGAAAAATTATTGGGTGTTGCTTTTGTTTCATGCTCTGATCAATAAGTCTTTTAATGTTCTGTAGCATTTTCCTCTGAAGACTACTGTAGCCCTGTAATTTAGCTGTTACTCTGTTTGTTGTTGTTTTTTTTTTTCCTTCTAATTTTGTTTTGTTTTTCACCTGGTAATTACAGATTTCTTTTTAATCCCAGATTCACACAAATGAGAGAAACATAGGAAGTCCAGACTCTTAATTTTAAAAAATGATGGATTCTTACTTCTACTGCTTCCACATTTTATTCTCACGGCAGGACATGCATACAAATGTGTTGCTATATGAGGGCTGCACTGAAAGTAATGCCTCCTATTTTATTACATTGACACATGGTGTCAGAGGTGGATGTTGGTAGTGTGGCAGTAGAGGTTGAACCTTCCCTCCAGTATTCCATTATGTTTTGTTGCTGTGTGAGAGATGGCAACAGAGGGGCAGTCTGACAGAATGCCATCTGACATGGAAGTGCATATGAAGCAAGGGTGTGGCATTTAATGCCTCCGTCTGGAAAAAATGGCATCCACTGACATTCATTGATTCTTGCTGGATGTTTATGGAGAATGAACAGTGACTATGAGCACAGAGAGATGGTGGGTGCTGCATTTCAGCAGTGCCAACAACAACAGTGGGTCAGGGTCACCTCTATTGGTGCAGATTTTTATGAGCACAGCTTGCAGGCTTTTGTTCATCACTGGCAAAAACACATAGCTAATGGTGGTTGAAAAATATTTTGAAAAATAGTGAGAATTTGCTCTATCAAAGACTGTTATTGTGCTCTTTGTATTTGTCGTAGTTTCCCTGGTTATGAATAAATAAGAGGCATTTTTTTTGGAGCAACTTGTGTATAAATTGCTGATGTACGTTCATCTGTTTATTTACATCTGTGATTCTTTTTAAGCATAAATATAATTTCTCATGCATATTGGCTTTAAATATAAAAAAATACTATACAGAATGGAGCATATATTAAAACATAGCCATTGTTCACATGGGTCGTGTTTTTACCTTTATTTTATGGCATTAAATTTGAAACTTGATGGTTTTCTTACAGAGTACAAATGTTTGACTGATTCTTAGTCCTGTTTGGTACCCATCTTCTGCAACAAAAAACAGAGTTGAGCCTTTGATTCTGAGACAGTTGACTTTTGATTCCAAATCCTTTCTGTACTGTTAGATATTACTTAAGACATGAACAAATTTCTTGTCTGTCACAAACCATTATTTGTGTATCCTCCATATATATGCCATATGTTTCCTAATTCTTAGAGTGAGAACCAGGCTTCAGATTCCTCTGTCTTCTAAGTTTGGCTTTGGAAGCATGAACTGAAATAATATATTCCTGTCTTCACTCCCTTTGCAGGCTGCTTGGCTGTTGAAAGCTGTCACCTGCCTAGACCTTACCACACTCTCAGGTGATGATACTCCTTCAAATGTTCACAGACTGTGTTTTAAAGCTAAGCATCCCATCAGAGAGGATCTGCTGAAAGCCATGGATATGCATGATAAAGGTTTGGTCATTTTTGTTCTGTTAGGTTTGTAGAGAAAATGTCTGTGTTTCCTCAATATTTTTTCAGTTTTCAGAAAGGTGTATGAATGACCTCTTCTATTATGATGGCAGTTATGGTAAGCAGTGTTGCAGAACTAATAGTTGTGGTAGAACAAAATAGGTTCTGCGTGGTCTTACTCAAAGAAATTGTTAAGTGAAAAGTTAAGGAACTTTTAAATGTGTAATACCAATCCTTTTGAGTTAATACAGTATTTTGAAGAGGAAAAGTCCATTCTCAGTTTGGAAACCAAAGTAAAGCATGGAATCAGGTAGATGCTGTAAGTTATGGTACACAGTGTACAAATTTGATACAGAAGCCATAAGTGTGTAACTTCAGTGTATGTCTTTTAATAACAGTGCACTAAGGTGAAACAAACTGAGTATTCCATTAATCTGCTGATGCCCTTTCTGGATTGTAGAAGTGGGGGATTTCATGCTTAGCCAATGCTGCTCTGTTACTCTTTAAGGACCATTCTAACCTAAGCCATTCTGTAATTCTGTGATACTCAGGAGTCTGCCATTTTACATGTCAGAAAATAGGCATTCCACATATGTAAGCACGTTATTTCTCTTTCAGAAAACATTATCTTGCTTCTTTGAGTAATTATGGTAGGTGACATCTTTGCAGCCCAGTCAACTTTAAGGAGTTGCTCCTCTAGTATGTGATTGTGTGTCAAACATATACCCTGTATACTTCCAAAGTTCCCAGCTAAGCCAGCAAAGCTGGAGGGGAAATCCTTATCAACCAGTGGTAAAGCACTGACAGCAGGTTGACATTACTGAACCAGGCTTCATCTGAAGTTCAGATTGTACACCTGAGACTGAACATGATTCAACTTCAGGGCAAACTGAGGCAGTCAATATAAAACTTCTTTAAATCAGAGCAGCACTTCTAAATTTTTCAGGATGTGGTCACTGATGTGCCAGATTTGGCTTCTGTCCTAGCATGCTTACCTTACAATGATCTAACAGAAAGAAAAAACACAGTGACATGCAGCATGCTTCTACTATCAAAATATTTCAGTTGTTTTATACAGGCTTTCATCTGAAGTTAAATGCTATAAAACCAAGGGGGAAGATAAGTTTCTAGCCATATATGCGAAGTATCAAAGCTTAACCTTTATTTATTTCTTTATTTATTTTTAACTAAACTTAGATTTGTAGACTTTTCAGATAGTTGAAAGATTCAATATGAGAGCAATTATTTGAGGCTGAGAGAAAAGCATTTTAACTAGAAATGCAGTAGAACTGCATTAACATAAGGACTGCTCTGTTGCTTCTGGGCTCAGTCTGGCTCAACAGGTAAGGACAGAGCTTGGCAGCAGTTTTTCTCACAATATGCTGCTGACTCAGCATGTCTTAAGTGTATGTCATTAAACAGGGAATCTGTCGATTAAAATAAACACTGAGAGGTGCTTTAACTCCTGCTGATGCAAGCTTGTTCCCAGGGTCAGATGCAGGACTATGAGGCAGGTAAGAATATGAAGAGGCATGAATATGAATATCCCTGTTGCGTGTGCTGAAGGTTCTTGTTAGAACACAAAAGTGGGAGAGAGGTGCAAGCAACATACATGTGTTTGTTGTGTGGTGCGCACTGGAAAAGTGCAAATCTGAATATGAAAAAAATGCATTGTATCTCTCACAGGTATTACTGTCGCAGCGATTTGTGTATATCCTGCAAGAGTCACCGATGCTGTAAACTCCCTGAAGGCTGCTGGTTGTAACATACCAGTAGCTTCAGGTAAGTGTTCTCTTAAAGTAATCAATTATATCTTTACATAGATATGCAGTTGTGTAGCAGTGTATCTACGTATGTAAAATATGTGGAAACATCTGGAAGTTGAGACTTGCTTTTGTTTCAGAGTAAGGTGAAAAGGTAGCAGGTGGAATGAAGGGAATTGTGAGGAAGATTTGCTTCTGGTTTTTGTTGTCATTTGTTTTGTTTCAGCTTCAAGGGTATGAGGAATGCCAAGTCTGTCTAGCTGGAAACTCAGCAGAGGTTCTTAAGACATACAAAGCCATTTTCCTCAAATGAGTAGAAGAAATAGATTGAGATAATGCGCTGGACTAAAGCTCAGTAGACAATAAATAGATAATTAAAATACAAGTCTTGGGTTTTCTGGTTTGTGATTTTTTGTTTTTGATGTGTTGTTTTTTTCCATCATCATTTTTTTGGCTTCTAAGTGTAGTCTTACAAGCTGAATTCATTGAAGATTTGTGTGGAGGCAGGGGTTATTGCTGGCTGAGCAGCTTGCAAGTTTGGGACTTGCACTCAAATCTCATAATGCCAGTTCTTTTCCAGTCACCACATGATAAACAAGTTCTGAATCTACTATAAGCAAAAAGTAGATCACAGAATTACATGGCTTAGAAGGGAGTTCTGGATATCATTTAGTCAAACCTGATGTTCAAAGCAAGGGCTAACTTTGAAGTTAGATCAGGTGTTTTATGCTAACATCCATGTTTTCTGGGTTTTCTTTCCATTTTTTTATTGTTGCATAGGGAAAAAATAAATACTACCTGCATTTAAGTCACAAAGAATCTCTGTCAGAGCCATTATTATTTCCATTTCCAAAGTTATTTAGGTTTTGTACTTAAACATCATAAAGCAAATTCTAAATAGACCTCATTAAGAAGTTTTTGCTACTGCGGTATAATTATTAAATGTATTAATGGGACATAACTCAAAAATCTCCTGAAAATAATTGAAAATTTTTAAAAGCATGTATCGTTTCACATACAAGTTCACTCCTTCTTTGTTCAATTCTGTAGATATTGTGCTTTTGTAGGCCTATTGGAAAAAGTTTAAGTCTTCTGAAATGGACCTTCTCACAAGAAGCAGTTAGTATCTTGGTGGATGGGGGATAGAATGAGGTGGCTTCAGGTTTTTGATCTGTGATAGGGATTGAAACAAAAAAAAAAAAAGAAAAAAATGCAATGGCTCTCAAATTCTTCGATGTATTAGAGTTAAACACAATTTTATGTTCAATGTATAAAACAAACTTTCTCCCCCCTACCTGCATTTCCATCATCACTAGTGGCTGCTGGATTCCCATCTGGGCAAACTCCTCTAGAAACTAAACTGGCTGAAATAAAGCTGGCTGTGCGGTATGGAGCCAAAGAGATTGACATTGTCATTAGCAGGAGCCTGGTGCTGAGTGGGCAGTGGGAAGGTAAGGAAGCTAAACCTGTCTATATATATGTACTAGTTCTCTCTGTTCCCCCAGTTTCTGCATTATTAGTCCTTGAAGAATTTGATCCTTCCCCGAAGAATGATAATCTGGGGCACTGAACTAAATAAAAACAAAATTTCTGAGATATCACAAGCGGACAATTTTTTTATAAATAGTACTGTTACAAGTTTTATCAGGTTGGGAATTCAGTATTACTTTATGCTTTAAAAATTGGGTCCATTGTTTCTATACCTTTGAGGATTTTGCGTAGAGGATTAAAAAAAGATAGCAGGTGAAATGGAAGGTAAGTGAATACCTACAGTCTTTGAACAGTTTTGTTAAACCTCCCAAGGGGCTGCTGAAGTAAATGATATCTTATTAAATACACCTTTCAGTTCTTGACCAAAAAAATGTATATTTTTGTTGTTTTCTCTTTCGAAGTTGAGGGTACAAATTGACTGTTCATATTATTTTTGATGTTCCTTTGTCTGTAGACTGCAACTAATTAGTTAGAACAATAATGCTGAAGATGGTTTTTGCTCTAATTGCCTCCTTAATGTACTGTGAACCGTTTGCCTTAAGTGCTGACAGTGCTCCTACAACTAATCTCAGTGTGAAGGTAAACACATCATTGTCTTGGAATGAATTTTCCATTTAATTGTATAATGCAGTACTGTAATAGCTTGTGTGATTGGAAAACTCCGTAAAAACACTGGTACCTGAGTTTGGTTGCGAAAATAGAGACATCATGGTAACAGGTCCTGTTTTCTGATTTTTTTCCTATGCCAAGCTCGTGACTTGTAACAAATTGTATTTGCAGTTAGAAAGCATGTTACTCATCCAGTGGAGATACTTAAGAGGTCTTAGACACAAAATAACCTAGGTCCAGTGGTCTTCCTCCAAGACTTACAGAGAAAAAAAAAAAACATCACACTGAACTTGAAAAGCAGGTTGAGTTTTTGTCTGAAAAAGTCTGCAGCTCTCTTACAAAATTTTTTAATTTAACCATTCTTAATGAGCTTCAGACTTTGTGGTGCATTTCTGTTAGATGCGAGCGCTGATGAATGTCAGTGGGTGCAACTTTTTCTGCGTGGAAGAATTCAGTGACACGCCTTTGCTTTGTACTCTTTTCCATGTCAGATGCTATTTTGTCACTCCTCTACTGCCATCTGTCACATGGGAACAAAATTATTGGTGGGGAGATTGAACCTCTACTGCCATACTGCCAACATCCTTTTCTGACATTGTGTACCAATGAAGGATGAGGCATTACTTCTGGAGCAGCCCTTGTAAAATGTATAATATAGTTAATGCATATAAGTAACAAAACTTATTTTAACTGTTAATATTTTTATTAAAACTAAACAAGGGCAACAAAACCATAAAACTAGTGGGATATTTGGCACTGTTTTTGTGAAACTAACACATCAGTCTGATTTGCTAGCAGTGGTTGCAGTTCTTAGTGAGGTCTCAAGGTGCTCATAAGACATTTTGATGAAATTTCACTCTTTCAGTACTTCATCCTTCAAAATAGTTGCTTACAAATTTTTATAGTGCCAGTAAGTGGTGACGTGAATAAGACAGGACTGTGAAATGAAGAATATCTTTCTCTAGTAGAAGAGAATAAAAGTCTGGTGGAGAGACATGATCACATTTTTGAGTTGAGTATCTGCTTACAACTTGTGACATTCCATTTGAAAATTTGCAGGTAATGTATTATGTTGACTGAAAATGGAGTCCCAAATATAAATCGATGTGTTTTTTTTTTTTCAGCATTCTTGAAACCTTCCTCAAACTCCTTTATCAGAATAGAAATCACAGTTTTTCACTGTTCACAAGACTGTGTTTAGCCAATGTATCAAGGTACATGCAACTATTTGCCATAGCTTGGGCTAGCATTGCACTGTGCCCTCCCCTTGTGCTGCTTTCAACTGAAACAGCACTCACAGCACCCCAATATTTGGTTGCTGCTGAGCAATGAGTGTGTGCCCTGGGCTGGGCCCAGGGCTGAGCTGCTGTCATGATGGCACAGGGCAGGGGACAGGCTGCACTGTGAGCAGCTTTTAAATACCATTGAGACTCTTTATGTCACTTGAAATATATTTTCCATATCTGATCTTTATGAGGTAATTGTTAAGGGGTTTTTGATAATGCTGAACATGAAAGCAGCTTTATTGGGCAGCTAATTCATGTTGGAAAAGAACCTTAAATGAAATTTAAGTTTATGTGCTTATAAATACATACCTTTTACAAGCTAGTTGCTTTTCAAGCAGTAATACTTTACAACAGTTTACTCAACCATTGTCTTGTATTACTTAACAGAGTATGAATTAAGCTTAAAAATCAGTATTTAGGTTGTGCTTTTAAGCTCAGAATGTGGATCCTGTAGGTAATGTGTGTTGAAGCTGACAAACTACTGAAAGAAGCTGAATATATTCTCCTTACATATAGAGGTGTTGCTCTACCTTCAGAAGCTATCTGTAGTTCCATAATGTTATTTCTAGTTTTAGAGCTGTTAGCAAACAACCAGATATACCACAACATCAGTGGCTTCCAAATACGTGGCAACCACTAATAATGGCTGATTATCATTTGCTTTATGTTAGCTGAATTTTCCTGTTAAAAAAGGGAATAAAAATAGTAGTCTAAGTAATAGAGCATGTCTGCATCCATGCAATACATGTTACCTCATCATGGAAGCTACCTTTCAGTCTTTGCTAGTAACTATTCAGTTATGAATGCAAAGTCTTTTTTCAGTAATTGAGGCCCCCCTTTTGTGCAATATACTTTGTAAACTGCAGAGATAATATGTATACCACCTGTTCTGCAAACTTGAACAAAACTGCATGTTGTTGGGAAACTTTTTGTTTGAATTTTCCATTTTCTAGATTTGCAAGGCAACTTGGGACTGCAAATTCTGCATAATTTCGTTCTTGTACTGTCAACAGCAGCTCAGACTCCTGAAGCCAAATTCTGTTTTCAGTTTCATGTGAATCACTGGAGCCTGGAGTTGCACATATGTGGCTGAGAGCAGAACTGATAGAGTTGTGTTGTGCTGATAGCCTTGTACTTGTCATTTTGTTAACAAACCTGCCATTAATGTGCAAGACAGAAGGCATTCCAGCTCATTTTCCAATTTCCTAACATGATTACCTTGATCTTTTGGTCTAACAGAAATTGAAACATTGTCCCTTCTCATCTCAGTTTCTACCCTTAACATCAGTCATTGTGAATGACTAGTTGAAAACAGCAAATAAGCTGAATTTAAAGGAAAAAAAAAAGTGTTTTTATCACCACATTTTTGGAGAAGTGCTGTTTCATAAAAATTAAGCTGGTTTTATTCTTCCCTTAACATTTTCATACCCTCTGTAGGATATATTATTATTCTCTTTATTATGTGATTTTGAGACAAATGTATTAGACCAAATCAAAATACCATGTAGACAATCTAGGACAGATCATAGCCAGCATTAATTGATAGGAATGCTTGCTTGAGAGACATGAAGGGAGAGGCACATTTTCTCTTTTGTATTTATTAACTGCTAAATATCAATGGAATGTTTGTACTGAATATTTGTAAATTCAGGAAAGTTAAACAAACAAATAAACATACCACCATCCAACACTTATATTTTGTAAAAGTGGAATAGAAAATATTGCTATGAAAGTGTTTTTTCTCTCCTATAAAGTCTGATCTTGTCTGACTTATAAATGTATACAGTAAAAGCAGATTTTAAGTTCATAAAAGCAGTAAGGTATGTTAAATAAACGAGAGCAAAGTAGAATAATTCTTGCATCACATTCATTTTAACTGCTTAATCAGTGGAGTTACAACAGACTGCATCAGTGAGCACCTGGCTGTAAATGTAATCTGTATAGTATGGCTTGCTTTGATTTTGATTTGGTTTGTTTTCTTTGTGTGTGTTTTTTCCTGATTTAATATGGGTAGTGTTAGTGCCACATTTG
Source organism: Callipepla californica brunnescens (assembly GCA_023055505.1). Classification (NCBI taxonomy): domain Eukaryota; kingdom Metazoa; phylum Chordata; class Aves; order Galliformes; family Odontophoridae; genus Callipepla; species Callipepla californica. The sequence continues at coordinate 47,015,457 of JALIRH010000001.1, forward strand.
ATATGCTACACAGTATTGGCCATTTCCTTTGAGAGCTCTGTATTATATTTTCCACCATTTTTAACAGTCAGAAGAAGAATCTCTTGCAAGCTTTTCATGGTGGTCTTAGCTCATACAAGTACGTGTCATGAGTACAAACCTCCTGAGTTTCCTGTGTTGAAGATTTCCTAAATGCTTTCTGCCACTTCTGCTAACCAGCAAGCTCCATCTGCCCTGCCATCTACTGCTGTAGATAGTGTTCTGCAGAGCTCAGAAGTATGACAAGAGCCACAGTGTCCAGCTCTGCTCCTGACACTAATGGGCTTGAGGAAACCAGGTAGCTACGAGATTGAAATTTGGCAGCACGATCTGTCCTGAAAGTTGCCCCGGACTTCTTGAAAAAGCAAGTCTGTATTCAGGTGTGATTAACTCCAATCACTCTTCAGTCTTTTGAGAGGAAGTTTTGAGTTGATCAAGTAATTTGTCTTTTTATTTAAGTCTGAGTGAGTACTTTTTCTTTTTGAAAGGAGTAGGAGTTTTTGCACTTCTTCTGAAACAAAGCAGTGCCTGCTTGACTTGGGACTAAGGTCTGGGGTGCTCTGGTAATTTTCTTTTTCCCAGAGGTAGTTGCATTTCTATTTGTACTTCTACTGTAGGGATGAGAATATCCTATGAGTGCCAGATACTCAATGCAATAATTGATCTGTGAATAGAGTGTGAATAAGAGAACAGTATTTATTACCTACGCACCTGCCCCATTAACACATGCCTACTCTTCCACCACCACCTCAAGTAACCTGACAGACACAGATGATTGAAGATCTTCAGTTGTTCCTGTCTGTGGGTTGACGCGTGCTGTCAGATGGAGAAACTGTTCAAATGATCTTGGCACTAATTGCATATAAATGTACCTTCCAACAAAAGGGGAGTGCTGTAGCTGCAGTACTAACTTCAGCGAACAACAGTTACGAAAATAAAATTTCTTTTCATGGAATCCAACCTAAATGTACATTTTGTTGATTTTGCTTTGACGTTTTTGGCCGTGTATCTTAAAGGTAGAGAAAACTCGAGTCTTTTCTTGTTGTTACCTAAACTAGAACATGAAAGCTGCTTTTTCTGGCATTCCAAAGGCTTCAGGAAAGAGTCACTCCACAAAAAGAAGCTGCATTTGGATCTAACACGAGTAGCATTATCAAATGCACAAGAAAATAGTGCAGGTGCTTTGTATTTCCTTTTTTGAGTCTCGATTTGATGTAGAAGGTTTTGGAGTATCATCAATTGATCAATAAAACATGTTAGACCGCATGCTATTACTGATTAATTCACACCTTTGGTACACAGTAAGAAACAAGGTGAAGCCTGGTGTCTATAAAGGGACTTGCTAAGTGCGTTAGCCAGTTGTCTGCTAATGTGTGTAGTATGTCTCTGAGGACCACCGCAGTGATCCCAGCCCCAGCAGCCTAGTATACCCGTGGCATCAGTAGGACTCAGCAGATTGGCGGGTGAAGGAGGTGTCCAGCTGGCAAAGTCTTTGTTTGAGGACTGAGACAGTATGCTGAAAAAAAGAATCCCGGACTTTCAATGTTGTAAAAGCTGTATTTTTGATTTCTATCAATGAACTTTTCGATTTTATGTGCCTGAAGACTGAGTACATTTTCTGAAAAGGACTCTGATAAAAGATACTGTTTGCTTATTTTGCCTTTTTTTTTTCCTTCTAATTCAGATTCCAGAAACATTGGCAGCACACTGTAAGAGCTGCTTTTCTCCCTGCCACTAGTATTAAATGAGCCTTAATCATCCCCAAGTGGCCAGATTGTAGCAGTTAGATTTCCATAACTTTTCCCTCTTTTACTCTCCCCAAGTTTAAAATTTTGTGGGGGCACTGCTGAAATTTCCGAAAAGGAGTGGGAAGTTTTCCTTGGGCTGCCATTTCCTGACCAGGTCTGCAAGTTCTGCCTTTTTTAAGAAACTCAGTAGACTTGAGTCCTCATTACCTCCCTGAAGGAGATTCACAGACATAGATCCATGCAGAGTTGTTGAGCTGTGCAGGTGCTTGGACCTCAGGCTCTCCTCACCAGGGGTGTTAGCAGCCTGTGTTCACGAGGCTGCATGTTTTCAGGAAACTTGTGTTTTCACAGAGCTTAAGATGGTATTTTAATACCTGAACACAGGCATCTAGCTCCCAACTGGCCTTCCTGAGACTGCCCCGTGGAACTGGGAGGTAGGATGGGACCTAATAGAGATGAGATGCCTCCAGGAGTTGTAGTTGGAGGCCAAGGGGAAGATGTCAGGGATCCACAGGTGGCACCAGTATCTGCAATTAGACAACTCGGTCACAACCTTGTTGTGTCATAGGCTGTGCCCTGCAAAGATGACTGTAGGGAACAGGGTGTGTGGTGACATGATGTACATGGGGAAACATAACTGTGCCTGAATACTAATTTAATTTATTACCGAATTTATTGCTGGAAAAAGCTGTTTTAAAATCAATTTTGTACATCATAGTATTTTTTTTTTTTTTGCTCCTGATGTATTCATGAGTGTTTGGCATACTGTGCACATTAGTAGTTTTGAGAGAAGTGACATTAATAGCTATTAAGTTCAGTCTGAAATTGTGTGGCATTGTTAATTACCTCCAGTCATGTAATTTATTGAACTTACAAAACTTAAGTTCTTGAGTGCTATGACTAATTATAAGATTGGAAATTAATCCAGAAGTGGAAATTACAGCCATGCTTGAAAATGTCTCTCAGCCAACTTTGATCATTTTCAAATGCTTTTATCCACAGGTCTGTATGAGGAAATCCGCCAGTGCCGTGAGGCCTGTGGAGAAGCTCACATGAAAACAATCCTAGCAACAGGTGAACTAGGGTCCCTTGCTAATGTCTACAAAGCCAGTATGATAGCTATGATGGCAGGTAAATAAAAGTCTTCTTCTTTTTAAGCTAAGAATGTCTTTGCTATATTATTCATGAAGCGTAAAAAATTCTCATCGTGAAAGTTTAGTTTTGCCTACAGTAGGCAAAAATTGTTGTGCAGCAATTACTGAAGTTACAGGTGTGGTAATGAAATGTCGTTTGTTTTGAATAATCTACAAAAAAGGTATGAAATGTTCAATAATGCTTAGAACTGCTAAACAACAAGATTTATAGGAATGACACTGTTTGTTTTCAAATGTCTGATCCTTGGTATTTTTAATCAGGGCACATACATCTGTGGCAGATGCACATTATCCATGTAGTGTGATCAGGTGGGTTGTGAGCATGTTATAAATGTAGCTGGGCACTTGTCTGAGAAGTCTTATGCTGACTACTCCTGTTTTTGGTTTGTAGTCACTCCTAATCACCTCAGCAAAGTTTGAGTAACCCAACTATGCTGGAGATTCATCAAGGGGAAGAACACCAATGCTGAAGCAGGGCCTGGAATGCTCTAGGTTATAGCTGCTTTTAACTGGCATACTCAGTAGTGGGACACTTAATACTGACAGTTAAATGATGTTCAGTTTTCCCTATTTTAAACAAGACTTCAGGTCTGTGCTTTAATACAATCTTTAAGATGCAAAATGTTCTTTGGACTCTGTTCTAAACTTGTGCTTCTTTCACCATACGTGAAAGAGGGCACTTCAAGTGTATTGGCAGAGAGAAATGTAAAGATATGCTAAAAAGCAGTGTTAGTCCATCTCCTAACTAAATTTTTGGTCATTTTTGTCTTGATGTTTTTTTTATACTATAAGCTCTTCAGACCTGGAATTACTCATTTTAGAGAAAGAAAAGGTCATTTGAGTGTTCTGTCTGTATTTGAATAAATATTCAACTTTAAGCTGACTCCTTGTCTCTTTACACAATGCTGTGCTTATCTACCTTAGATGGAACAGGAGGCTTTTTATGTTTTTACTTGCTCAGCTGCAAAGTTAATTGGTATCGTTTAGTATAGAGTACCAGTATTATGCTAGTAAATATAGTTTTTAATTAGAAGAGGCATAAGATATGCATTTCCTCTCATTAATGCCATTATAATAACTTTTTTTTTTTTAAGAAATTCAGATTGTAAAGCATTAGACCATTTTCCCATTTTTTGCTGGTGTAGTTTTTTTAAAATACAGCAGATGGCCCTATTGTTAATGATTTTCCTTGCATGGTTATTCATTTTGTAAGATACCTATCCGTGTATGTGCAGTAATTCCGTTATTTCAGTCTCTTGCTTTTTCTTTGTGGGTAGGTGTCAAAATAAGAATGTATATACATGCACTGAAGGCCAGATTTTCAAATTCTGACTTGTCAGAGTAGCTGAGAGTTTCAAATTCCAGATATTGTTTGATTTGCATATTTGTAATATTTTGGGGAGAAAGTAACTTGGCACAGTAGGTTTAAGCTCTTGTTTTAGTGACCATATGTTTTTACAACTGGTGCTCTGATTTAACAGAGAGAAAGAAAATTTAGCTGATCGTGTGCCTATACTGGATCACGGTGACTTTTATTTGAAATATATGTAAAAAGCAGCATCTCTGATAAACCTGATGCTAGTGATTAATTTTATGTGGGGAAATGAGTTACACAATAATTTGATTTGATTGCAAAACTGCCATCTGAAGTTTTTCCTGCCTCTGACTGCTTGTTCTTATCCTTGAACCAAAATTTGCTTCTCCTTCAGCTACGCTGTTAGAAGCACTCGGTAAACTCAGTTATCAAAACTGATAGTTGAAAATTACTTCAGAAAGGGATAACGAGTTTTGGGGATATTTTAGATTGATTGCGTTTAGCTTTTTCTTTTAAAATTGTTACCACCTCAGAAATCTAGTTTACTGCCTTACCTTGCATGCGGTTGTATCAGTGCAAGTGAGGATGTGGCATACAGTCCTTAACTCGCTTTCACTATACAGTGTGTAATGCAAGTCTATCATGTAGGGAACACAAAATCATAGCCTTACGTATGTTTACATTACTGCTGTTGAGTACACACTCTCACACCTAGGTCCCGAAGCACTGATTTGTTGTGGTATGTATTTAAAATACAGCCATGTTGGTTGCTCCAAAAGTAATGCCTCCTGTTTGTTTCCAGGGAAACCACAACAGATATAAGGAGCACAAAAACACTGTTTGGTTTGAGCAAGTTCTCAGCAATAAAGCACTTTTTCAATTTTACTTCGTGTTTGCCATTAAGAATCTCAGTCCCTCCTTATAAAACTACTCTGCTTTTATCAAAGCAGTTATCTGAGCATAAAATACAACACAGATGTCTCCTCTGCCAAGTACCCAACCAACATTTCTGTACAGTCATCCTTGTGCTGGTGTGTGCACAAGGAGTGATTGATGTGTGACGGGAGGAACAAGTTCCATTCAGTGTGATTCAGCTTGCAAGCAAGGGTTCAGCAGCTGGGCGTGAGGTCAGCTGCACAGATGACTGACTTGAAGAGGCGTGCCAAAACATCACGTAGCGTGAAAAGTGTGCACCTCCACATTGGCTGGAATTTTAAAATAATACTAAGAGTCATGTTCAGGCTGGAGTGGTGTGCCTGTGCACTTCTGTATTCAGAAGTGATTGCATCGACCAGGTCTGTAGGCAAGCAGCTGTGCTCCAAAGCACAGCTCATGAGGGAGGTTGAACTCAGCAGGTTGTGTAGTGCCCAGACAGTGTACTGGAGTATGGGGACAGCTGTAGAAAAGGTGCTTTGTGCAGCATTCTTGTTGGAGAACTATGAGAAAAAGGGTGTCTTCATAGGAAATTTGATTATGATTTGCCTCTATTTGAAGCAAATACAATAATTTGCATCTTTTTGGCTCATTCTGTTCTGAAACCATTTCTCTCCTAAGTAATGTCTACTTTTTCTTGCTTCTCTAGCACAGTACATAGAGAAAAAGACATCAGAATGGAAGCAGGCAACTAGTTCTCTTAAAGCCTTTTAACCAACCCTTTTACATATTTGACTGACATGCTAAAATTATTCTGGAATATGTAAGTATCTATTTCTGAGTGCTGTTCTGAAAGAGGCTGACAGCCCTCTGAGGACAGTGAGTCAGCTAGCAAGAATAATTCTTGCAGTTCTATGGAGGAGATAATGGAGAAGGCAAGGAGTGCACAGCAGTAGGTCTGTGTCACTACCAAAGAATCACATCGTTTTCAGAAAGCTGAGATAAAGTCTCAGAGACAAATCAGGGAATTTTTGTTCATTGTACTGTCCACTGCCATTTTTTGTGCTTCTCAAAATGTTTATGGTAGATTTGAATGCATGAGCTTCCCAAAGGCAACTGGCTGCATCTTTGATTGTACCAGAAAGTTTACTAACACTGAGCAGAGCAAACTGATTAGAGATTTTCAGTGTCTGATGTGGATCAGGTCCATTTCTATAGGAGACTTACAGATCTTTGCAACCTCTTGGAAGAAACAGTTCTGAGGAACATGAATAGGAGTGCTTGGTTCCCCAGTGCTAGTGGGAACTGCACTGCGTTTCTTCATCTTGTTATCTTTAAAAACAAACCAACCACAAACTGATGGTGTTTACTGTTTTGTTATGATAGGTGAACAGGTTATTTATTGTTGCATTTTTGGACACAAACTATATTATAAAGTGCCAAGGAAGCCATGTAAGTAAAGAGAAGATGGTAAACTTGTAGTGGGAAAGGAAAGCTACCGTAAAGTTACGTGATTACAAGTTTTTATTTTGGAAAATCACATTTTAACAATACTGTCTATTTACAAAAATGTTATTATTTTATATAAGAATTCATGTTAAAGATTGAGAGGTGGAGGAAGAGACTAAGTAAATGCACGTTACTTTAAAAGTGAAAACTTCTTTGTCATTTTAACTGTGACAACTGGTCTCCACAGTGCGCTCCACTTACCTCACTCCTAGGGAATTTTAGAGCAATACAGCAGTGGCATATGAGAGATGCTTGTTTTCATTATAAATAACCGAACAAGTACCTATGTGAAGATCAGGAATAAGAGATATATGCTCACTGGTAGCTTTCCTAAACATGTAGATTTAAAACGTTTTTTGTAGATCATGAAGTAGTTAGTCAAATAAGTTGAGATACTGACTCATAAAAATTGAATTTAGAAAGGGAATGAGTTAGTGCTAAAAAAAAAACCCTAACATCTATATTTTCTAGCATAAAGAAGCATCCAAAAATTATCAAAAGATGGCTGAGGCAATCAAATCTCTCATGCCAGTAGGCCAGAAGATAATTAAACCATGTGGAATCTGCAGACAGAAATTTTGAGATGCTTTGATACTTTTAATTCCAAACTGAGCAGAAACAGTACAACTATCATTTTCACAGCAAAACCTAAAGCCACAGATAGGCTGGACTTGTCTTAGCTCTAGGGAGAAAGTGGCTGAGAACTATCGTATTTGGTCTTTGTCTCTGAATGCAGAGACACAAGAGTTCCCCTAAGAAAACTCAAAGACACAAAAGGTTGAAAAGGTTCCCTCAAAAACCCTGAAGATCAGAACATCCCACGACACAAAAAACTAGTCCTGAATTAAGAAAAGCTGTAAAAGTTCAATGAATGAATGAAGAGGGTCCAAGAAAGGTAGTTTGGAACATCAAAGAATAATGCCTAGCTGCTCAGCTCTAAATGAGATTTCTGTACTGCACTTAATGTTGCTGTGGATCCAATTTTAGTGTGTATAATGGCAACACAAATTTTGAAGTACTAATAACTTTTGCTCTTTTTAGCACTGTAATATAAAAATTCTTTTGGAGCCAGGATAGATGGTATGGTTTCAAACATTTGAGTGTTAGGAATGCATTTCCTACTGTTGGTTGTGGGCTGCCATGGTCAAAGCAAAAGTTCTGCCAAGCAAATGTTTAATGAAAAATAAAGAAGAGAGGAGACCAAACTAGCAACATTTGATTGAGAAGCTAGACATACTTTGTGCAGATAATACTAATGTAGGAAGTATGACTGATGAATAAGTAATACTACTTGGCACTTAGATAGAACTTTACATTTTCAAAGTACATACAGACATTAGCAGAAGAAATCTCACAATATCCTTGTGAAATATGTGATGAAGATTGTAACAGACAAGTCAAAAGTCAAGCTGAGATCAGTTGTGAGGCTTCGAATCCCATGCTCACAGTAGAGGTTGAAAGTTCCTTTCAGTAGCATTTCAGCTCTATTACATTTAAAGAAAAAAATAATTATGTGTCTACTTTCAGCTGTAAGACAGTTATTAGAGCCCAAAGCAAATGAAAGGTGAAGGCTTGGTAGCAGAAATGGAAACATGATTTTTCAGTTTGTCACTTTTTACAGATTCAAAACACAACCAACCGTGTTGAGTTTACAGTGTATCTGTAAAAGGTTCACTTTATCATGTAAAGAGATATTCAGAAATTAGGAGTCGCAAGTGTCTGTCGTGTTCTTAAAGCAGACCAGAGCAGAACTCTCAGTTCTTTTCCACAGGAGCAATGATCTTTAAGTTCTTTTCAGGGTGACTAATGTTGTTAAGCTCTGGCAATTTTAGGCTTACCACTATAAGCCTGGGAGCAAACTAGGCAGTCCTAACTCTTTTGAATGTATGGAAGGAGGACTTACTGTCTGATTGATGAGTAGGTCTGTCTCAGTCACAATCTGATGGTGGTATTCTCTCTCCCTCCAATGGAGCAGGACCAAGAGCATCCAAGCTGCAACGTGGATTACTTGCTGTGCTGTCTTGGCTGAGCTGCGCTCACTGGAAGGATATTGAAGTGCAATGCGTTCTTGCACTGCCTGCTTTCTTTAGAGAACAAAGCACAGTGCAGAGAGAGTTCTTCTACTTGCATTACCAAATGGTAGAGAGCAATCCCAGTTTTCTTTGACTATGATCTTCTGGCAGTACAGATTATATTTAGCATCAGCTAAATTTCTGACTTTCTGAATTCCTTCAGTTTACCAAGAGTGCATTATATGATGTTTTTGTCAGCCCTATTCTATCTGAGTATTAGCAGAAAATACCTCATTTATACAAAGACCTGACAGTTACTTCAGAATTTTTAGATAAATTTGAACTTTCAGAGTTGGAACTACTTCAGAACTTTGCATTGTGAAGATGCATTGTTACATGTATGTTTAGGAGCATGACATTGGGTACTGTCTTGGAATGTAGAAGTGGTTGCAGTCTGGCCATGATAAGATGCTCACCAGGACAGTATTTAACTGTACTGAATCATTAGTTGTTGATAATTTCACTATTTGCTGCAATGCATGTCTTGCATTCTACATAGTCTGCATGTTCACAGCTCTGATCAACTTCACTAGAAGTTCAGTGCAAGGAATGACCATAAAACATGCTATGAAAAACTGAGATAGAGAGTGGTAACGTGGCAAGTGACACAGTCTGACTCAAAAGATTGAATGGTATTATGGAATAAAAATGGTTTGGGATTAGGAGTTAGGTCAATGTGTGTTCTTGGCAACATAGAAAGTCTTTAAATATACTTTGTATAAAAGAAGCCCATACAGGAATAAGTGACATAATTTATTCCGATCCAGAGTGGGGGAAAAAATAAAAGAAAGAAAAATAAAAAGGCCAGTAGTATAAAAATGGAGATAACTGCATGTTCAGTGAGGCAGTACAAGGATAGTCCCTTAAACGATGTAATTGCCTACAAGCTTAGCTGTGATATTGCAGCTAATCACTAGAAATAATGTAGGTGCAATAGATAAGCTTGGAGTTGAAAAGTTCTAACAATGCAATCACAATACCCTCAGGTTTGGATTACTGATGAGGGTCCACGCAAAGAGTAGTAACACAAAACGAGAATTGGGCTTGAATAAATCAGACCTGGAAAGAATGCAAAATGAGACTTTAAAATCTACCTGGAACTCAATTATATATGTATAGGGAATCAGAAGTAAAGGAAGGGTAAAATACACTAGTGTAGGCTCTGATGAAAAGTCTTACCTGTAAAGTCTTAAGGCCAGCAGAACCCTGTATGGGAAAGAAACATGCAAGAAAAACAAAAATTTTGAACAAAGTACACAGAAACTTTGAGAGGACAGCAGAGTTGTAGTATATACAGTGAAGCCAGAATGTGTTTGCAGCCATAGCTGTGGGGAGATATTTGTCTGAGGATGTTCACATTTGCCATACCATGATGCTTGGTGACTCAGTTTTCTAATTTTGTGAAAGGTCTATTCTATTAATGGTGCTCTTCTGAAATGAGAAATAGGAATATAAAGCCTCTACTCAAGTCAAAGATGAAATGCCAATGTAAAAACAAATGACATCCATCAGCTCGTTACCTGTTTATTTGATTATGCGTCATCCATAACACTGCTTAACTTTCCCTCCGCCCCTTTCCCATTTACAAATAGAGACTGTAGTATTTCCAGCTAAGTCGGGAAGCCAGAAGATGGGTAGAATTGCTTGAGACAGCAGAATGCATCCTGGCTTGCCTTCACCTTTGACAACTCAGTTAACTTCTCTGTTTTTCCATGCATAAAATTGACATTGCACATTTCATAGGGCTTTAGTGAGGTCTAGTAAATTAAGATACAAGCAGAAGTATGTTCCTATCATTAGAAGGAATACATTTTCCCTGTCTGCACATGAAGATGGAACACCCCTGATCACAGCTGAAACTGGGAAATCGAGCAAGAGGAATTCTGGGAATGTTCTGGTGAAAGCATATGACTGTGATTTCTCAGCACAGCCAACCCCGGCAATGACAGCAAAGATGGAAGCTGGCACAGGTTGCCAATGTACTCGGGGGTGATGCCATCGTGCACTGCAGAATGGACTGTGGCCATAGCTGCAGAGAGGTCACCTGCCTTCCACTGTTTAATAGTACTCTTCACAAAATGCTCTTCTAAGCAGAAGAGATTAGCTGTGCCTTTTGTATGCCTGTTTTCCTATGCTTTGGTGTTGTGGCGTATCAGAAGAGCTTGAGTCCTGATCTGTGCACATTTCTTATACTTGACCTTCGAGCAACTGGCCGTTTACACTTCAGCCTCTGAAACTAGTGTAAAATAGTCGATTACGGTGAACAGCCGGGTACTGACATTGTGGCTTACTGTTGGGAGGGATCAGCCTTCTATTAACAAATTATCCTAAATGCCTGGATAGTGTTTTTCTTTTGCTGATAGTCAAGATCTTCACAAAGCATGTTAATTAAGGAATATCTAAATGGTATACTTTCAATTTACGACAACTGATGCAGAGAGGTGAGAAGGCACCCCTATTGCGTTAATTTTCCCCATGAATGAAACCTTGTTTCTATGTTAAATAATTTGTTAGAATTTGAATTAAAACTTTTGAAGTTTTGTATCACCTCAGACTCAGAAATCGTTGCACAGTGAGTAGTTCTAGTCAAACATGCCATCAGAATAACACGGTTTCATAGCAAAAGCCTTTGCATCTGTGAAGTTCTGATATTGAAGGTAATGGTTTGTGAGAATGCAATTTTAAAACATGGAAATATTATGTAAAATCAGTAGATGCGCAGGGTACTATTTATTTCTATGATATTTCAGGTTGTTTTTTTAATTGTGTTAGCAGCAGGTGCTAAATTCCACTAAACAAGTGAAAAATAGAAATAAATATTTAATTTACCATATCTATCAATTATACAAAATTGGCTTATGAAATATTAAAGTATCTTTTAAGAGATTGCAAGTAGAACACCACTTAGAAAATACAGTCCCTTAGCAGCAAGTTAATATAGATGTGGAAATAAACTAAGCATGATTTTAGGATTGTAGATCCTGGGATTTTTGTGTTGGTTTTAAGGTGGCAAGGCCTCATGATCAGGCTTATCTGATCTGAAATTATTTTGAAGCATATACCCATGACAGAAGAAAGTTAAATGATTTCTTAACAGAGAGATGTTGAATGGAAAAATGCACTGGGAATACACTGGTCTTGAACATCAAAAGGCCATTTTGAAACACACTTTAGACGCTCATTCAAACCAGCCCTTTTACAGCAGGAATGCTGTGAAAAACAAAGAACATACCAAAAGGTGGATGCAAACGTAAACGAATTCTATGCTGACATTAAAGCGGGACAAAAATTAGTCATAGGAAACAACTTAGTCTTTAGGAGGTTGTGGATAGTGTTCTTCCCAGTAAGCTGGATCTTAAAACATACTGAGATCAGTATGAAGACACACACTAACTTTTAATAGATCAGTTCCTGATAGTGCTGACACTGTATTTCCAGGCATTACTTCATTAAGTGCAGAGAAACAGGCTGAATGCACAAGCTTACTGCTGTGTTGCATGTTACTACAAACACGTTCCTCGCTGAGCTAAATAGGACTGACTATTTGATTGCAAGCATTTAAGCTTGCATTTAACAGCTTCTATTTCTTATATGTTTTTAACTGGAATTTAAAAGGTCATGTTTATCGAGTTTTTTGGTCTTTTCTCAAAGAAGAATATTTCTGTCAGAAATTGACAATAGAATACAGTAATATTATTAACCATGGCTTTTCCTAACTTGCTCCTGCAGTTATTTGCACCGTTTTTGGTGAGTTGTGAAGGAGTGAGAACTTTGTTGATACTTTGATTGCTTCGTCTGTCTCGCAGACTTTCTCTGCTCCTTTGATTCATAGCACCAAAGGACAACCCATGTTGGGAAGATGTTGAAAAGAATGGAAGATATTCCTTTCTTTGATACAATACTTTGGAATTTCAACCTGTGGAAAATGCTTCTGGCTTATATCTTTTAAAATTAATTTTCTCAAATCAGGGAGTCATAGATAAATGAAATGTTAGATTTTATTTTTAGCATCCCTCAGATAAGGCAATATCTAATTTCTTACTATATGTACTTTATTGTTATCCAGCTGCAGTGGCTTTTCCAGAGCCTCCTTTAATAGTCCTGCTTTTGAGGGGAATTTTCAAAGACAAAAATGACAGCAAAGTCCATGGTCCATGGCAAGTCAACAGGGATCTGACATATGACTGTCTTCTGCCCCTTTGATGTCTCTCTCCCTCTAGCACTTCTGTTGTAGAGTGACTTTCCCTGTAGTGTTCTGATTTCTCAAGCTGATTTCCTGAGTTCTCAGTAAACCTAAGATGTAGAAAAACTTTCTCCTTGATGATGTCATAACTTCTTTGCAAGCAAAAAGTCTTCCTTCCACAAACTTTTCTGCTACTACACTGCCGATTCAATGTCCAGCTGATCAGCGTATCTCAAACATTGCAGCAGTGAAGTTTTGTAGCTTATCAGGAAGTTGATTTGATAATTCATCTCTCAAGAGTCAAAAAGGAAACAAATGGAAATGTTCCATATTCCATGCTGCACATTAAACTTAAATTATGCAAAAGGAAATTATGAATCATGTATCTTCAAAAGCATTTTTCCCACTGGTCCTGGAAAGCGGACATGCAGGGAGCTCAGGGGAAATGCAAAGCCTTACACATAAGTGGAGCTTTGACAAGAACCCAAACCTCAACATGAGAAAGCATCTTGGTGGGGCATGATGGATTAAGTGCTGTGTTTCTTTAGGCCTCCAGACATCAGCATGAGGAGAGGTAGCATTGGCATGTGGTGCTCCAGTAACAAGACACTACGTCCTCCTGATAGCTAACTGCTTATATTTCTGTTGTAATCAGGAACAGTTTGCAGCTTCTCTGGATGTAACCAGATTTAGCTTCTGAGCACTGCAGCTTTGAGCAGGCTCCTCTGGGACCTTCAACTGAATGGACTCTGTGGTAAGGTAGCAATGCCATTTTCCAGTGCCTTGATTAGAATTGCAGCTTGCTTAGCTTTTAACTAACTGCCTCCAGAGTGCACTGCAGAAATGCTGGCTTGATGCTTAAAAGTAAAACCAAACAGTCCTAGTAAAATCAACAGAGCTACTCCATGCTTTTGATCTTTTTCATGAGTTCGTTAGCAGAGACTTGCTCTTATTATGAATTAAGAATTGAATACATGAGTGAAACCTAGGAAGACAGCAATGTATTTTTCTGTTCAAGCAAGAGAGTTAAAAAAAAAGTATATGAGCATGTGATAAGGTGATGGGTGAAGAGAGATCTTGAGGATTTAAGGGGTTCTTTTGCCTTTTGTACATTGTTTTTGCAGCAAAACACAGGAGTGGGCAAAGTGCTTTGCAATCTACAAATGAAAACGCTACAAATTAGAACAAAGAAACCTTAATTAACAACACTGCTGCAACTTCTTACATGGAAATAGTTCAGCAAAAGTTGTGTTAGCTGAGGTTATTGTATAAAGTCTGTTTCATGAAAGAGAAGCAAGAGAGAGGCTGCAACTGTCTGAGAGGAAGTTTTAAATGGTGGAAAGCAAAGGGAAGATAAGAGTAGAATCTGTGCAAGTTGGAAGGAGATAGGGCATTTGAGGCATCAGTGATGCATTCTGTATTATTAATAGCTGTGATTCTGATTCAGCTTGTAGGTTTTCTACATTTTCATATGCTAAATTAGGTGGGACATCACATAAAGACTAGAGTAGTCAGTGAAACGTAGAAAGGTTTAGATCCTTGTGCTCATACAAAGATTGCAGACGCCTTTCCATGAAATGTGCATTGCTACAGCACAGAATTTTATCTAAATATACTAGTGAATAATTTAAAAAGACCTGTTTATTTTTTAATAAAAAAGAAACATATAAATTGGCTGAGTGTTCCTAATGTTACTTACAGCTGCCATTGAGCAGATGTTAGGGGTTTCTTAGTGGTATGCTAGACCAAAATAAGTTTTATGAATAAACAAATAACTTCTTTTTATTACCAGCTCTTTTAGGCTGATTCTCTGCTAAATTCACAACAAATGGCTTTTAAAAGTCTCCTCATAAATTATTACCTTTCTTGTGCCACATTTTTTTATAGGCACTTGGATTTTGATTATGATGATGAACTATTTTAATAAATTGTTGTATAATTTTATCTTTTTAAGGCTCAATTTATGGTGCATTTTTCTTTGACATAGTTGGTTCCTGAGAACTGAATCCTTTTAATTCTTGCTAGTTCTCTAGCTCTTACTTTTTCACTCCCCTTAATAAATTCACACTGAAGAAGCGAACAGCATGCAGCAACATCCTTTTCTTCTGATCTCCACATGTATACACCCATCTTAGCTTTCTGGTTAACAACAGCCTCCTGTTGCTAGTAACCATTTTGTTTAACTCAGTCATTTTGATCACAGAAAGTTTGAAGAGATAGGTAATTAAATGGAGACAGTTGATTTTTACTTTCAGATAATGTTTGGGAGCACTCTGTAGAAGATGGCTATCAAAGTGGATATTTTTGTTTAGTTGTTAGATAAAGCATTTGCAGTACTACTTTATTGAGCTTTGGACAAGTGTTTTCAATGTACATACTTACAGATGTCTGTGTGCTTTGATGTAGAGAAATGCTAAACACAGAGTTCCCTGTGATTCAAGTTGTGATTCAGTGACTTTGAAAAATGACAGCTTTATGGAACTGCGTACATCTTTATTGAGATGGCAAGGAGAAAATGTAAGTGACAGGACCTTTAAACTTCTTGAATCTTAGACTCATGGCATGGCCAACAATTAATTAGAACCACCTGCTAATAATTGTAAACGAAAGCACAGAGGATTTAAGCTTTTATAGTTTTCTTTTACACTGAGTTTGGGAACAAAAGTCATGGTAGTATGTGTCATGGTCCCACTCTTTAACAGAATAATTGTGAGTCACTAGGAAAAGCATAGATACCAATTTAGATACTGTTAGAAGTCATTGCTGAAAGTGTTCATCATGCAGGGCTTTGAGTTTACTGGATTAGGGTCTGTCACAAAATTATATCTGTGTCTTTAGGCTCTAAAGTATTTTTGCATGCAAAGATATGAACTTTAGATAGATTTTTTTTTTCTGTAAGAAAGACATTAAATGTACTGTCTCAATGAATAGTGACATTTAATAACTCTCCACTAATACCGGTGAGGATACATAGATCTAGCACAAAGAGAATTTGATACACAATTTCTTTCCTTCCCAGTATTTCAATAAAAAGAATGAAATGCCAGTACTCAAAATGACATATTTTTAGTGTTGGTTTGGAAAAAAGTAAAGCCTATAGATAGCACCTAGATTTGAAGATTAAAATATCATTTTCATTTTGCCAGTGGGCTAACCAAATGTGCATTTCTGTTTCAGTTACATCTGACCAAAAGCCAGGCAGTTGTTTGATCAGATTTTTGGTACTTTTGCTTCGCAGTGCTTGTCATATTTCCAGTTTCTGACCAGATTAGGACACAGGCTTCTGACAAGCGGAGGGGAAGAAGCAGCATCCCAGCAGGTTAAATACCTTCTTATTAGTTGCTGTCTATTTCTGACAGTGCTTAAGAGTTCTTCTGATTTCCTTCCTTTTTTAAATAGTTCTTTATAGATTGTTATGCCAGAAAAATCAGACAATTTATCAGCAACACGTCTTCGTAAAGCTTCCCTTTGAAATAAAATTGTTAGTTTTTCCATGTAAGTATCATTAATAATAAAGCTGAGGGGAAAAAAAAAATTCCTAACAAAAAAATGCAGCAGTGTGTCTTTCCCTGACCCCCAGCTGAGAGGTGCTTCCTGCTCAGAGTGTGAATGCACAGTCAGGGCTTTTGGTTGGGTTTTTGTTGTTGTTTGGGCAGCAAGTTTTTTTGGTATTCGGGCCACCTGAAGAGCTAGAAACCTTCTGAAATAACTCTCCTGACAGTGTTGAAAACACTCCATCCCGCAGCCCACACTTGTGGGTTTTTTTGCAGCTTTGCCAGCTGCCAAATTATCAAGGTGGGAAAAGAGGGGCAGACTTTCTTGGAAGGAGGAGCTGTGAGTGAGCTTCTTATAATTAAATGTATATGTTGTTAAATTATCTTAAGGGAAAAAGAAGAAATAACTGATGATTTTTGTCATTTTGACGATTCTGCCTTGACATACAATACCTTATTTGTATCTTAAGTCTTCCCAGAGTGTTTCTCCTTTGGTACTTGTTGCATCAGAAGGAGAGTGTGCAACACCTACACCTATTGTAGAGTCTATGTGTTCACAAGTTGATTGTAATGACGATTTTCAAGTGTCATAAAAATTAAACCAAATGCTTTAACATTTTCCACATAATCACGTGATTACTGGAGGGAGAAGGTTGAGTTTGCTATGCAAGCCTGTAACTGTCTCATTGCTTCAAGCCAGGAAGAAACAAAGACATTACAGACAAGTCTGGTGAGGTCTGTCACTTAGTGTTTTTCAGGCAAAGGCAGGACACTGTCTCTTGGGAAATTTCTTTGATACTGAAAATCTCCCCAACACAGAAAAAGTGCTGTAGGAGCCTCTTCCTGTGCCAGCTGCCTTCCTCTGTGCAGGGACAAAATGGCTGAACAGCTGATGCTGGGTATTTGTCCTCTGCATAACAAAGAGAATGGATGCTGAGGAGATTCTGGCTGTGGCATTAAGACATGACTTTTAAATCTCAAAAATCAATCGCACCTTCCTCTGGGTTAGAGTCAGAACAGAATCTTAAACTGCTTTTGTTACAAAGTGTTGAAAAACACTCCAAGTGACATTGAGGTGTCATGATTTTGGCTCTGAGTGTTTTGGTTTTTTTTAATCTTTAAAATTCATAGCACCTTCTAATCTTGATAAAGCAGACTCATTTTCTAGTCGCATTGTTCAGTGAGGAGTATCTCCAAATGGATTTTAAGTTGCTCTTTCAATGTGAGTAATTTTGTTACAAGCTAGTAGACAGCATGCAAGCATACCTGAGTTTTAATGTTAACATATTTATTTCTGTGTTGCTCTCAACATTAAGTAGTTCAAAGCTAAATCTGGTTGCTACAACATGGTATACGAAATGCCATGTAGTGCTGTGATTCCAAGCAGTCATGGATATTTATTATTTCCTTCCAAGTCCTAGTGCTATTAGTGGTAGATATATCAGGGCCTTAGGCACAGTTTGTAAAATGTCATGTACTAGACAACATTTTGAGAGACTAAGATGTATTGATCCAAAGCCAGGAATGCCAATAGATGCCTAGAACATTGAGGGTTTAATTATATCACAGTTTAGGATAGTTTGTCATTGCTTGGATTATTTAAGGTGTGAACGAGTAAATGATGCAATGCAATTCAATGTTTTTAAAGTAGGCGTGATGGGTGAAATTTTCAAATAACATCTAGGTTCTCCTGCAGCATTTTCTTTCCTCACTCGGCTCAGAGAGAGCTCATGGCTCAGCACTGAGAACCTGAATGCCTGCCCCTAATCTGAAAAGGAGAGGCTAGCCTATGTGGCGTTTCAGAAAGCACCAACTTGGTTTTGCAACAGCTTGTAAAGTGATAAGAAGGAATGCAGTAGTTCCTTCTGAAAAACCCAGGATACTTGTATCTGCTGTAACACTGCCAAAGCAGGAAAAGGTCGCCTTTCCCTCTTAGCCCATGGCCATTTCCACATTCCTGTACAGAGACTATGCATTGTTATAACCTTTAGTTCTCTTATGCAGAATACAGCCTTGGCTGTCTTTGCAGCAAGGAGTGGGAATGAGGTGCTGAAAGTGACTCTTTTTGGGGGTAGCTTCTGCCTAACGGTGAAGGTGGCAGTGGTAATGAGTGGGAGCAGCTCTGCTGTTGTAGGCTGTCCTCCAAGTATACTGCAGTGCACTGCCTCTAGATTTTATGCAGTGCTACAGCTGCCCTCAACAGTAACACTGTACTGTTGCCAGCTCTGCAGTGCTGTTTGTGGCAATTTTATTCTGGAATTATTTGGGGTTATTTGTGGTTCTACTCTTCAAGTACTTTGGCAGGTGATGGAACATTCCCCTCTCAAAATAATTGTACTGCTACTTTTTTGATCCAGTCCACTCTTCTCTCCAATGCATAAAAGTGCTATGGCTGCCTGCCTCTTGTTTAGTCATGCATGTTTTGCTGTGGAGGTGCCATGGGTCCCGTCACCTGAGACCAGTGCCATGCCATCAGTCTCGGGTTCTGCCTGGGTGCATGGGGGGCATGCTCCCAAGCAGAACCCATGTTTTCATGTTAGATCAGAGGGGTGATTTGCACTGATGTTTCTTTTGTTTCGTGTCTTGCTCAAAACTGGAGGCAAACCGTATTCTACACATTAGTCTGTGAAAGATCAGTTGGAAGGGACCTTTAAGATCATCTAGTTTCAACCCCCCTGCTATATGCAATAATACCTTCTTCTAGACCAGGTTTCTTAAAGCCCCATCCAGCCTGGCCTTGAATGCTTCCAGGGAGGGAGCATCCACAGCCTCGCTGGGCAGCCTGTTCCAGTGTCTCACCATCCCCGCTGTAAAGAATATCTTCCTGATACCTAGTGAAAATCTTCCCTCTTCCAGTTTAAAACCATTTCCCCTCATCCTGTCATTACATGCCCTTATAAGAAGTCCCTCCCCAGCTTTCTTGTAGGCCCTTTTTCAGGTCTCCTCAGAGCCTTCTCTTTTACAGGCTGAAGAGCCCCAACTCCCTCAGCCTATCCTTGTGGATGAGGTGCTCCAGCCCTCTGATCATCTTTGTGGCCCTCCTCTGGACCTGCTCCAGCAACTCGATGTCCTTCTTGTGTTGGGGGCTTGAGAACTGGATCCTGTACCCCAGACGGTGTCTCATGAGTGCAGAGTAGAAGGATACAGTCTCCTCCCTTGACCTGCTGCTCACACTTCTCTTGATGCAGCCCAGGATACGGTTGGCATCCTGGGCTGCAAATGCACATTGTTGGCTCATGTTGAATTTTTCATCAACCAGCACTCCCAAATCCTTCTCCTCAAGGCTGCTCTCAAGCCATTCTCCATCTGACCTGTATCTCTGCTTGAGATTGCCCCAACCCAGATGCAGGACCTTGCACTTGGCCTTACTGAACTTCATGAGGTTGGCATGGTAATTTTTTTTTCTTAGTGATTATTGTAAGGCTACCATTAGGTGCTGAAATTGATTTATTTATTCATTCTACCTTTGACTTGTCTTGTGTCATTAGGCAAATTGCTTACCCAGTTTTAGTATTTGCCATCTGCAAAAAGAAATAAGGTTAATATAGGTTGTACACTGTAAAGCCCTTGAGTGTAATGCATGGTACACATTCTTGAATAAATAACATAAAAATCTTGGGGAAGTAGAACGACTTTTAACAAGCAGATAATGATACAGGGTTTCCTTAATGTTCTTTGTGGTCCCACTCAGTGCTCTTGGGTGAGTATCCTGCTGCTCCTCACTGGAGAGGACAAGGAAGGACTACTGCAGAGGCACGTAACTGCCTGCGCTGCTCCTGCACTCATGCACATCCTAGCACTGCTTCTATTTTGTACTGAGGGATGGGACTGGGAAAATGTTGTTGTTTTTTTTTTTACTTATGCTTAAGTGTGATTTGAAGCCTAAAACCAAGAGCCACCACTGACAGGGATCCCAGCTGCGGACACTGAGATCAGAGCACGTCCATTATTTATTTTCTTTTTTACCATGCACAGTAGGGTTTGGATTGAAAGAAATGCTCTAACATAACAAAAACCAGTGCTGTGTAATGTAACAAAAGAAAGTGGTATGGATTGTTCTTTTGAACCTTCTAAACACATTTTAAATGAACACACAAGAATCTAATACTAATTAAGTAATAGTATCCTATGGAGACCCGTGGTAGATACTGTAATAGTGCATTAGCAAGCTATACATAATTCAGCTATGCTGAATTCCTTCAGAGATCACCTGCAGGGAATTTTGCATAAGTATAGACTTAATAATTTGTCCCTTCATGTGTGTGCATAAGTGTTCCTAAGGGCACCGTTTGGCCTGCAGATTGCCCGTTACCAGAGATGGTATACAGGAAGGGAAGCATGCTTTCAAATCTTGAAAGCCAAGCTGAGATGGTAGGATAGGTCATTAGAAAGGTTGTCTTACTTGTAAGCAGGTGTTAAACATGGAGCCCCACGTTCTCATTCATTTTTTCCCCCATGCAGGCACTTTTCAGGAAAGAATTACAAAATTAAGTTCACAAAATACCAAATTATAAGCCAGCAATTTCTAACTTGCTAGCATAGCTGCGGGCTGTGAAAGGATGCATAGGCACCTAAACAAGTGGTCTGACAGAGTAGCCATGTGTGATGGAGCTCAATCAGCTCAGTACTCAGTACTGCTGAAGCCTGTTGTTGCAGATGTGTATTCTCTTCCCTTAAGTGATAAAATCAAGCTGGAGGGAAGTATGTTTTGTCTTGCAAATGGAGTAAAGACGTGTAAGTGGACTAGTGTGATGTTTCAACTAATAAGAATTAACTGCTTATATTAGCCTTTTGTATCTTGCCCAACCACTCATTTTCAGAGGTTTGATGTTAAGATCCTTATTTGTAGATACTCATAAAATAAAAATTAAAAAGTCTTGCTCATGGAACTCAATGTGTTTGGTAGTGGTATTGTCATTGCTGCCTTGTCAGCACAAACGGCAGGGGCTTAGGAAGGTCTCCTCAACAGCATGACTCTGTGCCACCAGACCAAGAAGTCCCTTAAGGAAGTGAGCCTACCCCATGGTGCCACACGTTGTTATAGCCAAGTTGCAGCAACCAGATACATTTCTACTCGCTAGAAGTACATACTGCGTAACGTGGCATAATTGTCCCTCTGCAAGCATATGTCTCTGAACTATTGTTTAAAACTGCCAGATGCATCTTTGTTCTTTATTAAGAATAAGGCAACAACTCAGACTCTGTAGTTATAACCGTTCCCCAAGGGCATTTGAAGCACTTTGAAACCAAAAGGTTGCGATTACTCCTCAATTGCTATACTGCTTATTATTGCTTATTGCTTAATTATGGAAGCGTAATGTTTCCTGGATGCTGTCAGCTAAGTAGCATTATTTGGTTCTCGTGCTCTGCTTCATTTTTACATGGGACAGGGAAGCTTTGTGATGTTTTGATGTGATGAAGGGGATAGCAGTAGGATGGGCAGCACAATTCTGGCCTTTAGGAGAACAGGACATTGATTTCTTGCCCCCAGTTGCTTACAGTGGGCAAGTCTCTCCCTACACGCAGGTGCTTGAGGCTTAATGACTATCTAGGATAGATAGCAGGCTTCATTTTAACATCCTGGTGTAGATTCAAGCTGCTTAAGCCACTTTTACCATATGCAAATCCAGCTGTCTTGATTTAAATGGCCTTCAGTGAACTACCATGACTGAGGTGTGCACGTAGGGTGAGAGAGCAGAGGAACAGGGTTTTAATATCTGGAAATGTTCTAGCTAGTGTCACAGAGCACAGTGACCGCAGCTCAAGTGGCCTGGCTCTCAGCTGTGATGAGAACTCAGTTTCTCTGTACAGACTTTACTTTTCTTGTGGTTTTTGCTAATTTCTGTCTCCATTTAAGTTCAAGTGATGCAGTTTTTGCTTGCTTGGCGTTGGTGCTGTTACTGGGTTGTCAGCAAGCCCAGCTGAAACATGCATCTGATGCTGCTGTGTTGCACTGGGTATTTGATGTCTGCACTCTTCACTGATTCAACAAATCGTGCCTGACTCACTGAAAGGCAAATGTACTTTTACAGTTGCACAGTAAAAAGAGCAAAAAGGTGGCCATTTCCAGGCTCACTGGGCCTACAAGTCTACCTTGACAAACTCAGTTTGTAGTCTTTCGTGTCACCTACCCAAGTGAAGGAGAAAGCAACAAGCGACCAAGGGCATATTTTAACATCAACCTTGGTATCTGCATGCATATACTCATAGGAAGATGGGAAGATGGGTGATAAATATGGGGTTCTAAATGATCACTTGGATTTCCAGATGAAACTCCTACCAAACTTGGTTCCTTAGACTCGTTTTTGAAAACATGACTAAGAAATAGAATTGATGAAACACTTTTGTTATTACAAGGTTGGCATAAATTCTACTTAATGAGGTGCTTTTTATGGCAGCGGTTGATTTTTAAATCCCTCTTTTCATTACTGAAATCTCCACTTTAATAATACATTACGTTGCAGTGCACTTTGCTAGAATGCATCTTCCGAATTCTGTGAGAGGCTGCCTGGAGTCCTGCATGGAAGCTCTCGTATCATAAATAGAATTTGTTCAGGAAATAAAAATACATTGTTTTCTTTGGTAGAGGATGCTACTAAATTGGCTGTATGTTTGTCTAATAATCACATCTAAAGCTGATTACTCTGGTAATAGCCTTAAGATATTATTTAAAAATAAATATATAAATGCACTACTTTTGTACTAATACTAGTTTTTAATCTCTTCTTGTTTCTGTGAAGTCTGAATGAGATTTTCAAAATTGAATAATAATTTGATCCGTTAATCTTTTGAAGCTAGTAATTTTATTTTCCCCTCTTTGCAGTCTCTGAGGCTCGCAAATGAATAGAGCTTCATTACTGGAGTCTGCATTTAATAACCATTATCCATTATCTTGTAATTAAGACTCCCTGTAACGAATCATGAGGACAATGCAAAAATACATAGTACATTTCTTTAATGAACTGGAAAATGTTCATCTTGTTCTATTTAGTAATGAGTTGCTGAATAGTCGTTAAATCCACTGGAGAATAGAGCTAGATGGATTTTGAAGACTATCTTGAGTTTGTGGTTAATCTATTAGAATTAAAATTTCATCTTCTATTTTTATCAACAGCTGATTAGAAGTCATTCTGTTTGACCAAATTGATTAGAAGACCATATACAAGGGCAGCTGTTGTTTAATGAAAGTTTTTAATGAAACTGTACCATGGAGACTTGTAATTATAAGACTTATAAAAGCTTTGACTTACCTTATACTAGAAAAAAAATGAAAAGTATTGCAATGAAGGACTTTAAGTGCTACATTTCAAAAGGGAAATTAAAAGTATAATTTGGCACTGTTAAAGTTTCGCTTCCACTATTTGTTTTAATGTGACTATCAGATGTCCATGCTGTCTTTCTGACAGAGGTTAGCTTTGAAACGTGTAACTCAACTATCTCTCATATGTGCTCGGTTCCCTGCAAGGCTCAATCGACTTTTAATTGCCTCTTTTTCATATTGCACCTTCTTTGCAGTTAGAACTTGCTTCCTGAGTAGTCATTTCAGTTTAGAATGGTGAATGTTGTAGCATGGCACAATGTGAACACCATTGAATGCCTAGACAGGAAGCCTGCAGAAAAAAAGCAAACACGGATTTACAGGAGGCAGTGTTTGTGATGAAGTTTGATTATGTTTAAATTCAGGACACTGAAGCATGCCTGTCTTTGTCTCAGCATCCCAACAGGTTGAAATATTTCTGCGTGCCAACCTGCGTCAGAAAGACATGTCTCTGGAGCACGCACACTGTCAGAATGTAGTCAAGGCATCTCCTTACTCTGAGCCATCAGTGAAAGTTCCCCTTCTTACTCTAGGGAATGTCATAGAGGCTCCATCATTCAAATAAGAGACAAAATGGACTTTAAACCAAATCTGAAGTGGAAGCAGATGTGGTTTCAATTGACTTAAGTGGATGATGCACTACCACGCAATGTTTGAATTAGCCCTCTTTTCCTCACGATTACATTCGATAATTAATGATCCCACAGTACACCTTTTCTAAGAAGAAGTAGGTTCCCAGGGGTGAAGTATGCTCTATTGCAATTAACAAACTTTTGTCACTGTATTGTGTCAGTGAAGGATCAGACACTGCAAAGCAATTTTTTCTTTCTAGTTTCTTAGCTTTTTATAATACTACGCTACTGAATTTGTTTTAAGCCTACCCAGAACAGCAAGAATGTTCAAGAACACTACATAAGTATTCAGGAAAGACAGTGAGGAAAATTGTGTAAAAGTGAGGAAACGTGAAATAAACAATAAGTCAAGGTTAACTCTCCTTTACATAACACAGGTTTTTTAATATTGTTACTGTATTGTATCAGACCATGGCTTTAAGTGTAGTGATTTGAAGTGTTACAATTACAAAATGCATAAGAAAGGAGTTGTTCCCCTGTTTGCAGTATTACACAGCTGGTATCATTAAGAACATATGGGATTTTTTTGTTTTCACTTTAAACAGCTATGTGAAATATGATGATAGACTGTCAAATATGAGACTAAATTGATGCAAAGTTGAATTAAAAGCCTGATGAAATTTGTTTCTATTCAGAAAGATCCTTGTGGAAATACTAAAATGTTGATTTACATGCAAAATTGGTTCAGAGAAAATCATTGGCTTTATTTTTTTGTTAATCTGCTATCGTCTTTTTACATATATGTAGCACACGTAGCACACATATGACTTGTATGTCCATACAGGAACATATGTAGGTTGGTCCAAAAATAATGCCTCCTATTTATTTCCATGGAAACTACAACAGATACAAAGAGCACAATAACACTGGTAGATACAGCAAATTCTCAGCTACTAAGCACTCTTTTTCAGCATAGTCACCACCATTAGCTGTGCATTTTTTGCCACCATTTAATGAGAGCTTGCATGCCATGCTCATAAAAATTTGCACCAGCAGAGGTTACCCACCGTTTCACAGCCACTATGATGATATTGTTGCTAGAAAAATGTTGCCTAAGCAGTCCGTCTTTATCATCAACCTGAAAAGATGGAAGTTATAGGGTGCCAAATCTGGTCTATAGAGAGGGTGTGGTAGGGCAGTGCAGCCAAGATTGGCAATGTACTCCACAGTCTTCAGACTGTTACTGGACCTGGTATTGTTGTGGTGCAGGAGAAAAGTTGTCTTCTTCTTTGACCTGACTCTGGAAATTTGAGCCTTCATCTTATTCAACATTATGGTATGGAGTTCAGAATTAATGATCTGTCTGGGTTCCAGGAAGTCCAGAAGGATCAACCCTTTCCTATCCCAAAAGATAGTGCACATTATTTTACCTGCTGAAGGTTGCATCTTGAATTTTTTCTTTGATGGGGAATTCAGTGTGGTTACTCCATGGACTGCTGTTTTGACACTGGCTTGTGGTGATGACAGCACTTCTCACCAGTAATATTGGTGGTAAGGTTCAACCTCTACTGCCATGCCACCAACATCTGTTTCTGATGTTGTGGACCAATGTAGTAAAATAAAAGGCATTACTTTTGTAGCAGCCCTCGTAATATATTAGAGTTTATTGAAAGGGTTGTTGATGTGATTTCTAGAGCAGAGAATTAAGAGATGAGGTGTTCCTTCAACACCTGGGATGCCTGAGTTGTTGTGAAACTGAATGGGTACCTCAGCTTCCTGCTCTTGTCTCAGCAGGTGCAAAGTTAACATTGACACCACAGGGATGTGTAAAAAGGATGCTTTGTAATTGCTGTGGTGGATGAGGACATCCTTGGAGGATGTGAACTACACATATGCCCAGTGGTCCTTATTCTGTAACTACCATAAAGATTTCTACTTCCTTTTAGGTTCTGATTTTATAAAGACATCCACTGGAAAGGAAGTGGAAAATGCGACTCTTCCAGTTGGAGTAGTCATGATGAGAGCCATTAAAGACTTCTACTTGCAAACCGGCTTTAAGGTAATTATTGTGACCTTTCTGAAAATGAACCAAACAGGTTTACTCAGAAAGAAGACTGTAAATTTTTCAAAATACAGCATATATAAATCTGCATACATTATCTTCCATGACTATAGAGTAATAGATAACTGGCAATGGGACTTCTCTGTTGTATTCCTCTTTCTGATTGCTAATAATTTAAAGAAAAAATCTGAAACCCACAGTTTTTGCCTTTCCTCTCTTTAGTCAGTTAATTCCCTAAAATCTCTTGCAGTTTTGATACATCACATGATGCATTTGATTTTGAGTTTTTTTTTTTCACCATTTAAGATGTTTAGATGATCATCTCAATGTCAGAGCAAATCTCTAGTTGACAGTGATTGGCATACTCCCATGATCTTCTTTGGAATTGTACAGACGTATAGCCATCAAGAGTCTATCCGTTGTACATGACTTTTTTCTGACATAGTTCTGGCAACCCAAAGAGTGTATTCTGCTCTTTTCTCCATTGCTGGAGGAGTTTTCCAAGGCAACACGAAGGCAGATTCAGTTGGGTCCTGTTGTCTGAGATGGAGGGAGAACAAGACAGGCATTGCACCCTTTACCTGTCAGGTCAGTATTTAGGAAGGTCAAGGGAGGTAAGGAGCAGAGAAGAGTCTATGAACTGTCTGTGAATCTGTCCTGCTCCTAGAGCAGAGAAAGGAGGAGGTTTTCAAAAAAGACTTATACAACCTTTCATTTCCTATATCCACAGACGAGCAGAGCCCCTTTTTAGACCCGGTGCAGGTACTCAGCAGTGGGCTTGCCCTTACCTGTGGCCTCAGGGAAGGAGGTGTCATTTAGCTAAGACTCTCTATCCAAGTCTGGGCCACCTTTCCATCCCCTCCAAGTTACCCTTCTGTCCAGTCAGCAGATGATGTGATGTTGGGACATGGGATGATCAGTGGGACAGAGGCTGAGATAGCTTCAGGGGCTGTGGGACCTTGAGGAGCGTGTCACAACAGGTTTCATATGTCCTTCTGCTCCCTGTAGGAGGTCTTGATGAGGCAGGCATGGCTGCCTGGGCTGCTTTTACTCCTCCCTTCCCTAGTCTGCATCTCTGCCTGTTATCCAGCAGCTCTAATCTCTCTCATAGTCTTGCTTCTGTACAAGCATCATTGCTGCCAACTGGAAGCAGCTCCCTTGAGCCAGGTAACTCTCCTCCGCACGGGTGCTGCTTGCAGGAGCCATGTGCCAAAGGCTGGCCATCAGCACAGCTTTGTACATATAATTGGATACAAATGTTGAATTCACCTTTTGCTTTAAAAGAATGTATTCATGGTATAAAATATATTATTAAGAATGAGTGCTTATGTCTGTGTATGTCAGAGAATTAGATGTAAACTGACATCCTGTGCTTTTATTAACCGAAGACAATATTATCAGCGGCAAGAGATTTCTAAATGGTTTCTTTAACAAACTAATTTTGCTGCTGTAGGGATCCTTTCTAGCAAGGCGTTGGCTGGGAAAAACAGGTTAATACAGAAATTAAACTTCTTCGAGGATAGGAACAAGTTGCAGAGTAACGTTTATTGAATGATAAGCTGTGGTGGTGATATGAAAAGTGTGCAATATAATGGGAAATAATCTTTTCCTGTCATTATTGAAGGACATACATAAATTGGTTTTTCTGTTGGGAAAACCCCCAATCCAGAAAAACTTATTACTTTTAATAATATAAGGTGAAGAGAAAATTCTTGAGGAGATGAACTTATTAAGCAAAATAATGAAATGCTGTGAAATAGCAGGGAAGTGGTAGCTGGACTTTATACAGCTCTCGAATTAAATGCCCCCCCTTTCCTTTTCGTGTTTTTATGGCAGTCAGACGTGTGGTAAATGGAGGAGAGGGCAGACTTCTCTTTGTCACTGTTTTTTATTTTATTTTTTTTGCAAAGAGCTTTCAGCATTTGCTAAAAGGGAAAGGAATTTCGCATGGCATTTTTAGCTGTCTTATTTATTAACTATATTTTACTTGTTTTTGCCGCAGATTATCTCAAAGAGCTGTAGTATTTCTAGGAAGAAACCTGAATTTGAATTTGATTAGGATTTCTCTTCCTTAGGGAAAACACAGTCCCACTATTTTAATTTATTGTCTAGAGGATGCTTTTCCAGTTGATGTGCTTTAAATTCCTTTTGGAAATCTGATGTCAACAGATGTATGCATACACTTATGCATGCATCCATCCATCCACAAAAATATAGTCTTTGTGTTCGGATTTATAAGCTTTTCCTGTTATTTTTCTTTATAATCTTATTGGAAATACGTTGTTATCACAGTACTTCACTGTTAAATAATGATTTATTTTGTTTGTCCTGAAATCGCTATTAAAATTACCACACATTTAAATAACAGATAATTTTAGATTGTATCATCATATCCATAAGGTACAAAAAAATAATCAATGCAGTGAGGTTTCAGGAAAGCATATACAGAAATCAGAATGATCATTCTTTCAGAAGGAGGCTAAGGAGAAGGACTAACCAAGATAAGATGTGCAGCAGAAGGAGACATAGAAAGCATCACTATGTGCTCCTGTGCACGTTGTTCAGATTTTCTTCTTTGATGCAGAAACGCTTTTTCTTAATTCTACTTTTTTTTTTTCCTAAAATTTTAAAAAACTGCTGGTGGCCAACATCTGAGGTAACACAAACAACAAACTTTTTGACCAGGACAAGAAGAAAGTAGAGTTTTAGAAGCAAGTTCAAAGAAGGGCCACCAAGATTGTCAGAAGGTTGGGACACCTCTCCTACAAGGGCAAGCTGAAGGAGCTGGGGTTGTTCGTCTTGGAGAAGAGAATGCTCTAGGGAAACTTCACTGCAGCCTTCCAGTAATTAAAGGGAGTTTATAACACAGGAGGGAAATCAACTTTTCACATTGGTAGACAGTGACAGGACAAGAGGGAGTGCTTTTAAACTTAAAGAGGGGAGATTTAAATTAGATGTCAGGGAAATTTTTCACTGGAAGTGCAGTGAGGCAGTGGCAAACGTTGCCCAGAGAAGCTGTGGATGCCCCATCCCTCAAGGTGTTCAAGGCCAGGTTCGATAGGGCCCTGGGCAGCCTGAGCTGGTGGGTTGAGCCCTGCCTATGGTGGAGGTGTTGAACTGGATGAGCTTTGAGGTCCTTTCCAACCCAAGACATTCTGTAGTTCTCTGATATGCATATAGCCCTGGTCCTGCCTAAATTCCTTGACCTAACATGTTATGGGCAAATTTCTCACAAACCCAACTCTTGAGAAGGTGCACAGGGGGCAAAAGTATTGCTCCCTCACTTGCTTTCACTCATGACAAAAAATCTATCTTTCCCTGTGAGGACTGAGGCCTGATGGATGACTTGCAGCACTAGTCCAGACCAAACACTGCTTACAGTCAGATATTTACCAGAACTGAGTTTTTTATATACACCACGGACAGATTTAGATGGCAGGTCTACAAATGCTGATTGTTCTTCTGGGGCTCTAATGAAGTATTGCTTTTTTGTTTGTTTTTAATACATATATATAGGTTGGATTTAAGCCTGCTGGTGGCATTCGGACAGCAAAAGAAGCTATTACTTGGCTCATGCTGGTGAAGGAGGAACTAGGTGTGGAATGGCTGAAACCAGAGCTCTTTCGCCTTGGTGCTAGTAGTTTGTTGGAAGACATTGAGAAACAGGTTAGTTGTTAATAGTTTTCAGATTTTTAGAGAGAAACAATTATCTTTCTAAACGTGCTGGCTTACTGTTTTTGCAGAATATGCTTTTTTGGTGTTATTTAAGAGATAACAGAATGTGCATTATTAACAAGTTCACTTCCAGCCCAGAATTAGCTTAAATTCGACCTGTCATTACAGACCTTTGGGACTCTGGTATCCCAAGCATCTGAAAATTGCCTGGGCCAGGCTTACAGTGCAGTAAGCAAAGGAGCTCTATTTGTACACATGTAGTCTTTTGCTAATGCGTGGCAGTTCACTCCCCTGCACTTCTATCCGTCGCCAGTTCAGCTGCTCATCAGAAAACATTACAGACCCTTTGTGTCAACTGCTTACAGTGTATTTCCATATTGTGGAAAAAGTCCTATCCCATTCTACAAATGGTACTGCTGATAGAGAATTTTTAAATACTGATTATTTCCAGGGGAAGAAGAAGCAATTGCCTATTACATTTCATTTTTTCTAATTGATTTTATTTTTGTGCAGGTCACTGTGTTTTTCGTCAGGCAAACAGGGTTTGAGATACAGTGGGAATGCATAGCTTCCAGTAGGAGGAACTGCCTGCCTATGACCTCCCTCACTGGATTAGGGTATCTAACTCAAAAGGCACAACGTAGTTGAAATGACGTAGTGTCACAGGAAGGACTAAATCATTAGGGCTGCTCAAATTTACTCCCATTCTCTTTAAGCCAAAGTGATGTGGTAATCTTAGCTCTAAACAAAACAAACAAACAAACAAAAAAAAAAAAAAAAACCACAGTTTCACAGTTCCTGTGCTGTGATAGAATATCTGCTGTGTAGGGGGACTGAAGGAGAGAAAAACATGAAACTGTTCCCTTGCCTGTCTTTCCTAGCAACTGAAGTACTAATATGTAATAAGAAAAGTTAACAGCTCAAAGATATCAGGTGAATATTGATGACCTTTGAAAACCCCTGGTTCCCTCTTGCAGTGAGAATAATACTGTCTTGCTTCACTGCTGGACTGTTTCTGCCTCTCACTTGTCCTCAAATCATGTTCCCGGTTATGACAGAGCATCATGAGCTTTTGTTTTGCCACTGCTATCACTACTGGGTCTTATGTGACAGCTAGAGTATGTGGTAGTTTGTTCTGGTTTCTTAACAGTGGCACCTTTTTATCTGCCAGGGATTGCACAGAGACCACAGTCATGACCAATGCTCTGCTATACTGTGTCATCTAAAACCGTGTAAGACAAAATGTACCAGCTGTTATATTCACAAGAACAGATATATTTAAAAGCAAAACATAGAAAAGAGTTTGAAACGAGCCATATAAAAGCATAAGCAGTTTTGAATATTAGAAATAATACTGAAATCATTACATCAAGATTACAATGGGAGGAAATCATTGTCCTCTACTTGGCTGTTTTTGAAAGCAACAGAAGTCTTCACTTTTTTCTTTCCAAGCAAGGCAGCAAGAGCTCTTAGTTCAAATCATATAAACAAGTATATGAAGGCATACTACATCATATTTTATGAACACACACATACGCAAATAAATATCCATCATCTTCTTCTGACACGCCTTTAATTTGTTACTTTCATGATACTTTGAAATTTATAGTCACATATAATTCCATCATGAATTTCTTTTTTTTCTTGCAGATATTCCACCACGTGACTGGCTCTTATGCACTTCAGCACGACCTGGCAATGGCTTAAACACAAAATCAACTCAGGATTATTTTTATAAAAGAAGTCTTAAAAAAAAAACAAAAAACAGCATTCAGAAGTCTTGTGACAAATGAGTGCATTTGATAGAATTAAAGGCATAATTCTCTCTTTTTCAGATATTCCAGCATTTAAAAATATGCTCCAGTCTGCTGGTTGTACTTGATCAAAAAGTGGAAAAAGATGGTAATTCTGAAACAGTTAAATAGTTAATACTTACAGATTTCCAAAGTTAATCTTGCAAAGTCTTCCTCAGACCAGCCTGAAAAGCTTATTAATGGCAACATTGAAATACTATGAAAAAGATTTGGGTGTCCTGGTAACACTTTACAGTCTGAGAAATGAAATATCTGAAGAATGTTTCATATTGCTAATTAAGAGCTACAGATCTTGGAACAGCTTTCCGTTCACCTCTGACTAGATCTTCTGTAGGGATATGTTGCAATATTAATTGTTATGTTGATTCTGTTTCAAGCATTGTAACCTGAGAAAATGAAACTTGGTTATTTTTTTCTTTTATAAAATCTTGGTAGCAAAAAACGCTGGTTTTTTATTATTTATTTATCTTTTTCCCCCCAGACTTGGGCACAGACATCCATATTTAGACCCTTGAATAAAGGTGGCTTGATTTCTAGAACAGCTGAGTATCCACAGTTGCTCCTGAAGTTAATGGCAGCTCTGGGTGATCAGAACAACTGAAAATCAAGCAGTCTCTATATAGGTGCCTAAGTATGCATTCAGGGGGCTATTTTCAGGCATTTCACTCGTAAAAATTTTAGTCTGTCTTGCTTAGAAGCTCCCATTCCTGTCTCCTGTCATTTTTAAACACATTCATGCAAATCTTTGCATTTTAATGTAGGGTGGGTTGATTGTCAGTTTACAGGTTTCTCCGCTGTGCTATCTGAACTTCAACTTTTCCCTTCTAAGAGCATTTCTGTAATTTATAAGAATTGTGTCCTGTACAGAATTTTAGCTTTAATGAAAAAGTACTTTTCTCAGAGGACATTAAGAATAATACCTAAATCATCAACACCTTTTGAATATCAGACTGGAGCTGGTAGATTCATTACTTCAGAGCTGCATTCTACTCACTAACTGGAGTTGTACTAAAAACTTAATTATCTTATCATCATGACTAGTCTCACTGACTTAAGTAGGTCTCATCAGGGAAGTAAGAGGAGGAGGATTTTGCCATAAATCAAGCTACAAGGTGCATTTATTACAAAGAGATCTTGACTTCATAAAGATAATAACTCAGTTATTTATCTGGCTAAGCCAGCTGAGTCGCTAGCGCTCCGTAAAACACAGTATGGAGAGGTTTGGCCTTCTGAAGAGTCTAAGACAGCCTGAGGAATAAGATGGCTGAGCATTACTGAGTGACTGGCTCTCTGTCTGCTCCCAGTTCAAGAGAGAGGTAGCAACAGTGCAAGTCCATCTAGTAAGCAAAGGCAGGGCTGGAGACTGACACTCCTACTACCTCACTACTACCTCACTGATGGCAGTGATGAGGGCCCAGGCTGAGGTGAAGCTTGGCTCTTGGGCTGGTAGGTGTGTGGCACGGGAGGCTGTGCAGGGCTGTGAGGGTCTTGGAGCTCATGTTAGTGCTGACCCCATGAGACTGCTAGAGCTGGAAGGTACGGGGTCTGACCTGCATTCCAAGCTCACGTTGGAGGCTGCTGTAGCAGGGTTTATGTCCCTTCCCATGGGGAACTGGAAATGTTCTCGTTGTGGTCTTTTGAGCTTGTATTTGCTGTGGTGCCCTTAACCCTGTCCACCACTTACACTGCACTCTCCCATTTCTTCCCGTCATGGCTAGCTGTTGGCTGTTATTTATTTCCCATTGTCACAGAAGAATTGAGACTTTATCTAGGTTGTTGCAGCTGGTCATAACAGCTGCACAAAGTGTGCGAAAGGAGATGGGGACCTGAAATCAGTATCCAGGGAGGGGGCAGCACACCACTGCTGAATAGACTTTGAGAAAAGTTCAGATTTAGCACTCTGCTTCAGGCCTTTAGAAAAGAAACAGGCAATTATGCCTGTTTATCTGTATAAATACATCTATATTTAGATAAATATATTTCAGAGTATAACATGTTTTGTGCAAGTCAGTCTAGTATACTAATCATTATTTTTGTAACACTTATTCATTTAGGATTCTAAATAGCTTCATTTTGTTGACTACCTTACTTTGCAAATAAGTGAATAAATTTAAGGAGAAAGTCAAGTAGAAACTGCAAATCTAGAATATTCTGCATCAACTTATTTACAAGAAGAGGGAATTGGGAGAAGGGGTAAGCTGTTTTTCCTGGTTTGTAGGAAACAAAGATATTAAATAGTAATTATATTCCAAGTGCACATATCAGCTGGGGCAAGTAATACTTTGATATCTTTATTTCATCAGTAGTATAAGTTCATTCTTTCATTTCCTTTCTGAAGCAGAGAACATACATTATATACAATAACACATGCTTCTGAAACTGAAAAGGCTGATCTACGTTTAATTTTATTTTGCTCAGTTGGAACTTTGGCTCCCTGCCTCCTCTGGGGAAAAAAAAAAAAAAAGGAACAGCAACTTTATCCAAATCTTGGTGCTCTTCTGCTGAAATTACCAGTGCTGACATCTGGATGATACCTAAAGTGTGCAGGAGGAGTCGAGGGAGGGAATTGCTTTTAATTAGATATAACCTACCCAGGAGAAAAAGACAGGGAAATGTCCATCTGGCCAGTTTTTATTAATAGGACAACAAAGGATAAAAGTATTTGTAATACGTGAAGGCACCATTGTTGAAACTACTAGTTGATCATTTTTATTAGAATCCTAGAGAGCCTGAAATGTAAGCTGAGAGGTGAGACTTGGAAAGAAAGAAGCATCAAAAAAGGTGACAGTCCTTGCATGTCCTAACAGGAAAGAGTAGGCAAGTGATGGGTGACGGTCAGGTCCCACCCAGCTGTTTTGTAGAGGTGCTTCCTCTGTTCCATGCAAGTTACAGACTCTTTCTGCGAGGACCTACAGTAATAACAGAGAGCGTGACAAATATCCTGTTTTAATATCCTGCAATAATATTTAGCATTGATGTAAGAAGGAGTGCCAGTAAGATGCTCTAACCATTCCTGATGAGTCTAGTGCTTTTAAGTCACTGTGGTTTGAGCACTAGGAGAATCCAGTGGGTTGCTCATTCTTGGAAACTGCATAATATATAGTCTTCTGTAAGCAAAGCTTTCTTGAGGTTTAGATTCAGATCTCCCAGTTTAGAGAAGGTGTTTGAAAACACTGAACCGTAAAAGCATCAGTTTAGAATTGCTTCCTCAGCTGAGAAGAAAACAACATTTTAAAAGATGTTAACAAATGGAGGAAGTGATAATGGAATTTATTACGCTTGTTTTTGCAAGTCTTGGTTTCTATAAGGGAGGACTAGACAAAGGAGCTTCATAAGCTCAATCAATGAGGATAAATATAATATCTCAAGAGTATAGTGCTGTATGAAACCAAAGCCCTTGGTGACGAGGTTTTGCCCAGAAAATCAGGAAAGCTTGGGAAGCTCGTTTTTCCATTTCACCAATAGCAATGAGACCTGTTTGTATTCAGAGATTTATGTAAGTTATCACCTCCTTACTGATTGCAGCAAACAAGCAAACCAGAGTATTTCCTGTGTCTTGGTAAGGCCAGTGCCAGGGTTGATGTAGTGATCCCTCAAGAGTAGGGGTTCTCATTGCTATTTCAGTCCAGAGAGTAGATGCACTCCAGGTCACACCCAACAAAGCATGCTGTCTTGCCTGCAGGCCTCACAAGAAGGCCCGGGGTCTTCCTGACCCCTCGAGGCAGTGCGGCTGATATAGCAGAAGGAAGGGGTGCCACCCAGAGGGACCTTGATAAACTCAAAAGATGGGCCCTTGTGAACCTAATGAGGTTCAACGAAGCAAAGTGCAAGGTTTTGCACTTGGGTGGAGACGGTTGCAGGCATGTATACAGACTGGGAGAAGAACTCCTTGAGAATAGCCAAGCTAAGAAGGATCTAGTGTTCCAGTTGTTGAAAAACTGAACATGGGCCAGCAGGGAGAGGGAGGGGATTACCCCCTCTGTTCTGCACTCGTGAGGGCTCAGCTGGAGTACTGTGTCCAAGTCTGAGGCTCCCAGCACAGGAAAGATGTGGAGCTTTTGATCTAAGGGTGGGAGCACCTCTCATATAAAGATAGGCTGAGGGAACTGGGCTTGTTCAGCCGGAGAGGAGAAGGCTGCGGGGACAGCTCATTGCGGCCTTCCAGTATTTAAAAGGAGTCTATAAACACGAGGGAAATAAATGCTTTATAGAGGTAGATAGTGTTAGGAGAAGGGAAAATGGTTTTAAACTAGAGGAGGGGAGATTTAGGAGTTTTCTTACTGAGGGAGTGGTGAGGTGCTGAAACAGATTGCCCAGAGAGGTTGTGGGTGCCCTGTCCCTGTAGGTGTTCAGGATCAGGTTGGATGGGGTCCTGGGCAATCTGATCTAGTACTTGATCTAGCAGCTGTGGCAGGGGAGTTGGAACTTGATGAACCTTGAGATCTCTTCCAACCCGAGCCGTTCTATGATTCTGTGGCTTGTCCCAGGAGTTAGCAGCGTGGCTGCAGGACCAGGAGGTGCTAAAGCTGCCTGTAGTGATTACTGCTAATCTGCTGAGAATATTTTTTCACCCCTAAACCTCAGACCCGAGCAACCTGCTTCTGAGGAGAAGCTGGAGAATGCATATTCTCCGACATTTAATTTAATTACACGTAAGATGATTAAGGATGTTATCTTCATTTCCAAGGGAAATGAAACATTCATTCAGAGTCATGTCAGAGTTCTGGCTGAAGGCTGCCAGGTCTCAGCACTGTCTGCTTTCTGCTGCTTCCAGTGGGGCCTTGGTCTTTCCTCATAGTACAGGCGCTGTCTGACCCAGAACATGGCTTCTTGCTTTAATGTTCTGAAGGGCCTGAATGGAGCTAGAACAGAGAGCAACTATTCTAGCCAGGCTCTAACAGGAAGGGTTTTATGTTCTAGTTAGCACAGATATGTCCAATTCCAAAAAATGCAAATGCCATTGCCCCATCTGGTAGCAACTGTAACAAGGCCTCTGGGAGGAGAGTGGCAGGAAGATGTAGATAAAGGGAAAACAGAGGGGTAAAAAGAGAAGTTGCAAGAAGTAAGAGGGATCGTCACCGCTACTGTTACTGCTTCACAGAATTGTAATCTTTTGTGATTTCTTTGGAGCAGGAGGTAAATAATAAAACACAGGGGAGGGAAAAATTTTAAATAAATGCGGTGTGTGAGTGCATGTTAAAACAGATGTCAGATTAAAAATAACTGAAAAGGAAATTCTACTGCAGGGGGAAGGCTGCTTTTTTCCTTCAGCATTTTATATTCCACCTTCATTAGGCGGAAAGTGAAAGAGCGGTAAAGGAAAAGGGGAACTTTTGTTGATTCCCTCTGAACGCTAAGAGAAGCCTAATGTGAGTGTGGGGGCACGTTCTGCGGTGCGGTACTGCAGCAATTCTCAGGGTGAAGCCCAGAAGCAGCAGGCACGTTAAGCAGATGCAACTGCATGTGCCAAGCGCTGGGACTTGGAGCTTTAAGCCTGCGGTGCTGCGTATCCAGGTAGTTTCATCCTCTCCATTCTCCTGCAGTCCCTTCAGGGTTGAAAAGCCCTCTAATGTTTTAAAAAAATAAACCCTGCAACCTGCTAGGCTCACATTATCCAGTAATGCCCCTCTAACGATAGATCTAGGCACCAGGGACTTTGTTCTAGTTTCTTCAGCCCTTTTAAGCAGGCTGTATCAGTGTTTGACGACAGCAGAGCAGGGAACATCTACACAAACACGTTTTTCCCCACATGGCTGCCAAGCCACACCGATCACTGGAGATGGCAAGTACCCATTAAAATGGCAGTGCCACTCCATAAAACAGTGCTGTCAAACTCTCTTCTGCTAAACGTGCTTCATAACAGCTTCTTGAAATCTGTGATATGAAAAGAGGCCTGGCCTGCACCCGTCTAAAGCCAAAGAAGCTGTAAATAAACACCTGGAAATTGTGCTGAGGCTGGACTGGGAGCTGGAATGCTAGAACGAGTAGTTCGGTTTGTTCACATTAACTAATGAAATGAGAATCATTTTTATATGGTTTGCTTGTTTATTCCATTATATGGCATTGAGGTGGTTATTTTTTTAGAAAAGAAAAGGCCCAGCACTCTGTGGCTCATTTCAGCTTTGCAGGAGGACACTCCCAACAATTCAGAAGTGACAGCTATCTCTGGCTGCTGTTAGAACACGAGTTTACAACGCACTTGAACAATTCAATGGCATCCAGAGAAGTCACGTTCCTACAGTGTTTGAGAAAAAAATATTACTTTTCCCTACCATTCTCTCTTACAAAATTCCCACAACTCCTATTTCTTTCAGACACTTCAGTTAATGAGGAAGCAGCTGAGACAGAAGTGGAAGACATTCTAGCAGCTATCCCTGCCAGACTGGAGGCAGAGTGGTTTACCAACTTTTAAAACTTGTATTGGGCTCATATTGAAATTGACAGGGAGAATTGTAAACCAGAATCTACCTAATGGGAAGTGCCTACAAGCAGGAGCAGCTCATCCTTACAGAGGCTTAACCTGGAACATCTCCTCCTAGCTGGCTAGAGTTTAGCAGTATGTTAGCAAGGAATGAGAGACCTCTGCTCGTGAAAAGCCTAGCAGTGGAATACAATCAGATCAGTCTGTTTTAGTGTGCTGCAGAAAGTGTTCAGAGAGCTTTTTCAGGTATTTAAGGGCAGTCACTGTACGCATAGCTCTGCCCAGTTGTGGTGCACCTGTCTCTCTGAGGTACTGAGAGAAATGTCCCTGTTGCTGTTGCTGTGACTGCCCCAAGCAGGCTGTGGGCAAGGCATGAGGCCAGGGGCTCCAGGAGCCTTCACCTGTGCTCTTTCTGCTGATCTTGTGTCATTCATCACTCACCTCTGCTCCTCACTGAAAACTCAGAACCTTCTACTCAGTCTAAAGTAATAAATGAATACACAGAAGTCACTTCAACTTGCAGGGAGATTACCCTCTACTCTTAAATGAACATGTGTTTTCCAAGTTGCCTCCAAAAGGGCAGATTTCTTTGTTAAGCATTCATTTTGTTTCATTGTCCTGAACGTCTCTGCCATTTTCTCCATTAGAGGGCTGTAGAGCAGTGTGTTACAGTATTTTAGAACGCAAATGGATTTAAACCTATGTATATATACTCGGGGCCTAATTTTCTTCTATGTTGTTCACCTGAAACTCAATGAGGTGTAAAACCAGTGCAATACAGAACAAAAAATGTACAGCACCTTAGAATGCATCAAAGCTCTGGGTTTCGATGACAATGTTCAGAAACTCAGAGATGCTAAGACTTCTGGACACGTGTGACAGGTGAGGCAGATGAGTCAGTCAGTTGCTGCTAGCATGTTTGAACACGCTACATTTGGTCAGTAGGATATGCTTTGAGGAAAAGCACAAGCAGAGCTTTGAATTCTTAAGAACTACAAGTATTGTAGGCAGAGGCTAGACTAAGAATCATAAATGTTGTAGGCTCCATCCTGCTCCAGCTGTGATGCTGACAAGCTAATTGTACAGACTGCAATTTTCTAGGTAGATACCTTCCTCAGCTGAACTTTATTCTAAAAAAAAAGAAAAAAATCAGAAAATAAAGCTGAATAAAAGCACGGAGTGGGTTGAAGTTTTTCAGCCCACACTTAGAAATGTCGATGTTTTCACTGCGTTAAGTTCAACACTTCAGAGCATGAGCCATGGCAATGGGGAGACCAGCCCCTGTCCTCACACTTCCCTTCTGCTGCATTCATCCAATGTAAGGTGCTGACAGGAGCAGTGCGGGATGGATGCAGTGAAACTCAAACAGCAGCTGAAAGCTGAACTGGACGGGGAGAAGGACAATGGCCCAGTAAATCCAGTGCAGATTAGAGCTAATGGGAGCTAAAGGAAACAGTGAGTGCAAGTGTAAGCAGGGAAAGCAGAAGGAAAGGTATGGGGGATGCCTCAGAACATGACAAAGGAGAACTGGCAGATAAACTACAGCAAGGTGATCCAGACAGGAGCGAACCCATCGAAGACACAGTGTGTCATCAGGAAAGGAGAAATACTGAGACCAAAAGGAAATTGTTCACTGATCTGATCTCTTGCCTGTGAATGTAACTTTTGGAAGCAATTAGCTCACTGAGGCAGGGATTGCTCTTTTGCCCTGTTTTTCCATGTGACTCAGTGTAAAGTGTTGTGGTTCATGAGCAGTGTCATGACATGTCACATTAATGCAGATAGGAGATAGTATGCTGGTGGAGATCTGTGAAAAAAAAAACTAAATGTGAATTCTGGCAATGGAGGAAAGTGATTTGGTACAAAACACTGGGAAATTATCAGGTGCACCAGGCAAAAATAACAAGAGATCATCGAGTCCAATCCTCCTCTGCCAACAAGTGTTGGGCAACCCACCCACCATGGGAGAAGTGGAAGCCCCTCAGCTGGGACCTGGCTGAAGATGAGACAACTGTGTTCAGAAGGCACAGACCTGTACAGAGAGACAAAAGCACTGGATGGTCTAACAGGTACACTGTCTCCAGCTTCTGTGATTCTTCACAACCTTCCCCAAAAGCCAGCACGATGGAGCACATCAAAATATGCAATACATATTCACGGAGATTTCTTGAGCAGAGTGCTGTGAAAAGAAATCATGTCGTTCTCATCTATGAGAAATTGAGAGTACACACTAACCCAAAAGGATAGCAGCTCAAAGAGTGCTGTATGAAAATCTTATAAAGCTCTGCAACACTCCATAAATAATTTTCAAACA
Organism: Callipepla californica brunnescens; assembly: GCA_023055505.1. Lineage (NCBI taxonomy): Eukaryota > Metazoa > Chordata > Aves > Galliformes > Odontophoridae > Callipepla > Callipepla californica. The sequence goes on from JALIRH010000001.1 coordinate 47,055,999, forward strand.
GGAAGCTTTTTGTTTCGGTGGTAACAATACTAAAAAGGAAGAATGGTAAATATCTGTGAAAACAGGCTGAAACAGTCTGCGCCCTATACTGATAGCTTTAATCACTACCAGCATTACACGCACAATTATCAGTCATTTATTGAGAAACGCAAACGATCATTAACAGGGGTTTAGATTAATGCAGGCTGAAGCCTGGTGTCGTGCCAGTGGTGCACCACGTGATGGGCAGACCGAGGAATAAACATTCCAGCATGTCACTGCTCCATAAATCCTACAAATGAAAGAAATTAAAAAGCCAGGAGCAATTTTGAAAATGATTTACGATCGGAGGTGCACTTAGGAGTGCTTTTATTGTCACAGGAGCATCTCCTTTCACATCCTTAAGGTGAAAGCACCGCTGAGTTTCTCGGGACAGCCTGTGACTGCGTGAGGTGCGGAGGCGAGCGCTGGGGCTTGCGCTGAGTGCTGGTGACTCTATGTGCACTTAGCAGTAAGCAACTACTTGCGAGGGTTAGCTTTGCACAGCCCGAGGGTGACAGATCTGCAAATTGTTTCTGACACTTTAAGTATGAGAAAAGACACCAGTTGTGGGTTGGTTGGTGGTTTTTTTTTTTTTTTTTTGTGTATAAGTATAGTGTCATAGAATCATAGGGGTTGGAAGGGACCTCAAGAGATCATCGAGTCCAACCCCCCTGCCAAAGCAGGGTCCCTACACCAGGTCATAGATGATAAGGATAATCTATTCCACGTTCTGGATCCCCACAGGACCATCCAAAAATCAGACCATATTACTGAGGGTGTTGTCCAGACTTTTCTTGAAGATCACAAGCTCGCTGCCATGACCACTTCCCTGGGCAGCCTGTGCCAGCACCCAACCATGCTCTCAGTGAAGAACCTTTCCTTAATTTCCAGTCTGAAAGTGAAAGCTTGGATATCCAAGGCACAAGCAAGGTAGTTAATCCCCCCTCAGGCCAGTGATACTGAGGCCACAGTCACAGACCTATGTGATGCATTGCTGCCCTCCTGCTTTCTCCTTTGGGTCTGACTTCAGGGATTTGGATTTGTGCTTTTCACTCCTCTGGGATGGCATGAGGACTTCCCACAGCAGCACACCATGCACACCACCCAGCAGGGCTGACTGGTTAGATATCTGCAGTTCTCTCTCCACCAATGGATAACCTTCAGATCAAGAAGCCTGTATCACTGCTACTGCTTGTGTTCACAACTGTAACAAAACTTTTCAAAACGTAGGCTACGTGAGTGATTATTTAAGGTAAAGGCTTATACCTCTCTTAGTGTTGCCTGTCATTATGTGACTGTGAATACCTGCATCAATCTAAAACATCTCCTCCAGAGCAATGTTTCCATATCTGACTTCTCAGAAAGGGTTAATTTTGCATCTCTCTGCTGATCCTCCTCCATCCTGGGGCTGTGTAGGAAAACAACTTTTAGAACTTGGTTGGAGGTCGGCTCTTCAAAGATAGCAGCTCAGGGGTTGTCTTGTGATACCTCTGCATGCCTTTGCTTTTCCTTTGCTGGTCTTTAAACTCCTGCGAGGTTCTTTCACCCTTCTGCAAGGATTCACACAGCCTCCTCTTGGCAAAGAGACTGGGATAACAACAACCAGTGCAGAGGATTGTGCGTGTATATGCTGTGTGTGAGTGGGATACCCGAAACTAATTGCCTAAATCCTTATAAGCCTGAAGAGGAAGAAGATGATCACTAACTGGCTTAAGGAGTATCCAGGGTCCTACCAAGATTGTGAAGAAAAGAAGGTGCCAGCCTGAAAAAGTGCATAACATGAAAAGAGAGATTTTCCACTGGGTTGGTGCTGCCTCCTCCTCACGGGATGTCACAAGTGGACTGATGGTGTAGTTTACAGTGCACGTGAGGGAGAGTGACCACCTGGGGTGCCTCCTCAACCTCAGGGGCCTCATAACCGTGTGGACGTGAGAGGAAGGGAGGTGGTGTCAAAACTTTGAAGAAGGAGCTGCTGACACCCTGTGAGGAAGCAGCACTGAGCTCTGCTCTGTGTGACAGCGACAGGGCCCGAGGGAACGGCATGGAGCTGTGTCAGGGGAGGGGCAGCTGGGAGTTAGGGACAGGGTCTGCACCACAGGGCGGTGGGCATGGAACAGGATGTACAGGGCAGTGGGCATGGCCCCACGTGCTGGAGTTCAAGGGGTGATGGGACACTACTCTCAGACACAGAGCTTGGATTTTGGGTGGTCCTTTTCAGAGCCAAGAGTTGGGCTTGATGATCCTTGTGGGTCCCTGCCAACTCAGGCTATTCTATCATCCTGTGATCCTATGATTGCTTATGGAAAACTTTTCTTTAATTTGTGTTTACTTTTGGAAGCGTCTCATATTTTGATTTCTCTGTTATGATGCTTGATAATGACCTTGGATGTACAGTTCACTGATTAACAGTTAATTATATGTCATTAATAAATCAGTAAGCTGCTTTGATCCTGATTTACTTTAAACTGTGTGAATTGAGCAGTTTTTCCCTGCAACAATACTCATCTTTCTCTGTCTGTTTTCTCAGAAATAACCCAATGAAGTTGTAAAGCAGACAGCCAGAACGTGGATCTCCTGCATCACGTCATAGCAAGAGGGACATTCCCCATGGCACTGGAAATGTACATCTCAGTGCTTTCCAGGGTGGCTGTAACTCTGGGTGGGTGTAAGTCCAACGAGCTCTTGCAGCACTGCAAAGCTGTACAGACTGTGCTAAAGAGGAAGTGCATGGACTAGAGCTGTCATAAACTGAGAAAGCACAAAGAAGACTAAGCCATTCAAGCTTCTTCCTTGTGAAGTCTGTACTGAACCCCTGCGGGCTTGTAGCTCAGGAGCTTCCACGGCCCCATGCAGACCAAGTGTTAGTTTATTCTGTGCATCTCATCTGCTCTTGATCCCTCTTCCAGTTTTACTGACAAGGCTGCTGAGCAGGGGCTGCTCTGACAGCAATGGGCACCTGTGGATCCTTACTTAATAAGAACTAACCCGAGAGAAATTCTCCATCTGCATAGAAGCCTTATGGTCCTCCTTTTCCTAATTTGCATTGATTTAGATATGCTAAATCATAATTTCAACAAGGCAGATGCTGCAAGAGATGGAAGATGCAAAAAGAGTGATATAATCACCATGTTACATTTGAAACAAGTCTGTGTCCCCTGAAGGACGTTTTCACTTGAGTCGGATCTGTCATGAATTCTCCATCCTAAATGGAGGGAGGGGTATGTCAAAAATAGGGGCCTGGGAGCCACGCACCTCAGCCTACACATCCCTACTAATGATATTCCAGCACTGGAATTTGAACTACTCATGAACAAAGTTATCTGTGTTTTTGCAATGGATCTGTCGGTGTCCTCCCCGAAGTCGGCGTCAAATCTGCCATCCGACCGACCTCCATTCTCAGAGAGAAATCTCACTTTCACAGTTTGTAAGGATATATGCCTTGTCTCCTGGGGCCTTTTCCTCTCTCTCGCACTCTTCCCATCAACACTCCAGCATGAAAAAGGGATGCCATCAGGCACAGTTATTAATACATAATAGAAGTGCCATGTGTGATTGTCTGTGAATATTCCAGTGTTTTATGTAATGCAGATTTAGAGATTTCATTGTAAAGTCATTTTAAACTCTGAACTAATGGGTAGTTTGGCAACAGCCTCCAAGTATGAAATCATTATTAATTCCTTTAGTACCATAATAACATTGATTTAGATGAACTCTTATAACATAGAAATTGTATAGTATTTAGCTGTAATTAACGTCCCCTAATTAGGAAGTGTTGCCAAGTAGTTTTCTCTGCTGGCTCTGTTGTACTTAAGTGCAGCTGGATGAAAATTAACCACAAAGGGAACAGCTTGTGTTTTATGTGAAGTTTGCCTATGATTGATTAAAAAAATATTCCTTGGTACTTTATTTTATTATCCAAAAGTGTTCTCTGGATTATCAGTGCTTAAGGGAGCCACGGAGTCCACATGCCATAAGCTGCACCAACATTTGTGTAGTATGTTAACCCAATGACGTAGGTACATATTCACAACATTCACAGCTCTACTTTGTCTTAATACCTTGAGCTATCACACTAAAAATGAATTTACTTCAACGTGGCTGTCATTAATAAAATCTGCAGAAGTTTAAGTAGAATTAACATAATTTAATGTGTCCACTCAGAGGATAGAGTCATGCGCTGCAAGCTGAGAGCATTTGTTGATGTGAAAAATGCTGACATTTTTGGAAATTCAAATTATAAATGAAATACTGCTGTCAGTTTATTGTGCAACTTCGTAGCATATGGTGCTTCTGCTGGTGGGTGTTATTTCAAAGTTTGCAAATCACACTATGAGAGTGTCCCTCTGGTGAGCTTTTGCAATGCTTAGCAACTGTGAATCAAAAGTGACAGTACAGAGGAAGAGGGACTAAAAAAAAATCTGCCTCTAAGACAGTAGAACAAAGTACATGGTAAGTTAATACATTTTTACAGGGGGAAAAAAGAGGCCAACATGCTAAAGCTAAAAGAGATCCAGGGCCTTCATTCTTGCACAATAATGCACCAAGTCTTCTAAATTGTTAAGATAAAAATATGGCATCTCTCTCCCAGCCTTTTTGACTTTGGTACGACAAGGGAATTAAAATGACTTTCAAAATTAGGAAAGTTGCTTCAATACATAATGCAACCTCCTCCAGATGTTTCTTCTACCCCTCTCACTGACAAAAAGTTTATACTGCCACAGAATAGCACTGAAAAGTCGTTCCACACAAACACGGTAACACAGAGGAAAGGTGCTAGCCAGGAGAAAAATGAAGTTTTCTGTTAGCCTAGCATACAAGAGGATTTCAAACAGTCAGGTATAAAACACGCCACAATAAGGTAAGTTTAAATAAAATATTACAACAACTGCCACCACTGTTTTCAAGATTCTGGTACCCAGTGGCCCTTTTAACATGCATGCGCACCCATCAAGGACTGAGCATAAATTTCGATTCATTGTGATTTGATCTGACCATTGTCGATACTCATTGTTCTGCTCCAGGTAGTGATTTTCGGTACCAGCATGCGACCGTGGTATATGGTACAGACTTCATCATTTTGCCAATCAAGCTGGCTGAGAATAGAAAGTGATGGAGCTGTCAGTAGCAGCTCAACCATAAGCAATTCTAAACTAAGCAATTTGGAAATTTAAATAGTTATAATGACCAAGATTTTCTACGTTGGCCCTTAATTAGTGGAATGTCAATTCAGCTCAAAATTGCCTTTCTCAGGTAATGATAATTCTTAGAAAAGTCTTTGCGTATACACCCACCCATAGCACTCATTAAGTCAAGCTTCTTCCTTTTGTCTGAGGAGCTGTCAATTTTATGTGACATCACCAATCATCTGCCATCTCAAAAATCTCCAGGCTGTCTTGCTGAAGGCAGGCTGATTCTCTTTTAGCTGCAGTGCACTCCATGGAGCGCAGCCTGCTGTTAAATACATTGTTGGACCAAAAGAGTGTCATGAGTTGTGTAGTCTTGGCACCACTAAATGGTGATCCATTCAGGTTTAATTGTGGGTGTCTTGGCTGAAGTCTAGTGTCCATGGAATAGCAGTACACATTTTGTATATGAAGGAAAACTCTGCTTCCCAGCCCTTCACAGTGCTCAACACTGGAAGAGAAGACAGATGTCCCCTCCATTGCTTCTTCTGGAAATGAAAAGGAGAGAGAAATTGCTGGATTAATTGTGTCAGAGATGGGAGGAATGAACTCATGTGTAAATATATTCCCTCAATTATTCTATATTATGTTTCTTACACTTCTTTTCCATCAATCTGCTATTGCCAGTTCGGAGTGATTGTATTGCAACTCTCCATGTCAGCCTATGTTGGCAGACATTGCTGGTTGTTTTCTTTTTGGATGTAAATAAATGAAAAGTATGCAAAACCATCTCCATGAACAGAATGTGCCTATGAGCAGCCCATGTTTCCTGTAACCTGTGTTAATACGACTGTTTCCCACAAAGGGCCAACAGCACTCTGCAGCCATAGTCACAGAACAGCTATGCTGTGGTCCCCTCTTCCAGCTGACCTGGAACAAATTTTTGCTTTCTGCCTTCAGGGGTAGTACTGAGTTAGAGAGAAATCAAGACAAATTGAGAATAGTACAATTACATATGCTGAAGAAAGTCTGTGAGGGGCAGGGGGAACGCCACACTTTAACATTCTGACTAATTCAGAGTTTACTGCCTCGTCCTGGTGGTGTTTCACATGCCCTGAGGGAGCATTCTACCTCTCTAGACACCATGACCAGTAATAGCACTGTTACTACGTACAAAAAAAAAAAGGAAAGGGACTTTGATAATGGTTTGTAAAGTTCTCAATTTATTTCCCTTTATTAAAAACAGAGAACAGGAGAGAGTTTTTCCATGCTGTCTCCTTGACCATGACACTCTCCCTTCAAGGCTCTACACACTGTGTACCATTCCCCCACATCTGGAACAGCTGCACAGGGGTTACAATTGTTTCTTATTAGTTTGGATGCAACTTGCTTACTTTCTCTCCCCACTCCTGATTCTTGGCATGCACACAATGGAATAGTAGGAGCCTTAGGCACTTAAAAAAATAACAAAAAAAAAGCCCTCAATAAATCCCCTTAAGGGACCATTTTAATTCTGCTTCTGTTCTTGATGTGCAAGTTCTTACCCTACTATCCCCCTAGAAGCAGTTTATTTCTGTCTGTCAGCGCTGCCAAAGTGACAAAATCCTCTTTCCCACCCACCATGTAATTGCTCTGTTGTTGCCCTTCCCACACATGCCTGTAGAAAGAAAGCTCTTGCTTTATTTGTACTGCTGAAGTGAATAGCATCCCTTCCCTCCTTCTCTCCCTCCCTCCATGTGGCTTTCAAGTAGTCACACTATCATTATTTATTGCTATTCTGGAAGTGCTCCCCATGTGAGAAACAAGCACATTTGATATGAAACAGAACAAGGGCCCCGTCCTGATTTTCTAGCTGGCCTGAGGAGTTCGGGGCTTGCAAGAAATGCAGAGGCAAACATTGCAAAAAGATCAGAATTAAAGCATGTTCAGAGGGAGGGTCATATAACAAGACAATCAGGGGACCTGGCTGTATTTTTAATTGCATTGTTCTTATTGTAAAGTCTTTGGAGCAGAGTAGCTCTCTTTGTTCTGTGCTCGCACAGAGTTGTGTTGTTAATTTTAGTCTATGACGGGAAAATTTTCAATTACAGTCGAGATATTTTTATTTTCTGGTGGTTCACTTGCTCCTCTTTAAGCTTCCATTGTCCACAGAAAACAAAACCTGTTCTGGAATCATTTTTTTCCAATGCATTTTGGCAGATTTCTCCATTTATTTTAAAGGTACACGGCAGATTGATTTGCACACCTCATTCTTGGTGCTGAGTGTATGATTACAAGAAGAGCACAGCACCACTCCTAACTACATCATCAGAAATTATTTGTTCAACTTGCCTGAGGAAACTGGCCCTTGTTTCTTGTGAAAACTTCAAAATTCACTGTTATATGGAAACAAAAAATAGAGTTTCAGAGCCACTCACCTCTAAGGTAAAAAAAACACAATGATTTTTTCTTAATACAGTTTTATTTCTCAATAAAAAGTGCAGTAACATAACCTCAGCTGGAACAGCTGTTTGTTATAGACATGCTAAGTTGATGTCGTTTTTGCTCTCCTCCACGATTTGGCAATACTGAATTGGTAAAAAGCCATAGATGCATTTTTAAATAACAGGGGTGCCGTTTATTTTACGGTCAGCATCCTATTGTATGCAGCTTCACATTTTCGCAATGTGAAAACTGTCTGTAAAAAACAAACAAATGTCCGTACCAGTGGCCTGAATCACACATTTGCTCTTCCTTCAAGCGCCGGCAGTTGTCAAAACCTGCTGCCCTTTGGTAGGGGAACCTTTGAGAGTGTTGGCTCCATGCAGACAAAATGCATTAGGGGCCACTCAAACACCACATCTAAACAATGGCGCAAAGCTGTTTCTGCTCACTTCATCCATGAGCAGTCCTGCAAACCATGCAGAGGGCAGCTGCTCTCCTCCGAGCTGCTGAGCACTGCCAAGCATATCAAATATCAAGGACTGATAGAAATGTATTTATATTGCTTCCCAAGTGTCTATTTACAATATCAGTGGGAGTGTTATCAAAGAGTGAAAAAGCTCAAGCTAGGAGAGAAGAAGGATCTGATTTCAGCAGGAGCATGATGAGCTAACTGTAAAGTTATACTTCTCTGTGTGCCCAAAGCTCCCTGTGTTGCTATTTCTTTCCCACTCAGCACTAGCTACTTCACCTTAAAACCTACTCTTTTGGAATTAATGAATTAATTTTTGAAGCAGCCCAAAACTTAGCTCTGAAGGAGCTTTATGGGAGTACCCTTCATTTTCTGCCTAACCTGAAGAAACATGTGCCATGAGAGCACCTCATTACGCTGCCAGCAATGATACTCTTCAGATGATGTGTCCGTGCTGGGCACTGGCTGTGCAGGTCTGTGCTCAGTTCCCAGTCCTTCACTCTGCTTTTGTAGCCCTTGTAGAACTTTATCTCTCTGTCTCAGTTACTATCAAGTTTCTATAGCTGTCTCTGATCAGCTTTGGATCCAATCCTCAGAGGGGTGCAATTTCACATTGCAAAACCCAGCACTGTGGGGTTGGTGATGCTACAGCATTTCAGATCCAGCACAGTCATGAGCCTTTTCTCAGTTTCAGTGGCTAAGATCCATGTGCCTGACCTTAACCACCAGGCTATATACGGGTGTGCTCTCACAGCTGTGCCCTAGCACGGCCCTGTGTGAAGGTGGGCAGCCTTCACTCCTATCCTCTTCTCAGAAGACAAAAAACTTTAGTACTAATTGGGCCAGAGAGAGAGGAGAAGGAATGTGTATGAGCAACAGGGACTGTGGCTCTTCAGATTATTATTTAGAACTGTACGCTGAGAGGGAGAGTCTTGGGTCCCAGTGCACGCTCTTAGAACTTGATGTATTTTACATTACATGGATTTTACACAGATAAAATACAGAAAGAGCTGTGACTGGAACTCAGGACTCCCTCTTTCAAGCCAAATGCCCTGACCACAGTGCTGGCTATGGTCTCCCTCCTCTCTGGCCAAGTCATTGCTGATTCTCTTCTATGTGCTGGCACAACTCTCAAAGGACAACTGGGAAAGGCAGAAATTTCAGACTCCTCGGGGAGAAGCAAATGTACAAACATACTGTTAGGAGATCTTAGGCTTAGGCACAACCAGGCTTAGGCAGAAAGCTGGTCAGCTATTTCAAGATTAGGATTGCTTCTCTGTGTGCACAAAAATGGATTGTGAGACATTTGGAAAACGTGCAAGGAGGAAATTGCCCATAAAAGGTTGAGTCAAAAACAAAGGTTCAAATAGGACCGCATATTGTGTTACATTTGGCTATATTCCATGCAAGTTCCACTTGAGATATCCCAGTCTTCTATCTTTTCCTTTAGAGAGTAATGTACCCCCCTGTTCAGCACCCCCTCACTCAGATGACAAGGTCACTAAGTTTCAAGCATTGTATCTCCACTGGCTTCAATTCCCTCCTATTTTAAGCAATCTACGTGGAATGAAAGACAAGCAGATATTTCTTAGGCAGTCAGAGGCATTTAGCTTTAGGTTGTGTGACAGAGGAGGAGAGACGTACCCAACCAACCAACTTCTCGCCTGAACTTGGAGCTTGCGCTTCCTTCACAGCTGACATTTATCCTTCTGCCAAATCAAATCAAATCCCACTCTCGCAGCTATCCTGAAAACTGCATTTACATCCAGTCCAAGGCTCCCTACCCCGTGCCAGCTCTTCACATGCGTCAAAGTGCTTGGTGGAAAGGAGAACATCCTTATTAAACACACCTGCTTTGGTTTGCTGGACAAGAGCCTATTCCAATTTACAAGTCAGGCATATCACTGCTGAAGACTAAGGAATTATTCCTTTACAGGCCAACTCCAAGAGCAAAATGCATCCCCCCATTTATGTGAAGCGTAAACCTTCTCTTTTGCCTTAAGAACCCACCGCCAGCTCCACGTTTCACCTTCCATTAATTTAAATCCCAAATCCATTTGGCTCACGATATGCTGTGCTAATGCATGAGGAAAAGAGGGAAAAGAGGGGCCTTGCTCATGAAATATTTCAGGTATAATTGGGAAACTGTGGCTACAGATGCAATCCAGGAGCATTTTGGGTTGGTAACCAAGGCAACACATTTTGCTTCAAGACACACTTTTCTGTTGATAATCTATTGTAATGCCAGTAATTGCAGCTGACAAGGCTCTGTTTGTTGTGAGAGATAATTAGCACTTGAAATAAAGTAACAGATTTAAATAAATTGAGGGGAACTGAGTGGTGTGACCTGATCGCTTTAGAAACAAACAGGAGTGTTGGGAGCCTGCATGCAGTGTGATGTTAGTGGTGGCCTCCTCGGTGGCTGAACAATACCAACATTTATTAGGCATTGTTTAATTGGGAATTACAGTCCCCTTCATGATGGAAACACCTTTTCTGTTTCTCACCCTATTTATATTTACAATATAAATAATATGTTAGAAATAAAACAATGAAAACTCTCTATCTACTTTACAAAACAAAACTATTGATGTTTCCATCTGCTCATTCTTTTGGCTAACACCTGATTTGCTTAGAAGATGAAGTTTTTAAGTAAATAAGCATTTTGGAAAGCTGAAGTGCTTTAAGGGATGCTTGTACCCCCTTCACAAGGGTGTGCAGGGAGCAGTGTTCATGTTGCACATAGCAGGAATGATCAGGAAGCAACAAAGGTGCTTCAGCTCAGTGCCAGTTTACTCAAGGCCAGGTTGCATGGCTTTGTTTGTGAACGCAGCCCCTTGGTTGGTGTTTTTGTTTGTGTTATGTATCGATGTATCTGGAACTGGATGAGCTAGCCAGCGCTGCTGCCTGATGTGAGACCACGTCCCCTGCAGTGGGCATGTTGCTGGAGAAATAGAATGGATGCTAAAGCTACAGCAGTTCTGGGGTTCCTCAAGCAAAGCCACACTCCATGTCTTGCTTTTCCTGTACTTCTGAGGCATGACTGCTTGGCTCAGTGCACAGCAAGAAAAGGAACACTGTCCTACTAATACTTGCATGACACAGGAATTGAAAGTATTTTACATCAGCTTGTAGCTGCTAAACTGAGGATGCTTCTGGGAAGCAAGTTAACCTCTTAAAGACTTTGTGAAACCCTTTTTCACATCATCTGATTATCAGTTTTGGCATTAAAGAGAGAAGGAGATTTCATAAGAAAATGAGATGTGACGGTTTACAACAGAGGCTCAGGCCGAGAGACTTTGTCAGGGCTCATGTGCAGATGCTTGGCAGGTCAGCAAACTGAGCCTGCATGGTGCAAGGTCAGCAGCAGCAACCCTAGTAGAAGACCACTTCTCCCCTGACTCAGAACACCTGGGGATGTAGCATTTCAGCTTCTTCATAGACTCTCACCAAACCTGCAAAACCACCTGGCCAGGAAACTATGTCATAACTTGTGTGAAAATGAGGTCTGCCGTGTAAATGCATTCATCTCATAGCAGGCCAGAAGGCAAAATCAGTATCCTCTCAAGATTTCCTCATAGACGTTAAATGACTTTCTATGGCCACTAATATTGTTTATTTCTTCCATACTTCATCAAAAAGACATCTCTGTTATTCTCAGGATAGCAGGCACGCTATTTCTCCAACAAACATTAATCAACTGTTCACATCAGAATCATGCATTCATGATGCATTACTGTTCATAGCCCCCTTAATACAGGACAGTAATATTCTCCCAAGTCCAAAATCATATTATTGCTTTCTTTCTACAAGTGGGGACAGTGGTTAAAGGCACAAGAACTAGATGGCTGTTTGCTAGCTCCAGCTGAAGTTACAGAGGTGACCAAGAGGGGAATCCAGGGGTGCTGATGCTTCCAAGGCCAGTGGCCAGGCCCGGCCACAATCTCAATTTTCTGCACTCGCTCTGGAGAAGCAATCAAAGAAAGACTGCGTGTTAAAAACACAAGCAGAGTGCGTAAGTTATGATAATTTTTCTTTTGTAATCAGCAATTCAGTGCTGCCAGGAGATGTTTTTACTTTTTAAATGCTTTGAAACACACAGAAACGTTGCATCTATATGTTATTTAAAAAACAACAACTAATGATCTGCAGTAGTTCCCCAGGAATTAAAAATTGCTTACAATTTATAGCATACGCGGGATCACACTGCAAATCCCATCCCAACCCCAATTCTAAGCAGCTCATAAAAACGGCCTGTTTATTTTCTAAAACGATCTGCATAAAAGGATTAAGTTTATTTATTGTAAAAATTAACATCTTTCTGAAACAGTAATGACTGTATCATCGAGGAATGTTCTCTTCCCGAATGCCTCCCTCGGCACTGCTGTGCAAGGAGACCTGCATTTATAGTCTCCTAGAATAGAGTTAATGCTCATAAGACTCCGCTCTTGTACGCCTACAGCTAAATCATGGAATCTAGCAGATGGTGTATGTGTGTTTCCTAATGCAATGTCTTGTATATGTGTAGTTGTCATAATTAAATAATAACTCCCTACACCGTCTCATGTAACAGGAGATTCTCAGCCACATTTCCCATCAGAGTGAAGCCGTCAAACCCAACTTGTGGGAAGATGAAGTAGGCTACAAGGAAACTAATATACAGAGTGCCCCTCATCACCTCCTCTCAGGAATAAAATGAGTTCTCTGTGTGGCCAGACCTCGTTAAAAATTAAGTAAGAGCATCTCAGTACAAAAACTGTTGGGTACTACAGTCCCAACACATTGCTGAGGTTAAGTTATCTGTTCTTGAGAGAAGGGAGTCCGGCATCATCTGTTTGGGATTTCCTCTGCTTTTTCTTGGTCATTGTCATGACATCTGCAGGAGGAGTGCCTGTGGGACAAGGCAATTTGCAGCCATCATCTTTGTAAGATAAATGCCACAGCTGCTTTTTATATTCTTTTATGGATGGAAGAGAGAATGATAGGTCTCTGCAGATATTCATTCTTTCCTTGGCTTAGAGAAAGAATTAAGTTGTTGATTACGCCCAGCAAGAAACATCTCTGCTCAAACTGAGGACAAATGTAACTTATTTTAAGGGATACAAGTTTAACAATTCCAGTATTATCCTTCACTTTGCTGTAGAAAAATCCTTTTGCTAAGGATACTATAAATGCCTCGAACAGATGAAAGGCATTTAGCCTTTATTTCATACTAAAAATTAGAATGTGAAATCGAGAAAAATATCTTTCAAATGAGACCACAAGTGAAAAAGGAGGTAGCGGGAGCTATGTGCTTCTCTTCTGTCAAGAAAATACATGGATTCTTCCAATGCTGCTCCTCTCTGACACAACCTCTGTTCCCAGGCATGTGCCCTCGTCCCGTTTGCAGCCTTCGCATCACTCTTCCAGCACTGGGAAGCAGCAAGTGGCTTCTGCCTGCAGCTTTCCCTTCTACAGGATGGCAGAACAGGAGGTTATCATCTCTTTCCTCCCCTTTCTGAGCTTCAAAGCACTAGAGATTCCAGTTCTAAGCTTCGCAAAGGGCCCTGTCCCCTTAGCAAACAAATCACTCCTTCTCTATCTCCAGGACCCTAACGTCCTCTTTTGGCTTATAAAAGGGACGATGTAGTAGACCAGAGTGTATGCATGGCTCTCTCAGTATTTTTATTTCACACAGTGACCATTTTGCTTTATGTGTGAGAAAGAAAAAAAAAAGTGCCTTTAAATTTCACATCACACAGTCTAATAAAAACTCAAGGGGAGCTATTGACATAGAAATCTCATAAGGACAACAAACTCACTTTTTCTAATTTTTTTCTTCAAGTTTGCACTATAATAAATATTCATGCCATATTCCCTTCACAGTGTAGCTGCTAGAGAACACACTGCAATCTGTGTAAGAAGAACATGAATCGGGCTGATAAAAATAATTGGTTGGATTTTACTTGTAATTTTGTTTTTTTTTAAATGTTTTAAATAAAGCTGTCAAAGGTTCCTGTAGTAATGAAGAGCTTTGTTGTTATGACAACTGCTTATTCTTTTTCCTTTGAAGAAGCCTGCAATTTGATGGGCAAAACATCAGGAATAATTAAAACAAATGGGAAGTGAAGACAAAACATCTGCTGTGAAAAATCCCACCCGAAACCTTAGCAATCTCACTTTTGCAGTGACAAACTTCAGGTGGAATTCCATGGTGTCAGCCAGCACAGGCACACCCAGCAGCTGCTGAGGTTTGGGGATCCACACATCTGAAATCCCAGCTCTTTGTAAGGGCATGAATGTCTTCACTGTGTAGCTACTTCTCTTCCTCTCCAAAGTACATCCGTATCAAAGAAGGCTACTTTCAGAAGTTAATTATGTTTCTTCTAATAGGTGCATCCTTCTTTCATTTTAAATCAGCAGTCAGTTAAAGCATGGCCTCCAAACACTGGGCCACTTGGGCTAGTTACTTTTGTGACAGGATGCCTCTGCTCTGCAGGGCAGGGACTGTAGGGCAAGGTGAGCTCTGGGAAGGGTGATGCAGATGAAAAGGTTTTGGGAGCCAGTAGTGTTTTCCTTTAGATGTGAATGTGGACACTGCTGGAGAGGCCTCTAGAAGATGTGTGTCAAGAGTCCTGACTGGGAATGTACTGAAGGTCCTCACAGCTTTAATACACCTCCATGTGAGCAGCAAGGGCTGTCCATAGCCAAGATAAGTGGTCAGCTGTGGTGTGGAGAGCCATATAATGCATCCAGAGATGCACCTAGCAAAAGTATTCCTCTTGACTGGAACTAGTGTTAGACACAAGCAGAAAACACACCGTAGCCAACTACTAAAAATTTCTCTAAGTTTTTCCCAAAGCATAATTTTTCCTCATTGTTATCTAATTCTCATGGGCTGTCCTTCCCAGGAGACATGTGACTGCCAGATTTTAGTCATTTCTACGTATAAGAAGTACTCTGCTAACACAGAGTTTCACTTTTCAAACTGCAAGACTCAACCCCTTAGAGTCAGTGCAACAGAAGGACAACATTCCTGGCTCTGCAGCGTCAGCAAACTTGGTGTTTGGCAATAAGCTAGCATGACACGCACACTGCAGAGATGAGCTTCAGGAATGCCAGCATTCTTGCTGCATTTCTGAATTCACAGGACACTTGTCAATAGTTTCTGTAGCTTTGCTCACACTACCAGGTGACTTTGGTCTTGCTTCTACTTTTCTTTGCAGCACACACTGCTCTCCATTGCTCTATCCACTTGGAAATAAGCCGGCACTCCCGAGCAGCAGCATCATAACTGCTGTCTTGCCTTGCTACCTCCATTTAAGAACCTGCATGTTTCATGAAGTCTCTTCTCAATAGCTCCATGCACTCATTTGCTCAGCCACTCCCACAAAAGTGAGGATTTCAGTGTCCCCATTGAGAAAATGTGGTCCAAACTTATTACCCTTTTCTCTGCAGAGAGATTTCAGACATCCAAGAGAAAACTACCTTGCTAAGAAGGTGGCAGGATTTGGAAATAAAACCAACTGTCTGTCTGTTGCAACTGCAGATTTTTGGGAAGCTGCTGCAGGAGTAACCAGAAAACAACAACCAAAACACACACTCAAGAAAACCCAACGAACATAATATAACAAAACAAAACAAAACAAAACAAAAAACACCATTAATATCCAAACCAAAAAAATAAATAAAGAAAACCATAAACCCCAACCAATCATCACTGCCAAAAAACAACCAGATTTTACTTTTCCCTGGATTGTCTGTATTTCACAGTTAAAGATACACGAGTCTCTGGGCTTGACACTAGATGGTGCTAGGATAATGGTGTGTGGGGATATTCAACTGGAATAATCTGGGTGTAAGAGCACAATAGGTTGTAAATGGTTACTTGCCAGTAAGATAGTTGCTCTAGAGCAGCTAATCCATTACTGTTTGTCTATGTAGACTAACCCCCATGGCTGGACACCATTAGTTGGCAGTGTGGACATCTAAGGCTTTGCTTCCCCAGCCTGGCTCTGACATTTAACTAGAGCATTTCCCCTCGCTTCCTAGGTGGAACATACTGCAAGGAAATAAATGTTCTTGTGAGAGGTGAACAGAACCTGCAGGTGATACCTGGCTTAATGGTACACAAGGCCTGTTCCCAGGCATAAGAAATATACAACACTTTTTTACTTTTTTTTTTTTAATTCTTCATCAGTCAAATCATTTTGCATGGTTATCCACGGTGTAGCCAGATAGAGCATCTTCTCAAATCATTTTACAAAGTCATCCAAGTAAAGCTTGGAACAATATTCTCTAAATATCTCATACAAATCTTAAGATACCCTTAAATGGAATAACCCCTGTTTTGTCTGAAACAGGCACAGGCAGTGAGCAGCTCTTCACGGACTGCATCCATCTCCCCTCACTCTTGTTATGCTCCCAGGGAACTTTAGAGGCAACAGTTCATGCACATTCAAAAGGCATTTTTAAAAAGCAACAATAACTTGGTGGCTATTTGCTATCTAAATGAGTAGTCTCAGATGACCACCTTGTTAATGCACACTATAAAATATACTGCCCCTGTTCGCTGGATGTAAAACAAACGCAGAGATTTGTGGGTTCTGGCACTTGCTGCTTGCTCAGTAATGCTCATTTGTCTTGTCACAAATATAAAATGTAGATTTTTTTGTATATAAATATTTCCAGCTTGGCAAAGTGATTAAAGACAGAGGATATCCATCTTAAAATATCTAAGGGTATAAAAATGAAAAAGTGAAAATAATAGTAATATTTCACGAGGGGATAGGTCAGAAGACTCAGACATTATGACATTTTTCAGCCTTTGAAAAAAATGTGTCTGGCCTGACAAGAACCCACCCATCCTTGGAGAGCCACCTCTGACTTCAGTAACACATACAAATGACCCCCATCCCTTTCCAGCAGTGACCCACTCCTGCTTTAAGTGCAGCCTCAGCTGAAGGACCTGGAGATGACTGTGATCCACAGAGTAAGACAGTACTTGGGGTACTGCTACTTACTTTGCAGGTATTTGCATTCAGAGAGGGATGCCTAGGAGCTGGCTGCTGCCTTAGGCTGGGCAAAAGTGCTGCTTTGAACCTCTGCATACTTCTTTCAGTTACTGCTAGAGAGAGAACAAAAACAGTTACACCAAACACGAGAAAGATCTGAAGTCCTTTCGGTAATAACCTGAGAAAGAGATGCAACCACAGATTGCAGGAGCGTCAAGTGTGCAGAGCTGCTGAGCAAAACTTCAGGGCATGAGGTGTGGATCATCAGATGCAAAAAGAGGTACAGAAACCTGCCTGTCTGTCTGACCTGCTGGCAGCACCCAGCCAGCTCGGTGTGCTCACTGCAACTTGCATGCTTGCAGACATCCACTCCAGTGTTGCTGAGAGGGAAAACCACACCCACGAGTGTCTCCTTTTAGAGTTGCCTAGATGCCTGCAGTCTGTGATCTGTTGCTTCTTTCTCAGTGACTGCATGTAACTGTGTTGTCACTTGGAGGTCCCAGGGATAGTTATTAGGCAATGGCCAGCAAATCACCCTTATTATTATAGCGACAAAATGGGATGCCTGGAGCAGTGCAAAAATCTTTGTACACTGTTATACCTCATCAGCCGAGGGCTTTTAGCTTGCTGCAGCCAGACTGTTGAGGACCCCCATGTATTAACACGCAGGCAGAAGACAGGAGATGATAAGAGATGATCAGACGGCAATCATGGAAACAGATACTTAAAAGATCTTTTCATTTCACTGGGTGATGGACCTGATATGCTAATTGAAACAACATCTGTGTGTGCCTGTGCGATTTCAAACCATGAAAGCTTTGTTTTGACACCAGCGCGATGGAAAAAAGGTCCTCTTCAAAAGAGTAGTAGTGACCTCATTCAGACACACTCGCTTTCATGAAAGGTAAAGATGGCAGGCAAAGCAGTGATGCCAGCAGTTTGTTCCTGAGCAGAACTGGGAGCGGGGGGGGGGGGGGGGGGGAGATCATCACATAGTTTGTCTTTCCAGCAGGCTGATTTCCTTTAGCAGCCTGAATAAGCAATTGGCTAGTAGCCAGCTGCGGTGGATTTGTCCCATGTTTGCAAGATCAGTCAGCGAGCAAAGCTGTTTTCAGTTAATAAATATTTGATTTACAAGGTACAGCGAGTAATAAAAAGGGAAGAGAGTTTAGCTGCTGGGAGATTTGTTTAGCACTTTAGTGGGGATAACTAACAACCAGCATTGGTTGTTTTTCCTCCTTCACATGGCCAGTGGGCAACCAACTTGATCAGCCTTGCTGCATTACAGCTTGTAGTGAGCAGAACTAACACACTGAGCCAAATAGAGGTGGACTGGGATGTATACTGTGCCTTGACAGAAACACAGCTGAAGGGAACATTCGTAGATTCCCCTTTCTTCTTCTCTGCGAGTAACCTGTGATAAATATTGCATTTCTCAGTATCATTGGGAAAAATCAAAACTGTTTGATCCTTTCCATATGATATAGATAGATATATATGAGAGGGGGAAGGACATAAAGTAGCAGGTACAGAACAGCCAGCAGCATTTTATCAAAGGAGAAAAGACCCCAGAAGACACTAATCAGCCGACTACAGAGTCCTGGGTATTTTGGATGGAGCTGGAAAACAAAGTGGGCACAAAAAAAAAAAAAAAAAAAGAAAGAAGCAGAATCAAAACCAGCTACAAAAGGTAGCATTTTTTATTATTTTTAACGTTTTAATTTCCTCCTGCAGCACTGAGCCTCTAGGTGGGGATGTGGCAATGCAGGCAAGGCAGGAGCAGGGCCTCCACTGAGAGGCTGGCAGTGCTCTCCTTGTATGGTGCCAAGCACAGCCTGTATGCTGAAGGAGCCAATGCTCCTGTGCTTGGTCTCCGGTGCACCGCAGGCCTCCTGTGTGTCTGTGAGAACATCTCCTAGTCCTTCAGATCTCTGCTTCCCCCATTTGTGGAAAGGCAGAGTAACCTACCCACTGCTCAGGCGCGGCACGTTGTTTCCTTCACTCTCTGTACAGTTCTGAGTCAGGAAGAGGGCACTAAAAAGTGCAGAACACTACTGTTAGTGTTGTGGTAGTTCACTGCAGATCAAAGTCTCCTTCAAAGGAGAAGAGTGAAAGCTTCTTTCTAGAGGCTCAGAAGGGCAGCGTGGCACCCGAAGTAACATGTACAGACAAGTTACTGTTTTCTAGGGCTCTGCCAGAACGTCCTTCCCAGCAACTACTGATAGGACAGAACAAAGTGTTTTCTCTGTCAAGTACAAATTAATTATTCCGAGTTCTAACTCTTCAGCCCACACTATTTTACGCTGTTAAACTGCTTTGCATTCATCCCCAGCGTGGTCCCAAGTACATGCCAAGCAAAGGCGTGAGGGAAGCCCCACTCGGCCTTCCAGGAAAGGACAGACCGCAGGCCTTTCTTGCAAAGCAGATTCTGAAAACGTGGCCCACTCTTCACCCCCTGCTACACAGAGGGGACTCCAAGCACTGGGCCTGGGTGGGACAACAAAAGGCAGCCCTGAGCAGCACCATGTATTCAGCTGCTGCCTCAGTACCAGGCAGCACTGCAGCCTGAGCTGCTCCAGGGCTCTGCTCTGAAGTACTGGCTGGCCTAATTTCTTCACAGAGGGGTGGTCAGGCATTAGAACACACTGCTTAAGGAAGTGGTGGAGTCCTCATCCCCTGAGGTTTTAAGGATGTGTGAATGTGACACTAAGGGACATGGATTAGTGATGGGACTCAGTATGTCAGGCTGATGGCTGGACATGATAACCTTGAAGGTCTTTTCTAGCACCGATGATTCAATTGATTCTGTGGTGTCCTGGCTGGACAGTCAGATGCCTCTGCAGTGATGAGACAGCCTTCTCCAGTAGCCAAGTGTGTTGGAAAGGCTTTCTCTTTTCAGTCTCTGCAGACTCTATACCAAGGCCTAAAGAAAAATAAATTATGTGGTGTGCGTGCTGGGAGGTGGGAAGCTGCAGGTTCTTAGCAAAAAAAGATTATTTTAAAAATCTGTGGGGAAAAAGGTGTGCAACACACCAGAGGATAAGAGCTTAGGATGTTCTCAAGGGTAACAGGAGATCCCAGTTCATGTCCATGAAGTGCCTGAACTGAGGAGGTGGGCTCGCAGCTGTGCTACACAGGCTGCACGTGCTATGGGTACTCCATTTCGCAGCCCAACATCCTCCAGATGAGTGGCCCTGTGCAGTGATGGAAGAAGGCCCATACTTGCTTCTCTGCTAGCACAAAAGTTCTTTAAATACTGTTCCGGACACAGAAAAAACCTTGTGCCAGGAGTTTCATCAAAGCATATGCTTCTGCAAAAGAGCTTTAATGAATAAATGTTTTCTGACTTTTTTTTTTTCCCAGAAATTCTGTCCAGCTCCACCATTTAGTTATCTCTAAAGATTGTTGTTTGCCATCTGGAAAACAAGGAGTGTAACAAAAAGTTTGTGCTTTCACGAACTGATCTGACAGCTGCTGCACTAATACTGGACAATAATGTCTAACTAGGCCATACAAAGTAGTAATTTTGGCACAAGCAGACCTGTGTTATATTACTTTAAAATAATCATTCATTTCTGTGGAACTGGAGTCCAGTGGTGATGTCAAGTGTTTTGGGAAAAGGAGGGTGTGTTTCTTTCATACACGCTTTACTTTCTAACAGCTATTGGGCTGTCTGTTCATAGATTAATGGAGTGGTTTGGGATGGCAAGGACCTTAGAGATCATTTAGTTCCAACTGCCCTGCCAAAGGCAGGTACACCTTCTCCTAGGCTTGGCTGCACAGGGCCTCATCCAACCTGGCTGTGAACACTTTTAGGGATGGGGCATCCACAGTTTCTCTGGCAGCCTGTGCCGGTGCCTCACCCTCCTCATAGGAAAGAATTTCTTCCAAATCTGAATCCAAGTCCAATCTAAATCTGCACTTTAAACTGTTAGCCCTCACCCTATCACTTCTCTCCCTGTAAAGGGAGAGAAGGAGCTGAACAGGCTTCCTTGGGGTGACAGCACTGAGGAAAATTATCTGATGTCATGAAGTAACAGTGTTTGATGTCACTGGGCTGTGACTGGACTGTTACCTTATGGAACTCCACTGCATACATAGGGTCACAGCGGAGCACGGCCCAGCCAAGCTTGCATCTGGTCTCTGGCTGATTGTATTTGTGGGGCTTGGAGACCTAGTGAGGCTTCCTTGGTTTGTGCTGAGGGGTTCTGGGAACTGTGCTTGGTGCTCATCCCCACAGCATCACCTGTGTTTCCCTGGTCCTAACTGGCTCAGATAGCGATAGACTCAGTCTTACTCCAGAGCTCAGGGCAGCTATTAAGCCAAACTGTAATAGTTGGACCACAAATATTTATTGCAATAACAGCAACATTACAAAACCGATCATCCCCATCCCTCAGAAACAAGCCGCATCTCTGTTTGTTTTCTGTTGAGGAGGGAAGCGTCCCCGAGGGTCTCCCTTTGGGAACCCCTGTCTCAGCTTGAAATGAGTAACGCGATTTATGTAGAGGCTGCCAGCTTCTCTCCTTTCTCAGACAGAAAATGGTTTTATCTAGGCAGGTAATGTCACAATAAAGTAGTACAGTAGAAATTTCATTGCTGAATGGTCTAAAAGAGATAGATCACCCAATCTATATTTTCAAAGGTTTTTCAAGCAACGTGCTGTGCTCAAATGGCAGCAAGCAGTATAATGAGAGGAAAAAAGAACTGAGGCTACACCACAGATTTTAAGTAAAATATTTTCCCAAGGGATTGATAATAACATTAATAAAGTTGGATAAACAGGCAGCAGACAATGCAATGTGCCAGTCAAATTTAGTGAATCCATTATACTTGCTTTTCGGTGAGCTTTTTCAAAACAACTCTCGATGTATCCTCTGTTTAACCAGGCGGGAGCTGAGAGGAGGGGACAGGCTCTGACAGGGCTGACAACCTCCTGCTAACTGTGTTCACAACGATGCTCACACCTCTACTTCACATCTGCATGCCTGCTACATCTCCCCTGCCTCCTGGGTTAGACTGGGGCCGTGCCCCACTCTGTCTTCGCACATGCATAGGTGGGGATTGTCAGGGGATAGTTTTTAAGAAAAGGGTGAAAAGCAGTCAACTGAATGCAGTGAACTGAAGGCATTTGCAACTATTTTTTTCTACAATAAAGGTAGTGAGCCACTGGTTGCCCAGTGAGGTTGTGGATGCCCCCTCCCTGAAGGGATTTAAGGATGGGGCTATGAGCAATCTGATCTAGCTGTGGGTGTTTCTCTTTGTTGCAGGGGGTGTGGACTGGATGGCCTTTAAGGGTCCTTTCCAGCTCAAAAGATCCTATGATTCTATAAAAAAAAGGCAGGACTGGGAGGATGTTTTAATTCTCCAACTCAGAACAATCAGTGGTGTCACGGATCACTTGCATCTACCTTGTCACACCTCTCCCTGCTGTGTGACTCAGTGTGAGATTACTGCATCACTTTGATATTTTCTTGTTTTTAAATACCTGAAAACAAAGCCTTAAAAAGCAGCCAATAACCATATTAGGTACACGATGCAACCAGAATTTTTGTCCAGAAGCTCCAGTCACTTTTTCATCGTGACATGGTTTTTCACTACAGTGTTCTATTTTGTGATTTTTTTGTTATTATCTTTTTCTTCTTCAAGAAAATGAACACCAAATCCTAATCAGTTAACTCGTGACACTTTTGCTCTGTCAAGGAGGGATCAATTAGTGTTTCATTAAAGAAGTTCCTTCCAAAAAAAAATAAAAATAAAAATAAATCTAGGCTTTTCTTGCGGTTCATATTAGTAGCTCTGTACCACATTGTCAGTGCAAAGGAAGGACAAGAACACAGGAATTGGTGATGGGATTTAGTCAACTAAGAGAAAAAGGTGTGTCACCACCTGCAGAGATTTTTTTACTTTCTTTCAAAAGAGTGAGTGTTTACAAGCTCACTTCCCACAAAAGTAAAAGCAGATCTAAACCAAACCTGTGTAAGTCACTACAGTCTCAACTGATTTAGGCAGCTGTTGTTGCTGATGGTGTCTTTGCTTCTCGACATTCATGAATAAATTCCTTCATCTTAAACCTTACAAACATACAAGTTCATGAAAGAACCCACATGACTCCTTTTATATTTAGGAGACTGAATAAAATATTTATGTCCCTCTGTGTCCCAAATATCAATTACTTCCTTCACCAAAAAAGTACATTTGCAATGGGATTAAAAATTTTCCCTACTACAAAACAATATACATTTAACTCATACATTTCCAGCTGCCTTTTCCGGATGTACACTGTATTCATTCACTTCCATCCCTTTTGAACCATGCATTCCATCAACACCACCTCTCAAATTTGACAAGTAAGTCAAAAATACAACTATTGTCAGACAACACATCTGCATGATCTTATGACAGCTACAAGCACATGCAGCAGTTACCACTGGGAGAAGTAAGCATTTACTAACGTGTCAGATAGCAGCCTGACTTTCCAAGATTATAACATTTCTATATTAGGTTGGCCTCAAAATTAATTTTTTTAGGTATGGGGGAGATAAAAAATTACAGTTTTACTTAGCATTAAGTAAGAGCATTCAAGTACATACTGGAATGTATTTTCTGAAATAGTCTTTCAATAGCATAACCATGAAAATCAGAGGTATTAAAAACTGCATGATAAATTGGCTATTAGAACAGAACAACAACAACAAAAAATAAAAGCAATCTCTCAAAACATCAACTCCAATTGGGAAATCAGTGCTCAAAGCAGAAAGGACAACTCAAATGTGTTTGTTTTTTGTTGTTGTTGATGTTGTTTAAAGAAAACCCAAACCTCTACATCATCCTCAATTGTTTTCTTAGAAAATCTCCTGAATCTCTCTAAAAATTAACTCTGGAGATGTGTTTTGACCACAGAAGTAGAGAAAGAAGTAAAAATGGTATGTGAATTATGGCATTAAATGTTGGTTGTGAATGCCAGGTTCATAGTAGAATTCTTCAGCTTACTGATATTTGGCTTGCTAGTACAAAAAGTTAAGGGGTCCTTTGCAATTATTATTGCAAAACTTGTGAATTATTCTTGTGTAGAGGTAATGGACTGGGGGTATTTGTTGATACACAGCTGAACGTGAGCCAGCAGTGTGCCCAGGTAGCCAAGAAGGCCAATGGTATCCTGGCTTGTATTAGAAATAGTGTTGCCAGCAGGAGCAGGGAAGTGATCATCTTTCCGTGCTCAGCACTGGTGAGGCCGCACCTCGAGTACTGTGTTCAGGTTTGGGCCCTTCACTACAAGAAAGACACTGAGGCCTTGGAGTGCGTACAGGGAACGGTGACAGAGCTGTGGGTGTTCTGACGCACAGGTGTTATTGAGAGCAGCTGAGAGAGCTTGGATTGTTTAGTCTGGAGAAGGGGAAGCTCAGGTGTGAGTTTATCACTCTACAACTACCTGAAAGAAAGATGTGTTGAGGGGAGGGTCAGCTTCTCTTTTATGTGACTAGCAATAGAGCTAGAGAGAATGGACTCAGGCTGTGCCAGAGGAGATTCAGGTTGGACATCAGGAAAAACTTCTCCAAGAGTGTGGGCAGGCACTGGAATGGGCTGCCCAGAGATGTGGTGGAGTCACCATCTGTAGAGATATTCAAGAAACATTTATATGTTGTAATGAGGGCCATGGTTTAGTGGGAAATATTGGTGATTGGAAATCCCCCAAATCTGTCATCTACATTTCTGTAACTGTGCATATAAATAATCTGCATCTTCTCATCTGTGGTTCTAAAGTGCCCTATTTTCAAAATGAGAAAAAGGAAATTGCCCAACCTGTTGTAGACTTCATGCCACAGTGGAGAAAATAAACTTGAAAACTTATGTGGATCACAAAGCTCACAGCATCCTGACTGTATAGATATTTGAGCTACTACTGAAGCCACGCAGAAATAAAAGTCCTGAAGTCCCCTTGCAAGGTTGTTCACATGCCTCTTGGATTTGCCTTTGGGAGACCTCAAGATTGCTTCCCTATTTCTGCCTTCCTACAGCCTCTGCTAATATAGAAAGACTTCCCATCTGGATGGTTCTTCTCACAAGCAATAACAGCATATGAGTCAGTGATTTCCAGCAGGAGTCCAGAAGAATGCACGGTGGAAAAATTTATCATTGAATTCATAATTTTTGAACTTATTTTCATTCTCGTTCTATGAAAAATTCATTTGTGCTATTAAAAACCGTGGTGGCGGAAACCCAAAAATCCAAGCCAAATTCATAATCGAAGGCAATTAAGTTGATTGCTTCATGATAAATACCACATCTTTTCTTAATGGGGATACTGTTCTTGAGTAAGCAAACTGTTTCTCTGTTCATTAATTTAAAAGAATGCATCTCTCTCAAAAATTCAATGGAAAGCAAACATTTATTACTGAGTTCTTGAAAATCTCAACCATTTTAATAGCTTATATACCAATAACAGGAGCAGAAACAGATTCTTCTTATGCAAAAATGTTTATTTTCATTGTCTCCTAGGGATAGAAAATCTACGTCTACTTCCTAATCTCTACTTTTGCTTTCTGTTCATTTCTAAGAATGAACACATTCCTTGGGAGTCTGGAGGTTGCTTTAAGAACTGAACGAGAGAGCCATGGTGAAAGAGTGCTTATAAATGACAAAGTTTGTTTCTCAAGTAGGACAAGCAAGAATATGCAACAGAAGCTGACTGATTTATTCCCTTGGTCGAGGCTACGTGAGCTATATAGGTTAAGAGCTATCCTTTATTATGAAAAACAGACAAAATGAAACAGTGCAATCAAGAATTCATTTTAACTTTCACATGGAGCATAGATAAAGAATTTTAGGGCTAGACAAAATTGAAAAAAGTGAAAAAATCAAAATCGAAAAAAGTGAGAAAAATAAATGAGATCAACTTTGTAAGTAAAATCAGGAAAGAGTCCTGGGATACAATTATAATTTGCGGATTAAGAGCATTTCTGAAGCTGTGAAGTCAAGAATAAGAGAATGCTATTCCTTCCTGTGATATGGTCAACAAAATCAAAATACAGTTTTTAGCTTCTGTAAACCATATACAAGGTAGAAAAAATGTAATAATAATAATAATAATAATAACAATAATAATAATAATAATAAAACCTATAAGAATAGAGATACAAACTCTATATGTGAATTTTAGGACTCCAGGGCTGTAAAAAATCACGTCAGTCGCACTATACTCATGCAAATAATAGTGGGTACATTTCAGATCCTCTCTACAGACTTTGCTAAATCAGTCATCAAAAGGAAACCAGGAATTAAAGCCCAATCTATTGCAGTCACGATTCTCATAATCTTGAAGTAACTGATAGTAGCACAAAGCTGCAAAGCACATGACAAAATATTGTCTAAAGAAATTAAGTGAATAAAAATTTGAATCTCTTGGAATATGTGGTATCATTTCCCAGTGTTTCTTTCCTTATTGTTTCAAAATGCAACAACAAATTGCTGGGGGTTAACGAAACTCCATCTGTTGTATTTGGATAACACACAGAAGTGAACCCTGAAGGTAAGTAAAATTTTTGGACATGTTAAGGAAATTAACAACACTGAAGAAAAAAAGTAGATTTTCTCAGAAAGCTGCTTCTCCTTTCAATTCCCCTTATTTACTGCCCAGGCTAAGATTTGACTAAAGAAAATACAGAATAAGTAAATAAATAAATAAACATTTACAGTGTCAAAACTCAACGTTTTTGATGCTTTGTGGCGCCAAGAGACAGAAGCAGCTCTTAAAACCATCTTTAGAAAGAGATTAGATATGAACTATTTTGGAAATCCATTCCATTGCGTATTTATGGCTATGTGGAAAGTAGCAAACAGTGCTAACTATAGTAGTCACTAATTGAAAAGCTATAATGTGCAGAAATATTGGATGATTAGGCACATCATTATACTGGGAACGTACATACTCCAGTTCTGGAGACCAAAGTGGATGTAGCATGATACGGTCATTTTATATGCCAAACAATCTCAAAATGTTCTACAGGAAATGCTGGCTTGTACTTTGCTGATGGGCTGTGGATGCTGAAGATGGTATTTCACCCAAACGTGATTTTCTCTTATGACTCATGTAGATCACATCTAGAAACATCCAAATGTGCATTTTAAATGGAAAGTACTGCCAAAATCATAGAATCATAGGGGTTGGAAGGGACCTCAAGAGATCATCAAGTCCAACCCCCCTGCCAAAGCAGGTTAAAATTGTAGAAGTGAGCCAAGGCCTGCCCCTCTCTTTGTTTCTGTAGACTACAGGGCATCTGAGGAAGATCAACACTGAAGTGCTGAAGGCACTTCTGCATGAAACACACTCTTTGAGATCACCCATTCAAGAGACGTGCGCTGGTTATACTTATCATAACCAACTACCTTCCCCTCCCTGCTGCAGCTCCCTCAGGGGTTTCTGTCTGAGCATGAACAAGGTTAAACTCTCTGGGAATCTCTTAAAGATATGTACACTGTGGGATGACAATAACAATAATAATAATAATAAGGATTTAATGTGGCTGCCTGATATGACTCAGCAGTCAAATATTTATTTTCATTCAGAGATATTTAGCATTAAAATTCAAACAGACGCAGGTGCCATTAGCTATTTATGAGAGAAAGATTCTCAATTAAGTATTCTTGATTTGTTAACAATTCAAGTTACAACGGAGCTTTTTATTTCCTTTTAATTGTAAGCAAACAATATTATTAGTTCTCAAGGCAGACAAAACAGCAGTGTTATCACTATTCATTTAGCATTTTTTACTAAAAAGCACTATAAAAAAAGAGAAAGTAACAAAAACCCCCCACCTCAGTCTCTTCCTCCACCCCTCAAGATATCCTTTCTAATCCTATAAAAGCATCTGTCTTTGATTTCAAGTGGAGTACCTGCTGTGCAGGATGCAATGCCAATCCAATTTGTGCGCAACAAAACCAAATGGGTTGAAATGAACTCTGCATTTTAAAGATGTTTTTGTTTAATCATTACCGTCACTTCTCTTTAATGAATGCATTAATCAAGCGAAACTTCAAGCAAAAACGGAAAGGCTCATCTCAAGAAATGGAAAAAAGAAACCAACAAAAAAAAATCTATCTTCACAATATCCGTTACTGTCAAATGCTGTAACACTTTCCTTTGGCAGAACTTCAAATGCGTATTACCGTAGGTTGTTTGGGGATGTTAAGTATAAGCAGCAGCTCCCTCCAGAAAGAAGCGGAGGAGGAAACAGGTGAGCTGCCTCGCAGTACTTAGCTCTGCTTCTGAGCTGATTGATGACTGGCTACTCAGGATGTGCAGCCCTGACACTTCCTGGCTACCCCTTCACATGTCCTAAATTGCCTTTTTCTTTTTTTTTTTTGGAAATAGAGAAAAATGGTCAGTATAACCAGTGATGTGTAAATACCGAGTACACAGCATTTATTCTACCCTCAGAAATAAGTTTGTTCCAAAGCTTGGTATCACTAAGAGCATTCAATGCTGAGCAGATTTCTATTGGACAACATGAGCTAGAGAGCTGGCCTGAAGAGCGCCTTGCTTTTAGGAATTAAATAGGTACGTGAACACACATTTTTAACATAAATTCACACATGCCCATGATTTGCCATCTGATGTTTGTTCAAAGCTCTGAAGATTAATTTTCATGGGAGAATATGGGCAAAGAAGAACACAAAATGGGAGAACAACACGGCTTTTTCAGGCTGGCATTCCC
Source organism: Callipepla californica brunnescens (assembly GCA_023055505.1). Classification (NCBI taxonomy): domain Eukaryota; kingdom Metazoa; phylum Chordata; class Aves; order Galliformes; family Odontophoridae; genus Callipepla; species Callipepla californica. Next base: position 47,084,743 of record JALIRH010000001.1, read on the forward strand.
ACCGCCTCCATTACCCAGGTAGGATTAAGGACTTATGAAACTTGACTGTCACGATACACTGGTAGAAGCCAACTGTCATTTCACAAATAAAGTGGACATAACAAAACCTGCCCAGCTGTCAGATGCATTTAAATAAACGCTTTTTCCTTAGAAGGATTTTGCTCATTTAAATTGACATAATCTTGTGTCAATGTAATGTTTGAAATCCACTACCTTCCTCTTGCTTAATTCGTGTGTTATATTTTTGCAGACGCTTAAGGAATTTGTACTGGTCACTGCACTTAGGTACTGCATGCAAATCTGGGGAAAAGAGTTGATGAGAGCTGTACTGAAGCTGCAGCATTCCTTCACGAGGGTTTATTACAGAGCTAGATCCTTTCCCGGAGGAATTATCCAATAGCACTCCATTAAAGGACCATAAAAATTTTAAAGACATTTTACGATCAGGCCGGTGACCTCTACAAGAATTTCTCCCAAGGCTTCCACAAATTTTATCTCAATGTGGAAACAAAAAACTGCACAGGAGCAATCAGATTTAATTTAAATTAATTTGTAGTTTGGCAACAGCAAAAAGCCAGTGGTTCCAGAGTCAGGTGAGCTAAGAGGATTATTATAATATTGCATATAATAATCTTTCTTTATTTCTAACAATAATAACAACAGCAAAATGAAATTAGATTCCTATATGCTTTCTTTAAACCTGGAAGATTAACGTTCTTTTTTGCACGTATGTGAATCAAACCAGGGAGCATCAAAGTTGGCTACACTGATGCGCAGCAGATAGACATTTTGCTGCTCCGATACTAACTAGAACATCAGGAGCTCCTGAAACGGCACCAGCTAAGTGACTGAATTTGATCACCAGCACATTCGGAAAAGGGAGCGAGACAGCTCTTCTCAGTCTCATTACAGACTCCAGGATGAACCAAGGTGCACATGAATTTTGTATGAGATAAATTGAAAAAGTTGCAAGAGAAGTTCAAGTTGTGATTATTTCTCATTGAAACTTTTTTTTTTTGAAGAGTGTCCATCCACATAACATATATTTACTCCTTATTCCAGTGTTATGCATTCGGAATAATAGCCAATATTTCCCTTCCTATTTCTCTTGAATTCTTCATTTGAAATGCAATTAAGAGATACCCACATTTTCTTCTGAGAAAAACCCAATTTCCTGATTTCAGTTGCTGATAGGTATGAAACAACATCACATAGGGGGGAAAAAAAAGAAAAAGACAAGAGAGAAAGAAGTCATCCCAACCTTCTGTCAGACACTTTACAGCATAATGAGCTATGATGAAAAAACAAGTCAAACGCTGAAAAAAACAAGAAAGCTTGGAAATCTGATCTTGCTGACAGGATCTGGAGTAATTAATTTTAACCCATGTGACCACTGGATGTCCCCACTGTTCCTTGAATGCAACACAGACATCATCAGGCTGGCAGATAAAAAAAAAAAAAGCAGAGGATTTGAGAAAGAGCAGGGAGTGTGCAAGGACACAGCCAGTGATGACTCCCACAGTAGCCAAATCCCCAATGCACACAGATGGAAACACACACACCTGCACGTACAGAAGCAAACTGGAGAGCAGGGGAGCAGCAGCCCACAGGCACTGGGAGAGAAATACTCTTTGAATACAGTTCCCACCAAATTCACTTGGCATCTGCTGCATGCTTAATAATGCATCACGGAGTGAGGCTGGGTGACAGATCTTGGAGGAAGACAGAAAGCAGAACTGCTTCTCCTGAGGTGTGCAGGAAGCTTGGATTGGAGCACTGTGTGCAGTGGGGCAAATGGAAAAGACCCCTGTGCTGTAGCAGGTGAGAGTACAGGTGAGGAGGAACAGGCATGTCAGCACCAGACCACTGAGCAGCTGCCAGTCAAAAGCATCTAAAGGAGTTAGAGTAACAAGAGAACATCTGCAATGCCATGAAGTGCTCTCCAAATCAAAGGTTTGAGGGCACTGTTGGGATGAAAGCTGGACAAGGCAAGGGAAAGCAAAACAAAAAATCCACCAGGAAGTCTGCTTCTACGTGTCCTATTTTGAGGTCAGGTCATATGAGAGGTTTGAGTTCACATGAAGGTGTAGCAAGCTGAAGTGTTAGCAGCAGCTCATCCTTATCTACTGTGTCACGTGACTGAAGGTCAGACCCAATTCTGCCATCCAAAAAAAAGAAAAAAAAAAAGTGCCTTGCTTATTACTATGTCAAAAAGGAATTGAGATCATGCCATTTTTCCATGAAAGGAATTTCCTACTAGTAGTTTGAAATCAAACTACATATCACCTGCACATTTTTTGTGTGCAGACCTCGAAAGCTCTTTTTTTGGCAGTAAGAGGCTGTGAAAAAGAACCCCCCCCCAAAACCCCATGTACTTCCTGTACCCCCACATCCTCCCATTAGTTGCTGATAGGCATTGAACTAAAAAGCTATGGGAAGGCAGCAACTACTCATACAAAACAATATTTGAGGAGTGAAAGTGAACAGTTTGTGCATCCCCTCTTCTTCGTGCTTCCTGCCGCTCCTAGAAGCCTGAGCAGTGGTGAGGTTGGAAAGTTGACTGGAAAAGAACATGGCATAGAAACCACAAGAGCACAGATAGCTAGCAGAGAGCTACAGAAAACAAATCTGAACAGTAAACACCACATTTCACTAGAAAACAATCAACTTGAAAATCAGATGAGGTTTGATTAGCAATGGTATAATATTTAATTACCAATATAGGATGACCAGAAACACAGAACTTGGGATAACTCCCTCAGCCTGAATGCTGGGCAGGGCACAAGCAGACCATCCCATTCTCCCCTGTGCCTCTCCCTCACGCCCTGTTGGAAGGATCACCAGTCTGACATACTACCGCTATTCTTTTGTTTGCATTTCAGACATTCACACACTGAGCTACACTGAAAAGGCAGGGCTTTTTTTTTTTTTTTTTTTAGGGAAAATGCCCTGGGGGAGGGAAATGCATGAATATATTTGAATAATAAATTAATTTGAGAATTTCATGGTTTGCAATTAAATTAATTAGGTACTCTGAATTACTGTCCAGTGACTCTTCAAGCTTGTTCTACTTGGTTTGAAGTGATGTAAATACATAAATATGCCAGATAAGCCTTAGACAGCTTTTGTTCTCTCCCCTGGATCTCATCTGTACTATGAGATCAGCAACTGACCATAATGCATGTGCTTTGTATGAAGAACGAAATGGCTCAAGTGATTTGCTGACATTTAACAACAATAATAAAAAAGTGCTACCTGTTAGGATGACTTCTTGCAGTCAATACTCTCTTCTGAAGCATGTTGTCTGACAGTGAGAATTCATTGTGTATGTTTCAGCATTCCAAAAATATGAGTTACTATCATGACTCTTCATCCGAAGATCTGAGATTGCTTAAAAATGTCAGAGATGCTTTATGACAGCTGCTCGAATTCTGAGCAGTTTCTTTATAGCTTTTGGCTCTAAAGGAGCATAAGTAACGTATCTAATCCCAAGACCTGATTACTTTCCCGGTTTTAAAATGGAGACTGCGCATTCTCATTTTCAGGCTGCCTGCTGGAAAGGCAACTTTCCAGCACCTCCTCTGCTCTCAAGGGGTGACACTGCCACTTCAACCCAAGCTGAAGTCAAATAAGAGTGCTCTGCGCTCTCCAGCACTCAGCTTTTTGTCTCTTAATCAGGTGCTACAATTAGAAAGTAGCCAAAATTAAGGCAGATGAGAGTTTAGAAAAAAAAGCTCAAAAACAGTTTGAGTCCCTCAAGATACTTTGGGGCCCCAAATTCCAAGATCCCGTCAATACTCTTTGTCCTAGAGCCCAGAGAAGGAAGAGTTTGGCCATTAGTTTTATGGCTGTGATGCTAAGGCAGGGTCTTCAAACCCCACCTGATCCCTCCAATTTTAGTATGACCATGATTTAAGAATTGTCAGCCCCCCCTCAGAATAATTTATAAGAAATCTTTATCCATGAGGGATACAAATGAGCTCAGGGAAATTATATTTAGAGAAACAAAGATAAAGCATAAGCCAAGCCTTTTTCCTTCCCCTTACCTCCACAGAAAAAGTTATGCCCACGCAAGTTGGAAGATGACTGAACTCAGTAGTTTCAAGAAGTGTCCTCAGCCATAAAGAAAAGCCTTAGAACAAGTTTCTCATACTTTTCTTTTGTTGTATTTGTTCCTTACCTATCACTAATTTAGCAGGATGAGTTTGGCCCAGAGTCGCCACAGCAAGTTCTGACTACAACGGCTTTAGCTACTCTGACATGATAGAAACCACATGCATGAAATCACCATGCAGTTCACCATTGCAGTACCTGCAATGCCCGGACAGAGCCCCGTCAGTGGGATAAACCAGAACAGGACTTACCAGCAAAACCTGTCTTTCACTAGAGTCTCACAAATTCAGTTTTAATTTTTGTAAACAGATTGCTTCTTGGGTTGTTATTATTAGTGTGAGCTGGACAGCTTGAATTGGAGAATAATTTATTCCCTGTGCATTTCTAATTACAGAAAAGAGGTTCACTCACTGACACACTTGTCCGTCTTGTTCTTTCCTGTCTTTCAGGCATGGCTGGTTGCAGTTAAATAGACAGACCAGCACAAACTGCATAAGAAACACAACTCTGTCAAAAAAGGACTGAAGTGTTACCATTAATTATTCTGGACCATGTGCTCATTTACAACAGATCTAACATGAGAAATATTCTCAGAGGTGTCAAACAGCCTCAGTTTCATAGGTGCACGGGGGTAGCACTGACTAAATGTTTGAGTGACTGGTAGGATGTGACCTGCCAGAGACCCCTGAAGCTTGGGGATTTCATGTGCAATTTGTGTTTCAGCGTTCAATAGATAATTTAAATTGGGCCACTCTCTCTGAGCATTTCTGAAGGATCTACATGCCTGAGCCCGCCTCGCTACTGCATGAGTATCTAAAAAAAAAAAAAATTTATGAGCATCTGCGCAACTGATTATTTGGAACTCACAGCATCTTAAAAGGCTTGAAGAAAGAAAGTGAGAATGTGGTGCTCTAAAGAATGTCGAAAGCTAGGTGTAACAGCCACCAGCTGCATAGGAAGATGGCTTGAAAATGCAAACTGAGAGAAAGAACTAAAACAGAATCGCCATGATTTAGTTAACTATCTTGACAACAGGAGCTGGTATTGCAAAAATCTGAGGAGAAAAGAGTTCATTCAAGCCAATAATCAGGTGAACGAAGTCTGCAGAAGCAATAATCAAGCAACTGGTATTTCAGTTTGGTACTGAGAAAAAGAAGATACCACAAAAGACTGGGTTTAACTTAGTTAAACTCTTGCAGCACTGGATGAAATGGTTAACTAAGTTTAACAAAGTTAAACCCTATAACCATTTCATTCAGTGCTACAAGAGTATCCTTATTATGTTCAATTTTTGAAATACAAGCAATAAATGAAATAAGCATTCCATCTCTGCCACTGTACTTACTTTTATTTTTATTCTGTTTTATTTTAACGCCTCTGTGTATTGTAACAGAGGAGACCTCCATCCGCTCTCACACACTCTGGTAAACTAGAATCTCCTACTTCAAGTAGCAACAGAAAGCTTCCATACAACACAGCAGCGTCATTTTCAAATCAGTAATAATTACCTTTTCTCCCTGGTATGGTTTGCTGCTCTGTTACTGAAGCTTTTTACTTATTTTTTTTACTTATTTTTGCAAAATCTATATAATTTATACATTTGGATTCTGCACTGAACATCTCCCTTAAAGTGGTGAATGTTCTCTTGCTCTTTTTCACAGAAAATATATGGAGAACTTTTGGCGTTTAAAGTTTTATATAGCATTCCCAACATTAAAGTTCACTTTACAAAGAGTTTAAGCTTTAAAAGCATTTCCATTAAGTGACAACTCTTTATAAACAAGGACAAAGCTTGTTGAAGAGGTTATCATCTGTCAGCAAGTTATTAAATTCTCAGGTTTCTATTTTACCTGATATACTGAACATTTTAAAAGTAACAGTTTCAAGACAACAGGAAAACTCTGAGACAGGGTGAAGAACTGCAGAATTGCACGTAGTGCTGGATTAGCTTTCAAGCAGCACCTTCTGGCAACCTCTGGTTACTATTTAAAATTGCTTTTGAATTTAAGGTTTTCGGGTTTTTTTTTTTTGGCTTTCAAAGGTATCCTCCTTCTGCCAGCTAGCCAAGTAGACAGTATTTACATACTGCATTCATTGGCCATCCCTACAGCAAAGCTGAGAAAACTTGCCAAGCTCTTTTCAAGTGCTCTTATAACTACCATTCCCAACCTCAGAGATCTTCTGAAGTTCACAAGACAGGACAAGGAAAGCATTTGGGATCTGTCTTCAAAGGACGCTTTTTCACAGGCTGCAAAGCAGGGAGGACAAATGTTGACTGCTTAGGGCTTTTGTTCCTTTGTTTGTTTCCTGACAATTTGTTGTTTTTTTTTCTATTGGGTTTTATGGCGTTGTTTGTTGTTTTGAAATCTTTAAAAAAAATAATAAAATAAAAAAAAATAATAAAAAAAAAGAATAATAAGAAAAAGTCGTCTCTTTCTCTGACTTGAACATGAAAAAAATATTTTGTACTATTTTTCATTAAACAAAAAAAGTGTGTCAAAAGAACCCCACACACCTGTGTTCAGCCTCCATCTCACAGATACTCTGCTGGATATAGAAGACTCAGTTTCCACCCATTGCTCTAAACTAAACCACTCCAGAGGTGGTGCAGCAAGCACTTGAATAGGAGTTTCCACATTACAAGCAAAGGAGCATATCTCCCAAACTGTAAAGTTAATAACTGAGGTATTATCTAGTTATGCATTTTTCCTCAAAAGTGTATTAGAAGATTGGAATGAGTATATTTTGGCTCCACACAAAACCCTGGTGTTTGGAAAGAGGTGGGCTACCCTCCATTCAAACTGTGTTTGCTTACTCTACGTTTTGTTTTAACCTCAAAAAAAAGTAAGAAGAGATGCCAGTCACACAATATTTTAAGTAAATTTCTGCTTCTTTTCTTGACAGTGTGCACATTCCCAACAAAAAGCATGAATTGCCTTCAATGATTTGTTATTCTTAGTGTGCACTGTTCAGTCCTCTGCAGAAAGGAAGCATCACAAAAATACAGAAAAGTCATTACCAGATAAAATCGTTTTTAGTTTAACTCTCTCTGCACATAAGAACCGATTAACTAACTTAAAAAATCCAGCACTAGCACTAGCAGACTGCAAAGGGTCCACATGTCAACTTTCCCATAAACTTTCTCCAAATTAAGGAAATCTGTACTTTGGGTTACAGACAGAGACTGAAGCTACAATAATTTGAAGAGCTAAGCCAACAGAATATTACTTCTTCAGTGAGGATCACTTCAGATCAGGGAGGTAAAAAGGAAGTGGTAATTTGTATTCTGTTTAGGGCAGAGACACGGCGAGGAGACTTGTGAAACTATTTTTATTTCATAGATTTCATGGATTCATTAGGTTAGAAAGGACCTACAAGATCATCTAGTCCAACCATCCTCCCAACACCATCCCTACCCACCAAGCTACTAAATCAAATCCCTTAGCACCTCATCTAAACGCTTCTTGAACAGCGCAACCAACCTCCCTAGGCAGGCCATTCCAGTGCCTGATCACTCTTTCAGAGAAAAAGTTTTCCTCAAATCTAATCTAAATCTTCCCTGGCGCAACTTGTGGCCATTCCCTCTCACCCTGTCATTTGAAAGGATGAGAAAGAAGATTTGAAAGAATTTGAAAGAAAATTTGAAAGAATTAAATAAAAACAGCTTTACAAAACACACTCTGGAAGGCAGTTATGCCTGTCCCCTGCCAAGACATGTTAGTTTATGTTACAGCAAACAGACATCAAGCTGAAGTCTAAAAAGTTTAGTTCTGGGGCCATGAGGAAGGCTTCTCTTGACTCCTTCCCACAGATGCAGAAGAAGAACGAGAAGCTAAGCAAGAATGATTTCTATATAAAGCAGGTCAGGCACCTCCTTCTCTGGAAACAGGCAGAAAAGAAGCAATTATAGGAAATGTGCCCAAGATTTTTAGATGCACTAGTAGTTCCACCTAAAAGAAGGGAAATTAAATCTAGCACAGACCCACAGATCTTGGTTTAATGCTGTAAAATTATTTGCACGGTATTTTAATCAGATACGCTCAGAGTTCTTTACCAAAAAAGACTTCGGAATGTTCCTCATTTTCACAGATAGAGAACCTGACTCAGATTAAATAACTTGCACAAGGACACTCAAAGTCTATGCAATGTCTGATCTGGGTTCTATCTTCTGACTACTACTGCTGAGCCTTAACAGCTCCCTCTTTCCTCTGCAAAGCTTCAGGCTTCAACAAACAAAGCATTCCTCATAGCTAATTGGTATTACATGGAAACTCAACTGCTCTTATTTACAAAACTACAGATTTATGTCAAGCAAAGCCAATTATGCTTAATGTTTAAACTATTGCAGGTGCTCAATGACATTGTTGCTAGGCAGTAGAAGTGAAATTGCTCTTTTAATGCATCTTGTTCCAACTGGGAGCATGTGTTTTATCATCAGTGCAAACTTAACAGATGGAGATCTTAATCCTCACCAACGAGCTTTCTTCACCCTTCCGCACTTGAAATGGTGTCCCATACATTTAGACTTAACTGAGGTGCTCAGTGAACTGTCTGGGACAACTCATTTTTCATATGTGCATACATGAATACAGAATAAAGCACACGTTTAACCCTTAAAAATACAGCACCAGCAGCACTCAGCACTCCATATGGCTATTCAAGGTTAGCATTAACTTTTCTAAGCATAGCATATTATCTAAGTAGTTACAATCAGAGCTGTTAGACTGCACATAATCAGCGTCTTTCAAAGTCAAGACTTAATCCACGGATTCCTTTATATTAATATTGTTGCACGTCAGGATAAGATTTGGAAAATTTAGGCAGTAAAACTGCTAAACTGAGCTGGGATATTTCTGCCCACTGACAGCCTGTGAATTCCAGTTTGGACGCAACTTCTTCGATGTGCTATTTCAAAGCTTCAGTCCTTTATGATAAATTATCAAAACATGCGTATCTACGTTTACTTCATGCACTGCGACATGAGCATGTGATCTTAATGTTTTCTCGCCTCCCATGAGAACTGCCACAGACCAACAAAGCACTGAACTAAAGGCTATTTTAACAATTTACAGCTGTTTATTATGTTATTTTCATATGCATACATACCTCTGTATTTATTTTCTTCATCTTTCATAATGTATTAACCCAGATGTAAAAAGCAGCATCTTTCCAAGTGAAGACTGCAGCTACAGAGTCCTTTATATAAATTTCACATACACGAGGTCAAGATTGATAAAATGTAGGAAATGCTCTGAAAGTGTAAAGAATTCCATGAGGTTTGTATGCAGCCCCAAATACTCCAGTTGGAGAAGTATCCCTGTCTGTTGAGCTATACCTGCGGAATTGCTCTGTCATATCATCAAGCATGATTGATAGACTTTTTCATACAGGTTACTCTGCATGACCAGATGAAGTAAGTCAATATCTAGCAATCAGTAGCCCTTTCCATCGATCCCAAAGTCAAGTATTTTAAATCTAATAGAAAAAGCTTTCCTCCAGTCCACATGAAACAGGTAGAATTTTCAGTAGTCAAATAATCATCCCACAACCCATTCTAACTCACGTAATTCTAACATCTTCTCTTGAAGGCTGCCCAAAACCTCACTCTCCATAGCTGTAAGCCTTTCCTGCAGTGCTGCACAACAGGAACATCCTTCCTTACTGGGAATTAATCTTTTTCCTTTTTATTCAGAATGACAGATCTTCATCAGACAATTAAACTGTAATACTTCATGTTCTCTGCTGTGATCTATATTCAGATTTTGATCTCAGAGAAAAAGCAGTCTTTGTGTGAATGATCTGAAATTTCCTAAGCGTGACCTGAAGAAATACAGATGTTCAGAACGGGAACTGAACTGAGGATCACCAGAACCACAGGCTTCTACAAGTTGATCTCATCACAGAAGACAAGTAAATTTTGCCTCTGACTAGCTGGAGCAAAGTCACCAAAACAGCACATCAGAAGGCCATACCCAACCCCCTAACATTCAAATGGGCCATAATTTTTAAGATTAAAAGAGCACAAAAGTGAAACTCACAGATCAGGTCTCAGAGACTTGAAATCTGCTTGCATGAAGCTTGCTTCTTCCATCTCCACCAACACACCCCAGGATCACTTTCCCTTTTACCCCAAAGGACATTGAACAAGTTCTACTAACGCTTACTTGCAGATAGGAACTTCTCTTTTCCATGATATCTGTTGCCATCTGGGTTTAAACTGGTTCTTCAGCCACCTTCTGCTGACCCTCATCTACACAAGTTGTTTCACTTGAGAAATATGCCAAAAGCTTTACTGAAATTAAGGCAGATCATCTCCACTACACTTTGTTTAATAGAGGAGTTCTCCTTACACACAAGCATTAAGTTCGCCTGGCAAATCTACCTTTAATATATCAACATTGCATTTTATTCAATTTCCCTTTTATCTCATGACTTTAAATATTCTCTTTTAATATTTTTTTAAAACAAAACCTTAAATACCAGTGAGATCAAACTAACGGTTCTGAGACAGTCCTGACTGCCTCCCCTCCTACTTCTTAGACGTACTTATTGTATTTTGCTTCCCTCTCATTACTCCCCACCCTAGCCTATACCTGCAGCATGGTTAACAGCAAGGTGATTTCCTTCATCAGCTCTTTCATACTTTCAGTGCATAAACTACTGCATCACTTCAGAGCATTGTATGCATTCACTGTGATTTCTCCTGTGGTATAGCATTCCTTGTATCTGGTAGCATCCTGACTTGACTTCAATTTTCTACTCTACCATCTTTAAACCAAAGCATTCCTCTAGTTCTTGGGCTCAGTATGTTTATTTAGTACATGAGGATACTTAATTATTTCCTCATTATCTTTTTATTAGTATGACTTTAAAAAAAGAACACTGTTTGATTTGCAACACAAGTCAATTTTGGGAATGCTTAACACTTTAGATTTTTAAGACCAAAAGTTACTCCCAACCCTCTCCAACTGAGCAACAATCAGTAATTTTGATCTAAATAATTTGTAGCCTCTGGATCTCCTATTAGCAGCATTCCTCTTTAATATCATCCTCTGCTAGAGTGAAGGCTAGATGCCTCAGCACAAGTTTCTCACATCAGATTTTCACAGATCTGGCACCCACGTATAATTTCAGTATAACCTGGTACACCTCAAGGCAATCTCCAGAGAAAGTTAACACGGCAGCATCCATTTTTCTGAAGAGGAAACTATGGTGAAGCTGCAACTTGCTGAATAGCAGAGAGCAGATAAAAATTAGCCAGGAATAACACAAGACTCCCACCTTCACAAGTATCAGTTAGTGAATAATGCCTAACAAAGATATTTTCAAATGATACTGCCATAGTGTAATTTGCTAAACAAATATATACATGAACTTACTATTTTTAACCATTACTAATTATAAATATACATGAATACCTATCCCTTTCCCTACACAGATTAAAAACCTCTCTACACCAACCATGCCAAGAAGTGAGCTCTCATTGTCTTTCACTTGTGTTATGACAGTGCAGCATCTTACAAGGCTAAATCCAATTGCTATTTTGTAAACTTATAAATAACAGTAGTCCTAAGGTGATTTATAACTATGCTAACAGTTTCACTAAAGTGCACTACATAATTTAACATTAGAAAGCTTGTGGGTAACAATAAAGATTTGGTCTAATAAGGGTGAAACTTTTCAGGTTGTCTCCATAGGAGACAAAATGGGAGAATGATCCAGGACACTACCATAGTGCTCAACAACTTTGTCATGCTTCAGAAAGACTTCTTTTTCTTCAGAAAGACTTCCTCTGATCTCACTGGTATACTCCTGGTTCAGATTGCTGTATCTGGGAAGGAGAACGGTGAAGGAAAACACTAGGATAACCATCCTTTCTGGGATTGATTTCACACAAGTTAAATTTGTCTTTTGAAACCTGAGTTTACAAGCAGTCAATATAATGGCAGTGACATGCATTTTCATGGAATCTTTCATAACAGAAGGATGAGAAGTGTTAAACTTGATGCAAGTATTAAAAAAAAGCAGTACTTTACCATATTGATAAACAGCAATTAATATCTGAAATGATACACAAAGGTACTGTTTTGCAATCATGCTTCTTTCAGAGAAAACTTAGTAGACTTCTTCTAATTCAGAGTTATATATGCTGATATCCTCCTACTCTTAAATCAGTGCTTATATCTGTATAACCTCATCTTTTTTTCTCCCTTCTGTAAAGTGACAAGGATGAGAACTTCATTTGGCACAAAATGAAACTCTAGCATTTAACCTCAAAAATATATTTCTTGTTGGTCTAGGTCATCTTACAGAAAAATAAAATTCCTTGGTATTTTAATGAAATGTCAACCTGAAAGTAAATACATACACACACACACAGGCAACATTTGCTCCAAAAGTAATGCCTATTTTATTATGTTGGCCCACAGTGTCAGAGGCCGATATTGGTGGTATGGCCACGGAGGTTGAACCTTCTTGTTAACACTTTGTTACAGCAGAGGGGTAGTCTGACAAAATGGCATCTGACATGGACACCATTGGACACCAAGCAAAGGTGTCTCATTGAACTCCTCCATGTGGAAAAGGCTGCATCATTAACATACATCCATGCTTGCTTAATGCTTGTAGAGACCAAAGGTGGATTTTAGCACAGGGAGGTGGATGGTTTATTTCAGCAGCAGTAATACTGACGCGAAAGACAAGCCACATTCTGGACAGCCATGCACAGCTGGTACAGATTTTGTATGATCACAGCTTGCAGGCTCTTGTTCATTACTGGTAAAAATACACAGTTAACAGTAGTTGAAAAATACTGTTGGTAGATGACAATTTGTTCCATTAAATTTGTTCCATTAAAAGTATTAGTATACTCTTTGTTGCTGTCATAGTTGCAAGGGAAAAAATAGGAGGCATTACTTTTGAAGCTACCCACTTATTTATGAGAAAACATGAGAATTTTGTAGACTTTTTAAACCATGTTACTTTGTGGCAAAATTATTTGTTAATCTTAAACCAGTTTTGACTACCAAAATCCTTCAGTTTTCAGCAGTAAGTGACAGAAATGAGTATTCCATTTTTGAGAAGAAAATCTCATTTTATGAGAAGATAAGACAAAGTACCTGGAGAAGAAACATTTTCAACCATGATTCAGGTCACAGTTATAAGAACTGAAGTGAGAACTAGCTACCTGTACAAACGGACCCTTCTGTTTCAGGTTATGTTGAAGTGATTGTAAGATGCTACACTAAGCATCAGTGCTGCAGAGTAATGTGTAATAGGAAAACGAGCATTTTACCCTCAAGAGCTCCAGAAGTACAGTGCCTTCAGAAATTTTCTATTATTGTAATTATCAAATCACTATTTCAAGTCTTTTGAAAGATTTTCATAGAACTGCAGCACAGTATCTTGTGAGAACATCTTTTACACATGACCTTTCCCCCTCACGATGGCACTGCTTCCCTTTCTGTTCTTGACTACAAGTATTCCTTATAACACTGACAAACTGATTAAATATTCCAGAGTACAAAATGCAGGTGAGCTCTGAAACCATCCTGGATGTAAGGTGGATTGTTTCATGCAATTCCTTGAATTTTACAGGCAATATGTGGGCATTAAACCTAGGCTCAAGAGGTAGCATAGACTTGCTTTCTCTTTGGAGGCTAATTGAGCAATTCCATTACATCCAGTACGAAGTTTTCATTCATCTCACTGCCCAGCAGACTATCAGAAAATATTTCTGTATTTCTCTGTTGAGACCACTACATAACGCATTAACCAGTAGTGTTCTGCTGTCTTGTAGCTCTCACATCCACTGCCTCATGCTAAAGATGCAAGATCACAGGGACAATAGCATTTAACATATATTGGCACAATTGGCAAGTGCACTGGAAGTCATTTCCATGGCTGTGATACCTTGATGATATGACATTAGCCTCATATTTATATCCTTTAGGAAAAGAAAGGATTATTTTCTTCATTCAAGGCATCTTTTGTATTATGACCCTTCAGATAGTCAAGGCTAATTATATCCATTCGGTTACTTATTTTTAAGTCTTACTACAAACTTTCTGTGAAATCTCCTCCTTCAAGGCAAGAAAAAGCCCACAGAATTCTGAATCCTGGACAACACCATGAGATCACTACTAATTCAGCAGTGCACACTACTTACAGGTTCTGCAAGAGTTTCTGCTCCATCAATAAATGAAACATCAAGTTTATTTCCTCACACATACCTGTGTGCAATAGTCCAGAACCCAAGGGTGTTCACCATCATCAAGGAAGCCAAGAAGAAGAAGAATCTCTCCAATTTACCCTCATGTAGCAAGTGTGGAAACCATGTGCCTGTCAAAGAAGATATTTGAAGCAAAATTAGCGTGCCTTGCAGTGAGAGACACGGTTTTTATGAAAGACATAAAGAGAAGCTTGTGTAAGACACAGTCACAGCAGGTCATTTGAACCTCCCTGTAGCTATTTACACAGTCTTAATTCACTAGGTGTACTTTTTCCAAGTCTACAGTGTACTTTGCTTCTGATTTGCAGGCATGAAATAAAGAAGCTTCCTAGCAGAACTGAAGCATTCTGGAAAGTCAGTTCTGCACAACTATCACAGTCATGACTGGGCCATTATCTTGTGCAGTTAAATGAATGCCAGTGCAAAAGATTTAGGAAGGGTTAGAATTAAGGTGCTCTGTAGAAATCTTTATTCACATCTCTCGTGCTTTTAACAGGCTCTTTTTTTCCTTTCTTTTTTCTTTTTAGTGCCTTGGGTGTTGCTCCATTACCAAGATGCTAGCTGACATTTAACTTTCTCTACAGTTGCCTTTAACTAAGAGTCTGTAACATGTTCTCGCATTGAACACATCATTTGTTCTGCAAGAGTCACAGACCTTTGGCTCACTGAGGCTTTTAGCAACAGTGTCTGGGACATTCTGAAAGAAAAATCCCCTACAGAAGCAAACAGTACCACCTATAGACACACACACCCAGAGCTTCTGTGTTTTTTCATGCTTTCAGTGTTGCTCATTACAGCCAGCAAACAAGCTCAGGTGGTAAATTATTACTATGGAAATTGAGATGCTTAACAGGAAAGCAAGCCCCAGTCAAACTGCATCTGAAGACAATCACCACCTGAAGTATTATAATCAACTACAATAGAAGATAAAAATCAAGGTGAAAAAAAATTACTGTAAATACAGAATATCAGAGCGCTGTACAGTGCCGTAACAACCTCCTATGCTATTTGGGAGCACAGGTTGCTTTTATTGCCTTTGAGGAAGGAGAGACTGCCCTTATTACCAAGTAGTGAAGTTCAAGAGGAGCACTCAGCCACAGCCTAGAAACTGATGCTCACACTTCTCGCAGTTCAGGAAGGCTGCATCAGACTCCCATTAGCAACTGGAACACATCCAGCACAGGCATTTTGGGGATTTTGTTTCATCCAAAATAACCTTTTTTTTTTTTTTGTAGTCCAAGATCACTGTGATGCAAATCAATGCACAAATTAAGGAGATCAGAAAACTCCAGTCAGAAGTATACACCTGACCTGAACTAAACCACCAGCATTGATGCACTCAAATACGCCTTTCTTGACTCCCTCAGATTCTGGTAGCAATTCCTCCCTGCTTATATGGTGTCACTATTCACCACTTGAACTAGCGTAAAAAGGAGAGGAGGAAAACAGTTTTCCATGGCATAACTGTCCTGTACAGAGCTGATAGCCACAATTTATCTTTTGACCACTGAAGACATCTTCAGCCATACAATGCAATTCTTAGTATGTCAACCTTTTACTAATTAGATCTAGAGAAAAAAAAGAAAAAACTGTGAAAGGATTACACACAAAAAATTTTCTTTTTTGTCCCCACATTTTGGCATGGTAAACACATCTCTTTTCAAAGCAGTTACCTCTCTCTCTGTCTCTGTCTCTCCCAGGACTATCAGGGAACACCTGCCATCAGTGCAGCAGCTCTCCTCCAGCTCTTGCCTGACTCTGTGCCATGTCACCTTCCTGCCTGTCACAGCACAGCATCACCTCACCTCCGTGCCTGCTGCCTTTTGTAGCATTATCTCAGAGTGAGCTTTAAAACGTATCATTTAACACTGTCAGTCGACTGAGCTCCTAGGTGCTATAACTTCATTTTAGTAGCTTATAAACTTTTACTGTCATAATTCACAATCAGGTAGTTTTTCATTTTGCATCCCCCAGTGGCCAACAGAGCTCACAGAGAGAGCGGGTCTATCTGATGAGAGGGGAAGCACACGCGGGGCTCAGTGCTACAGCTTGTCAAAGCGGAGTTCACACTGTCTGCCAGGTTACTTGCATCGGGTAGTCTAACTATATGAGCAGCAGGAGTTTCCTAATGGAACAGAGTTTACAATGTAAACTGAAGAGAAAATATGGATTCAAAAATAGTACTAAGCTATATATAGGGAATTTAGCAGCTTCTAAGAAAAGAGAAATGGATCTTGGACACTGTCTTAACAGCAGGAAAGGCACCACACTGAAAGGCTGCAAGTGAGGCTGGTTGGTTCTACCAGGATGGAACATCAGCGTGGGCATTAGGAGCTCTGGATTCTGCTCCCATTTTACTCCCTTTAGAACCCCAAAGGTCAGGTTGGTCCAGTAATATCCATTTTCATCAGTGGGTATAACCAACATTAATTAATGATTTCCTAGTTTCTGTCACACACAATTGCTTCTTACTTTTTTTCCTTTCAAAAGTAGGTTGACTTTCTATGGAAGAAGGGCTATGTTCTCTTCTACTGACATACACTGCACAGAGAATCCTCTGCTGACAGGAAAACTTGGGAGAACAGTCATCGGTGTTGAAACTTCCACTGTGCATTTCAGGCAGTGAAACTACCTTTAGATACCTCACTCCTTGGCCCACTAAAAGGTTTCAGAGGTCACATGCAGAATCTAGCATGGTTCATGTTTTCAGAATTTTATTCTCAGCCACAAATGCCAGGAACTTATTAGATCTGTTTGTTTGTTTTTTGATGGAATAAGATGCCCTTGGCACCACTGTGTTTGAAGAATTCAGAACTTTTTCATCCTTCAATCAGAATGCAATATGCTAACAATTCACTTTTCCCCAAAAGACACTGCCTTTGGGTTCTGTCAATCCTTTACTTTTCTATGGAGATTGCCAACAGAAGTGCCAATTACAAGGTTGGTTTGTCACATAGATAATTGCTCACTGGGAATTAACTTTCTACAACAAGCTCCTGATTTCCATTTTTATTCCAACAATAGAAATACTCAGTAGCATGAATCACCACAGAATCAGAAGTTTCCTTTAGCCAACTATTTTAAAGAGCCTTTTGTTATTTGCTAGAGGTGAACTGGTTCTGCATTTCATGGCAAATATAGAAAAGAATTAGAAGACTAAGCCTAGGAAAAGCATGAGTTCCTCAACATTGCTACCAGATGTTGTCAAATTAAAAGTACCTGGTAAACTTGCACCAGCATCCAGCAGACCTATCCACTTTGCATCAAAAATGCACAAGTAGTACAAAGGAATATGATACAACACCAAGAAAAAAAAAAAAAAACACCCTAATCCTTCCAATGTAAACAAAAATAGGCAAAGCAGCGACTTGTGCTGCTGTGGTGCAGAACCCCATTAGTGACAGTGATACAACATACGAAAGAGTATGTGGAGAGGACTGTAAAAAAACATTTTCCACATGTGTTAGTACACACAAGGTACTTGTTATAATAGAGGTACCCTCAGAGTTCTCAAGGGATTCACAGTGAAGGCCAACGTCTCACAGCAAGGCATTCAGTTTGTTTACTGAACAATATGACTTCTAGTACAGGGAAAATAGAGAAGACAAAGTAAAGAAATCATATGCTAGAGGTTAGTCCATTCTGTACAACTCCTATATTTTTTAATTCTATCCTTCAACCTAGAGTGCAATTATAGAAAAAAAATTAATTCAGATCTTAGAAAAGAACTGCATCTCCAATAATTTCAACAAGTTAGCAGGCATATATTCAGTGTTTAATCATATTGAAATTAAAGTCTCAGTCTCCCTCTAATCCTTATTAGCTAAGTAAGAACCAGTGGACGCTACCATCTGGACTGCAAGAAATACCCTTTAGTTTTATCATCATTGGTATTTAGAATCACAGAAGACTTCAGCCAGTTTTTTCTCTTTCCAGACTATCTCAGTACAACTATGTCAGGGACAGTCTCCTTTCTCTGACCTTTTTTTCCCCTCTCTTACATATTTACATTAATATTTTTAGAGAACAGTACTCTGAAATGATTGACATAGGAGGACAGGTTGTGTCTTGCATCTTCTTCCATTAAAA
Source organism: Callipepla californica brunnescens (assembly GCA_023055505.1). Taxonomy (NCBI): domain Eukaryota; kingdom Metazoa; phylum Chordata; class Aves; order Galliformes; family Odontophoridae; genus Callipepla; species Callipepla californica. Next base: position 47,103,176 of record JALIRH010000001.1, read on the forward strand.
TGTTAGGAGAGGTAAAAGATCCAAAAGAAAGCAGTTTCCCAGCTTGTACTGAAAATATCACTGTCACCCATCATCTGTTTGCACTCGTCAGATTTAAAAAAAAAAAAAAAAAAGGTTATATTTTATCATATTCACACCATCCCCCATAGATGCATTACAAGTGATTAATGCAGCTTTGCCTGTGACTGATATTTGATCAACTTTGCCAATAAAAATCTAAATAATTTTCTAAACTAGTGACATGAAGTAGTATATAAAGAGGTTTAAATAATTTTCTCACTCTCTGTACTTCAAAATATATACTGGAGGATCTTCACTGTATCCTGAATTATCTCATGGCAATCATGGCCACATTGCTTAAATACGGGAAAAGCAGAAATAGTTTTGGCATAAGTTCTAGTGAAACAAAAATCATTGCATAAAGCAAAAGCATCCACAGCCCAAGAATTACATGCTGAGCCTTGTTAAATCCTACAAAAAAAAAAATCAAAAAACAAAAAAAAAAAAACCACTGCATAAACACTGTCATCTTCTTTCAGCAAGAAAAGAATGAATTCTGATCTTGGTTAAACTGGTTTAGCTTTTTTTTTTTTTTTTTTTTTCCTCTGAAAACAGAGATCTGTCATTTGTTTTTCTCCACAGTTTCTTAAATTGTCCAGGTAAGAAGAGTTTCTTGTGTAAGAAACTCTTCAAAGAGAACTGAAAAGTACCTAAATCAAGTATTATGCCATTTGAACTTCTTTCATTCAAGAGAGGTCACCATTTTACCCTCTGAAGTTCTGTCATCTTTAGAAGTTTCAACAGTTAACTGTTAATCTTTCTAATTTAAAGGATTATTACTTTGCTGACCTTAAGCTTCTCATCAGAAGCATGAAAAAATACCTTGAGAAGCACGTTATAAAAATACAAAAAAAAAAAAATACAGAACATGAAAATGTCATCAGATATATTTTTATCTAAATCAAGATAAAGTCTAAGTAATAATTATACACTCTGTCCAGCCCCAGAAGCCAAAACTCAATCCTGCTTTGATTTAAGACATTAAGACAGAAGTCTGGTGGTGTGAGTAAAGGAATACTTCCCTAGAGGTGCTCAAGAAGTGTTCAGATGTGGTACTTAAGGATATGGTTTAGTAGAGAAATATTGGTGGTGGGTGGACAGTTGGACTAGATAATCTTGGAGGTCTTTTCCAACCTTGGTCATTCCATGATTATACAATAGAAAAAAAAAATTTGTTACACTGTTGGAAATCCAAGCAGCCCCACTCTCTGCCACATATGTCTTTGTACATGGTGGTTCTTTGCCTGATTCATTTGTGTAAGAAACCCTGCTTGCTACCCATCACCAGGTGACACTTGTCTGCCTGGTAATTAAACTCTAACAGAAGTGTGAACCTAAAAGCCACCCCTATTTCAGATATGTAAACAAAGGAATCCCTGTCCTTCAGCTCAAGGTCTCAAACGTATCACTTTTCAAATTTACTTATGAAAAAGTCATATGTATTGAACAAAGATCTATCAGCAAAGGAAAAAAAAAAAAAAAAGCCTTAAACCATTTGCCTTTCTTCAAAGACAGCATTACAGAGAAAGCTCCAGTATAGGGGCTTGCACTAATTACACCATAGCAATATTAAACTTAATTATACTTAACTCACCTTGAAACATACCAAGATGTCTAGGAATGGCATTATTTGCCTGGAAAAATGTAAAGGCCACAGCAAAATCATATTGTTACAGAACCTGGTTCTTCTAGTAGTTGGGGAAAGGGAGAAGGATGAAGAGTGCAAGAAAGGAGAAGTGTGTCTGGGGAAACAAATCCCTTGGACAGCTTTGAAATGCACAATCCAACTTCCTTTCTTTTATAACACAGTGGAACAGAAGAGACATATTCTACATTTGAAGTAGTACTCTTGCTGTCATAGCCAGAAGCCTCCATGTAGTAATTGTGGCTAAGGTGAACATATTTGTTCGTTAACATAAAAAAAAAAAAAAAAATGCATCCAAGACAATTTCTTTTCTAGTATTCCTGAGGAGGATAGAGATTGGAGGCAGAGGCCTCCTGAGTAGTGCCATTCTTTAACTACTCCACCTACCAAAACTAAGATTACTCATTAAAATTAGATGAATACAGCTGCAAAGCTATTTCCTATCTTAACTCCATCTTAACTGTGAAAGCAAATCAATAAAACTTCAGTGTTCCCTTCAACTATGTTGCCTGCTGCTCCAGATCAATAATCAATGGGATTAGAAAATTGGCCATGACTTGTGTTCCTGAGCATATTCTTACCTTGAGTGCCTGTGTGGGCTGTGTAAACAAAGAAAGCTCCCATGAAGCAGCCTGCTCCATTGAAGAGAGTTAAAAAATGCATGGAAATTCCTCGAATTCTTTCTGGTACAAGCCAGAATGATAGCAATGAACCTTTAAAACAGAAGCATACACAGTGACAGTTTTGTTTTATTTTCAAAATAGCCATGGAAGAAGACAGATGAGAAAAAAAAAAACAAAACAAAACAACACCCTGTGTCATAGAAACTTTATATAATTTTGCCCATAGAACCCACTGCAGAAGGACAATTGCATCTGCTGGCATAGAAGAAACTGACTTAAGTTAAGGCTGGGCAATGCTCCACTACCCTGGACAGAAACCCCAAGTGTTACTAGCTGCTTTAGAACTTAATGTCCTTCACTTGAGCCCTCAATCCAGAATAGTTCTCCAAGCCCCAATGTCTTCCAGTCTGCTTCATTACCTGAGTTGGAATGACTTCCAACCAAAAAAGCTTGTCAACGGAGAAGTCTATTTAGATGCTGAGTTGCCTGAAGCATTACTGAATACAAATGAAACTCCACCATCACCATTTTCCACCCTTTTTAATTTTGATGTTCAAATTAGGGCTTTGGAAACATATTTTAAAAAAGTACTATGGGCAGTATTCTTTTTCCCCTCATTTGAAATTGAAGCCAAAGGCCCGAGGGTAGGAGAATGTAGGTGAGCCCAGGACACCATCTGTAGGTGGGACAATATAGTCTGAAACCCGGGACTGACAGTGTCTTAACTACTTTGAGTATGTCATTCCCTTCATCACCAAGCAGGACTGCAAAATATGCACCTCAGCCAAATTCTGCTTGATAATGGTATCCTACTTAGTAAATTGTTCCTGCTGTTTCAACTGCATACTCCATTCCTCACTTATCCCACTGAGCTTCTATGAACAATTAACCAGCTGCTGCATTTCACTCTGGAGGCTACAGCATTTCACTGGTGGGTGAAGCAATTCCCAATACATTCTTTAACTAATAGAGCAGTTTGTTACAAGGCTTTCCATTTCTCAGTGTTTGGAGAAATGACAGGCAGAGGAAAGAACAGCAATGCTATATAGCAAACAATGCAAACTTTGGGCAAGCAGCTACAGTGCACCCAATCGCTCAGATGCTGTCAGTGCAACACAGCTGCTGTGCCCAGTAGGATGGCTCCCCATCCTCATCTCATGCACTGCAGGGGCAAACATCTGCTAATGATGCTCCACAGGATGGACTTCTTTTTCAGCACTGAGCTTTAGAAGAAGGACTTCCTACTTCAAAGCAAGCTAGGGTTGCAAATTCAAGGTCCTTGCATGTGTGTGTGAGAGATATCTTATATTCTAATAGTGAAGGAGAGCAGTTATTTTACCATTTCTTTATATATACAGATTTTAAGCAAGGCCTCAGCATTGGGCAAACTTTATATACTGTTATTACGCATTCTTAAAGGTCTTCATGCCACCCAAGGCAGGTGATTATGCAAGCCTCCTATCAACAAGATAACAAAGTACATCTTATAAACACAATTCTAAGTACTAGCAGACAAAGAGTTTAATATGCCAAACCTAGCTTCTCTAACCAATCACTCCAGAAATTAGATATTTTCTCTCTTCCTGTGATTACAAGCGTGAACATTTCTGTCTTCAACTGGGATCATGTTCTTTCAGGCCAAGTGAATTATTATGATAATTGAATTTGACCTTCTGCATAATACAGGCAGTAAAACGTCTGGAAAGGTGAAACAACTATTTCAGTGTCTAGGCTGTCATTACCATTGATGTGGATCCAGTGAACGGTTCCTCAACAGTAATTCAGTCCAGACTGAAATAGAAACCAGTAGGCCAAACAGATGCCAAACACTGCCTGAAACGCTCCAGTGTGCCTTGACCATCTGCATGGGGCTGCCCCAGGGGGTGCAGAACCTATGGGAGAACCAAACTCTACTCCAGCAGCAGCTGGAGGCCCGCCAGGTACCACAAAAGGATCCTGCTTGCCCTTCATGCACATCTATGACCCTCTGCCACAAATGGTGTCAGACAGCTAACTGTGGCCAAATGAATGCAAGCCTGCATCTCAACTGAAAATAGTAGTAATCTACCTATTTTAGGCACCTACCTTTCGTTGTTTTTTTTTTTTTCATGCAAATCTCAAGCTTTGTCTTTACCTAAGGGCTCTTGAATCACAAGTATAACTGTAGCTTCTAGTGAGATACTTAATCTTTATTTAAATGGGGAAGACAATAGTTTTCCTAAAACATTCTAGTGATAATTCTTACAAAAAAAAAAAAAAAATAAATAAAATCTTGGTCTTGTAGGGCATCTTTTTGCTTATTTTTATTTAAAGGCTAGTGTCACCTGCTAGTCACTGGACTTGTGCTGTGTTTCACTGTGCTAGTTAAGAGCTTTATTCCACCAGAAATATTCTTTTCATGCAGAAGTATAAGACTGTAATCAAACCACCTCCTAACCATATTTTCATTAAGCTCAACATAGAAGGTCACAGTTTTCTGTTACACTTAACCTGTAACCTAGAAACCACACAACCTGCCTAGAAACCTATCTCAATTAAGTACTTGAGAGCAAATCGGATGAAGAGGCATTACGAAGGTGTTAAGTATTTAAAACCAGGGAAAATTACCTTTTTAGTGACAAACCATGACCCACTGCTCTGAGTAGTCTTAACAGCGCAAGAATGAAGCCAAAATTACTTTCTGCTCTTAAATAAAAATTCAGATATTTATGGGGTTGTACTGGGAAAAACATACTCATCCTGTCAAATATAATGCATGCGGAGATCAACTAGTTAATAACATTACCTATATATCTTTTTAAATGGATGTTGATTGGGTTATTTTCGTTATTTTTTTTAATAAGCTCTGCAAGGTAAAAACACTTTGTTCTCCTCAGAAGAAAATACAGCTCAGGAGTGTCAGCATAAATGTGTAAAAGTAAATTATATGGAAGAGAGAGAAGCTTTTGATTTACATCCATCTACATTATTTGTGGACAACAGATGTGACTTAAGCTCTGCCTATGCTTTGCAGGAGTGTTTACCTCTGGCTCCATTACATCAACTAAGGCATGATGCCTCCACAGAGCATCTTCACATGACTCCTGACTGGAGTACCAACAGCAGTCCTGCATCTGCCTACAATATTTTTCCAGTTATTGTGTCAGTTGAATCGTGGCATCTCCTTGCATATGGCTCTATGTCAATGAAAAACATGCAATTTTATGACATGGTTCCTTAAATGAAAAGGGTAAGCTAAATTGCTTCTCTTTGCTGTGGCCTGAATGTGCCCAAAAACTGAAACCACAACTCAGCTATCATGTTTTTCTTGACACTTAAGGAATACACATCAGTAACAGAATAGTTCAGAACTGAAGAAACCACAGAAATCTGGACTGGCCCCTAACTGAAGCAGCCTCCATTTCAAAGAAAAACACACACCCAAACCCAGAATTCCACTGTCATCATCTCCCACAATATGGCTGGTAACACAACCCGGGACCTGACAAAGCTGAACCACCTCCTTGTTAATCTAGAACAATACCACTGTGTTACAACCAGCAGACAAATCATGTTACTCAAAGCAGCTAAAGAATAAATCTGCTCATTAAGTCCATGGAATAGAGCCAGAGATAAAATATTACATGGTAATTAAATTATTTTTAGAAAGTGGCATTCTCAGCAAATCAGGACATTCTTGCATCAGCCTCTTAGGTTTTACTTACAGGAGGGGGTTACCAAGGCTTCAGCCACTCCAAGCAAAATGTACTGAGGAGCTAAGTGGAAGCAAGGCATGGAGGAGACCAGGAGAACCTCCTCAGAAAGGGTCTGTTCCACTTGAGGGAAATGCTTTCGGTGTATTTCAGAGAAGCCAGCAACCATTACAGAAAGTGCAGCAGATAACTGACCTGCAACTGGGTAAAGAGCAGAGCATTCACCAAGGCAGTTGCAGAAATACCACATACTTACAGTTAATCAGAATCCCAGTACATGCAGAAGAAGGGTTTTTAAAATTATTATTATTATTCTGGAAAAAGCAACAAGAAAATAGATCCCAATCCACAAATTTTACTCTAAATGCGTGGCAATGAGACATCAGCTCAGCACACACAAAATGCAGTGATGCAGAATAAAGGAGAGATTTTCAAAAAATATTTAAAATTATTAGTATCATTATTTTAATACTAGAGGATGTAAGAAAGAAAGAAATGAGAAGGCAGGTTGTCCAAATACTGGAAAAGACTGAGTACCAAGAACAGGGAATATTCTACAACTCAAGCTGCAATAGGTTCCTATTCTACCTATTTATTTCTTATAGAAAAAGTAGTGCAAGCAAACTACTGTATTTCTAAAGTAACTGCACCATTTCCAGAGCTTGAAACCAGTATCTGAGGCAACAGAACCTAACTTCAGCACATACCATCAACCAACAGTTCACTGGAAAATACAGCAGCTACCTTTGTGTTATCAGAAAAACCTGCAGAACTGGAAACTAATAGGGTCATTTCTAGACAAAGGAACACAAAGCTCCTGCATCAGAAGTACATACTTCTCACTTAGTTTTCAATACTCTTACTATTATTAACAGAAAACCTGTACTCTCAAATACTGCTGTTTGAAATTATCCTTCCTTTTGTTCACAATTTAAACAAAAAACATCTACTCCCGTAACTGTGCCATTAAATGAACACCAGTATTGGTTGAAGGGGAGTAATGAAAGGCTCAGCTGTGGGAAGAGGAAAGCTGCAGCAGTCCAGACTTCAGTGGTATAAGACTGTTCTTCACTGTATTTTATGAGTAAACTTGGAATTAATGGACAACTATACAGCAAATACACATTCCATTCTCTGCTGAATCTTCTGTACTAATGGCTAAATCAACCAGGAAAAACTCAGTACGTCAAAACTCATGTTTTTCACAAAGAGGTCCACCATCTAAACTCACCTTAAGATTTTCATGCTTGTTACATCATACTAGATTTACAAATAAATCAACAATTATGAAGTAACAGATTACAGTTTGCACACAGGTCTTATTATAGAGAAATCACACAGTTCAACACCGTCTTACAGTTTGTCTTTGAAAACTTATACTCTCAACATACTGAAAGTTCCCAGGAAATTATTCAAATTTCTTCCTCTTACAAAGTTCGCATAAAAATATAGTTAGCTTAACACCAACATCCTATCTGTACTTTCAGTTTTGTTCCTGAAAATAATTGTGAATCTAATTAACTGTTGGCAAAAATATTGGCACTTAGAGGTCTGCCATATTTGCAGGTGCAGTCGTGTGCCTGGATATCTCAAGCCATTGCCCGTACTCACAGGCATTTTTTTTTACGCCTCAGGTAATTTATCACCCCTAACAGAAGGCTATTTTAATAAATGAACCTATTAAAAAGAAAACACTGCATATATTCTACTGCTGTTCAATGTAACAGGATACAACATTAATACTAACTTAATAGTTTTCCTTAAAACCATGGAAACTTCATCTGAATGTGTTTTCTGTGCTTTAATGCAGATGTTATTTTAAAAACCAGGGTAATTGCAACCTGCTGTGTTATATGCATCTGGTTTGTATAAAACTTAATAACACTCTTAATTAGGCTAATTTAGTCAGATTAATACCTCTATGTGTGTCAGTACTCACTGTGCTGCATGCCACGGGGCACTGAATTAATAGTAACACACTGAGAAAATAGTAGTTTATAAATATTTTTGTCTGAGGCTTGTAATACAGTCTGCATGATAAAACATACAGGAAGTTTAACAAGAGCATCTATGGAAGGGAATAGCTTTAAGAGAACACAGAGTGGAAGCTGTTTTTCTAGTGGAATTGTATGTAGCTGGTAACAGGAGGCAACTGCAGATGTCCCTCCAGATCTCAGAACATAGGTCTGAGGTCATGGACACTGTAGCAAAAGGGACCAGGAAATTGAAAACAGTAATGTAAAAGGAAAAGTCCAACTTCATCAGGCATCATCTGTACTAAAATGTACCAAAATCATCATTGCTCCTAGGCCGTGAACTTCCATAAATGAGCCTCAATTCACAAGTTGGAGCTTATGTGCTTTTATTAGTTCCAACACTTTCAACTGTAAGCAAAGACTTCCTCACAATACTCCTATGAGGAAAAATGGCTCTGAAAGTTCTTCTTTTCTTCCCTTTATATAAGTGAAGCACACAAGAAGGAATGTGTCAGTTACGTCTTAGATTAATAATTTATTAAAATGCTAACCACCTGGACAGCTATTTATTATATATTTATTACATATTAAAATTAAAGTACTAGTGCTAGAGAAGAAATCTGTACCTCTCCAAGTAATCTTCCATGTGTGAAATGTTGAAAATTGGGAACAGCAGCATAATGATGCACAACTGTTTTTTTATGCAACCAGCAGTCAGTGCCTTTAGAACTGGGGAGGTTTTAAAGACAGCTATTGCAGATAGAACTAGACTAGATTCAACTAAAGAGTCAGGAACAAACTATAGCAGTGATAAGTTCCCTTCAGGTAAGCTGCAGCCCTAATGTCAATACAGTGATAGTTTAAAATATGAAGAAAGCTTTTATTTATAACTTAATTATTTAAATGCAAACTCACCATTTTGAGCAACAGAACCTTTCTCAAGAATCAGAGAGCTACTAAACAAAGATTATCCCCCCTAAAAAGAAAACAAAAAAAACCCTTCCAAGCTAAGTTCAGTAAAACTTAAAGGATTAGGAAAAAGCATATAGAAGGTAACAAACGTGAAATAGAAGCCTAAATGGTTAGTGCTGTTTCTCTCACCAGTTCCTTAGAATGGCTCCTATTTTTTTTTCCCCTCAGTGCTTGTCTCAGTGCATTTTATTGATCAGAAGAGCATCAGTCTCCATCAACAAAACCTGTGCCTTTTTTCTTAATATCTAACATTTTTCAGGACTGTCTTCTCTAAAGTTTCTTTGAAATATACCCACCTCTGTCATCCCAAAAGAAATCTTATCTTAATATTTATAGTTTGAAATAGTGTTAAAAACATACTGTTATCTACTGAAGCTTCTTTCAAAATCAAAATAGATATCAAAACTGCATAAGCAGATTTCAGACTTACGGATGTAAATTGTTGGAGAACGCCCATTTCCCTTGGAACTGAAGGGATATGAGTTAATGCATTCCAAAATGGGAACAAGAATCAGTAGTGGCACAATACTTATCACATTCATCGCAGCAATTGGCAAGACAAATCCACTGAAGTTCAAGTTGGAATTCATCGTTTGGAGATAATATCCTGAAGGAATCTGTATTGTGGAATACAAACCCACTTCAGTATAAGTTAACTTGTATGGATAGTTATTTTTTTCTGTACTGGAAGTCACTTCAACACTTCTCCTTCTGAAGAAGTCACAGAAAACCAATTATATACTAACCAAAAGGAATAACTATTCATGATAAAATCCTTTCAGATAGTGACTCCCATTCTCTGCCAGGCTTTAACATTATCTACTTATTTCAGTTACTCTTCAGTTTAACAAATCTAAGCAGCAGCCCATCAATTTGCATTAGCTCTAATGAAGATCAAATAAACTATCAGTCAACATAATAAATTCTGAGTACTTCACTAAATTCTTACACTTCTTCACAATGTATAACAGAATTCTTTTCATTTTAGAATAGCATGATGCAGAGTAGCCTTGAATTTCTAATTGTATAGCCTAAGTGGAAGAAATTTTTTAAAAGACATTCTTGCCATCAGAGAGCTTTAAGAGCTACATCGATTTAGCCATAGTCTTAGAAGCAGCTTAATGTGGCTGACATTAATGTGACTGGCATAGCAGCTAAGTGAAGGGCTTCTTCCTTCTGTAAATGAAGGAGAAAACCAGAAACCAATGAGCAACCCACCAGTGGCAGTCTTCAGGATATGAAGCTAAGCAGACTTTCAAAACTGTCTTTCACTTCAAAAGCAAATAGTTCCTACTTGTTTGACGATACATAAAATCTGCTGAGTTTATTGACACACATGCCAGAAAGTCCACTACTGCTCATACCAACAAGTTTTTCTGCTTGTATTTTTTGAGGAACTCTGGTGAACTAAGCACTGAAATTTCACGAGCAACAGGGAGTTACAACCCACTTCATTTTACATAATGATGGGAAAATAAAGAAGTAGCTTGAGTAATTCACAGAGAACAGCCACGTCAGAGCTAGATTTAGAAGGGACTTATTTTTACTCTAATTTCTGCTTTCATAGCATTCTGGATTCCTGAAGTTTTCTGTATATCTCTTCCACATGACTGGCAATGCCTAATCCAGACAAAATATTACTTACAACTGTGCGAAAATTAAAGTGTAGTTAGTAACTCAACTCTTCAAAGGTTACTCATCAATGATTATAGTAAACCCTAACCACTGGAATTTCATTCAGTGTTAAAGAATTATTCAAATGCAAGCTCTTAATAAAAATACTGTCACCCATATGTTATCTCCAAAAAGAAATTAAAGTTGTAAAAGTGTGAATAAATGGAAACAGAATCATGACAGATTAGATGTAAGCTAAATCTTATTGGTTCCTCACCTCCATTGCCTGGTGCAAATCAGAATTGACTTATTAAGAGGAACTAAATTATCAGCAACATGAATCACAGGCAATGAAATCTGTCAGTAACATGGAGAAAATACTATCAATCTTTATGAAAAAAATAGCAATCTATTGCCTAGTCTAAGAAAAAGCCTTAGACTTATCGGAAGTTCTGCTGAATGTTATCGCTTTCAGGAGGTGCAAACAGTTTTTTCCAGGTATATACCTAGACATTACAACATGGATTACTGAATTCCTGTTCATTTCCATCTAGTCATTAACACATAGCCTCAGTCACATGTGTGTTTGCTGTTTTTATTTTGTCTTCCACTTTCCCTGGCAGGGGGCAGAGTGAGAGAAGGAGCGGTGGCAGATGAATGGGAATATTTAACAATTGCAAGATAATGTCAATAAAATAGTATGCGTTACACATTTGTAAGAATTTCATTAAGCAGCCTACGCACACATTTTAAAACCAATAAATAAAAATGAATTTCTAAACCAGCTCATAAAATTTGTTATGCCAGTTGCCAAAGTGTAAGCTGCTTCAAACTCCTGCTTAGCCAGGATCATGCAGTCAGAAATTAATCTGAAGGAATCACGTCAGCTGAAGTAACTCTGTGAAATATTTACATATCATCCATACATTTACGCTTTGAAAAAACTGTTTGCATAAACGGAAAATAACCCATTTCCACTGTAGATACAGCAGATATATAAACCCACCAGAAAAATGGAAATACACAACTGATACAGCAAATAAAAGATTTTTATGCCTTCCCTAAAAATTGAGTGAATGTTTAAGGAATTGGAAAATTACGTCTCATGAGAGTGCTGAGCCTGAATCTCCAAAAAATGTAACAGTATGAGGAGCAAAGCAGTCTCAGCACTATGTTTCAGTCAGTAGGGATGGATAGAAACGAGAAGCAGGAAGCCACACAAACTACATCTCATCAAATAGTAAAATCAGCTTTGCTGAAACAAACACTATTCTGCAAGGTGGTTAGTAAAGCAACAGTGAAGAACCGTGCCTTGAAACATGGTAGTAAACACAGTCTTTTTTTTGAGATTTAGTTGAAAAGTTGTTTACTCACCTGCATAATACATGTCCTATAAAGAATTTGGAAAGCAAACAATGGGAAAAGCCTGGCAAGTGACTTTGTACTTTCCACTTGAGTCTCACTGTACCGACCACCATAGTATTCCTTGGCATGATCTAGCCAGTTGGATACATCTCCACTAAAGTAGCGATACCGCACACAGCACATTTTCAGTGCACTAGCAATTACCCCAAAAGTCGTCAGAAGGGAACTGTCTGGAAACAATCAGACATCAGGCATTAGTACATTTTTATTCACTGCCAAAATAAACGGTACAAAGCATCATGTGAGGCAAAATACAATCTGATATATTGGAAGGTAACATATTACTTTCCCTTGTTTTTGCTTTCTCTTGGCTGACAAGAGACTCAAGACAGGAATTAAATATTGCATCTCTGCTGAAGTCCAACAAGAGGCATGTAGCAGTGAAGTGAGAAGGAAAGGGAGCTCAAAGGATGGCTGACAGGATAGAAAGTTTTAAGGAATCTGTTCCAATGTCAGAAATATCTCCAAGTTGCATGCTGTGGGAAAAGAAAAGCTTCCATCTAGTTGTTGGCATATTAAAATTTGTCCACAAGTCACTGGGCTTCATAATTGCTAACTTGGTTCACATACTTCAAAGAAAGAAATAAAAGGATAGAACTGTTACCTGCAGGATTGAAGATGCAGATTCATTTACCTTTGGTAAGTTGCCCATCCATGAGAATGAGGGCTATAGCATCTCTCTGCCTTTCTGATGTGTTGAAGCACTACATTAGCTATCTATATAGCATCCAAATGTAACATGAATTAAGAAGATGCTAGAAAAAAATCTCTCTGCTGTTGAAAGTATTTTCTAGAATGACACCTATAGGATGTTCTTCCAATACTAGGAAATTGAAATTAAAAAAAATAATAATAATACGACTACCTAGCAGTCTACTACCTGTAGACTGTTAGAACTGTTAAATAAAACCTGAAGTAGGTAACATAAGATTGTTATCCTACTTAGTGGCACCAAACTAATTAGAAAAACAACCACTAGACTAGATACTGAAGACTGTTCTTAGTTTCTCAGGTTGTAAGACCTTCAGGGAGTCCTGTGGAACTTGACAATTGCTATTCTCTCTATAAAAAACTTCAGTTGACACTAGCCTTTACACACCCCAGTCAGACATGATTTTTTGAGGGGCGTTACGAAGGGGATACATTTCTTTCTAGTATTTCTATCACTATAATTTTCCAAGATACTTGGTTCACACATTCTTTCATTGCTAAGATCTTTTCTTTGTTAGATTGGACTAATAACTAAAGCACAACTTAATTTTGGTTTCTGTGTTCTACCGGAAAAAGAACAGCAAGATTTGGGCATTTCCACAGCCTTATTCTGGTCACAGGCTGCAGTTAAATTCCTGTGGCTGGTTAACAGAGAGAGATAGATGTCATGAAAACATTTTGAAAGGCTAAGGTACTAATTGGTACTAAGTGCTAACTGGTGAGGCCACAGAAGTATGAGAACTTCTGTTTTAAAATATCACTACAGTCTGCTTAGGAGCTATTTAGAGCTGTTCAGTATTTTCAGTTATTTTTATATATATATATTTATATATGTACAACTACCTGAGATTGTATGAGAAACAACACTGAAATAATAAAAATGAGATTCATAGATTCATAGATACATTAGGTTGGAAAGGACCTACAAGATCATCTAGTCCAACCATCCTCACACCACCATCCCTACCCACCAAGCTACTAAATCAAATCCCTTAGCACCTCATCTAAACGCTTCTTGAACAGTGCTAGGAACAGTGCCTCAACCACCTCCCTAGGCAGGCCATTCCAGTGCCGGACCACTCTCTCAGAGAAAAAATTTTTCCTCAAGTCTAATCTAAATCTTCCCCGGCACAACTTGTGGCCATTCCCTCTCGTCCTGTCATTAGTTACCTGGGAGAAGAGGCTGACCCCCTCCTTACCACAGCCTCCCTTCAGGAAGTGGTAGAGTGCAATGAGGTCTCCTCTGAGCCTCCTTTTCCCCAAACTAAACAATCCCAGCTCCCTCAGCTGCTCCTCGTAAGACCTGTGCTCCAGACCCCTCACCAGTTTTGTTGCCCTTCTCTGAACACGCTCCAGGGCCTCGATGTCTCTCTTGTAGTGAGGGGCCCAAAACTGAACACAGTACTCGAGGTGCGGCCGCACCAGAGCTGAGTACAGGGGGATGATCACCTCCCTGCTCCTGCTGGCCACACTATTCCTAATACAGGCCAGGATGCCATTGGCCTTCTTGGCCACCTGGGCACACTGCCGGCTCATATTGAGCCGAGCATCAACCAACACCCCCAGGTCCTTTTCCTCCATACACTCCTCAAGCCATTCTGCCCCAAGCCTATAGCATTGCATGGGGTTACTGTGGCCAAAGTGCAGGACCCGGCACTTGGCCTTATTGAACCTCATCCCATTGACCTCAGCCCAACTGTCTAGCCTATCCAGATCCCGCTGAAGGGCCTCCCTACCCTCAGGCAGATCAACACATCCTCCCAAATGTTCTGGCATACTGAGATATTACAGACCTTCCTGGTTAGTTTACTAAACTCACTGCTTAGCTGCTTGGTTGTAACTTCAGACCATACTCCGGAGCACACTTATGCAAGAAGTATGCTTGGTGCACCAGCATATCTGCCTCAACTGATCAAAACACAATGGGCATAGATTGGACAAAACATACTAACACAGTCATTGCAACATGCATATAGTATCTATTCCCGTACACAAAACTGCTCCGAACTTATATCTGGACATGGTAGAAGATGTACAGAAGTTTACCAGAGACTGCTTTCACTTTCTCAGCCTACCCAGGATCAACATATTTATCTTTACAGAGAATGTATTCTCTTACACCAACTCTGTAGAGTTAAACTAAATGCCCTATCCAGGTATCTACAATCAAACAGATCATTCTTATGGAAGAACTTATTTAGATGTCCAAAATGACCTCTTCTGTTAAAACAACCTCTGAAGATACTACATAAGAGATAGTTTCTTCTTACCTGTTTTGGGTTTGTAAATCATTTCACCACGCACCATGTGAATTGTGATCATGGCCATAAGCACAGACACAAATGGGATAAGAAAACCAAGATTTCTGGCCACGGACTGCTGGATATAAGAGATGCTGACAAAGACAACTGCTGAATTTAAGTTTATCAGCCAATAAAACCTAGTACACACAGACAGGGGAGACAAGATTAGAAGAACAGAATAATTTATAGCTTTTATAGAAAATAAAACATTAAAAAATAAAATTAATGGTATAGTTAAGTACAACAGCTATGAACAGCATCAGTACCACACACACATACTGATGCAGCAGAGACACCAAATTTCACTTTGATATTTCATCTCTGTGGGGTAAATGATTAAACTAACTAAGACACTAAGGCAGTAGAGCTGAACAAATTATCAATCTAGTGCCAAAAATAAACTTGTGGATAGGAATAATTAAATGTCAGCATTTACCATTTACACTTTTAATATCTGATAATGTAAGCTTTATGTATGTAAAATGATGAAATTGCATTTTTAACCTTAACAGAGAAATAACATTGCATATAACAGTCATTCAGTAATCTCCTCTGGTGTGAAATAAAACTTCTTACCCTAATTAATGTTTGAAAGAATACTGTACAAATAATATCTAGTGGAGCAATTGACCAAGATATCCTACTCCCCAAGGAAATGCTTTGGACAGTAAGTTTATAGACATGAAAAAGTTGTTTTCATGTGGACTAAACATTACTTTGAGACAATTAAAAATAAATTCATTTAGAGTAGTCAGTGATCTAACATTCAGGGTACTTGCTTGGCACATAAATTCTTCTGCAGCTCTAGACCATTTGCTTGGATTATGCAGATTGAATGCTGGGCAGGTGGCCATACTGAGCAAGAGGTTTGTTAGTAGACTACCCCTTCACTCTTAGAAGTCCATAGGGGACCTTGATTAAATAAAGTCTTTTGAGAATTTTATGCTTCGACCATACCCCTTTCTAAATCAACAACATATTTCTTGTCAAACCCTTAGAGTAAAATCTGCTTCTGAAAAGAGAGAAGTACAAGAGGAATGGATCTGTAGTGCCAAATATCTTGTGTTAAGGACCCAATATATCTAGCCAAGGGTTTTACTTTGTGTTTGCTCTAGTCTGATCTTATGGACTCAAGGCTTGCTATTGGCTTGAGAGTACAGAATATACCATCAATTTTGTGGTTAGGTATTCTGAAGGAACTCAGCTTCTGCACTCTGATTTCAACTCAAGAGCACATTTCTGATATAAGCAAAAAACGTTACTGCAAAATGTCCAGAAAAAAAAAAATATATATATATTAGGATATATTATGGGATTATATTCATTATGACAACTTAAATAGCAATGCGAGGTGACTTTTAACTTAAAAGCATCGTTATTGTACTTGAAAAGCTTTTGTTTAATGTAACAGTTAAAATGAACTCGCTGAGCAAAGACAGATCTAGATTAAAAAAAATTGAAAATGTTAAAAAAAGATTTTTTCACTTTTTTTTAATAATTATGGATATTGAATACGTTTTCTATCACTTATAATACTATACAACTGTTTTTAAATTGTTTGAGACAGATGAGCTTAAATTTCAATTCAAACTCAGACTCAGACATTCAACGTACTTGAGAAAGGTTCAGTACCCAAACTGTGTATTTTCTTGTACAACTTTTTAGGAGGAGAGGAATTTTTTTTAGAATCACTTCAGAGTCCACTACAAAGTCAAAGTTAAAAAGTTAAAAGTGGTAGAGAAATTATTTAATTTCAAGTTAAAGTGTTCTGGGTTGACAGCAGAAATGAATTCGCTGTATATGGAAAGTGATTTAGAAGAGATAAGGGAGGAAGAAAAGAAGAGAAATACTGCAGTTCCAAGATCAAGGTTCCCTGTGTCGTTTTTTGTTTTTTTTGTTTGTTTGTTTTTTCAGCAGATCAGCAAGACAAGACACGACACCACTAACTGTCATCCTTAGTCTGAATTGTGTACCCTTTGGTCTTACTCTCTTCCCCAGTAGACAGAATTTGTTTAAGAGAGAGCAGCCATAGAGCAGTCTGGAATTTAGAACCAGGTCCTAGACGTGCAAAGCAATCTTCTTCAGGAACTGAATTAGACAGCAGGTAGTTACAGGTTTATAATTCACTTTTACTTTTAAACCCTATCTTTTTACACCCAGTAATCCTCATTGTCTTCTAAACAGAAAGTGACTAAGGACAGAGGCTCTTACTCATCAAAAGTATGCAATCACCTTATTTTTCTTTATCTGTAATTTCAAATTTTAATCTTGTGACAAATACCTACCAAGAAAAAATGCTCTATCAAGAGAAAAATGATTATATGTTGTAATGAGATTAAGACCACTAAGACATTACAACCTCATTTTTTAAATCTTGAAAGTGCAATTAAATAGCTCCTTTTTGGATGCCATTGCAAAAACCACACGTGGGCCTTTCTTGGTATTTCCAAAGCTCCAAGAAATAACCCATTTGGATTTCACCCAAGGAACTTTTTATTCAGATTATGTCTTCTTTGTAATCAACACTGTGAAATGTCACTTTGATTAAACACAACTCTGAATGGCTAAGACCACAGTACAATAAATTCTCCAGAGCTATCTTTCAGAACAACTGATTGCACTCCAGTCTTAATCCCCTAGAGTCTTATTTAATCAAAATGATGTTGCTAATTAAGGATTAAAACTCAGAATAGAGTAAAAAGATTTTTTTTTTCTTCTCTCCTATGGGCAGGTCAGGGAGGCAGAATCTGCCCTAAGAAACTAGAAAGTCTCATCCACCTTTGGTAAAGCTGCTTTATTCCCTGAAGTTCAAATTTAATTCAAAATTCTTTGATACCAACATAACTGGAGGAAAAAAGAATAGCTAGGAGAGCCATTCCCAAAGGAAGGCAGATCTGATTCACAAAGATCTTCATTGACTCCTCAGAGTTTTGTTATCAATACGACAGGGTAGTAAGTTTTGATTCTAATAAATATTTGTATAGGAAAGGGACAGGAAAGGGGGCAATTTTAGAGTTTATTTCACCCTGACTCAAAGCAGAAGACCAGAGGTTCCCACTGATACTTCTTTGATCCTCTTCTAGAGTTTAACTAGAATGCCCAGGCAAGTGTTTAGTGCTACAAAGTGGTTAATGAAGGCAAACATGACCAAAAACAACATGATCAACCTCAACACAAAAACAAATAGTTAATTTGAAAAAAATCTAATTTTTAGAAACTATTTTACTTCAGCAATTTTTCCTCCAAATTTTTCTGAAAAAACACGAGATCTTGTGAATGAAAAACAAATGTAAATTTGCTTCATCTGATAACCAAATATTCAGAGTGCAAGACCTGACAATATATCAAATTCTTACCACTGGTAACAACAGCTAGAGTCTACTAGCAATCTTCAGTTCCAACAAATCAGTGGACTCTACTGCAACTTGTGATTTCTGAAAAAATTTACTCTGATGCAAATTTTAACGTATCATCAAGTTTTGTTGCAGTCAGAGATTAATAGCAAAAAATAACCAAATTATAGATATGTTAGTAATAGAACAACGTATCCCATTTGGTTTCCTAACAGCAGCAGAACACGAAGTCTGAATATTTGAGCAAATTATCCAATTCTGGTTCTTGACTGATGATTACTATTGGAGGCCAAAATAGATGATCACCAATTGGTCCTATATAACAACAAGTATAGCAAAGGTTTTTATATAAATTCTTGGAAGCTATTCCAAAACCTAAATGTTCTCCAGTTTAAAACCCAGCAAATAACAACAGAAAAACCACCCCTTTGAAATCTGCCTTGCAAGTTTACAGGGAATTTCAAAGCAATTCTGTATCATTCTCTACAAATAGTTAGCCATTATTACATTACTAACCAGTTGAAAAAAGAAAGAAGTTCCTTGGGTCCACAGTTCTCAAGGTTGTATGCACTTAGTGGACAAACTATAGCTCTTATGCCTCCTATTCCCAGGCTAGCTGTGAGTAGCGCAAAGTAGAACACTACTTTCTGCTCCTTTTTGGTTAGTGTATGAAGAAGAATATGTCGTTTGTCAATGTAGATATCTTCAAAGGGGAAAGCCACAATGGGTAGCAGGGCTGTGCCTGGAATCGGAAGGAAATCATTATTTCAAATAGATTAAAAACAGACTGAATTTGTAACGACTATGTTAAAAAGATGAGAAATCAGAAGACAGCAAATGAGAGTGAAGAGGTGTGGCCTTACTTCCAGAAAGAGCTAGAAAGACAACACCACCACTATGAGCCTCAACAAAAACAGTTTTCTCTGATAAACACTTTTAAGAATTTAGGTCATTCGATATACTGAAGAACTCACTCTGAAAGTGAAACTCCTCCCATTATGTCTTCCCCATTGCTTGCATATAGAGGGCAGGAGCTCTCCATCAGCCAGCAAAGATCAGGCATGGCAGGTAACAGCCCAGCAAAATAAAATTTAAAGAAAAAAGCTTTCCCATTGTGGAACAATTAATTTTTTTTTTCTTTGATTTTTTTTAAACCTTCTTTACTGAGTCTTTAGTTAAGTCTATGATATAACAAAGTCTCAAAGGTTTTAATTTTGTTGTTTGTTTTTTGCAGAAACACTACCATGAATTATATTTACCAGCTCTAGTCTGCAAAGCAAGTCTCTCAGATTTGGTCAGCTGTAGATTATCTGGGCTTTAATTGGAGACCAAGCTTAAAATACTGAGTACTGCAAATCGTATCAGCTTGACATTAGCCAAGGTTTAGGCTACAACTGTGCATCAAAACCTTACATTTTAGAAGCAGTCAGCCTAACAAAACAATCACCAGCTCTCAAATGCAGTAATTGCTGAAGAGTAGTCCTACTTAGTTTGAACAATTCCAGAGTTTTGTTTTTTTGTTTGTTTGTTTGTTTTGCATAGAATATCTCCAAAAAAACAAGTGAGGAAGTTTCAGAATGCACAAACAGAAAGCAAGCTCTCAATGTAGGCATTAAGATAATTCTCCCTATTTACTGCAATGTTTGTTTATACTGATATCTGCTTAAATACATCTTCCCAGTTGTCCAGCTACAACAGTCACACATTCACATACAATAGAAATCTTGCTACAAATGGATGAGAAGTGATTGCCGTTCTCTTTCTTAAACTGACTAAATCCTACCTCACAGAAATACATAGGTGGAAAACTAGATAACATTTTGTAGAAGAGAAATGAATTAATTAGCTATTAACAAAATTGGCCCTGAAATTGGAGGAGATAATTAAATTTCAAATGCAGCATTCAACGATGTATTTCTATAACAGAAGTATTATAGTATTAAAAGACACCAGGGTGTCACCTACCTAGGAAGTGTAGAAACATACAGATGCACACCAGTTTGATCCTCCCTACAAGGCACTCTGCGAGCCAGCCAGCCAGCACTGGTGTCAGCATGGAGGTGCCCACAAAGCACATATTGACAATGGCAGCCTGGTAGTTGCGATAGCCAAGTCTGACAGTGCAGAAGAGGATCATGTTGCAGACGATGCCAAAGAACGTGAACCTCTCACACAGCTCCACCAGCAGCACACAGATAGCCTCCTGGACTTTCTTCTCAGGCAGGGTCAGGTTTCCAGTACGGTTTCTTCTACCAGGGAGCAGGTTTTTCTCCTTTTCAGTGTCAGCCATGAACTGCTTCTCTTGAACATCACCACTCTCTGTATCAGGCATGCTTGACTTCTTCGACTAGGACTCAGGAGGACAGCTTGAGTTGCAGGTATACTTCTGTTCTCCTCCACTGTAATTAGCAAACTGGTAAGACTCTCACTTTGAATTCCACACTTTACCACTACAATTTGGTAGGGCACCGGTCACTTTTGTGCTATTACATATAGGATCGAAGAGTTCGAATAAATAAATCGATCAGCACCGTACCAACACTTCAACTTCTGATTTAAAAACATTCAGGAACACAGTCTAGTTAATCATGTTGCAAAGCAGTGGTAAATCAGCTATACTTCTTTAAGAAAATCTCTCAATGCCTTAGCATTTTTCATACCATATTTTTCTACCTCTATATAACTACTTACATCTTACTTCCTCAGGTCTATTAAGACTCCTACATCCCCAAACTGATACACAATAGTATATAACCAGTATTGATAATGATAGATTCCAAAATCACCTCCAAATAAAATCTTCAAATGCTGTAGCCAAGTTCTAGTTTACTTCCTTGTCTTGTTTCTAAAACACCTGACTTAAACACAAAGTCTCAAAAATTTGAAACTTGAGTCTACATAGCAAAACTCTATTCCCTAAAGAAATTTTAAAATGCTATTTTTTTTTAGTCTAATAAAAATCTAGAGCCAGAATTCAAACACTAAAAAAATCTTGGTTAGAGATGCCCAAATGAGGATGAAAACAGTCATGATGTCTAACACATAAGAACTGCTTCTGTCTTTTCACATACAGTAGTCATTAATGATTTTCATTAGGACAAACCCAGCAGAGAAGTCCAACCTAGAAATTATCTGTAACTCAACTTAGCTCACCAAAGCCTAATGAAACCAACTCCAAATCCAAACATAAGCTATGGCTACTTTTAGATTAAAAGGCACAAAAACTTTTCATTGCATGAAGATGCAATCAGTTAACTGTTCAGAATGAAAATGTTAAATCCTTATTTTATTTCTTTAAGGAAACATGATCTTTAAGGCAATACTAAAATCAGCTAGAAAATACCAGAAAAACCATACTCTTACTACTAGAGATGCTTTAGTAAAAAATAGCTTGGTTTCCTACAAGCAATTTTACTCCTTAGAAAGTACAAAGTTTACCTGTTCTCATAGGTGCTAATAATTCAAAATGAATCATACCATGGAAGATATACACTAGAAACAGCAAGGTTACTAGCTAAAATATCTGTGTCTTAGTCTTCACATGGTTTCATTCACACTAACATTGGGTAACAAGCAAAGGAAATGAAAGGATTGGCTGAGCCCTATATATATCACTCAAAGGAGGCAGTGGTGAGTGTTGTCATTGTTATTTATTCTGAATTGCCTTTACATGTGGCTGTTAAAGATGCAGTGGTCCTGATAGAGAGAAATCACACTTAGTAAATGAGTTAAAGTCCTCAGTGCTATGACTTCACAAAACACTGTGGTCTTTCTTGATTTATTATTTAATCACATCTGCAGCAGATATAGGTGGCCTATCAGAGCATTACATGACACAGTTTTAATTGAGTTGTCCTTGAATCACCTGGTATTCTCTTGGCCTACTCTTAGTAAAAGAGGTAGTAGGACTACATAGAATAAGAATTAAAAGATCAGATTTCATTTCAATATGAACTGCTTTTGTCTTTTTCTGACTTTTTGTTTGTTTTGTTTTTTTGTTTTCATATGTTTTTGTCACTTTAGACAGTATCTTATTTCCTGGAGAAGACTGGGAAACGATTTCTGTTTATAATCTTACTTCAGACAACTATTTGAGAGATTTCTGTGAGGATGATCTTCAATCAGAACTGAGATGAACTAAAATCAATTATAGATCATGATGGTCATGTTTTATCTTGTAGTTCATGGCATTTGAAGCTTGTACCTGATGCTTCTGAAGAACTTTGTAAGCATCACTAAAAACGCAGGATAAAGTTTGCCTGCCTTTTTGTTTGACTACATACCAGAAGAACAAATACAAGCAAAATCCAAGTACTCTGTAAATGATGTAAAAGATCAATTAAGAAAGTAAAATGCAGTCATCAGAGAGGAGGTTGAGAAGGCATGTTTGTGAAATCTGTTGGATTAGCAAATCTAATAAAACTCTTCTGTGCTTTATAAAGATCTGTTATATGCTATACAAGTACACTTTGAAGGCTGAAAAAGAGTGTATAGGAAATAGTCAGTTATTAGAATTTTTTATTATGCAAATAATTATCTCAGAACTTATGGATCTATGGCTTTGATCACATCACATTTGGACAGTTTTTCTCTTTACTAAGTATTCCTGTGATTTTTTTCCACACTTTAACCAGAGGCAGCTGGGAGCCCTTGCCCAGTTCTGCCTTGCTGTGGGACAGATGTCACAGCCACTGTCCTGTTCTGACTGTGAAGGGGCAAGACCAAGCTGAAAGATTTAATGTAGAGAATAGCTGTATTTTAAGAATTGTGTCCGTTAATTTTTTTCTTTGGTAAACATAATTTAATAGGTTGTGGGGAAGCCTTTTTTTTTCTTAATTTCAGACTGTAGCAAAGACCTTTGATGCAAAGGTCTTTCTGTTCTTGACTTGTCCTATGAAAGAGTGCTGCAGCCATTTCTCCCCGAATCCTACTTCTTCTCTGGTGTTTTTTTCCTCTCTCCTTCCCCAGTTCAAGCACACAGTGTGGCTAAAGCATAGAACTGCCAGACTGCCTTTGCAGTGGTGTGCAAGCCATGTTAGTTTGCTGGGATCTTTCTCTCTCCATCTGGAAAGTAGAAATAGCTTGAATTACTTCACTGAGGTGCCAAGGGTTTAATCCACTAAAATGTACAGTGGTGCTCTAATTCAGATGCACAGCATTACAAAAAGACAGAATAGTATTATATTTTTTATTTTGTATTATATATATAATATTTATATATTTTTTATCTTTATATATATATTTTAGACATTACGAAGCCTAAGATGCAGGAGTAGAAAAACAGGTGACAAGCTGCATCATTTAAGTACCCAAGGAAGCACACATTCAGGAAAGTACAAGAGTGGATGTACTGGAGTGAGCCCAATTAAAGGTCATGAAAATGATGAAGGGTCTGGAGCATTTTCCTTCAGGACAGACTGAGATAGCTGACACTACTCAGCTTGGAGAAGGCTCAGGAGGTTCTGATCAATGTACATAAGTATGTGACATGGAGGGGGCTAAATAAGATGGTAAGTAAAAAACTGTGGTTTTCAAATGCTGAAGAGGGTGATCAGAAAGGTTGTGGAGTCCCCATCCTTGGAGATCTGCAAAATCAAATGTGACACAATGCTGAGCAACGTGCTGCTTGTGACTGATTTCAGTGAGGCTGTTGTACAGGATGATTTTCAGCAGCGAAACTGGATATTTTGCTAAAGCAGAATCTAAGGAAGAAGGTGATAGAGGCAAGAAAATAGTTTTTTGTCTTGTTCTTGAGTGTGCCCTCTACCAATAATTAGAGACAAAGATTTGCTAATTTACTTCGGTATTTTTTTTCAGGGTAGTGGTTTTAAAATTGCTGATCCTCAAACCTTTTCTTTAAATGAAAATTATTTTGGCATGATTACCCTGTTCCTTCAAACTGCAGATTTTTTATTTTGGTGTTTTTGTTCAAACATATATAATTATCTATACTAAGCAGTTTTTCATATGTTGTGAGGCTCTTGTCTTATTGCACCTATTTGACGGTTTTATAATTCAGGAGTAATTGAATTGCAATTATTTTTCATGATGCATGGTACAGTTTTATATCATGTTGTTGGCAGATATTCTTTATGATGTCGTTTGGTCTAATGGGAAAATTAGAAGTAGCTCTATCATATAGAAAGATGGCTTTTTTGTGCCATGTTATAGTTTGTAGATGGCACTCAGGATATTTTCTTTTGACATATAGATTTTTAGGTACAGACTGAAATGAGATTCTAAAGCAGGGTTCACAGTTGAGACAATATTATCTGTACATCCAAGATTATTTCAACTATTCTCCCACAGTGACAGCTCATTTATATTCAAGTCCATTTAGCGGTTAGTATTCTAAAATACATACGTAAGTATAACATGATGGGAAAATTTCTGCTCTAAATTCATCCCTGATTGAACCTAACTGGTTCCAGAGAAGCCATGAAAAGGTGCTACATCTTTTTAGAAGCAAATACTCATCACAACAGAGGGATTGACAGTAGATCTGCCACATGGTTGAAGAGCTTTCCACTCATCACACTGCCCAGATAGTCTCTTAATCTCTCCTGCTGGAGCTGTAACTCAAGAGGTAAAGCTTTATGGACTGTATGGAAGCTGACTCTGCAGCTTAGAGATTGTTCTATGGGTGGTTCTGTAATCTGGGGAGAAGCAAATCCTAGGCTCTGTGTCAATGAATCGTTAATTATGGCAACAAAAATGATAGTCCTCAACAGACAGGAGTGAGTAGACGCTACCTGAAAAGAGCACGTCCTGGCACACTGGATGTAGAAGAATAGTAGGAAATGAGAGCTGAATGACAAAGCCAGCAGAGCATTGTTTTACAATGGGAAAATAAATACTTGGAAGTTTTCAGTTTTACTTATGAAACAATATTCAGAATTTCACAGATTTTCACAGAATGGGTTAATGGGTCACATGAAACTGATATCATTTGTTCATATGAGATTCTCATGAACATCTCATACAAGTTGAGAACAGAAAGTTTCAGATATATAGTCATCTTGAAATCTTTTCAATTTCCATCATCTATTTATACATATTTGAGCCTTCTGAACTGGTACAGGAAAAAACGTCACATAACTTATTTATTCAGCTGCAATGTTGAATGTCCAAAAGCTGAAAACTGTAAATAATGACAGTCAATAATACCTTGTGTGGTTTGGGAGAAACTGTCAGAGCTGAAAATGCATGTTCTTGTAAGGGCAAATACATTCTTATTAAAATTATTATTTTTTAATAGAGAAACTGTTGTCAATCTTTATGAAAGATGTCAGCTTTGCCAGCAGGTTAAGGGGAGGTGACCCTTGCATTCTGCTCTGCACTGGTGAGGATGCACCTCATGTTTTTGGGACAATATTCTCCATTGTTGGAAATTTGTCTAAAATGAATAATAATGAAGTTACACTGCTAATCTCAGGATATATACAGTAGCATGTTTTCAAAATTCTCTCTTATTCTTGTTTCTGCATTCTTAAGAGTTCAAGTAAAGGCAGGCAAGTTGAAATTTTGTACCAAGCAGAATCCAAACAGTTTTTTTTTTTTTTTACTGATTTCTATATAAAAGCTAAATTGAAGACTTTGAATAAGTCTGGTGGATCTGGATTTCGACCCTGTTGGGATCTTCCAAGTGCTGAATCTTCTTTAAACTTTCTCTAATGTTTGGCATTTAACGTAGAAGAGTTTTGGGGAATTCCAGACACAACTTCTGAAAGCAAAGCATGTGTGCAGTTGCAGATCAAACTGCCTTACTTAGTTTCCAAGAAAGTCAAAGTGTGCTTCGGACAGCATACAATATGTGGCCAGTGGTATGGAGTCTGAACTCCATTTTCTCTTCCTTTTTGTTCCTCTTCCCATTACCTTCGTACCAGAGTTTGAGACAAGGGCTGCACAGAATCATAGAATCATACAATGCTTGGGATTTGAAGGGAACTTAAGATCCATCCAGTTCCTACTCTCTGCCACAGGCAGCCACACAGCAGTTCAGGCTGCCCAGGGCCCCAACCTGACCATGAACAGCTCCAGGGATGGGGCAACCATAGCTTCTCTGGGCAGCCTGTGCCACTGCCACGTCACCTTCTGAATGAACAATTTCCTCCTAACATCTAACCTAAATCTCTTCTCTTTTAGCATAAAACTATTTCCCCTTGTCCTATTACTCAGTATCCAAAGAAAGGCACAAGATACATTTTGATATAAATCTTTTCACACCTAAACCTCTAGATTTCAACACAACTTACTTCATCTGTTGATTGTTTATGAGATTTGCTTATGTTATACTCTGAAGCACTGTCAGAGTCCATCTAATACTTCCAACAGTCCTCCAAAGAGATACAACGGGGAAGCAGAGTATGTTGCACCTAGGCGACAGAAGAAAAAGCTGGGATTTACTAAACTGCTCTCTGGCTTTTGTTAGCTGCAGTAAGACATAATATTAAACCATATAAGGCTTACAATACTTAAACCTTGAGTTGCCTTTTAATATAGTAAGGTAGCACGCGTGCTACTGATTTAATACTGCAGGCAAGACTTACTAGTGTCTGTCACACATTTCCCTATCATTTCAAACAAAGCGTGTTTTCATTCAAGTGAAACTAGTTGTTTTAAAACAATGAATAAATAGAAAAAAGGAGAGGACTGCCAGATACCAAGTTAATAGAGTGAAAACATTGCATTGCTAAAACAATTAAAAAACCAAGAATATCTAAGTGCATGGCTAAGGAGTCATTATCACAGATTCTAAAGTCCTTCTGACACTCTCACTAGATGGTGCTCAGCTCCAACAAGAAAGTGCTCTTGAAAATCAATGGGCGTTATGACACTCATAGTATGTTCAATGGCTTGCACTGGTGATGTGCAAGCCCGAGAAAATATATTTTGTTAACTTGTAAGTATGGGCAGTATCTATATTTAATTCCTCAGGATGTCTTGCCATTGAACATGGCAGGTGAAAAAAACCCTGACAGTTAATTTCAACCTAAACATAGTGGATTAACTTTTCCAACTTCAGTTGCTGCTTAACCTGACTGATTTTGACTGAAGCAGATTAAAGAAGGCTCACATAATCCTTTCCACTGATGGAATTGGTGGGTGCTGGGATGTCTGTCCCAGGGTAGCGATTTCTTCAGCTGTAAAGGTTTATGAAGAGAACATCTGTCCATGCCTAAAATGCCGAAATCAATACATCGTGTAACTTCATAGCAGGCTGTACTTCTGGCCTCTGCTGTTTGATGACTTAAATGCATTCTCCTGACTACTGATAGCAGTTCAAAGATATTACTGAATTTCCAAAAGTATAATTAACTAAACTTCAATCGCACTCTGTGAGATCTGAGTTTGGATTTGGATTTTTTTTTTTCCAGCTTAAAAAATAAACCACAGCCATCAATAGCTGTTATATCTGTTACTCAGTGCTCTTGACAAATGCTTGTCATGTTTGATATGAGAATCATCTGCACTATTTGTCTGAACAGAACACCAAAGAAAATTGGGCAAATTAAACCTAGAAATAATTGTTATTAAACTTTTTTATGTTCAATACTGTCTTCCTATTTGGCATTGTTGCTTCTGTGTGAATGTCAGGGTAGAAATACAATTGCTTACATGGATTACACAGTATTTAATCCCCCCCAAACTCCCCCCCATTGCTCCAAGTTCTGAGCTATGCAATATAGCCTATTTTGAAATATATATATATAGTTTTTTCTTTCCAGAGAGGTGAGATTGAATATGAGATTCCAAAACAGTATAATCAGACTAAATAGCTTTATCAAAGATAGCAATTCAAAGCTTTTAGTGCAAATGCTTACACTTAGAAATTCTCTTTGTAAGATTGTGTTTACTGACTCTGCCACAATAGGTAAAAGAACAAAAAAGTCTTTGATGATTTAGCAGTGAAAAGGGTAGTACTGAAAAAGAGATGAGAAAGAGTAGGATGCAAAACACTATTGAAAAATAATTGATACTGTTTAAGAAAGAAAGACGAATCTGAAAAAGAAGGACAAAGAGAATAATCTTGAAATAATTTTTGTATCAGATGCTCATATTTTACAGTTAGATATGCAAGAGTTTATGCATCAGTAAAATTTTGTCACATTCATACCACAGATTGACCTAAAGCCGCATATGAGTTTTTCAGATTTTCTCACCTACTGCTTTCTCCTTGACAGCCTTTTTGAATCTCTAACTGAGATGTAGATCAAGTAATTATATTTGTGGCTGAACAGATGAAGGTGGAGGAATGCAAACCATGTTTTGGTTATCACATCAGGATGTGACAAGAAAAGGAAAGGGACACCCGAATAATTTCCTCATCCAATTCATCTGGCCAAGTTGGAAAGGTCAAAGAGAAACCTAGGTGTGACGTGATGCACAAAGGAACCACATAGGCTACAGAGTTTAATAGTAGAGCCGTATCATCACAATGATTGGCTTTCTCTGTGTATAGCAGTGAGTATGAATGCTGGAAATAAGACTTCAGAGTTTAAGAGAAAAATGTCAAGAAGTGTCCCAAGAAATCAGTCTGCAAACAGAGCATCTTGCAAACTGAGTTTTAGTAAAGTTTATATTTAGATTTAACTTCTACAGTATCTCTCTATCTGCTATGTACAATTCCCTTCGGTCCCCTTAGCCCAAACAAAATATCACAAACATACTTGAGAGAGCAGTAGGACTTAAAGGCAACTACTTTAAAAATAGTAAGTGCTAAACTTTGGGTGACCTGAACAGAATCTACTCAGTCTTTTTTTTTTTTTCCTGAATTGTTAATGGTCTTTAATTAAGGAATAAAATTAGTTGATAATCTCAAAGCACAAGATGAATTTACTCTGGGGATAACTGGTGTGTACGGAGAGAACTTTCGGCTTTATTTTTTGCAGTGTGTAAAGTGTGGAATAGATGAAGTGGAGTGATACAGATGACTTTTAACCCCAAGTGCTAAGCTAAGGAGAACAAGTTGGTTTCCACTTCCACCCTTCAGACTCTATTTTCTTTCTTTTGTTTTAATTTCTGTCCCATCCTCTTAATTCTTCTGTCCTGTTGCTATTTTTACTTATCTCCAATGTAACCTGGCCTTATTTACTTTTCTCTATCCCAGTACTTTCTTATTATTCATCTGCAGAAAGCAGCAGGACCTGAGATTTCTGTATCGTTATTCCTCTTCAGCCTGTCCCCAGCTTCCTTCTTGTTTCCACTAGCTTTCTCTTCATTTTCCCATTCTGCATTCAGAATTGCTGTCTTTTCTTTGGTAGGAGTGGAGAGGTAAAGCAAGATGTAAAAAAACAGAAGCTGGTGATCACCACCTCGGCTAGGATCCTCAGGTTGGAATTTGGAACAGCTGGAACACACCAGGATGGAAACATTGCTTCCATCTGTGAGAGCTTAAAATTTTTGGGCCTTCTTCCAAAGTTGCCACAAGCACAATTTCAACATATTGACTAAATCTGTCAAGTTGAACTTTATTTATTTATTTATTTTAACCCTTTCCACTCTCCAGGTGGGACAGGTGGGAAATGCAGTTTTAATCTTCTGTTCCCATGCCCACAGCCCCAAAGCTTCTGACAGTCAGTAGTAAAACAGCAAAACTGCGTGTAGGTGCTGTATGGGGTCTGGTACGTGTTTAGGAGATGGAATATATTCCCTTCAAATGAAACCTTGTGAAGATGCAGGTGCTAGCAATCCAACAATCGTTTCTGGACATCTAAAACTGTGATTTCAGAGGAAGATACAGTTACTAAATACAGCCACTTATAGAGAATATTTGGGAAGTGTTTCAGAGGATGAGGAGGGCATCTTTGGTTCCAGTGACTTTCCATAATTCAAATGACAAGTTCCATGAAAGGCATGCAATGAATTTATGTCTCCCAGATTACAATACCTCACTACAGCAAAATAGACAGTGAATTCAGTTTGCTTTTTGCATCTTTTCCTTGTGGATAGTGCAGAGAATGTGGTCTGGCTCCTTCCAAGAGAAAAGAATTGTGCCTCTTGCGGAAAAGAAATATCAAGGAGATCTTGAAGTGACTGTAACTAAGTGATAAAATTCAGGCAGATGATGGAAGAAAAAAATAGCAATGTTAGATGCAGAGATATTACATTTTGTAAGAGAATCTCCAACACAGTGCTTGAAGTTCATGTTTGTTCACATACTTGAAATGAATGTTTTCTAATCATCAGTTTATAATGTTATGTTGAGTTGACATCATTTGAAATCACCAAACAAGAGATCCATAATGAGAAAAGCGGTATAGCATGTGTGTGCAATGCCAAAGGGTACTGCTTCCAGTTAGTTTAGTAATGAAATCACGATTATTTTTTAAGTTTTTAGTTTTTCAGTCAGTGAAAGATTTTGGTACTCACATAAGCATGTTTTCAGGGAGTTGTGAAGTCCTGATCAGACCTAAGAGTTAAGTTTTACAGCTTTTGTCTTCTCACAGTCACAGTGTGTTTCAACTCTGGATTTATTGGTTCCCCTCAGCAAGTATGGCAGAGTTCCCTGTAAAAGATGGAGAAAATAGAATAAAGCAACCAAGAGCAGGTAGAGTTTTAAGTCCTTAGCACTGATAGGGGAAAGAGTAAGTAAGGTTTTGGAACATGTTTATGAAAGTAGCCATTAATATATTAGCTATGGTTTATAACAGTGTTTCAAATGAATATCTCAGCACTGTTTTTCAACAACTTATTTGTGACTTTTTAAGTGTGTATATATACATTGAGAGGGACCTGACTGTCTTCAAAAGCCTCAACTTTCACAGAATATCTCTAACTAGTCACTTTTCAAAACACTGTTGCCAATTCAGTCTGGCACATTTCTGTCAGATAGGCCGGAATGTTATTTCCTACACTATAGATTAGCCAACTGTGATACATAGGATTTGTGGCCCACCTTGCAAATGATTAGTAGGACTACATATATAAATGAAGAATCCTAAATAAGATCTGAGGAGAATCTAACATCCTACATAGTGATTCTCCAGCATTTTTCCAAATTTTCAACAAGATGCGATACTGAGCTTTTGTATTCCATAATTCAGATCTGCACTGACCACGTCTCAGAAGATGTAACTGTGGAAAGAAATACCAAGCTATATATTCCCGAGCTGGTGTGCCATTTGTGTCTCTGTAGGACAGGAAGTTTGTCACCTCGCTGCTTCTCCCTGAATGTCAGATAGATCCCATATGTAGTCAGCTTCCCAGAGTGAATAAAAACCTTTTGATGTTTAGGCAGTGCTTAGCATCTGGGAATAGGTGGAGTATTAGTAATAACATTGATTTATATTCCTTGTTCTCAAAAATGAAAAGAGAACATTAGGGTTTCCTGGAGATCCAGTTTCTCTTGTGTCTACCATCTCTCCCATTAGCTATGTATTTAAGCAGAACAAGCAAAGCCATTGAGAAGGAAACAATTACAGAATTCTTGAACTCCACCACTACACCACTTCCAGCCAGGAAGTGCACCCAGAAGCTAGGACAGCATTTGAGCTTCAAAAGGGGTGTATACCTTCAGAAAGTGATGCTAATAAAGTTATACAGTTGATATGATAGCTTTGCAAAAGTTCTAGCACAGTATACTTTTCTACACAGCTGATTCTTTCTACTTCCTAGCTGGTAGCAAGGATCTAGTGCAGCTCTAACCTTGAGACAGAAAGATACTGACCAGACAGTGAAAAGCTATCAGCCTCAGCAAACCTGCAGATAGTATGGTTCACCGAATACCTAAATTGCATTCATACAGCTCTTGGCATAAGAAATATGCTGGGTAAATTCAGGGGCAGGTTATCTTGCCATAGATTTATAAACGTTATATATATATGTATAGATATATATGTGGCTTAAATCGTTTCTATAAAAGCCTGCTTTTATGTTTTAAAGCAGTTCTGAAGTAAACTAGATAGCAATGAAAGCTGTCAGACAGATAATAGAATTCTTTTTTTTCCTATTTCTTTTTTAACAGAATGGGAAGCAATAAATTCCCCCATTTGGTGTTTCTAAACGCTGTGAGGACAAGTCCTCTCCCAGAGTTTAAATTCCAGGAGCCCATTCATTCTCTCTCCTGCTGACTGCAGCTACCAACAAAGATTTCTTTAATGAGTGCCAATAGGGATGGCTCTGCAATGCTGAGGGACCAAAGGACACAAAACTTGCTCTGAGAAAAATGTTCAGACTCAGTCAGGGAGAGTGTAAAGCAAAGAAAGAAAGGAAAAAAAACAACAACCCTCAACAAGTATTCCAGTATTGAGGAACTTTTCAGCCTAGTAAAGTCTGAAAGTATTTTAAACCTCATTAGAAAAATAAAGTTTGCCCATTTCTCCTGTTTCATACACTGTGCAGGCAATGAACATATATGCTGTCACATTCATATATTACGGGCTCTTTTTTTTCCCCAAAACCTTCGTACCTTGGACTTGAACTTTAAACTTGTGACAGTGTTATGTTCATTAGAATAAGAATCACTTGCTATTTCCATTGCAAAGCTCCCCCCCAGAGGTTATCTTAGCTGTTTTATAAATCATATCAGGAGGAAAGCTGGCATAAAGGTTGACAGCTCACTCTAGATAATCATTTCCTCTTCTCTTAAGTGACTTTAAGGAGAAAGGAACGTGTAACTTGCCAGCTCAGTTTTAGTGGTCAAGCAGCCACATCTAACCACCACCAACATGCTGACTAAATTAGCTTTTAAGCATTTTACTGCAGTACAGGAAAATCACAGTCCTGCTCATAGGGAGGAAAGACTCAAACATTCATCAGCCATCAAACTGTGTTTTCTCTGTCCTCCCAGTGCAGAGCTCATTACACAGAGCTGCATGAACTCCAGAGTCCTTTGACACAGGCAGCACTTGAATGGAGGCTGAGGTTCAGATTACTGTTGATTTATCAGCTTCCTTAAGAATGAGGCTGATTAGGCTAATGGCTTCTATGGGATATGATTTCAGTGTACAAGTCCTGTATCACAAGGGAAGGCAAATGAAGCAAGTTAGTTCTTGAAGGAAATGAACCTACAACTCAGGGCAAAAGACTATTAATAGAAACTTAAAGGGGGGAAACAGGCAGAAAAAGAATCCTGGTTTTAGGAGAAAACATCCCCTTCTTCTATATACATTAAATAAAAACTATGCCCTGAACAGAGAGACTAAAGAAAAAAAAAAAAAAGAAAAAAGAAAAGAAAAGAAAAGAAAAGAAAGCTGTCCCTTTAAAACTGCACTTCACCACCAAGACCTGAATCCAAGCTTTTTACAAATCAATAGGGATCTTTCCCCATTTCTATTGGACTCTGGAGCCAGTACTGTTGGAAGAGAAAGGCTCACTATGGCATCACTATAGTAGGGAAAGTGGGAGGTCACTGACATGTAGATGCAAAGACATTCTTGGAAGTTGGTAGAGAAAGCAGCAAATATTAAGGAAGAAAAAGAATGTGGCAATACTATTTAAAGTGTAAGCGTGACTCATCTCCTAATTACTGCATCTATCCCTGAAACTGTTGTCTCTTATTTGAGTAAGGATAATAAGGCAGTCCTTTTTAAAATGGATAATCCTGACAGTGCGTATCAGTAACAAAGATATAGGGAGCTTATTTTCTCACTGTCTTGTAATACAGAATCAGAAGACAAATTCAATTCAGTGCCACTGGGAAGAATAAAATCCCATTCTGATAAAAACAATACCTTTTTACACAGCATATAATTAGACTTTGAAATTAATTTATCTCGGAAGCCAAGAACTTGACGAGACACAGAAAGGAACTAGATATTTGCATAGACAATGAAAATATGTAGAATTATCACTTATGAGGAACAACTATTTGGAAAAAAATACAAAATCTTCTATTTCAGCTGTTCAACAACTGTAAAATGACCAGTCCAAACTGACCAAGACAACAACTAGTTCAATTTTGTTAGCTACAAATAGTTAATTGTACTTGTTTGGAAATAAACTGATGAAAGTAGATCAGAATTCGAATCTTATGCAAGAGCTTGAATGGAATACAGCCAATTAAAGAGATACTGCGTAAAGCAATACTGCTTGGAAATATCTCTAATTCTCAGTGTTCTTGCAACTTTTTTAAGCTGATCTTACAACGCCCCCAGGAAGCAGAAGAAGTAGTTTAAGAACTTGGCAGCCTACTTACATTGATAGAAGAGATTACTACTATCATTATTTACACACGCAGTGCTTGAAAAAACAAAGGACTACACAAGAAACCACTCAGCAAAGTGGGTCACGGTTGAAGGCATGTTTGCACATCGGTGGGAGGACACTGAGCAGCTTCCACTATCAGCTCCCTGCTATATTGCACCGGGGCTTTGGATTCTAGAGCTGTCAGGCTTCCACCCTTAAGCCCACATGAAGATGTTTCAAAATGCACAAACCTTTGGTGCAAAACCACTGAATAATTTTTATCTGGTTTTTTTTTTTTTTTTTTTTTTTTTTCCATTATTGATAGCACATCGATAATGTTTCTATTTCCAGCAGTAGAGCTAGGTGTGACTTGCTGTTAAACAGGTTTTATTCCTAGCTCTCACCTGCCACTGGGTGAAATGCTGCCAAACAAGAGTGGGGGGGAAGCACAAAATTGGTATTGTGTTTGCTCTAGAAGAAATGAGGAAGTAAAGAAATTCTGAACAGAAGCTGCTGTATTTTGTCTTCGGCTTAACTTGTTTTCAGGGTTCTAAAACCACATGCAAAGGTCACTTCAAGCTCCTTGAAGGCAAATTCTTGAAAATTGGTAGCCATTAGAAATGAGCCCATGATAAGAAGGAATATATCTAATTTCTAGAAAAAAACATCTTAGAAAAGTAAGATGTTACAACTGGCTTTGAGTTTCATGGACCTCTCAGATAGTCATTGAGTTCTTCTATGAGAATCTGGTGTAGCACCCATGCAGCTATCCTGAAACTTGACCCAATGTTACTGCAGTTAAGACTGAAGTGTGTGTTCAATATGCAGCTCTTGAAAGTTATTGTATCATCAGGAGCTGCTGACAATATATCTTAGACTCATGGAGATGAGTTTGCCTTGTGACTGGTGTATAGGCCCAGAAAACAATGCGCTATGGCCGGGTGCTGAGGTCAGCGCTGAGATTAGGACACAAAACAATAGTCACTTGGCCCCTTTGTGATGTACAGTATCTTTGAAGAGACAGTAGTATTCTCCTCACACTGGGAAATCAGCTTCTCCATATACTGCTGCCACTTTCAGCTTTGGTCAGAGATGTGAAAAGGCCAAGCTGGTATCTACTTCGCTGGTTGTTTCTGAGGACATGGCTTCATTGCACCTTGTATGCTCTCTGAGAGAGAGAAAGAGCATTCAAGTGTATTAGTAATTTTCTGGGATAAGAAGTACATGGGAAACATCTGTACATGTGGAAGTCTGCTTCAGCAAGAATGAGAATTCAGTATCAATGCACCTAGAGGGCTATTCCCATTTTGCGTTTGTTTGTACACTGGAGATCATCTCATTCTTTTAAAGATGTAGTTTATGCAGAGTTCATTACAAGGCCTGATACTCCAGCTACAAACTCAGTTTTCTGAAAGCACCGGAGTGTGCTGTGGGACAAAAATGTTGCCTGGTTCATTCCAAACTCACCTTAAGTCCATAACAAATTTTACACAGCCTTTCTGCATTTTTCTGTTACAGATGCCAAGCCACTTCTTGCTTGTACAAACCCAAAATTAATACTTGAATTGTTTATTATTATGACTGTATTTCAGTGTTTCTTGAATGTGGACAGTTCAAGACAATTTCTAACCTGCACATGTTTGCTGCCTGGGGGCTATGAGTCATGTTTGTTTTAAAAGAGGCAACACTCTCAGACTGTCAGTCACCTGGGTTATTAGAAACAGAGCACTTTAAGAATTACTCTGCCACCTCCTCGCCTCTAAATATAGCTAGTGTGTGTGGGTCTAAGTGATTAAGCTAGTCTGAGAAAAGGTCTCATTCCAAATAATCAATTAAAAATCCATCATTTTAAGAAGTATGTGGGCCTCAGGCCAAACGCGTCTTGAATGTAATACCTTTGACTGTTTAATGCTGAAATTAATTATTTGTATTACAACTCCAGGTCCTAACTCAGAATGAGATTTCTTTTTACTAGCAAGTAACAAGACCTGTTCCAAAGAACTAAGTATTTAAGTGGGCATAATGGACAAAGAGCAGCAGAAGAAAATCATTGTTATGCTCTGCTCCACAGATGGGAAATGGAAAGACGGATTCAATGACCTGCTGAGGGTCACATAGGAAAAAAGTAATTCATAAATCCCAGCACAAGGTTTTAAGCTATAAGATTTCCTCTCATTCTTTAATCAGCAATAAAACATCACAGATGTCTAAGAATCTAATATCTGTAAAATTGCTCTAAGGTCTGTAGGCTTGACACAGTTAATTTCATTAAGAGCAATGGGATGTGAGGGCACTCTGTACTGACCAGAAAGTAGGCCTTGGAGAATTTGCAGCCTTTTAATACTCTTTTAATAGAGAATGAAAAAATCAAGGACAGTCTAATTAAAATAAAAAGTAGAGGAAACAATTGCCAAACCTTTGACCCAAGCTAAAACCAACGTAACTGATTTAGGAAGCAAACAAAATTTTATAATAATAAATAATAATAATTTAGGTCTAGAAAAGGCAGACTCTATTTGTGAAAATATTACTAACTATTTTTCCTTATTTAAAAGAGAGAGTTGTGGGTCAGTGTTATGTTCTGTTAGCTTGAGTTTTAGGGCTGCATTTAATCACATTTTTTAACACCCTCTTCCCCTATTATCACAAAGGACTACCAAGAGAAATTCTCACAGAGTCACCTGCCTGAAGGATCTTGATTTCAGGAAAAATCTCCA
Source organism: Callipepla californica brunnescens (assembly GCA_023055505.1). Lineage (NCBI taxonomy): Eukaryota > Metazoa > Chordata > Aves > Galliformes > Odontophoridae > Callipepla > Callipepla californica. Next base: position 47,140,395 of record JALIRH010000001.1, read on the forward strand.
GTATCAAAGAACTTGAACATGATCACAACAGTCAACAACACTTAATTGTTCACATTTACACCTTCAGGTTGTAAGAGAGAAGTTAAGCCCTGTGGGAAAAGTTCATCCCTACCAAATACCATCAGCCCAACAGAGTAAACTTCTACAGATACCTGAGCTCCTTTCATCCAAATCTATCAACAGTCTCTTTCAGATATTCCACAAATGCAACAGGAATCATCATTATGTTGTGCAGTACATAATACTTTCTTAACATGCATAGGGTACCACCTTTGAATATTCCAACCTCTCTCTCCTACTGCTTGTTGAACTGAAATTTTACTGTCACTCCAACTGTAGCCTGAAACTTGCAAAGAGTTACTGTGATAGCTAAATTCGTGCACAGAACGCGCATTATTGACATTACTACACTTGCATAGATAACTCATATACCCACTGTGGTTGCTGTGACAGGTCTGAATTTTATTCTGGTTTTAAAGCAACGAGCTTAATAAGGATGCGTGGCTACTGCTCCCATTAAAATACTAAATAATAGTATTTATGTAATTTTTAATGAAATTGCTACATTTACAGCACTGATGTTGCAGCAAAAATGGATAAATTGATACAACCTATCCTAGCACTCCCTCCTTGCTTTTAAATAAATCAAACTGATAGAAACACCATTCTGCTGTAAGATGCTGTTAGACACTACAATTTAACACTATTTTCCTTATTTCCTGTGTTGCATAATGGCCTTTGATTCTGTAAGTAAAATACACAGGGAGGTGATCAGTATTTTTGATTAAAACTATTGCACAAAGATGCAGAACTGAAAAGTTAAATTTGCTGTGTTGTTAGATACGTTTAGGTTCATGGCTGGCATAGACTTTTGTTGAAAACTTTGTCCCATGAGTGTTTATTCTGATAAGATATCTCTAACTTTTGAGGGTTAAAGTTCTTAGGGAATGCATGTCATCGCTATCACCATCTGCAGTTGAGATAAGTAGACTCAGATAGGCCCAACTAATTCATATCCACTGTATGAATTTTCTTCATCATAGGAAAAGATTTGAATTTAAAAGACCTGCCACTGCTTGTGACTGGGCTTATTCTTCAAAAGCTAACAAATAATTAAGTACTTGTGATTCTCTGACATAACACTCATAAAGCGACAGAGCATTTAGTTTACAGTTACCAGTCACCCAAGCTTCTCACTTACTTCTGTGGATGTGATAAGGCCTCCTATTTCTGCAAGAATGGTAGTCAAACAACTTGACTTTAAGTATCAGCCCATTAAACAAAAATTATGCTTAATGTGTTTCTGAATTTATAGTAAAAGGTCACAAAACCTTCTAGATGACTTGTTTATTCAATAAAACTTAGTAAGTAAAGGAAACTTGCACTGATGTTCATGATTGTATGGAATGCCCACAGAGTTTAGCAGGACCTTCAGTGGATGACTGGCAGTAGAAAGATCTCATTGAAGCAAATCAAACAACTGTAATGTGCCCTTGACCTCCCTTATGTAGCATTAATATCAATCTATCTGCCTTGTCACAAGGAGAGTGGAAGGAATACTGAGTCCCTGAATTTGTTTCAAAAGTAGAGTGGGTACAACTTCTGAGAGTCTTTTTAAAGCTTATAAATCAAATAGTGCACCTGCAAATACAGAATTAAATGACTGAAGTAACTTCATGAAAGATTTAAAGAAATTGTGGACTATGAGTAATGGTGAACATACACATATTTTAAATATATGGGACCTAGTATGCGCCCTTGGGTTGTTGTAAGGCTACAAGTGAAGATAAAGGACTTCATTTATGCTGTTGGATGTATGTTTGCCTTAACTATTGTAGACTGGGAGGGCAATGAAGAGACTGAGCGCATCACGTAGTGTGGTACTAATATCTGAGAAAAATGTGAGCAGCGTGGAAAAAAAAATACACCCCTGTACAAAAGATAGTCACTTAACTCTATTACATGTCTAAGAAGTTAAGGGGCAAATCCTGCAATCTTACATAGAAAGAGAAATTGGTCTCAGCACAGGGGTGGACAGAACTTGGCTTCTGCCCTAGAGTAAGCTTAACAGTTTCAAAATCTTGCCCTTTGATTGGGGGGATTAAGTGTTCTAAGAGAGGTTGGCAATAACTACCCCCTGAAAACTAAAGTGTAGCATTTAGCAACAAGCTTCAACACAAGTATTGACGTGAAGCAGTTGCTGGTTTCTGGGTCACCAAGGTCCACAGGACAGGGAGCTAGAAGGACCTTGTAAAATTCATGGACTTGAACTTTCCATTCACTTCAGATATGAAGCTTTATGGAAAAGGATATTTAACATTTACCAAACACAAGGTCTGAAGCAGTTCATCTTTTCATTGACTTTGGTAGAGTTCAGATCACAATCTGAAAGATCAAAAGCTACTGCACCAAATAGAAAGCCCACAGGTTAGAAATGGAGCATAAAATCTTCATCCTCGCTATCAAAATGTCAGGATGACTAGTGACCAAAAGTCATCCTCTGACAATTAATTGCTTGGTTGCCTGTTGAAACAAGCTCAGGATCTTAGTTCACTTCCCAGCAAATGACAGAATGTGACTGTTGCACCAGTATTTTTGTCAGGTGTCACTGGAGGAACCAAGAACTGAATTGTCATCACTGACTAGTTCATCTCTCACCTCTTGTAGTTCATTCAGATTATTGTTGAGGTGGATATAACAAGTCTTTCTATTCCTGTCCTTAGAACAAGGAGGTGGAAGCAACACACCAAGTATTATCTGCCCTTTCAGAAAGATTGTCACTTACCTGCCCCACCTCAGATTCAGTTATCTGAGTAAGCAGGTAACTCCCTACTCAGTACAAAGTGTTAGAAATCGATTTTGGCAGATATGAACTGTATCGTGATTCTTGGAACAATTCTTATTTGGATCTCATAAAACACTGCGTAAGAGGTATCACTGTGACTGTATGTACAGTGCTGAATACTGTAAGCAACTGAGCAAGACAATTATCCTTCATGGTCTCTTGCTGAGTCTGAACATAGAATCATAGAATCATAGAATCACCAAGGTTGGAAAAGACCTACAAGATCATCCAGTCCAACTGTCCACCCATTGCCTATAGCTCTTTCCACACCATGGCCCTCAACACAATATCTAAGCATGCCTTGAATAACTCCAGGGTCGATGGATTCATTTGGCAGGTGATTACTCTAAGCTCAAATGGACTATAAAGTTTCAGGAAGAAAATATGTAGAAGAAACAAATATGAGTGTTATTGAATAAGTTTTTGACAATTGTCAGTAAGCTGATCTCACTAAAGAGAAACAAATAAGTTCTTCTGACAAAACGGTAAATGGATTTGCACACATGCCTATTTTTCCTTTTTATTTTATTTTTTATTTTGTTACTAGAAGTGCCATTTGCAAACATACCTCCACAAACACTCATGGTGTGAGCACACAAACAGAATCTTGAGGGGACAGTGAACAGAAAATTAAGTGCATCATGAAAGAAAGAATCCTTTTAAAAGAAGCAGTGAAGATAAAATGAAAACTCACCAAAGCAAAAGAATCAGTTATGAAATCAAGACACATCAGCACCCAGGACACTGTTGTAGTGCCCAAATATGTACCCATCCAAGCATAGTTTTTCCCTTGTCTTATTATGCATCCCAGTCCTTCTCCTCCTGTACTCTAATCCAGGATTTTTGAAAGGCAAATTACATTTAGAAAACACATCCATTAGCATCAACAGCACGAGTCTCCACAATTCATTTCTCTTTTTATGTTTTACAATATATAGATCCTCAGACTATAGCTTCTTGTAGAATCTTTACTTCTCTAGACCTATAGGTTTATTTCATGATCTGCATACTCCAAGTAAGTTTTCCAGGACAGTATGACATGGATTAAGAAGAAGGTGTATGCCAGGTATCTGCTTTGTTCTGTTCTTAGGATACCGTCAATCACATTTTCCCTACTATTTCTTCAGCACGTAATTCACCAAAATCCCTTATTCAGCTTCCCATCTTTCTAGTGCGAAGACCTTCATGCCACCATTAGAGATCAATAATCAGATATTTCCCTCTGTAGAGAAGCAGCTGGACAGAAATTGGGGTATGGAAAAGAGCAGAAGGAACTCAGTTCCAAATACACTTGCTGGGAAGCCAGTCTTCTGTGGAAAGGGTTAAAAGCTTAATGCCCTCAGAGTGATAAGCTGATTACTTTTACTTACTTATTTACTTTAAGAACGCTTTCTAATTCTCACTATACAGCTCCTACTCATTTTATACCTATGTATGTATATGAGGCAGTATAGCTACTCTCAAGGCCTTTTATTCATTATCCTCAACTTCGGTATACTCAATATATAGTAAAATGCCTTAGCCAATAGGAGATTGACTCATTACTGATGAAAGAAAAAAAGCAAGGTTATTGCAATCCTTCCTGGGTAAGGAGAGGTATTTTTCATGCCTGAGGAAAACAGCAGGAAGAAAACTGGCGCTGCTCCACGAAGAAGTTACTGACCCTAGCTCTATCACATCTCACAACGTGACAGCTTCACTCCTGCTCTGAATCCAATACTCTCGGTCAGAGTGCAAGAGGCAGGATGAGGAAAGGGGTGAATACAAGGAGTTTCCCTGCTGCATGGTAACGAGGCTGTGCTCCTCCTGCTGACCTCCACCCCAGAAAAAGCCTATGAAATACTTCTTTTTCTGCAAAAGGGATCAGGGAGTAGTTCAAAGCTCCTGTGTGCAGTGCACACAGATAAGAAAACCTTGCCCTAAATGTAAAAATAAAGATTACAGATGGGAAAAAACTACAACCCAACAAAAACTGGCAAAGTAGCTAGAACTATGTTATTGAGGATGTACTTGTTATCCGTTGTCTGTTAGAGTATATATTTGGAAACAGGCTGGCAATTCTGTTTCATTCACTTCTCTTTCCTATTCCACAAGTGTCATTGAAAGCAAGCAGCAAAGTCACTCTCTTCATGAATTTCTCAAGCTGAAATGCTCTCCTGAGGATTGTTATCCTGCTGCAACGTGATCTAGTCTGGGAGCCTGCATGTATCAAATTAAAGAGAACTCTATGAATCAAAGCTGCAAGACTGAGGTATATAATGAACGCAAGAGCATGTAAGGCCCAGTGCTGCACCCACAGAAATGAGTAGCAAGGATCTGATTCTGGTTTTGCTTATCTGGCTATAAATCAAGAGCAACTTCACTGAAGCACACATCAGTGAAAAGTGAAGAAGCAGTCTTTTAGTATCAAGCCACTAAATTCCCAACCTATCACACATGGTATATAGTACAAAATACGTTCCTAACTTGACTTTGCCTGCAGGGTCATCCTGTGAGAAAACACTAAGGAAATGCTCAAACGGTGTCTTAAGAGAAAACTGGTTATGATACAGTGGAAGAGTGGGTTAGTAGATCCTTCTGAGCTCCCACTAACTGCAGGAAAAAACAAACAGGGATCCTTCTCAGAGATCAAGCTAAGCAAGGGTACTTCTGTCTCTTTGTTGCACTGCTAAATCCCTTCTGGGTCCAGAAATGGATGCCGAATTTGATGACCAGATAGCTGCAATTATTAAAGTTATTAACAGATTCCATAATTTTTTATGTGTATTTGAGCACTCTTTATTCTAGCTAAGTAGACAGTGCAGGTGAGTATCCCTTTGTGTGGCAAGACTTAGAACAACATGGAGCATCAGGCTATGCCACAGCTGCACTGTATGGGCCAAAAAATGTTCACAAGGGCTAGTTAGAACTGCAGTGTCAGAAAGCTGCAATAGAGTGTAACAGAGTGTAAGTGGCTATCACGGCTTGGGGGAAAGAAGCAGAAATAGCATTTTTTCTAAGATATAGTACTCATCAGAACGGCAAGGTTGAAGCTATGAGAAAGAAAACTGCCCATTTTTACCAGAGTGAGAAACACTTGATTTTGTGATGTTCTTTGTAAATGGGATTGCACCAAAGAACATCATCACTACCGGAGAGAGTAATTGCATCCTGTCTTATCACCTCTTCATCTTTTTAATGAGAATTGCCTGGCAAAGTACCATGTGCTGGGTCACAGCTTTGCCCAGAGAAGATTTGTGTTTGCGTAGTGACTGCGTATGAATTTGTAGCCTATTATTTCTGGACGTTATATGGGCCACTAAATGAAAAACGGTCCTTTTCCAAATTAACTTTTGAATCACTTGCAAAACTCCTTGCAAAAAGTTAAAAGATGGAGCAGGACACATACTCTTGTCTTGATGTTGTGGTTTGTTTGTTTTTATTTCCCATCCCAGGGCTTTAGGGAGTGAATCTCTGTTAAGTATTTCTGCAGCTGTTCAAAAGCAATCTTACTGCACAATACAGTATCTGAATAATTGTCCCAGGTGACTATTAAAGTCTATGGCTGTGCCATAAAATCATGAGGAGTGATCCTGTACTGCAGCAGAAAATAACCAACAGCCAGCCCTGCAGCGTTGTTCCTGTTAGCAGAGAACAACTGCAACCAAGTAAAGATTCAGGAAGATAGAAAGAGCACAGGGAAGGCTCTAGATCTTAAATTGTTCCTTTTCTTGCCAAGTAAGCAAATCTTGCTGATGATTGTTAAATATTGAATTCTCTATATTTATCCCTAGCCAAATGAAGTCCATGGACTTACATCAAGGATGACTTTAACCCATTACAGTTTTATATACTGCAGCTGAGGAACTCCTTTAAAACCTAATGTATGGTAATACCGTTTAATTGCAGTTGGTTGGCCTGTTGGGGATAAAATGCACTGGTTCCATGTCATTTTGCTGATTCTAAACTTGGCTCAGTACAAAGAGCTGGGGGAAGGGATACACCTAATAAAACTAACTTTGTTATCTGTGAAGTCTCCACATACTGCAAAGGTAGTGCTAGAGTAGGCCCTATTATTGCTGATAATTGATTTTTTAAAACAATAATGTTTGACGCACTGGCTAACAGTTTGCCTCTTAATCCTTAAATAAGAACAGTTTGCACACAAATTTAACTTCCAGATGAGCACATTTGAGCAGTCACTTCTCTCTGAACAGCATGCACTAACTATGCATTCATTACACAACTTCTTCCAAGTTAAGGGCCAGGGAGAGCCAAGTTGCTCAAGGAAGGAATCTCCAGTCTTATTTTCTATGGCAACAGTTACCCAGAAGGAGTGGTGTCTGCTTCCTCTTGCCACTTCCCTGATCTGTTGCTTGGGCAGAATTCCACAGTCCTACCACGAGGTAAGAGACATAAGGCTCTCATAAAGCTATTTAGCCTACTCACACCCATCTGTGATATGAACCCAGTTAACATTAACAGTCACCGAAACTTCATACCACCACAGAACCGTTGTGCACCCTTGCGGAAAAATGAACTTGCTTCAACCAACGGGGCCTAGCTCTTCCACTGTTTTACAACAACATTTACATCTATGTGTATATTAAAACCTCACAATATGATTTGAGAGGCTTTCAAAGTTACCTTTATAACTTTACCTTTTATCTACAGACAAAAACAGGGCAGTAAGTCCTTCCCTAACAACCACTCCAGGACTAACAAAGTGGTGGAAGCTGAAGCTGGCTAGCTTGTTTATTCCACATCACAAAGGTAACTTTTAAGTGCAACATGTAAGACTGGTTCTCATTTGGGCACCGCTGATATTTTTTGTTTCAAGTCTCACCATTTTGAATTTCAGAAATGGGGCAACAGGAGACTCATTCCTGAGTTAAAGATTATCACAGCCTTGTGCTGGTAGAAGGTTCTCCATTTCCTACCTCCAAAGCCTGTCACAGAATTGCAAAACAACTAACACTTCTTTCTCTTTCTCCTTAACATTAGCTCTAGTTCATCAGTGTAATACTGAAGTAATTAACTAGAGTGAGAGAGTGTATTGAGATTAGATTCATCACAGATTCCCTGTTACACCATTAACAACAGCAATACAGTTAATGGATGGTATTGCTACTTCTCCATCTGTGGCTAAATAACAGACTAGAAAACAGCTCTGATAAGAGACTGCAGACCACATAGGAGTGAAGACACTGTGAGCAAGTCTAGGAATTTGTTTTGAATTTTTATGGCTTTTTCTTCAAGGAAGTTAGTACCAATGGAAGAGACCTAGAAATTCCACCTCACAAAGAGGTGGAATTATAAATACATTTAGCTTTATATTATCTTTTGAATTTGTGCAAAGAAATCTTGACTTTCTGTGCCTGTGCAAAGCTGAATAAAATGCATGGACTAGAAAACAGAAGACAGAAGTCCTCAGGAGTTGACAAATTCTTACAGTTTTTTGGAGAATGAACAATAAATTTCACTCTAGTTGCTTCCTGGAAGGATTTTATTGGTGGCTCTTTTGAAAATAAAAGTTAGTAAAGACTAACTGAACTGATCACATGACCAGGAAGAACTTACACATACAACTAAGAAAAGGAAGGAATCCAAAACCAAGACTTGGTGCTCTTTGGCATTCCTTAGGATACTTACTTTAGTTGCAGTGTCATTTCCAATGTCTGTAAAGTTTTTGCTTGTTTACTTCTGGGAATCTCTTGTCTGCAGAGATACCTTGGCATTTTCTGTTTATATAATTTTTATCAGCGTCTCCTAGTAGCTCACTTAAATTGACGGCAAGCTTTCCTCGTGCCTTTGGAGTGGCCTTGTAGCAAAAAACCTTCCAGTTTGGTCTCTGGCACTGTAACTTTCTTGTGCTGCTACAGCAGAGCAATAGTACTGAAATAAAGAAAACCTATCTTAACAGGGCACTTGCAGCAATGATTATAACCTCAATCTTAAAATTAATTTAACTCTATGTTCTTTGTCTCCTCTCTGGATCTTTTTTGGTCTGTGAAGTGACCCTAAGTCTTTCAGCTCTTGCAAATATTTTTCTCTTTCTGCTACCTCTGTGTTATTTTAAAAGGATCACATTTTGTTCTTCAACCTGCATTTAATGCTTAACAAATAACTCTTTGCATGGGATTAGTTAAAAATTAACTTACCATGCATCTGCAAAATCAGTTTTATTGGCACATCTGAGCATTGTAATGATAGTGACTTTTTCATGCCCTTTACTGATATGAACTATCCTGCTTTTCTAAAAAAACTTTTACAGATCAAATAGCCTCACAAAAGCTGTGGTTACAGCTCTTTTCACTTCAGTACAGCATGGGTCTTTAAACACCTCACCCCATACGTAGTACAGTCAGCCACAAAGTTGGTTGTGTGCTGCAGATATATCCTCAGAAGCAGAACTGTTGCTGCTGTATGCACGTGCAGCAAAGCAGGAATCAAAGCAAACTGTTCCATGATGTGCTTAATAAATAGGCCCACTTAAATGGTTTACCTCTATGCCTGCCCAAACCTTATTAAGTTCTTTCTCAGCTAAACCTCTAGGCATCAACCTAACTAAGGCAGCAGTCTACACATATTTTTCATGTGCTTGAGTATTTCTTTTATGTCCATATCCTGGGTTTTGATCCTCGTCTTATGTGTTCCCTGTAGCAAGTGTTCTACCTGATGGTTGACAGTAAGCAACTTAAGAGGACAATCTTGCTCATTGTCTCTTTAAAGGGCTACCAAACGAGCTTTGTGGAATTTCTGAATAAGGTATTAATGATGTATAACTGAATAGGCAAACAGCAGACATGATCATTCCTGTGCTTTATGGAGATAGTCTCCTTTCTCCTTCCTGCTTGGTGATCACTTTATACTGCAACTGGTCAAATAAGTTACGTGTTATTGCTCCTTGTTTCCTTCTCGTACAGTGAGTGACTGAAATTCTTTAAATAACCTGACTTCCACTGCTGAAAATTGCTGTTCTCCACACAGTCTGATGAATAAGGACCCATTAAGATGAATACTTGTTCAAAAAGCAAAGAAAAGAATTGACAGTGTGTACACCAAATACCTGCTAAAAAAGTGAACAGTCTCACTGATTACTGTTATAGGTATACAGAGGTACTGGTGAACAGCCCACTGCACAAAATGATGTGAATGCAGTCAGGCTGGTTCTGTACAAACACAGAACACTTCCTGCCTCAGGAAGCTCACAATGTGAAGAATGTTGTTCTGCGCTACGGCCCTTACACTAGCAAAATGGGGAACTGTAAAGACATTTTCAGTGAAGTAAGAGACCTGCATTTTGGTGGAACTGTTCATGATTTGTGGTCATACTGCCTCAGTTTCTGTGCTCTCATTATTTGGGTTTCTGAGTACAAAATGTACTACAAGAAACATGTGGGATGTACACATCTGCTTTGGAGTCCTAATTCCAATCAAAAGACTGCATATGCCAGAGAAGCCTTCACTGAGCTACAACCAGTAGGAAACATTCCTAACTGAGGAAAGATCACTATTTTTAAAGCACTTCCCCAGAGAAACTACAAGGGCTGCTCCAAAAGTAAAACTTCCCATGTTGTCATGTTGGCCCACAATGTCAGAGGATGATGCTGGTGGTATGGCAGCAGAGGTTGAACCCTCCCACCAGTATTCCATTACATCTTGTTGCAATGCGACAGATGGAAGCAGAGGGACAGCCTGACAAAATGGTGTCAGATGTGGAAGTACAGATGAAGCAAAGTTGTGTCATTTAATTCCTCCAGTCAAAAAAATGACACCCACTGACATTCATCAGTGTTTGCTCAAATTTTATGGAAAACAAACAGCGAATGTGAGCACAGTGAGGTGGTGGGTAGTGCATTTCAGCAGTGGCAACAGAGGCAGTGTGTCACTTGCCCTGGTGCAGATTATTCTGAAAGCAGCATGCAGGCTCTTGTTCATTGCTAGTGAAAATGGATAGTGAATGGTGGTGACTACATTTTAAAGTAGTGTTATGTAGATGAGAATTTGCGCTATCAAACAGTGCTACTGATTTGCTTGTAGCTGTTGCAGTTTCCATGGAAATAAACAGGAGGCATTACTTTTGGAGCAACTCATATCGCAAATTTAAGATCCTATGAAGTAGATGTGTGTGGATCACAGTGAAATTACATAGATGTCAACATCTGAAATAGTGAAAGTGCTTTCTAAGCAGAGGAGGTAAGTTTTTGTGGACAAAAACTGACTGGTTCATTAAGTATTTTTGTAGCTCTTTGGCATTAAACAGGTTTTGAGTTAAAGTATGTACTATATCTCACTGTTCATGACTTGTTTTAGTCTTTAAATTGTGAGTTGTTATAAGGCATGAGGTATTATTTCCCAATTTTACAGAACAGCTATACAACTAATTTATGTTAGCAAGGGGCAAGGGGGTGAGCAGAAGCTTCAGGTGAGGTGAAAAAGCATTGCTGGTACATTCTTTACCAGTCCAATCATAATGAGTAAATGGAACCACAGAAGGAGACAGGATGGAACAGGGTTGATCAATACATGCTTCTCCTGTGCCTTCCCTGCAGTCAAAAGAGAATGATTATATTTATCTGACCTTACTGGGAAGTATCTATTCCTTCTTGGAGGTTAAATGAAAAACTTGTATTCCTACTTTTATGCTGACCCAAAATTTGTGTCCCGATTCTACTGTCTCTGGCTGTATGGATAGCTCTTCAAGTCAATGAGAAAACTGTCATGAAAAAGGGTTTCTCACATGAGTGAGGATTGCAAGATCAAGCCCTTCATGATCGGTATAACCCTGGGCACTGGGCTGATACAGCGCTGCTGATTTAGAAGAGTAATCCTATTAGCATCAGAGGGAAAATTCACAAGTAAGGACTGTGAGAATGGGTCCCTGAGGAGCAACTGTAGCCACAGTTATGTATCTAACCTCACTTAGATCACAGCAGTTTTCAAATGTTGTACAGGCACTTTATGCTGCTACTGAACTTTTAAGAGAAAATATACCTCGAGCACAAGTTCACTTCTGTTTTACTGACTATAGCCCCAATTCTGCACCCTATTGAGACTCCTTTTCCCCCCACTCTCAAGCAGTCAGTTTGCAAGAAATACTGGCCTTGTATTGTACTGTACTTGTACTGGCTCTTGATTCTTCTATTTCTTTTTCCCTTCCCTTTTCTCCCCTCCCCAGTCTTCCTTCCCTTCCCCTCCTACCCTCCCCATTCCCATCCCTCTCTTTCCCTCCCTCCCCTCCCTTAAATTTCCAGAATCCATAAAACAGAAATGAGAAATCCCAAGGAAAGGGTGATTTTCTGTAGAATTTCCACCTGTGCTTCTGATTCTCTTTTAATCCTACCTATATCTCTGGTCTTTCTCACAGTATTCTGCTATTTCCAGGCCTAGGTCTTGATGAGTGGTGTCTCCCAGGGGTCAATGCTGGGATCAATACTCTTTAACATCTTCATCAACAGTGAGATTGAGTATATCCTCAGATGACACCGAGCTGTGTGGTGCAGTGAACACACCTGAGGGATGGAATGTCATCCAGGGGTACGTAAACAGGCTTGAGCAGTGGGCTCAGGAGAAAGTGGTGAGGTTCAACAAAGCCAGGTCTTGAACCTGGCTCACAATAACCTCTACTACCAATACAAGGTGAGGAATGAAAGGATTGAGTACAGCCCTGCAGAAAAGGACCTGGGGGTACTGGTGGATGGCAAGATGGGCATTAGCCAGCAATTTGCCCTCTCAGCTGAGAAAGCCAACCGTATCCTGGGCTGCATCAAAAGGCGAGGAAGGTGATCCTGCCCCTCTGTTCTGTGCTGGGGAGACATCACTCGGAGTACAGCTGTGAAGTCCTCAGTACAGGAGAGACATGGACATGTTGGAGCACATCCAGAGGAGGGCCACAAAAAGGATTCCAGTGATGGAACACCTCCCCTGTGAGGAGAAACTGTGAGAGCTCAGGCTGTCTAGCCTGGAGAAGAGAAGGCTCTGGGGAGACCTGAGAGTGGCCTTTCAGCATCTAAAAAGGGGTCTGTGAAGAACGGACAGGCTCTCTGGCCTTTAAAGGTCCCTTTCAACTGTAAGGATTCTATAATTCTATGAAATGCATATAAATTAATCACCAGATTTTCTTCACAAGTGTAATAATGTGGATTTAATTTAACTCTTGTTAATTTAGTAGGTTTACCTTCTTCAGATAAGGAGTAGAGCATTAAACAGCAAAAAAAAAAAGAGATAGAAAATAATTATATTTATATCGTAGTAATACTAATTAGACCACGTGATTGCGATATATTATGTTTTGTATACAAATATTTACAAAGATAAGATTTCTACCTTAACAGTTATGAGCTGCTGAAACATTTCCAGATATTTTTTTTTTAATAAATCCACTCCCTGGGAAAAGAAAATCTGCAAAATTTTCCCTCTCTCACCTGGAGTATTCATGCTCACATGACTTGCTTTGTTGACTTCAACTGAAACACAATTTGCTGTGTCACTGCTGGGAACAAAGGTTGTTCAACATAACTCTTAACAGTCATTTTAAAAGTTTCTGAGCTACAGTCCTTGCTCAGCTGAGTTTTGCTGTTTAATGGCTAATAAAACCAGACACGGAAGGTCTGAAAAAACAGATGCTTAACACGATATGAGGCATTGAAATAGCCCCAATTAATGCTGAATATTATGTGGACAAGACTATTTTTTCCATAACGATGCAGCTTTAAAAGTTGCATCCCTTTCCTACTTCATACATATCTTAAGGATTATTTTTGAAATCCTTCCTGTGCACCTGAGTACATCTGTCTACATCTTTTTCTGCCTTGTTTATATAAGCTGCTTAGTCACAAACACTGTTTTGGTTATGAAAAGGAGTGTTATGGGAATAGTGCCTTTTTCTTTGCAGAAGCAGAGGGAGGTTTGCACGCCAGGTTTCCTTCTTTCATCACTCTCAACTGAGTTGGTTATGAGAAGCTGATACCCAGCACTGAAGTTCCTTTATTTTCAGTTTGGCATTGCAAAACAGCACGCTTGTTAACTGCAACATCACTGGTGGTTTCACAACACAAAGAACTTTTCCTCTGGTTAAAAGTTCAGATCCACCATCTGCAAGTTAAGGGCTGAGAGTACTAAGATTTGAGGTGCTTTAGGAGTTTTTCAAGTAAGCTTTGGGCCCATCTGGGAACTTGTGCATGGTACATCGCACACAGCACTGGTAAGGCTGCACCTCAAGGAATACGTTCAGTTTTGGGCCCCTCACTACAAGAAAGACACTGGAGCCCTGGAGCGTGTCCAGAGCAGGACAATGAAGCTGTGAAGTGTCTGGAGCACAAATCTCATGGGGAGCAGCTGAGGGAGACCGGGAGTGTTTAGTCAGGGTGACTGCAACAACCGTGGCCGGCCAGGCCTCTCGCACCCCAGCAGCGGCCACAGCTACCCGGGCTATTAGCTCACGTGAGCCCACAGCCCCCGCCGCGCCCGGCCGGGACCCGCCTCCGCGCCGAGGCAAGGCGGGGCCGGGGCCTGGAGCTGGGCGGAAGCGTCCGGTCGGGAGCTGAGGGCTGGGTGCGGTGTTCGCGCTCTCCGAGGGGATCTTGTGAGGTGTGTGGGCTCCGCACGGAGCGAAGATCGCTGCTCCCGCGCGGGGGCCGTGCTCCGCGGGAGGCGGCGGGGTTTCCACGGGCACTGCGTGGGGAGGAGGGAAGGCGGGGGGCGGGGGGGTGGCTGGGGCGGTTTGTAGGTGTAATGGCAGAGCTCGGGGTTGCGATGGGGGAGGACAGAGCGTCGTGTTGCGAAGGAGCCGACGCTTTGAAAAGTGGTGATGTAACACACGAGCAGCAAAAGGCTGTCCCGGCTGAAATGCAGCTGGTCCAGTTTCCCTTGTTTGGTTGTAGCTGGTGGCGACCCCACGCTGCAGGCGGGATGAGGGATTGTTAGATCTCTTCATAATATTACTGTTTTATGGGTGTTGTTAGAATGTAATAGGAAGTCATGAAGTTAATCATGACAAAAAAGTGCATTTATTTTGGTCTCGAATGAAGCAGCTGAGAGCTAAGACGTACTGGTTTTATGGAGTCCTGCTCACTACATGTACGAAGAGTTGGTTAGACTTACTCTGTGCACATCATAAATTAAATATTCCAGGGGGCATGCTTTTTATTTTATACACTTTTCATCCTCTAAACTCTCTGAACTTCTATGTTGTTGGCAAAAGATAACCACCTCCATCAGGTTGTGGTACAGCCTCACTGGAAAGAACAGCTTAAACCTCCCATGATGAAAGCATAAATAGTTCTCAGCTTTTTGTCATTACAGCTTAATCTTTGCCCGTGAATCATGCTGAAAGCGACTTTTAAGAACTAGGTCTCAGAGGAAAAAATGCATGTTAACTCAGTTTGCTCACAAGTTATTGCTAGGTAGAAAGATGGAGAGTAGTTTGAGAACTGAAATGCAGTTAGAGTTGTGTCACTTTGCAAAAAAAAAGGAAGGCAATACTAATTTTCTTCTTTAAGCACTGTAATACATATATTATGTCATCACACCCTTTGTATCCTGGTAATTGCTTGGGGAAATTCATTGGTTTCAGTGATGGTCTAAAACTGGTTGTGTTAACTAAAAAGTATTCTAGTTTGAATAATTTTTGTATTATACTAAAAGTTTTTGTTATTAAAATTGACAGTTTAATAAGCCAACGCAACAGAAGAGAAAAATAAAATGATAATAATTTATCATCTTAAGGTATCGGATCGCATCATTCTGGATGTAAATTGGGGAAAAATAAACTTGTTTGAAGGGACTTTTTTCAGGGAGCCAAAGTTATGTTATCATTGCAGTGATGCTAAAAAAACAAACAAAAACCGAACAACAAAACAAATCCATTCTCTCAGTCCTGTTGTCAGAACTTGAGGTTACTCTAATGTCAGTCAACTTAAATATTTTTCAGAGGTCATCAGTGAGAAGTGGAGAAATGGCTAAGTTGACCCAGCTAATAGACAATGAAGTCTTCCGTGCTTACGCAACCTATGCAACTATTGTTCTTCTAAAAATGATGCTAATGAGCCTTATAACTGCATATTTCAGAATCACAAGAAAGGTAAGAAATAGGGAATACTGTCTGGTATTATTATGAGACTGTCTCCTGCAGCATTTGACTTACTCTACCATTCTAAAGCATTTCTGTTCCTCTTAAATAAGAATTTTTCATAACTGTTTATCTGCTGCCTTGTGTATAACACTGGTGTCCAGGGTACCCAATTTGTAAAGCAAATCAAGTGTGTTGTGAAGCCATGTTGTGAATAACCACCCAGTGGGGTCAAAAAGGGCATGTGGGTTAGATTTTTATGCATCTATAACCCTTTCATCCAGTAATTCTAAAGCTTTTTACATTCCCTAATTGTTTTAGCCTTCCCATTTTGTGTAGGTCATAAAAAAAAAAATCAAAAATGAGAGGCAGGCTAAAAGTTTACATGGAGTCAGGCTAGATAAGCATATGAAAAATACATTTGGGTTTACTAAGAAATGCAGGAGCTGAATCTGGCTTAGGAGAGAGTGCTCATGGAAAGTATTGTGTAGTCTGCCCTGTTCTTGGTCATTTCTAGGTATCTGCTAGTGACTACTGTTGGAAACACTTGATTGTAGGCTGAAAGAGATTTGGATTTGCCCCATGTGATTGCTCTTAGGAGATCTGTTTCTGCAAGACAGTGTGTGCTTCATTGAGTTTATTGCAGTCCTTTTATTGAAATGTGGTGTTCTATTCTTGCTGGGTGAAAGGGAAAACAGCTGAATTACACCGTTGTTCAAGATTTTACTCAGTGCCTTTGAGGTCCTAGCAGAACAGCATTTGAGCTACTGTGGATTTCAGAGAGCTCTCCAGGTCTTCAGTACAGCTTAATATTGAGTCTAGTAGACCACACAGACTGAATTTTGTTCAAAATAAAATGCGTATTTCTGCGTTGTAATCCTGTTTCCTTTTGCTCTTTCAGAAGAGCAGCCGCATAATCTAATGAAGTCCCTTAATAATGCTCATACTGTGCTATGATCCATATGTATGCAGGTGGCAGTAGGACCTTAATTTGGTGTACTTGGGCAGTAGTACTATGTACAGGCAAATTGGTAAAGTCTTTTTCATTTCTTACTTGAAACAAAACAATTTTAAAGTAGTAAGTAATAAAATTTTAAGAAAAAAATGGAGGAAAACAGTTAATAGAAGAAAAGAAGTCTCCAAAATTTTTAGGCCAGGAATGTTCACAGCAAGTTATCAAGGCTGTGTGAGAAAGCAGTCATGTAGTTCTCTTAAAATCCCACAGTTGCCTTGACTTAAGCCTGCACAGGCTGTACAGTTCACAGACTATGTTACCATGTCAGCAAGGAGACATCTACTGCGCTAACTGAAATGAATAGTGTTTTTAAATGATGACTAACAGTGTCGGAGGTAGTAAGGGGGGTTGTATAAATGGCAAAGTTTGTATTTAAGATGAAAGGGGAGGCAGTCATAAATGAGGTTGTGGATAAGTCTTGTGGATGCTCGTCTTGTGTGGACTTCTGAAGAACGAAGGAATTCAAAATGGTTTTCAGGTAGTTGTTCCAGAATAGTGAAAAGGAGCCCTAAGAGGTACAGGCAGTAATTCTGCCTTCTGGGTTCCTGTATCCCTTCAGCTCTCTGGCATTGCTTCAGTCATCTGCCATATCTGTACTTCTTCTAAGAAGGAATCATCCATGTGCGTAAATTACATATATTGGTCAGCATGCGAGCTACACTCAGGCTAGGTTCACAAAATCAGTAATCCGTTCAGTGTTGTACTGTGTGCATATAAATGCAGGTAAGTTACGTAGGGTTATAGATAGAGTGACCTCTGTATCAAGCTGCCTTGACTAGAAGAAGCGTCCTTTCATCTAATGTCACCTGTGTGTTTTTATTTGAAACAGGCGTTTGCCAACCCAGAAGATGCAGCATCACTTGGTAAAGGTGATAGTGCTAAAAAATTCCTGCGGACTGATGCAGACGTTGAACGTGTACGCAGGTAATGCATGGCAGTATTTAAAAAATGTTTTTAAATAGCAGAATAGTACTGAGTCAAGGAACTAATTTCATCACGTTCTCTTTGTCAGACCTGTGTGTGTTCTCTGTTGTGATACGTAGTAATCTTTTACACTAGCTTGTCCAGGTGAACAAACTATTCCACATTCAGGTGGTCAGCAGTCATGCCAAAAGTAAGAAGTCATTGTCTTGCTTAGGAGCTCATTGTTAAATAATATCCTGAGTGCATGGGGAAAGCACTGAAGAGATGTAAAACATGATTGTAGATTGTTTTATTATGAATCACTGTATATTAACTATAAATCATTTTTTCTATATAATCTGAGCATAAATTGCAATAGTTATGCCTTTTATTAAAGTGTAAGTGAAGTAGGGGAAAACTTGAATGTGTGAATGAGCTGTTCTCATTGAAGCCACCGTTTAAGACGATCTAGAAGATACGGATCAACACTGATTTCAGAACGTTGCATCCTCGCAATGTAGTTCCATGATGGCTAATATATTTCTGAATGGCTCTTTTGGATTAAAGTCTGAGTAAGAAGAATCTCATCTCAGTACGCAGTAAAGATGTTCTGAGCTTTCCCCAAGCAACAGAGGGGGATAAAAAGGAATTGTTAATTGTTTAATTTGCTAGTTGTTAAACAAAATAGTCACTTCTTGTTGAAGAGTTATCCTTTTCTGTTTGTGTATTTTAAGAAATCTAAATTGGTATTACTTTTAAGACCAAGTGTCCCTTTGACTTAAATTATTTTGTTAGAGAAGTGACACCTCGCAGTCTTGGTTACGCAGATTGGAGCTTTATAAGATACAGAGCCTTTGCTGCTACTTTTCAGTTGCCCAGAACATGGCTCTAGTTTCTCTGTTGATATTAGAGCATCCATTATTTTTTCCTCCTAGCAGTGGTTCTTAATGATTTTTTACTCTTCCCTTTTCCAGCCTTCATGACAACAGAGCATGTTGCATAGATTTAGCGTGGCTTCTCTTATATATAAGTGACTGAAATGTACTGTCTTCTATGGTTATAGAAATGGCGTTCCTTTTTCCACTGTTCTTTTTTGGAAAAAAAAATTGCTGGAGGATATGTTGTTTTGTAATGATATATGAGTTCAGAATGCAGCTGCGAAACGCCACCGTGTTCTGTTTCTAGTTGGCAGGGAAACTTGACATAATTTCTAGCACTTAGAAGTTTTTTCAGTCAGCAAATGTGGCTAAAATTGAAGTTTATCTAAAGAGGTAAATGGAACATGGAGTGTTAAGGAAGAGCTGTGAAAGGATACCTTGAGATTTGGATGTAAGTCTCAAGACATTCTTAGTAAATTATATTACAGTTTGAAGATTTCAAACATTTTTCAGCTGTGTTAGTGCTTAGTGGAAGAGAAAATGAGCCAGAAGTGTTGCTGTCGTACCTGTTAGATGCTTAAAAATAACATTCTTCAAAATGATAGAAGCTCATGAAGTTCTGTTGTAATTTTTCATATATATAGTGTTTCATATTTTCTTTATGGAATCTAGAAAATGAGTTGGTAAGGTTGGAGTAGACCGTCTGGTCTATGAAGTCCAATAGTTGCAGTCACAACCAACCAGTTAACTGATGTCTGGTTGTGGAAAGCTACAAGAAAATTCCAGCTGTTGTCTTCTTTCTTTTGATGCATTCTTGCACATCAGGTTGCACTCATACCTCGTGTAAGTCCTTACTGCTACTAAGATCCAAGTGGAAAATGAAGACCTTACAGACAGAGCATCAGAAGTGTAAAAATGTGGAGTGCAGCAGTAGAGACCAGAGCGATTCCAGGTGAACATCCTGAAACCGTTTCAGTGTCTGAATCAAGTTCCTACTGCAGAGGAAGCCAACAGTAGTATCAGGGCCTTAACAGTAGAACACTTTGAAGGTGCTAAAAAACAAAGGCTTTTGAAGAGGTTTATTCAACAAAATGTAACGCTATGAAACAATTTTGCTTCTTTCCCCAGAGGCCACTTGAATGACCTTGAAAACATTGTCCCGTTTTTTGGCATTGGACTGCTGTATGCTCTTAGTGGCCCTGATCTGTCCACAGCCTTGCTGCATTTCAGGATCTTCACTGGGGCAAGGATCCTTCACACTTTTGCATACTTGATTCCGCTTCCTCAGCCCGGCAGAGGTTTGTCTTGGGCAGTTGGGTATGCAGTTACCATCTCAATGGCATACAAAGTGCTGAGTAAAGCATTGTACCTGTAGCTGGATCACAGCTTCTGCGCATCATTCACCATTTCATGCAAAGTTTCCGGTGGTTAGTGTTTTTAATGAGCTGTCATAAGTTTTACAGAGTGACTGGAGTTCATGTTTCAGCAGAGGCTTTTCATTCCTGTTTAAAATATTTCTATTTGGGGAGGAAAAAATCCCTTTTCCTGCATTCCCTGTTCATGGACTGTGCTGCCAAAATGTTAGATTGAATGTTCTGTTGGCTATTTGTCAAGTGCTTATGATTCTAAACATACGATGATGCTGTATTGATAGCATGTGTGGTAATTTTCTACGGATGCACTATTTTTGGCTGTAGCTCTGAAGTTGAAATCAATAAAGACAAGATGAAAAAAAAAAAAAGGGTGTTTGAATTTTTGTTTTCGTTTTGACACTTATAACTGCAGCCGGCAAATAGAATGTCACTGTGTATCAGAAAGAGATTTCCAATCATACA
The DNA here is from genome assembly GCA_023055505.1 of Callipepla californica brunnescens. Classification (NCBI taxonomy): domain Eukaryota; kingdom Metazoa; phylum Chordata; class Aves; order Galliformes; family Odontophoridae; genus Callipepla; species Callipepla californica. The sequence goes on from JALIRH010000001.1 coordinate 47,160,922, forward strand.
GTTCTTTGAAGAATGCTTACCTTAATAATAAGATGTAGCCAGTAATGCTAGGCTTGTTGTAAAAAATCTTTGATGGAATTGTTGTTTGTGTAATCCACTTTGGGATTAAAAAATGCAAACCGCTGTAGCTCCATTTCACTCAGATGAATAGATTAAAAAAAAAAGATATTTGGGTTAAACTCTGATGAAATTTTGAAGTAATTATTTTTGTGGAAGTTACGCCGTACGTAGGTTTTGTGACTGGATAAAGCATAGATCCTTTGTAGAAGATCTTTTTTTCATTTTTGAAGAAATTCTTCATAAAATGAGTGACACTTGCAAATATAAAGTAATTCAGAAGTGAATATATAATTAGTTTGTATGTCACACAGTCATAAATATGTCGCTGATAGGAAATTTTGCTCTTTGCTTATATCTTTCTATGATTTGTTAGTTTGAAGTATTGTCCTTAAAGGATTCTTTCTGGTCTTGTTTGTTTCCTTCATGTAGCTATGGCTTAAATGATAGCACAAAATTTTAGGGAAAGAAAATAACCTAGAAAAGACTTAATATCTGGTGTGCTGGTTGTTAAGTTTTATATGGAAGAATGGTGTATTAAGACACCAAGTATTTTGGGTAGTATGATTTTAACAATGTAATATTTCCCATCAGCCCTTCTTATTTCAAGGAGGGCTGGTGGTGGCAAGAGAAGGGACCAGGCTGGGGCCTTGAACTGAGGCCTAATCCATTACTTGTCAGAATCAATTTACCATCTCAGGTTGATCTGTCTGTGAATATTCTGCCTCCTTATGTTGTAATTCCAACGTCTATAACTATAAACCTCATTTCTTTGTAGCTTGCATCCTCCTTCCAACCTCCTGGCTTTCCATCCATTCAAAATCAGAAAAGTGGCCACAGTATAGAGGTGACCACTACAAATCCAAGCAGCAGAGCAAGTCTTTTCCTCTGGTGCCAAAAAGGTGCTTCTTTGGTGGAATGAAAAACTCAGGAGTACCAACTTTCCAACAGAGGAGTACTTAGTAGGCTTTTACCCTCCTAATTTTAAAATTTTCTCATGATTTTTTTAAAACTGACTCTTGCTCTAACTTTGAATTTTTCTAGTATGCCTGCAGTAGCACTAGGAAACCAAAGGTCCACACATTCAATTATTTCAGTTATTCAATAACTCCTTATCTTAACCATCTAACAGCAGTGTGATACTAAGTTTACAGTAGGACTTCAGTTCATTTACAGGCATGTTAAGAGATGTAGACGTCACAAGCTGTCCACCAGGAGAGATGCAGCCTAGTTGTCATCACAAGAAATATTCAGGAGTAGTTTTTAACTCCTTTTGCATCAAGCTTCTGTAGAAATCTTATTCTAAAGAGAAATACTCGGAGCGTGTCTTTATTTCCTCGTTCTTACATTTGAAACAAAGCCTGTTTTAAACCCCTTCCATTTGCTCAGTGTTATCAAAGCCCTGAACATACACTCGCTATGTGCTGAGAAGTTGAAAAGATAAACAGAAACCCTTAGAAATACCTAGAGTAATTCAATATTATTCTGTGTTTTTCTTGCATTTATTTTAAACTTATATTTTATTTTCCCTTGCTCCCACAAACACCATCTGTGCATCTGGGTGGGGTACGTGCTCAATCTGTGAAATCTGCCTTAGCAGATTCGATGAAATTCTGACTGCCAGCTCTGTAGAAATATGTTATGTAGGTTGCTCTGAAAGTAATGCCTCCTATTTATTTCCATGGAAACTACTTTTAAAATATGTCAGTGGCAATTTAGGACAAAGTTCATCAGGTGCCGTTACAAAATCACTAAATGAAGTAATCTGTAACTGAAGAAGCAACTGACTGCTGGCTGGTAGGCTGCTTTTGAGTTGTTGAAAGTAATGAAGGAGAGAAAAGGCCAGAGCTTAGGAGAGACAAAGCAGTGCCCTCACGACTTCATTTCAGTTCCTCATGCTTGTTTTTTCTACCACTTCTAGGCAGCTAGAGAAACTACAAGTTTCTTTTCTCTGTACATTATTCCTGACATTTTATATTCTTTCTTTTCTAATATGCATTGTGGTTCCAAGTTGCTCTAGCAGCTGACCAAAAGGTACCTTAAAATGCTAGCTGACTTATCTTTACTTAGTTAGTTGGTTTCCATTCTGAGTAAATTCCACGTTCTGCTTCATTTTTAGAAGTATGAGAATGTGAGCAACTCCCTGGTTTAGATTTCAGTTCTGTGTAAGTGCTTATGTGATCTCAGACAAAGTTACTTTGTCCTGGTCATGGCTGCAGATAGATGTGCTGTTATCCCATGCTGATAAAGCTGGTGATTGTCAGAGTTCTGAGCTAGGACTTGCCATCTGAGCGTGGCTTTGTGTCCTGTTGAATTTCTGGAATAAAGTCTGTATCAACTGTGCTACCTTCAGGATGCTTACTTCAAGAAGGTGGTTTGATGCTCCTGAAATGGCATCTCGTCAAAATAAAGGAAAATAAAAGCTTAGGCTTTTAAATCACTTCGGGGTTTTGAAAAGTAATATAGAAGTTTGCGTTACTCCCTGCTTAGCAGTGTTTCTTCCTAGTCATTACAGAAGCAAATTCAGTCTAGATATTTGATGAACAGTTCTTGTAATGTATATCCCTTCTAAAAGCAAAATAAAATAAAATAAAAATAAAGACTTTAAGAATAACCTTTAAAAAGTAATCAGATTATTGGCTGTTATTAATCAAACTTTTTTTTTTAACATGTTTTTCATTTCAAAGCTGAAGTTTAAGAAAACCCTTTCTCTTTTCCATTGCTGTTCAAACCTTATCCTCTCATCTGAGATCACAGAGCACATCAAATGCTCTGTGAAAAGTTGTATTGACATACATTAAAATACTCATGATTAAATAGCTCCAGCTGATGGATGCTTATCTTTGTGATTCACTTTAAGTGAAACAAAGTGGTATTAATTAAATACTGATTTTAGAACTTCCAAAACCTGTTTAGTAATTCTTGCTCAGAGATTTTGAAAACTAAAGTAGATCATTACCTCCTTCAGCCTGACCTCTAGTGGAAAATATACCATGGAATGGCTGCCCTTGTGCTGAGGTTAGTTTTAATTACAGCGTGTCTTCCAGAAAGGTGTGTGATCTTTAGTCAGAGACATTAGGAAACAGGCATTGATCCGCATCTTTCTTTGACTTGCTTCTCTTTGAAATATGCACACACACAACTTCTAGTCTTTAAAAACAGGATTTATTTATTAACTTTAATCAAGGCACTGGTAGAATTACTGTGATGCCAGGAAGAATATGAAATATCTTGAACAGGTGTTTTCCTCCTACAAAGCATCCTGCTCTTCTTTCCTGTTCACTCTTAGAAAGATAAAAATAATGCAAAAAAAAAAAAAAATTAGAATCTCTTTCCACATGCACAAGAATACTAGTGTTCTGTTTTAAAAGTAGGTATGGAAAAGCAGGGAATATTATTAATGTTTTAATATATATTATTGCTTATTAATTCGACTTGGGAAAGTATATTACGGTGAATATGTGCACAGAAGACTGTTCTGCACAAATGCATGCAGTGTATGAAGTGACCATGATCCTATGTCATAAATTCTAACTAATGGTGTTGTGAGGTTGGGCATCTCTTGCTAGCCCAGAGTGAAACATATTGAAGTGCACGCTTATGAAACAGTGGAAAATGACATCTCTGGCACACTTTTCTTCAAAGCCTACTGAGGTGTATGTTAGATGAGCTGGGGAATGATGGCTGACTTGTATTAAGTAGTCAGCCTCCATGTCTTGACACGGCATTTCCAAATTCTAACCTGTGTGCCAGGTTGCTGCTTCCTTCGCCATGGAAACAGATTTGAGAGTCATTTATTTCTGAACATTAAAGCGTGTTATTTTAGAAATGGCCACATAACCTCCGTAACGAAATTCTTTCATCTCTAGTTCTTTGCTGGTGGATCCCAGTGCGCATCACCGCTGACAGTTAGCGTCTTTCTTTTATTCTACATCTTACGTGTTCTGGTGGACTTTTGAGAGTGCATAAGAAGAGTTTCAAGAAGCCTGCCTGTCTTAAAGAAAAAAAAAAAAAAAAGGGAGGGAGTGTTTGTCTCACGGGTACTGCTTGTCCAGTGAGAAGAATAAATTTAGAAGGTAGTGGCAGTCCTGTAGAAAGAATAAGGAGGAGAAAAAGAAAGAGCCAAAGGAGAGGGATATTTTCATGATAGCTCGGTGCAGCACAGAGTAGCAGACTCAATGTAGCCTACTAACTGAAGATTAATAGGTTAGGCATTTTCAGAGGTAGGCAGCATTCTGCTTCTTCAGTTCCATTTTATAGACTCGTTATCTTAAGTGAAGATAAATTCATGTTTAAGGATGTTTTTCCTTGTACATCCAGTCATTGTATATCTGCAAAGAGGATTATTAATACCCCAAATCAGAATGGATACGACCCATTGGCTGGCTGTTCAATCAGCTGCCTCTTAAGGAGCCTGTGTGGCATGCAGACCACCTTTAAGAGATAGTAGTTGACATGTAATTACAAATAACAGCTTATCATACTGTCTCCATATTAATAGCACTCCTACAGCATTGGCAAAGATGATTGGTTTTGTTTTGTTTTTGTTTTGTTTTGCATTGAAATTCACGTATGATACGTGCTTGCAAATTTATGGTAAGGTTTCCCTTTTCACTGCCACACATTCATAGAAAATCAGAAAAGTCCTTCAAAAGCAAGAGTGAGTTTTTCTAGGAGCTAAACGGAAAGAGTTCGGCTCTGTAGGTTGTTTCGTGTTCCTTGAAAGAATTTCTGTGCTTCATATCTGTAACCCTCAATTTAGCGAGGAACTGTAGGGATCAGTATAAGTAGAATTGCCGCAGAAGTGTTCAAGGTAGGTTAAAATTGTTAACTCTTTAGGTACCTAGTAGACCTCTGTATCATTGCAATAAATCTAGAAGTTCAACTGCTTCATCTTTTGATAGAAAATGACACTTCAGTTTTCTGTAACTAGTTTGCAGTTGTGTTTTAGTGTGCACGTCCGCAGCCATAGAACACAAAGTTCCTTACCATGCATATTTCACAACAAAGTAATTGTGGTCCTTCTCAGAAGCTGCATTTTTGACAAGGAGCAGCTGCCCAGCATGACTCTTCCAGAAGAGGCCAGTGGAGAAAGTTGCACCTTATCACCAGTAGTGTCCTTAGTCTGATATGTGTACTTTTCATGCCTTAGGCATACTGATATTTGGCAGATTGTTTTATTATGGGCTTTAAGTTCATTGTTCTCTATTTAGACATCTTTCTCACTGTGGAAGGCCCAGCTATAAACTGGTTTATTTTTTTCACTTTTTCATTCAAGCTGGTATCTCAAGGGAAAGTCCTACTTCTGCATTGCTCTTCACGTGAACGTCCCTTCTACATGCTTACAGGGTGTTTTTGTAAGAAAGATCCAGTTTGTTACAAATTCAGGTAATTTTTTATGCTAATTTTAACTGGAACTCTGCAGCTAGTGTTACTTAGCTCCACTGTTTTCTTTCCAGCAGCTTGGAGTTTGCTGTTGATCTCTGCTTGTCTGTTTGGGAAGAGTTTAGGACTACTGACCTGCCTTGCTAGATGACAGATGGCTTATTTTACTAACATTTCATGAGCACCTCATGATGAGTGTGATGAAATGTTCACTTTTGGCACTAGATCTTACTGTTTGCTGAATTTTTGGAAATTTTACTAAATTGGAATTTTGTTTTAGTTTGCTCAGCCCTTCTGTGCAGTTTGATATATCTATGGACTTTCAAGGTAAATGAAATTAGTTTTCCTGGTCTTAGTTTTCCACTTAGTTCTGCTAGTGAAAACCAGAGTGTAGCTTCTTTCTTTGTGTCTAGAATTCTGTGACAGAGATGTTTCTTTAAGACCTTTTCATTTATAATTAGTTCATTTTGAGTAATTGGCTTTTCTTAAAAGAAATCCAACTTACTTAAATGAGTGATTCTTAGCTCTCCTGTTTTGCTTCGTCTTTCTGGTTTGCCAAGATGGAGTTTAGTGTTAAGTATATAGCCATTATTAAGTTTTTGTATGTTAGAAAATAATGGAATGGTCAGGGTTTATAATTATTATTTCATTACAGTCTTCTCTTCAACCTTCCTTCATTGCTGATAAGAAACAAACTATTCTCTCAGGTCTGTAGTCATGGCAGTAGGTTTTTCTTTCTTTCACTATTGCTTAATTTCGTGCATGTTACCACTAGATGTCCCTCTTTGGCTTTTTTATTAGGATTCTGATCTGGGCTTGTGAAGAGTAAAGTAGCTGTGTTCTATAACTCTGGCAGGTTGAGCTGTAGGAGAAAAATATTTTGCTAGCTTTAAAGAAGTAATCTGTAATGGATATTAAGGCTAACTACTATCTCTTTGTACTAAAAAGCCTTCATGGGGAAAGTGACCTCTGTGAGAACTGTATATTTAACCTATGGCTGAAGCATTAGAATGTTTTGTTTTGTTTTACTTTTTAAATTAATAGGCACCAAATGACTGCAGTCTCTAAATTCTTCTACTGAGTTTTCTATGAAGCTATGCAATTTTTCTTTTATTTGCCTGTTATTAGTTTTCTTAAGCAAATACAGGTTATGATTTGTATTTAGTATTTAGCAGCAGGGTAATCTGAGAAAGACTGCGACTATTCAAAAAACTTAAAGAAGCAGAAACGAAACTCAGAAGCTATGTACCTGACAGAACCCTGTTACCTGTTCTGCCGCAATATCCAACGGAGAGACCCAATGCAAATAATTTTATTGAAAACATCTCAGTAGTTACAGAGTTCAGCTTGGGAATTGAAAGGTGCTATAACAAAACATTGCTTTTATTTATACAAAAGTGGGATGCCCTCTAAAGTAATGTCTACACAGCAGATTTACTTGTCACACCAAATGCCAGGGAAGTGGTGGGGGGCATCTTTGAGTGATCCACTTGGCACAGAGGTGGAGTACAGTGTCAGCATAATGAATGGGACTTTGCTTGGATGGAAAATATTTTAAATTGAGTTTTTTATTTAATGGATTTGAACTTTTCATGCCCAATTACCTTTTTTTTTCTTTTTTTTTTTTTGTTTTTTTTCACTGAAAGAGAATAATAATAATAATAATAATAAAGTGCAAAGGTTCGCTTTCACTCTAGAAATGAGAAATATGCTTGGAAAGCTGTCAAAAGACACAGTCAGATCTCAGGAGCATGGAGTAAGGTAGCTAACACTCTGCAGTGGGTGTGCATCACCTTCTTTTGTGGCTTTTTATGTCCTTGTGAATGGTAATGTGGCAGATTGGGATGAGTCATACACAAAGATGGATGGCAACAAAGAGTTGGTTAGGTATATGTCCTTGCAAGGTGGTTTATATGATTTTCTTAATTTGTTCAATTAAGTCTTATGTATGCAAGAGTTAGAGAGAAACCTGCAAAATGAGGTTACTGAGATTTACGGAAACCACTCCTGCATACACAGAAGTAAATTCTTCCCAGAAAAAGCTTAAAACATCCTGTAGCAGGAATGTAAAGAGGATGAAGAAAAGCAACAATGCCTGTTAAATCCGATGAATCTTGGAAATAATAACCTGTTTTAAGTAAACTTTTATTGCAGGAGTTTTTAACTCCAGGCATGTGTGCATCTAGAAAGAGAAGCTTAGCCAAAATGTATTGACCTGCTAAATAAAAATGTGCTTTTATGAGTGAATGTAATGAGTAGGCACACATCTTTATGTTACTTGTAAGTTCTCATCACCGTGATGTCTAGGTAACAACATATTGACTACAGAACTGATTCAGAGACCAGTGATTCAATGAAAAGAATCCCACTGACTTTCACAGGCTTTGTGCCTAGGCAAGTAGTCTCAATCACATTTCCTTCATTTAATGAAGTATGTTCACAATAGAGACCATATTAGACTATTTACTGCAAGCAACAGATAAAATATTGTACTGTAAAATCTCAGGAAAAAAACAACACCAAAACTGTTAGGTAGTTGCCACCTTACTTCAGGTTTAACTCCGCTATAACTATCTCTGGAAGAGGCTGGTCCATTGTTTACTTATTCTTGATCACAGCAAGAGCTGTATTGATGGTTGGCCTTTGACTTGGCGTTACTGATGGCTCATATGGTGCAATCCTCAGCAGGGAACATAAGAGAGTACCACTTTAAAATGGTTCCTGCTGGCCATGTGGTGCTGTTTTGTTCTGTACACTGCTAAAAGGGACACTGTCAACTTGAAATCTAGTCAATTAAAAACAAACAGGCTAATAGGAGCTTCATGTCCCCAAGTCCTTTTGCCATTTTCTGGGAGTTTGCAATCAAGAGGAGCCTATTCTAAGTGTATTTTTCTCATTCATGTTTGTCATTTTTTTATTATTATTATTATTATTTTTATATGTGTGCATGTCTGTCTGTGTGTAAAAGTATAAACCACGCTGAGGGAACTACTTAGTACTTCACTGGAATGGAAATGAAGGAATAAATATGAATAAACACAAAGGAAAAACAAGTGATCTACATTTTCTTTGCGTATTTCACAAAGTAAGAATAAAAGTTACTTTAACTTTCAGTTACTAAATCTTTTTTTTTTTTTTTTTTTCTGAAAATGTATGTTGAATGATCTTGGCGGTGAAGTAGATAAACTGTGTGGTGGGGTGTTTTAGCAACCAAACAAGTAGTCATTTAAACAATTACATAGACTTGTAAGATCTGAATAAACATTTTAAAAATTCTTTCTGAAAGAGACAAAAAAAAAATCAATACAATTTTTCTGAATAGTGAAATCAAAAAAAATATTTAGTAAAATATTACAATTATTTTTACAACAAACACCATAGATATTCTGTACACAACAGTTAACATTTAACTGCATACATAAACTTCTTTTTCATCTACTACCACCCCATCTGGATAGTTCTGACTTAGATCTAACTTTTAAACATCTGCATAAAATTGGAGTCTGGAGTAGCTCAGGAAGGTCTGAGTTCAGTCAGACACTGGGTTGTGTATTGCAGAATGCCACGGAGGCCAGGCAGCACTCATTGTTATGGGCACTGAGGATCAAGGATTGAAGTGGCAGTCAGCACTTCAGTGCAGGTGTGGTGGTCAGAGCTGTTGATATGGGATATTTCAACATCAGGATGTTTTCCAGAACTCCAGGTGACACCTGGAGACCTACCCAAGTACCTTCAACAAAGGCAACACAACTTGTAGACGACAGATACTGAAGACAAGTGACTGAATGACAATTGAGATAGCAATACTAATCTCATTCATATAATAAGAGCCCAATCACACGATTAAAATAGTTTCTCAGCTGCTAGGATAACTACTGCTTCTCTTTAAGCTATATATAAACTTTTTAAGATATAAACTTTCTCACTCATCTGTTTTGAAGTATTGAAGTGAGAGTAGCAAACAGATTGGAGATGGATATGAGAGCCGCGTATTCTCCAAGGTCTCGGTGCTGTCAGTGAACTTGGTGTGGGCAATAGAGGGTCCATTGCAACCCTGCCAGAACTGGTTGATGGAGTATTTAATGATACAACGCTTTTTTAAGTAATGTGTCTCATTTGGACACCACAGCACATCCTGTTTGTATTTCATCTCCTTTCCTTGGTGCTTTATCTATGTCTACTACTTTTGCATTTTGACCCAGGGGACTTTTATTATAATCATTTGCTCTTCCTACCTGAACTTTCTTGTACATACTTAATATTACTTTACTTGCAACTTGAACATATGGAACAGATATTTTTAGTTCTCACAGTTAGACTTGATCACTTAAAAGATATATTTTTCTTCTTTCAAAGAAGGCATTTAAAATCTCCTATATTTTCACATGCTACCCAGAAGGATATTTACTGTTGACTAGGAATGCATACAAATTGAAACTGTTTTGATTTTTTTTTTCATTTTTTCCTTCCTTCCTTTTTTTTTTTTTTTTTTTTTTTTTTTCCAGCAGGACAATAACTGAGTTCAGAGAGTGAAGAAGCCCTGTTGAATGAGGACTTGATGTTTTTACAGCCATCTGAGTTGACCTGGCCCAGTCATGGACTGTGCTATGTAGTGCCATTAGGGAAGCACCAAATGCTGAGAAGCAGGTTTTACTAGCAGGGCCTTAATATTTTCAGAATCTGGTTACAAAACTGCTAGATATCTCAGAGGAAGAGTAACAATTGCTTGCTTCAGCTCATAAAAACTAGGAGTTATAACTGGAGCACTGAAAGGCTATATTTCATCCTTTTTTTATTGTTTGTTTCTTTGTTTTGTTTATTTTTTTACTTAGTCATGTAATATCACAGAATCACAGGATCACAGGTTGGAATGGACCTCAGGAGAGTAGAGTCAAACTCTTGTTATAGCAGGTTCCCTACAATAGATCGCACAAGTAGGCGACCAGATAGATCTCGAATATCTCCATTGAAGGAGACTCCAAAACCTCTCTGGGCAACCTGTTCCAGTGCTCTGTCACCCTTACCATAAAAAAAAGTTCTTCTGCATGTTTGTCTGGAACTTCCTGTGTTCAAGTTTTAGACCATTACTCCTTGTCCTATCACTACACACCATCTAGAAGAGCCTGGCCTCATCTATTTGCCTTCTACCTCCCTCTGAATACTTATAAACATTTATCAGATCCATCCTCCATCTTCTTTTCCCCAGGCTGAACAGACTCAAGTTGTTCATCCTTTCCTCAAATGGGAGATGCTCGAGGCCCTTTATAATCTTTGTGGCCCTCCACTGAACTCCTTCTAGGTGATCCCTGTCTTTTTTGAACTGAGGAGCCCAGAACTGGACACAGTATTCTAACTGTGGAATCACCAAGGCGGAGTAGTGGGGGAGGATCACCTCCCTCAACCTGCTGACCACTCTCTTTTTAATGTGCCCCAGGATACCATTGGCCTTCTGGGCAGCAAGGGCACACCGCTGGCTCTCGGTCATCCTGTTGTCCACCCGCACACCCAGGTCATGCTCTGCAGAGCTCCTCTCCATCAAGTCATCCCCTAACCTGTACGGATATATGTGGTTATTCCTCCCCAGGTGCAACAACCTATACTTGCTCTTATTAAACCTCATAATTTTTGTCCCTGCTTAACTCTCCAGTCTGTCCGGGACTTGTGGAATGGTAGCACAGATTCTGGTGTGTCAGCCACTCCTCCCAGCTTTGTATCATCAGCAAACTTGCTGAGGGTGGACTTTATCCTTTCATCCAGGTCACAGATTAAGGTGTTGAACAAGACCAGACCCAGCACTGATCCCTGTTCTTGTGTTTCCAATCTCCAGACTTCCATTAATGAAGGAATTAGAGCTGTAAAATATTAATTACTAGAATTGCCTGTATACAAGTTGACTGAGCTGTAGATCACATGCATATGCTTTCACACTGTCAGGTATGAGGTAAGGTAAGAGAAGACGAGACATACTGACAAAAGGCCAAATGACAGAAAAAATGTAGATGTGTTAACTTGGACTTGGAATCAGGAAAGTTGCTCTACTGTGACATATGATGAGTTGAGCCACCTTATTTTCGTTTGATTTTGTTTTTTGTCACTTTTATTCTTACCACCTTGAACAAGGAACTGTATTTTATTATCATAGAGATTTGTACAGAACCTAGCAAAGCAAGATCATATTTGTGATGGAAGCTGCAATTTTAATTTGTTGCTATAGGTGGTACTGTAATATTAATAAATAAAATGAAAGAAAAAGAAATAATGAGTGTGAACAATCACTAAGAAGAATGGTAGGAAACAAATGCTGATGTTTCATACTAAGTTCCAGCTGAGGTGATTTTTAAGATTGAAGGAGATGTGGTGATATTCATGTGAGAGCTTTTAAACTAGAGCAAGATGTTTCATTTTAAGATTTCCACCAAACCTCCCAGAGCCATGGCTAGACCACACCCTACTTATTTCTCCTGACCTAGTAATTGTCTGTGATGAATACCTGAGTGCTGTAGAAAAAGCTGTTGCAAAATGATTAAATAATATTGACATAAGGCATGAAAGTTAGAAGTCACTTTTCAAAATGGAAAATGTTATATATAACCAATAAAGTTTTGAATAGAGTGCTATGCACAATATATCAAGACTTATCTCCACAGTCTTCTTCAGCCTCATCTTGAATGGGCTTTCCTCTCATCTAGCTTTTCTAGATCACAGTTCTTTATTCACAGAGCAGTACTGCCTGGTTTTGTTTCATTTTATGGTGCTGGTGCTTTAAAGTCTAGTAGTAGTAGTCAGATAGTCCAGATAAGAGCCAAAACATAGTAAGGCTTTTGCACAAGCCCTTTCTGAGAGAATTCTGTAGATCTCTCACGTAAAATTATTAATTCTGGTGTATTTTACTTTGGCCAAAAGTGTGAATGTCAGTATCAACTACTCCAGCTTTTCCTCAGTTACTAAATTTGAGAGTGCAATAGTGTAAATCAGTATTCAAGGCAGCTGGATTTTCTCAGAGCTCCTATTCTGACTGGATAATGCTGACTGATCTTCTATAGTGGCATCCATAATCACACATTCTCAAAGAACATTTACTGTACAATGAAGGTGATTCTTTGGGATGTTGAGGTCATCACGGGTCTTCTGGCTTGTCCTACAGTGTCAGTGTTTGGAGTTCTTACGTATCATAAGAGCTTTGAATTCCAAGAGAACGAATAGTGAAAGAGTGGCTTATGACTTTAGAAAGAATTAGGAAGGGTATGAGACATGCGTTATCAGCAGACATACTATGTAGAAATATCTAGTTAATTTTTATAGTTCTCCTCTGCACCTTGATGGAAATTTAGACTATTTTCTGTCAGATAAGCAATGTTGGGGGGTTGAAAGGAATGAATTTTTTAGCGTGTCAAGGAAGACACCTGAAGTAAAAAGACATAACATAGAATCATAAAATAATTTGCAGCTGGAGGGGACCTCTGGAGATCTTCCAGTCTAATCCCTTTCTCAAAGCAAATCCGGACTTGAACTCCTCCAAGGATGGAGATTCCACAGCCTTTGTTATCAAAAGTTAGCTACCACCAGAGTTTCTAAAAAGTTGTATAACCTTGTCTAAACCTTGTCACGAGGCTGTCTAAACTACAGAGGTGCAACCGTGTGTGTATAAAAGAGCGGGCAAAAGGTGACCAGGAGAAAAGCCAGTGAAGTTTTTAAGGCCTAAGTTCCCATCTTAAATATTTGAGGTGTGTTGCCGTTCAGCAGAGAACTACATTCTTCGTAATGCATCCAGAGTGCCATAGCATGGGGGTAAGGGAATACCTCCTGGGGAGGCTAGTAAATGGAAAGTCCAAAGGAACAAAGCTAATTTCTCATGAATTTGTGCTAAACCATTCATAGGGAAAATGAGAATGTAAGTTCACTTCCCACCTGAACCACAGCCTTTTTTTTTTCCCTTAGACTGGTAATATTGGACCTGATTTAGAAACCATGAGTTACTTGGACACTCTTTGCTTAGTTGGAATTAGCCTTTGACCTTCACAGCACTTTGGTCCTTTTTGGTAAAATAAAGTTTGCTAAACTTCTACCTGCTTTGCTAATAGTCATCACAGGATCTTTGAGACAGATAACTCTGTTAAGTGTACAGTATTTCCCTTGTATGTTCTGTAATTTTAATAATAATAATGATAATATAACAATCTTTCTATATGTGATTATGCATTTCAGTATAGACAAAATGTAATCGAGAATGTATTCCATAGTGTAAAATGTTTATTGTGTAATCTGAAAGGTCTTTCTTTGTGTGCTGTATACAGTTTTTAAGATATAGTTGTGTTTACCCAGTGTTGCCTATAAAATATATTTTAACTTTCCCCTTTGAAATACATTCCACTGCATCACTATAATATCCTTGTGAAACAAATGTTTGGATTATTTTTTTTACAACCAAGACCATCATTTCACCAGGCTTTATACAAGTGGGAAGTGTAGTTAAGATTTATTTATTATGTAAAATGGCAGGGATTATTATGTTTATTACTTTTAAATTGCACAATGCTTTTACATTAGGATCAATTTGAGAACACAGGATTAGCTACTGTAACTACTGGCAGTTTGGGTGCCTTATTACCTTCTATTATATTCTGAAGTAATTTTCATTTATTTAATTTAAACTTCTGTCATTCTGCTTTTTCAAGCCTTAATGTCTCAGTTTCTAAAAATCCAGTTGATGTTTTCTATCTTCACTGCTAAAGAAGTGCTGTTATTAAGTGATTCGATGGCTTGTTTAGTCCCTTGACTATTCCAAGGCTCACTTTGCTTAATTTAACTACTATACTTGCAGCTCTGTTTCTTCTCCCCCCTCACCCGCCCCTTTTTTGTTCCTAATTGTTTTCGGAGTACTCAACTTCCTGTGGGGAATCAGTCAGCATGCCAGACTTCAAAGAACTCGTTACAGTAGACCAGTTTGGCGATATGCTAATTTAAGCCTATTTTTATATCATTGTACGTTGTTTCTACGCAAACAAAGACCATTTTGGACATTAGCTAGAGAGCGAGGTCTTTGGAGATTTTTTATTATCTCTGATCTTCTTGGATAAAAAAAAGAGAAAGTAACTCTTGGCCATTGGTGATGGAAAATACCTGTTGAATTCCATTTAATGCAACCTTCTCTTAATTATTTGCTTTCATTTTCTTTGTCCTGGTCCTTCAGGTGGACCCATTTAATGTGAATAGGCTTTAAATCAGGGTAACCGAGTTACAGATCTTACTGTATGACCATGGCACTGGAAATGTGGGGCTTACAGGTCACAGCTATGCAAATAATTGGGGATGCACAGAATGAAAATTTGTGAAAAGTAAGGAACACTTAATTAAACAGTTTGGACCACTGAATTTCTAAGAACAATGAAACAAAAGTGTTCAACCTGAAAAGTTTATAAGTCTGGGCAAAATCATTGCATATATAATTGCATGCACATTTAGTGATACTGTTCAATTAAGCAATCAGGCACCTGACAGGTGACTGTAGGAAATGCATATGAAAATGAAGTACAAGTTTATTCACATAAGCAATTTCATGACTGAACTGCTTAGAAGGATCACTGATTCGTGTTCCTTCATGGATGAAGTTACAGAGCGGTTTGGGTGTAATCCAAGTATGTGTTTTTATGTGTTTTATGTGTTTTACTTTAACATCTGACATCATCTCAGTCAAGTCAATGAGGTCATAGTTCCAAGTTCATCCATAGTGGCTTTGAGTGTCATTGAATCATCTTACTTTCAAGATTTGGTCTGGATGCATCACAAAGCTGTGATTAGTGTTATTTCTGTTAAAATAACTCACAATTTGTTTCCAGCTTTGTGTTTCATGCTGGTTGTAGTGTAGAAGATAGATGATCTGGCAAGAAGTATAACAGGATGACTTCTTTTAACAAATCTGAACTGGCAGAACAAGTTTGTTTTAGTTTGGTGGTTTGGGTCTGGAGAGCGTAGCATTTTTGTAATGTTATTAGAGGGTAGTGTCTTGCAGAACCATGACCTTGGATTTATCATCTGCTGGTAGTTGAGAATCTTTAGCTTTACACTGTGATTATTTGATGACAGAGAAAGAAATCCTTGCCAGATTCTATAAATCTTCAGTAGAGTCAGAATCTCATTCAGCAGTGCCACTAGCCTTGTGTAATCGATGTCTTTGCAGTTTTTGATTATGGTAATTTCATTAGTGATACTGTTCCAAAATGGCACAGATTGATTTTTTGCAAGGGGAGTCTTGTATACAAGAAAACGACAGGAATTCTTTTATTCTCATAACCATTTTTCATAATCAAACTGTGAAATGTATTTTCAAAATGCTCTCTCCATTTAAGAAGGCACTTCTGTGCTGGAGGACTTCAGGCATGAAAGGAGAGGCTACTATGTCAGCAGAGGCTGTTGGCAGAGGCAGCGTGCTTGTGGAATGCAGACAGGTCATAAAATGAAGAGTTATCAGGAATCTCTTGCATGTAATGTATAATTTTTCTTTTAGAAGATGGTGAGCATGAACTTAGTGTAGAGTGCTGAAACAAGGACCCTTATGTGGAGGCTGTGCTTCAGGCAGTGGGGGCTACAAAATGAATTTATCTGTTTTCTGAAGAGGGAGCACTGTGCAAATGCTGGAAAGGCCATCTTGAAGACTAGAGCTGAAGATTTTCCAGCTACTAGCTGAATATTTATCTTGATCTTGTGACCCAAAATTAGACTGGATTCTTAAGGATTTCCACAAACTGAAGTCTGTCCTTTTGCAAGATCACTCTGACTGATCTATTGCTGTGATTTGTAGTGCTACCTTTTTGGATGGGTGTGATCCGAAGGTGGTCTATTGGTTCACAGACTCAACTGAGAAAAGGAAAGATATGTCGGTCAATTCCTAAATGAAATTTTATTTGCGTTTTACTATTACAAGGGAAAAATGAAGTAGATGTATGAACATTTATTTTCTTATTAAGTGGTATTTAACTCCTTCGTAGAGTTAGAAATAATAAAGGAATAATATATATTGGTGGATTTTAAAGTGAAAGCATGATCTTTAAATGTCAGATTGAAAAACCTTGAAACAATTATTATAGTTTTTTCCAGACTATCTTTCAATTGTTTTCTTAAAGCCAAACAACTCTGTTCCCCTGGTAAACACTTTCAGACTCTCTAAAATGACACTTCTTGGTAGCTATACTAGTTGATGTTTATATACATTACTCCAGTGCAGTATTTCTTTAAGAAATACTCATATATTTAACAAAACTTAGAAGGTGGAGTGATGCCTGCATATTCAAAAGATCAAACTATAATAATGTCTTTGGAAATGGAAGATAGCAGACTCTCTAGTAGCCCTCATTAGTGGAATTATATAGTTATAGCTAAGAAAATTATTATCTGAATACTACAGATGGTTCAATGGCTTCTTAGTGCAAGGACGGAGGAAAAAAATATCATAAGCAAAACATGCTGGGAATGACTAAATGAATTTCTTTTTTCCCAATTTCTAGTAGAAACGGCAGAAACGGCTCCAAGTCAAAATGTCAGATTCAGATAGCTGCAGACCTTGAGGCTAATGAGATCTGGATCCGTATTTTGTAGCTTGGATCCACAGTTTAAAGTGAATTTGAGGTCTAAATTTATATGTGTGATGCAGTTTAATATCATTTGATTTTTAGTTCTGATTTCAAAATGCTCTTAAACTGATCTGAGGAACTTCTGAAGAAGGCAATAGAATGTATGTCTCACATTTTGCCTGTGTCTAAAATGAGAAAGATATTGTATTCTTTATGAACATGTATGTACAAAAGAAGTGTCTGTGTTGTAGAAGCATAGGGTAGTAAAACAACCTCTTTCATAGTAAAAGTTTAGGTTTTGTCCAGTAGATGTTTGTTGTTATTTATTGAATTTTGCTGTATTGATTTCTGTAACTCTGACCGTTTATCTTTCTACAGCAACACACATTTCAGTAAAAAACTCTTCTGGGGGCAAAAGGCCAGAATGAAGTCTTTGCATGGCTTATCTCTAAAGTAGGAAGTGAGAGACTCAGAAGTTGCACCTACAAAAATCAGTGGGGAGCTGTTTGATGTCTCTCTTAATGTGCTGGGTTTAGATTACTTTGTGAGTACAAAAAGGGTGAAAGGTTTGAGGTTACTTTCAACTAACTCTTAGGATCATGATTTGTCCATGGGGTAGTTTTTAATGGAGCACATGCAAGGGGATGGGCATCAGATGCAGTGTCCTGAGGCTGAAATTCAGCATCTGTCCACAATAAACATGTACAATCCAAAGATTCGTGATCTTACTTTTAAAATCTTCTTTTCTTCAAAAAAGTAAAAGGCCTACAGTATGGGATATATTTTTCCTTCAGCTTTTGCGCTATTTCGATATATTTTCTTTAACACAAAGTATAGGGTTTTCCCTTTTAATTTTCTGCTAATTATACAGATGGCTCCAAGATGTCTTAGTGTAGAACACTAAGTACCACAAAGTGTAAGATAATGTCATAGGAGTACACTTTATGATGAAAAGGATTTATCAGGTACCACTCATTCTTGGGGTCTTGAAGTACATTTAGGAGCATTCTTATTATATAACAGTTAGTTAGCAGTTCCTTTGTTCACTATATCCTATGTTTTCCATAAGTTTCTGCTGAAATGCAGAGATGTATAAAAAGGAGAATGTTAGGGCTAACTCCTTTAGTCCAGTTCTTGCATTCCTGCATCTGAGTACATTAGTCACATTCTGGAGCAAGTTTGTTCCATAGCTAATGTAAAGTAAGATCATAGAATCATAGAATCGCCAAGGTTGGAAAAGACCTACAAGATCAACAAGTCCAACCATTCACCTATCACCCATAGCTTCCACTAAACCATGTCCCTCTACACAACATCCAGTTGTTCCTTGAACACCACCAGGGTCGGTGACTCCACCACCTCCCTGGGCAGTTCATTCCAGTGCCTGACCACCCTTTCTGAGAAGTAATATTTCCTAATGTCTAACCTGAATCTCCCCTGGCACAGCTTGAAACCATTCCCTCTAGTCCTCTCAGTAATTACACGAGAGAAGAGGCCAGCCCCCAGCTCACTAAGCCTCCCTTCAGGAAGTTACAGAGGGCAATAACGTCTCCCCTGAGCCTCCTCCAGGCTGAACATTCCCAGCTCCTTCAGCCTCTCCTCATATGGTCTGTGTTCCAGACAATTATGTTTAAACTACAGTGATGAAATTTCAAGACAAATAATACTTCTGTGAGTTTTGCATAGGTCAAAGGCATGGAAATTCAGTTATTGTTGGTCACCTCATTCATGCTAACAGCAGTAGTACGATTTAGAGGTCAAGCTTTAGAATGGGGGCAAAGTTCTGTCCCTTTGTTCATCTATTGCTTTTGCTCTTGGCCTTCCATCTGTGTAGGATAATCAAATGTAGTGTCATTATACTGGCATTGTTCTGACATCCTAACTTAAACCAGAGTTTTTAATAATCTACCAATCCTACTACATATTTATTTTTGCAGTAGCACCAATCGCGCAACTCATATCTTTCACTGTTAGGTGTTCCTTAAACACCATTAAGTTATGTTTTTACAGTATTGAGATGATGCTATCCTAAGTTAACTTGGTTGATTAATATATGACTCAGGTGCGGTGTCTTCGGTGATATAAGGCTTTCAATTCATAGGTCATTTTTTAAGGGGTTCTGTGAGGCTGATCTTTCTGCAGAGTTCCTGGCAAGTGGAAAAGGACATTGAAGTTTACAGACAAAAAATAGGAAAATAATTCTTTTAGATCTAATGCTAATAAGAAGCCTAAAGCTCTCATCAAGATTTCCTTTACAACCTGAAATAGCTATTAAATCAGTCTACCTCAGATATATAGCTACGTAACTTGGATCAGAACCTAGCTTTGAATATTCCACTTGTTCCCCCACTCTATTCACAAAGGGAGTTGACAATTTCAGCTTTTTTTATTATTATTACTTTTATTTCCAAATAGAAATGTTGCATTTTCACCGCATGGATAAATGGATTAAAGATTTACCAGGCCAGTTATGCAGCTTGCTTTCAAGAAATCACAAACCTTTAAAATGTCATATTGCTTTTATACTTTACAGTGTTTTATAAAGATCTACCTAGGGAAAGGATGCATATTATTTATTACTTTCATATATATCTTGACTTCAAATATTTAAATCTGCTAATTACCGGGGGAGAAAAAAAAAAAAGACAGCTGTGATTTTTGAAGTACTAAAAAAATCAAAGAAAATTTACAGGTTAGGAATTTGTTAGTATGGTGACAATGAGGCCTAGATAATTATAGGCTAAAATTATGAGCTAATTATATAGGCTGAAATTCTACCTCTTAGATCCATCTTGGACAAACTGTGTATGTAAGAATCTTCTACTACCTACTCATATCTTTCTTGTTTGTTGCTATCCTCTTCCAGACTCAAAGGGAAGTATAAGAGACTTCCAACATTTTCAGGACTACAGAGAACACTTCATGTGTTTTGGAGCACATAGGGCAATACTGGCTTAGGTCTATTCCACAGAAGGATAAACCAACCTCTCACAGAAGAGTCGCTAGAGAGGATCTTCCTAATCTGAAAGAAAACTTCGGGCTGCCAAATAGACTTCATTCCCCACCTTGTCATTTTCATTAGCCTGCTGGGTTGGGTTGTTTTTTTTTGCCTTTTTCTTTTTCACTCTAAATGTAGTGCTTTCACTGTCCTTAAATTTCCAAAATTCTCATGTAGGGGCTGCCATATTCATCAGACAATTTGAATATGGATTGTTTCCTAATTGAAGCTAAGCTAGGACACTAATTAATCCCTGTTCTACAGTTTTGTAATGAGTTGGCTAGCTTACAAGTACCACTGACCTCTAATGGATGGAATCAGAACTGTTCAGTCATTTGTCATGTCTCATAGGGCACAACTCATGGCGAATCTGCTTTAAGTTAAATAGTAAGGACTTGTGCTTTTGGGTCAGGAGAATCCAATTTGAAGCTCAGATGTTGCCAGGAATTTCTGATCTGTTGTGGTATCCAGCTCACAAGTAGGGTGTCATTAGCAAGCTCAAACTAGTGAGCAGTCACTCACAGGAATGAGTTAATGCTCTTATTACTTTGCCCACCACTGTAAGAAAGTTTTGCAGTCTGTCCACAGTAACAAATGTGAAGCTGTAGGTGGTGAGAAATATAAACAGAACATTTCTGAGCTATTATAAAACTCGGGATTTTTGGTGAAAAGAGCTCTTTATTATGTCTGTGCTCGTTGTGGGCTAGCTAGCAGTGATTCATGGAATATTATTGTACATCTGATTTTAGTAGTTACCCATTACATCATGTTAATATATTTTAGTAAGTAATCAATCCACTTTTTGGTATGCTGCTTTAATTCAGGCTACATTCCTTGCCTAGTATTTATTTGGAGAGGGGTGTTGTCCATCTTTCTCTAAGACTGTACTACCCTCTTTGCCATACTCATTTTAGGATAAAATGCTTAATAAGATTTGCATTTAAAAAATGAACTAACAGAACTGGACCCCCTCCAGCGAGAAACAAGTAATTATATCATTTGTATTGCAAAACAGGAGCAGCTATAAAACATCAGTATACTTTTTAAGAAGATTGATATTCGTAAGAAGCATTACATTACATATAAAATGACAGGGTGGCAGAGGGGAAAAGCTCTCTGCAGGGCAAGTAACCTATAGAAATATAGGCAGAGGCATGGCTTTTACTCTGGATTCCGTTTAATCAGGAACTCAGAATTTACTGCTTCTAGTTCTTTCCCTTTCTTGATATCCCAATTATGAAAGCTAGTGAGGGACATTATTAGGTTGTGATGAGAATTTTTTTTTGGTAGATTTGTTCCATAAAGCCATCCAAGTGCTGCATAGCACATACTTTAGTCTGGTTAGTTTGTCACAGATATCTTCCTCCTACCCCTACCAAAATACAATCATTGAAATTTTTATCCCTGTAACAGTGCAAAAGCTGACATAACAAAGGTATACACTGAATTGTTGGTTAATGTGGCTTAGACCTTCCTGGCCTTAAAATCTCTTGTTCTAAATAAAAATTCAGAAATTGTTATTCCTCTCTGGTTGGATGACTAAACCAGTTTAAACAGTCTTCAGGCAAAGCACTGTTTGTGCTAAAATTCATGTAACGTTTTGTGAATCTCAAATAGGAATGCTCATCAGTTTTCCAAATACTTGTGAATAATATGTAATCTTGTGAACTAGAATCTTGTGTGTTTGGCATTTTATTAATGAAAATATTCCCAAATCAGTGTCTGTTAGCTTGTTTAAATATTCAGTAAATTATATCCTTTTAGACCATTTGCCAAAGCTGTTAGGTGAGTATTAATAAATTAATATGTTAATTAAATCAGTATCTGTGTATGGTGTTTATTGCTGTTTGTTTTGCATCTCTTTTAAATAAGGCTTTTGAGCTTTTATTTTCATGTGTAGCAAACTTTACATTAGAGTTGGTCAATCTGTTCTCATATTGGCAGAAGGGGATTTTCATTGATTGTTTTCCCTGTATTTGCGTTTTTTTCCTCCTTCGCTAAGCCCTAGTGCTGTAATGCAGAAGATTTATTGTCAATGATTTATTAAAATGTAATTCTAAGGTGACTCCTTATCGTGAAAGTAATCTGCAGGCTATCTTTGTTTAAACTTGCAACCTGCTTTGTCAAAGAAAACAGCCTATGAAATTTTCATTATAATAGACAGGTTTTTATAATGAACTGGGAAAAAGCTATTATGACCAAAAAACAAATTGTTAGGAAACTTATGCAGTGAAACAATATGCTCATTAATTGTAATTTTTTGGAGAGGGTGAACAATTCTGGGTAGTGGTTACATTTCTCAGTCTTATAAATTAGTTTGAATTGCCCAATATCACTTAATTTTTTCCCTAGGAGAGCTTCTGCTTGCCCGAGCAATATTATAACTGCTAATTCAATTACACTGAAATTGTTTAATACAAAATATAATTGCTTATTCATACAGAATACCCATTAAAGAAGTGTAAAGGCCTATACCCTAGGGTTACTGTGTATTAGTTCTTTGGGAATTCAGATGGGAATGCTGGGTAGGGAAGGTGCTGACTGATCTTTAATTGTTCATCACCTGCCTCCCAAATAATATGAATGGACCCAAACTAAATGACCACTCATTACAAGTTTCAATTTAGGAGCTTGGCTGGGGTCAGCAGATTGCTTATGCTGATCGCAATGATTTGAAGTTGTGATTACCATAAGCAATTTAAATTTTATTGATCTACCCTTCTGAAAGTTGTAATTGAGCATAGATGTTGGACCCGTAGCTCTCCAAACTAAATTGTACTCTGAAGCCCTTGCTGGATTAGTGCAAGAATCAATAAGCAGTCAGTCACATTAACAATGAAACAGCTCCATTAACATACAGTGCTACTGGTGAAACTTTATTTAGGAGGGGTGTTAGTTCACTTCATTGTTTTATCAATGAATTTCCGTTGTACAGGGAAAAGTATAGCTTGTGTACTCCTAATGAGCTTGCGTAATGATAATCTTATGTGTTTTAACTATGAGTCTTTCTATGGGAGAGAAAGATTATTTTTTTCTGTGACAGATTTGCTTTATTACAAGCAGAGGAACTGTGTAACTGGAATTACAATTTGTTAACTGTGATGTACTGAAATAACTTGGGTGCCAAAGAATTTTCCAGTGATACATATGTTTACTGTTAGTGGGTTTCAGACAAAAGGCCATGTCTCAATGAAGAACAAAGACATATAGTGTGCTGGTCATTTATAGATATTTGGAACTTCCAAGCTGAATTTCAGCAAGGGTTTAGAAGGTTGATCACTAAAGTTTTCTGCACCCCTGTGGCATTGCTGAGATTCCACAGAGAAACGCGTGTTGTTCTTACATAAAGTAGACAGTAGAAATAACACAGAAGGTTGTAAGATGAATAACAGATCCATCTGGATTGTGTGAAATGCTTTTTTTTGTCTATCGAAAAGGTGTCTTCAAATTTTGGAATTGGAGTTTTAGGAAGATCTAGACTGTTAGAACTATGGCATGGCTTGAAATACATATCTTTGAATAAAACTCTAATGCTTTGCTTTATGACTGATCTCTCCTTCCAACACATCTGCTACCCGAGTTTTTTCTCATGACTTTAACTCAGTGCAGTCCTCTTTGCTACCTAGAAGCCACAGCCATGCACAGCATGCCTCACTTCCCTCCGTACTAGGTTTTAAGTGAGCAATGAACCAATATTGGTTGACTTGATTGGCATTGACTTGATTGGTATTGTGCTAATTGAGTGGTTTAATTGAGTAATCTTCAATTTGGGAAAGTGCCGTCACTGTATTCACCAAAAGGGTAGTTCTAGAGCCATAATGATCAGCATTTTATGTTCATAAATTAGGTAAACTTATATCTCTGAACTACCTAAGGAGCTGTTGATTCCATAATATCCCAGACAATTCTATTGGTAACATAACTGTGATGAAATGAAAGACACTAGCATACTAGGCCTAGTTTAGAGACTGATGGAAACCATAGTCATTAGATATCACAGTTATTTGCAGGATCACAAGACTTCTCTCCTAGAGAAAGGATTCATGTTTTTGAAAAAAACTGATGATGTTACATAGCAGCATTGAGAGCATCAGCTCTGGATTACCACCCTTATATCCCTCTTGACTTGAATAGTTCTCACTGAACACTGCAATTTCAGCACCTCAGTGCTAAAAAAATTGTAGTTTTGTTGATGTAAGTACTTCACAGTCAAAATGACTAACATTTATCTATGCAGTGATATCACAACCATGTATGCAGTAAAGCATGTTCCTTAAAATTTAGCAGTGCTTTGGCTTTGTAATCCAGGACATGCTTCAGATCAGTGGGATCACCCTAAAGGGGTATAGGCATCCTACAGGGAGGAGTATTCACAGGTCTTTTCTAGAAATACACTCCTGAATTTTGATACAAGCTCTGAAGATTTTCTTTAGTGCTGGGCAGTTGAACCATTTCTTTGGAGTTATAACAACACAAAATAATACTACTTCTTGTCTTAAAGATGTGAAAGTATTTCATTAGATTTTTGATGCCTTTTCAGAAATTCATTATTTTGTCAGGGTCTCCGCCATTATTTGCCACATCCTCTATGAGATGGTAAACTATTTTTTCATAGATTTTTTTTTTCTCTGGGATTCAAATGAATGTCTGTATTCTCTGATCCAACTCTTGGAATGCTCCTGTCATTCGAGAATGCAATTGGTATGGTTCATGTGAGGTTTCTCTTCAGTTTATAGAAATCCGTGAAGAGGATGAATAATATAAGAACACATAAATTGTCATTCCTTCATCTGAGGCATGTTACCCCGGGAATCCATGTGTAACAAAAATATATACTACTTACGTAGCAATTTCTCTACCAGCTTCTGACATAGAGGAGACACAAACCAATGAAAGACATGACATTGATCCATAAGAAGCTTAATAGCATGTTTATGAATGTAATACGCCCTAAAGTAGACATAGTTGATTGCTATATGTGAAATATCAGCAAGAATAATATTCAGTGAAAACTGACTAGTTTAAATTACTGTTCTTTGGATAAGATATTATATTTATTAGAAGAACAGTTAAGTATTTATAAACTGTAAGATCACTCATAAAATTGAGAACAAGATACATACTCAGTTTTCGAAAGGGATTTTTTGATATAGTGTTGCCCTGTCAATGTATTTCTTGCAGGAAATCTGAGAAAAAACATCAATTGATTAATATCCTATGTGAATGTCACACATCAAAAAAATTTCACATGCACTGCCTAAGTGTTATATTGAAGGGATGAAGAGTTCTCTGTCGCGATAACCTGATTATGAGATATTATATATCAAATTACATTGAGGAAGGGAAATTCTCTTTCAATTCCTGAGATTCTGATCTCTCTCTCTTCAATGTTAAAGAAAGATCTTTGGGTTTTCAGGTCATTTCTGATAGGATCTCTGACAAATAATAATAATAATAATAATAATAATAATAATAATAATAATAATAATAATAATAATTAATAATAAAATTCCTTTAATTGAGAGCCCTTTACACTAAAAACAACTAATTTTTTGATCCATTTAAATTTTGCTTGTTTTAATCACCATCATAAACATCTGCCACCTGGCATAGAAATGACTACATATGGCAGGTGGGGAGATGAGATATTTAAAAGTTCTTTATCTTTGATAATTTTCCCTGCTGTATTTTCCAGTGGAGTAATTTGAACCTCATGCCATTCAAATAACCATTTATTTCCATAATGAAAGAATGCAGTTAAAAATACATGAAGTAATTGCTAACATTCTAAGGTAAGAATACAGCAGTAGGCATAATGGAACAAACCATCTTCAATCTAGCTTGGCCTTCTGCCACAATATCGATCAACTCTTAGGTCATTCAGAAAATAATAAAATGCCTGACATTTTTTTTATTAACCTGACCAAAACGGTTTTCTTTCACTAGATAGTGGTGGAAACCCCAGATCAGTGTGCTGATAGTATTCAGTTTTTAACATATCCACAAAACAAAAATGAGTTTCATGTTGTTATCTAAAAAAAGCAGTATACACGTTGAACCTCCTTCCCAAGAGCTGCAACCTTCCCTGTTCCATATGTTTCCTCTCTTACATAATCTGTGTGGGTTTTTTTAGTGCCATTGGAATTAAAAATCAATTCGTAGAGAAAGATGAAACCTTCCCATTGAAATTGCATCAGTGTTAGATAGCGAACAATAACAGTTCAAGGGATAATGTGCATGGCAGAGCCCTGGAATGAGCTGCCTAGCGAGGCTGTGGTCTTCTTCTGTGTAGATATTCAAGGTCTGCCAGGACACCTTCTTGTGCAACCTACTGTAGGAAACCTGCTTTAGCAACAAGAGTAGACTGGATCTACAGAGTTCCCTTCCAATCCCTGCATTTCTCTGCTTCTGTGATTCTTCTGCTTATCTTTTCCCTGCCTTGCCATACTTCACACTGTTGCATACTTTTTGCATGGCAAATTATGGTCAAAGATAGAAAGGTACTTTCTATTGTCCTCCTCATGAGGCTTTTGACCTCTGTGATATAATCATCTGTTATTGCAAAATTTGAAACATCTTGAGTAAAGTTCAACCTACGAAATCCTTGCTGAGTCTCTCAGGTGCACACAAACTTAATGGAAATCCATACAAATATTTAAGAAATTTTGCAAAAGCTCAGAATGCACTATTAGCAATTATAAAATCATGAAAAATTGGTTTAAATGCTTATGTCTCCTTTTTTCAACATCTGAGTATGACTGCAAAGCAGTATTTTATATTTATCATTCATTTTGAGTAGGTTTATTTATTTTTATTTTTTTCAAGTGCTCCTGAACCACCTTCTGAGTACTGAGAAGAGGACGAAGAGAAAAGAGGATGATTTAGCTATCATAATCCTGTGAATTTTGGATACCTCAGTAATCCTTCCCCAACTTTTTATTAGGTTGTTTTAACTTAACTTTGTTCTAGCATTCAATAAATATCTGTGCCATAAATTTTGCAGAAACAGCAAAATGCGAGTAAATAACAGAATATATTCCTGAATAGGAAATTGTAAAATTGGCAATGTGAAATTTTCCTTAAAAATCTGGCTTCTATATCATCTGACTTTTCATTTTGAGTGTGTACAACATACTCATTATGACTAACCCAGAGATCAAGATTTGTCAGAATTATTGGGAAAATGGTTTTGAAAAAGAAATACATCTGAAGGAAAGAGAAATTATGTTTAAATGGAGGATTCATCTACCATGGTTTGGCCTATATTACTCTTTTCCTCCAACTCTTTAACTGATGTAAACAAAACTGAACATAAATCATTACCTTATATCATTAAAGTTTCTTGATTGCTCTTTTTTCTAACTTTATTTTTAACTACTGAGGGAACTGAGCAGATATACTCATTATGGCATTCAAATCAATTCCCCAGTGAATTCAGCAATATCATTTTTCCTAGGACCACATTCAAGGACCATCAGTGTGTGAACATAGATTTGTTTTGGCCAGCAACCGTCAGCTTGCCAACCTTCATCTTTTCTTTACTGTCCATTCAGAGCCAGAGCTGAAATTTCCTATAACTAAAAATAATTCTAAAATGAGACATTGTCAAATTAAACTAAGTTCATCATCATTTTCTTTCTTTTGAGTTGAACCAAGCAAAAGCCAAGTTTCAAACTGACTGTGGAGAAAAGCAAGGCCCAGGCTCTTTTTTTGTAGGCTTTTGGAAATTCAGATTTGGTTCTCTGTTCTACCTCTACTTTTAGTACTAGAACTAACCAGTTCAGACTGCATTTTTAAATGCTCAGATTCAACCACTGCAGTGGTGATTAAGCTATGGTGGTGAACTGGAAAATTTTAGTAAGCACTTTTGTGCACCCTCTGGACTGCATTTTTATAAATAGATTAGTCTTTTCTTTCTACTGATCTCAGTTAGCTTTTTTTCCTCAGTTCTTCACTTGTGATTTATTTTAGAGTTGTTGTAAGGCTGAAGTCAGATGGGTATATATATACGTGTATTAATGGACAGACAAACAATTCTGGATCTAAATAATGCAGAGCACTGTGATTGTAAATATGGAGTGCTCAAACTCAGATACACTGAATTTTTCATAGCAGATTCGTTTTCAATATAAATTTTAGTATAACTTGCAGTCCTTGTCTCATTTCCTTGAGGAAACCATTATCATGCTAATTCTTGATCTATATTTTATGTCTGAGAAAATATCAGATTTAAATCATCAGAGGTCAATGTTTTTTTTTAACTGCTAGAAAATGAAAATATTTATATTTATTTTTGAGATCTAAGATGATTGTTTTTGGTACAAAGGTTTACATTTTGTTAAGAGCAGAAATAATTTTATTTTGCTCTTTTTACTACCAGGTAAAAGATTTAAAATATTTTTTCTGTCCTTACTGTCTTAACTTCTCTTTTGCTACTAAGTAGCATCTGTTTTATACATGGAAATACTAAGAACATAACTGCTGAAATAGTGTGTTTTATGTGGCAAAATAATCTTATGCATGTAAAGAAACTGTGAATAACCTTATATACAGGCATCTGGTCATTTGCTAGATATATTATTATTGTTAATCTATGAGGTATTAAATCATTAATAGATATATCAAATTCTGAACTTGAAAATCAGAGTCTGTTTAAGAAGAAGACAAATTTTCACAGGTGCGTTGATATCACAGTAACTTGTCTGTATCTCTAAAGATCCAGATTTTGGTGCTTTCTGTCCAGTAGGAGGCTAGAGCACCCAGCAAAAGCATTGGGATGATTTCCCACCTTGGCATTTTTCTCCACTACTTTTCCCTCTAGGTCACTTAGCAGCTACTCATGCTCTCCTAAGTCCATACCTTGAGCTTAGCCACCAAGTTTAAGAAACAACAGGAGCTTATTCTTAAGGTGAAATTACAGTAGTTGGGTTGTTTTTGTCATTTCCTCTTAGCTTTTAGCTACTATAATATACCACAAGGAAGTCCTCAGAGCTGGAAGACATATTAGGAGAATGGAAAATCAATGAAACAAACTTTGGAGAAGCAGTTGATTGAAGAGGATATGACAGTGTCTCAAAGAAAGAGGAAGAGGGTGATGGAATAAAATGAATATACAGTTTCTTCCACAGTGCAGATCATATCCTAATTAGAGATATTAGTTATGATTTTCCACTGACTTACATGAGTATAACTGGTGTACACACTCTGACGGATTTTGCATGGAATTGTGATGATTTCTGCCCTTTGATGATGTGGAACCTAATTTTGTGGGCCCAGGAAATGGGCCTAATATCCGATTTGCTGTCCTTTTGTATAACTGCTGAAGGGGAAACTTTGTCACTCTTGTCTTCTACTGCCATTAAAAATCTCGTTTCTCATAAAAGTGACTCAGTAACTTTTGGTTGGAAATGGCTGGAATTAACGAGAAAAGTGTAAACAGTTTAACCAAATTCTCTCCAAAGGAATGGTCATCTCCGTTCTATAGTGATGGTATGATAACTACAGAACTACTGTATTTTTTTTTTCTTCCATATGAAACATAATTTTTCACAGTATCATTTTAGATAGTAAGATACACAGTTTGTGTTAAAGTTAGTTGTGGTAAGTCAGAATATAATACACAACTTAGTTAGCTAATTAGATAGATGAAAATGAAAGATAGTTCATGATTATGGTACTCCCACCATCTGCCAGCCCAGAGCACAAGAAAAACTGAGATTTGAAATACTAGGAAAGCTTAAGATCTCTGCACTCCATTGGAAGTTTCAAAATTAAAATGGAAAGTTTCTCTTCGGGACTAAGGAGTCTGAAACAGAATCTTCCATAGATGATATTGTTTTTCTTTTGTCAGGGGAATTTGTGAGAAATTAGTATTATTACCTTTCCCAACCTACCCTCTAAAATACACATTTATATGAAGAACTACCTCTGATCAGCAATCCTCAGTGATGCTCAAGTAGCTTTGTTATTTCTGTGTCTTGTAATATAGAACAAATGTGGTTCTTCTCACATCCAGCTGCACTCCTGGGGAATGTGCCACCTATGGCAGGCCTAGCTAAAGCTGCTTCTTATGAAAACAGATGGTGTCAATTGTTCTTGTAAGACAAAAGATTAAAAGAAAATGCCTGTCTTAGTTAAATTATATTCCAAAACTCTGACCCAGCTGAGCATACACAAACTCTGTAACAGAGATGTCAGAGTGACTGTGACCCAAAATCATGTTATACTTCTGTAGCAAGGTTCTTGAAGAGATACCTTTTGAAATGGTGCATTGTGTAAGACCAGATGGTTGGCCCGATTTTCTATTGTTCCTCTTGGCTCTCTGGTGATATGTAGATTTCTATATTGCTTTATATATTCTCACAGCTCTGCCAAGTATTTATATTCAGATAGTTTGATGAAGAAAATGAAAAGGCCAAACATAAAGAAGCTACAAAAAAAATGTTTGTCTCTGAAGTGTGTACGCGTGTGTATGCGCATGTGTGAATCCCTGTGTGATATTAGAGGTGTACTAAGTAGGTATTAATCTTGTTTTCTCTCTCTCTCTTTCTTTTTCTTTTTTTTTCCATTTTACATGAAAGCTGCCACAATTGGGATAAGAGTGAAATGAACATAAGTATGATAAATGATAAAGTGCTCCTGGGAGTAAATATACCACTCAGAAAGAGCATTGCTAATCAAGCATTACAGCCAGCTAATGCACTCTGAGAGCAAGCACCTCAAAAAGATTCTAAATTTGAAACACTGAAGACTGGCATTTAGCTTGAGTAGTTTCTGGTTTAAGATGAAACTACTTCACCAGGGGATCACAGCAGCATAACAAAATCCTGGAACGGGCAGAGGCGTGATATCTTGTATTAAATGACCAACGAGATAGAGGAAAATAAGAGAGCTAAAAGCCAGATTTTCTACCTTATTAGTATGAACTGATTGAGCAATGAATAGAATTAGGGAAGGATGAGAATGAAATCTGGCCCTTTTAGATTAGCAATAGATTTATAACTGTTGGTGTCCACTGGTGTGAGTGAGGTGCTACATTCTTACAACAGTATTTTTAAAAGGTGTTTATGAATGCCTTCGTAGATTTTGGTAGCTGAAATGCCAAAAGGACTGGCCTGGCATGCTGAATGCATTGCTTTTAGAGAAAGCAACATATGTTTCACTTGTGAATTTCATCTGCCACCCACTCTTCAGAAGTGTAACACTGCCCACACATCTTATCTGAATGACTTGGAAAATATATTTTTATTTGCAAATGATACTCAAAGTCAGAACTATTGAAGCTGTGATGGGTCAAGAAAATCACCCAGAAGTGCTTCTCTTTCAAAAAAGCACGAAGCAGTACTCCTGCCATGAGTGAACTGGATTAACACTAGGATGTGTTTGGGGTGAATATTAGCAAAGTATTTGAAATTATCTACCTAAAAAACTTCATAGGTATGCCATGCATTTGTCTGTGTTAAGAAAATTTCATATAAGTAGTTGAAAATATGAATTCATTTAACTTCACAAAAATGTTTCTATTTTGTCCTATGTTTATTCATCTTCACTTACACTTGTGAATTAGCTGTTCAATAACTCCAGGAACATGGGTGACCTTCCTTGTGTCTTATCTAATCCTACCATATGATATGGCAGGAAACAGAATTGCCTGCAGTAATCAAGATGTGAATGCAAGGGGTCAAGATTATAATGTTTTCTATTTTAACCTGTATTCCTTTCTCAATCATTCCTGATGTTTAAGTTTGCTTTCTGACCAACACTGATCACTGAGCTGACATTGCTGGGCGAACATAGTAACTTCAAGACCTCCTTCTGTAATAGTAATTGTCATTGCCATGTATATAGTTATCACTATTTTTACAATGTGCATTATTTTGCATTTATTAACTTTTTATTTCATCTGACATTTCATTGCACAGTCAGTTAGTATCATGAGATCTTCCTACAGCCAGTTTTAATTTTGACAGCTCCAGATGTTCCAAAGGATGAATCAGGCCTCAAGAAATCATTATATTGCCTTTAAAATTATTAATCTGGATGATTCTTACTATCTTCTCCTTAATGCAAACTGTTACGCTTTTCTCTGAAGCGTCCAGTTCTAAAAACACCACTGCTTTTTGATAAAATGCTGTATCCTCTAATAATCCTTTGTTTGGTTGATTTTGTGTTTTAAGAAATATACTAAGTATTCTGAGATTTATGCAAAAATGTCAGGTGTTGGCAACACTGCTCAGATTTTTGTATCATGCCTCCCTAGGGTTCAGATGGCTGAGCAGTAGCAGAGAACACAACCAAACATGATCATATTACAGCTGCACTGTGAGTTACCGCAACTGGACACATTTGCTTTGGAAGCCTTCTGATCAAGTATACACACATCAGAGAGATAAGTTGCTCACAGATTGGAACCAGAAGTTAACCTCATGTGGTCTGAGCCTCATCCCCAGCAGCAAACCTTTCTCAGCACACCTTCAGAGAGGTACATGGAGCTGAGCATCTACAGAGGGGATTTCACACCTTACATGCTTTTCTATTTGCTGATTCTGCTGATCAGAAAACAATTTCTTGTTACTATTACAAGTTAACCAAGTTGTTTTAGAGTTGAACAGCTGGTTTACAAACATCTAATAATTTACTGTAGACACTAAAATGCCTTTGCACATTCCCTGGGGATGAGAGGGCTTGCTGAGCTGATTTTATTGCAAAGTATTTTTATTTATTTATTTGATTTTGTAGTGTCTCCTGATGCCGCCCTATAGCACTCTCTGGTCTTGGGAGACAAGCACAGCTTGGTCATCTGAATTGTCAGATCCTCTCTCTTCCTTCTCTGTCTTCATATGGTATAAGATCCCATTTCTGCATGGGTGGGGCACCATTAAACCTCTTCTTACATTTCTGAAGTGGAACAGACTAACCAGGATCCTAGTAAATGGAGTCATCTTCCAATTTGCGTAGACTTTCTGCAGTGAAAAATTATTAAGTATGCTTTCTTTAGAATAAGAGGGAATTCTTATTAGGAACTAAATAATTCTGCAGCAGTTTCAGTGTTACTGATTATTTTTTGAACATTTAGAAGTAGAAAAAAAAAAGCAAGAGAAAACTATTTTTTTGTGTCTGTGTATCAAAGTTAACAGTAAAAGTGGCTTATTTTGAAACTCTCGATTTATTTTTACTGTTTTCATTAAGGAGATGCAGTAGTACACGAGCTGTAAATCTAGGCATACTCAGTAAGATTATTCCTTCTATACCTCTAATTATGAAAATCTTTACAATATTTTCTATTTACAGGAAGATCTGTTAAGTTGGAGCACACTGACATTTTCCAACAGCGTCACTCGCTTAAGTACAGTTGAGAAGGATGCTGCATGCTCAATTACTTCACATAGTATAGGCTGTTAGTAAGCGGGACCACGATCTGGCAGCCTGTAGCTCCGTATTAGCTTCGTTTGTGTTATAGCCAATTGCTGTCTGACCTCTCCACACTGCAGAGGAAATGCAATGCCATCTGTATATCTCTTAGTCATATTAAATTATGTCATTTATATTACATTGGAATGCGGAGTTTACTTTATGTTTTGCAGTAAAATTAGCAGAAGTAACAAGATATAAGCAGAAGCTCATAGGTGGAAGTTTGTGGGCCCCTTCTCTCTCTGGCTCGCTTTGATTCTACCAGGTGTTGAGTTGAGGGAGAGAGGAAGGTTGTTTACATCTATGAAGGTGCTAGCAAGTATAAACATTTATGGGGTTTAAAAACCCTCTGATGTCAGACATCTATGCGTTTGATCTTACAGGATAAAGTCTTTACTGTTAATAAATAAAACCCTGAAAAAACTGAGCAGGAGGAGGACAGGAAAGCTCATTGAAAATAGAAAATTGATATAAAATTGCTACTATTATTAAGGTATTAAACTGGAAATTGTGTGCATTAAAAAACAACTTCAAGTTAGTACTTCCTGATAAACAATTGCACATAGATTGCTGTCTTTTTATCAGTCTTGATGATTGTATCAAGCTCGTACTCTGTCATTATGGTCCTGGAGATTTTTTACAAGAAGGGGACAAAAGAAATCAGGATTTCTCTCCAAGGGGCCTGTTTCAACTCTGGGAGTAGAGGCAAAAACTGTTGCGGATTTAAGTAGAGCTGGGCCCTACATATAATTTGTCTGTCTTTAATTTCCACAACTGTGTCTCTCTCTCAGTATATTCCGATGGATCTTCTATCTGCTGCTCAAATAAAATATTACTCTGCCCAGAATATGAGTTACATTCTACATGGAATAGCTTCCAGAAGATACCACTTTTTTTTACTGTAGTTTTGCGTAAAATGGAAAGGCAGTAAGACTGTCAGTTATTTGGTACAGCCCATGCAGGCTGAAACAGGATCCAGCTGCTCTTTGGACATTTATTGCTTCAGTCCTTTCCTGTTAAATGTCCACTGTCATTTTGGTTTTATGTGAAACCCTTCATTCAAAAATATGATCGCAGACTAGGAGGACTTAAAAAGTTTTCTATGTGCTAGCTGATATAAAACTAGACTATTGCTGACTTGACAAGCTTACAGAAATTTTCATTGTTAATTTAAGACCAAAGGATGTCAGAAATATTTATAAATGGTGACAATTTATATGAATCTTTGACATAACTCATCCTATATTTTGTTTTATAAACATTCAGAACCTATTCACAAGGAAACAGGATGTGCACTGTCTAAGGAGCTTTCTACTCTTCCCTTAAAAGGATCTGCTACGTGCAAGTTGTACAGAGCTGTTGTATATCACTTTGGTCTTAAAAAAATGTGTGTACATAGAAAGGCCGAGGATGAAATCCTTGAATTCAATAGAAAAAGTTTTATTGGTTTAATTGGATCAAAGATTTCACCTCAAATTCTCAAATGTTGAAAGCTAGCATAACTTTATTAAAAATGATGAATTAAGCTGAAGGGTGCTCTAGTTGCATTACAACTGAGGATCTGGCCCTCAGAATGTATGTATTCTTAGGGTAAGAAAGCAATCAAGAGGAAATATGTCAGAAGACAAGTAAATGATGCAAATTTGTTTTGCGAGTTTAACCCTGGGCTAAAGAACAGAGCAAGGCCTGTGCTGTAGTCCTCTGCTGCTCATTTGTACAGGAGTGACTGTCAGTTAAAATGAAATACAATTAGGTAAACTTGTGTTCACGTCAGATTTACATCCTCATTTGCAATACATTAACAAATAAAATGAAAATATATTTATACGTGTTATATAAGCCGATCTGAAATCCTGATGTATGCACTCACAGATTTATAAATTGTAATTGTAAATCAATGTAAATTGCTTGGTCAGACCGTTCATGCCTTACCATCATAGAAATTAGATACAGAAAAGACCGATTCATTTATCTAGTCCATCTCTGTGCCAGTGAAGAATTAGTCCTGTTCACTGCAATCTTTTCTAGTGTGTTGTCCAGAGTAATTCTGAAAGATTCAAAGATAAGGATTTTCCTATTTCCCTGTCAGATATAGATTTTATTTCTTTCGTTTTTCATAATTTAAACTGAGGATGTTGGCAGAGTTTCAGGCTCAGAGGTTCTGGCATCAAACATCGCCAAAGCACCTATCCCACTCAAGAACAGAAAGGAGCAGTGCAATTAGCTCATAAAAATACAGAGAGAAAGTGTGGGGCATGTAATCAGCGTACTTCCCTTCATCCATGCCTAGAGCCCCTCACTGATGAGAAATCCTTTGCCACCGCTTTCAAAAATTGGCTTATTTCCATTTCAGAATATGAGAAGCAGGGAGTTTAATAAATAGGTGCTAAAGTAAAGCGAAACCCATAGTTACGAAATGGAGGTATTATTGTCTTGATTGAGGCTCTTAACATTAAGGGCGTACTTGGTTAAGTTTTATCTCTCTTTCATTTGCACAGAATCCATTTCCCAGCTCCGGATGTACAGGAGATTATATATAGAGATCTGACACCCATCTCTATTTGGCTGTTGAATCTTGGCAACTGAGTCCATTAACCCCATCCTGTCATGTACTCCTGGAGTCTGCTTGAGAGCTGTATGCTATTAAAGGAAGCAGTGTTTACAGGAAAGTGAGCGAAGTGGGAGATGAACAGGTTCCACAGTTGTTGCTGACAATGACCACACAGAGGCTTTGTCCAGTCATCCATTACAGCACAACAGGAAGTTTTGCTTGTTACAGTGAGTGACTGATGCCTATTGATATCATGCACTTATCATGAATTTACACATAAAAGCAAAAGAGACAATAGCTAACCAGAAAAATGCATATCTGTTTTATCATTTACTGATCTAGCTATCCTTGCTCAGATGTTTTGTACTTGTATGATAACTGCCTGTCAGATTATAAAATGGCCCTAGTCAAATGGCTGAGCTAGAACCAGAATGATGAAATATCTTGTGATTAAGATGTAAGACTGAATCAAAAGATTCAAGACCTCCCCCTGGTTATAATCAATCTTATTTGGATCCAATTAATGTTTCCAGAAGCGTCCACTGAAGTCCACAGTGCCCAGTTAGGGATATTGTTAGACATGTTTTTCAAAAATTGTGGGGATTCCTTCCTTCTGTCAATTTGCTAGATGTTTTTAATGTAACAGTCTTCTGAAACTCTGTTCCTTTTGATATGTTTTAGGAGCTGATGCTCCCAAATAATTTAGGTGATCCTGAAAATGAGGTCCTTAATCTTTACATCTTACCTCCTCATTATCTCCAAACTGATATAATGCTTTCCTTAAAGGAATGTGAGGAGGGTGACATAATTCAAGATAGTAAATTGTGTTGAGATCTTCAGATGGAAAGAGAAAAATGCCAACTCTTTATTCTCTAGGTTTTTGAGTTGTTGGGTTTTTTTTTCATTTTTTTTCCCCTTCTGTCTGTCTCCACATTTTGTGTACTTTTGAACTGATTGTAGCTGTCTGGCTTGGGACGATTCCTCTTCAGAGAATTAAGTCATTTAGTACAACAAAATGAGCTTAGTAATGCATACTGTTCTTTGATGGAAGGCTACTCTACTTTGATCACCAATACATCATCATATATTACAATGCTTCCTATCTGATTCTCTTTTCATTTGTAGCAGCACAAATCAGGAATAACTTCAATGAAGTCTGTGGAATTAAACTGATGTAAGTGAGGATATTCAGACTTTCCTTCTATTCAGACCTCCTTACTCTGACATGTAAATTGACTACCTTTCTACAATAGAAGCCATTTAGGAGTAAATTTCCAATGCACTGTATGATCATTAGATTGGTATGTAATTCATGTGTGCCATTTTGAAAATGCCAGTGCCCCTTTGAAAGGGTATGAAGGAAAAATGGTTACTTCTATAATGTTACTTAAAAGGCTTCTGTTTATCAAAACCTCACAGTGTCATGAAGGTAGTGTTTGTGCTTAGCGCAGAAAAAGCATGCTTGTCTCTGTGACTGATCTACGGAACAACTCTTGAATAATGGAAACTTATTTTGTGCATATAAGAGAGATATATAATCCTCCACCTGCTCCTTGGAAAAACTAGAAAATTTGGCTTTGCTATTTCTGAATTTAATCTTAATCTTCAGAGCACTAAAACTCTCCAGTGGGGCCAGTGGTTGAACTGAGCTACTGAATATTGCCTGCAGAAATTTATTACAAGACTGAATAATACAGTATTTTCTCCATACTGTTTTAACCTCTTGTGTATCATTAAGACAGACATTTGGGGGTGGAGAGTGAG
The DNA here is from genome assembly GCA_023055505.1 of Callipepla californica brunnescens. Lineage (NCBI taxonomy): Eukaryota > Metazoa > Chordata > Aves > Galliformes > Odontophoridae > Callipepla > Callipepla californica. Next base: position 47,198,654 of record JALIRH010000001.1, read on the forward strand.
TGCTGTCCTTTACCAGTGCCCGCACAAAATATTTTAATTCGGGGTGCAACCACATAATAATTGATCATAGTTATACACTCATTTTTGCCTTTTTCCTCCTTTGAAAAACAAAGATATTTCTGCTGCAGAAGTGGCTGTGGTTCAACTAGTAGTGAAGCTGCAGAGTTTCATGTTGTCAAATATGAAATTGCTGTGGTTGTTAACAGAATTGATTTCATTACATGGAATTATACTCCTTAGGCGAGGTCTCAGGGACTGTTCACCCACATGGGAGTCTCAATAAAGTGCTGGCTGATCCTTGAGCAGAGCTAGAGTTTACAGTTCTCAGTAATGAATCATTCTTCATCAGCATCTCTGATACACTAAACAATCCAAATGGAAAATCATCAAAAATGTACCTTAATTTTATATTCTCAGTATCAGAGACGCAGGGGCCTCTAGGCCTGCCAACTGAATACAGACAACAGATTATACATTGAAACAAGAAACCCATATAAGATAGTAAGATAGACTCCTGGAGTAGTGTAACTACCACCACCTTCCAGCATGTGCATGTACCTGCCGTAATATATCCTCTTTGAGATACTCATGTATGCAAGAAAACAATAAACATAAGCCATAAAATATAAAAAATAAAAAAGAGAAATAGAAATCCTAAAACAGTCTGAAGGATGCCAAGGACCTAGGTTGTAATCCCATTTCATGAGAACATGGAGGAATTCTGCTGTTTATACCAGTGGCTCCAAAGATTTTATCTGTGGAAGGCACTATGTTGAAAGTTTTTAATTTTGGTGAATTTCATTGTAGTGGAGAGAGAAGAGTTTCAAAATGTTGGGCTTTTCAGATCATATTTAGTTAGTGTTTTATGTTAATAGTTAGTGTTCTATGTTAATTTGTGGATCACCTGACTGAACTGTAGTTCCTTGCACAAAGGCTGATCATCTGCTGGGTTGGACATGTGTTGTAGTATGTAGATTTCTGGGATTTCAGTCACATGTTGGAAATTGCTAATTGTTATTTTGTTATCAGTTGCCATACCATCAATTATCTTTTCAGGCTTTCCAGTTAACATCTTCTGCAATGGGTTTCAGGTCCACTAAACAGAGCATATGCCAGTAGTGAGATTTCTCCATCTGTCTCACACTTTCTCTGTTCTAGTCAGTGTAGGTGTGGTTTATTTGTTCCTCAAACCTTGTGGTGTTCCAGAAACAAGTCCTTGTACTTTCAAGCAGAACAGCACTTTAAGAAGGAGCAGACATTTTATTCCTTGTTATAACAGCAAACTACCGGGGTATTGTGTCATTAACTGACTACTATTCAGGTCTTGATCCTAGTAGAATAGAAGTCTGTGTTCGTACTGCTAGTTTAGGTAACATTTAGGTAGCATTTTACTCTAAATCTATTCCTCTGATTGTCTGGTTGGCATATGTATTGCGTTTCCTCCTGAGATCCCTTCTGACTTCCATTTTAGATCTCTGATCTAACTAGTTCTCATTCCAAGAAAACTTGGAAATGAATTTGCCATTACATTAACTTCAGGAATTAACCAATATGGATGTGATGGCACCAAGTCTTGATCCCTTCGCTCAGCATAGTCTTTCAATAGTATCCCAACACACCTGAAGCCATCACATACAATCATTTCACAAGGGCTTTTTCCTTGGGATGCTGATTTTTAGGATTGTGCTACCACAATGTAGCCAGGACACAGGATTTCATTACAGCCGACACATGAAAATAATAAATTAAAGCAGCCTAGGTAAAGGCACATGGTTTGAATTTGAAGGTGATGATCATGTGGCAAACAGTGCATAGAAAATTGCCATGCAGAGCACAAATAATCCTGAACAAAAAGTGAAGAGGAAAATACAACACAAACCCCAGCAATCTGCCTATTCTCAAAGGCACAGATCCCTTGAGTCTGGTGATCCAAAACAAGATGATCCAGTGTTAACCATGGTGCCACAGTGCTGGTAAATGAGTGAGGAGCTACTGGGAGGGTACATCTCCCAGTGAACTACAGGTAAATATCTCTGTAATTTAAGTAATATATATATATATATATCTACATGTGTTGAAAGAAAATCATGAAGTCATACCTAGCAGAGGGCTCAGTTTAAAGAGGAGAGTTAAAGTTTACTCCCTGTGCAACTAGGAGAGTATGAGGGTTTGTCTGCAAATAAAATCTAAACACCAAAAATCCACACTTTAGAGTTTGTTCTACAGGGCTGTAGGAAAACAACTGATTTCAGTTTGTAAGAACGACCTAAAATATAGCAGCTGTTTATGTCTCCTGATTTTTTGAAGCTTTGCTTTGACTTTTATGGCCAGTAGCAAAAAGAACCCTTGTGTGAGAAAATAAATTTGATCTTCTTTCCTTTTAGATACTCTTCCACTTTAGCAATTTCTTTTTACCAAGGTACTCTAACTGAATGTAGAAAATATCAGAAACTGCAGATTCTTTCATTTCAGTGTTTGAAAAGATATGTCCAAGTCACTGGCGAGAGTCAGAATTATTCAAAAAGCTCTTCTTTGCTTTTCATTTACTTTTTCAAATAGAGGTCTTTACACTATGCTGTGTCTCAGGTCACTCTAAAAATGGCTTTAATATTTGTAGCAAAGGGTACATAACATCAATTTCCCATGTTTAAAGGAATTAATATATGAACTGTGCTGTATAAAAATGAACTTTCTTAAAAATAACTTAATGTAACCTTTTTTTTTTTTTCCCACAACCAAAGTGTTTGCTTTCTTACTTCACGCCCTCCATAGTTTGAACATACTTATGGTTAAATATACAAGGGGTGGGAAATAACCATGCATTAACTTTCCTTTTCTGATGTTCAACTGTTACTAGAGATTGACGATAAAAAGATATTTGGTAGTTATAGCAATCTTTTCGAATGTTTGCAAGAGAAAAGTAGCAGGTTAGAAAAGGCATGACCTAAAGTAGTCACTGACCACTGCTACTTTTATTATTTCATTTCATTTCATTTCATTTCATTTCATTTCATTATTTTATTTATTTTAATTTATTCATTGTATATTAATTTGTATAGACACTAGTACTGTACTATACAAGCCCTATGTAACAGATGGTTGGAATTTTCCATCAAACTTTCCTGATTAAAAAAAAAAAATAGATTCTCAAATAAAAATATTAAAATAACAAAACACATGTACTTTCCCAGGTAAAAGAGTGCTGATTTGTTGGAAACCTGAAAATAGATTTGCATTTTTCTTATAATTTTCTTTATATTTTTCTCAGTCACAGACTGAAAGATTTAGGTGGGCAATCAACAATGCTGCACTTCAAAAAGGTGCCACCAAACCTCCAAAGGACTGTACATTACATGTCATGAGGTCTTATCCTTGCATATGAATATGATGCCATTCACTTTGCTTCTGTGCAGCCTGGCTGGTTTCACTGTTGTTGCCCACAAGCTGGCAGAATTTCCCAATTTAGAGGAAGTAGCTTTGTTACTGGACGTGTCAGAGCTACCATACGTGTGCACAGCAGCTGATTTGCACATTGCGCAGTAAACCTCGCATGGCCTGGATCCATCACACCTGCTGTGCATGCACAATAGAAATGTGAGTATGTGTTAATCATTGCTAAAAGTAGCCAAGTCTGCCTTTCTATGGAAGTTTTCAAATTAGACTGAGAAAATTAATTTGCTTTTGAGTATTCTGAATGCGGAAAACAAAGTTGCAATGTGATCTTTGATCAGGCTAGTGAAAATGTTTTCAGATGGACTTCTTTCTGAATATAAGAAAAACATTGGCATTTGTGCAGAAGTCACATCTCAAGTCACATCGTACAAGTTACAGTATTAATGGTAGTATTGCAGTACACTGGTGATGAGAAAACTTTGTGCAATAAAATCCTTGACCTAGAGCTAGGTTCAAAGTGCAGGTTTCACATCCAGATTTCTCTTCTGGTAAAGCATGCCAGATTGATAGCCAAGCTCTCTGGTTGACAAGTTTTGTTAGAAATAGGAGCTAGCTGCAATACCTGGATATACCTTTCTATTCATAATTCAGACCACTTTAACGTAGCAATATCAGTGACCGAGTTTCTCAGTGCAGACAAGTGCCTAAGTTATACATTTTTTTTAATGGGATCCTTTCATTAGTGCCTTAGCTGATATTACTCATAAACCAACCCTTGCGCTACCTGGTTTAATCATTGTCTCGAGGCAGAGGCTTATTAGTGCAAGGTCATTCTATACTTTTTTATTTCATATTTTCCCTTAGAGAAAGTGAGCGATGTCTCCAGAAAAATCACCTACCTCCCGCCTAGCATATCAACATCCACAGACTTGCTGCCAGCACAGATGTAATGCCTCTTGGTCAAAACTCATGTTGCACCAAAACAGAGAGTTTACAGTGAAAGGCAGATAATAAGATCAAGCCTTGAAACTTGTATGTGGGATTATGTAAGCTGTTTAAAGAATTAATGATAAAACTTCTATTAAAAAAAAAAAAAAGCAAAACGTATCTTGAAAATATTAAATCTCTCATTGTGAATTAAGTGCTTCTGAAACACTGGATTGATAATTCTGGAGATCAAAGCCTTACACCTGGCTGAGCTACTGACACGTCCCCATGGCCTTGGAGCACCCCACAGTCTCGCCCTCGGGGGCACTGAAGTGTTCTGATTCCTATACCACTGTTAGGAAACTGAGGTGCAAAAAGGCAAAGTGACATCTTTAAGCTCACATTAGAAGTCTGTGCTGAAGCAGGGATTTCAGGCCAGGCATCTGATCTCCTTGGGTAGCAATCCAAATGAGAACTGTCGCCTCTCCTACAGAAGATGCAGTGACAGCCGGAAAGCCTCTGATCAAAAAGGGTGGAAGATTTCCCTGTGCCAACAAGTCCCTGGCCCTTCAGCAAAGAAGCAACGAAAAAGCAGAATTAAGTCAGAGAGAGCATTTTCATGTGGCTAACACCAGTGTGGTGATGACTGGACTGTGATCTAATAGGCTCATTTGTTGTAGTATAGTGAATAATGGCATATAGCAGAATCTTTTTGCAATTCTTTGTTGTGTTAACATTTCTTGTTTTGGAGCGTATTTCCAACTGAATTTCAAATAGCCCAATTCATTGGGAAAGACTTCTGCTCACACAACTTTTGATGAGCTGGTTTTAGATCGAAATACATCAATTGCACAGAAACACAGTATCACAGAGCCCTAGAATGGCTTAGGTTGGAAAGGACTTTAAAGATCATCGAGCTCCAACCCACTGCTGGGCACAGTGCTGACACCCACCAGCTCAGGCTGCCCAGGGCCCCATCCAACTTGGCCTTGAGTGCCTCCAGGGATGGGGCATATTGGTCTCCTCAGAACTGTCACCTGACTTTTTTCTCCTGCCTGCCTCTCCAAGCTGCTCAGCTGCATGGGGGGCTGTGTTTCCAGATTTTGTCACTCCTTGGTGCCTGTTTGGACAAGTAACCAAGACGCCAAGATATCCTACACCTCTATGCTCATTGCTTCCTGGTTTTTAACTCCTGGAGTCACACAGAACATACTAAGTGGAATACAGTTTCAGAATCTGCATGACAAATCAAAGGTTTCTGCATGACAGGAATTGTAGTTCTTTGATCTGAGGTACTGATACTGCTTTGTTCATTTACATCAGTAGGATATTCAGCCCATTTTTTTTTTTCCTGTTCTCTGCATACTCCTTAACCCCAAGTAATAATAAATAATATTTTAAAAAGTAAGAAGAATTAATTTCTTATTTATAGCCAAGTAAATTGAAGGGGTTTCAACTAATAATGTGAATCACATAATTTAAAATAAATAAATAAAAGAGATATAGGCAGAAAAGCAGCCAACCATATGTTTTCACCATATGCTGAAGCATACTTACTGTCCTTTGTATCCTGTATTCCCTGTGAAAACTATGTACACATATTCACTGATGGGAAAAAAAAATAAAGAAAACCTACATGAAATAACTTTAAAGCTACAAGATCAAGTAGTCTGTATTTAGACTCTGTGAAAATTCATGAAGTCATAATTTCTCTAATAAATGGATATTGTGAAGATAAGGTTTTATGGGCTTGATCACACCACTTTTTGCTTGGAAGCTTTCCCTCATTCACTGGATGATGTATGATAGTCACTAAAAGAGTATGAATATTCACATGAAGGCATTGATCCGTATCCTAAAAAATGTGTCTTATATACCATTTCATCTTCAGTGAAGAGGTAGTTCTGGATTTCTTTGTGTCTGTGTCTGATATCCTTTAGATTAGTTGAGGATTACAGGTATTTCTAGGAAGCAGATCACTTACTGTTGTGATTCTAAGATCTGAGCTTGACTTCTGCTGCCTTATTGATAGAAATTAAGCAGAGGTACCAAGCAGCGTTCACATTCCAGTAGGATTGGTTGAAAACATTCAATTTTTTTTCACTGAAAAGCAGCTGTTGCTTGAAAATAAATAAATATTCACCGCATTTACTATAGAAAGACATTATTTAAATTGAATTTTCCATCAGCAAAACCTGAGGTAAACTATTCATTCCAGCTAAAGTAAAGGTTCTCTGCCTTTGCACTCCCAGCATGTATGAATATGGGAGAAGCCTCAGTACTGGCAGCGTGCAAGCTGGTACAAGCTCTTTGCTGGAGCCCATCTTGCCACAGGATGCTGCTCCTGGCTCTGAAGCTGTCACACATCCACCGTAGTGGGCAGAGGGTAGTGCAGTCCAGCCAAAGATGCCAGGTGTGCATGGTCCCAAACTCAGCAGGAGCAGTGAGTTGCCACCTCTCCTTGAAGCAAGAGCTTAGGAGGTGATCAGACTTAACCCTATCTGTGATCGCAACATTGGTAGTGGCTGTAGTCTAGATACGGCTCACTTCAATGACCTTTCTATCAGAAATGCAAGATCCTTTTTCTCATATGTTTAGCTGATTGGTTCCATACTATAATTCACTGAGGCAGGACTGAGAAAATCTGTGCAGGTCAGATAAAAGTAGAAATTGCTTGTCATTGTAAAATAGAAGAAAGAGTGGCAAGGAGCAGAAATTTTCTGCATCTTGAAACAAACAGAATGGAGCTGAAATTTGAACAGATGAGTTGTGTTTTTATGTTCATATTTTCTATGTATCCATAACAATCCCAGGAGGCTTCAAATCAACATTTTGAAATCTTCTTGATAAACACATTCACATTCTTATCAAAATTGACTTGTGTTTGGAATTCTCAACTTATACTCAATTAGCATTTGAACCCAGCGCGTTAAGTATATAATATGGTGATTCAGTGCATATATTTCAACTGAACATTTCAAACCATTACTACTGCTACTCACACATGCTATTTTACTTCTAGGGGTTTTCAAGAGCTGATTTTATGATCATTTGGCTTACCCTGAAAATGTGCTTTTTTTTTTTTTTTCCTATAATCTACTTTCTAACTCCCATTTATGTCTTTTCAGAAATATAGAAAACAATTAAGATTATGTCAGTGCTGAAGATACTGAAGTCTTAGGTTGAAACCTAAAGTGGAACCTATCTTTCAGCAAAGAACAGGTCAAAGGAGTTAATGGCTAATGTGTGACTTAGAGCTAATTTTGAGGAAAGAATATGGAGTGATGCTGCTATTATTTAATAATTTTTTCTCTTTTTTCCTGATCTTGCCATATGCAGAACTTAAAAGTTCTTTACTAGGAAGATAAATGGAAAAGAAAATAAACAAAAAGGTGATATATCCAGTCCAATTCCTGTGCCTGATATAAAACCATATACACATAGCACTGACTTCTTCAAAAAATGATGACCTTAATGTAGTTGTATCTAGTATTTAAAATACACTGGATTTTTTCCCAGTTTGTTTCTACTTTATTTAAATAAAAATTCCACCTCTATTATTCGTAGCACTATGAAGAATAAAGCAAACTTAAAAGACAGAGACTTTTAAAGGCAGGCCCCTGTATAACAGAGGCAGAAAATCTAGAAGTTTGTCACGTTCTCCTGAACAGAAGTTGGTCACAGTGAGAGACAATGTGCTCAATTTTGGACTCTGGTGTAGCTCTCATCGTGCTGGCTCAGCTGCTGGAAAGGAGCCACGGGGTTAGATTGATCGCCCCATGTGGAATACACCTCTCAAGAAGGATGCTGCATATGTTTGGCACAATGACCCTGCACTATTCCCTTGATTGAGACAGAGGGAGGAAGCAGAGAACTCCACTATTCTGGCTGATCACAAGTCATTCAAAGCCACAGTAAATTAGAGAAGCCTTTCTGTGGTGAGTTAATTTATACTGGAATGGGGAAAGATGTGGACCTAGTGTCCAGGAGATGTAAAAAATGATTTTCTCTGCTCCCTCTCCCTTAGTCCTGGGCTGTGTTTCCTGACAGCTGAAAGCATGGGAGGAGTCACCTCAGCTACACCATTTTATGTTTAGGAAACTACAAGATGAGGAAAACTGTGACTATCCATTTAGGTTCAAAGGATGGTGGACTTCTGCCATATTATACCTTCCATCTGTCCTATGAAACTACAGGTCAGTTCTTCTGCATTTCTCTGAGCAATTCACTCTGTGAAATGAAAAGATTTACCTATCTACATAGTGGGCTTTGATATCTGTGGTTGAAAAGGACCTACGTGTTTTTTAAATTGCTTTTTCTTTCTGTCCCTTGCAGTGCAAGTTTAGCTCTGTATGTAGAATTCAAGCAACTCTTTGCTTTTCAAAGAATGGGGCTGAGAGGAAGAGGGTAGCAATGGATTAGAATTTAGGAGAAATTTGTTTTGCCACAGGCTCGCTGTGTGACTTTCAGATTTTTATCTCCTTCTGTTTCAGTTCTCCATATGTAAACCAAAGATAATAATGCTCCTCTTGGCTCGATCTTTGTCCTGTTTATCTCCTTTAAAGTCCTGTGGGCAGTGATCATTTTTTCGTATGTATAGCACCTACAACAGAGAAGCTCAGATATCACATGGGGCCTCTGTGTGCTGTTATGAAACATCCATTAAATAAGTAAGTTATGGCAGGCACTGTCCTGTCTCCTTAGACTTATAAAAAAAAATTCTTGGGTACCACCAATCTTTATGGAAGGCGTTACTCTTGACAAGGCAGAATTGCTTCTGGAGAACTGTCGAGCATTGTGGGGAGAGGTTCTAATCCTGTTAAAATGAACTCTGTAGATAGAAGTAAGTAAGAAGCAAGTAAGCTTTGATCGGAAAGGCAATGGAACAACTTATTCTAGAGGTCATCTTGAAGCAAGTGAAAGAAAAGGAGGTTATCAGGATTAGTCAACATGGATTGACCAAGAGGAAATCATGCTTGACCAATCTGGTAGCCTTCTGTGATGTCATGACTTGCAGGGTAGATAAGGGGAGAGAAGTGAATCTTCTCTGCCTCGACTTCAGCAGTACTTTTGACTCTGTCTTCCATAATATACTTGTAGGTAAGCTTAGGAAGTGTGAAAGAGATGAGTGGACAGAGAGGTAGTGGGCAAAACTTAGAGGACTGTGATCAGTGTGTGAAGAGTCTATCTGTCAGCCTGCGCCTATCAGTGTTCCCCAGGGATCATCGGTACTTGATCCAGTCTTGTTTAACACCTTCATCAATGACGTAGATGACAGGATAGAGCGTATCCTCAACAAATTTGCAAATGATACAAAACTGAGAGGAGTGGTTGACACATCAGAAGGTGGTACTGCCACTCCACAAGACCTGGACAGGCTGGAGAGCTGGGTAGAGAAGAATCTGATGAGGATTAGGGCAAGTGTAGAGTCTTGCACTTGAGGAGGAACACATTTTAAGTAGTAAGGAGCTAACCTGTTGGAAAGGCGCTCTGCAGACAGGGACCTGGCTGTTCTCATAGAAGACGATTAAAGGCCTGGGTCATCTTCTGAGTAAAGGCTCAAAGAACTGGGTCTGTTCAGCCTGGAGAATAGAATGCTGACAGGGGAACTTCTAATATACTTGAAAATATCTTATGGACAGCAGTCAAGCAAATGAGCTTAGACTCTTTTCAGATATGCCCAGCAACAGAACAAGGAGGAATAGGCACAAACTGAAAGTTCCATATGTACACAAGGAAAAATGTCTTTACTTTGACGGTGACAGAGCACTGGAACAGGCTGTCCAAATAAGTTGTGGAGTCTCCTTCTCTTGAGATATTGATAATCCTCCTGGATGCTTTTCTGTGCAACATACTGTAGGGAATCTGCTTTAGCAGAGGGATTGAACTAGATGATCTCCAGAGGTCCCTTCCAACCCCTATAATTTTGTTATTCTGTGATTCTGTGAAATATTGTCCTGGTCATTCTGTTGGAGGACGAGTGCACAGGTGTAATATGCCCTGATTCTCCACAGTGATACCACTCCTCTGAGAAGTGCCTCTGCAAAATCTCTGGACATTTG